>BSDF01000011.1:21497583-22697583 GCA_027925045.1 Hypotaenidia okinawae | reverse complement strand
GAAATTCCAGCCTGTCTCCCAGCAATGCTTTTCTTGCCAAGTTTATAGTTCCAGCTCTTGTTTCATGCAGCATGATTGCTGGTGTCACAGCTTAGTTCAATGATAGATATTCAGTTACAGAACTCCCTCTCTTGAAGGAATGACTCTTTTCCTGTTAAGGACTTTATAAGTAGAGACTATGACCCTGACGGTGAGGAAGTACACATATATCCAGGGGAAAAACGTGTGAGAGCTTGTTCTGGAAAAATGAGTCTCCCAGAGACCTGAGTGGAGTAAAGGCCTTCATGCATCATGCATGCAGACATTTCACACCGAAGCATGAAACCACTACCCCTTCCCATAAGATTTCCTGTTTGCTCCGACTGCAACATTGAATTGTAAATTTAATTTTAAAAAAATTCTAAGGTTCTTTTACCTTGCTATTAAAAAACAAACCCCAAAGACCCCACTCCATTGCAATTATGGAAGCAATACTGTAGGGGATCCTGCTAGAAAGAGTGAATCTGTCTAACTGATAGCCAGGAATCTGTTTTTGCTAATGATGTCTGTGCAGCAAACCTGGTGATTTCATTAAGGGAATTTTCTTTCTCCCTTCTGAAGGGTTGAAGAACACGACTGGTTCCTTTATCTACTGGATGTGTCCTGCCTCAAGCACAGAATCTTGACATTTTTACTGGTTTTAACTGTGCAAAGGCAGACCGATTTGATAGAAGATGCATTAGTAACGAGGAAGAGGAACTTAAGGCAGGGTAGACTTCATTATTCTGCTGTACCATCTGCACTCCAGCACTGCTGGCTTAATCTGAGCAGGGCAGGACGTGGCTCTGGCAGCCCTGTGCTGTGCTCTCCTGTGTGCAGATGGGGTGACAGCACCTGAAAAACCTGCAGCATCCCTTCATGCTGCTGCCATTACCTGCCGCATGTGCTGCCTCCTCTGCTTCCTTGACGGGCGATGCCTTTCCTGGGTGTACCGCACATAGAAGTAACTGCGAGAACTGAACCGGCCTCAGACGCCACGGTGCTTTATGCACCAAGTGAGTTTCTAGCTTGTCTGACACCAATGGAGACCCCCCTTCTTGTTGAAGACAGCTGATCTGGAATTTTGTCCCATAGACACCACAGCCCAGAGCCTGGTCTGCAGTACTGGCTGCTGGTCAAACTCCGAGGGGGATGCTGTGTTCCCGTACAGTGTGAAGAGGTCAGTCCAGACAGAGCAGCGCTGGTTCTCTCTCTGTCGCTGCACAAACAATTCTCTCCTGATAAAAACTCCAAATACATCTGGTTTCTGGATGTGCCAGTTGCCTCCTGTTACCCCAGATGGCTACACACTGTCACCAGGGGATCTCTACGGACAGACAGGGTTGCAGAGGGTATACACAACAAAAGGTATCCTACCTTTCTCAGGGCTTTGAACTACAGAGAACTAACACCACTCAGGACATTCCTAGAACACAAACCCTCCTCCCTCTCCTACAGAAGCAAACCCCATACACCTGAGCTTAGGAAATACTGCTAGAAATTCTAACCAAACCACCTATTTTTAACACCTCGGCACTTGACATTGTGACAGCTAGCTGTCCCATCCGAATGATGCAGTTGGTACCATTGAGCACTACTCCTGTCCCTGTGGAGTGCCTGCATGGTCTGTAGCTCTCTCAGCAACAATGGCTCGTTTGTTTCATTCTCGCCTGGCAAAGGCATGAATAACTAAACCTCACACTTCACCGCAGCCATCCAGAAAGCCCTGGTACTAAGGGCATCGTAATGCTCACCACCGGCAGGTTGTGTGTTTAGAAAACAATGGGAACGTTCTCCCCTCGGTGGGGCAGATGGTGTGTTTTTTCTGATGAGGCCTGGGTGTGAAAGAAAAATAACCTCTAATTATTAAATTAATTTTAATTTTAATTATCTCAATAAATTACCCAGTTATTCCATTCACAATTTCTGCACTTTGTAATTCAGAACCAGATGGGAAATAACCAGTTTACATTCAGCTCCACGCTTACTGCAGCTGGTGGCAGATACTTGCAAGGGTAGAGTCGTTTTTTGATGAAAACAGGCTTTTTTTGCATGTATCCACAACACTCTGGTGTCCAGCAACCGGGCAGGTCCTCAGCATAAAGCAAGTGGGTTAGTGGTGGATTCTGACAGGTTCACGGGTCTCAGGATTTAAAATATGATGAAATTTCTGGTTTTGCTGCAGACAACTCTATTTATTTATTTATTCATTCACATATTTATTGCTTTGCAACTCCGCTGCCTGTGGTAACCACCCATTCTGTCCCCAAAAGAGGCAGGCAGGTATCTGGGACCCAGAGCAGTGAAATCCCTCTCCCAGAGCACATTCTGCCCTTGGGCCAGGGGGTGACACAAGCTGTGGCGCTTCACCTGCAGGTCCCTGTTGGCAATCTCATCTACGTCAGCAATGACCAAGCACTGCCATCCATCTTCTCCTGGGCAGCCTATACAGAATCACCAAGGGATGGCATCTCTGCAGCACCTGGAAGACATCTTCTACACTCCAGCAGTTGCTGTCACAGTTGCCACCAGTTCACTCTTACTGGCAGCCTCAGAAGGGATGGGAAAAACCAGACTGGACAGAAAGTGAAGTGTTGCTTCCCCATCCTGAGCCAGTCCCTTCGTGCAGGGCTTGCATCATGCTTCCAGCACTGCCTTCAAGGATTGCATTATGCGCACATTAAAAGGCAAATGCTTTTTTCCCCAGCAAAACACAGTCTTTCTACTCTTCTAATACTTTCATGATATTCCTACTAATTAAGAGTTCCCAATCTTTAGATTTCTTGGTGCCATAATGACTTTGGGTTTCTCAAAAGTAAAGAGGAGAAAGGCCCATTATCCAGATGAGCTGCTGAATGACGGAATCATGTTTGGTTTTCTTAGACTGACAAGCAACAGTGCCTTGAGGTGTTTGCACTATGTTCAAGAGACGCTGCTGTTTGATTACCATTCCCCATACGTACAGTGTAGCGTGATACAGAGGAAATCCCCAGTAAGACAGAACCTTTCCGGAGAACTTCCTACGAGCTGTTTGGGGCCCAGGAACTTGTTCCGTGCTGAACTGCGGCTCCTCTCCTGCCTGCTTCACATTTCTGTGCCAAGCAGGGGCCTGATGGTTCCAGTGGCAACAGAAGTGATGATACTGAAATGCTGCTTTTGAACCCAGAGCTGATTGTTTGGGGTTATTGTTTGTATCAGAAAGCTGCTGGTGCAGTTGTCACTCAGTGGAAAATTTCAAATCTGTCAGATTCTTCTTTTTAGCATTCTGCTCCTCCTCTGAATCCCCTATGCATTGAGAGCAACATATTTCAGAGGCAGTTCTTGATTAATTCAAGAGCCAGTCTTTGCATTCAGCCAAAATTCAGTCCCTGTATTTATCAATTCAAATATTATTTTAATTAGCATGAAGTGTGACATGTGCAAGCCCTATGGGGAATGAGGAGAGGAACAGTGTCTTTTTAAAAAGAAGCTTTTTGAACTCTAAATTCCCTGTCCTCTTTCTTTCACCCAGGGAAAACCTGGCTCAGATCCCAGTGTGAGAACTGGTTTGCAGAATCCACTCATTTCTTTTTAGTTCTCCAACGTTCAAACATATGTGCATGAAACATAATGTAGATACACTTACCAGGGAACACCCAGGCTAATGGTCTCTGAAGGGCATGTGGGGATTTAAACCTTACTCTCTTCTTCTCATATACCCCCAGATTCTTTTCAAATACCATACCACCACACACTGCTGCTCAACACTAGGTCACCAGGCATCACTATCTCACTTTGGAAACTTCCTTCTATCAGCACAGTGGCTCACTCGTATGCTGGCATTTAATTTTTTGCTGGTTTATAGAGCCTACAAGACCATTTTGTAAGACATATCTACTAGGATCTGTGTTTACCTGAGGCTTAATGTGTCTCCTTGAGTTCATGATGACAAATTGCCCCATGCAGAGAGGTGTGTGGTAGAAAGAAACTTCCCATCCTGCCAGGGAAGTGTTGGCAGCAGCAGAACTTTGGAGACTTCAGGTCCAACTCCCCAGATCACTAACGTGCTCGTTCTTTTGTCTTTGACATTTCACTCATGATGGAAATGTCTGGGGCACAGGCTGTCTGCTTGGAACTGCCAGCTAGGAAGGACTGATGATCTAAAGCTCTGAGACTTAAGTTGTCCCATGTAGGAACAAATGACTTCACAGCATGAGAAAAATGCCTCACATCTTCGTAATGATCACATTAGAAGATTAAAAAAATAAAATAGGTTATTTATTGTATTCATAGAATCATAGAATCACTTAAGCTGGAAAAAACCGTGAACATCATTGAGTCCAACCATATTCCTGGATAATTTAACTTCAAACTGCCCTGTGCAGTGCAAGAGCGAAGGAATGAAACATTAACTGCTGGCAAATCAGAGTTCTGGAAGCTTTTTTTTTTTTTTAAGTGTTTGGTATTTGCAAGGAGAAGAGATGTCCTGGTTCTGGCCAGGAGAGTCAACCTCTCCAGCAGCCAGCCCAGGGGAGCCGAGCCAGCCTGGGCTGTTCCCACCCCACCTGCCATCACTCCCCATAAAAGGGGCTTTTGGGGAGGGGCCCTGGTTGGGTGTTCCCAGAGCAGTCTGAGTGTGGCTGGGCTGTCAGGTGGGTCCTTGTGTCACACAGCACTCTGTGGGTCGGTAAGGTGCTCTGTGTTGTCACTGGGTGTGAGTGCAATTGGCTGTTATGTTCTCCTTTCACGGTGCCTTTGTCAGTGTCGTGTCCTCACCCACGCCATGGGGGCTCTGTCCTGTTTCTCCCCTGGCAGTGAATAGTGTGTGACGCTCAGCTGCTGTTTGGGGCGAAGCCACCGCCACGACTTACTTCGTTTGTAGTTTATTTTAAGCTCTGGCTCCTTATGCTGAGTTCAGTTCCGTGCCCGGGCCACCTGCCCGCTCTGAGGAGCGGGGCCCATCTCGGCGGCACGGCCCCCCCGTGCCCCCCCCGGCCCGCAGGCGGCTGCCGGCCCCTCCCGGAGGAGGGAGCGGAGCGCGGCGGGCGGGCGGGAGGCTGCCCTCGCCCCGCAGCCTCCTTCGTTCCCGGAGCGGGGAGCGGGTCCGTCTGCCGACTGCCGGGCCCGGCGCGGGGCAGCAGCTGTGGAGGAGAAGGATAAAGCGCTTTCCCCGTTGGGGTGTCCAGCCCCAGGCCGCGGCGGTGCCGCGGAGCAGGTGGGTGCGCTCGGTCCGCGCCGGGACGCGGCCGAAGCCCCTCACCCGCGCAGGGGCCGGCCCAGAAGGTTCCCTGTCCGTCCTGTGTCCGTTCCCCGCCCGTGCAAGCGCTGGGCAGTGTTTCCTGGGCAGAGGAAGCACCAGACGTGTTCTGCCTGTAAAACTCCCCGAGCAGACCCCTCAAATCGTGTGGCTGGTGCAGAAATAGGGAGAGGCTTTGCCTGGGGAGAGGAAATGGTGAAAGCCCCATCGGCATCACCGTGGGCACGTGTTTCAGGGAGCAGGGCTGGAGGAGCAGCACCATCCCTGCTGCCCTGCCTGTGGCCGGCAGCCACTGTGCCCACGTGCTGCCAGTGTGGCAGCTCCGGCGCTGCCTGGTCCTCTGGATGGATGCTCCTTGTCCCCTTCTCCCACCTATCTAGCTCCTCCCGTGGGAGCTCTCTGGCAGTGTGGAATCCTGTGGGGCCTTGCTGATGTCTGTCTAATTTGTTTTAGAAGGCAGAAGGGATGATGGCTTCAAGCTGCACATGAGCAGGGTTAGGTTAGGTGTTAGGAAGAAATTCTTTACTCTGAGGGTGCTGAGGCCCTGGCACAGGGTGCCCAGAGAAGCTGGGGCTGCCCCAGGATCCCTGGCAGGGTTCAAGGCTGAGCTGGATGGGGCTTTGGGCACCCTGGGCTGGTGGGGGTGTCCCTGCCTGTGGCAGGGGGTTGGACCTGGATGATCTTTGAGGTCCCTTCCAACCTATAGCATTCCATGATTCTCTGATTTAAGGTGTTTCAGAGTCTGACTGGCTGAAATCATGAGGCTCTTCTGCTGGTTTGTTAGCTCTGAGTCCCACAGCTGCAGGATGGTTGCTGTGGCCATCAGAACTGTGTGACTGACATCCTTTTATGGGGTGAAATTAATCTCCTCAAACCCCTGTCAAACAGATACAGTCCATGGAAAAAATGTGTTTCAGAGAGGTCTGCAAGTGATACTTCCAGGTACTTCACAGCCTATCTGCTCTCTCTGGCCTTCAGGTGTCTGGTCAAGTATTTCTGGGACCATCTTTGTAACGTTTTTTTCTTTTTTTCCTCACTGAAAGTAGCAGTGTGGTGCAAGAGTGATAAGAGATTGATGCATGCTTGGAGACTGATAGCTTTGGGTTGCTGTTGTTCCCTAGCATTACTTCTACTAGCCTCAGTTAGAAGCCAGATGTAGATTTCTAGGGCTGATAGGCAAGTTGTGGCAAAGTCTGGTTCATTTCTCTAGCATGTTTCATCCTGTATATCCTGACAGGCCTCATTTGGTCAGTAGTTGCTATCTAAGATACGGTGAAATGAGAACCTGAGAGATCTGACTGATGTGGGTTAGAAGGTAAGTGTGTCTCAGACATTGCTGTGGCTTCTCGCAGCAATACCCAGCAGAGCTCCATAGGGAGCATCGCGATGGTTTTGTCAGCTCCAGAGGTTTTGGATGTGGCTTGACTGAGGTAACTTCCAAGACAGATTCTGGCCTGTTGGTGTAACTCAGGGCTAGGAGTGTACCTGTGCAGGCCTGGCATGGTAGAGGTGATGAACAATACCACGACATCCCCTAACAGATTTGGGGGTGGCACTTTGACACCACAGCAGGTTCTGACTCTTGTAACAGCAGTATGTGCACGTCTGCTTTTCTCAACCCAATGTGAGGCTATAAGATGAAGTTGGCACTGAGTCTTTTTATCCAGGAAAGAAATAGGCCAAACTCACAGGTTTTGGCTCTAAGAAATGTACCTCAAAGAAGGTCGTGTCTGTGGCTTTCTAGGTGGTACCCGGTCAATTCTTTGCCAACCGTCTCTGCAACATTCCTGTTGCTGCCAAGCTCTAGCACTGCCAGACACAACAGAGCATTTCTATAGCATGAGCTACATCCCAGATGCACATCTCTTCCAAACAGCTACCTCATGCAGGGTAATAAACTCCTATCAGCAAAGTAAGAGCCAACACAGAGTGCTTTGTGGGTTTTGTTCCCATTTAAACTGTGAGTCTTCCTCCTTCTGCTGTGCTTAACTGCAGGGCTTCCCTTGAGGCTTGTTTGGGCTGTGGTTGAAAGTAGGGGCATCTTGGGATTTCTTTTAACATGTTTCAGAGGAAGAGGGAGAGTGCATTTCCCAAGGCTTCCAGTTTTGTATGAGTGAATTGGTGACTTAGAGGCATTATCTGTGCCTCACGCAGAAAGCTAGAGCACAAAGGCAGGTGACTGTGATTTGAATGAAGGCCTTAGCAAGCAGGAAGGCTTTTTTTCCTGCTGCTACCCTGGCCTATAGATGAGCCTGAAAAAAAGAGCAAGAAGCCAGAAAATGCCATAGATCTCAGAGTTCTCATTCCCAGTGCCTGAGAGGCCCCAGGCAGAAGTAATTGGAAAATACTTAAGATTTTATTGTTCTAAGATAGCCACATTTTGTTTTAAAGTTATAGTGCAATAATCATCTTTACTGATGTGAAGAAGCTTGGTGAATTAAAAAAAATCCTAATAAAGGGTAGTTAGGGATGCTTCTATTTTCAGTGGAAGTAATCACAACTCTCTTGTTTGTAATGCAGCATCTCATAGTACAGCATGCTGCTGCAGCGTTCTGGCCTCCTGGAACACCAGTGTGGAAGAGCCTTCATCAGGCTGCTGTGTCGGTAGTGGAGGTGTTGCTATCAGCAGGGAGTTGGAAGGAACTGTAACAAGTCTTAGATACTCACTGCAGGGAATAAGAGGTGTGTGGCAGTGGCTGGGCACGGGAGGGAAGGGTTACAGTATGGTGTCCAGATGATGGAACAACTGAAACTCTGTAAGGCTGATTTTACTTGAACAAAGTAAAGCAGGCACTGTTCTGACTTCTGGCTGACAGCAATGGTATAGTTCAGGTGGGAAGTGGTATTTAACTCCTCTCTCTTTTGTATTTCGGTCTTCTAAATTGGTCCCCAGGAGGAGTTACTTCAGGGTAGTACTCTAAAGGGGCTCGCAGTTCCTACTGCCAGCGCTACACAGAGGTTTGGTTTGGCACTTGATTTGACATGCTCTCCTGGCCCCCTTGCCTGGTTTCAGCTTGCTCTCTGCAGTGACTTCGGTAGCGGGGAGGGGGGGGGGCGGCTTTTTTAATGGTACCCATGGTTGCCACCCCACAGCTGCAGAGGGATGCCATGGCCCTGTGAGAAGCAGGCCTGGGCCCGAGTCCCCTGCGGTGCTCTCCGGCCTGTCTGCAGTGGTGCTGCCCACGTGCTCTCCACATCCTTGTAGCTTTGCCTTTCTGTGATCCCATGATGCCACTTGTGTATTTTACCATGCTTCTGTACAAGGGTCTTTTAATTCCTTACACTTTTCTGTGGTGTTTTTGCCAAGAAAGTGGGAGTTACTCTTTCCTTGTGATGTGTAGTTGGTGTTGTGAGACTGTGGAAGGAGAGGAATTTTTTCTTATAGATCTTAGCATGTTCTTTGATCTCAGATTTCCATGACCTTCAAAGGAAGGCAGGGGGCTAATTGTACACCTGTCTATGTAGGCTGAGAGTGCTGAGACTGTGATCTGCACACTGTTTCATGTGAAAGAGGGCAAAATCTGTGTCTCCCTACACTGGACATGGTCACAGAGCTGTAGAACTTCAGAGGCTTTGTGGTGTTCCTTACAGATACCTCCTATTCTGGTGCAAATTCTTACAGTACTCGAAGCAAATTAGCACTGTCTAACTGGATAGATGATGGGAATGTTTACACTTAGTTTTTAAATACATGTATCTCTGGCTTGGCAAATAACAAACATTTCTGGGTATTTCCAGGGGTGGCATGTTAATGTCAAAGTGCGTCTTGCTTCATTTTCAAAAGTTCTGTCCTTAATCTGTTCATTGCATTTCATTACCACCTCTAGGTCATTAGAGAAGTGACACCCAAGGTGGGAGCGGGAAATCAAATGACAATGTAGGTGATGTCTGACATTAGCCAAATGTCAGGCTTTCTGATGGAAGCATCAAAATTAATCTGAAAATGTTACACCAGTTTTAGTCATTTTCCTAAGAGATTGAAAATACAAGAGGCAGGCTGATGACATTTTGATTATAGTCTCAAATTGCAAAGACCTTACAGAACATAACTTCTCCTCTCACATAATTAAAACCTGCTGTCACCTTGATCTTTATTATATTCTTCCATGTCCTGGCAGGTCTCTTGAGTTTTGCCTGCTATTGATCCTTGTTGTTTGAGCAAATTTGACATGTCAATATCCCTCAGATGGGCAGATGGCTCTTTCATTTTGTATGTGAGTGTGAAGATGGGGGGAATACGTGGTAGAAGCAGCACTGAAAGATGATGAAGTAACCGATACTCAAGTAAGTGCTAAAAGCAGATTCATGTGTTGACTCATCAGAAGACTTAAGCACATGTGTAGCTTTAAGCCTGGATTATGTCCCAGGGTGTGTGATTGCTGAGGGGATCCCTGAGGCTGTCCTTAGACCAGCTATGTGGTTTGTGAAGTTGAGTGTGCCGGCACAGCTCCAGATCACCTCCTGGTGCATGCCCAGCTCTACCTAGGGAGTTTCTGTTTCAGCTGCAGATGCATCCTCAGCATCTAAGGAAGTCTATCAAATACATAAACCTGCTGATCTCCGGATTGGCAATGTCTTAAAGTAAAACGAATCCTCATGACAGCAACCCTCATGTGCTGCTGCTGGCCCAGCTCCTGGTTTATTAGCCAGAGAGGGCAGAAGGAAAGCTGGTGGGTCCAGGCTGTTGGACACCATCACAGCAGCTTGTTGCTTCAGAACGATGGTCTGGTCCTCATCCTGCCAGCCACCCTGCTGGGTTTCCCTCTGTGGTGGTGTTAGGTGTGCTCCCTCCCCAGGACAGCTGTGCTGGGCAGCATGCCGAGCGTAGTGCTGTGTGCTGATGTGCAGCACTTGGGGAAGAGCTTGTCTTTCAACAGATACCTCCTTTTAGAGTTGCTGCTACTGCTTTATCTGCACACTAACTCAAGAAAATAAGTTGTGTGATGGCCAGAGAGAAAGACTTTTCCAATTTAAAGCATTTTAAAGCATATTTAGTTCTGCCATCTGCTGTAAACAGTAAAGCATCCTGCCTGGGTATATCATAAAGTGGTGTTTTTATGGTGACAGAGTATAATGGGCTCTAATGTAGTGGAAGGATCCTGGGCACAGCTGTGGTGGTGAAGCAGCACAGTTCTCTGTGTGATGCAGTGGAGGGGCATGGGAACCCCAGGTTTGGGAGCTGGACAGGTGAGGTGCTCTGCAGAACAACTCTGCACTCAGCTTTGAGGGAGGAACTCAGAGTTGGTTTGGAGGGAGAATTTCTGGCTGGTGGAGCGTGCTTCCCAGCCCTTGGGCTCCAGCAAGGTCAGAAGTTACCGTAATGATCCCAAGGATGGGCAGCTGGGGGGAAAGGCTTCCTTCTGTGCCACAAAACACATCTGCTGCTTCTGAATGTGCTGCTCTTTGCAGTTCTGGAGGTTTTTTCCTATTGTCCTTTCCAACATACACCTGACTAAAAGGATTAACTTGAAGTTTTGCTTTAAATCAGCCTGGGAGTTGCTGCTGATGTTACTGAGGATGTGCACGCCATGCGTATGAAAACAGACAATTAATGCTGGCTGTGGGCTCTGGCTCCTGATGCTGAAAGCGCTCTATAGGTGGAAGCTGTACAGCTGCAAGTGCCAATAGACTGTTCAGCTGCTTTCAAGTAAGATCTATTGTTGTTTCAGATGTGCTCCCCTGCTTTATCTGCTGCACAAATACTTCCTCCTTTTGAATTCTGTCACCAAATAAACATTATTGAAGCCTGGTGGGGTTCACTCCTGCCACTGCATCGTGTTTGGGAGGGCTGATAGCACCTGCTCTGGCAGGGGGTGTTCTTGAAAAAGGAAGGTTTTATTACTGGATCTGCAGCTTAAGCCCCAATTAGTTCTATAGGTGCAAAGAGCTGAAGAGTTAGAAATCACTGAGCCTGTGGATGGAAACTCCTGTGAAACTCTTGTGAAGGCTTGGGCTTTTGTTTGAAAGTAGCAGTGAATGTTTTTCTTCTTTCTTTCCTTCCTTTATCTCCCATCATCTCAGTGGAAACAACTTTACAGGCAGTAACCATGCTGTTTCCTACTGTTATCTCTGCAGTCATGCAGCTGAAGCTGTGGGAGTGCATTTCACCTCAAGGATCATCCTTATGAATGAAGAGATGCCTCTTCCCCTCCCAGCTCACTGGAACTGCTGTGTGTGGATGCAGTGCAGCTCATCCGATGTTCCTGGAAAGCCCTGGATGCAGCACGAGTCCCCAGATCCACTAGGTGCTCTCATGCCAAGAGTGGGTATGGTCAGTGTGTTTGGAGCCACAGTGTGCTGGTTTCAGAGCACTCCATCCCATCGGTGGGGAGCTGAAGTCAATTCTGGCTTGTAGGGTTTGATCCTTGCCAGCACCACGGTGACCACTCTAACACAGGACCAGGAGAGCCTCTCTGTCTTCCAGGAGACCTGTCTGATCTCTGTGGAGACAGCAGGACTTGCCCACCCCAGGTCTGGGAGGTGTGTGCAGGGAAGATGAATGGGAATTGGGATAGATGAGGGGGAGAGCTGTTAGGATGGTGGTGGGAATGCAGAGCCTTTTGTCTGCAAAAGATGGGAAAATGGTATCCTTCTGAATTTTGGTGGGGGGAACACATCCTAATTAGGGGCACAGAATTTCTGGCACCACAGATAAATACACAGTTCCAGTAAAAAGGACAATTAGCTTGATAAAATCAATTAAGATCAAGGCCAGTTGAAGTGGGAAGGCAACTTACACTGCCCAACAAAAGAACTGGAGTCTGACAGCAGGGACAGGTTGTGGCATCTGCAGGTTCTTGCGGTTTGTCTCTGGAAGTGAATGAAAGCTCCTGTTTCAACTGACATCACAAGGAATTTTGTAGCTGGTATTTCAGGCTTTAAATGAATGGCAGCACATGTAAAACAAATGTGTGTAATGCAAGGTTATTTTTAACATAGCAGATTGGTTGTTGACTGCAAGTCTGGGTCTGGTAGTGAATTCCTAAGTCCCAAGAGGTTTTTCTGGGCTGTCTGATCCCAGAGATTTGCCCAGTGTTTCCTGTCAGTAGTGTTTCTCCTGACAAATGCCTTCTGAAAAGTAAGTGGGTTTTAATTTGTCTGTGCTCAGGCTCATGCCCTTGATGCAGAACGGATGCACAGGGATCACCAGTGGTGACAAGTTAAGTGCAGCTCCGTTTCCTCAATGATATTGAAATGGTATGGAAGACAGATGCCCAGAGAGGAAAAATCCTGCAACAGTCCTGAAGCAATCACAGGAATAATGATGCAGATATTTGGACTTTACATTTTAATGTGACTCTTTGGAAACCTTAAATCCATTTGCTTTTCCTCTTCTGGGCTGACAGAAGGGAGAAGACAATGAGTGTAAAGGGACAATTTGGCATTAATTTTGGTGAAGAAAAGGGTTATGTTAAGTATTAAATTCCTTTGCAGATACTGTCTGCATCTAGTGGGTAAGTAGAAATAGGTTTAAGAAACACTGTAAAATTAAACTTTATAAGATTACTTTTTTATGGAATATGCAGTAGCTGCCACATAGAATAAATGTATGTTTTTCATTATATTTTTATTATGCATTTAAAGCACATTAAGGAGCAAACAACCATCAAAGAAAAAGAAACTTATTAGATTTAGCAAGTAATCATATCAGTTTTATGTATGGCTATATTTCTTGGAAACAGGGAAAGATGCATGTCAGATGTCCTTTCAGGCTATTTAGCAAGCTATTTTTCTTTGGGAGAACAATATTAATGGCTGTTTTGCTGTGTTCATGCTGTATTGCATGAGCATTTTGTCTTTTTTATTATGGTTTCTTGTAAGTGTGCCATTACAGCTTGAGCAATCCAGTTGAGCATCTGGAGAAATATATGGCTTTGATTTTTGTCTCTAAATGGGCATTAGTTGGTGTGTGAGCTCCTAAATTGTTTAAACATTTAGGCAAACGTTTGGGGCTGTGTGGATGGTGGGGAGGAGCCGTTACACATTGTGCTCCAGAAGTGGAATCTGTGCAGTTGTGTGAGGATGCTGGTGATGGCTTAACCTTGTTCTGGTGTATTCGGTGATCTGAGGTTGGCTTTGTCTTTCAGATTCTCTTTTGTGGTCATCTGTTCTTCATTGCTGTTAAATCTGCCTCAGAGCTTGGTGTCTCCCAGGCAAACCTCCATCCATTCCCTTCCTCCCTGGCCACCAGCCCCCAGGATGGATCAGCTCCCTCCGGAGGTTCAGGACATCAGCCTGCCTCGGCTGGAGTTAGGGATGCTGTGGGAGCTGTGTGGGGAAGGTGTCCAGGATGTGTGATATAGGCTGCTGGAGGGCTGGTCCTTGGCTGTTGCTTTGGAATTACTTCATCTCTTGAATTTAAAGGGTTATATATCTGTTCAGGAGATACTTTGAGGCATCTGTGCAGTATGCTGTGTGTTCATGGGTCCAGCCTGTCAGGAAGTGTTTTGGTGAGGGATATTTGAGTGTTTGTGTCTGTGATGCTCTCTGGGTGTGTCATTTGAAGGGATTGCATTTGCAATTGCTGGTCTGAGATGTTTGGAAATGTCACAGGGCAATTGCCCTTCAGTGATCTGCACCCCAGTTTCACTGCTCTGGAGTGGGGCACGGGGGTTCTTGCAGTGCCTGTGACCCCCACCTGCTGCTGAGTTCAGATATCCTGGTGGGACACAGGGGCACTCTGGGCCTTTTTGGATGGATCAGTGCCTGCTGAGACACATGCCCCAGGCTGGGCTCACTAACTACTGCTTCTCTGAGGCTTTTTGGGCTGGTTATGAGACAGGATTATATTTTGGTGCCTTTATATCCATGCCAGAAGGAATTTAGCATTGTCTGGTGGCTTGGATATAATACCCCTTTGTTGGCCTCCGGAACACTGTTGCGCTGCAGCTAATGTGGGTACTGATGGGGCACTTTAAGGGAAGATGCTGAACTGCTGAAGGCCAAAAGGGGCCTACTTGTTTTCATGCTGAATCACTACAGTAAATTTAGCAATGAGACTTGACATTCTCTGCCTAATAAGAGCAATTTTTATGCCCAAATTGTGACTCTTTTTATATAAAGGAAAAATAATGTTAAGCAGTAGTGTTCAGCTTTTTCAGCTTCACAGTTTCTACAAATGTCAAAGTACTTATTCATTTAGTTGACAAATGCCACTTCAGAAGCAAATTATTTCTCAGTGGCAACCTGATTTATATTTGTGTAACACAGTCCATCTCTTAAACATGGATTCCTTTTAAAGAATTGCTAATTAATTTAAGATCCATCCCCCTGACAGTCATTTGGGATTCCATATTTTCATACCACCTATTATTAGAGCAACAACCTTGAATTTCTTCACGGAAGCTCTTCGAGCAGCTTCTCCATCATGTATTAAACATTATAGGGTTATTAATTCCTACAATATAGGAAAACTAATTAGGGGCATTCTGCAGTAGTGACCTGGGGAGCCCTAGGCCAGATGGAGCTGTGTTGCTGTAGGCAATGAGAAGGCTGCAGGAATTGCGCTTCAAGCCCTAATGAGGAGGAGTTTCTCCGTTGTGCAGGTGGTGATGGATGAGGTATAGTGATTGACTGCTGTTAGTTTTACTTACAGCTCTGTGTCAGGAGCCTCTGTGAAAGCCAGCTTGTGCTTTTATTACTTTGATGTGAAAAGCACCATGTGTCTATCAATTAAATGGTGTCGGAGCTCAACTACACAGTCGGATGGAGTTTTACGACCCACTGTATTCTTTGGGTAGCATTTAATGCAGCATGAGCTAGAATGGGTTCATGTCAAAGCATCTTCAGCACTTGAGCAATATGTTTGTGGTCGTTTTCAAAACATGGAGGGTGGTTCCTGAAACCGTTAGAGAAACAGTAAAAATGTTATAATGAATACATCACTTCTTCCTAAAGCACTGTTTGGGGTGTTTTGCCTGCGTTTTGGCCAGCATGCTGCTAGGAAAACATTGCTCCTTTCTTGCTCCTTCCATGTGACCTTTGTGCTTTTTCTGGAGCATTTAATCAAAATCTGTGTCTTGTTCTGTGAAGCTGCTTCTGAAGGTGGGCAGGGAAATGCAGAGTGCTTTTGCAGCAGGACATCTCTTGCCAGGCTCAGTCAGCTGTGGGACTGTGTGGCCTGAGAGTTTAAATGGAGATAAAGGTACTGTGGTTGTTCTGATCTGAGAGCATCCGCTGTAAGACTGAGAAATGCCAGAGAAGGATTGGGTGAAGTTAGACATGGATGTGCCACTGTTCACAGCACTGAATTGTTAACTTAAAGGGATTCCCTACTTATTTGAACAAAATGACCAAGAAAGAGCAGCAATCACAGGGAAGGACACTAATTAGCTAACTCAAAGGTAAGTCTGCTATGAGTGATAGGAAACGCCCAAGTGAATGCAGCAATGTACAGCTGGCTCTGCAGGACAGTCATCTGGATGCTGCTTCTCCAGCAGAGTGGGTAATGTTCTCTTCCTACACCCACATCTGCTTTCAGAATAAGCTACTGATCTTACTGAAGGTTTCAGCTGCGTGCTGATCTGAGACAGCTTAGCTGGGTGTGATGCAGTGGGACTTCATAGGGCTTTGGTCTGATGACCCATCAGAAAAGTGTCTTTTGAGATTCCCTTGGTTCATCTAGAACAGCAAAGGCTTGTGCTTTATTTCCAAATCAATATGATCTGCTGATAGATGCTGTTTATTTGAGCATAATTTCACTTTAAACAGCAGCCACTGCCTGGGAGGTCTTGGCCATCCAATAAAGGGACAAAACCAGACCAAAATTTACACTAATCCTGGGTAGTGTTTACTTCCTGCCCCAGAAGGATGGGACAGTGCCCTTAGAGAAATACAGAAAGGGTTGTTGTTGGCTTTAACCTTTAATCTGTACAGTTTGTTTCAGGAAGCAACTTTCTCATGCTGTTCAAATGGATTCTCTTTCCTTGCTGCTGCCCAGGGATGAGCTTTGGCTGTGTGTAGGGCCTAACACTTGGGATGTGGGATGGCGTGATGCTGGTCATGTTTGTGCCACAGATTAAGTAGCTGCTAAGCCAGTCTTGATCAGAAATGTAGCCTGTGTTTTGAAAGGAAAGTGAAAGCCTTCAGTTTCAAAACTTTGTGGTTTACCATCTACTTTAAAACTTTAACCCTAAGAGAAGACTGAACAGATTAATTATATGAAGATGATGATGAAACTCATGCAGTGAAGCTCCTTCCACCAGCCTGGAGTCCTGTTCCTGGTACTGGGAGATGCTCTTGACGGGCACTGCTGTTGCCCAGGGGAATTGGCTTTTTGGTAATGCTAATTGTTGGGTGCAGTGACCTCAGGGAAGAGTGTTTCCTTATTATTCCCTTAAATTTTTTAGCTGGAACATTTCCAAAAGCATATGTTAGAACCATAGGTTTGGAAATTAATTGCATGGACTCTGGTGGGCTGTAGACCAGAGACCTTTATTAATACACATGTCCAAGCTTTATACCTTTGCAGGATGTTCACGTACTATCAGTAGTTTACTGACGGGGTACTGCCTTGTGTTAAACTTTAAGCTAAGTTCTTTCTTTTGTTCATGTGCCTCTATGAAGATCAACTCTCTCAGCATCAGCATCCTGGAATTTCTCTCAGCATCAGAGTCCTTGAGGTTGCTGCTTCTTTCCCTTGAGGATCACTCTGGCCAGTGTTTCCCTACAGCAATACTGTTAATTCCCACACATAGGAAAGAAGACCAAGGATGTTGGTGGTAGGCTTGAAAGCCAGACTGCTCTGAAGAATCAAGTAACTGTTTTTCTTGGTGGCTTTGTACAACAGATGCACTGTGTAATGCTGATGCTGAAGTACTTTAGTTCTGTCATACCTGGTGAGATAATTCCTTTTTCTGGAGGGATGTGAAAACTTCACTGTTTTCCAAAATCCTTCCCAGACTGAATTAGCACTGAATTACAGCAGTTTGAGTGCGTGTAAAGTAGCCTGGTGTGATGCCTGCGTGGAGGCTGGAGGGGCCACATCAGTCGCAGCAAGGAGAGCGCCTCTGAGCAAGGCAAGTGTACAAGTTACTGCTGCCTGTTTGCTTTGTTTCTGATCCTTGTAATCTAGTGTGTGACTTCCTCAGAGCCCATGCCAAGCAAAGGAAGGTGGGTGATTTTGGGGAATGTTTGGCCTCAGTCCCTTTGGGGTAGTAACTCTTTCCCCACCGTGTGGGATGGGTGCTTGCACCTCATTTCAAGAGGGTGGCATGGCCTCCCTCCTGCTCTGCCTCCAGCCAGCTCCAGTGAATGAAGCTACAAGCCGGTGTCTCAGCTGGTGGGGTGGCTTCGTCCTGCCCAGGCTGCAAGGGGGGAAGACCGCTTGTGCCTGGGAAGTGTCTCTTAGCTCCCCCTCTGGAGGCATGGCTCCTCCTAGAGCAGTGTGGTCTAGCTCTGCTGTTGACTCCGGTGTGCAGCTTTACCTTGAGATACTCTGCTGGATGCCCCTTGAAAGCCTTTGATGGGACCTGAGTGCCATGTTGGTGTTCCTGAGAGCTCAGGGAAGGGATTTTTGACTGAGCTTGGTGGGGCTGCTTGTTCCCAGCGGCTGAGAACAGCTCTGGCCTGTATAGGGTGGAAAGTACTGGTCAAGCTCCCTCATGCTCAGGTGAATGTTTTGTAACACACTCTTCTAAAGCTGAGTCAAAGGTTTCTTTTTCACTTATTGCCTTTGTCACATCGAGCTGGGATTGTTCCTTTGGTGCCTAGCAGCCTCTAATAGCAGGCCCTCGGTGTGCCTGGTGGCATGCAGGCAGAGTAGGAGTGGTCCTTTGCTCCAGAGCAGGCCTGGGGTTTAATGGCAGAGGTGGATATGTGGGTAGTGGGAGGAACATAGCACGTAAGCAGGATGACTAATGTGGAGTCAAAATTATTTCACTGTCTTCAAGTACTTAAAGAATCACAGAATTAAACATATGTACTTGAAATCTACCCGTGTGGGTAAGAGCTGTTCTAAACTGGGCTAAATAAGGCACCTGCTGGCTTGCTGGGAGTGACACCTCCAGGCATGGGCTCACTGGGTATATTTGGAGGTTTCTTGGGTTTTTGGCTTTAGTTTGACAGAACATATTTGAGAAAGCTAACATTGTGTATATGCCAGGTGGGCTTTCTCCCCTCCAAGCTGCTTTGAGCTGCTGTCTCCAAATTGCTGAGAGGGTTGTGTGGTGTGACTAAGGCAGTGTAGCTAACCCTGCTGCTGTTCATGACCTCAGCAGGGTGATGTGTGCCCTGAACTGGCCTGATCACTGGAGTTTGGGGTGGAAGAGTCTGAAATTCTTTACCCAAAGGTTAAGACATCAACCACCCAACTGGTTCCTTAGCCATGCAGTACCGTCTGTGAGATCTCCAATGAGAATAACAAAGCAGGAGGGAAAGGAAGCACTCATCATTGCTCCTGGAAGCCAAAATAAGGATGATTCTTTTCTGTCTTAGGATCCATGAGCAAAGCAGTTACTAGAGACTTCAGTGCAATATTAAAGACAAACAGATTTGACAGAGTTTTCTTTTCTCTGTGGAATTTGTAGTAAATAGAGATAAATTATCTCATCTGTTTTCCATTTATTAACCAGGACTGTATCAAATTAAGTTCCTCTGGTATAGCTGAGAGATGGAGATTTAATTGCTACAGCTCTATTTAATCACTTCTCTGCCAACATGAGCTCACAGGCGGTGGGACTCAAAGTGTTTGCAGGCCCTATGTTTGGCCATGAGAGTGTGTGTGTGCAGAGATGCCATTTAAAGAAGATGGCTTGGAAATACATTCTAGAAGTCTTTTGTTCTAGTTTCACTTATTCCTCTCGATATTTCTTTGAGGCATGTTCATTTATGACCAATTTAATGTTTTCCATTAATGTTTTCTGAAACAAAAAGGGTTTTTTATATAAGTGAAGCTTCTGAGAGATGTGGTGTCAGGTTGGGTTGCAGTGCTGCAGGCTGTCTGGATCCATCCTCCTGCTCGGAGGGACCACCCAGTGTCAGGTGAGACCAGGGTGCTTGGAGGTTCTCCGGTGCTGGAGATCACCCAGCTCAGGACAGCCTGATGCAAAAGCAGCATTTCTTGTTGGAGATGTCATCCAGAGAACGGAGGAACCCTGTCAGACAGGTTAGGAATACACTGCAGGCTCACGTGTCGTCCCTCCTGCTGGGTTTGAGTCAAAAACCTGCTTTGAATAACCTGCAATGGAGAACTGTTGGTACTTGGAGACGCCTGTGACCCAAAACTGGTTAGTCCTTATTGGCTCATCTGTCATCACTGTTATTCCTGAGTTGAGCACAGGATTCAAAGGGTACTTGAGCTGTATTAATGTGGGATTCATTTGATCGAGTTAACTTTAATTCTTTGTTCAAACCCACCCTTGTCACATCTCCCAGATCAGCTCTTTGAAGCCTGTATTGGCTTTAAAATACAGCTTTTTTGTTACTGCAGTCTTTCCATTCCTTACCAGTCTTTGCTTGGGAGGGTACCAGGGCAACATGTGTTTGTTATTGCTCAAGAGCAATCTGGTTTCTTACACTTTAATGACATTTCAGCAGCTCTCAGTAGGCTTGTCAAAATAGTGCAGCTTGGGTGCTCAGGAATACCCAACGTGTGACAACAGCCCTTTAAACGCAGAAGTGCTTTTCCTTGGGAAGATGATAGATGGCAAAGATCTTTTTCTTTCTCCACCTCCTGGTCTTAAATAGCAGACAAAGCATTTCTTAGAGCTGCCCTTGTGAACAGGTCAGCAGTGCCCGTGTGCCATTGCATGCTGAGCTGGGTGTGCTGTGACCCGGAGCTTGCTTGTACCCTCACAGTGCTGCTCCTGCTCTGCTCTTCCACTGACAGCCTTCCTCACTTAGCCAGCTTCCTTCCCTCTTTCCTGGGCTGAGTGTGCACATCCTGCCCTGCTGCACACTTCGTAATGTCTGAGTTTTTAGGCTGTACCAGCTGCTGAGTAGAAACCAGCTTCATTTTCCTGTTCAGCTTTAGTTCCCTCGAGTGCAGGTTTGTATTCCAGTAGTGCTGTTGGTGGGTGACTTTTCAGTGAGGCTTCTGTTTGGCTGGGTTTTCTGGGTTGTGGCTTTGGGTTTTTCCTCTTCCCTACTCACCGTGTTCTGTCCTTCCTATAAATCAGCTTTGTAACAATAAATGTAACATGCTGGCAGCTTGGTGATCCTTTTCATCCTCATTTTATTCCTTTGCTGGAATATCTATCTCTACCTTCCCCAAGCTGTATGTGTTTGGTGACTAAACTAGACAACAGGTTCTGAGTAAAGGAGTGGAACTGTGTAGTATGTGACTCTGGTGATTGCTTTAGGTGTTACTGTGGTGATAACAATGGTTCATTGCCAAGTGTCTCCTGGAAGTGACTGACACCAGATTCTTGATGGAGAGCTTGCAGTCTGAAGCAAACCTGAAGTTTAGAGGGAGGTCCCACCCAAGATGATGTCATCACTGCACAGATGGTGGCCACATGACCCTAAGATCTGCTTTTTCTGTAACTCTTTAAGGTGAGCTGCAGAGCTACAGGGATAAGTGAGTTTAAATGAGTGAGAGGCTGTGGCTTGGCAGCCAGCACGGAGAGTATGTGCCATGTTACATGCTTGTTAATCCCCAGGGTTCCTAGTGACTTGAAAGATTCAAGTAGTTTTTATTGCAAGTAAACATTTCACAGCCTGGTCCTTTATAGTTTACAGCTGATATTAAATATTGCACATGCAGAACTTAATTTGTCTATTAATTGTTTCTCACGTTCATGTGCATCTGTGTGTGGCAATCAGGATGGTAATTAAGCTTTCCTTGTGTACCCTGGGAATAGAATAGATCATAAGCAGATGTTGCAAGAAGGAAATTTGTATCAGCTAATGACAAAAACTCTGTAAGTAGGAGGGTGGTTAAGGAGGGGAGTAGGTAATCCCAGATGTGGCAGGATCCCTGAATCCCTTGCTCTCCCTGACCCTGAGGGGTGGTGATGATGAGTGTGGCGTTTCATTCTTTTGAAGAACAGGTTGTGCTGGCGTGTCTTAAGTACAGCTGCTGCTGCCTGTGTCACTGTGATGGACTGGTGAAATATTTTACACCTATTTTTTATGATGATGTGACAATTTTATGCATATAAGCCCACCAGAAAGCCTTTATGGGAAGTGACTGGAAATGTTCCAGTGTTTTAATACCTGTCACATGATTAATAGGAATCCAGAGTGCTTTTTTTGCATGTGGCATGTTTAAATAAAATGCTTCTCTGCTGTTGACCCATTTGAAATGGTTCCATTCAATATTTGTATTGTTACTGATACTGGATTTTTTTTGCATGTGTATTTTGTCAGCTACTGAAATGTGATTTAGAAATCCAATAATAATAATGTGCTGAAGAAATATAGCTGTATTCACTGAACAGGAATAACCCAGTAAAAGTATTGCTTTAATTTTAAAGCTGACCTTTTCTGTTATTTAGCAGAAAAATCCACAATTCTGAAAGGAAATGGAGGTTTTTTGCTGGAGAGGATATATAGCCTGCAGGAATGCAAGATTGAGGGACTGCAATGCTTTCTCTGTGCTAATGCAATAATAATCAGGGGACTTTTTGATTAAATTACTTCTGATTATGTTAGTACCAACACACAGGTGAAGGGTGCCTCTGCAGCCAGTACCTGGGATGGTTTCCTCCCAGCAGCTGTGAGCTGCAGTGCTGATGGCGTTTGGCATCACCCGGACAGGACTGGCAGCCAGTGTGTAACTTGGAAGTTGGAGCCTTTGGGGCTAAACCTTGTGTTCACATCTCTGCAGGAGATCTGGAGCACCTTGGGATTTCCACAGCTGCTGCTGCCCTTGTTTTGGATGATGGCACATGTGGTTCTGTACCTCTTACAGACACTCTGGGTGTACTGTGAAGAGCAGACCCACTGCTCCATGAGCACAGAATCACCAGGTTGGAAAAGACCTTTAGGATCATCAAGTCCAACCAATCCCATCCTAAGCTAAAACAGATCCCTAAGTACCTCATCTACCCGTTTTTTAAACACCCCCAGGGTTGGTGACTCAGCCCCTCCCTGGGCAGCCTGTGCCACAGCCCCACAGCTCTGCCAGGGAAGAACTTTTCCCTCCCAGCTGAGCTGACCCTGCCCTGGCACAGCTTGAGCCCATTGCCCCTTGTCCCAGCTCCTGTCCCCTGGCTGAAGAGACCAGCACCCACCTCTCTGCACCCTCCTGGCAGGTAGTTGTAGGCAGTGACAAGGTCTCCCCTCAGCCTTCTCTTCTCCAGGCAGCTCCATGACCCCAGGCAGCTCCATGTGGAGCGGAGCTGACTGGGGCCATGGGGACAGTGAGGGCTGGCTTATGAAGTGATTGTGGTGTGGAAAGATGGTGGGTTTAGGTGCTGTAAGGTCTGTTTGCATCAGCATTGCTGCCCTGGATGCAGAAGTGCCCAGAATTAAAGTGCAGAGGGAGCTGCTGCATGTGCCATGCATTACCTCTGCTGCAGTGCAGGTCGTGCAGCAGCACTGAGATGTTAAACCTGGGTTTGAGACCATAGGCTTTACCTGGTGGCACTTCCTTTGGTACCTGGGATTCCACAAACAGTTCTAAACTGTTGTATAAAACTGTAAGTGCTTCTGATGAATCTTTATTTATGAGAAAATAAAATGAATCCTTTTCTAATGGGTTCATAAGAAGAAATGTGCCCCTATTCTCTGTTGTGAAAAAGGTCTGTCAAGTTTAGTATAATTTTATAACCGTTGGGAAGCTGCTTGAAATCATCCTGTATGAAATCCTATATGAAATTTAATAAAAACCCTAACATGTCAATAAAATTATGCAGAAGGATGCAAAGCACTCTGAAGCAGAGGTTCACTTTCTCTGTTAAATCCAGTATTGACAATTTCCAAGCTGTCTATAAAAATACACTTAGACTATTTTATAAACACCATGTGCCACTATATAAATATTTTATGAAAAAAATACTAACACTTTGCTTCAAAGCAAAGCTTTTGAAGCTTTTTCTTAAGGGGCACGTAAGAATTGCTTTTTTTCAGTCCTGCACTGTGTAAATTTTCCTGACTAGTTGTGTGGAGCATAGTGGGAGTTTCTCCTGAAGCTGTGGTACTCCTGGGTTTCTTGGAGAAATGAAGCTAAAGCTGAGGCTGAGCT
Source organism: Hypotaenidia okinawae (assembly GCA_027925045.1). Lineage (NCBI taxonomy): Eukaryota > Metazoa > Chordata > Aves > Gruiformes > Rallidae > Hypotaenidia > Hypotaenidia okinawae. Next base: position 22,674,202 of record BSDF01000011.1, on the reverse strand, counting down.
TTGCTGTGTTGCTGCATCCCAGCCTGGAGGATGGTTCTGGAATAACAGAGGATATTGTCTGGGAATAGCATGGCCAGACAGCAGATGATGGTCCTGAAAAGCCCGGGAGGTGTGGGGAGCTGGGTGACACTGTGGTGGGGCAGGATGGGTGAGGGAGCTGGGGCAGGTCCTGGGTGCAGCCCAGCCCTGTCTCTGTGGGTGCTCCCAGCCTTGAGCTGCAGGGAGAGAAAAGAAAATCAGACTTTGTGGCTCTTTTAAACATTCTCAAAAAGAAAGCCAGCTTCATCAAGTGTCATGTTACTTGTTTTCAGGAGGGGACGTATCTCCTAGGGAGGCTTCTTACCTCTGCAATTGTGGATTCCTGTTCTATTTCTGATCAAGTGGCTTTCAAGGACACTAAGTTGCATCTCTGTCATGATTTTGGAGGTGTTTGGTGAACTCTAGTGTAAATCAAGCCAGGTCAAGCCCTGCTCTGTACCCTCTTCTGAAAAGTCAGCTCTCTTGGGTCCCTCAAGCTCAGCTGTCAATAACTTCAGTCCATCAGTGTCTTGAGAGGGCTGCTCTCTCTCCATATTCCTTCTGATATGTGGTGTTGCTGCCTGCCTCCTTACTGGCCTGGACACAGAATCCCATTTGGTGTAGGGTTTTTAAATTATTCATTGGCTTGCAGTAGTGATGCTTTGAGAAGAAGGATGTAAAGGAAGGCTTGAATCTGTAGAACAGTAGGAACAAGCCTGCAGGGTTGTTTTTTTTTTTTTGCCACCAAGGCTACTAAAATTATTAGAGCATTTATTTCTGGACTGTTTTAAAATTTTGGACTTAAAAAAAAGCACTTTCTCTGACTCATAACTGAATTGTTTTAAATCCCTGACCCCAAAACCCCACAGAAATGAGATGCTGTAAATTGGCTGAGGGCAGAAAATATGCCATGGCCAGCAGATGATTCCTGGGGTGCATGTGGTCACCTCAGAAATAAGCCCTTCATCCAGCCTCACCTGCTTGTCTGGCACCTGGGAAAGGGTTAATTTAAACACCAGGGTCAGTAGAACCCAAACCCTTGGTTACCTGGTCCTGTGGCTGTTTCCTCTTTCCTCTTTCTGTTTTGGTGAGGATAGCCTGTGAAAGCATTCATCAGTAGAAACTTGTGAATTGGGTATAAATGCAAGTACCCCAATCGAATGTTTATTTCCCATCCTTTGTATAGCTCAGGCCCTTAGCATAGGGCCCGTTAGCATTAACTAGTTAGCAGTTAGCTGCCAGCGGCTGGCATCAAGTGCTGCAGGCTACTGCTCTGTGACTGCTGCTCCCAATCACTGGGCTCTTGCCAAGTGGCAAGGACAGAGTTAGGCTAGGTTTGCCATTGTTGGGTTTTGATCTGTGTGTGTGACAAGGCTGGATCCATCTCCTGTGACACCAGTGCTGCTGGGTGCCTCTGGCCCATGCATACACGTGGCAAGTCCCAAGTGACACAAGGTGTGCATGATGGCAGTACTGGGGGATTCCTGCCCAGGCTGGCTCTGTGCTCAACAGACCCTGTGCAGAGGTGATGAGCTGGGGCTGTGTCCTCCCCTCCACTGAAGATCACACAGATGGTGCTGGGCAAAGAAACTCAGACCCCTCTCTGATCCCGATTCTGGGGTCTGGTAGAAGTACCAGTGCTGTTTTCTTTCACGTGCTCAGTTCAGTCACTGAAACGTGGTAGTTTATAGTGTCCCACAGGCTGCCACTTCATCCTGTGCATCTGTGCCTTATGAATTAGCAAGTATTTGTTTGAAAGTAAGGTGTTAGTCATAATTTGTCTCCTGAAAACTTAGTCTTATGCTTTAAACTCCATGTCAAGCTCCCCTCGGTGGTACTTCCCCCTTTGTGTTTATGTGGGGAAATGTCTGTGTGCATTGAAACCGCTGCTCCTTATGGAAGTTGTGCTGCTGAGGCTACATCTTGAGGGGACATGATAGCCAGCAGTCACTCCACAGGGAGACAGCTTTCCTATGGAGCATGGCACCTATCTGAGACTCTGTCTCTGGTGAAGCTGGAGCTGTGTAGCTGGCAGCTAACACCCAGCACTTCCATGTGTGTTCCTCTCCAGCCAGTGGAGCTCAGTAATGAGGTTTGTCAGTGGCTCTTTTTCTAGACAAGTGGAAAGAAGAAACTGCAAAGAATAACTGAGACTCACTCTGTAATGTGTAGAGCTGGAAACCACCACAGATCTGTGAAATACTGATGCCTGCGGAGAATTGCTGCTGTAGGGCTGAACCCTGAGATGAGCAGGTCTGGCAGGTTCTTCTAACCCCCTTCCTGGGACCAGTTTTATTTCCTGCTCTTGGTGGGGAGGTAAAAGGTGTATGGGTTTCAGAAGTGGTTGTTTTGCTTGATTTCGGGTACTAAATGGGCAGGCAGTGACAAGCAATAAAGAAGGCTGAGAAACTGGAGGTTGCTCTGCAAACCCCCGTTGTCTTCAGTGGCACTGAGACCTGGCCAGAGCAAAGGGGTTTTGATGATGATGGTGATTATGACCGTGGGGTAGAGGAAGTTCACTGATACTTTGGATCCTGACCCTCACTGTACTCACAGTTGGCTTCTCCAACTCTGAAATGGTATTTACTGCAGGGCTGTGCTTTGGCAGACCCAAAGGCCCAGTGTCAGTGCTGGAGGCTGGGCTGAATTCACGGAGGGAGGCCAGAGGAAGCGTCTGTGATGGTTACAGGCTTCTCCTTTGTGATGGAAGTGCTGTGAACTCATCTAGTGAATTGTGTACCTGCCCTGGCAGGTTGGGGATGGACAAATCTTGTAAAAATCAGTGTTTATGTTAAATATTAATGAGGCTGAGAATCTTCCCCATGTAGTTTCTTTAACCTCAAAGACAAGACACCTCTGAAATCCTGCATGGCATTTGAGATTATATTTTTAGTGAGATTATCCACTACAGGTTCAGAAGTTAGGATGTGACCCATCATCTTCTCCTGCCATGTGTACAGCTTCCATACACGTACCCTTCTGCCATGTGCCTTAGTAACACAGAGCACAGTACAATTTGGGTCCAGAAGGACCTCGGGATGTCTATGGTCAAATGCCCTGCTCAAATCAGGGTTAATGATGAGATCAGGATGGGTTGCTCGGGGTTTGAAAATCTGCAAGGATGGAGATAACCCTGTGTTACAGACATGCATATACACAGAGGTGTGCTAGAGAAGGTATTTCCCTGCGCATCTGTAATGCGTTTTGATCTGCCATAGATGAGTGTTTAGGGTTTGCTGCCAGTTCTGTCCATACACAGCAGCAGCCAGTTAAACAGCAGGTGTTTTGCTCTGTCCCTCTCCCCTCCCTCCATCAGTAGGCTAAATTGTCCCCCCATCTGATCTGCCATGAGAAATGTTGCTGTACAGAATCGCCTACATTAAAGTGTTGAGGAATCAATACACGCGGTGACCTTTAGTGAGGCTGACATTTACTGGGGTGGATCAGCTGCACACACTGTACATGACTGCTCACTCGCTTCCTTGATATCTCTCCCCAGAGTTCTGCTACGTGATTTTTCTTCTTTTGATGTCTTGCTCTGCCTAATTTTTATCTAAAGGGGTTTTTGGCCATGTGATTGAAGGCAGGACGGCTGAGTCTGTCTTTGACCTAACAGACCCTTTAAAGGAGACTGTGCAGGCAGAACAAAATGAGCTAGGTTTAGACTTCTGAAAGTGAGAAATGTGCACGAAATCAGGTTTCCTGAGTAGGATTTGTCCTGTGCTGTCATTTCCCCCTCCCTGTGTGTGCCTGCTCCTGGGTATTTTCAATTACTGCATCGCCTGCGTGTGGCCCCCCCATTACATTTTTGCCTGGTGTGAAGTCTGTGAGCAGTAAACATCCTTCATTGTCCTACAATCCTCTTCTCAGCTGGATGCTGGAAATTTTCCTTTTCATCCAGCTCAGCTTACCATCTGATACTTGTGTGGAATTTTGACATGGGTTTGACCTGTGCAGGTTGAAGAGAAGCCACCCTGCAGTAGGAGGATACATGGTTGTACTTTCCTACAAATCTTAAGACATAAAGGAGTGTGGTGCCAGAAACGTGAGTGTGGCTGTTAGTTGTGAGGCTGAAGCCAACGTAGGAGCTCAGACTGCAGCTCTGGGCATCCAAACTTCTGCAGGGGAGCTTTGGGAGAGCCTGGAGTGTGGGAACCACTCTGGCTCTTACCCTGGGAGCAATCTCCTCGCAGGAGCTGATCGACCAAGGAGCACCAGGAGGGTTCCCAACCAAAGCCCTAGTGATGGGTGAGACTGGTGCTGTCTCTCCCAGCAACCAAGCAGTGTTTTGGTTGGGACATCTTGTGAAAGGAAAGCCGATTCTGATTCCCCCATAAAATGCAGAGATGGGTGAGCAGCCTGTTTGTCCTGGGGCACAAGAGACAGGCCAAGGAAGGAGGATGATACCAGTGCTGAGCAGTGTGGGGTGATGCCAGCTTGTGCTCTGGGGAGGCTGGGGGAGATGCACGAGGTCAGTGTAGATGTGTGTTGGCAGGAAATACGGAGTGATTGTCTTGAGATAAAAAAAGACCTGTCCTGCAGCGAGGCAGCACTGTTGATGTGATCATATCAGTTCCTTTCTGCCTTGCTCACTGATTGCCAGTAAAATAATAGCACTTCATTTGACTGTTGTTGTGGCATTAGAGATTCTACCTGAGTTTCTCGGAGTAGCAGGAGGAATGGTCTAAGCAATAGTGTATTACTAAGGATGTGTGTACAGATCTTAGTATTATCTATGTCTACACCCTGAGAAACAGTATTTTTTTTAGGAGTTTGGCCTTTTTTGGTCTGAAGTTTGACAATGTAACCTGGGAAATTTGCAGAGAAACGTTTTGTGATTTTTTTAATTTTTTTTTTTAGCTAAGTAAACTTAGAGTTTGCTTATTTGGGAGCTCCTGAGACACAGCCTCACTAGACACCCAAGTACTCATTGCCTGCTCCTTGCCTCTCACCGTGCCCTTTCGCCCTTCCCACAGGCATAGCTCCCCCAGCAAAAGCAGAAGCCCAACGCCCTTTCCTTGGTGAGGAGTTTCTCCAGCTTGCAGCTCTGTAGGAGAACTTGTACCCGACGCGTTCCTCCTGCTCATAATGAGCTTTCACTCAAGCTGCTGATCAATAGCAGGAACCAGCAGGTCTGTCTCTATTGCTTGTTTTCTCTATCTTGAATCTGCCAGGATAGATTAGACTATTGCCAAGGTCACTCAATGCGCTGCGAGTGAATGAAAAGATATCTAGTTGACTTTTTTAGGACAGGGCTGTGAAAAGGCAAGGCTGGAGCTAAACTGAGTGTGCAACGACAGAGTAAATCTGCATCAAGGTCACCGAGGGTATATTTAAGTGACCCTTGGACACCGCTGAGCAAGATCCACATCCCCCGTGGGTGGAGCGGTTATCACATCGCTCGCTCAGGCAGGGTGTCTTGGCAGCACACGTGTGGGCAGGAGCAAACTAGGAGCTCAGGAATTGCAACGAGAGAGAAACTGGGGCGCAGCACTCCTGAAATCAGTAGGATCTTTGCATCTTTTTTCTGGTGGCAGGGACTGAGCTGTGGGGAGCCACAGGAGCTGGAGCAGCCTTGTGCTGATCACCGCATCCCCGAGGCAGTGGCATCCTCCACTGATGCAGCTGGAGGCAGCAGGGCACAGGATGATGTGAGCAGAGAGCACTGGTGCCAGGGCCAGGTTTAACTGGTGTGCTCCAGGAGCTTCCTGTGCCCTGGGGTTCTTGAACAGCTGAGGGGCAGCTTCTCAGAAGAGAAGAAAATAAAAAAACCCAACCCAAACCAAAAAGCACTAGTCATGTAAAGAAAAAGGCTTTGAGTTAGCAGTGGCTGGGGTTGGGGTTGCAGTTAGAGGTAATGTGGTGTTAGACTGGCTGCTGTAACTGGGACAACTGTCCTCATGGCTCGTGTGTCTGAAGGCCTGGCTGTTGTTTTCCAGTTCCAGCAGTTGATGTAATAAAATACGCTGTCTGCATAAACCTTGTAGCCTCAGATCACTGTGCCTGCCTCAGACCAGCGAGGAAGAGAGCAGACATTTTCCTAATGTAGTTGCTTCATTTGATGGATCGTGGCCACTCAGCCCGGAACAGTGCCTGTCCTCAGACCACAGGATCTGCTTGTGGCAAGAAGTCTGCCAGCAGAGAAGGCTGAGTTGTGGCTGTAGCTGTTCTTACAAATACAACTGAAAGAATTGCTTCCATAGAAACCAAGAAGAAATCTCTGCTCGCTTGTCCTGCCTAAGTTTGGGCTTCAGGCTTTGCAGAGTTTGAAGCCATTTGATCTGCAGGAAATGAAATTCCGTTTCTCTGCATGGAGATGAGATGGAGCTGTGCCTGAGATCCAGCTCTGCTTCCACACTTCCATTGCAGCCTGGTCATTCCATGCTTTTAAATAGCAGTGTGCACTTAGTTGCTGTCTTGGCCTGGAACCAAAGTGGTTAGGAAAACAGTGATGAAAGTAACAGGAGACTTGGAGATCTTGCCAGCCATTTAAAGATAGCAGGACCTTTCTGGTTTCCTCTGCATCTCCATGTCCACACAGACACCCTTGCAGGGCTGATGCCAGACTATCAGTGACATTAAGGGATGAAGGAAGCTGTGTTAATTATTTGAACTGTAAAAAAGAATCTCATATTATTATCTGTAAGAGAAACCCCAACAGATACTTAGAAACTTCCAGTCTGCTCTGGTTGTTCTCCATGTGACCTGAAGTCTCAAAGACCTGCAAGATCTAACACCCACTGAAGCAGTCTGACTCTGTAGCGACTGAACTGCTGGCTGAAAAAACCCAAATGCAGCTTTGTGTATGTCTGTACTTATCTCACAGCTTATCTTTGTTCCTAATTGAATTTTGAAGGTGCTGATCAGGAGTCACTGGATGAAGCCTGACTGAAGCTCCAGGCCAAATGCAAATGGGGCAGTGGGACTGAACTTGCCTGAGAGCTGCCTTTTGGCTTAGAAACACATGGTGTCCTCCTTGCTGAGGCTTATCAATCAAGTCAGGACTTCAGCTGGCCAGTCTCCATGTGCTCCAAGGTTCAGCTCACCAGGGACCCAGCCATCAGAGCCACCCGACAGCAGGCTTGAGCGTGGCCCTGAGTTGGAGAAGCTGCTCTGCTCAGAGTGCCAGGCAGACTTCTGTGGTGCAAGTTCTTGCCTGGGTGTCTCTTCCCTCCCTCCCTTCTCCTGCTTTTCTTCCGAGCTGCTGTGGGATTGGATTCTGACTGTCAAGCCTGGTGTGGCACGGGGTGAGGTGAGTGCCAGAAGGTGCTGGTGTGCGAGTCCTGCTCCCAGCTAGGGTGGGAAGTGCTTGTCCTTCTCTTGCATCTGAGGAGCTAGATTTGCTGTGGGGTGTGACAGCTTCACAGGGCTCTGCCAGAAGGATCTTACCTGAAGCCAGTTTCAGAATTTGAGAGCATTTTGTTTTCTCAAGACCCTGTTTTGAGGTAACAGCCACCCATGGGTTAGAAATGCAGCTTCTAGCACTTGCTTTGGCCTTCTGCAGCACAGTGTTCTTCCTGTTTGCAGAGATTGTTTGGCTTTTTAATCTAATTTTTTCCTCATTGTTAGGCTCTAAGTCTCCTTACCTGTCTTCTAGTGGGAATTACTCTGGTTGACCTTTGTCTCCTTATCCTGCATACTGATTGATGCTCCTCTGACTTTCTCTGCAGAAAACAGGGAGGGAAGAAATCTGTCAGCTTCCTGCAAAGGGGTAAAGAGAGATGGGATCGATTCCCATGCTCGGTGGGACTGTGCCTTGCTGCCTACAGAGCTCCTGTCTGCAAGCACTGGCTCAGTCTGCCAGGATGGTGCTGCGCTACTGCTCAGCCCTGTGTTGCAGGAGTCGGAGGTGGGTCTGCACCACACAGAGGCTGCATGTTATTTTCTGCCCAGAATGAGATGAAGGCAGAGCAGCTTTCCTCCTCGTTGTAGCAGTGTCTGCCAACTCGGTGCTCAGCCTCACCTGGGAGACCTGCCAGGTCTGTGTAATGCCTGCTCAGGGATGTGAGGATGTTCAGACACGGTGCAGAACCTTGTTTCTGGGAGGGAGCGTGACCCACGCTGGGTTTTCTGCCAGAGCATCTCTCAAAACTCAGAGGTCCCTTGCTCTTGGAACACCAGGGAAGGGGGATTTTGCAGTTACCTCCTCCCTGTGGAAAAGCTGTGTGCTGGAGCCCCTTGGGAAGGTCACTGTCAGCTGGGGCTGGGTTTGGGCTCATGGGGACATTTAACCTTCTGCTGTGGTCACACTGCCTGTGCTGGCTGAGAGGTCCCTGGCAGGTCTGCCACAGCACCAGTGGTCTATCACCGTGGCTTTAGTATCCACCTTTCCTCTGGGAATTAACTGGCAGTGTGATACTCGTGTCTCACCAAGAGTGCTGCTGTCTCGGCTTTCGAAGCTTAAGCTGTTCTCTCTCATTAGACTTCACGTTTGTCTTCTGCAGCTCTTTCCCTGGATCACAGGGACAGCTGTGTTGGCACAAGCCAAAGGGCTCCCTGTTAGTCTGCAGCCCTTTTTCTGTGTTGCTTTTTATGGACACTGTCTAGTTCCACAGACATCAGGAAAGGGCAGCAGGATGGAAGAGGTAGATGTGGGTGCCTTCCCCAGGTAGTCTCCAGCCATGTGGGGGTCTCTGCTGATACCTCGTTTCTGACAGCTGCCAGGCTCGGGTGGGAAGGCTGGGGCTGGCTGCCTGTGAGGCCAGGGATGTGTGTGTAGCTGGGTGGCCTGTGCAACACAGCAACTGTTGCTTTCTTCTCACTTTCATTCTTTTGAGAAAATTCCTTCCTACAGCAACCTGTGATTTTTGCAGTCTTGAGGCTTAATACAGTTGTCCTGTGGTAAGGACTTGTCTGGAGGCTGGGAAGACAGTATTCACAAAGGCTTTTTGTTTGGCTTTGTGTGTATCCTTTAGGCTTTCTCCATTGCTTAACCTCTGGTCTGTGAAGCGAGGCGTGATTCTGCTGTCTTGCAGGGCTGCTGCAGGAGTATGTAGAAGGTCATGAGAAATGCCAACGCTGGGGCAGAGCCGTGGCCGGGTATACAGCAAACCACTCCTGAGCAGTGGGTAGAGAGGGACAGTGTCTCCTACATACAGTGATCTTCATTTGCAAACTCACTTGCAGGTAGACAGGCTGGTTACCCTTTGTTTGCTAATGTGTCACGTTGTATTACACAGTTCTGGGTCAGTTTGAGCTGTGAGGGAATGGAATGACACGACACAACTTCAGATCTGTTAACGTGACATGGCAGCATGTTTTCATGTGTTCCTTTCACTGCAAGGAACCACAATTAAGTCTGACAATGGCGCATCTAGAGCAGAGGCTGAAGGAGACTGGTGTACACCATACTACCAGTGGTCTTCATGGAATGAACCTCCCTTGGTTGGAAGCACAATTTATCTCTTAGCAAGCTTGAGGTGAAAAGCTGTGAAGTCCAACTGGGGTGTCATCTTTTTGTCCATTTTCTCACCTTGTAGCAACAAAATCTGTTGAGGTCTCCTTAATTTGATGTACTCCTTAATTTGATGTACTCCTTAATTTGATGTACTCCTTAATTTGATGTACTCCTTAATTTGACGTACCGCTCTGTCACTGCTGTCAGAACTTTGGGGCAGGGAGTGGGTTGAGACGACGCGGGTGCTTCGTGCGGTGATGTGTCTCTGTTTTCTATTGCCTGTGCTTTGTTTGATGTTCCAAGTGTGTTTCCAGTGGATATCTCTGTTACAAGGAGAATAAACATTCCATTAAATAAACCTTTATCAGTATTTAGACAGGTGCTGCAGCAGTGCTGCACGTTTGTTTGGATAACTACACCCCTAACCCTGGGGATCTGCAGAGCATCTACTCCCGTTGTGTTCAAAGCCTGTTGCTGTGCTGAGTGTCCCCAGATGTACACCCGAAGGTACCGCTTGTTCCATGGGCTGTACGAGCTGCCAGGGCACATCCACTGGGTAGTGTCTGCCCAGCGCTTGGTGGCTCTCTGTATGTGTGAGAGGGTATTTACTGAAATCAGCTGGTTTTGGCTGTAACCCGGCTGAGCAGATGAACCCTCTTGAGGCACAGTTTCTCTGCCCTTTGTCCAGCCTGGACAAACTGTGTGGTTTCAAAAGATCAGCCATGAATAGCTGGATTTAAGAAATACTGCGCTGATTTTGGAGTGTTAATTTAAAGATACAGCTTTCATTTTGCAATGACTGCTCACTGACTGCTGCTGGTCAAGCCACGCACCACAGCTGGCTTCTACTTCAGTTGGCTGAAGAAGTCGCAGGTTAAAACCCCAAGTTAGTGATGGCATTTGGTGTTGGTGGCACTCTGAAGGGGAAGGAGGGATGGCTGCAGCCAGCAGTGCTGCCGTTTCAGCTGTCTGGGCTTATTTCTGTGTTCTCAGTGGGGCTGAATGGCCACCCAGGTAGGAAACTGCTCTGGAAGCATCTCCTGGTCTTGGAAGCAAAGGCTGGTGGCACGAGCAACTGGGTGGTATGAATCTCCTCGTTTGGTCTCTTCCACGTGTCCAACTGAGATGTTGTTAACTCTGTCAGCTGCCTGGAGATGAATTAAATACAGTAATCACTGACTTTACCTCTGAATCACAAAAGTGAGATTATCGAGACCTTGGGAAGGAGTTGGGAGCTGCTTCAGTACTTCATTAGCTTGGATGCAAAAACCTTTGGATCCTTGCAGATGGAAGGAATGGTTTGAGCAAAGGGAAATGTTTACCTTTCCTCTTCAGAATGTCACCTAATTGTGGGATTTGGTTTTATCTTAAGGAGAGGCAGTAATTTCTGCCTCTTTATAACCTTGTGTTACAGATGATTATTTGTTTTAAAATCAAACGATGCCTGATAAGTGGGGGGTCATGTATTTTTATTCATACATAGTTTTTTATTGAGGAGGATACCCCTTGGCTTGCAGGTTTTGGGCAGCGGTACTGAGGCAGCCTGGAGAGAAGGTGAGCCCAGGGGAGCTTGTGGGAGCTTGGTGTGGGCTCTTTGTGGGATGTGCTGGCTGAAACTGCCTTTACATTTGAAATGAGTAAATACTGAGTAGAGGTATAGTACACATGGAAATACTCACTCCTGCTGAGTCTGGGACAGGAACAATGCATCTGTTTCTCTTGCCTCCAGAAACAGTGATGGAAAAGTTGCATTCAGAAAATAATTCCACAAGTGATGTAAGACATGGAGAACGTGGTGTCCTGAGAGGCTTGGGAGCCTACTCCGGGCTGTTTGTCAGAGGGGGTGGGAGGTGCCTGTCCCTGGGGGAGAACAGGGCTTCTCAGCTGGCCCAAAACAAGCCATCAGTCCCATTTGGAGCTCTGGTCACCAGCAGCTGAACTTGGCTGACATCTCATTCAGCATCTCTCATGATTGAAGTGTGACAGCCAGGAAGCACGGGGGCAGCTCAGCGGGATTTTTATGGCTGAGTGGCTGGAATTCTTGTCCATCTTCCTTCCTTGTTCCCCCTCTGAAGCGCTGCTCCTCGTTTGATCAGGATTGCTCCTTCTGTGGGGCTGCCTTGCTCAGAGACCCAACCAGGTTCTTACTGCTTAGGATGAGGTGGGATAAATTGCTCCTATGGACACTTCAGACAGAATGCTTTTTCTTAGTGCCTTACCCCCACCCCCACCAACCCAGGATCAGAGTGCTACGGATAAAGTGTTGGAAACTGCTGAAAACTCTCTTTTTTCAGAACAAGTTATTCTCTGAGTAGTAGTGGGGTGTTAAACTTCTTTGCCAGAACACACAGGAATGGACAAAAACCTTTGGAATGAGAAAAATGATTAAAGAAAGCAGAAAAGCCGAAGAAAGAGAAATGGATCTTAAGGACAACTTTACTGTGACCTGCCTGATTTATCTCTGTAAAAGAACGTGTTGAGCATCTCTATAGCCAGTGCTGGGCTGGGTACCAGTGCTGTTGCTTCTGCCCTGTGTTGTGTTTGTGTGAATTCCACCTGTACGGGAGCAACAGCTCTTGGTCACCTGGAGAAGAGCCAGTCTCATTGGAGCAATTTGCAGACCATGATGTGAGAGCCACTGCATTAATTATGTTGCTGTGCTGCAACCAAGAACAGCCAGCTCTGAACTTTGACATGAAAATGAAAAGCAGTAATCGAAACTAATGGCGCTGAATGAGCTCTGATGGCAGCAGGGGGAGCTGCACAGCTTCGGCAGAGCTGCGGCTGGCTGGAGAACGTCCCTGGTGCTGCAGCCTCGGCTCCCGCTGCGACACGCAGCTGCCTCGGTGGAGATGCTGGGTGAGGGCACTGCTGGAGGACCTGGCCCCAGCTCTAAGCACCTGTCCCGGCCAGCGGCCCTGGCCATCCCGGGACCTCACCCGTAGTCTGTCCAGCCCTTCGGGAGCTGCAGGACCCACCAGCTGCTTCCCAGATGGATGAGCCCTGGCACCCACCGGTGTTGGTGCCACCCGAGGGCAGCTCCTCGTGCGGAGGCACGGCGGGGTGGGGCGCAGGCTCCTGTTCCCCACACACGGGCGGTGGGAAGGTTTGCTGTGCTGTTGCATGGTGTTCCCAAATGATAATGCCCGGGCCTTGGACCCCCAGTTTCCAAGGCAAACCAAGTGGCCCATGGTTGTAGATGCTTCCAGAAAGGCCGGGTTTAGTGTGTTTGCTCCTTTGTGTCCTGGGATGCCAGGCAGCCAGCTCTCCCCTCTGCTCATACAGTACCCTAGAAGGGTAACACTGGTTTCCCAGTGGTTCCCAAATCTTCAGCAGTGTGTTTCTTCTTGTCCTGGAAAGAAGGTAATCACCGGCCTCGTATGGAATTAGAAATTAATCCTTGGTGCAACTGGATTGACAGGAAATGTTTGGGATGAAGTTGTCCCTTGGAAATCAGGAATCAGTGGAAAGATGCATTTGATCAATCAGTGTCTCTCCATTCCCCAGCCAATTATCTAACTCCTCTGCATTTGCTAGTGTTTTGCCTAGGTGTGTTTTAGATTACAGGTCTTGTCATGCTGTCAGCAAACATTTTCTAGCTCCTAATGTCACTAGTGCCTTCTCTTCCTCCATGCTGATAATTTCTTTATATCCTTCTACAGATTTTTTCCTCTATTGAGTTCTCAGGTGTCACTGTAGTTATCTCTCTTTTGGGTCTATAACTTGGTGTCTGAAATTGCTGTGAGCTTTTTTGTCACATGTAGGAAAGAGCTTTTCCAAGTATGTTAGGTGAGGACCCAGAAAACAATGTAGAGACTCAGTAACTGTTCTGCTCAAAGAGCAGATCTCACAGCTCTACGTTTCTGTAGCCCTTTCACATCATTTCTAAACTAAAGCCAGGCTTGTTTTCCTCTAACAGACCCCTTACCTGAGCTGGGCAGCATCTCAGTGCTGGAGCTACAGAATTAAGTCGATACAGAAGAGGAAGCAAAAGGGACTTGCTGTAGCACTAGAGATCCCGGAGCTTGAGCCCATGAGGTGCTGAATAATCGTAAGATTCTCTCTAAAGGGTGGTAATTAACTGACTGGGGATGGCTTTTACAGGGGTGTGGTTCTGGACAAGGAGAGAGGCAGCCCGAGATGATGCTTGTGTGTCAGCAGCAGTGTATGGGTGCAACCCCTGCTGAGCCATCCCTGAGGGCTATTGATCTTGGCTCTCATCCGTTGCAGTGGATTCTGGAGTGAATGGCTATAAAACAAGCATGTCCTTAGCTTTACAGGAGAGTTCCCTACTCCCTGTGTAGCTTGCTTCAGCACACCTTTCCAAACATGGCTCTTCTGAAGAGGTTTGCATGTTTGTGGAGCCATGGAGAGGTTTAGATATAACTGGTGGTAGGAGTGATCAGATGATGGGACAAATGGGAGCTGAGGCTAGAGGTGAATTGTGAGAGTTGCAACCTGTTGCAGATGTTAATAGCTAATTATTGAACTATTTATTGCATTAGAGCAAAACCAATGGTGTGTGAATAATTAAGAATTTGCTTTGCTTGCTACCCCTCTCTTGCTGGGCGACTTACTTTAAATGGAAGCATTCAAAACTCCAGGAGGATTTAGGTACCTTTGGTTCTCTTGGGAGATGGGAGGAAAATGTTCAGCCTGTAGAAGATGCTGCAACCCATTTGGCTTTGTTAGTGTGATGGGAATGTGATTCAAGTTCCCCAGGTTTGGCTGAAGATGATGGTCAGACTGGGGTTTTTCCTTCTCCTTTTCTATGTTCTCCTGTGTCTGTGCAGCCTGGGATTTCAGACCTGTGGCACTTGTGTGAAATAGAAAGAGGTTTTATTCTTTTCTTTTTCTTCCCATTCTCATGCCACTGGCACGTTTTACTGAGGCTGCTACTTCCAGCCCCCTGGACACGCCCAGGAAGCCTCTTCCCACTGACAGCAGCAGAGGTGTGCAGACTCTCTGCCTGACACGTCTGTCGCAGAGATGCTCAACCTCTCTCCAACTCCTCACATCAGAACTGGGTGCACCCCTGTCCAGCCTTACTTGGAGCTGTTTCTAGACTCTGCCTCGCTCCACAGAAACTGGTTGTTGCTCTGGGCACATGAAATGTGCTGCTGAGTGAGGGTGGGAAGCCTGGCTGGCAGGGAAGGAGGGAGGGGAGGCAGTGTGCGCTTGGGTGCAGTTGCAGCCTGCGTTCCCCAGCAGTTGGCTGTGATAATTAGCAGTAAAACACTTTGCCTCTGCTAAACTGACATAAACAGATCCTTTGGCAACGGGAACACCTGTGTCTCCTTTGCTTGGGAAGGTGTTTGAGGTGCTGCACGGTTCTGCCCTGGCAGGTGGCTCCAGCTTGCGCTTGGGTTTTCTGGCACAGGCTGAATCCCAGAGGCTGGAGGAGAAGACATACCTGATGGGATGTTGATGAGAGTGTCTTCCTCATTCCTTGGAAGGAGCCCACTGGTTTGATTTTAGGTGATTTCTTCCAGGTGGGTCGTGTCTTCTTTTCCTCAGCATGCCTGTAGGTAAGAGATGACACAAGGGATACAGTGTGGTGCCAGCATAGCCTGCCCAGGTTTTAATATCTCTAAGAACTGAAGAACCTTTCCCTTTGTGCATTAGTACACCTCCCCCCAGCTACCCCCAAAAAAAGGAGAATGTTTTATAAGAATATAGAAGTTCCCAGTGCTATTAGATACATACCTCTTCATGGGGTCTCATAGCTTTCTGGGAATAGCCGTCACTTCCTCCAGTGTGTTTCCTGGCAGTGAGAGCAGCTGTGACATGGGGTGCTCAGGTTTTGGACAGGCTGCACACATCAGGCTGTGGATGGATGGGAAGATGTGCTCTGGTGAATGCTGTGGGATGCTCCTGAGCTCTGCTCATTGCCCTCTCTCCAAGATGGGGCTTTTTCCTGCCCGCTGGTGCCTGCAGCTGTATCTGGGCAGAGCGCTCTATCCTCATTAATGAGCTTCTCTTCCCTGTGATGGAAGTTTTAGTGAGAGCAGAGTGAAGGCAATGGGAGGATGAGATGATGTAAAGTTAAACACGCACACATATGTGCATGTTAAATTGGGATGTGTCTGAGTTTCTTGTTTTTGTGGCAAATGGAAATTGTGAAGCAAGAAAAAAAGAATCACAAAAGCAACATCAAAACATCATGGATTGTGTTGTGAAGGGGATTTATTATTGTGCTTAGTAGAAAGGAATGCTCTGAAAATACCTGTCTTTGAGCGAGCTGCTGGGGAGAACAGGGAGAAGCAGAGAGCAGAAACAATTACAAATTGTAACCTTTAAGAATAGATTTGTATTTCCTAACAAACCTGGCATCTTTTCATTACCACGGACATGTTCGTTAACTGAAATATTTATCTGGGATTATGGGATGTGTAAAAATGCAGCAGCTGCTTTGTTGGGTCTTTTCCTGTCTGAAGATGTGGTTTATTTAACACTTCTCTGAGGGCTGCTCCTGCTGTGGCTGCTGGCAGCTCTCTGTCTGGATAAGCTCAGGAGCTCTGGATGCTGGGCTGAGCCTGGCTCCTGAGGGTCAAAGGGAGAGGTGCAAGGGGTGTGCTGGGGCACAGTGTTGTGTGGGCACAGCCTCCTCGCCATGCCTCTCAGCTCCAGCGCGCCCAGCTTTGAGTGTACCTGCAGAAAGGAGCCAAGGGGAACACACCTGTGGGATCTCCTGTCCAACTGGGGGATTTTTAGGAGCTACCGGCCATTATTCTAGTACTGTGGCCATTTGGACATGGGTATTTTCCAGAGACAGGCAGCCAGCCAGTTTGACAGCGTGGAGCTGTCTTTTCCTTTCCAGGTGGATGAGACTCCTGGGAACACGGTGTGGGCAGAGTCGGGGGGAGCAGCAGGGTCCTGGAGCCTCCCATGGCTCGGAGCAGGGCAAGGATCAGGGACTACAAGAGGCCTCCCTAGAGCCCCCTTCCTCCGGTGGCAGCTCCTGTAGTTGGGAGCCTGCTGTGTTTTGCAGTGCTGCTCCCAGTGCAGCTGATGGGTGCCCAGCTGTGATGCAGTGCAGTACAGGGACCTATCCAGCTCACTTGCTTGGGGAACCAGCTTGAAGACTGGGGACAGGATCTTTGCTGGGGTGGGAATTGGGTGTCTCATAAGGAGAGCCTGGGGATGATTTCCTTCAACCCAACCATGAGAACCAGTTCTGGGTTCCGTGTTCAGCGTGCTGGGCTCCTTGTAAGTGCTGTGAGCTGGGAGAACAAGAGTTCAGTCCTGTTTCTGTACAGGCAAGGTGATGTCTTAGTTCAGTATGGGTTGAGTTTGAGGATTCACAAAGGTCCCCCTCTGTAGGGCCTGCTGGGGCTGTGCGCAGGCTCTATGCCCCAGCGAGGCTGCCATGCACACCGGGCAGTTCTTTGGAGCTTCACCCCAGTCCTGCTCCTTCACTGGGGTGCTGGGCCCGATATATCTGGAATACTCCAAGGTTGCCAGAAAACCAGGCTTTCTGTCATCTTACAGAATGTATAGAAAATAAATGTAAATAAATGAAGCTACACTTAGCAGTCCACGCTCTCAGGTGGGGTAGCTTCATTTCCATCGGCGAGGCAGAGCTTAGCTGAAATCAGCTCCCTGCATTTTGTTTTATTATTTCAAATCAGAGTGGGAACCTGATTTTTTCCCCAAATGGTATTGATGCCTTTTGATCAGAAAGGTAGAAATTCACAGAAAAGCACTGCATTTTTTTGGCATCTCACTAAAAGAAACACAGTAGCTGGAGCTTTTGAAAGAAAGGAAAAAAAGAAGGATGCAATTAATTCCAAAATCCTTGGAGCTCTTTATGAAACCCAGCTGGTTATATCTTCCTCTTCCATAGACGAAGAGATGACGGTGCCTCCCTCAAACTACAGGCCTTGGCAGCTCACATTGAAGCGATGCTCTAGAGTGGGAAAAAGAAAAAAATAATGGGATGTCTCCTTAGATGAAGCAGAAGCAAAAGGCACCTGGCGAAGGGCTCAGCAAAGTCCTTGTGGAGTTGCTGGTAACAGTCCCAGCTTGTCTCCATGCTCCTCTTGAAGAGTGACTAGCTTGGTTTGCTCAGTGGCTTCCTGTTGGCATGTTTCTGTGTTGTAGGGTGTGCAGGCCACAGCTGACAGGCATCACTGTTGTCATCATCATGGTCCTTACCTTCTGCAGCAGCTGAGACCTGGCCATCTCAAGGGGTTTGTCACTTGGTTGGCATCTTATTTCTCTTGTCTGCAGCAAGTGGCCCACTGGTTCCCATCCATAACATTCAGAGACATCAAAATAGCAGCTTGCTGCTATAGGGACTTGTTTATGTCTCTGGCATGTGACACACACACCCATTGGGAGAGGGTACTATAGAAAAATGGTCATTTATTAAAGCTAGGAAAGAAGTTTATAATCTGGTTCATGTGTGATGATTCTAAGGAGTAAAGCAGCCAGATGATCAAAAATGTTGGAGCTGGAAGGGCTAGCAATGCTTTGTCCCATGTTCAGGAGCTGTGGAGCTTTGATCTGAAGCTGATGGATGTTTTCTGACCAACACCAGTGTGGTGGGTCAGGTGTTAGAGCAAAATTTCCCACGTGGTGCAGCAGCTGTAGCTGGCCGGATGGGAGGGGGCTCTGATGTGCTCGTGCTGGAGGGAGCAGGGGAAGGGGCCTGCCCTGGGGCTCTGACTGGCTTCTGAGACACCAGAAGAACCGGGGCTCTTGCCAACTTGAATGTCCACAGCCTTCACAAAAGCTGAGCTGAGCCTGTCCAAAACCACATCAGAACGAAATTCCCTCATTTGCAGGTAGCTAAAAGGAAACTTCTCCTCAGACTCACAATATTATGAACATTTGTTGTTCACAGAAGCCATCAAATGTGACATGAGCTGTACATACACTGGGAAAACCACTTCTTTGTCATTTTCCTCACAGAATTCTTCTACTTTTGCTGTATGGAGATGAGTGGAATAGACAGTCCCTGCCTGCCTTCATGGCTGAGGTGGGGCATTGCATGGGTGCACCCTCAGGAAGCCCTTACCCTGTGGCTTTTAATTCGGTGGAAGCACGGATGCAGCCTCCTTCTAGCAGGACAGGATTTGTATTGAGCCTGTCCAGACCTAACCCAGGCTGCAGTCACCAGCCTCCCTGTGTGGAAACTGGCCTGAGAAGAGGCAGAAGAGCCGAGGCTGCCATGGACAGATGTGTGTGCAGCCATCACCTGTTCCCATGGGAGATGGGCTGCATGGTTCTCTGGTGTGTGGGGCATCGGGGAAGTGGTTGGTGGAGAGGATGGGCAGCAGGTTTGGGTGGGTCACCCATCCAACTTGAGATATTCCATGATTTACCTCTTGAGATACTGATCCATAACCTGGACTTTCACATCTCTCCTGATGGTGTGCTGGTGAATGCCAGGCAAACTGCAGGGCAGGAGGGTGATCTCTGGATAGACAGCTCTGCCTGTGTGGAGTTAAGAGAAGGGGACAAGAAGGTCAGCTTGGGGTGTATGGCATAAATCCCCTCTGTGATTTCCATATGTCTAGAACGTAGATCAACGCTGAGTTTTCTTCCTAGGTAACTTGCAGGTTATGGTCACAGAGCAGTTGGGATCTGTGGCAATCAGGACAAGTCAGAGCTAGTTGGTTAGGACTTTCATCTGATATGTGAAATATGAATGTTAGAAGATACCAAATTTAATGCCATTAAATTATGGATTCTAAAAAGCTTAAGACATGAGCAGATGCTTAATTCCAGAGAAGAAAAATTACTCTGTGGATGGAAAGAGCAAGATTGTGTCTTTTTCACTAAGAGGGAGCAAAAGCTTTTAAAACACAAAAGTGAAATCTGGTTGCTTCTGGTCGAGTATAAATGTGTCTGCTTTCTGTAAATAAGTCACTGCTACAAGAGCTTAAAGAAATCCCTCGATGCCAAATGCTTCAGAAGCCAACATCAAATCATTGAAAACATTGGAAATCTTTTGTGATCCATACTATAACCTCCAGGCACCGAGCGTGCCCAGGATTACTAAGATTGAGCCCAAAATGTCAACAACAACAGCAGCTGATTGTGAATTAGACATGGTGAGATGCCAGAACACAATGTCACAGCCTTGTATCCTGGGCTTGTGCTGCCCTTAATTAACAGTTTGTAGATGCTTTTAGTGCTGGTACCCCTCCTCCTGTGTCCGTGGAGGGTGATGGTAGAGCTCTCTTTGGCTATAATGCTACAGGAACAGACTAGAGAAATGTGTTCAGGTGAGTATAACCCCAGTGAGGTTTAAGATAATACAGGTGGATCAGTCAATTCTGAGACATCCCTATAGCAAATGGTGTGGTTCTAAATGGAGAAGCAGCATGCCCTGAGCTGGGTCCCTTCCAGCCCGTGCCTCTGCCAAAACCCCTTTTCAGATAGGATGGTGCTTGGGGGGGTGAGTGTGTCTTCCCCAGTGTCCCCTGGCTTCTGGGCTGACTGGGTGGCTGCAGGTGAAAGCGCTGAGGTGGAAGGTTTCCAAGGGTTGAGTTTATCATACACTGGAGGAGTAAATCTCCAGTGGTTCCTCTGCGCTGCGTTAGCACTCAGCTTTGCTGTGTTTGCTGTCTGAGTTACCCACTGGAAGTGGAGGTTCTTCCACTGTGGGAACAGATCAGTAGGTGTAGAGGTGTGCGGGTACCTCCCTGGGTCTGTGGCTGTGCACTGGGCACTCGCTAACACCGCAGCTTCCTCTTGGCAATACCTGCTTTGGGTTACTGGATGCTGGGCAGAACTGTGGGCAGAGGGAGTGGCTTTGATTAGGTGGAACTGATGGAGTTGGAGAACCAGAAGCATTTTCAGGCTTGAGTCTGATGGGTCTGTAAGCCATAGAGCGTGTCCTTTCTCTCCAGCCGGCCCAGTGGTTTTGGTGTTGGAGATCATCTCTATCATCTCCTTCCTATGCCTGCCAGGTTGTTTAGCCAGCCCGGTTAGTACCCCTGTGCCTCTGCAGGAGCCTGGCCATTCTGAGGCGTCACCAGGCTCTGGACATGCTGCTGGGTTGGCAGTGACCTGGAGGCACCGGGAGCTCAGCCTTCTGTGTCCTGGCAGAGAAGCCACTGGTAGGGCCCAGTCCTCAGGACTTGACCCTGTGCGGGTACAGGCTGTGCTCACTCAGAGGAGCTCTCTGGAGAGGAGCTAACCGCTGTGGGCTCCTGCGGCCACGGTGACCCTACCTCGGCTGAAATGTGTTGTTTTTCAAGAGAAACATTGCAGTAGAGGAGCCCCAGGGCAATCGGGTACCTGTGCCTAGTGCAGTCAGAGCCGAGCCCCTTCCCAAACTCCGGGCAGGCCACTGCAGGCTGTGCTGAGCCATGCTGCCAGCATCACTGCTGGTGCTGCTCCCTGTTTCCAGCGGGACCTAGGAGGGGGAGCACGGAGCTGGGGCAGTGTGATGGGGCACATTCAGGGTCTGCGTTGGCTGGTCTGGGGCTGGAACAAGCCCTTACTTAGACCTACCTGTTCTCAGGGATAAAGGTCTGTGCTGTCTGTGGGAGCGCTGCAGCCTCACGTGCTGGCTCCGGTGTCAGGAGATACAACTTGCTTTTATTTCTATAATTTCAGCTGCATGACCCAGCGAGTTGGCTACCCCAGCTTCTGTCACACACACCTCAAAGTACAGGGATGCCGGGCTAGAAGGAGCGAGATGCCAAGGTAGTTAATTGTATATTGGGCACGGATCATTTCCAAACTGAAACACAAAGTTCCCTTTTTTGAAGGTTAGTGACAAGGAAATTTAAAGCCAGAGTATTTGAGCTGAGTGTCAGGCTTAATTCTCACTTGCTAAGAATACAAGTTCAGATGATATTTATTTAAGAAATTTGACATTAAGGATTTATTCCTAGAAAAGGCAGGTGCCTTTGAAAGCTTTGTTCTTGGTTGAAACAAAATGCTGTGCAGGATTATTCAGTGCTACGCTGTGAGCTTTGAATTTCAGAGAAGAGTTGGGTTCAAAAGCGTCCCCGTGGACTGAGGAGTAGGTGGAAGAGAGCGACTGTGGTCCCACTGGCTGACCTTGAACGAGTCGCTTCTGTGCTTACTGCTCCAGTCTGCACCTTGATCTGTGCAGCAGAGATAATGACCCTTACCCAGCGCTGTGCAAACGGAACCGGAATGGATGTTTGTTCTCTGCAGCACCACTTGGAATACTTTTGTTGGTACCAGAGGTAGGGTGTCGGGCTACTGTTGCAGTGAGTGTTGTACACTGAGAACTGGGGGGTCAGGATTTGAACCCTGATTTGGCCACAGTGACTTTGGAAGGTGCCTGATCTTGTATCTCGATGCCCCTTGGTGGCTTTTATCTTCATCTTCTGCTTTCTTGTTTCTGGAAGATGTCGAAGGCAGGGACAGGGCTGGGCACGATTTGTGAGAGCAAAGCTGATGCTCCTGTGGTTTGGAGAGCCCAGGCTGGTTCATAGTGTCAGATCCAGTTCACCTCACGGGTTTGCACTTCAGTGACCTCCTTGATGTTATTGCAGTACAATTAAAAATGAATAGACTTCTCCGTCCTCTTCAGTGTTAGTGAAATTCTCCATATGCTGGTAGGTTAAATGGGTATTGAACTGTTTAACTTTAATTAAACAGCAAAGTCTGGGGAGAAGCCAGGAGCACACTGTCAAATTAAAGCAGTTGCCTGTGTAAACAGCTGCCCATAAATCAGATTCCCTTGTATACATAATGCTTGTTAATTGAATAATTACCTAAATTTCATCTCTTAATTTTTTCCTTAGGAAATGCATTACACACACTTGGAAGTATTGGATTTTTTAGCATGTTTTGTTTCATCAAAGCTGAAGGTGTAGTGCTTGTGATAGTAGGTGTGCAGAGGCTTTTGGGAGTTCATGGCTGAGGCTTGAGGGGGGTGGGGAATGGACACAGGGTGCCAAACCCCTTCAGAGCCATGGTGGGCGGCAGTGCTTAAGGCAGTGTTGTGGCTGTGGCTTGTGTTGAGCCTAGGTTTGGTTTGGCAAGTCAAAGATAGGACTGTCCTGGGGAGTCTCCTACAGATTTCAGTGGTGGCTGTGCCCTAACTGCTACCCACAGCAGTCTCTGCAGGCAGTCCCTGTCATGCTTCAGTCCTTCAGCAGTCCTGTCAAGACAGCAGTAACAGAGCTGTGGGATGTGTGATCCTCCCCCTCTACTCTGCCCTGGTCAGGCCCCACCTGGAGTATTGTGTCCAGTTCTGGGCGCCTTGGTATAAAAAGGACAGGGATCTCCTGGAGAGAGTCCAGAGAAGGGCTACGAAGATGATGAAGGGCCTGGAGCATCTCCCCTGTGAGGAAAGGCTGAGAAGATTGGGACTATTCAGCCTTGAGAAGAGAAGACTAAGGGGGGACCTAATTAATGTTTATAATTATCTTAAGCAGGGGATGCAGGGGGAATCAGCCAGCCCCTTTTCAGTGTCTGTGGGGACAGGACAAGGGGCAATGGCTGCAAGTTGGAGCATGGGAAGTTCCGCACCAACATGCGGAAAAACTTTTCCCCAGTGAGGGTGACAGAGCCCTGGGACAGGATGCCCAGGGGGTGTGGAGTCTCCTTCTCTGGAGAGATTCCAGACCCGTCTGGATGCCTATCTCGGTGAAATGTCCTAGGGAGCTGCTTTGGCAGGGGGTTGGACCCCATGATCTCTCGAGGTCCCTTCCAACCCCTACAATTCTATGATTCTATGCCTGCTCTGTTAGAACAGGTTCACAGGACTGGGCCCAGCAAAGACACTTCTTAGTCCCTAGCAGTAGAGCTCCTTGAGCAGAGATTAGGCAGAGACCATCAGGATTGACAAAAGTATGCTTGGGCAGCTAGGGTGGGCAGACGCTGCTGGGGGTTAGAAGAGAGGCTCCCCAAGGGTGCTGGGCATCGGGGAGAGGGTCCCTGGCCCCCTGTGCTGCTGCTGTGTAAGTTCAGCATTGGGGTGGCAGGGTTTCCTTCTGGTTTTTGATGCTGTATGCTCAGCGTGCCGATGAAATCCTGGACCTGCCGTGGCACAGCTTTCCTGGGCACACTGCAGAAATCTCCTGAGCCAACCTAAAGGCAGCGCTCTGAAGCAGGGGTATCAGAACACCGTTCGTGTTCGATGGAAGTAGGAGTCTCATGGAGATAATCGTGCTCCTTGGATGGCCCTTTTGTAGCATGAAACAGCAGCGATCGATGTGACACTGTGTTCCTGGTGGCCTCTTCCCAGAGCAGCACCTTCTACTCCTGGGCTGCCGTTGTGGCTCCGTGCCTGTGCTTAAGGATGTCACACAGCAACAGAGTAATCACTCTGGTGTCAGTGTATTGATGTCTGCGGTGGAAACCTTCCCTTAGCCAAGCCTTGACCCTGGGGAGGCTTCTCAGCTCCTGCTGTTTGAACAGGGATGTTTTTTCTCTATCGCTGTTCAAAAATTCCGAGTTCCTTTAAGCTGAGATTCAAACCAAGAATTTGCCATGTGTTTCCATGTTTTTTTTAATGTGATCTGGGAGAAAACCCCTGATTTCTGTTTGTTTCTTCTTGGCGTGCAGGACACGGCTCCTGTCTGTGTGCCAGTGGGAGCCTTTGGCGCTGTGGGGAAGAGCATCCCAAGGTTGGTAGGGCTCTTACCTGTCCCCTTTGCTTTAGGACAGAATCTGTGTCTTTAGCTGCGGTGAGTTGGTGGGATTCCTTGGAAGGTTGCTCTCTAGCCTCTATATGTAAAGAGCCACGAGAACTGTAGTGAAAATCTGCAAATACTGGTGTTGTCTTCTGTATAATAGTGCTGTATTTCAATCACTCCTAAACAAGATCCAGAGGTGTCAGACTGTCCTCTGTGTGTTACCTGCAAAATGAAAACATCACTGGGCTTAAAACACCTCAAGTGTGATTGGGCACATGGTAGCTGAAGGAAACAGCTCTCTGGATGAAACGCCAGTGTCTGGCTGTAACAACCCAGGCTGGGGCTGTGGGTGTCATCCTAGCAGGGTACAGCCAATGCAGGACCGCTTTCTGCAGTGCTTGTCCACATGTGTTTTCACCCTGCAACATCAGTTGCCTTTTCCAGTTATTTTTTTACTAATTACGATACAGTCAGGAGGAGCTCTGGGTGGAAGACAATATGCAGGCGCTTATTTTTGTGTGTATTTTTATGAACAGCTGAGAGCAGTGCAAGGTAAGCCACACATAAACCCATAGAGCGAGGTCGTAACAATTTTATACAATTTATGGGGTTTATTTAATGAGCTTGGGCAACATGGAATGAAAATTGGTCCCAAGGGGCCCCAATCAACTAGAATATTGAGCTGGAAAGCAGTCTGTAAATCATGTTTTAGCTAGTGCCATGCGGCTGTGTATTGTTATGGAGCATGGTTCCTTCCTGGAGAAGGACTGTGGCAAAGCCTTGTTGTTTTGGGTTGGGTGGCGGTTACACCCACACCCTGAGGGGTCCGACCCAAGGCTGAGCCCATCACCAGGCTGTGGCTCTGTATGCATGGGAAGGAATGATGTGGTCGGGGATCTTCACCTTCCCTGCTGTAGGTTTAGGCTGTTTGTGGTGAGAGGAGGAGCGGTGGGCGCTGCCGGGTGTTGCTGGTCCCGGCGGAGGCAGCAGGAAGGCACGTCACTGGCACTGCTGATGGAGCAGGTGTCACCTGAAAATTGGACAGGGAGGAGAAAGGAACCAGGAATACAGATCACACAGCACCTGTCTCGGTGAATGTGGAGGGCAGTGGATTTTAAGTCGGGACTGACCTTCTGCCAACACAGCAGCTGCGGCAGTGCCGCTTTGTGCTGGGACGAGGACAGCGTGCAGACACACGCAGCTCCCGGGCTTTCCCTGCTGTAAGTACCAGCAGTTTGCTCTGGGAGGGTGTGTGCAGCAGTGATGCTGTTGGCTCTGCTTTCCTCCTGAGTCTCTCACTTCTCAGCCTGGCACCAAGAACAGGACTGGGACCATTTTGGTGTCAGGAGGGCAGGCAGGGTGTGGGTGGTACGCAGAGGGATGTGTTGGATGTTCAGTCAGACAATCAGGTGGGCACAGTCTGAGGGATTTACCAGTCTGAAACTTCAGATCAAGGACATGTTGGATTTTTTAAAATCGACCTTTGGCTTCAGCCATGAGGGGTGACTGGGAATCCCTGGGAGATAGGAAGTGTGGTTCTAGTGCTGGTGTTTGTGCTTTAATTTTTCTCAGCTTTACAGATGGCAGAGACTAACACATTGAGTGAAAGGAACTCAATGGGAGTTTGGGTGAGGGAAGAGTCTCTGGTTGGGTCTGCTGACACCTGGGGCCTCATTGCTGCACAGTGAGCATCTCAACATGAGTAAGCATGGTCTAAACAATCAAGTGTGGGATCCAGGTCTGATTGAAAGAGAATGAAACTGAAATGCCGTTGGCTTGGGTGGATGGGGACAGTGAGGTGCTTCCATGCAGACGGGGCAGCGAGAGGTTTCCCAAGGGGCAGGGGGATAATGGTACCGCTGAGCGAATTCCTCAGTGCAGCACAGGCAGGGCTCTGCCTTCTTTCCCTGGAGAAATGGAGGGCTTCTGCGTCCCGCCCTCTCCTCGTGCCCCATAGATGTGTGGCAAGGGGACAGCACAGTGTCTGTGGCTGCCACGCTCTGCCCCTTCCCGGCCAGGCCTAGGCCCTGTCACAGAGCGGGTAGGATGCAGCAGTCCAGTGCTCCTGCATTTTGTTCCTGGAGGCTGTCCAGTCCTGAGGAAAGTCTCTGGGCTGGGGCAGAGCAGCAGCACTGCTTTGTCCTGCCACAGCCCACCTCTGATCGGGATGTTGATGCGTGGATCCATCAGTCCCCAGCTGGCTCAGGGCAGCTCTGCCTGGTGGCTGGGCAGCGCTGGGCCTCAGAAGCCCCACGAGTAGGGATGTCATGGCATTTATGTGTAATATAGACATGCTGGTAATAGGGAACTGAATGTGGTGGAGGAAACTAGCACAGCGATGGCTGTGTGCCGAGTGCCCACTGCAAATGCATCTCTGTCAGGGAGACGAGGAGACTCTGTCACCCTTTCATCAGATGTAATTGAATGCCTACAGAGGTGGTAATTACAGATACCATCCAGGCTGCACAGACTCATTTGTCTTTGTTTATCATCAGAGCAAGTATATTGATCATTACTAAAGCATTAAATATCTTTGGAGAGGAACAGGAAAATCAGATTAATAAGGCCTGACGTGCATTGTAAAACGCTCTTCTCCCTGAAAGTCAGGTTTGGTAAATACAAATGAAATTACTCTTTTAGCACTCTGCTGACCTGGTGGTGTTATCCCGGGAGAAGTGGCATCTCACAGAAAGCCTCTTGGGATCTTTGTTGCTCAGGTCTGTTTTGGAGTCAACACAGTCATTTGTGTTTAACTGTGTGTGTACAGCTCAGAGATTTAATCACTGGATTAGGGACCCGACTGCGGTGGAGCTGGCAGCACGGAACCAGTGCGATGGAATTGCAAGGACAAGCTGGTGGATGCAGCCCCACGGCAGAGGTGGTGGCTCAGGGCTGCGTGAGGAAAGGGTGAGGGGCCGCAGAGCCTTGGGAGCACCAGCACTGGGCTCATGGGAACGGGTGTCTGTGTTGGTCTGAGCAAACAGGACTTGGGCTGGTGTCAGAAGGTCCATTTTTATCTCAGGCAGCAGAATGTGGGCGGCTTTAGTCCAAACTGGTGTTTCCCTTGCTCTCCTCTGAGAAGCAGTTTGCCAGTGCTTTTGCTCTAGCTAACAGCAGAGCATTCCCAGTTCTTAGAAGCTCCCTATTCCCTGATAACACTTGTTTAGAGAAGTGCCCAGGAATATACCATACAGGCTGTTTGTCTCATGCTGAATTCTGTGAGCTGCCGTGAGGAGCAGTTTCTCATACGCAGTGCTAGTGAGCCTGCCTCTGTGCTGCAGGTACAGAGGAATTAACGTACAGGATGTCAAAGGCTTTGAAATCTGGCATAGTTCAAATGCTCCTTACAGAAGTTGGGATGGCTATCAGGTGCTTGAAGTCCTTCCTCCTCCCAAAATGAAGACCTGTTCTCACTAACACTGCATCTGCTGCACCTGGACAAAGTTACTTGTGCAGATATTCTCGTCTGATAGATAATTTGGCATGCAGATGAACGCTGCTGATGAAAATGATGATATCCACTTGCTATTAAATTGGCAGTTCCTTAAGCTTTCCCTTATGTTACAGTGTAGGGGATGTTCAGACACGTGCTCAGCGGGTGGGTAGGTAGGTAGCATCAGCTCTAAGTTGTCCTCCATGGTTCAGTGTTACGTTATGCATGGGTGGAGATTTGGTGCCTTAGTGTTCCTTGTGGGCTGGTTTTTAAACACAGAATATCCAGTTTGTCTTCCTTCCCAGCTGTGTTTTTAAGAATTTGGGGGTTGATTTAGAAACAGATCCAAGTTAGTGCTCTTCCTTCAAAGGTAGTGGGAGGTTGTACAACAGGCTTGTATCGCTTCCAGAGCCCCGTCATCAAAGGAGGTGAACTGGGAGATCAAGTGCTGCAGCTGGGATGTGGCATTGGGCTTGGAGCAGGGGTTTATAGATAATGATGGAGCCTTTAGGCTATAAACCAGGGGGAAAACTAAAACCTGCTGGGGCAGGCTCCAGAAAAATCTCCTCCTTTTGTTAAGGTATGTCTGCTGGCTAGCGAGGTTTTAGAAGTTCTATTAGCATGATAAGATAGAGATGCTGGTGTAACAGCAGAGCGTTGACCAATCAGATGCAGCCCGTGACCAGTGTATGTTTGAAAGGACCCATCTGTTCAAAGCATGCTGTCTGCTGAGCATATTGAAAGGAATGATTTGATACAATACATCGACTTTTGCTTGCATCAACCTGTGCCCTGTCTCTCTGTCGTGGCATTGGGATATTGCAGGCTGATTGTGAGCGACTCCTCAGCAGCAGCGATGTCACCCTGTTACAGGAGCTCACGTGGTGCCTTTTGGAGCCCAGTCGTGCAGCAGTGATGGTTTACCTGGGTGGCCCCTGAAGCTCTGGTGGGTTCCTGCAGCTCTCCAACACACATGCCTCCCAGCCATCCTCGTCACAGCTGGAGAGACTGTTGGTTGACATGTGCATCCATTTTTTTTACTATGGGTACCTTCTTTTGAGGCCCTGCTAAAACCCCTGATCAATTTGATAGGGTGTTTCTATCCTTTGTGTATGCAGAAAATCCATGAAGCAAGGGCCACCCCAAAGAGCTGCTGGGAACCGGACCAGCCGCTGAAGCTGGCTGTCCTGCTTTGGGCTGAAGCGTGGCCTTTGTTTTCATGGAAACACGTGGAGCATCTCCAGCGGGCTCCGGTGTTCCCTGACAGGTCGGTAGTTACCCAGTACCCCAATCATTGGATTGGGTGGAAGAGCCACACCCCAGGCTGCCCTGGCCCAAAAGCTTCTCTTCAGGGCAGCTGCCGTGGTGCCCAGGCATCAGAGGGGTGGGCAGCTCAGCCTGTCTCCCATACGGGAGCCCTGCCGATGCGGAGGGGCTGCTTTCAAATACCCATAATCAGAAAGAGCCTTTAATCACTGAGCTTTAGCTGCAATTTGGGTTTTCATGCATGCCAATTAGTGGAACCTTGTTTTCTAAAGATACGATCTCTCCTGTTTTGAAAGCTTGACAGTTCCCATGCTTTAAAATTATTGAGGCTGACATGTCTCCTCAAGAACTGTTTAATCTGTCAGATCCTTCATTCTTTTATCGTCTCAATCATTTAATGACTTACAAAAAAAAAGAAAAACCTCCCAGTGAGTTATTTTTTTACCTTTCTTTAACTCACCAGTAATTGTAAAGACTTTTACTTCTGGTAGGAATTTCTCCTTAGACACAGAGATGAGCTAATTCCAAATGCCTGTGATCCTAAATTATGGATTATGATGGAGTGCAGAGCAGTTTGCAGGTTGTAATGCCAGGGTGGTTTGGAGGTAAGTCTTTGGTGGTCACAGGGATGCTGGAAAGGCGTGAAGGCTCACCCAGCTGCTGACACCAGGCTGGCCACACTGCATGCAAGTGCTGTGCGCTGCTCCTCCTGGGCCAGGGTCTGGTTGTTGCAACCTGTACAGAGACTCCAGGAGAAAGAGATTTCTGGTTAAAGCCTTTTCGTTTGTCACAGAATCACAGGGGTTGGAAGGGACCCCCAGAGCCCATGGTGTCCAACCCCCTGCCAAAGCAGGGTCCCTAGCACAGGGCACACAGGGCGGTGTCCAGACAGGGCTGGAATCTCTCCAGAGAAGGAGACTCCACACCCCCTGGGCAGCCTGGCCCAGGGCTCCCTCACCCTCACTGGGAAGAAGTTCTTCCCCAGATTGGTGTGGAACTCCCCGTGCTCCAACTTGAGCCCATCACCCCTTGTCCTGTCCCCACAGACACTGAGAAGAGGCTGGCTATTTCCAGAGACAGCCAGCTCCTGTGCACTGAGATGCTCAGAGGCAGCATTCTGAAGGCCTGAAGTACTGTTTTTCCCAAGGCTGTTCACTGGTCGAATAAATGGATAAAATCCTTCCCACTGTCACAGGTTGACTTAGGAACTGGAGTTTAAGATGTTTTATATTAGTGTTTCCCTTTGTGTTTCTACAGGCAAATTTCATTTCTCTTGGTATGTGAATCCGGGTAACTTGGCCTTGAGTTCCCAGGTCTGTTGGTACGAGCGGGCAGGCTTGGTGTGAAGTGGCAGCCTCTCCTTGGGGATGGCCAGGATGAACTCTAGGAGGTGGGCATCCCATGGAAGGAAACCTGGGCTGAACAGCACACACAGCATGGGATGCTAGCAGCACCTCGCCTGCCTTCTCACTGCGGGTGTCCTACTGTGTCCGAGCTGGGCGCTTCCTTTGGTGCAGGGTGAGTCTCTGCTCCTGGCAGAGCTATCACAGAGCAGCAGGATCTCGTTGTGGGGCAGGGCTGGGGTGGGTTTCACCCGTTTCCTCCCCAAAGCGCTGATGTGATGTCGGTCCCTGAGCTGGTGGTGGATGGAGTGATGGCTGGACCCGCAGCAGGTGGGGTATTTACCATCAGCTAAACCCAGGACACCATACAGACAATGACCTTCTAGCTCTGTAATCACTCCGATTCAGAGCAAGGCTTCGGGTTCACTTGTGCTTCATAGTGACCTGTGCCATCCTTTCTGATGGTGTGAATTGCTACAGTGCAGTGGTGGGAGGGTCCTGATGTCCAGTGGGATCTGTTAGGATGGGAGAAGATACATGAATGGATGAGATCAGCGCAGTTTTCTTTTGCTCCTTAAGTGAAGCCAATTATTGATTGCAGTGGGAGTTGGAGTGAATAACAGATGATGTAAGAACATCCAGATTGGATTTTCCCTGCCCAGAGAACTGGTTGCAGTCTGCACGGTGTTTCACTTGCTTAGTCACAGTCAGAAGACTGTTTATTATTCTGTGGAGGGATAGTAACAGGATATTATGCATTAATGATCTAGGTTCCTAATTAAAAACAAACAAGACATCCAAACTCTCACAATCAAACCCGTTTAATCTGTGGAGGTTGAATTTTTCTGATGCTTTTAATCCTCTACATCTGCATATGTATCGGCAGGTAAATACCCTGTTGTAAGTGATGGGACTGACTATAAACAGAAGCAAGTTCTGACTTAAAGTGCCTTCCAGGTGGCTTTACACAGACACTCTCCAGTGGCCACATCTCCTTGCAAAGGCCCCGGTACAGGGTGCAGGATGTCACTGGAGTGTCTCATTGCTGCTTACAAACATAAACACTTGGACACAGTTTGATTCCATTGACTTAATCCTCGTGTTCTCCACAGGAGCTGAGACTCCTGCAGATCAGGCAGTGAGGGAGAGGTACTTGTGCCCACCTTCTCTCATGGCTGTGCCCCCTGGGTGATGAGAGGTTGGCTGCCCATGCTGCTCAGCAGCCTTCCCCATTGATGTGCCTGGCCGTGCAAGTCCATGCATGTTTGGAAATTAACTGAGACTCCCAGTGTCAGTCTGAACCTCACCTCACCACACAGGGCTGACCAGCAGTTTCTAGCACATCCATCTTTGCATAGTGGAGCCCGGCACTTTGTTGGGAATGGGGCTGAGGATGGAGATGTGCTGGAGATGTGGCTGCAGGTTTGTGCACTCCTGGTCTCCAGCCCAGCCACCCTGCACGTCACCTGCCAGTTTCAATTTCAGTTAAACTTTCTGCTGGATCTAGGACATGTTATCAAGCTTTGCACTGTCCCAGGCAGCTCCCCAATTACTTTTCCACTCTCCTGAGCCTTCTGCTGGAGCTCTAACTAGTAGATACGCATCCTTTAAACACTCAGGAGACTATCACCATCAACTCTGTTGGTCTCCAAATCAGACCCAAGGTGAATAGGGCATTGTACTGTTATCTACTAGATTGTCAGCAGATAGAAATGGGTGCAGGCAGTGAATTGAGCCTCGCATCGCCTGAGGATCAATCCTTGTTTGCTCTATGAGAAGCTGTATCCCATGGTTACTTGTTAGAAACAAGAAATGTGTATTGTGGGACAAAATATAATGGCACAAAAGTTCAGAGTGGAATAAACAATGCAGAGCTGTGCAGTGAGCATGTACTCAGCTGGGAAATGCAACATGATATAGACATTTATGCTAGGGAGGCATCCTAATTGCTGAGAGTTGCTGAGCAGAGTATAAATAACCAGGCCTTGTCATCTCAGAGCTAATGAAATCTTCATCCGGCCGCAGGGACGCCCGCGTGTGGTGTGCTCACCGCTGCTCACAGTGCCCACGGCTCCACCTTTGGGAGCTGGGGCCAGGAGCTCTGAGGTGAGGAAATACGGTCACTTCCCCATGCAAGCAGGAGCTGGGAGGAGAAGCTCAGTGCATTTAATGGGGAGCACTGGGACATGGGCAGGGCTGTCTCCTTTCCGTGCACACCCCTCTGTCCGCCTGCAGCGCCGTCGCAGTGGAAGGGGGTTTAAATGTTTCATGCACCTGGACATTAGACAATGGAAGTCTACTAAAACAGCAATTCACATCACTTTGTATGCCACTTCATTGCATAACTGGAGTCATCCTGGGTAGTAATGTGCCATCACCGAGCAGAGTGTATGTACTTGTCTTGCATACTGGGGCCCGGGGGAAGAGGAGTGATTCTCCTAGAGGTACATAAAAGGGATTTAGGATTAGAGCCAGGAGAAACGTCCTAGAAATAACCTAGCAGCCACCACAGTTC
Source organism: Hypotaenidia okinawae (assembly GCA_027925045.1). NCBI lineage: Eukaryota > Metazoa > Chordata > Aves > Gruiformes > Rallidae > Hypotaenidia > Hypotaenidia okinawae. The sequence continues at coordinate 22,641,651 of BSDF01000011.1, read as the reverse complement.
AGCGACCTAACAACATTAGGAATCAAAGATCTGTGTTTTCTTCCTCAGCAGGTTACTGGCTGTTTATTCCAGACAGTTTTTAGCCGCGCTGGCACTGATACAACAAGGTGCCATGGAGTAACCCGGGAGGCAGCTACAACCCCACAGCCGTTTGCTCACTCCCCAGGTGGGATGGGGAGAGAATCACTGCTGCTCCTTCATGTAATCTTCTGGCTGACCGTGTTTCATCTCTCCTGAGTGTGAATTTTGTGGGGGTGATAGCCAGCTGCTGCAGATGTGGCACTTGTGAGGAGCTCAGTACAGGCTTGAGAGTGAAAACAATGGGAGGATTGAAATAATGCAGCTATAAATCATTTATGGGGGGAAAAAAAGAAGAGAGAATGATGCCTTGCTTCCTGTAACAGCCTGTGACAGGAGGTGCTTCTTCCCAGTCTGGCATTAGGAGGAGAATGTGGTCCAAGGCCTGCTAATGGAGTGATGTTTGTGCTGCCTCTTCCTCAGAGGTGCTTTCCTGAGGAACTGGCTAGATTTTGCTCCTGTTATTTGCAAGTGGAGAGGAGTAAGATTTGGGGGCTTGCTTTGAGACTGATGCTGCAGGGAAAAGGAGCACTAATAGCCTATGAATAATTGGTGTGTGGTGCTGAGGTTAATGCCATCAGAGCACGTCTGTGCTGTCACAGAGCTTACGTAGCAGCTCTGGCAGCGTTGCCTCTCACTCAGGTTGCCTGACACAGCTCGTTAGAAGAATACTTCTTCAGAGATAAAATGTGGTGACATGCATCACAGGCCAAACATTGACCTATGGGTTAGTCTCAAAATGCCCAGTCCTCCTAGAAAAGGGGTGTTCCCTCAGTCGAGTGTTTCCCCCACAGCCCATCTCTCAGCTACACTTCAGCTGTCAGTGGGTTTGGACTGTGGCTTGCTCAGATGTAGAAGGGTTCATTCAAGTGGGTATGCCAAGTACTCACCTCAGGTGACAGGACCAAAGCAGAGGGTGTGACAGTGTGTTTAACCAATCTCTTGACCTGATAGCATTGACCTGTACCAGGACTGACAGCTTTTCCAGAGGCAAAACGTGAAGCCCAGGCTGCAGGAAGAGGATGATGGGCTGTGGGGCTAAGGGTCTCTGCTGGTTAGCAAGGTGGTGAGGGTGGGCAGGTGAGAAAAGCTTCAGGAGCAGCCAGCGAAAGGAAGTGAGAGGGGATCTGAGAGGGGATCCAAGAGCAGCCACATGTCCTGTGGGAGTGGAGGCACAGCCGCAGCCAGCTCTGCACGAGGACTGGTGCCCAGGGGAAGGGCTCTGTATGCGCCTCGTGTTCCAGCATCCCCACCGCCCCTGGGTGTTTTGTACTGGGCTTTGCAGAGTTTCTCTTCTTGGCCTTTCCTAACACACAGAGAGGTTAATTTGACACATCTCAAAGCACACTGGATGTCCACAACAGAAGTGATGGAAGGTTTCCCTGGTTTTTTTGGATTATATTTCCTTAATCACTGTGGGCAGATTGTGCCCTCTGCAGTGCATCTCTCCCTGCTCCCTGTCCTGCACAAGTACAACCCCTCTCTGTGCAGGCTTCTGCCCCTCGGCCATGCTTCCTTGCTCCTGGTGTGACCAGGCTACTTGTGTCCTCCAGTCCCCTGGGCAGTCAGGGGCTGGCATGAAATTAATCCTTCAGCTCTCTTAACTCATCCTGTGGCATGAAATGATTCCTTTGCCCCTCTTCCTTGCACTGGGGGCAGGGTGAGTTAAGACTTCTCAAGGCCAGGCTGGTGCCGAAGGTGCCTCTGAGCAGCTGTGCCTCCTGGGACGCTGCGCAGCAGTACTTAGTGTGAGCAAGAAGACCGGCTGATGCTGCTTGGTGTTCCTGTGATGGATGTGGAGTGACGTGTGGGAGTGACTGCCCTCAAGAAGCCTGTGTGCTGGAGTGCAGCAGTCAGGGTGACTCTGCTGTTTGGGGCTCTGTAACCTCACTGCAAATTCATTGTGTGGCAGCTGCCACCTTTTAAAGGCAGAAGCTCCTTGTCAGGCCATCACCAGCGGTACAGCCGGCTCCTTCTGGGTTGTGTCTGTGAAGCCCCGTTGCACTCAGGCGACTGTGTGTCACACTGAACAACACCTGCGGCTGGGGGGTTAATAGTCACGTCAGGGCAAATCCGTCTGATCTGTCTTAATTGTGCTTGATCGAGCAGCGATGCTCACAGGTGCCCGACCCTCCTGGATACGGGGCACAGCTGCAAGCTCCACAGCGGTGCTGACAGAGCAGGTACCTCAGAAAGGGAGCAGCACAGCGGTGTCAGGGCATAGCTGTACGGGGGCCCTAAGGGCTGCTTGGTGGGGCTTCACCTTTTTGTAAAGTCTGACCTGAAATGGGATGCGTTGCTTAAAACTGGTCGTAGAGTCACTGCGTTTCAAGCTCTGAGTTGTGACGAAATGCACCTTCAGTGTAGCTCCTGCCACCTGCGTGCCCCAGGGGGTGCCAAGGTTGCCAGCAGAGCTTGGCTGGGGTCTCTGCAGTGTACACGTAGACCTCTGGTGTGCTGTATACAACCTACTGCAGTTCTTTAATTCCCAGGCTTCTCTGGGCCATTCATCCTTGTGGTCATCTTCATCTTCTGCCACCCAGCCACCTGCCCTGCTTTTGTCTCACCCACTGACGTGTTTGCACAGTTCAGGAGAGGACAAAGCAGACTGACATGAGCATTGGATGAGCAAACGAGTTGGCTGCTCTGTCGAGGTGTCCTTGGCCACCAGTTCCTCTGGCTGTTTCAGAAGGCAGACAAGCCTTCCTTTCCTTTGAGTCACTCTCAGGTGATGGAAGTAACTCCTGAGGGTCTCTGGTGTTATGCTGCTTCTCCACCTTGACATTCAGTAGCTGCATCGTTACTGTAGTTCTTATTTGTTCTTTAGCCTCTCAAGACTCTTTTACTCATTGTATCTCCTAAACCCGTTTTCCAATTTGCTCTCTTTTCCACCCTTGTTTTGTATTTTCATGCTGATGGAAGGCAGGTGGCTCTTTGATAGCCTCCTGGTATCTAGCTCTGAGGTCCAGAGCAAGAGCAGTTCACTCTGCCACTCCTAGTCATCCCTCCTTGCCATCTAGCCCCAGGCTTCTGCTTTTGCTCTGAATCCTTCATTTGAAAGGATGTAACTGGCACAGGGATCATCTGCCAGTCGCTCCCTTAGAGAAGAACCTGAAGTTACATTGACATGCTGAGTTGATCAGTATTGGGTTACGCTGATTGCTCCCATCCAGTGTATTTATTGATATCGAGCAGTGTAGCCACAAGAAAATGAAACTGTTGTCATGATGATGTTGTTCTGTTGAAGTAGGAGTTGTTACTTGGGGCAGGAGTAGCTACGGGTAGCTATGTGTGTGTTCCTCTGCCTTGGGCTGTGTCACTGAACCAGCCCCATCCTGTTGTGCACAGTGAGGGCTGTGCAAGCCATGCTTGTGTGAGCACAGCGAATGGCTGTGGTTCTGCAGCGGGGAGAAGATGCCAGTTGCAGGGGTCAGATGAGGAAGAAAACCAGCAGCTCTGACTGGATGCACTTGTAAAGTCAGAGGAGGGTATGCGTCTGGGTAACAGCAGCAGGGTGGGCATCAACAGGGACAGAGGGGAGGAGTAGTGCAACCTGTGAAGGCAGATCCACGTTCTCCTGCTGGATAGAGACCCAGATCATCTGCCATTTGTTATTTACAGTTCAGCACTGTGAAATCAATTACTGAGATGCAATTTAATTAAGACAGGTTAACGTTTAATCTAAGGCACTAACCCCCTAACACGTAATTTCAGTTTACTAATCATTGTAATGTTAATGGCTATTTGACATCTGTTCAGTTAAATTGGGCAATGCATTTTGGTGCCAATTTGCTCAGTAATTTCCCTCCCCCTGCCCCCCCAGTTCTCTCAGAGCAGGGCTCTTGCTCAGAGTGAAGGATCACATGCTGCTGAAGCAGTTCTGTCTGTCCTTCCTGTCTGATGTCTCTGCTGAATCTGGCCTGGGATGCAGTTGCCCTTTGAGGCACCCACATTGTGCCCTTTGACTTACGAGGGGGTTGAGTGCTTCTCCCACTTGTGCCTTGACCTGCTGGGTGACTTTGGGCAAGTTTTTGGCTTGTAAATGATGCACTGAAGTCCTTCCGCTTTGAACCTGGTTGTGTCTTTGTTCTTTACGTGGCACTGGCTGTGTGAAGACCACCTGGGTTGGGTGGGAGTCTGTGGAAACTGCTCTCCCCTCTGTTGTTACTCTGCTTTTGTTTCTCTCCAACCTGAAGGTAGCGGGGGTGAGGAAGGAGTGGGAAGTCTGAGGATGGCGATGGTTGGGAAAGCCGAAGAGAGAACAAGCTGTCACCTAAAGGGCACTTTGGTGGAGGGATGTTACGATGATCTCTGCACTCCTGTGTTAGTCCTCTGAGCACCTCCACAGAAAAGACCCAAAAGGCTCCTTGAGCGAGGCCAAGGCTCATCCCAGTGCTTTAGGGCACATGGGACAAGCCCACCTAGCACCAGTTAGACCTTTCAACAGGGACAACTAAGAGACTCTTCCTTCTGTGAGAAAGCAGACAAGACTGGCATCACCCAAAAGCTGTTTTGTGACTGTATTGCTTACTCAGGTACCTTCTTCAAAGCTAGGAAGATCGTTGTCTTTTCCCACTACTGGTGTGATTCAATCCATGTCAGAGTGGCCATTAATTCAGATGGAGGCAATGGAATGTCTTTAAGGTAGGGAGATAAGAGCTGGGCTTTGGTTTGCCTGCTCCTGCCTGTGAGGAGTTTGCATGATCCTGGTAACGCTGTCACTGCCGGGTGGAATCACATCCGCTGCAGGATGTTCTGGGGGACTTTCAGTGCTGCCTTGAGGGGAACTGCCTGCACAGCTCCCTGTCAGCAGGGGTCACCCCTCATTAACCATTGCTGTTATTTTAGGATCTCAGATTACAAATAAAGTCCTCTTTTATAGACAGCAGTTATGTGTATAGGTAACTCCTGGTGTGATTCCTACAGCTGGAAACCCACCCTGCAGAGCTGAGGAGCCCAGCTGACAGCCCTGATGGGGGGTAACCGTATGAGTCCCTCCCTTTTCTAATTCCCAGGCAGCTCCTTCATCTTCTCACACCCAGCAGATTTACCTTCTATTTGTGTTAGTGGCACCATCACTGTCGCTGGTATGTTTGTGTGAGCGGGACTCAGAGCTGGAGCTCTTCCTGGCTTCAGCAAGTTTCTATACTACAATTTCAGCACCAGCATTTGTAATTACACCATAAAAGAAGGTAATATGTGAGAAGAGTTCAACTGCTCTTTCCAGGATAGCAAATACATATTGTAATGCAGTCAGAAAACATTCCAAGGGTAGAGGATCAGGTTGTATTTGATTTTCTCATCCTCTATAATAACCATTTTTGTTGTCTTGCAAAGCTCCAGCTTTGAAGCACGATGCATAAAAATTCTGCACTCCCAGCAAACTGTTTCCCTTCGGTTATTTTCCAAGTGATTTGGTTTCCTCAATAGCATTAACGATACGGAGGTCTAACAAGTTGTAATTAATGCATTCAGACATTTTCTTTTGTGACAGGCTAGAATGTGAGTGACAGCACGGAGGGAAAAAGCGGAATAAAATTGGATGCTTGAGAAGATTATCATAACATAAAAACTGACAACTCTTGGGCTCTTGAATAACATATTGTATTACAGTGAAAAGGAAGGAAAAAGCCATTTCATGAAAAAAACCCAACCCGCTGCTTGGAAATGTTTTGAGGAAGGGAAAGATTTTCAAAAGCCTTTTTAATATTAGACAGATTTGAATATTAAAGTTCACGAGTGGTTGATCACATGCCAGTGCGTGTGGAGTGGGATAGATGTGTACATGACAGAAGAAGATCTCCCGTGGCTGCGCTGGGTGGCTGCGCTGAGCTGGGAGTGTTCCCACTGCGGGAGGTGGTGGCAGCCAGTGCCTGAGGAAGGGCAGGAGGCACCAAAGGAGCATCAGCTCCTCGGTGGCAGACAGACTCCCCAGCCCACATGTTGCAAGGAGTTTCGACCACAAACCCCAGTCTGGAGCTTTCCTGTGGTGGCTCCTCACGGCCGCTGGCAGGCAGTGAGGACCGGTTGTGTGCCGCAGGAAGGTGCTCAGCATGCTGGACCCGGAGCGTTTCGCTGGGTGCCGTGTCGCTTCCTCCTTCTCATGACAAAAAGATGGGAGGAGGCTTTGAGGAGACGCTGTGTTTTCTAAGGCAGACTTAGTTTTGCTTTGATGTCTGTCTGGAAGAACCAGCACTGAGCAGTAGGCACAGAGACAGCAGAATGTGCTGGGGACAAAGACAGGAGCTTGTCACCTTTTGTTGAAGGGCAGCGACAACTCCAGACACAACCACCCTGAATCGTACCGAGGATTTGGTTCCCTATTCCACACTTTGTTCAGCCCATGTCTCACAGGGTCTGGTTTTAATGGGATTTGCTTTTGTATGTAAGAAGTTTTCTGAAGTTTTACATGGCAAGTTGGATATTCTGGCCATGAACCTGGCTGAAATACCTACATGGAACAAGGGGAAAAGGAGATTTCCATCCAGGATACCTGGATCTGAAGAGGAAGTGGGAAAGCCAAGAGCAGAATTAAAGAAGCCTTATTTCTTTTTCATTTGAAGAACTGTCTTTGCAAGCAGCTAGTCTGCCCTTAGCATGGGAAATGCATGGGCAGAGTTGTGGACTTCCATGAGGAAAGGGTATGTTAGGAGGGAGGAATGGCTGGAGGAGAGGTCTTGCCTCAGCTCTCCTCAGGCTACGTGTCCCAGATATGTGGAGGAGAGCTCCCATCCCTGGGGCTGTCGGCCAGGCAGCAGCCAACACCACAGCAGAGAAATGGGCTCAGGTGCTGGGAATTCTTGAGTGGTTCTGCTTCCAACTTTGGGACAGAAGAGTTGGAATTATTTTGCTTAGTTTGAAGTTGCTTGCTTGGTCCTAGGGAAGCAAAGCATAAATAAACAAACCCAAGCTCTGCTGCTTGGCTGTCACTCTTTTGGAATGTTGGTGGAAGAAACCATCCTAACTCTTAGGTGCCTGGGTTTGTAGGTAGTTTCTAGGAGAGGTTGAGCAGCGTGAAACCGAACCTGGTCTGAATGTTGTGGCAGAGCCTTATTCCCATATCAGTTACGGGAAAATACCACCTCAGCAGCCTTCCTGCCTGCTGCTCTGCGTATGTCCCTCTGTGCCCATCCCAGGTGGCATGTAGGGGTCCCCTGGCAGTGGCCACCGCTCATTCTTCTCTGCGCAGCCTCAGCCCTTGGGTCTAGTGCCAGAGGTGACTGGTTTGCAATTTGGAAGCCGGGATTCCTCCTTTGGAAGATGCATTGGATAATTAAAGAACATCGCTGGCTGCCTTTTCTCCATCACTGCCAGCCATCCCCCACAAGGTCATCTGCGTGCCTGCCCCTTCATGTTTATTTCTGAGCCAATGAAATTCCCATTTGCTCTGGTACATTTTGTAATCCGCAGATTGATTATCTGTATTCCTAGATACAATCAAAGCACGGTGCTTAATACAGATTTCCACTCCCTTGTTTCCCCCAGACAGCTAAAATGGTGCTTTGAAACCCAAGATTAACTCTGTAGCGGACGAGATACCCGTACAGGTGTTTCTCTGGCCTTGCTAAATGTCGGTTGTTGAGGCAGTTTTAATGCTGGTTGTTGCACATCTGGGTTGCCAAGAACCAAAGAGGAGTGGACTCGGCCCAGCAGTTGGGGTGCCTGGCCTCTTGTTCCCTGCTGAGGGAACATTCTTCTGCACTTCCCTGGTGCTAAACCAAGCTGGGAGAAACACAAGGAGTAGTATTCTATTGCAGCTTGTGCCTGGGGGTGTCCCCACACAGCCTGGCTGATCACTGCCCACTTGACTTCAGTCTGCCTCGCTTTCCCAACCCTCTCACACTCTCTCCACAGGCTGCTGCTGAGCTGAAGCACAGTGCTGGCCTAGGTTACCTGGCTCTTGTCTTGGGGAGGACACGACCAAGCCACTTGTATCCCACAGGGAATACACTGGCCAGCAAAGCCAGCCCTGGATAAAAATTGCATCCCTAAACCGCACTGGCTGAAAAGCTGAAGTGCTGTTTAGAAACACAAGTACTGAGTTCCTGGTGGGAGCTGTGCCACTTCTCCCAGGCCTGGCTCATGGCTCTCAGTTTGGATCAGAGCCGTATTCAAGGAGCCTCAGTTCAGGCATTTAAATGTGTGGAAGTGAATTTTCTATGGACATCAGGAAATAAAAATGAAGGCAAAGGAGGATCTCAGGAACTGGGATCTCAGCTGAACTTGTTTGTTCAGATGTTTCACGCTGGGACTGGATTCCATTTTTGTGCCAGACTTCAACAGGAATATAAACTGAATCCCAGCACAATTTCAGAAACATTAATTTTGAGATAGACAGTAGGTGCTTTAACGATGTATTGTTTTACTTGGTCTGCTCATGGGTGGGGGAGTGGGGAGCAGAACAGCCCCTGGCCCTGTGCAAACACTGCTCAGCAGGGGCCAGAATGTCCCTGTGGTACCAGTGCCGTTCCCCAGCTCCAGAATACAGCCCTGTGCTGCTGCTGTGATGAACATGAACTCTGCCCCAGCCAGAGCCAGCACACTGGCTCGGGTCTACCTGACACCGGGGCAGCATGAGGGAGGTCTTCAGTCCCACGGAGACAGTTCCTAGTCCAGTGAACTGAGCTGCTGCTCAGGGAGGAGGACATCCTTGGGCTCTTGCCCATACCAGAGTGTGAATGGACAACAAGGTCCACTATTGGTAATAACAAGCAGCTGCTGGAGGTAGTGTGGGATGAGTTCAGAGCTCACAAGCAGGTATCTGATCACAGCTAGTAGATTAGAAAAGTAGTTAGGGAAGAAATGTCCAGCCAGATGTGCCAGCTGCAGCCAGCTACGTACAGCTACGCCGTGACCCCAGCGCTGTTGCTCCAGCTGCTCTGGTGTACAGTTGGGCTTAGGAGACTTTGAAAATGAATTCCATAGAATCAAAAGAGCTGCTCAAATGTGTGCGTCATCAAGGAGACCTGAGCACCCTGAAAGGCATCACAGAGCAGGATGCTGACGTGTCTCCTTTGGAGATTTCTTCATCTTCAGTTTGGGTCCCTTTTTCCATGGAGTGCCACCGTGTGGTTTAAAGGGCGCTCCAGAGTGTGCCATGTGGGATGACTCTGTCATTCTGCCATCTCACGTTAAGGTAGCTGCATCTGCAGCTCATTTCACAGAAGTTTTACCACTTTTTTCTTCTGTTACTATGTCACATTCAGAGCTCAATGAAGATAAACTCCAAGTAATGCCTGTGCATCGTGGAGGATGCAGACCCCCAGAACTGAACCTTTACTCCCTGGAGTGCCGTTCCTGAGCACTGTGATTTCAATCTACTGGTGGAAGTAAAAACAAACATTTGGCAGCATTTATATTTGCACCCTTGGGACAAATGATGGAGGAGTTATTTGCACCAGTCCTTAATGAATTTTAGGTAAACAGCGCTAGTGTACCTTGAGCATCCATATTTCCTAATTGGCTCTTTTAAATGTGAAGCCTCCCATAATTCACAGGAGAGATTTACAGCAGAGGGGGAGAGGGGAGCAAGCAGCACTTTCCAGTTGTTGGCTGATGGATCTGCTTCAGTGGTGAGGATGGCAGCGTGGAGTGGTGAGCTACAGCTTGTTTGCAGATCAGAATGCAAAGCATGGGCCCTTTCCCCGGGTTCAGCTGATTCACTGCCCTGCAGGTCCATGTCTGCCCTAGCACAGCGATGCACAAGCAATGCTAATACATGATTTACCACAACCAAATCTCTATTTTATGCCTGGTAAATTCTTTGGACTGAGTGGGTTTGTGTTACTCACAGAAGGACTTCTCCCAGGGTTCAGAGAGCTGGATGAGTCCAGTTTTTGCACTTAGTGGCTTTGGTGAAGCGAGGTGTTTGGGCCAGCACCTACAGAGAGCACTTAGGGTGACTTACGGAATGAGTCAGAGGTGGAGATGAATCTTCTTGGAGAGCTGCATCCAGAATTGTACAGGACATGGCAGATGGTGCTGGGTAAAGGAGCAGCATGAGGAGGAAAAGGTTGATGGTGGACAGTGGCTTGGGTTTTTTTTTCTGTGTTTGGTTCTGTTGGGTTTCACAGAAGCTTCCCACAAAGCTCTGTAGACCTCAGAGCCAATCAAAGGGTTGTGTTGATGTGTGTAAGTACATTAGAAAGAAGATGTCGTGACAGAGCATTGACAATGAAGGGCGGTTTGGAGAGAGGAGTTAGGTATGAGGGTTTGAGGTTAGAAACATAGGATCATTTTGGTTGGAAAAGACCTTGACAACCAAGCCCTACCTCTCTACAACCTCCTTTTCTCCAGGCTAAACAGCCCCAGTGCCCTCAGCCGCTCCTCATCAGAGCTGTGCTCCAGAGCCTTCACTATGTCCGTGGCTGGTGAGGATATACCTGGATCTAACCAGACCTTGCCTGCTGACCAAAGGCTCATCCTGAGAATTGGACCCATGTAAAACTGGATCAGACCAAAGCACTTTGACCTGTGTCCATCAGAGCGTACAGAGTGAGAAACTCGGTCAGATGTCTGGAAGGGAATCTGGCAAGGTTCCTGCAGCTGCACTGCTGAGGTCATTTGGAGAAAAATTAAACCTGAGCATGCTGCAATTGCATTTTGCCTTTATTTTCAGTGATTTGGTGACTTTTCCTGTGATATCAAATGAAGCAGCTGGCTAACCATCAGGGGACAGGTGACATCTTGCGAAAGACATTGTAATATCTACAAGCACTTGAACACTACCTTTCTGTTTAGATGATGTCCTTATGTTGGACATTTCCAGGGAGTTTATTTTTATCATGTTAAGCAATTTAATGATAGTTTTTGGTTTAGGGTAGTCTCTGTAGTGCCTCATATTTACTGGCTGCTGGGACCAGTGTTTTTGGCTTCTCCATGCTAAAAGGTGCTGAAAGAATCTGGGAGACAAAAGGTAAAGTTTTAATTCTGTTTCTCTTTTGGTCTCCATCTTACCTGGATACTGGAGGGGACAACAGAAGGAGCCCCAATTCCAGCTGTGTCTTTGCTCTCCCAGCCTTGGCCTCACCTCTAGTCTTTGGATGCCAAACAGTGCCCACCATGGGGACGGGTCCTGCCTGCACCAGTAACCGGTCCCGATGCCTCAGAACCAAACTTCTGTTCTCCTAACTTTATCCTTTATGTGTCCATATGAGCTCTGGGAGCCTGGCAAAACTTGGGAACTCAGAGATGAGTTTCTGGTAAGAGCTGGGTTGCTGAAGCACACCCGGGACAGCACACACAGCTGTCCCCTCTCTAGCACAGCTTTCTTCACAGCATTCTGTGCTTCCAGCACGACAGGACACCCTTTCCTAAGACTGAGGCTTTATGCACTGATTACTTGTTCTTTGCTGTGACTTAACTTCCCTGGCATGGCTTAACTGGGAAAGCCAGTGAAAGAAAATCCAATAAAGATAAATGAGGTGTCTTTAAAGGATCCAAAGGAAATGCAGAAGAGTCAGCAATTAATGTGGAAATACTGTGTGTTGGGGAACTGGAGGATAATGGTTTCTTTATGAGGTTAGATCTGTTCACAAAGCATTTGAGATAATGAGGTGCTTTAGGAGCAGCACTTGCTCTGACTGTTGTGGCTGTGATTCACTACCTGTTCACATCAGCCACCGAAGCCTTCTGAGCTGGGGGCATAAAATTAGTTTAAAAACTATGCTGAGCAGCGTGCAGTGAGCATCGACAGAGGAGAGTTCTCTGTGGGAAATGTGGTTCATATGCGTTCTCAACAACTAAATCTGTTCATCTCTTTTAGGTCTCCTGCTGCCAGGGGTGACCAGAAGTTTCTGCCACTCCTGAGAGGCAGGTAAGCCCCTTGAACTGTTCCTTCAAAACAGGTCACCAGTGGTTGGATCAGCCAGCTGTACATTGCCCAGCAGTGGTCATTCCCAGCTGTATTGCCTGTGTTGTAAAGGATTTCTTTCCTCCCAGAAGGTGGCTGTTGGTGTTTGCTTTGCTCTGAGCACTTAGGGCTGTCACAGTAAGGGTGTGTGCAGGTGAAGGACAAGAGTGTGAGCTTTCCTGCCCTACGGCATAACAGAGGCTCTGGGAACAAACTCCTAACGCCTCAGGAGCACAGGGGACAGTACGGACAAACAGACATTTGAGTGGCTGCCTGTGGCTGCCTGTGGTGTGCCTGTGAGTTACCAGCTTCACGGGGCTGCCTGTGAATTGTCAGGGGAGTGGGGTTGGTGTTCAGCAGGGGTAACCTGGGCTGGCAGCTCCCCGAGCTGTGCTGCTGAAATGGGGGCACAGCCGGTGTGAAGGACGGAAGGCTGCCCATCCTCTGAGCACAGCCCCTCTGCACTCGCAGCGGGACACTCTGGAGGACGGGGTGCTTTACCCTCCTGGCAGGGCAGTGGGCACACAGGGTTTGCCTAGAGTTATTTTAAGTACCCAGGGACAGCATCGCGGGTAGATGGTCGCTTCTCTGGTGTTTGGCTCTGCCGGGAGTGACATGAGAACTGCAGTTCTGGGTGTGAGGGGTCACACTGCCAGCCTGAGGTGGGTGAGAGAGACGTGGAGAGTCCGTTCCATCCCAGCTCCCCTGACCCCCGAGCTCTCCTGAGCTTGTGAGCAAGGTCAGCATTTCTTGTTGGGCGCTTTATGATTGTTTAAGGATGAGCATTCAGAGGGGACTATTTCCAACCTCAGGATCGACCACTCCAGGTGCTGACAGTGTGTGGCATTTCAGGAATGAGTCACAGCACTCGCTGAGCATCTCACCCTGTTTCCTCTCATGGCACATGGCTGGAACAGCTCGCTCCCTGCATGCCAGTTTGTAATTCCCTGTCCAAGCTTCTCACAGATATCCCTGATGCTAGGGCTCCTTCCTTTCTGGAGAAGCCAGTTCTGCAATATCTGTTTAACAAGATTTGCTCCTGAGCTGTCGTTCCTGATTACACGTTACCCTTAAGTTTATATTGCTTCCTTCCCAGTGGTCACCAGTGTGAACATCTCCACGAATCTTAATGCCTCCTCTTCTCCTTCTCATGTGCAAATGTCTGAAAACTGATCAAAATACCTTCCCCACTTCGATTGTGTATTTTATTTCTGTTGAGAGGTTCAAATGTAATGAAAATAAAATGCTCAATGAGCATAGCACAGGGTTTTCCAGAAGAAACGGGCACATTTAGCTTGTTTTGAAAGATGGATGAACACTATTAATTTTGATATTTCCCATATATATCTTCTCACTTGACAATTGTTATCTAAAGATTTTGTTCTAGGTTATCGCTGCACTTATGTTGCAGAGTCATTTTACACCAACACACGGATCAGCAACTTAATTATAAATAAGTGGGTTTAAGCCAAATGCAACGGGAATCATGTTTTCTTACCCAGAGTCTGCTTAGTCTCTGGTAATGATCTGCAGTGTGATGGGTCTTCCACTCCCATATGCTGCACCGTAGCAGCGCATCCGGAGCTGCTGGACTCGGCCCAGGAGCTGGGCAGGTTGGTGTGACACAGGGTGACAGCGGTGACGGGCAGTGGCTGTGCCAGCCACGATGCCTTCAGCAGAATTAGAGGCAGATTATAGTCAGGGCTGTGTACTGAGCTCCTCGTTTCTACTGGTGATAGCTTTGTTACCCTAACTGGTATCAGGGGTGTCTGCACTTAGACTTGTGTCTGATCAGTGACAGACCCTGGTTGTAACCCCTTAGCCACCTGTGCCCTGTGCAAAGGGCTGTCTGGCTTCTAATGTGCAAATGTTGTGGAGTCTCCCTCTCTTGGAGATATTCAAGACTCATCTGGATGCCAACCTGTGTGACCTGTCCCAGGGACCCTGCTTTGGCAGGGGGTTGGATCCAATGGTCTCTTGAGGTCCCTTCCAGCCCCTATGATTCTGTGATTCTGAGCACCACAGAGAGCCTGGAAGGGGCTGAGGCAGTTTGCTCATGACATCCACAGACCTTGCCTGCTCTCACCGGGTAGGTCTGTGCCTGGGAAGAACCCTCCCTGCCCCAGCGGGACTGCTTCTGGAGCCAGCCTCGCCCCAGTGCAGAAAGGAGCCCTAACTCCAGCTTGCCATCGTAAAGCAGGGCCTCAGGCCCCTGGCTGGAACGTTGCTCCGTTGAAATCCACTGAAAATCAACAACATAAATCCAAATTTCCCTGTGGTCACATGCCAGAGGCAGCACATAAGGTGCTGAGTGATGGATGGGGCTAGGATTGCCTTCGATCTTTGGGCTCTACCTCCATTTGTCTTGGGCTCCCTGTCTAATTGCCAGCTTATCAAATCAGAAATGAGCTGGGAGGGCTGTGCTGGGAGGAGGCAGAAGACTGATGCCCACCCTTACCGGGAGGCAGGTGTCAGGGCTGGTGCCAGGCCTGTTCCCAGGAGATCCCTGCTGCAGGTGCACGGTGTCAGAGAGGTTCGCCACAGCCATTAGCACCGGTGGGTGACGTGAGGACTCGGAGTGGCTGGCACAGCTGCTCAGAGCTGCCTGTGTGGCCTCAGAGGGATGCTGGTGTACGCTGCTGGAGGGGGTTGTTTTTGTGCTTTGTTCCTAAGCAGAAGCAGCGATGGGTGTTGCTCAGCCTGAGCCCTCGGGTGCACACCATCGTTCACGTTAAGTTGAAATCCTTTCAAAACCATCTTCAAAATGCCTATTAAAGTCTCTAATTGCAAGGTGCCCTTTCTTCTCTTCTGGCTTCATCACTCCCAAGGATATTGCTCTTTGTCTCAGAAGATGAAGCACCTGCGGCTTTGACAGCCCGTAGCGGGAAGGGAGACGCCAAGGAGTATGAGAGGGAGAACAGCAGCAGATCGCTGGAGCCCCGTGTTTGGGGGGTTAACTTTGGTTTGTTAGAGGATTTGTGGGACTTGGAAAAGAAACTGACTGCTTGTAATTCAGAATTAGTACCTGAAAGCCTCACGTTCTCCCTATCGATTGCAGTTGTTCTCAGCATACGAGCAGCGGGGGAAGGAGCAGAAATACTCACTGGCATCAGACCCGAAGGAGTTTCTCGGGGCTGCGAAGCGTGTTCAAGCACCTGCCTGGCAGCGACTTCATGGGAAATAAATACTGTGCCACTCTTTGGGGCTTTGGGACTCCCCCTTCCACATTTATCCTTTCCTAGTTGTGCCCTTTCCACACACATGGGGTTGAGTCTAAAAGCTGTGCGACACCCTTGCCCAGGGTGTTTATTTGCAGGGCTGATGGACCAAAGGGCCTGAGCTTGGTGGGACAGGGAGCTGGGAGGGAGGATCCCTGGGATGAGAGTGAAAGGGCTGAGAGAGAACTGCTACGTGCACGGAGGCTGAGCATCCTCCTGCGCGGGGCAGGTAGGGATAGTGAGGAATCAGAGCTCCTTTAGGACCTGGAAATCTGAAGAGGTGGTACAAAAGCTGAGGCACTTGACAAGAAATGAAGGTGAAGGCATGGCACAGGCACATAATGGTGCAACGAAGAGCCCCAGGCAAAAAATGTGTTTCATTTAGCGAGTGAGATAAAACGTGTGAAGAAGGAGTGCTGTAAATGCATTAGAAGGGAGAAGATAGGAGAGGAAATACAGATCTAGTGCCTGGCGGAGCAGTGGCTGCTCACAGAAGTGTCTGTACTACCCCCAAAATCCAGGTAGTTCTGACCAGAGTGTAGTGTAAGGGGCTGGAATGGAGAACAAACAGATAAAACAGAGTTTCTTTGCATCTACTAGATAGGTCAGTACATGGGATCTGAGGAAATTCTCCTTAGAATTAGAAAGAATTAATCAAAACTATTTCTGAACAAGGACCAATTAATGTTACCAGCTTGTGGAGCTCAGAGGAGGTCTCTGAACTATCAAAATGCAAATACAGTTTCTAAGTATAAAAGGAAAAAATACAGTCTGCTGTATTATTGACTAAAAAGCCTAACGAGTTCTTGGAAGTGCTCTGAAATTAATTAATGAAAAGAATCAATCCATAACAATTGGAAGAGAGGACTAAAGCTGAAACACAGCAACCATCATGGATTTATCAGAGCGTGCCAGATTAGGCTAATTACTGACCTGGTGGGTGAAGGGGAACGGGGGTTGTGGTGTGCTGTGGCTTTGTAATTCCAGGTAAGCTGGAGGAACGTGTCTGGGTGGAAGGGGCACTGCCCAGGAAGTTTGGTTTAAGTGGCAGCTGTCATTGCTGGCCTGCAGACCTGGGAGTCCTGGAGGGACCTGTCCTGCTCTGAGCCTGCTCTGCCTCAGTCAGCCATGGGTGTGATGGTGAACTGGTGAAATTGGCCATGACATGGAGCAGGGAGGGATCCTGGGAGCTCGGGAGACAGAATTCCTGTAGAAAGTGGTTGGAAAAGATGTTCCTGAAAACCCCAGGCTGAACTGTGATGATGTCAAGTATGGAGCAGTGCAGAGAGGGGTGGAAGGCAGGAAAGGACTTGGGGGCTGGAGTGGCTGACACATTAATCATGAAGCAGCAGCACAGAGCTCCATCTGGAGGGTGTTCACAGAGGGGCCGTGGGATGAGAGTCCAGGGACGTCGTGCTGCCGTGCTGTGCCCACAGGCAGCAAGCCTGGCTGCGTGCTGCATGTGGGGTGTATGGCAGGGCGTGGGGACAGCTCCTGCTCTTAAGCCTCTTATGGTTTAAGTAATGAGGAGCCTGGACAGGGAGAGGCTGTTTTCCCATCACTGGAAAGCTGTTGACAACAGTTTGTTTCACAGAATGACCTCGCTCAGCTCCAGAAAGGTCTCCAGCTGTACAGTGTGCAGCACCACAGCGGGGCGAGAGCCCACCAACAGCAAACCCAAAGCAAAAACCAGGGATCAAAACAAAGCTAGTTAGTAACATTTCCTAATTAACTTTGACCTGCTGTAACTTAGAACTCCTTACAACTTTAACCTGCCTGTGACTTTGTGCTGCAGTTCAAGGCAGAGCCGGTCAGCATCACGGGTACCGCGATGTGCAGCGAGTAGCATCCGAAATGAGCATCTTGGCACAGCAGTATGAATTCATCCAGAAAATAAAAGGGGTGTCATTTACACCATCTGCTGCACATGAATCAAGAGAGAGAAGAACAGCTGAAACCTGGAGACGTCAATATTGAAATGCCACTGGGAGGGGAGACAGTGGCCAAGCAAACAGAGGGGCTGCCTGGGCAGCGGGCTGGGACGGCTAGGAGACGTGATTAGGCATGGCCAGAAACGCTTCCCAGACTTTTCCTTCGCACTTGCCTGGCTTCCTTTCTGCATTAGAACTGTTCCCTGGCAGGCATGTTGTAGGAGGTGGAGGTGTGAGGGACAGGCGCTGTGGTGTGCTGGCTCTGCACCCTCCAGGGCTGGGTGCAGCTGTGGTACGAGGGGTGTCAGGGCAGGGAGAACCAAACCTGAAGAGGAAGAAGTGCGAGACCAGAATGGCTGTTTGGATTCCATTTTCTGCATTGCACATTAGCCCAGCCTGGTGTGGGTGGGCAGGGCCTTCAGACCCCCTTGTGCCCCCCTGCCATGGGCAGGGACACCCTCCCAGCCCAGGGTGCCCCAAGCCCCATCCGACCCAGTCTCAAACCCCGCCAGGCTGTCTAATCACCTTAATAAACTGATCAAGCATACGTTTCCGTCTTTGCTCCCAAAAGCTTTCCCTGGCCAAGCTGGTTGGAAATCTCAGTGCCTCCAGCCCAAACCTACTAAAGGCCAATTTCTATTTACCCATTCTTAGCCAATATTGTCGCAGGATTCTTCTCCTGTCCCAGGGCTCATCCCTGGCGTGTTTGCACAGAGCAAACATTACCCATGAAGCATCTTTCCTTTGGCTAAACAAGCCAAGTCGGGTTACGCTTCAGTGATGCCTTTAGGGTGCCGGGCTGGATTCTCTCCTTCACTGGAATTAAAACTTCACTGCCCAGTTGGCTCTTTGGATGTCAGCAGGGCAGGAAGAGGAGCTGGTCGGTCAATCTAAAGTCCCCAGAGTTGATGGGAGTTTTGTTCTTGCATCATTGTGGGACTGACTGGACCGTGGAGGGGTGCTGATGGAGGAGCTGTGTTTGGCTGAGGGGCTTTTACAGGCACTTTACAAGAGCAGGGAGCTGACATTGGTTCCCTTGCCTGTTTGCTAGCGGTTTGCATGCAGGGAGGGCTTGGCATGGAAACACTAGGTTTTCCTTGCGCAGGAGAGCAGCTAGCTGGAGGAGGGAAAAGCCCCACACACTGAATTGGGTGGGAAGCAGGGCATTGAAACAGGGGCTGTGTCTGCTAAGGCTCGAGCAGACACTGCCAGTCATTCAAAGTCCTGTGGCATGCTTGGCAACCCCACTGAGGCCAGCGTATGACACACCAGTCACACTTCTTGGGATGCCCAGGGTCCCTTCAGGCTTTGTCCTGCTGGCTGGTTTGACTTGTCAAAATTGTCAGTAAAAGCTGAGGCTGGGGTGAGCAAAGCTGAAGTGTTTGTGTTGGCTGAACGGGCAAAGGTCCCCTTTCCATCCTGAACTGATGTTCAGAAGAACAGCAGGGCTTTCAGACCTCGGGAGAGGGTGATGCCAGAGGGTGCAGATGGAGCAGCTTGCCGCTGCCTTGGGGCTGGCACTGAGAAGTAATATTTTTTTCAAAAAGGGTGAAAAAAAAGCATTTTTCACTGGGATGGTCTACGGCCATTTGCCCTGGCAGAGCTTTCCCTGACCCGTTTCCCAGAACCATATGTTCTCAGCGTTTCTGCCCTCGACATCACCCGTGGCTGGCGCTTCGCTCCAGATCCCCTGGCAGGCAGCATAGGGGCACCACATCACAGGCACGCAGCACGTTGGATGGGACTTTCCAAACCCTCTCTCAGAGCGCTCGGTGATCACTGCTCATGACCCTGTGCTATTCCATGATGGAGTAACGCAGGGGATGCGTGAGGAGCTGCGTGAGGAGCACTGGGCAGCAGCATCACCACTTCAGCTGCTGCGCTGTTTGAGGTCCAGAGAAGTCAGGCCAAGAGTCGTCGGCTTGGCGCAGTGACCAGTGTAATTGCAATTAGCATCTTATCTGGCCTATTGACTCAACCGAAATCCTGGCATCAGTGGTTGGACACTTCGATTTGCGAGCAGATGTCTCCACCAGCTGCTTTCCCTGTACAGATGCCACCACCCCCAAACAGCATCCGAGAGGTTGTACAAGTCACAGCTTGGGCTGCCCCCATGAATTTTAGGGCACTGCCTGGTGCTGGATTGCTTGGAGCACCCTGGAAATGCTCCTGCTGACTCCATCCCGTGCACAGAGCCCGGCACACCGCGGCATGCTGTGTGTGCAGACCTGCCTGCCTGGCGAGGGACGGATGCTCGGCGTGTGGCAGATCCCCGCAGCTGGATGCTGGGACCCACACGCTGTCTTGCCTTCTCAGCCCACGAAACTATTTCTGTTTCCTCGGGGAGCAGCAGGAAACCCAGACAGTCCATCTGGAGACAGTGCTGCATGAAGGGTTGGTGCCCTCAGCTCTGGAGAGTCAGGCATCCAGAGGAGTGGCCATGAATCCAGGTATGATCTGGAGTGAGCACAAGGAGGTGTTTGAGAGCAGCAGAGAGGGTCTGGGTGAGCATGAAGCTCCCTGCGGGGTCGGGAAGGCAATGGAGAGGCTTCCAAAAGCCTCATGCCTGGCCACAGGCCCTTCGAGGCAGCAACCCGGCCCCGCTGCCTGTGCCGCAGTCCCGCATCCTGCCGGGGGGTTGAAAACCTTTTTGCCCTTCAGCCTTGGCTTGAAGGGGCTTTAGGTGGAACGGGGACTGAAATGAGTTCTTCCTTCTACCTGACTGATAGGTTCCCTTTGTGAAGTTTACTTACACGTAGTAAGGCATCTCATTTGCATCTGATGAATTTCTAACTGGTTATGTTCTCAAATCAAACAGCTGTGTTTCCATCGTCCAGATACAGCCCTAAGCAACCCCGGGTGTCGCTAGTGAGTGACATCTCTATTGACAGATTGAAATCTCACCACAGACATAGCGCATCTGCCTCGTGAAACCATCCCCATGATCTCTGCTAAGTGTTATTTGCACTTTTTATAACTACAGGCACGTTGCCGTTAATTCCTTCCAGAGTTTCCCAGCAGACAGCCCTGTGCTACAGCAGCCACGTGGCTTTGCACACTGACATGATTGTTATTTTTGCCTGTCTCTCTGCAGTTTTCCCATGCAGTCACTGAACGCTCTCTGAAGTCTGTACTTGAGATAAAAGAGGTCACTCTGCTCTCCTGCCAGCGTAAACGAGTATGATTTGCATGTCTAAATAAGCAGACCTGTTACGCATCGTAGCTCCTGTCAGACGATGAATCCTCGTTCTGACTTTCAGCCAACAATCACAGGGGGAAGTTAGTGGGAAGTCAGTCCTGGAGGGGTGCTGTGTGTGGGATTCTCTGCTGGGTTTTGCTGGAAACGCTGGCTAATCAGAGTGAATCTCTGTCTTGGGCACAGCAGCTGGCCCCTGACAGCACCTGCCAGTCTGTGGGACTGTCACCAGGCGGAGGAGGGATGGGCAGCCCTGGGCTGCACATAGCCAGTGTCCCCCTGCCCGCTGGGACCCATGCTCCGGCACAGGGGATGGCAAGGGGAAGGAGGCCCGGGGCAGCAGGGACAGGACGGTGGGGTGGTCGGGGTGTGAGGGCTCATCACCGGGGCTGAGGGTGCCCACGCTGCTGCACTGGCTGCTGGCTGAGCCCATCCCACTGCTCTCAGCCCTGCCTGTGCTGCAGTGGTGGCAGCTCCATCTGAAGGGATCCTCAAACCCCGGAGCTCCACAGAGACGGGCAGGGACAGGAGTGGAGGTGACAGCAGGCTGCAGCACAGCAGGGAGCTGTTTGGCCCCGGGCTGGGTTTTTGCAACGTGTCTTTATTGGAAGGAATGGAAGTAAAAATAAAAGTCCTGGGTAAGGCAAGGGCACATTCACCTGTCACTTTTGCCAGGCAAATGCCACTCGAAGCCAGGGCAAGTCTGGTGACAGAGCTGCGTACTGTCGCCTGGAGATACCCCTGGGCAGGAGGGAGCTGTTTCTGGCACCGTGCGCCCTACCAGACAGAGGGGTATTCCCACCCTTCCCTTCCTTACGCGCCTGGAAACTGTGGATAAACTGGGAAACCTCAGCTGTGGCGTTTGCATGTCAGGATGGGACTTTGGTAGGCTTCACTGTCATGTCATGGCACTGCAAAGGAAGGAGCGAGTGAAGAAATGCCGCAGAGGAACAGAAGCAACCCTTGTTCCCATCAGTTGTGATTGAAGGTGGGAGGCAGTGGAAGCAACACGGTAAAAGCTGATTCAAAATATTGCTGCAGATGATAACTCCCAGCTTCGTTTTTCTGCAGGGGTAATATATCCCCTTAAAATCAATAAATATTTCTGAAATCTGAGCCCAGTTTATGTGCAGACAGCAAGTGGATCTGAGTGGAGGGCTGGCCGAGCCCGGCAGTCCGGGGAAGCTGCAGTGGACAGGCGTGTGCTGCTGTGACTGAGCTGTGGTGGGAGTGAGCTTTCGGGACTGAAAGGTATCATGGCCTGTGACAAGCACGATGCCCAGGGGCAGCATGCAAGCTCAGTGCCCAGGCAGGAGCTCCATGCTCCCACAGACCCCACAGCAGCCATGGTAGGACCGAGAGCCAGCAAAGCTTTTGTTCTCTTACACTGGGAGGTCAGAACCAAACCAGGGCTGGGTTGGATGGGGCGCGGTTGGGGCTTGGGGCACCCTGGGCTGGGGGGTGTCCCTGCCCGTGGCAGGTGAGGGGCTGAGGTCCCTCCCACCCACACCAGGCTGGGGTGCTGTGATAACCCGGATTCACTCTCATGTACTGGCTGTTCAGCCAGCTCTGTTCTCCCACTGAAGGCTCCCTGGTCTCCGCTGCTCCTATCAGAGAACCCGAACCCCGGTGAACAGTGTTTGCTTTCCCTGGTAAAGATGGGAACTGTTACTTTCCTGGCAGCACCACGGCCTCCCATGGCCCCGGGAATGCGATTCCAGCTCAGCATATGGTTTCTATAGCTACCAGCTCGTGTGCCTCTGACAGGCTCCTCAGCACGGCGAGGATGCCTGATGGAGCGGTGAGCTCAGCACATAAATTCCCACTCCCCCAGTATATTTTATCTTTCTGCTGGCTGTTCAAATTATAATGGCTTATTGGTTACCTGCTGCACAGAATATATAGAGTTTATTTTTTTTTAATTCCAGATTGGATGATGTAGGACTAAATTGGGGGATAAAATAATAAATTAGAGAATAAATCAGACATTATGAGCTAGAGGTAAATGCATAATAAATCAGAGGATAAATCAGACATTAAGACATCAGCAGTGCTCGATCATCTTTGTATGAAAAAAGCAGGGAATGGATGTTATTGGAGTCTCTTGTTTGCATAATAGTCTGAAGAAAAAAGCCACGTTCATGCGTACCAAATCCTGTTGGGTTTTGCAGTGATTTAAAGCTCTGAAAGTGAAAGAATCCTTTGATTTTCAGAAGAGAGTGGGGGGAATTCCTAACAATAGTGAGCCTAGTTTGAGTTACAAACCAGGATCCAGTGGAGCTTTCCCTGGGCTTGCTGGCTTGTCACATTCAGGTTTCACCTGCCAGTTGAAACACCAGGAACATCTTCCCAAGGAAAGAACCCCAAACAAACAGCAGTTAGTCATCTATTTAGTCACCAAGGACACCACACAAACAACATGTACAGGAGTTCTCAATATATGAATAATTTGGAGGTTCTTCCAGACTGTCATGGAGTTAATTTGTCCTCATCTGCATTATTTGTTCCAAAGTTTATCGCTGGCTTTGGGTTCTTGGGGTCAGACTCACACCCATCAGCAGGTACCTGTAAAAATATTGACAAATCAGACATCGTTTGGAATTGAGTGACTGCTCAGCCAGGTGCTGATACTGCAGCACACACTGCTTCGCTGGTCCCAAGTTTCAGTTCTGTCAGGCCTTCGAGTGCTTCTGATCTGTAGACATGAGCTTCCTTTCAGCTTCCAGCAGCTGCTTCTCCTCAGGCCTTTCTTCATGAGACTGACCTGTTTGTACCTCATACCTGCTGGAGGGATGGGCAGCCTCAAGGTGCCAGCCTGTGCCCAGGAAGGCCGGGGCAGCAGCGGGGTGGGCAGGAGCCAGCCCTCCCCTTCAAAGACCATGAGGAGTGCGTGGGTATGACCCTGTCCTGTCACACACACCCTGACTCCCCTGAGGAGCCTGCTGCCTGTGTCACTCGGGAAAGAGGCGCAAAGCAAACCTGCTGGTGCAGGTAGTGTAGGGAGCTGGAGGGAGATTTCGCTCCAGGGGGTGGGAGGGCAGGAGCGCTGGTTGGTAGGATCCTCTGCCAAAGGGGCCATGCAGTTGTGATGGGCTTTGGCTGCTGGAGTGGGTGATTGCCAGGCTGCATGAGCCTGAGCTCTGGCTGGACCACGGAGGAGTAGAGCATCCTGGAGCTTGGAGTGGAGCATCCTCCTGAGCTTCTCTGGGCAGCAGCCTTCATCCTTCCAGGGGTATGAGTGAGAAGGAAGTATCAGAGTGGGTCGGGGGCTGCAAGAAACCCTCAGAATATGAAAATGAAGTGTTCCTCTTTTGAGAAGCAATGTCAGTGGTGCAGCCTGGGAAGGGCTGGGGCCTGGGGAGAGGTTTTAATGAGGAAAATGCCATTCAGGACAATAATCTGTGTATTAACCCTGCTGGGTCTCGATCCCCTGCTCTCCCTTTCGGTGGGGGCAGGGCCTTTCCTGGTGCTCCCCTCACACCTGAGTATCCAAATCCCCCGTGTTGGACTGAAATGCAGCCCAGGTCCTCCTGTCAGGTGGCTCCCAGTGCTTTCACTGGGAAACACAATGACTGCCATGACTGAGCCTTACACAGCAGCCTGCAAACAGCAGCCAGGCCTGGGCACTTCAGGACCCCTGTCACCAACAGAGTTGTAACTCTCGTTCTGTTGGAGAGGGGCCAGAGGAGCCACGGAGATGCTCAGAGGGCTGGAGCAGCTCCCCTACGGAGAGAGGCTGAGGGAGCTGGGCTGGGTCAGCCTGGAGAAGAGAAGGCTGTGGGGGGACCTCGTTGCAGCCTTTCAGAGGACCATCAGCAGGGACACCCGTCCCTCGCACTGCCGGTGCCTGCAGCGAGCACTGCCTGCTGGTCCGGTGCCTGTCCTGGCCTTTAATAGACAGAGCTTTAGGAAGCTGCACAGCCATATTTCAGCTGCTTTGCTTACCGGGTTTAATTGCTGAGCTGCAGCTATCCAGATGGCCACGGGTATGAACTGAACCAAGTGGAGCTATTAGGAGCCCCTGCTGCCCTGCGGACTCCATTCAGGATGAATGCCACCCTCGGAGGCTCGGAGCAGGTGGCTCGCCTCCTTGGCGTTTCTCATCCGTGCTTCTCTCTGCAGCCCCAGACACAGCCCCAGCGTCAGACCATGAGAGCCAGAAGGTCAGGAAACCGGCGCTGGTCAGAGGGGTGTTGGTGGCTCGTGTGCTCCTGGCAATAAACCTCACTGGTGATTTGTGGGCACAAATAACAGTGAACATACACCAACAAGTAGCTTACGTGTAAGGAATGAGTAGGAAATGTGTAAGTGCTGGCCGGTGCCTGCTCGGAGGTGATGTGCTTTCTGGGCCAGGCCACCCAACACCTGTCCTACGAATCTCACACACCCTCTGACCTGAGTGCACCCTTGGCTGTGCGGGGACCTGGCGCTGGCATGGGGATGGGTTCTACAGCACCGGGACCCACCGGCACATGGCAAGTCGTGGGCTCGGCGCTCCAACTCTCGTTCTGTTGGAGAGGGGTCAGAGGAGCCACAAAGATGCTGAGAGGGCTGGAGCAGCTCCCCTACGGAGAGAGGCTGAGGGAGCTGGGCTGGTTCAGCCTGGAGAAGAGAAGGCTGTGGGGGGACCTCATTGCAGCCTGCCTGTCCCTGAAGGGAGCAGAGGAACAGGAGGGAAATCAGCTTGTTCAAGGGCAGAGCCTGGCAGGACAAGGGGACTGGAGTGAAGCTGGAGGAGGGAAGGGTTAGATGAGATATTAGGGGGAAGTTCTTTGCAGAGAGAGTGGGGAGGGGCTGGCAGGGGCTGCCCAGAGAGGGGGTGGGTGCCCCGTCCCTGGGGGTGTTCAAGGCCAGGTTGGCTGGGGCCCTGGGCAACCTCGTGTAGCTCCAGGCCTGGAGGTTGGTGGCCCTGCCTGTGGCAGGGGGTTGGAGCTCTGTGATCCTTGGGGTCCCTTCCAACCCAGACCAGGCTGGGATTCTGTGATTCTATGATTATTGTAGTAAAAGTCTGTGAATATTAACAAAACTTCTGGCAGCTGTTAAATCTGAGCAAGAGGCACTTTGAGTGGGTGCCGAATGATTCAGTGAGTCCATAAAGGCAGAAAGCTGCTGGTAGTTTACAGAAATCAATTACCCACCAGTTGTTTACTTTTAAATTTACATTTACAGATCCTATATTCCAGAGCTGCCATGCAGATGCTGAAGGAATTCAGTGGGCTGGGGTTTTGTACGCTAGTGCACCAGCCAGAGGAGAAACCTCACATTGTGCAAAATTAGCCAAATTAGCATAGCAAGGGTGAGGTTTCCTTCAAGTTAATTAAGTTATCATCATTAAATGCAGAGGATGGAATGTGTCAGGCAGTTTCCACTGAAGACTTCCGTGATTTCCTGTAGACCATCTTCACACCGCTGTTAAAAGCAACTTGGTCTGGTGAATATGGGTGTCACTGGGTCTCAGCAGACACCTCTGTATACACAACTGTGTGTATATATGTTTGTGTGTGCACATGTGTGACGGTACCAGGGCCTGATGCTGTCTGCAGGTGGGTTACTGTTGGGGAAGGCAGCAGGCCTGCCAGCAGCCTGACTCCTCACAGCAGACACAGGCCCTGCCAGCAGCCTGGCTCTCCTCACAGCAGACACAGGCCCTGACAATAGCCTCGAATTCCCGTGAGACAGGAAAGTTACTCGTGCTGAGAGGATTTGGATAATCACATTCTCAAAGCAGGGTGGCCTTGAAGCCAGGGCTACAGACTGCCCTAACCCAAGCAGGAGCTGTGGGAAGGGATTTCGGAGTAAGGGAACATGTCACAAGCCATCCATAATAAACGGTTGACACAGCAGGTGTGCAGATACTTTCAAGGGTAAACTAAGTGTTTAGCTATAAGATACACTTACCATAACCCGTTATGATTACTAACCCGTCAGCTCGGTGTGAACAGGGTGTGTAACCAGTTAGCAGTTCTTTAGCTTGCCACATTTGCAGTAACAAATGTGTATAACCTGTGTCATTGCGCTCAGTAAACGGCTTCAGCTTAATTCATGTGGAATTGTGTGTTGCCCATCACTGATCTCCACAGGTTCCCATATACTCCGGTAGGTTATTGGAGAGAAACATGGTGAGTCTGCAGTGGGGTGAAAGTACAGGTCTCTCCCTGGCTTTCACTCACAGCCATCGTTCTGCAGGACCCAGACCTTGGGTGTGGGTTGGACTGTGGTGTTCAGGAACCAAAGCCCAAACTGCTGCCATCCCCCATGGACGGAGGTTGGGCATGGGGCCCTGATGGCAGCGAGCCACAGCTGAAGTGTGGCGAAGGGCGATGCGTGGTCGGGGTCTGCTGGATACAGCTGGGTCATGGCAACGCGGCCGGTTGCTGCAGGGGTTCCTGCAGAGCAGATGCATGTCCGGGGGCCAGGAACTCTGGTGTTTGCACCCATATAACCACACACGCCCTGGAAAACTCAAGCGCGGGTGCTGCTGCTGCAGTCGTGTTTGCTGTGGAAGTGCAGCACCCGGATCTTGGAGACCCCAGCCCTGACCTCCTCCTGCTCCGTGCGGGTAGGAAGGTGGAAAAGCCGCTGCCTCTCCGGCCTGACCTCAGACTGCTGCTGGAGCAGGGAGCAGACACGGGCTCTGTTCTCTTCTCCAAAGGCTGGTTAGTATTTCATCCGTGGGTCTTTAATACAAAGTGCTGGAATGGCCAAAAATTGGGATTCATTTTCACTCCTCTTTCCGGTCCAGTGGCTAATTAGTCACATCAGCAGCACTCCATAGCAACAACTGGTACATAGTGTGATCGGCTTGGTTTGGTTTGCTGGGTAGACATCGGACTGTAAAACAATCACCTTTTGCAGTGTTTAGAGGGAAACAATGTATTTGTCACCCCCTTCCTGGTACATGAAAAACATCCTTTGTTTCCTCACTGTGGGCTGGACCCATCACAGGCTAATGGTGGGGTTTGTGGGTGCATAAGAAAGACTGAAGGCTGGCTGGTCTGCAAGGGAAAACGATGCTCCCTGCTCCTTGTGTTTGTCTTTAAGTCAGTGCTGAACAGGTGAAGAGAGCACCTGGTTTTGTCCGTTAGTCTTGGTGGAGCATCACACTGACGATGGGGGTCTGTTGGAGGGGAAGGCTGGTTGGCATCGCGTTCACTGGTGAGGAAAGGTGTTCGGGTCCGTTCTCTGCATGTGGCCAGGGTGCTGTCCCCAGGACTTCACCCCCAGTTCTACAGGGACAAAGGCCACTCCCTTAGGACTGTGAGGATGAACGGGAACGTCCTGTGCTGCTCAGCACCCAGACTGTGAGGAAAGAGCGTGTAAATGGGATGGGTATGATTTATTTCATCTCGGGTGATGAATAACATCTCAGGGACTTGGAAACTGAGGTGATTTTCCCAGCACGAAGGGCAGTGACACCGTGCCCTGTGTGCAGTGGGGATGGGGGACTGCAGGCAGCCCTGCATGCTGGCATCCCATAATCTGTGTGTCTGAACTTCAGGGCGCAGTCTGTGAGGAGCACTGCCTGTACCTCACACCTTTTGTGAGGCACATTTTCACTCTTCATAGCATAAATGAATCCATTAGAGCCTGTTAGGTTGGTGGGGAGTGAAGCGGTGGGGGAGTTTGTGTGTCATCCCTGCTGAAGGGCTCCTCCAAACTCCCCTGGGAATATTATTACCTGCAGAATCTTCTGCGTTGCCTCTGATCCCAGCTTGCTCTGTGTAGCGCTGCGTCTGGCTGTGTTCAGCCATCGCCTGATGCGATAAGCCGTGGCACAATATGATGCTTTCTAAGTGATTAAGTGCACACGGGGTCGTGGATTCAAAGCGACGCTTCAGAATGACAATGTGCTGGGTTCTTTCACAGCACAGACCTGATCAGGAGCGTCGCTTGAGCCAAGGTGCCACTAAGATTGCTGTTACTTGCATGTCCCCAGCACTCTGCTGATCCCCGGGACTTCTGTAGTGCTCCTGGGCCCTCCAGAGTCGAGCATCCCACTGAAGGAGGTGTCAGGCTGAGATGGAAGGTCCTTTGTGGGGCTGAAGCAGCATCCCCATCAGGACACCTTTTGTCCGTGCAGAGCTCCGCATTGCTGTCTAAATCCTCCCTCACAGACCTTGGCCAGGGTGTGACACAGGTCATTAGTGTAACAGAAACAAAGTGGTTTCTTGGTTTCATTGCATTTCAGAGGAAAGCAGATGAGAGGTTGGAATGTCTTCCTTGAAGCCGAGCGCTGTGCCTTGTGGTCATCCCTCTGGCGATGCCCCTTGCCAAAATCCCGCATCCTCCACCAGCTTGGCAAGAGCAATCCCATAGAGCCAACGGGCATCGGATCAGTTCCAGCTGGGAAGGCAGAGCCTGTGTGACCCTCGGGACAGCACTGTGCAGCTCCCCAGCCATCAGTTGACGGGGCTGTGTGCTTGCTGTGTCCGGCTCTGCTCCCAGGGCCGGGCAGGCAGCACTCCGCTGTCACCTGGGCCCAGCTGGGAGCCGGTGTTGGCAGCCTGATGTGACAACCCTGGTTTATACCGCCCATTCTCACTGGGAAAGTGTTTGCTGTACATCGTTTAGGCTTATTGCCACTGTGCCTCTCCCTGTGAGGCAGGCAAAGGGCTCTGGCCCCTAGTGTATGGGGAAACACTTGTTGCAGCTGCAGGTCTGCACCTGCTCACCCAGCCTGGGGAAGAGAGTCAAATGCTCTGTGGCAGACATGCTGAGGGGGCGATGGATGCCTCTGTCCAGCCCCATCCTGCTCATTTCAGGCAATGAAGGATTCACCTGGGTGTCCTGGCTCTGGCCAGGCCAGAGCTCCCCGCCCCATGCAAACAGCCCAGGGGAGCCGAGCCAGCCTGGGCTGTTCCCACCCCACCTGCCATCACTCCCCATAAAAGGGGCTTTTGGGGAGGGGCCCTGGTTGGGTGTTCCCAGAGCAGTCTGAGTGTGGCTGGGCTGTCAGGTGGGTCCTTGTGTCACACAGCACTCTGTGGGTCGGTAAGGTGCTCTGTGTTGTCACTGGGTGTGAGTGCAATTGGCTGTTATGTTCTCCTTTCACGGTGCCTTTGTCAGTGTCGTGTCCTGTGTCCTCACCCACGCCATGGGGGCTCTGTCCTGTTTCTCCCCTGGCAGTGAATAGTGTGTGATGCTCAGCTGCTGTTTAGGGCTAAACCACCCCACTAGGTAAAGATTTTTACCCCCCAAAATCCTTTCTGGGTTCCTGCATGTGCCTGTATGCCTTGCTGGTTTTTCTCTGCAGTCCCACAGCCAGGGTTGATGTATCTGGTGTCATCAGTGAGGGTTGCTGGGGTGCAGATGCTGGGTGCAAGGTCCTGTACCTCCTCACTCTGTGCTCTGTCTGTCTGCTGATGTGTCAGGCACCACCAGCATCCTGCTGCAGCCAGTCCCCACCTGCACATGGGCATGGGCACAGCTCTTGCTTCTCCAGTAGCAGCATAAGAAAGCCATCCCTTTAATTATTGTGAGGTTTCCACTGGACTCCCTCATCCCTGAAATAACTGCTCTTCTTCCAGTCTGAGCAGCCTGTGTGCTGGCCATGCCAAGCTTTTCTTACAGAGTCTTGGCAGAACCCCTTTGCTTAAAAATATTTCTGTGTGTTTGCATTTATTAAGCCAAGCTAGTTCTGTGAGGGCTTTGTTTAGCTGGGTTATGAATTATTTGCTTATTTTCTTCTGTATTTGTGCAGCTGCTGCTATTACATATTCATAGCTGAGGCTTGGGACAGCTTGTGTCATTCAAATAAGTAATACAGCAGTTAGTGTTGTTTTTTGCTGTGACATAGCATGGGGTTCCCACCTACACTGGGGGAGGAACTTGGTGCTGGGCTCCCAGGGGAGCTGAGGGACTGTGAGGCCGAAGGCAGCAGAGGAAGAGCACAGTGAAGGATGTAAGAAGGACATTGAGGTCCTGGAGCGAGTCCAGAGAAGGGCAACCAGGCTGGGGAAGGGGCTGGAGGGCAAATCCTCTGAGGAGCAGCTGAGGGAGCTGGGGGTGTTCAGCCTGGAGAAGAGGAGGCTGAGGGGAGCCCTTCTCCCCACCTCCAATGCCCTGCCAGGAGGGTGCAGAGAGGTGGGTGCTGGTCTCTTCAGCCAGGGGACAGGAGCTGGGACAAGGGGCAATGGGCTCAAGCTGTGCCAGGGCAGGGTCAGCTCAGCTGGGAGGGCAAAGTTCTTCCCTGGCAGAGCTGTGGGGCTGTGGCACAGGCTGCCCAGGGAGGGGGCTGAGTCCCCAGCCCTGGGGGTGTTGAACAGAGGGGAGATGAGGTGCCCAGGGATCTGTTTTAGCACAGGATGGGAATGGTTGGACTCGATGAGCTTAAAGGGCTTTTCCAACCATGTGAGTCTGATTCTGAGCAGGCTGTGGTAGGATGGCAGAGCCTGAGTCTGGAGCAAGCTGTGACGGGATTGGGTGTGAGGGAATGGGAAGGGTAGCGATGCCACAGTTCAGGACTTCATATGATGGATAAATAACCTGCATACAGGAGTTGGTTTTTTGCTGGGCAAACAGTCAAATCCAGATTAGTGAAAAAATGGGCAGGTCTCAGGTGAATTGTTTGTGTGATTGGCCCTGACATCTCCCTTGGATGCTGTTTCTTTTTCAAAATTGGGTAGCAGGCACAGAAGTAACCCAAAGCAAAGTTGAATCAAATTCCCAAGTGACAAAAAACCCTACCTCGAAGGCTTAAAATATAACCAGAAAAGACTTCCTGGCTGTGTAGCAGTATAATTGAGAACATGTAGTAATCCAGTGACAGCGTGACCAAAATAATAGACGTTTAAAACAAAGGAGAGAACGAGTGCAGAGAGAGAAGAAATGAGATGTTACAATCATTGCCTGTTGTTTTTGTTGCTGTGGCTGTTTTCCTTCTAGTACCATTAAATTATGTTTATACTGGATTATCGTGAGGAAAAAGGTATCATAAAGTTTTATGATGAGAGTCTTGGAGAGGATAAGCATTTGCAGGCGTCTGCTGTTGACTGTCTGAGCAATTCATTTCGTGGTGGCTGTGTGAGAGGACCTGCTGGTAGAATTGCTGCTTGCAGGAGGATGCTGGGGAAGTCATTTCAGGGAGGACGGGCAAGGTGATACTGCCAGGAGGGGTAACCTCTGGTTCTGGGTGAGAACATAATTCACATGCACCTTATGACTTGACCTCACCAAAGTGATGTAGCTATAAATTACTGGGGAGATTGATCTACCAGTGAGCTTTACTAATCGCTGGCCCAGGAGATGTAGGTGCTGTCATGGTGAGGTCCCAAAATGCTCCTGCAAGCTATTGTAAAAGCTGTTGTAAAGAATAACTGGCAGCTCTCCATCAGTCATCCACGGCCAGTCACAGGTTCCTTATCACAGGACTCTATTTACTGGTGAGCTCGGGCTTCTTGTGAGTGATCAGAGATCCTGCGAGGTCACACCGGGGTAATTGGGAATTACTGCTCGACAGAGAGCTACCTGCAGCTGTGCCTCAGAGGTGGGGATTGCTCTTTGAACTGTGCCTCATCACCATCAGTCATATGATAAAATACACGTCCTCAGGGTCCTAATTGCCTTGAGGTTACCTACAATTGAAGGTTGATTTGACTGCCCTTGTCCTGAGGGCTCTTCCTCTTCCAGCCCTGCTGCAGAGGGTAGAGGCGCACCTCTGAGCACGCTTCCAATGGTGCTGCTTGGGTGGGTGGGGGAAATGTGGCTTTTAGGGGCTGGTTCTCAGCACCAGTGGGAAGAGCTGAGAGTTAAAGGCTTTAAGGTAAGGGGTTTTTGTCTTGAATTCGGCTCCAGGTGATTGTTCCACCCAGGAGCAGATGAGGAGCTGAAGGCAGCAGCTCTGCGCAGGGACAGTCGGGCAGAGAGCCCAGTCCTTACACTCAGGAGGCATCTTCAGCACTTGCCAGGAGGATGGTTTGAGCCCTTGGGCCTGATCCTCATCCTGTGGGAGCAGCACTGAAGTTGGTGCATCTCAGCTGATGTCACTGGCAAGAGAACAGGGCTTCCACACTGGAGTCATGAGAACAAACTGAGTTGGCTTAAATTTGAGAGAAATCACAGAGTTTAAAGGCTCTGAATGGCAACAGAGTGTTCTAATAACCTGATAGTTAAATTCCCTTTTGGGCTGTGGGGGCAGGTGATGGAAGCTGAGAGCTGCACCATGTATCCCACAAAGAAAGACATTATTTAGAAGTATCCCATTATTTCCAGATTCCCCTATGAAAACAGTTTCCAGGGACACAGAACTCTTTCCACTGAGTCCTGCAGCAGTGAGTTCCCCAAAATACCATGAGATCTGCTTTCAACAAAGGTGCCTGTAAAAAAACCTTCAGAACAACTAAAAATCCCCCCACAAACTGCAAAGACTCTGAACTTAATTTACCACCACAAACAAGAGAAGCTTGCCAAGTCGCCAACACAGCTATCTAATTTGTTGACACAGGGATCTCGGGCAGGGCTTTATTTAGTTCTGTACATCTGGGGCTGTTTGCTGTCTGATCTGGTCTGTAATCCAGCCCCTCTGTGTCAGGGGAAGTTGCTGTGTCCTTCCCAGTTCTCCCACTGCAAAGTGCAGCTGGGATGCTCTGACTTCAAGCTGTATTTCTGGCTCTTCCTGATGCCTGGATGGTCTGATGACCGAAGGGCACGTTGAGAAGGGCTCTTTGCCTTCAGGAGCATTTGGGGAAGGTGGCAGTGAGATGTGGAGAGGTGATGATTCTGTGGGTGCTGTTAGTGTGAATAACAGGGTCCTGGGCTCTCTGAACTTGGGGTGGCTTTGTGTGATTCCTCCAAAGAAATCTCTGTGTGTCAGAGTTTAACTGGAGCCAAGGCTCCTTGGCCCCAGGGATGGGGCTCCTGGCTTTGGCTCCCTGGTCGTGACTTGGTACCCGGGGCTGCCCAGTGCAACCCAGGACTGGGGCCACTATCCCAGCCCTGTAATAGTCTGCCCAGATAGAGTCAGGAAGGTGCACCCCCTGCCCAGGAGACCCTCCCTCTTGCTTTCAGTGTTAATTGACCTTTTCCTTCTGTTCACCCCTTCCCTCTGCTCGTGCCCATCCTTCTGTCACCACTGTCAGTTCCTGCATCTCGCTGGGTCTGACACAGCACCACATGGACCCCTATGCTGAGAATCCCCCAGACCCTCCAGCCATTTCCTCTGAGGTCCCCATGGGTATCTGCACTTTTCTGGCAGGGAAGTGGGAGCTGGAGAAGAGCAGAGAGGTCCCACAGTCTCTTGCTTATTGCAGAGGCCAGTTTGCCCTCAAGAAGTGATGAATCCTACCAGGGAATCATTTCACTCGTGCCCAGGTGATGTAAGGGGCTGGAGGGGCTGCCCTCTCCCAGGAATAATCTAATTTGGCATTAAAACATTGTGATCCTGAATTTGTTCTCAACAGTTCTTGTTTCAGGGTGGCATTTTACTCTCTTACTGATCCTCTCTCACACGGACACCCTTTTTGTGCCCCCTTCAAAGCCTGGCTCACCTGTGCCATACCCAATTTACTCCTCCTAATCCTCCCTCAGGAGACAATATCCCCAATCACTTCATCATTTCGTTGCTTGTCCCTGGCTTTGCTGCAGTTTGTCACCATGAATGGTGCCAGGACAGGGGGTGTGTTTAATCTGGCAGCTACTCTGCTGAGGAACCAGCTCTCTTTTCCCTTTGCCTTGTCACCCGGTGGGAGCGCAGCGCTCCCAGCAGGGCAATGCTCTTCTTTCCTTACAGCAGTTTGTTCCTTATCTTCCTGTTGCATCCATAGCTCCGTGCCTGGCTGGGGATGGTTGGGGGGGGCGTAGGTTTGGGGGTTTACAAGGTTTGTTTTTTCCCAGCTCAGGTTCAGGATCCCTGTTTACTGACTTCCAGATCCATGTATCCTCACAGCCAGGTCAGGAAATACTGAAAGCATTTGCCACATTAAATCTAAACTTTAAAACATGCCTCACTGGCTGTCAGAGCCTAAACTGATTCCCTCAGGGCCAGGATCCATCGAGGCAACATGCAGCCTTCCAAACACATCTGGGTTTTTTATCCCTTCATAAGGCCTTTCCACCTTTTTGACCTCGATTTTTATTTAATCTCTCGGGGCAGAATAAATAATCCAACCACCACAAAGAGCATTCTCCCTTTATATTAATCAATCTGAATAACTCTGCCTTTTAATGGTGCAGGGTGATATCCTTTAGAGCCCTCTAAAAAATTTTAATTCATTCTTTTACCCTGATGAGAGTGGGTCACGCGAACCCTTCCACAGCTTACAGTGTATTTTTAAATCCCTGTCTTCCACTGGCTCAACAAATAGAGGAAACTGAAGCCCAGAAGCACCTTGTTTCATGGCAGCTCCCTAGATGTAACCCGCTCCTGTGGGATGAGCGGTCCCATCTCTGGTTGCTGGACCCAACTCCTGTGCTGGACCAGCACTTCTCAGGGTTCCATTTACATCGCACAGCATCTCTGCAGGGTCACACATATACCTTTCCTTCCCAGCAAACTCCATCTCACTGTCTTCTTCTCCCTGATGATGTCAGGCCAGAGTATTTAGGCTTTCCAAATTCCCTGCCACAGAGCAGGAGTGAGCTAATCAGAGGGACAGGCTAATTATAGCAGAGCGAGTGCTTCTATTTATTGCCAAGTGTCTTGTTAATCAGCAATAAAGGAAAAGGAAATAGCAAGAAATTACATGGTAGTTCAGTGAGGTTTAGGTAAAATATATATTGTTAAATTAACCTAAGTGGTTTTGAATCACAAGAACGTAATTTAATTTAATCCATTAGCAGTAGGAACCTTGAAACCTGTTTCCCATCGTATTTTCAAGAGTGGAAGTAGTGATGAGTGGTGGTATGAGAGACGCAACTGCTCGAAGGTGCAGTGCAATCCCCCAGGGATTTCATATTCAGGGGTACAGTCCTGAAAACGGGAGGGCTAAAAACTTACTTAATCCCTGATGCCTTTAGGATAACAGACAAGGTGGGGGTATCATCTGTGCTTGGTGGCATCTTTCTGTCAGCAGAATCTGGACGGATTATGTGCTGGATTCCTCATGGTTAGTTTTGTTCTCAGGGTGTGTGTTTGGGTCAGGAGGAGCCTTAATGCTGTAATGGAAATGGATTATGTGGAGGAGAAATCTTCAGCTGTTGCAGGTGAAATGAAACAGTGAGGCAGCTCGCTCTGCTGCCTGCTGTGCACATGAAGTTGAATTCTGTCACTGCTCAAAGCAGGTGGGTAATTAATCCGGAGGTAATTAATTAAATAGCCTGTTGCTATCTGGGACCTCCTGGCCAGGATCCAGCCCCTGTGCAGGGCTCTGGTGGGGTCTGGGGTGCTGTGTGGCATGGGTACAGGGGCACTGAGCTCCTGAGCTGTTCTGCACAGTGATAGGGATGATTTGACGTGCTGCTTCTGTTGGGTCTGCCCAATGCATCTGGGGCAGCAGGATCCATCTCCTAAATGAGCTGTTGATAAAGCCCTCGTGGTTAACTCATGCTCCGTGATTTATTCCTCCTTCCCCTCCCCTATGCCCCTTCCTGGCACTCACAGCCTCACTGACTGTCTGAATGAAATAACTGTCCCCATTCAGACATAAAGCAGCTCTCAGCTGTCTGAGGGCCCGGTTGGCGCCAGCATTCCTGGGAGGGGACAAAGACTCCTGCGGCTGCCAGAGTGTGCCAGGCAGGGGTTTGGGAGTGAACCTCCCCACTCCTGCCCGAGAACTGCAGGGTGCTGATCGTGCTGTACCAGCCAGCCCAAAGCCAGCTCCGGCCTGGCTGCCCTGCTTGCCTCTGGTACCACACGTACATCACACGAGCGAAGGGCACACGTGCAGGCCGGACTCTGACCGTCCCCACTGCCACGGTCCCCAGCAGGCACCCAGCACCCCCTCCTTGTCTCACAGTGTATCGGGTGTGTGGCTCCTGGCAGTGGCTGTCATGAGCTGGGCACGGGGTGGGGTACAGAGACCTGAGCTTTGCCCATCCCATGGCAGCATGCATGGGCCGGGGTGAGGAGGAGCGGCTGGGAGCTGGGCTGGGGCCTGTATCCTGCAGAGAAGTCGATGTATTTCTGGGCTTGGAGCTGGCCCTGTGTTTAGTATGGAACACAGAAGGGCTCAGTTGTGCAGTGATTTGGCTTGGTGCAGGCCCTGCTCCTCACCATTGTTCCAGCACAAACACCACCACAACACTTACCGATTCTGTCGAGTCGTGGCTGTCACCTAACACACACTTACTGCTCTTCATGGAAGGATTTTCTGCCATCTCTCACTGCTGCCAACACCACGTCATTAACAGTCATGTCTCCTCTGGTGTCAAGGGACAGCACAACTCTGCAGTGGGTCCTTGCAGAGACCTCCTGCCCCCACAGCGATGGGCAGAGCTGCAGGAGAGCTCAGGCTGCGGGTGATGCCCGGTGGCCCTCGGGGATAGATCTGAGGTGTGTGTCACTCAGTGTGGGGGAAAGCTGCTGCCGTGAGCGTGTGGGAGCTCCCCAGCTCCAGCCCTGTAGTGGCACCCGGGGCTTTCCTGGCATTCAGCTCTCCAGCTGCCTGCATTAACACTGTCCCTAACCTAGCCCACGCTGCAGAGACTATCAGTGGGAAAAATAATTCCAAAATAAACACAAACAGGAGATGTCTGTCTCTGCCTCTCTGATTTGCAGGCAGAAAAAATAATCCCAGCATCGTGGATGGGTGTTATTTGGGCCAAATTGATTCACCCAGCTTGTGTACTCCTTTCCATGCCATATTTGCAATCAAAAATCCATACATAATTAATCAAACACACATGAAATCTGCGGGACAAGGAAGGTTTGTGTGAAATGCCTCCCCCAGCGCTGGCAGAGCGGTTACTCCAGAGCTGGATTCTGTGCTGGCTCTAACATGGCATCACCCAATGCCTGGGCTCATCGGGAGCTGTGCTAGCACCATCAGGGCAGTGCATGGGGACCCCCTGCCTGCAGACCCCTGCCTGCAGCCAGCCTCTGTACCGGGGTGCCAGTCTTTCATGGAGATGGGAGAGATGGAGGGGAAGTGCCTCTCCTCTTCCCTGCAGCAGCTCCAGGTAAGCCAGCCACAGTGTGGGTTAAGAGCAACAAGTTCTGTGGGTTGATGACACACGTGGGCTGAAGGGACCATGCTTGTCACTTGGGTTTACTCCTCTCATTCCCCAGGATTTCCTGTGGCTGGGTTTCAGGACCATGTCCCCTCTCCTGAGAACAGGAACAATTAAGCAGCACCTTGTGGTGGCAACATGAAGCTGTTTCTGCAGGCTGTGTAGACGTGGTGACAACAGGTATTACTCACTGCCGGTCGGGTCCCCAAGAGCACTTTATTAAATTGCCTCTAAGTCTCAGGAGCAGGGTTAATTATTTAGGTACCTTAATTTTCCATGCCTCTCTGTCTGTTGCCTGCAGTAGCGGAAATCTGAAACTTTGGTTCCAGGGACAGAAACAGGAGAAACCACGAGCAGTTATTGGAGTGCAGCTGCTGCCGTGTGACTTATGATGGTTTCTGGTGCCTAGAATGCAGAAATGAATATTTGAACACCCCCGATGAGTTCTCCTGGGTGTGTGAGACCCCGGGCTCTCCCCAGCTCCTTTGTCTGCCTTGGCTCAGTGGGAACACACATCCTGGCTGCTGCAGCCACTTGGCTCTCCGTGCTGTCACCGCTGTGCTGCAGCAGCACGTGGAGGGTGAAACTCACCTCAGTGGGTCTGTGCCAGTGTGGCTCCGATGGAGGTGGGGATGGGGGCCAGGGGGCTGCAAGGCAATAACTGACAAATGGGGATCACTGCTGAGAACACAAGCCCTGAGATGGAAAGTGGGGTGTGCTGCAGCCACCTGGGATTTAGGCAAAAGCTCCAAAATAGCCCACACTCACCTGCTCCTTTGCCAACTGGTTGTAATCCGGGGGTCCTGAGTGTAAGGAGCAGGTTTTTAGTGTGAGCATGCACTCTGGCAAAGTGACAGGAGTGATTTTCTGTGTTCAGTTTGTTTAATAAGTAATCAGAGCAATGGAAGAACTTGCCTGATTCCTCCTACCAGCATGAATTGAACCACCCAGTTACACAGGGGGATGTTTAAGCATTTACCTACTCTTCAAGGGATTATAAATTAACCCTGAGGACCTCCATAAACCTCAGCCAAGACATTGTCAGAAAACTTGAATTCTAGACCTTAGTTAATCCAGGGGAAAGAGAGCAGAAGCCCCAAGGGATGCTGGGTGGGGAGAGCCCCGAGGGCCATGCTTGCTGTGCAGGTACCAGCACTCCCGCTGTCAATAATTCAGGTTTAGGGGAAGCGTGCCGGGGGGATCATTAAAACCCACTGTACTGGACATGTTTTGTGATGGGCCCCAAAGTGGGAGTCTGGGCTGTTGCCGTAGGAATTGGGTGCTTTGCGTGCCTGTGAGCATTTCACATTCAGAGATGGAGCCCTTCCCCTCAGGTGGGTGGGCTGGGATGCTCTAACACCGACTGCCGCTTCATTAGCGTTCACCCAGCAAAGGCTTATTTGTAAATAGATTTGTGATCTCCAGGAAGTTGCCTTTTCTCTTCCCAAAGGAATAACAGGAGCTGGAACTTGCTTACCCAGTGTATTCATTGCTGTTCTCTAAGGAATTAAATTAGTGGTGCCTGAATGTAATAAATTAATGAGCTTTGATAAGAAAGCAGCAGCCCAGGGAGGTGTGTTCCCACGAGAAGAACGTGGAAGGGTGGTTTGTGTTTTGACCAGCACTGGTGTTTTGGAGTCTGGAAGAATGGTCTCACTGGAACGATCTGCTCATGATGATTTCCCTCTCTGGTGATGCCTTCCACGAGGCACGCTTCTCTGAGGGAGAGGAAAGGGGCATTTGCTGAGATCCCTCTGGAGCTCCTTGGGAGGTGCTTGACACCCACCCTAAGTGTGTTGGGCTTTGCAGGTGGCAGCCAGATGGGTTATTTTAGAAGAAAAGTGAAGCTCTGCCTAAGAAAAGGGTGCCCCTTGTTTTGCTGTGGACTGATGCTCAAGTCCCTCTTTGATTTGGATTTATCCTCTTGAATTATATTAGCATATGGCAAGGTTGTTCTGGCAATCACCTCCTTCCTAGGAATTATCTGGGTCTGCAGGCACTGCAGAGCTCCTGAAATGAAGGCTCCACCTCTCCACAGGGCGGGTGAACCTCTCAATGGAAGGGGCTGGAAATTGGGCCAGTCCTGGAGGGAAAGCAGTTCTGGGGATAAAAGTGTATACAGTAACTATACTTTAAGGACCTACTTTTTCCCAGCCTTTACTTGCTCTGCAACAACTCACAGGAGCAAGGCACCCCTCCGTGTGGCACATGGGCATGGCAGCACTGGCAGAGCCAGAACAGTGAGAGAAATAAAGGGAGTGGAGTTGGGGGTGAAGGAGGATCTACATCCTTCCATGGGTTTCCATAGGCTTCCTGGAGAACCTGCTCACAACACCTGCACTGGCCTGGGCTGAGCTGGAAGCTGGCATCTTCTGCCACCCTGCTGCCACCAGCTCGACTGTGAAAGCAAGGGGTGCAGTTTGGGGAGAAAATACATGGGGTTTGAGCTGATTTTATTTTTGCCTTTTTCATTTGTCTGCCTGGGTTTGGGCAGCAGCTGGCAGAGCCCTTTTGTGCTCCCTGTGGGGCACCCCAACAAAGCCCCTACCTCTGCCAGGTCCATAGCAGGAAGCCTGAGTGAGAAGGGGTAGTTTTGAGGTATGTCCCTTGATGGTGACAAAATCTCTGTTCACACAAGCTTTATCCTGACACAGGGCAAGGGCAGCCTCGGGGCAAAGGGCAGTTTATGTGGCCCAAGCTTTGGGAGGGCCTCTTGTCCCTTTTGGGATGGGGAAAACTCTGGGTTTTTGAGACCAAAAGGTGTTTATCTCCACGTGGAACATACTTTGGGCCACATTGTCCCTCCCAGATTGGCTCTGCCTGCCAGAAGCATCCCTGCTGCATGGCAGGGCTGGGTTGCCATGGCAGCTGAAGGCTGGGGTGGGGTAGATTCCGAATTAAAATGGTGCCAATTACTTTCCTTTAAACTTGCATCCATTCCTCCTGCTCACCATAGCTCAAGCCAAGCTCAGAAGACCTTCCCAACATGAGAACTGCAGCTTCATCCAGGTTTATAGCTTGTCTTCAGGAGGTGCTGGGCACTCACCAGTCTCAGTACCTGGCTCAGCAGCGTGTTTGCTTTGCTCCCAGCTCCTGTGAATCAGATATTGTCAGGGTTTGCACAGCTCTGCTCTTGTTCAAAGTCAAAGGAAATACAGTTCCTTTTTCTCTGTGCAACCTCAGCAAATGGCAATAGAACCGACCAGCTACACAGGGCTTCAGCGAGTGACGTGTGGTCACGGGCAGTTGGTGTCTGCGGTGCTCCTGCCTCGGTTCCCAGCTCTGGGATGGTGGATTCCCTCTTCCCCACAGGGTTTTGGTAAGAGACAGCGGAAATGGGCGTCACAGCTCCTGGTGCCTTCCAGAGTCCTGCATCAAAGCAGCATTGCAGCATCACACCTCAAGAAACCCAAAAGCAACTGAAGGACCGAAAGGGACAGAGGCAGATTGGGGTGAGAAAATAGCTTCCCCCTTCCTCCTTATAAAGATGGAACATGGTTGTTTGCACGGTGACAGCTCTCCTTTCCTCTAGACTGGTTGCTACAGGCTGTCGCTCTGCTTTTGGCCATCACCTGGGTATCACAGTCAGCTAGGTTGGTGTTACACCTCACGTCTGTTTGCTGCAGAGTGAGCTGTGCCACAGCTCATGGCACTGGTTGTTTCCTGACTCCACAGGGCTTGATGGGTGCAGCGTGCTGCCCAGAGCGGCTGCTGTGCTGACACTGCATCGGCTGCCTCCCTGGGCTGCATCGCTGTGCCCTGCATCAGCCACGGTGTGTTTCCTTTCATCATTCTCTTTCTTTTCTGTCCTGTTGGGCTGCCCTTCCCTCAGCCCATCAGTTTTACCTTTTTCCTTTCAATTCCCTCCCATGTCCCACATGAACAGGGGGGTGATGTGAGCTGGGGGTGGTGATGTGAGCTGGGGGTGAGTGGCCATTTTAGCTGCCAGCCAGGTCAAATGATGACGCTGCATCTGAGGTCACAGGCTTTCAGCTCATTGCACTCCAGGGAGAGTTTTATTGTTGTCAGGTTGCAAGCAGACGTTTATTAATTGAGCAATTTCTCCTGACCTTGATGGAAACCATCACTAACAGTCAAATAAATAGATTAGCATCATAATTTTTCAAGGCTGGGCTTGGGAATTAATTGCATTTATCTGATTTTGGCTGGTTTGCCATGGCAGTGCTTGAAATTTTTTCCACGTTTTCCTTCCAATTTGCACAGATGCATATATCATACTGAGGACAATGCTACACCTAATTTACTTCAGCAAATGAGACCAATTAAAAATAACTCAGTAAAAATGATACTGAATCTTCAA
The DNA here is from genome assembly GCA_027925045.1 of Hypotaenidia okinawae. NCBI lineage: Eukaryota > Metazoa > Chordata > Aves > Gruiformes > Rallidae > Hypotaenidia > Hypotaenidia okinawae. Next base: position 22,599,953 of record BSDF01000011.1, on the reverse strand, counting down.
TTACTTGGGGAAGATGAGGAGCAGGGTGTTCTGTAATTGGCTTGTTCCTCCTCTTGCCCTCTAAATCTTGGGTGGAGCAGTAGGCAGGCTGGTTGCTGCTAGTGCCCACTCCCATTTCCCAGATCAGTATAAATGACATATTGCCTTGATTTTCTGGGTGGATGTTACCTCTGTTTAAGAGAGAGGTGGAAGTTGGGGTGGGTTTTTCATCCAAACTGCTGTTTTCTTCCACCTCTGTGGTATCTGGTGTGTTCTGACAGCTCCTGCTGACACTGGCACACGTAGCTCCAGAGGGGTTATTATGCTAAAGGAAAAACTTGTTGGTGTAAATGAAGCATTGTGCTTTCACTTCAGGGCTGGGAGTCAGGGATGTGCTGCACATGACACCTGTTCTGTGTGATTTGTAAGTGATGCCAAACTTCATGAAGCAGTAAAGAGCTGGAAAACGATGCAGCCTCCTGCCTTTTGCAGGTACCTGCCCCTCAAAAGGTGCCACCAAACTCATGGTGGGAAATTCATTTCTACCAGAGAAGTTAGCAGCTCTGGTGCCACTAATTACAGGGATTTTATGGAGAATGGCGCTCTCTAATTAAGGCTGTGTCCCACACGCTGCTCGTTCACAGCTAAGCTGCTCTGATGAATGGTGAGCAGCTGCTCGCATGGAGCCTCTGCCCTGGCACCATGGGAGGTGGCTTCTGCTGGGCTTCTGAAGGGCAGCAGTGGCAAGGTGGAAAGCGCATGTTGGTGTTGAGGTGAGGGATGCCCAGCCCTGGGGTCGGTGTGGGGATGGAGGGGGCAGCTGAGCTGTGGGCGCTGTTGGAGCGATGGGGCTCGGCTTGGGCACGGTCAGTGTGTTTTGTTGGTCAGAGCCTGTGTTGGCTGAGCAGTAATTTGTGTTTTCCAGAGGCTGCTGACAGAGCTGGCTCGCTCTGGGTACTGCTTATGCAAGGGCATCCTGGAATTGCTCTCGGTCGGGAGGGAAGACCTCTCTCATTGAAGGGAGTGTGTTTGAAGATGACCCACTGGCACGCTGCTGGCCTGGTTTGGGGTTGAGAGCATCCTTCCCTGGGGTGGCATGTGGCCAGCTGCATCCCACCTCCACTTGCTTGCTTGCTCCCCCATTATTCTTTTATGCTTCACCTGCCCTGTGAGAGGTGTAGAGAAGTTTAATTGATGAGAGGGTCTAAAGTGCTGGGAAGTCCTTGGAAGGGAGGCGCTGTACGTGTGTGATGTTCTGCAGGTGCTTGTTCAGGGCTGTGTGTTTACGCCTCCTTTTCCCTGTTACTGAGTTCCCGTCCCTCTGCTCACTCCTGAGGCAATATTTCAAACTTTGCATGAGAATGGAAAAATTGCTTTCATATTTAATGTGTAATAAGATCTTGTAATTAGAAATGAGCCTTCATCGTGATACATGAGCGCTGTCAGTACAGTCGCCAAGGACTCTTTTCTCATGGCAGCCAGTGTAATCTTCAGGCTGCTGTAGATATTTGCTTCCTTTGATCAATAATTTAGGGTAATCATTTTGTTCTGTAAAATTTCCAAAGTCCATATATATTGCATAAAATGCAGAACAGCAAGTCCCAGACTGGATTTTAAGAGCTTTTCATGAAAGGTTTGGGGTTTTTTTCCTTCAGCTGGGAGCGGGGGCAGGACGTGGATCTGGAGATGTGAATAAATCTGTTTGTTCGGGGACTTTGATTCCTGACGATTTATTTTCTTAGCGCTGCTGAGTAGCTCTCAGGCTGTCTCCAGCTCCAGCAACCTTATAGAAAAGCCATTTTTCTGGGGTGTTTTAGCCTGTAGCCTTCCAGCCTCAGCCAGGAGAAGAGAAGGGGGTTTGGGTGTCGTGCTGTCCTGTGCAGCACTGCGTAGGCAATCCGGCGCTGGGAGAAACTGCAGTATGAGCTCTGCTCTGTGCCATGGTGTCCCTGCATGTGGGATACGTTGCCACGAAGGGCTGCCCGCACCCCATCTCCACCTTGTGTGGTGGCAGGGTAGGGGGCTTGGCCCGAAATGCTGGCTTGTGGCAAAGGGTGTGCGTGTCCGGGAAGCCCCTGAGATGGTGGGGACCAGAGTCGACCTCTCCTGGGGTGGTGGGGCTCAGCTGGGGGACAGAGCTGGGTGGGAGGAGGAGAGTGATCTGTTAGGGGTGGGAATTTCCACCATGGGCATCAGACAGGGATGAGCAAGTGATGGGAGAGGAGGGTGTGTCAGGGTTTTCCAGTGGGGGAGGCTGACTTTTAATTGTAATGTGTGGCGTTGATGAAGGATGGAGCAAACACCTGGGGAGCTGTGTTTGAGAAGCCTCTGCTGCAGGGCAGGCTTGGGGCCCTATTTTATTTGTTTGTTTATTTAATTGTACAAAGGAAGGAAAAAGCCACCACTGACCAGCAGTGGGGAAAGCCCTCGCTGCATCCGTGGCTCTGGCAATAACGAGGTGTAGCATCCTAACGGGGAGTGAAATCTTACCAGAGTTGAATATTTGGAGCCTTTCAGATTTTTTCTGTAGCTCCTGGGTCTGTGAGTGACAGGCATCCTGGGGACTGACATGTCACCCAGGGGTGAGCCAGCCCCCATCCCTGGGCTGGGCCTCTCCAGGCGATTTATGGGTGAGAGCAAGTCTTGGTGTGGGTTTTGCCGTTGCATCGCGCCGCTGTTCAAGTTGAATGACTCAGACAAGCTAAACAAAAACAATGAAAAATGTTTTCTTGAGGTAATTGAACACTGGGAAATATTTATGAGGTGTTATAATTAAAACCAAAACATTTATATGACAAAAGGCTTTGTATCGCTGTGCTGTTCTAATTAAATTACACTCAGATGGCCGTGTGTCATCCCTGGGATGATGCTGGTTGCTAACAGAGCGGGTTTGGCTCTCTGAGGAGCAGAGCTCTTTCACGACCCAACCGTTAGGAAGCCTCTCTGTGGGTTTATCAGATAATGAGTGCTGATTAGGCAGCGCTGGCTCTGCTGGGGACACCGCTCCCCTGCAGCGCTTTGTGCCCCACCGGCATGCTCTTCTTAGCCCTGCCTCATCCCACATCCCCTGTGACAGGAGAGAGACCTGAACTTCTAAGTGGAGGGGATGGAGGAGCTGGGGGAAGTAGAGACAGGGCAGCCGCTTCCTGCTGCTGCGGCCAGAGCTTCCTGTGCCTGGGCCAGGAGGAGCTGGGTGTTGCTGGGACTCTCAGGGAGCTGTGGCACAGAAGGCCATTCATCCTGAGGGATGCCACGGCCTGCAAGTGTTAAAATTCCTTCTGTGTCCAGCAGTGGAGAAAAGAGTTGGATGTGGAGCTCTGATCCTATGTAAGGTGGCCAAGTGATAACCTGTGTTCAGCATAAACCCCCTTCCTGGGGGCTAGAGAGCACTCTGGGCACACACAGCCCCCTCCTTGTCTTGAGCTTCACGTGGGTGTTTTTCCTCTCCTGCATTTTTGATCCCTGTGCCTAGGAGGAGAAATAATTGGATATATGGAGGAAGTAAGACTCCCTCGAATACCGTGCTCTGGCAGCCGGGGTGATGGGCTCGTTTCTGAAATCCTGATGTGTAGGAATAAAGCAGAGCCACATGTCGCACTGTTGGTGTCCCCGGGAGATGCGGGGGGCTGTGGGAGAAGATGAGTCGCCAGGGGATATGGGGGGTGGGATTTGGGAGGGGGATCTGCAGCGGCTGCCCAGTGCTTCATCGTCTGCAGCCTCAGCCTGTGAGCTGCAGCCACCACTCAGGTTCCTGGTGGCTTCTGGTGAATGCCACGCTGCCTTTCGGATGCTGCTACTCTTTAAGGACATCAGTGCTAGAGCTGGCTATCTCTGGTAATCGTGCCTTACCCTGGGGCTACCTTCTCTGTATGTATGTTACTGCCTGCTTGCAGGGGCTGGTGCAGAAAGCAGCTGGGCAGTGTGGGAGTGGCTGGGGGGTCTGGGGAGGTGTTGGCACCTCTCCTTCTGAGCGTGCCCCCCAAAAAGGGAAGGGACAGTCTGCGTGGGATGGCTCAGCCCTGGCAGCCAGGACTGTCCATGCACCATTCCCATGTTATGGGTGTGTGTGTGTCCAGGGAGAGCAAGTACTGTTTGGTCTCTGCTGCGGAGTGGACTTAAGGGATCTACACTAATTAACTTCATTTGGAGCCCTTTTGTCTGCTGCTTCTCCAGTGTTGCTGGGAGCCAGGAGGACAGAGGAGTGCCGTGGCTAATGGGCTGCAGTGAGTAATCAATGCTGCGTTGTCCGAGCACGCGGGGCACTGGGATGCTCAGTGTGTTTCTTCCAGGCTACTCCCAGGCAGCACTTACTATTAAATATGAAATGTATGTCTCTGGTACTGGACCAGCCACTAAATTCTGCTCATGGATACTATTCAAGGGGGGCCCCAGGCTTGCCTTCACATAGGTGGAAAAGGAGCACCAGTTACATAGCCAATGGGATGAAGAATATGTTTTTATGGTACACTTAAAATTTACTCTATTTTAAGGTATGCAGCTGTTTAAGGCAGCAGAATCCTTCCATTCTGACCTTTCCATGTGTCAGTTGGCAGCTTTGGGTTTTCATTGTTCTCTTTTTTTTTTTTTTCTCTCCTGCACCCAAAGGACCACAACTGTTGGCACTTGCTCCCAGCAGATTAATGGCTCAAACTCTTGAAAAGGGTATGATGAGATTTCAGGGGGTTAAGGGAACAACCTGATGAACTCATCTGTTTTAGTCAGTGCTGCTGAGCTTGGGCTGCGCCGCTCATCCAGCGCTGCTCCCTCTCCATTTCCTGAGCAGATGATGGATGTGGAAGGAGAGGCCTGTAGCTCTTGTGTTTCCACTCTAGATAGATAGCAGAACAGGATATTTGTGGCTTTAATTATTCAGATCAGAGCGAGAACATCAGCTGTAGTGGCCTCCACCTTAATCTTGCTGGCAATAAGAGAAGCATTGGGTAGAACAACAAGCGTGGGAGGTTCTGTTGAACTTGATGGAGTCGTGTGAGATGTTACATGGGGTGGGCCAAGGGTGCTGAGGCCTTTCCCTCCCTCTCCAAAAGGACAGATGATGCAGGCAAAAGGATTTGTTTTCACTTGGTGCAACGTAAGAAGTCTGTGCAATGGTGGGGCATCACCTGAAGCTGGAAGAGAAACCTAATGCGGTGTCTGGAAAGAGGCAATGTGTGTGTGAGGAGACCTGTGGAGTGGTGTATTGTTAGGCAACAGCACTTCTCATGGTCAGAACAGCAGCTTGGCTGTGCCATGCCCATACCTGCTGGTGCTCAGCTGTATCTCCATCAGTTCCAGGGTGTCTCAGAGGGTGGCTGGTTCCTTTTCCTGTTGCCATCCCTACTTGAGCCACTGAACGCCCTGAGGGGGTGATCCGTCTGAGGGGGTTTCCCCTCCTGGCCTCCCACTGCCCCTCTTCAAAAAACGATCTGCTCTTTCCCCAGTTCAGCCCAAGGGTGAGGATTATGGGGGTACTTACAGGATGATGCATTTTACCTACTGATTCAGTACTGGCCAGTGTTTCGTAGGATCAAATGCAGCAGGAACCCAAAGGAACGGATGGTCACCTTTAGAATGTTCCCCAGCCTTTAATTCCAGTGGGGAGGGAATAAGGATTTGACCCTCTGTTCTGCAGGCACATCTGGAAAGTTTTCCTCTGACTGTGCTCGACTCCAGGTACGTTATTTCAGCAGCCAGTGGGATGTAGCAGTATATGGGGCAGTCAGGCTTAATTATAGTGGATTTTAGAGTTCCTAGGAGTCTTGTGATAGACTCTAACACCATCTACAATCAAGAAAATCATATTTACAGGTAGAAACAAAGCTCCTGCTGTTCTTCAGGCTGCAGAACTAATCTTACTTTCTCTCTGGAAGCAATTTCCGTGAAATGGCTGCAGAAAGCTACCCGCCACACAAACGAAGCTCTAATTGCAGTAACAGGCTTCAGGACACAGCTTGCTGGGTGGGAACTGGTGCTTGGCTATTTGCCGTTCAGCAGCTCTGGTTGGTACCTCAGCCATGGTCATTTCATGTGATGCCAGTTTGCTTGGGAGAGTGTAAGGAGGGAGCATCCAAAGCCATCCTAAAGCCAGCGCTCTGCTCTGGGTCCTGGCTGAGGCTTGTTCCAGCATGAAAGGCCAGGAGAATAAAGCCGTGGCTGACCTGAGCTGGTGTCTGAGGGAGCTGGGAGAATTGTAGCTTTGGTACAAATGGCACAGGGGGAAAAATCTGTAATATTTCCCCTGCTTCTTCTGCATCCCTCAGTGTGTGCTAATGAGAGATGCAGGCACCGGGCACGGCTGGTGGAAGCGAGTATCTTGTGCTGATGCTAATCAATTAATGGGAGAGTACAGCTTCCTGGGGGCTGTGTGAGGCTCTCTGCTGGAGCAGCAGCTCTCTGCCCATGATACAGATCTACCTGGGAATAAGGAGAAAAATGGCCCTGAGGAGATCAATACTGAGGCAAGAAACTTCAAACACTCTGACCTGAGCATCAGGAATTGTGCAGAGACAGCAGAGAGTGGGTTAGCGATGGGGTGTGCGTGCACCTGAGAGGGGTGAGGAGGCTTTCACCCGGATAAAGGCTGCCCAGAGAGACATGGGAGGAAGGCAGAAACAGGTCTGGCTGACGGGTGAGGTGTGGAGGTCTGCTCTGGGTGCTGCTGGGGCTGGCCAAGCTCTGGTGCATGGTATGGTACAGCTGGTGTCGGCTGAGCATCCCCACTGCAGCCACAGGCATGGTGCAGTGTTGAGGTGCTGTTCTCTGCAGATTTGGGAAAGTTACAGACCTTCTGGATTTGTGCTTTATTTGTGACTCTGCATTAAGTGAAACTGAGCGTCCTGCTTGAAAGCTTCAGCGTGTGACGTGTGATCATCCTGAATCCTGGCAAATCCGGACAGAGGCACGAGCTCAAAGTGAGAGCAGTCAGGGTGTCCAGATGTGATAAGGATCAGACTTCCTCTGCTTCACTCTGCTTTCCATTTATGACTCCATCTGCTTCTAATAGCCCGTTAAGACTTGGTGTTGAAAATGCAATGCTGCCAGGTATTCTTGTATTTCCTGCTTTGGGTACAATAAATACCAAATCAGCTAAACAGGGAAAGGGTGAGCACTAGTGTTGATGGCATGACATGAGAGCTTCTGTCTGGTATGGAAACTGCATTTCCAGTTCCCCTAACGCTGGAGGAATATTCTGGGGTTCATTTTAACCCCTTACTGCCAAAGCCATGAGCATCAAGCAGCCTGAGCTATGCTGCTGTGAGCTCTCACACCGGTACTTTCCCCCGTGCGATGCTCTACCAACACTGCTCCCTCACAGATGTTCTGCAGCTGCTGGGCTGTGGGTTTTCAGCAGATGAATGTTTCTGCTGCCGTACCCTCTGTGCACTGAAACATAACATGTGTGTAATACCCATTACTGGGCAGCAGGGCCGCTTTGCCCCCGTGTTTCTGGGTAACCTGTGAGCACTTAAACACAGAGTATTTATTGTCTTACAAGCTCCTACCTCCTGTGTGCTGTCAGAGCACTGGTTAGTGCTGGCATGTCCTGCCCATGGGGATGTTAGCATTGCTTTGGGCTGCTGCAGCCAGGGAGGTGATGGGTGCTACATCCAGCTCAGGGTCCCCAGGACAAGTAGGACACAGAGCTGTGGGAGTGAGTCCTGAGGAACCACAAAGATGTGAGGGCTGGAGCCCCTCTGCTCTGAGCCAGTCTGGGGGGGCTGGGCTGGCTCAGCCTGGAGAAGAGAAGAGAAGGGAAGGCTGCTTCTGGGGAGAGCTCCCAGCCCCTTCCCGTCCCTTGAGGGGCTCCAGGAGAGCTGGAGAGGGGCTGGTGCCCAGGGCAGGGAGGGCCAGGCCCAGGGGAACGGCCTTCAGCTGCAGGAGGGGGATGGAGAGGGGCTGGGAGGCAGAAATCCTTCCTGGGGAGGGGGGAGTCCCTGGCACAGGGTGCCCAGAGAAGCTGGGGCTGCCCCGGGATCCCTGGCAGGGCTCAAGGCTGGGTTGGATGGGGCTGGGGGGTGTCCCTGCCTGTGGCAGAGGGGTGCTGGGGGTCTGAGGGCCCTTAACACACAAAGCATCCTATGATTTATGATTCCCATAAGCACTGGGGAGGTGCAATCAGCAGCCCTTCTCTCTGCAGAGCCCGGCTGAGCTGCAGTGGAGAAACCAGCTCATTATTAAATAATTCTCTGTCTCTGCTTATAATGACAGAAACTACAGTTGCAATCTCTAGGTGGATCTGATCATCAGTCATCTCCAGTTATTAAGTTGCTAAGAGAGATGAGAGTACGAGTGCATTTAGTTCTTTCCATTTATAAGCCCAATTACCAGACCGATGCTGCCCGAGCAGGGCGCCTGTCAGGCCTAAGTGAGAATAAATATTGTGGGAAGAAACAGACGATGGGCAGTGACAAAACTCCCCACCAGCCAGCATACTGAGGTACAGGGTGGGCAGGTGGACATCCCACAGGCATTGGTACTCACCAGCATCCTCTGGCAGTGGTCCCGGGGCTTCCTCAGCAGGGTGGGCACCGTGGGGCTGCCCCTGTTTCTGTGCACTCGCCTCCTCTCAGGGTGTCCAGTGAATTAAGGTGAGAGCTTATCACTGCCCTTCTGAAGGTATCAAGGTGTCTCTTTGTCCCTCTTCAAGAGGAAAAACAGTCCAGGTCCAGCATGCCCAAGGCATCCCCTAACCTGTCCAGATCCCTGCAGTTGTCTCTTCTTTTTCTCTGTTGTTTTTTGGTGGGTTTTTATTGTGGATTGTGCATTTCCCAGAAGGATGTTGTGTTTTGCCAGTAACAATTTGAGATTTTTTTGGGCAGTGCAAACAAAGCAATGAGAGAATAAAGTGAATGATAGGTAGTTAATTGGGATTTCTGGTTGACTGAGTGCAGTGGATGGCAGAGATGTGCGGGTACAGACCTGATCTGTCTGGGGAAATGCCCTTGTCTAGCTCTAGATTCAGGACCATGATCTAGAAAATATTAATTCCCAGTTTTCTTCTTCCTTATTCTGAAATAATTCCTGTGGAAAAACCTGTGTTATTTTGTGCTTCTCAGCTGTAACCTCCAACAATCAGAACGTTGACAGTGGCAATCCGTGTGGAAGGGTTTAATGTCACTGTACCCCCTTCTGGCGGCGCCTCGGAGTTTGGAAGGGAGCTCTGGGTAGCAGACTTCTGGTTGGTGCACGAGCACCTTTGCTGTCACAGCCTGCCTTGTGTAGGAAGCTGATTTCTCATCTAATTTTCTTTCTTGCTGTGTAGGGAGCTGTGGTGATGTACCCCACAGAGCAGCCAGCCTGCGGCCTGGTCACACCTCTGCCTTGGCCTCGCTCTCCATCGTGTCGGCCCCACGTCCGTCCCATGTCTCTGCTCTCTCTTGTGGCTTTGTGTAGGTAATTATCAAATTTCCAGATAAAGATTTTATTTTTCTGCCTCTTGGACAAGGGGCTGGGATGATTTAAAGCTTTTAATTAAGTTTTCCAATTCCATGTATAATTAACAGCACCTTGCCCTTGCTCCTTGTCTAAAGCAGCACGTGGGCTTCCTCGCAGCAGCCTCTGAGCGAGAGGTTTCCACCATACCTTTCATAGAACAGAATGGTTTTGGGCTGGAGAAGACCTTCAAGAGCGAGTCCAACCAACTGTCCAGCCCTACTAGGTCCAGTACTATACCATGTTACCCAGTTCAACATCTAGTGGTCTTCTGAACCCCTCCAGGGATGGTGACTCACCCACCTCCCTGGGCAGCCTGTGCCAGTATCTGACAGCCCTTTCAGTACAGAAATTGTTCCTGATATCCAACCTAAACTTCCCCTGATGCAACTTCAGGCTGTTTCCCCTTGTGCCACTGGCTACCAGGGAAAAGAGACCGACTCCCACCTCACTACAGCCCCCTTTTAGGCAGTTGCAGAGAGCGATGAGGTCTCCCTTCAGTTTCCTCTTCTCCAGATGAAGCAGTCCCAGCTCCCTCAGCTGCTCCTTGTAAGACTTGTCTTCCAAACCCAGCCTTGTAGCCCTTCTCTGGACACACTCCAGCACACTCTGTGTTTGCTGCCATCACTGTACCCAGAACTTACCTGGGCACATCAGACCCAGAATCGGCATCAGCCCCTGACTGTGTAATGCTCCAGTCGGTGTAATTACTCTGCAGAGCTGGGACTAATGGGAGCAGCAGCAGAGATTTGCTGAGAGGGAAGTGCCTGCTTGTTTTCAGAGGGGTGTCTGGTGTCACCCCTGCTCTCTCCATGTCTGTAGGAGGGGTGACTGTTATGGGTTCAGCTTGGCTTGGAAGATCATCAGTATTTTGCCACCCTTATTTCTTTTAGAACCGATTTAATTTAGGTTTCAAACAGTGCTTGAACTTCAGATCAATACACTGAAACAAAAGGTAACTATCAATTAGCTAATTATCACTTGGGAAAAACCTGCTGTTGGAGTAAAGGAAGTTAGTTTCAGCCACTAAAAGTGGCTGAGACAACTGTCAGTGGATTTAAAGCCCCTCCTCTGCTGTTGTGATGCTGGGTGATGGGTGTGATAGCCGCCTTTCTGAAGGTGGTCACTCAGGGTGGATGCCCACAGCCAGCGCTGGGCGGTGGTTTAGGGTACCAACACGTTTGTTTTTTCCTTGCTGGCTGGTTCTGGTTGGAAAGGTTTGGAGACAGAATGTTGGCCTTGGTCTGTGGGGATGGCAGTGCTGGGGGCATGGGGAGGCTGGGGGGTCTGGGCTTCCCCTGGGCACGTGGGGCTCTCCGCTGGGAGGCAGGTGCTGGGAATGGCTCCAACTCAGCTCCGAGATGGAGAGGGAGATGAGTACCTGCTTTCTGGGAGAGGGAGATGAGTACCTGCTTTCTGGGCACCGCAGCGTTCCTTCTGCAGTCACCAGCCAAATAAACCTGTTGAGGTTTTTTTCCCTTTCACTTTTAAACCAGAAACACTCCCAGCAAAAACAGTAAATGGAGTAGAACAGACAAATCAGACAGGGTTATTTGTATCCTCATAAGAAGCCTGGCAAAGCAAAGTAATGGGCAGGAAAACATTGTGAGTGGGAGAGGCGGGGGCACAGTAAATATCCCAAACTTCTCCGTGGCTCAGCAGCTGTTTCGGCGTTATTAGTCCCAGCCCTTCTGTATTTATTTTCTCTTTCTCTCTACCTCTCTCCCCCTGGTGCAGTATGAACAAAAGCAATTGTTATTGCCTTTTTATGAGGGAGTCAAACTCTCTTGAAAGAGTAAACAATTTTTCCATCAGCAGTGCTCATGATTTACAAGGTAGGATGCCAGCACACGGTTCTTGGGGTGATCTGTGGGGCTGTGTCCTGGGGTTCCTGCTTCCCTGGGCCCTTGATCCCCATGATGCTCTGTTGTCCTGCAGTGACCTGCGGCTGGGTGGGACAGGGCAGGGGTTGGGCACAGCCTGGGGTGACTGGTTATCGCTCTGCTTTGTGGCCGTGGTTGGAATCACCCCGGAAAACATCTCCATGGGGGATAGACCCGGAGCAGGCGCTGGTGTCCACAGCAATTCTTGGTGGCTCAGGTGCTGTGCTGGGCACTGCACCGGACTGCGATCGAAGTCAGGCACTTCATGCTGATTATAAACAATACCCAGGGGGAGGGATGTGGGCAGGGAGCAGGGGCAGTGTCAGGGTGACTGCAGCACCCTTTGGTTCCCACCCCTGGGGGCTGGCTGGCTGCTGCCTTCCCATCACGGTGAGTCAGGGGCCGGGGCATCAGCAGACACGTGGCTCCGGCAGCACCAGGATAGAAACGTTTGTACTGTGAATTATGAAACATCCGGCTCTGCTCAGTCTAATCAGCATAATTAGCGTGCCCCTGGCTGAGTGCCGTGCTGCAGAGACCCTGGTTCAGCATTATGTCAGGATAATGCTGTAATTCATGGTGTTCCCTCAAGCTGGTGCTGAGCCTGACTGCTGGAGGTGCCACTTCCCTGGGCAGGGGAGGGGGGCAACAGGGGCTCACCTGCACCTTGGCATTAAAACTGTGGTGAGGATGTTAACTGGGGAGAGCTGGCCAGAGCCAGCTGGTTGGTGGGAAAGGGCTGCTCGGCTGCTGCTTTTGGTTGGTTCTCCTTTTTCTGAAGTGCCCTGGAGTTCTGAGAGTGGCTGGGTCAGGTGAAGCACTTCTGCAAGACAGGGATGAGTGAAAATACCAGGAATTGCAGCGTTTGCCATGTACCAGCTCTCCTCTCCTGTGCTGCAGACATCACATGTGGCCAGGCTCCTCGGGATCCAGGGGGCAAAGCTGCTTGTGCTTGGCTCGCCTACTCTTGAGCACGCTTTGCTTCGTTAAGGCAGCTGTAATTAATTTACAATGCAATGGAATTAAAGGGGTGGACAGAAACCAGCAGGGCCAGGTCAGCAGCATAGCGGAGGCTCTGACTGATACCAGTTTAGATCCACTGCTTATCGTGACAGAGCATGCGTGCCTGTCAACACGTGCCTGATCGCCACGTTAACAACCGATGTGTTCAGCTCCCAGTCGCTCTCTCAGCCATGTGTTCGCCTTTACTGTGTGTTTATCCCCCTGCCCCTCTCCTTGGAGTCACTCTTCCCACGCTGGCACCGCTGTGCTGTCGCTGCACTGTCTGTGTGCCCGCAGCCGCCGCCTCTGCCACGCGGTGTTTGCTGTGCCGTGAGGCTCATGGGCACCGTCGCTGCCCTGCCTTGAAGCTGGCAATGGAGGTGTGGTGGGACCGCCTGAGTCCCTTTGGGATGGGATGGCTCTGCCCCCCACGGGATACGGATGCCCACAAATGACACACAGAGCGATTTCTCTCTCTTAGCCACGCTTGGCCCCGCTGCCTGCACGAGAACTGGGGTTGTGTTTGGACTGTGGCAGGTTGTGCAGGCTGGATTTGTTGAACTTTTGCTCCCTTCTCCTGTCTCAACACCTTATTTCTGTTCTGCTGGTGTGTGCTCCTCGTGTTAATCAAGTATTTAATGAAAGCCCTAAATGAAAGTTCAATTAGATTTTATTTGCCTTCTAATCTGATTCCAAGGAAACCCGAAAGCCACGGGGAAAGTGCAGAGTTGTCCTTTTTTAACATTATTTTGCTGTACGTATCACTTTATACTTACACTTGTTCAGCTGAAGGTTAATTACCCCTAATTGTTCTAGAAACCAAGAATATCTGAAACCCTGCATGACTTTCTTAGGGCTGATTATTTCCTTTTTAAGCCCTCTTGTGTTTCTGTCCCTGTGAATATCCAACTCAGCACTACCCAGGGTGGTGGTTGCAAAGGACGCTTGGGATGTCTCACCTGTGCAGGAGATGTGCTGGTCCCTAAAGGCGGTCATGACTCGATACAAACCTGATGGCTAATTGCAGGTATTGTTGGGCATGAATAAACCTGAGAGTGACAGAGCTCTGGAGGAGGGCAGGACTCCCTCCACGCCACTGAGGAGGACTCACTGCTCAAGGTAACGCTCTGGATGGGTCTGTAAGTGGCACAAGGGCCCGTTGAAGAAGCCACTGTGTCTTGCACGGCTACTGGAGCGTTGGTGTGGTGCCAGTAGCTGAGGGAGGAGCAGTGAGCATCCCCAGGGCCGCAGCTGAGTGGGCTCTAAGGGACCCTGTACTCCCTTCATTAGTTAATTAACGTTCCCTCTGTTGGGAGCGGGGTGAGCGCAGCAGCGTGGGGCTGGCGGGCGGCTGTCTGCAGAGCTGCCCTGGGGCCTGGTGCGGTGGCACATCCCCCCAGTTGATGCTGGAGGGAGGCAGATCCAATAGTAATAAAGGCTGGCAGCACCTGGCCCAGGTTCCTGCTTCCTCGGCGGTGGCTTTCCTGGGGGGAGCTGGGAGTCAGGCGCTGAGCAGGGGCAGCAGGCAGCGGTGTCCCTCTGTCCCCTGCACTTTCCACACCCGTTCCCAGGGGTCCCGCCAGGAGTGTCAGAGATGCTGGATGGTAGAGCTGAAAAATCAGTCCTCAATGCAGAATGTTATTTTGTAAGTGGATTAAGGGACTATTTCAATTTTTATATCAGATTTTCAGGTGTCTTGGAGAAAAAGAGACAAGTCTCCAGGACACTGCTCAAAATGCAGTGTCTGTCTCCTTCCTGGCCTGCCAGTGGAAGGAAACATTGAATGGATTACTTTTATAGTTACTAATTTATTATTTATTGGTCCTACAGAACGAAAAATCTGCCGGTGGCTCGTTTGTTGCTGGAGGTTCCTCCCTCCCTGGCAAAAGCCAGTCCCCTCGTTGGGACAACCTTCTTGGTACTTGGGGCTGCTCACTGTGGTTTCTGGGTGCAGGGGTGCCAAACAGCACACGCTTCCTGGCATGGAGTAATCGGTAGTGGAGTCTGATGGACTTTCTCTGTAGGAAATACAGAGAGATGCTGTGTGGACACGCAGAGAGCGAGCCCTTTATCTGCTCTGTTCCTGGGGGATGGTTCACACCTTTCCCAGCATCCAGGGATCCCATCCCTTTCCTCTCCATCTTTTCATCCCTTTCATCCCATCTCTATTCTTGCTGCAGAGGTCCCCAATCAAAGAGGTGTTAAAGGGCACTGAGCATCTTCCCAGCTCTGTCCCAGGACTCACCTGTGTGAGTTCCCATCAGGATTTGCCCAGCTCTGGCTGTTCTACAAGCGAAATTGCATCAAACCACCCTGTCCTTCATTTTAGGCAATGCACACGCTAACACTGCACCTCTGCGACGTTCAATCCCTTTGCCTTTCCATCAAACCCTCAAGATCAAGGAGGTCTTGGTTTTAAAGTGGGTCATTTGTCCAGCCTTGTAGTATTGATTGCTGCCCTGCAGTTACGTGTGAGGAATTTCTCTGGCTTTGAGAATCGACTGCATGTAGCTGGGCTGTGTTTATGAATCTCCCTTCTGCCAGAGAACCGTGCTTTGGTTGCTTTTTTTTTTCCTCTTTTCTTTGGGATCCTGAGGGGCATCAGGAGGAGTGTGGCCAGCAGGTCACAGGAGGGATCCTCCCCCTCTACTCTGCCCTGGTCAGGCCCCACTTGGAGTGTTGTGTCCAGTGCTGGGCTCCCTGGGAAAAAACAGATAGGGATCTCCTGGAGAGAGTCCAGAGGAGGCTACGGAGATGATGAAGAGCTTGGAGCATCTCCCCTGTGAGGAAAGGTTGAGTGAGCTGGGGCTGTTCGTCCTGGAGAGAAGACTAAGGGGGGACCTTAGTAATGTTTATAAATATCTTAAGCATGGGATACAGGGGGACATGGGCAGCCCCTTCTCAGTGTCTGTGGGGACAAGACAAGGGGTGATGGCCTCAAGTTGGAGCACAGGGAGTTCCCCCCAATCTGGGGAAGAACTTCTTCCCAGTGAGGGTGAGGGAGCCCTGGGACAGGCTGCCCAGGGGGTGTGGAGTCTCCTTCTCTGGAGAGATTCCAACCCCGTCTGGACACCGCCCTGTGTGCCCTGTGCTAGGGACCCTGCTTTGGCAGGGGGTTGGACCCCATGGGCTCTGGAGGGCCCTGCCAACCCCTGTGGTTCTATGATTTCTTCCATGTCTGTCAGTGTGTCAGTAAAGGTCACTTATTTTAAGATCTCCTGGTGTTTTGGGCAAAAGACCAAGCATAGACCAGGCTGGACCTGTTTGCTGGTGACCCGAATACTGGGTGACTGTGTGGTGTGTTGGTTGTATGAGCTGTGGCATTTGCATCTCTCTTGTTCTGTGAAGGTCTCAGGGCTCTGTCTTTCCTTCTGATGGCCAAGGGCAAGACCCTCCCCACACAAAGCACAGCCATGGGTATGTGCACAGGGCTATGGGCAGCACCAGCAGGATTTGTGCAGAGGAGCATGTGGAGCCTGAACGGACAAGCCCGAGCCGGCGAGGGAGGCTGTGTGTGCTCCAGAGGTGTTAGATGGGTTTCTCCAGCGGTGCCAAGTCCCTTCCTCTAATTACTGAGCTGTCAAAGCAGGGGTGATGGGGACATGCCGCTGCTGTGGCAGTTTTGTTTCCCACCACTCAGAATGTCTTTTTCCATGAAGCTCTGCCTGGCTTGGTAGCAGGTTATTATTGGGGGGTATCTTTGCTCCAGGGAGAAATGAATTTATGGTTTTGTAAACGGTATCTGCTGGAAAGGTCTCCTCCCAGAGCACTGCAGCAAGGGCAGAAGATGCAAGCGTGGTCAAATCTGGATGTGTGCTTAGGAGATGTATGAGGAGGAGGAGAGGAAGCCAGGTTCATTATCAGTGGCTCCATTTTTATCTGGAATCATTTCAGTCAGCAGAGTTACACCAGAATTAATTGGAGTCGTGTACTGCTGGCCCTGGACACAGAGCTAAGAGGAATGGTGACCACACCGTTGTAACTGCATACTCAGGTGTGCAGGGGATCCCAGCCTGGGGCAGTGAATTTGGGATGAGCAGGGGAACAGCTCAGATCCCCTTTCTTTTTTTACTTTTTTTCCTTCCCATTTTCCCTCCAGTTCCTGCTTGGTGGTTTATTTTAGATCTTCCCCATCTTGGTCTGGTGGTCACCCTGTGTGTCACAGGGCTGTGCTGCGTCACCGCATCCTTTCCTTGGGCTGGGGCTGAGGGAGAGCAGCAGCCCTGATCCAGCAGCAAGTGCTCACAGGGCACTCACTCCACAGCACGCTCGGCTCTGTGGCTGATTTCCTTCCCCAGCCTCCCCGTGCCACTGTGTAACACCATGGGTTATCCATGTTCAGTGCCTTTTCCTGGGGTCAGCCAGCTTCTGACCTCCTGCTTTTGTTCTCAGCTGGGAGGAAAGCTTTTGGCATATTAGCATCACCTTCAGTCCTCAACCCCCAGCTGAACTGGTGCCCCTGAACATCAGAAGTGATGGAACTGCCATGGGAACCGCAGGGGTATTAGAAGAGCAGCAGTAGTGAGGGAATCCAGACATCCTTCTGCAACATGCAAAGTGGGGAATAATTAATGGAGGAGCTAGTGCAGGTGTTGGTGTGAGGTGCTTGGTCCTGCTAGTGCAGGTGTTGGTCCAAGGTGCCTGGTCCTTCCCAGCACGGGTGGCACGCTGCCTTCCCTGCCTGCTGCTGCCTGTGGGCAGAGGGTTGGGGCCCTGCACCCCGGGACCCGCAGCGATGCTCCTCGCTCACACCTCGCTGCCTTGAGCCGGGTGCCTTGTCAGCATCTCAGCCCAAGGAGCTGAAAAAAAGAAAAAGGAAATTATTAAAAGTGTGGAAACTGTTTAAGTACTTCAGGTAATTAGAAAATATGTTAATGCTTTCAAATAGCTTAAATTAAATGTGTATTAAGTGCTGAAAGGAAAGCTGGGGCCAGGCACTGAGCAAGCTGCCATAAGGCATTTTTGCTGCTTTACCTGGTAATTGCAGTAAGTTCATCAGCGCAGAAGGGGGCGGCTGTGGCTGAACAAACCTTTCGTGCTCCCACAGAGTGAAAGCAGGGGTGGGCGGCCCTGGGGTGGGGGTCTGTCCAGGAAGGTGCTGGTGTTGGTGAAGCTGGAGGGCGCAGGCAGGAGCAGGCAGGGCTGCCCAGCCCCGCACCCCGACCCAGCAGCTGCCTGAGCACAGGGGATGCTGCAGCTCAGCAAGGGGCACCCATGAGTTGGGAACTGGCCCGGTGATGGGGATGCAGGGCGAGGAAAGCCCAGGGAGAATCACGGGCAGAGCCCGTGGTTTTCCAACAAGCTCTTGCAAAGCAGTTCAAGTATTTTAATGTTATTATAAATATTTAAGCACGCTCGATGGGAGCGCGTGTGGGTGTTGGTTCATTGAGCATCTCTGACATGAAAATAATGAAACAAATGACCTTGGCTAAATGAAATAGCGACCCCAAAGCTTGCCTGTGCACGGTTCAGCAGCGGAGCCTTTTGATAGTTAGCGCTAAACGAAGGAGCAAGCGCTGGGGTCGGGGTTAATCCTCCGGAACACGGAGCCCTCGGAGCCTGTGAGTGCGTTTGATTGCTTCAAAGGCAGCTCTTGAAATCAAAAGGAGCCCTCCTCTGCCCCCTCCCGTCTTTAAATGTGTTTTCCAGACTCACGGCTGCCCCCAGCAGCTCTGCACCAGCCTGGGGGTGATGGATGGAGGGACGGATGGATGGAGAGATGCCTTGCGGTCCTGCGGCCCCTCGTGACCCAAAGTGGTGGGACAAATCCCGAGGTTTTCATAGCCTTTGGGCTTTACTGGGCAAAGCCACCGATGCCGCCCACTCCTGTATTGCACACTGTGAGCTGAACCGGTGCTGCTGTAGCCGGGGGTCTGTGCAGGCAGCCCCCATGGAGAGGGGGCAGGGGGACGTGAGGAGCTGCTGTGTCAGTGGGGTTTGCCTCTGGCTGTGGAGCCTGTTGTGGTTCAGGTGTGTTTCATCTTGGCTGTCTTCCCTAATCCAGGTGCATTTGATATGTCACTTGGGTCATTCTGAAGTCACCTCCGTGTCCTCCCCAGACTTAACTAACCAGTAAAGGACCAGACCTGGCTTGTGCTTTGGGCTGTATCGTGCTGTGCAGTGTTGGTATAAACCTCAGCAGTGGTTTCACATCCTGTTCATCTCCGCTGTGGGATGATCTGCACAGGACGGGCACACTGGGGATGCAGCCCAAAGCTCTATCGTCCTTCACTGGTAAATACGTCTTAACTAATAATGTGATTCCTCCTAGAACTGTGAAGCAATAACAGAAATGAAGAGGAAAGACTGATTTGTTAGAGGATGAGCAGCAGCGAGTGGGAGCAGTGGGGCTGGCTGGCAGCGCCGGTGCCTGGGCAGGAGGGGAGGGGGACAGGGCTGCTGCCCACCCGTGCATGGCATGGCTGTTCACCCAGATGGCCACTGCAGCCCCTTCTTTTTCTTTAAATGTCCCTTAAAACTAACTTGAAGACTTTCCCTTTCCCAACTTGCTGCCGAGTGCCCGTTTAAAGCAATCCTCCCAAACCCAAATTCTAGATTTATATGTAAATGCAGTGCAGATCAATTAAAAGATAAACCCCACTTTTATGTGGGAATGTAGAAGGAATATGCTCAATCAAATGTGATTCTCACATCCCCATCTTTGTGTACAGTGATCAGAAAGCAATTAATCAGATTATTTTTTTTATCCCCCAATAATAATTTTCCTCTTTGTGGTCACTTTTTTGTCTGTAACTTATAGTTCTAAACCACTTCCCTATCAAGGGAGATAAGCTCTGGTAGAGGATCTGTTTGATCAGACAGAGGAGTCATGCTGGGGAACGCAACCCAGGGTGACCCTGGTGTGAAAATCACAGCCATCCACACCATGGCCACTCTGTCCCGTGGAAATCCCCGCTTTGGGAAGCGCTGGGTCTGTGGCCTGAGCAGAGGGGCAGAAGTGAGTGCTTGCAGAGGGAGGGGTGGAGGTGGGATGTTCCTGCTCTCCAGCCCCAGGCAGTTGGGTGAGTGGGAAGGACTTGCAGCCGTGTAGGTGCTGTCCCTCGATAGCTGTGGTCGGTGTTTGTCTGGGTTCGTAGTGAAGTGGGTTACAGCCGGTGAGGGGATGAGAGGCTACAGCCGCTGTGTCCAGACCTGTGCGCAGGTGATGGGGCCAGGCACTGTCTGCCTGTCCTGGGGCTGGGGCCCCTCTGCTGCTCCCCGTGACCGGCATTGCTGTCTGTGGAGCTGCCCCAAGCCCTGTGTGAGAGCGGTGAGATGCGGAGCTGAACCAGTGCCTGTGGCTCTGGGCGGTGGTGCCGGGTGTCAGACAGCTGCCGAGTCAGAGAGGCCAAGAGTCGGAGGTCAGCGCTAACGCAGTGAGGAGCCCTGCAGAGGTCACGGATGTGACCCACCGCGGCTCTTACCGCAGCCAGCTCCTGGGTGCCTGTCTCACTGTAACTCTCTCACACAGTCAATAAGCTCTGAGGGGGGTGAGGAACCTCAATGACACTCACCAGATGCTCAGTGAATCGCCTTTGCTTCCTGGGGTGGGTCGGTTTGTGCTGTGCTGAGATGTCACTGGGAATCACTGTCAAAGAAGTAAATCCAAATCTCATCACAGTGTAACCACCCCAGGAACCTTTTCTTCTGATGAGCAGTCCTCCAGGCAAGAGAAACTTTTCATTATTCTAGAACCTGTGCTGCTCATTCCAGAGTTTAACTTTGAGGTGCCTGTGCCACCTGATCCTGGCTTTTGGTAAGTTCCAGGTCCATATAATGCCATGCACAGGGAGGCAGTTGGTCCATACATGGCAACAGCATTAGAAAAAAGGCCTCCCAGGTCGACTCCTGCTAGGGAAGCCAATGTATTTTAAAAGTAATACAGACGTAAGCATCTGCTGTGCTTGAAAATAAGCTGCTGGCTCAGCAGGCAGTGAGCAGGCGTGAGGAAGAGGAGTGCCTGGCCTGCTCGCAGGTGCCGAGTGCCCAGCTGTGGGAGCAGGCGAGGAGGGTGCTGGGGGGCTCATCCCTGTCTTGTCACGCTGCTGGGAATCGATGAGGAAGAGAAAGACATGGTGTATAAATTAAAACTCAGCAGCAGCAGAGGAAAGGCTGGTAAGGCAGCATCTCCTGGGAGGACGGAGGAGAAGAGAGGAACTCACTTGGCTGATACTTAATTTAGCCATGCTTAGGGACTTCTCTCACATACGCTTAGATTTGGTGTGGCTGTTTGCTGGAGGATTTTGAAGAGGTTCTTGCTGAGTTGCCATGGCAATGTCTGTATCGCACAGGCAGCATCTGCTGCCCGGACGGTGCAGCCGCCTTCCTGCAGAAAGAGACACACACTCAGACTTTTTCTTTTTTTTTGTTCTATTCTATTTGTAGCTCTGAGGGTTGAAAATATTTGATAGTTGTAACTCTCAGCCCAGCACGGTTTTGGGGTGTTTGATAGATTTGTCGGCAGCAGCCCTGTCTGTACAGGGTGCTGCTGCTGCTGATTGCCATTCCGTGGCGGCGTGGGGCAGTGCCTTTCCCCGCCTCCAGCGCTGTGAGTGAGAGTTCATTGCTATTCCCAGTGACGGCAGCAGGAAAACTTCCATTCATCACGAGCTGTGCCTCTAATGAAATATCCATTTCCCAAATCAACTGCTCAAATCTCCCCTCACTCGGATGACTTGCTGCCGCATGGCGAGCATGGCTTTGGAGCGCTAACGGCCGCCGAGCGCTCTCGCACAGGGGGAGATGCTGAGCCTCTCAGAGCTGAGCTTTCCTGCCAGAACAAAGTATACAGCTGGCAGGAAGAGTTCCCCCCAGCCTGGGCACTGCGAAGGGTCTCGCAGCTGCCTGCTCATAGGTCTGTACTCCCCTGACATAATTTTGACTTAAAAGAGCCCCAAGTGTGGCACCTGTGACCTCTGCTCGTGCTGTTGAGTCCTTCCCACCTTCTCTCCAGGCATTCCCACCTCGGGCACCTCTCCCAGCCCCATGCTGGCATCAGTCACCTTTTCCTCAGTGGGTTTGTGCTCCCTGTTTTCCCTGTGCTGCTGGAGCCTTTCCAGGAGCAGTGAGGAGCATCTCCCCACTCCAGCAGCCACTGGCTGGGTTCATTGCCGTTGCCGAGCTGTTGGCAGCGCTCTCGGAAGAGCCAGTGAAGCGATGCATCATCCTTGTGGTGTGATGCTAAACACAGAACCCCTGGGATTTGGTGCAGAGTGTGGGGCTGGAAGCCAGCGCTCTCTGTCTGTGGGCTGGGTTAATTACATTCGAGCTCTTCAGATGCGTTTTCCAATTCCTGCGTTGTGGGCAGGGCTGGGGTGGCTGTGCTTGGGGGCACTGACCGGGGTCTGGGAACGCCTCTGGCAGCAGGTATCAGAGATGCTCTGTGAGAGCAAGAGCGGCTCAGGATGAGGGTGCAAAGCTTAACCAAGCACACCAAGGGAGCTACGGAAACCAGAAGTTGTGTGAGGTGCCTTCGCTTTGGAGGAATTGGGAGGAAATCGCACGGGCACTTGTAATGGTTGCTTTGGAGAGGAGGAGGATGGAAAGCTTTACCGTTGAGATACCAAAGGGAATGGGAGGAACTGCCATGGTGGTTCCTAGCAGTGAAAATATTCCAAAGAATATGAAAAAATAATAACTATGGAGTGAGAAAGGGCAAAAAATTAATGATGCCTTTCTATGAGGTTATATTCCATTTTCTGCAGCCACTTCCACAGGTGGGATTTTGTCCTGGAAACCGGGTGGTTCTTTAAAAGCTCTGCGGTCTGAGTCATGTCATGTTCTCAGTGAAACAGGCAGAGAGTAAATGCAGAGTCCTGGAGAGAAAAACATTACTCCTGATTTTCACACAATGGAGCTGGAGCATAAAAATGCCCGTGCTGAGTAATCCTGAAAGTGGAGCCAAAAATAAAACCCCAGATTTTTTTCCCCAAGTGAATTTCTGTCTCCTGTATCTGCAGCAGGAATAAAAGTTTAGCATCCATCAGTCTAAAAGGATTAGTTTAGATTTGCATGGATCATTGTGCTGCTGGGTTCCCCTGCCCCGGTGCAGGTGGTTAGCCTCTAATGGTGTGAAATGGTGACACCTAAACCCCACTTCTTCTCCATCTGTCATGTCCTCGCCCCTGTGTGTGTTTAGCATCATTTTAGTTAGAAGTTACAGAGCTACTAAGGGATTTATTTCTTTTTCTTCCAGCAGCAGTGGAAGAGAGAACTCTTGGACCACAGCCACTGCCCAGGAGCTGCCCAGGTGGCGCAGGGCTCACCCCCAGCCTGGCTCCATCAGTTACTGGTGCGTAACCGGCCTCCGGTCTGAGGTCACTCTGTGCAGCCTCTTTAAGGTGCATGAACAATATGTGATGAGAAATGCTAATGGTACAAGGAGCTCTGCATAGAATCCATAGGTGGGGTATTGGGGCACAGACTGGCTGCTTCTCAGGGGTGTTGCCAAGCAAGGGATGCTCTGCATGCTTGGGTAGCCTAGAGGGAGGTCTGAATTCAAACGCAGGGTGCTGTGATTTTCTGGTTATGGGGATGAAAATTCCAATTAAATGTAAGAAAGCAGGGCAGCCCAGCATCATTGTCGCTGTGGGATCCCCCTCCCAGGAGAGGAGGGTGCTGTGCCCTGCCCCGGATACAGCCAGACACCAGCCAAGCCCACTGCAAGCCCAGACTAAGGAATTTGAGGTGGCTTTTGAACGCATGGAAGTGATGCTCATGTGTCTCCCCAGTGGTGAAGGAAGTGTTCTCTTAACTGTTATGTCATAGTCATAAACTGCCTGTAGCTGAGGTCTGCACTTCAGGGGTCTGACAGTAATGGGTGATGCTTGGATTTCTGTAGGAAAGAAACACTCCTTGTTTCTGGGAGAGCTGCTGAAGTCCAAGGTGGCTGTGATCCTGGGAAGTGAAGTCTCATTTGTGTGTTCATAGCTTACCATATTTTAGGAAAAGGTGAAAAGATCAGGTCTGGAGGCCAATGGTGCCTCCTCTGGAGGGCACCTGGGGGTGTTGGGTTTGAGAGCCTGGGGCAGGAGCTGTGCTGGGGCTGGAGGAGAGCTCAGACTGGTTATTCTGACATTTCCCAGGCTCTGCTCCCACCCATCTCCTCACACACTCTGCTTCTCCCCTGCTTCTCAGCCTGGAGGCAGCGGGACCCCGTGCCTCTTCTGGCCCCTGGCCGTAGGAATGGCTGGTCTGAGCAAATGGGCACATTGGAAATCTTTGTCCTGTCCCTCCAGACTGATGTGGAGATTTGTCTCCAACTCGAAGGCTATCTGAAATCAATAACATCATCAACTTCACCCCATCTACAAAGATAATATTTCTATAATGTTGCTGGTTTCAAAGGGCAGAAGAAAGGCTGTGCAGTAGAGAAAGTCATAAAAAGCATCGCAGGGCAGCAGCATTACATCTTAGGAAATTTTCCCAAGCCCATTAATTGAACTTTGTTACAAGATTTAAATGAGTTATTGGAAATCAAACGCTGTGGCCTAGTTTTAATTGCCTGTTCTCCGATAGAGCATAATCTTGGAGATGTAGTTTCTGTTCTGTATCTGTAAAGAAAGATTCAGCAACCCCCCCAGGAGAGCCAGTGTGGTCTGCCTGCTGCTCCAGAGATCGACATAGCGTTTAGAGTTATTTATCTTCTCTGGGTGCTGGCTCCTCGGCCGGAGCCCCGTGCGCGGCACGCGCTGGGGAGCGCTCAGCGTCGGCAGGGACACCCTGTCCCGTGGGGCTGCTGAAGGCAGGTTTCAGGTCAGTGTGGGTAGGGGTGACGTGGGGCTGCTGCTGGGGCTCGGCACCGCGCCCCCTGGCTGGTAGCTCCCAGTCCTGTGTGTGAGTGCACCCTGCCCCCGTTGTGGAAGGGCTGTACGGGTGGAGCGAGGCTGCGTGTGTCAAGCTCTGGATTTCTTGGTGTGTCACAGTAGCTTCACCTCCTGTCTGGGCCCTTCCCGGGCCGCTGTTTCTTGCCGTGCTCAGGACTGTGCTGCCGCTCGCTCCCGTCCTCCTGCGGAGAGTTGCAGCCATGTACCTGCATCTCCCGAGACAAGGACAACGGAGGTGATGGAAACCACAGGCTGTCCTTCAAGCTCCTGCGTTCCCACACGTGTTCAGCAGCTCCTTTGTCCCCTCAGTACCTGCCACGTCAGAGCAATTCCACGGTAAGTGTGCCAAATCGTTTCACCAAAGCAAATCACAGCAATTCCCTGCAGTGCCGGCTGCTGGGAGGGCGGCAGCTCCCCGGCACCAGCCTGTGTCCCATGATGGGGGCTGCAGCAGAGCTGAGCACTCCCAGGGCTGGGGGACAAGGAGGGCATGCTGCCACGGGCACAAACTCTGGCACCAGAGGTCTGGAGATGTTGGCATTTGCTATGGGGGTGAGATGGCAGCACGTGGTTACCCCTGATTTCTGTGCTCGAAGCAGGGTGAGGTGGGTAGTTGTCAGTGTGGGTAGGAAATAGGGTGTCCCTAGAACTTTGTCAAGACAAGTAACAGAGATTTAACAGGGATTTAATTAGGTGGCTGGAGGGTTTCTGACCTCATGCTGCCCAGGCTTTCCTCATTCAGAGCAAAATCCTGAAGCGTGAAGGCTGCTGGTGATTCTCAGGGGCGTGGCATCAGAAATGCCCAGGTAAGGGAAAAGAAGCAAGGCTGAGTTTCAGTTGCATGCTGATTTTACACAGCTCTGAGCTCAGACTCACCAGGTTTTACTGTGCAATAGACCTTTCTCCAGTTAAACAATTCCCTGCTGTGTGTACCTCTCCCCTGGTAACAGCAGACCCTCTGTGGAGATACACTGTAGGTAATGTTTGAAGAAACTGAAATTGGCCTTTTCTGTTGTGGAATGGTAGCAGGAAAGTGGCAAATGCAGCTTTAACTTCTTCATGAGAGTTAGTGGTTGTTAGGTGGGGAAAAGCAATGGTCGGTGTCTGCTGGAACCACCACACTGGCTTCTCCTGGGCTGCCGCTCTTCTGCGTCTGACTGCTGGCGAGCTACTCGTCCCTCTCTGCCCACAGATGCTGTGCCCAGTGCAGAATTCAAGGCTTGCAGTTTAGTATTGTGCTTAGGAAAAGGCCAATCTCGAGTCATTTTTCTGTTTTTAAATTCTCATAAATGCTGAATCTTTGATGAAAACCAGACCAGTCTGCTCTGGGTTTCCTTGCCCATATCAGCAACCGTTTTGCTGTGGGGTTGGGGCTCTCTTATGGGTCCGTGTTTAGTGCTTATTGGAAATGTGCCCGCACGATCCACTCTGTCCTGGGATGTAAGTACTGTACAAGAACCTCCTGATACTGACATCTGGTTCATGGTGGAGAAGGTTTAACACAACTCGGTAGAAGCAAGTTTTTGATGGAGCCAGTAGCCAGACCGTGGCCGCAACATCTCAGTCATGGGCACACAGACAGCTCCTCAGCAATGGGAACAATTCAGTGTATGAGTCCTGTGGGTTGAGCAGCAAACAGGACACGTATTCATGAGGAACAGACCCATCCAAACCCAAGGGGTATTTATTAAATCTGGCCTTTCAGGAGGGTGAGCAGCTATTCATCTTCCGCAGTACCAGCCGGCGGAAGGCTCCTCAGCACCAGCACGGCAGAGCAGGCGCAGTGCCCATCTGCTCTCTACTCCCAGCAGAGGCAGGAGCTGCTTATTCTCCTTTCCCAGAGCCAGTTACACATCGTGGCAGTATTCATCGCCTTCGCTGCGAGTCGGTGCTGCCCATCGCTGGAGAACAGGCTGTTACAAGCCCCAGCTACTCCTGAGTACCTGAAACACTCCCCGGGGAGCCTTAGCTCTCAATTTATGGGGCATATGCACAGGGGCTCCTATTGACTCTTCTAAATCTGTTATCTCTGTAGGAATCACACCCACACAGAAACGGGAGCTTCTGACCCAAACTTAAACACGTACTTAAAAGCCCCAACCAGATGAGAGCTGTAAATTGTGTAGCTGGATGCTGCGTGAGTGGGAACTGTGGCAGAGCACAGGTGGCAGGAGAGGCAGAGTGTCTATAAACCTGACAGGTTGGAGAACTATGGTATTTACCCCCGGTGAAGGTTTAAACAGAGGGGCTATACTCAGACATCTGTGTTCCTCACTGCTGAGACTGTCCTTTTTTCCTTTCTTTCTTCTTCTTCCTTTCTTTTTTCTGTTTTTCTCCTCTCCTCTCTTCTCCCTCTTCTCCTTTCTCTTATTCCCTGGTGGGAAAACACATTTACAGAATCACGACAGACCTGAATGGCTTCCCTGGGATGCCAGAGCGCCGCAGCAGCTGTTCCCATGCGCTGGTTACCTGGCTGGTGTTAGCCCAGTTCCCCAGTCTGTCAGACTTCCCTGGCTCTGGCCTCAGCCCTGATGGGAAGGGCCAGCCTGAGGCACCACTCACTTTACCAAATCCCCTTTTCCTGCTGAGTTTAACCTTGATGCAATTAACCACTTCCAGGCTGAGGATGGATGAGTGTTCCATGTCTCTACATTGTTCTTCACCCCAGACAGTGTTTTCTCTGTACCTTAACTATAACTTCTGTCTCCTCATAGGCATGTGTTTATTGACACACCAAACGTGTGCTTATGTTTGAAAGGCCTTTGCTTCAGAAAGGATTGAAGGAGATTGTGTAGTTATGAAAACCAGTGCACATTCAGAGCATGGTGGTTATTAGTGCCTGAGATGATGAGTCGAGCAGAGTCTTCTCTGCAGAAGTGCTGGGCATGCGTGCCCACGCGCCTGGTGTCCGCTGAGTCGGTGCTGGTGGCACGATGCTGGTGGTGTGATGCTGGTGGCACAGTGGTACGCTTTGTGTCAGAGCAGAGGTCCTTGCTGTCACTGCGGCCCTGCAAGCACAGGGTGGGGGGGGGATGACAACACACACCGGCTTGTGGAGGCGGCTCGCAGGCGGTGCAGGAGCTGGGTTGCCCTCCATGAGCCCTGCACACGGGCAGCAGCACCAGGCGGGCAGCAGTTGCATTGCTCATTGCTGCAGGTAACTCCAGGAATAATTTCAATTACCTGTCCCATTGCTGTGCATCAAAGGCTGTCAGGTGAGGGTCTGTTTTCTGTGCCTGTGCTTTTAAAAGCTGTATGCCAGGTCTCTCCCTTACCCTGGGGCTGTGGCCCAGGCATGGGATGGCTCCTTGGGCATAGCCATGAGCTCCTTGTTCAGTCCCTGCCCAGTGCAATTACCACTTAACGTGCATCAGCCAGCCTAAAAACGAGCTGCCCCATTAGGAACCTGTAGTGACCATGACTGTCTGGTCTCTGAGAGTGATTTCCCATTGACAGAATATTTTACTGAGCAATTTCATTAGGTGCCTGAAGGGTCAGTGTCTGTCAGTGGCTGTATGTTACAGCTTCCAGCCCCCAAACCCCAGCAGCTGCAGCCAGCCCTGTCATGGTGTTTGGGGGCCTCTGGGGTTTTACTACCCTGAAAAGATTGGGAAAGCCCAGTGGAGTTTGTGTGCTGCACGAGGGGTGATGTGTGTTCCGAGCCCAAACACAAGGCCAGCACTGTGTGCAGAGCAGGAACTATTTGAATATTACTTTGCCTTTTCTTCTGATGAATTAAGTAGCTGTTTGGATGTGAATCCTGATACTTACCAGTATCACCATAATTTTTGTCTCCTGGGTCCAGAAGATTAAAATGCCCAGGAAGCATCCTGAACCATTGCAGGTCCTGGTGGGAACTGCGTTGCTTTGTAGGCATAGTATGATCAAAGCCACTTGTCTTCCCCCATGATTAGGAATAAATTGGTCCTTTCCTGGTTTCTACTTTAGGTCTGAATTTTAAGCAGTCTGTTGAGATGCAGCCTGTACGCAAGGAAGGGTTATCAGGCTTTGTCTGGATGGGAAGCAGAAGTTCTGTGCAGCCTTGGAAAGGCAGCTCCGTGAGAGCCCAGCCTCACGTAGTAACACATGGTCACTCTCTGGGTTTGTTGGGCAAGGAAGAATTATGTCTGCAGTCACACTATAAATGCTGACAGATGTGCAGGGGTGAAGAAAGTAATGCAGCTGAGAAATGCTCCAGTTGGCAGTGCTTGATGGTATCAGCTCCGGGTTTTCCAAGGGGAAAGTCAGTTCCCATCAGACCAGCTTCTCCATGGGTGTTACCTCTGTCCCAAGTCTCACTAACAGAGCTCAAGAGCTGAGAGAGACCCCAGTGAGAGGGGGTCAATGGGCTGGCAACACAGGCATGGGGAAGATGATGTTGTGAGAGCCCTGATGCCCTCCTTGGATGGAGAGGATGCTGTGGAGCTCCCTTGGGGACAAGTTGGACGTCTCTCACTTTGCTTTCAGATGGTGTGTGACCCAGGCATCGTGGAGTTGAAGGTAAACTTTTTTATACATACATATATTAACTTATATATGTATTATATGAATTTATAGGGACAGAGTGGGGCAGACCAAGGGATAGCTAAAGGTCTTTGAAGAGTGGGTGTATCAGCGTATCTGTTCTCATCAGACATGTCTTTTTTTTCTGTTTCCCTACTTCTCCTTTTCCATGAGGGAGGTAGGAACCTTGACCTTTAATTATTTTTACCCTGTTTTTACTCAGCTCTGGGCTCTGCAGGGTCACTCCAGGCCTGTACTAGGACATTTGGGAGCAGAATCACCCTGGAACACGAGCTCCAGGTCACGTGGAGCTGTTTTGCCTCAGCTGTGCAGAGTGGGAGCGGTTGCAGTAGGGGTGTAAGGACTCAGCAAGTGACAGACACTGAGATCTGTGTTTCTGGGGGTCTGCTGTTGGTACCCCAGGTAGGAAATGCGGGTACAGGTGGGGTGGGCAGAGGAAAGCTAATTTTCTGGGGATTTTTTCTGGAGGAGATCAATATTCCACAGTGGGGAAGATATCTGTTCCCAGTTCTAGCTTTATAAACAGCATTTCATTATGCCTATTATCATAACAGCCTGTTTATCTCCTCTGTCAATATTTGGCTCTAGGAGGAAATGTCTTATTGCTGAAGTTGAAAATCCATTGTCATGGCAAAAGGGGAAAAACACATTAATGGCCCATCTGCTAATTCCTAAGGGAGGCTTGAGGCCCTGGAGAACTTTCCAGAGCTGCCTCCCCTCAGCAGGTTGGGTGTTCGGCATGCTGGCAGTGCCCTGGTGAACACCCACCTCCTCACCGTGCAGGTCAGCAGCGGCGTGGTGAGGGGAGCAGTGTCTCCATGTGTCCTTGCAGGTGACAGAGAGTCTGTGGGTCCCCACAGCCGACACAGTCTGTCCTGGGAAAACAGGAGTGTGAGGAGTTGGCAGGAGTTGGGAACAGGGTGATGCGGGGAGGTGAACTCCTGAACAGGAATCCCCGGACACCCCTGGGATTGTCCATGCTGAGCTGTATGAGGATTGTCCGTGAGCTTGCATTCAGTGGGATTTGATATTTTCTGGGATAATTCCAGTTTAGGCTGGACTTGTCACTTCAGAGCTGGGCTGGCTCAGCCTGGAGAAGGGAAGGCTGCTTCTGGGGAGAACTCCAAGCCCCTTCCCGTCCCTCGAGGGGCTCCAGGAGAGCTGGAGAGGGGCTGGTGCCCAGGGCAGGGAGGGCCAGGCCCAGGGGAACGGCCTTCAGCTGCAGGAGGGGGATGGAGAGGGGCTGGGAGGCAGAAATCCTTCCTGGGGAGAGGGGAAGCACTGGCACAGGGTGCCCAGAGAAGCTGGGGCTGCCCCGGGATCCCTGGCAGGGCTCAAGGCTGGGTTGGATGGGGCTGGGGGCACCCTGGGCTGGGGGTGTCCCTGCCTGTGGCAGGGGGGCACTGGGGGGTCTGAGGTCCCTGCCTGCCCTCACCAGGCTGGGGTCTGTGATGTGCTGTGAGTGGTGAGACATCTTATCCCTGATTTGGGAGGTCTGTGACAGGCAGGAGGATGTGGGTTTGCAGATGATAAATGCCCAGGCTGCAGCCACTGGAGCTCAAGTTGATAGTTCAGCGCTTTAGTTAATGACACTTTCCTGGGGCATCATCCAGCACGACTGGCAGCACGGGGCTCACCAAAGAGGTGTTTCTGCTTGGGAGGGAGAGAGCTCCAGGCCTGCTGACCCGTCCCCATTGCTGGAGCTCTCATCCTCCAAACAGGGGGCTCTGAGTGCGGAGTTTACACTCCTGGCGAGGTGGGACCTTGTTGGGCACAGGGTGCAGCTCAGCCCTTTGCAGGGCGCCTTGCACAGTGAGCAGGGGGGAGTGGCAGGGAACGGAGGCGTCTGGTATAGAAGTGTGGGGCTGGTCAGCTTTACTGAAAAGGTGTCAGGCTGTGAACCCCCCTTCACCCCAGGCGTCTCTCAGCCTGTTCCAGGGGCAGACCCTCAGCCCCACATCTGGCATGATGAGGAGCTGCTCAGCCCTTGTCTGTGTTGGGGTAGGGTGCAGCATAAGCGTGTTGCTCAGTCTGTGCTGTCGCTCACATCAGACCCTGCTACTTGTCTGGTTCAGATGAACTCAGCATCCCCAGGAGTGTCCTGGGCAGAGCGGCCTGAGTACAGCATCGCTGCGTGACAGGGGACAGGTGCTCTCCTGGCCAGCGGCAGGGATGCTGGTGGGAGCAAGGCTGGGTGTCGTGGTACAGGACAGCTCAGGACAACCCTGCAGCAGGCAAGGGCCGGCTCCTCTTCCTCCTTGTCAAGCCCATAAACTTTGCATTTCACCCAGCAGCAATTCCTGCACCTGCTCTCTCAGCCCCCAGTAGCTGCTCCGTGGTGTATATTACTTCATCACAGCAGTGAGGAGTGGTGGAAGGGGTTAATGTAGCATCTGAGGTGGAATGAGGAAGGGGAAGGGAGAAAATAAATGGAAATAAAGAAAATGCCTTTAAACAATTAATACATGTCGGGACGTAGCTCATCAAATGCCTCATACAGGCAAATTGCATCATTTGAAAAGGTTATCACCTCAGCAGAGCTAATTGCTGTTCTTCCTCTCAAATTCCGGTGTAATTTCTGATTCTGGGTTCTGTTGTTTATCTTTCATCTAAGTAGATTTTAAATAAAACAAATATTTATGCCAGTAAAGCATTATAGCTTAAATATTTAAGGGGAGCTAAGCAAACAAAACATAATGGCGTAAATATTTAAGGAGAGCAAACCAAACAAAGGCAGAAAGCTACGCAGCTGCAGGGAGCCACCGTAGAGGTCTGAGGGAGGGAGCACCGTAACCAGAGGACGGGAAGCCGGTCATATAAGGACCCAGTTGCATGGGTTTGTGTGTTAATCTTTCTCTCTTCAGGTGCTGGGGTTCTTGGTGGGTTCTTTGTCCTCACTTTGTGCTGTGTTTCCCCCTTGGTGTGTTCAGAGCAGACTGGACCTGGTGGATTTCCCTCAGGAGTGTAACATGTTTCCACAGCATCGTTCCGAAATGCCCAGTGTCTCTGGTATCTCTGAGACAGGATCCACCCCTGGTGTGATCCGTAGGTGGGTGTGTGGTGTTTGGTACAGCAGGGGTTAGACTGTGCCGCTCCAGCAGCTGCAGAAGCCTTCCTGTGGGGAGACTCTTCAGTCGGTGTGCTAAAGCTGTGGGTGGGACAGGCTGGAGCAGCCGGGTGTGGTGTATTTAGCAGTTAAAGTACAAACCAGTTCTAGTGTGGTTGGGGTCCTGTGGGGCAGTAGGTGACTCAGAGACACACAGTGATTTCCAGATTTCAGTGCTGCTTCCCTCCTGGTCGTGCTGTGGAGGCTGGGAATGCACAGGGCTCTGTCTCCTGGCCATGAACACACACACCTTCCTGTACCAAGTCTTTATTCCTACCCCATTTGCATTTCCTTTTGATGGGCAGAGTCAGGAAGGAAAGCTCAGATGCTTTGAAGGAGCATGCTTGGGAGGAATTATCTGCCTTTTCATCTCCTCTAGTTTGTCCATGAGCCTTGACAGGCTTTAAAGCCCTGGGCCCCAGCAGTTGCGTGTGGCACACCTCCCTCCCAGCACAGTTTCCCCTGGTGAGCAAAACACAACGTTTTGCGTTGTAAATAAAAACAATCTCCGTGGAGTTTGAAGTGTGTTGGCTTTGAAGCTGTAACTGTGCTAAGCAGGGTAATGTGCTGGAAACGCTCCGTCAGGTACCTTCCTGGGGGTGAGAACAGAGGCCTGAGTCTGGTTGGAGTGGTTCTTAGAGAAAGCTGCTGCTGATCAGTCTGGGAAGTGGCGAGGATGCTGCCTCCAGTCTGCTGGCTGGAATCCCCCACATCCCTCTGCAGCCGTGTCTTGTCTGCCCCGCAGCATCGTTGGGCACTGGCTGACACCGTGTCCCTGCAGCATCCCTCATGGTCACTGCTGGGCTTGGAGAGACAGGGTGTGCACACACCTGGGTGTTCCTGCTGTACCACTGCTTGGGTTTCTGTGGAAGGGGTTTGGTCGTGGGGGCCACAGGGGTGGCTGCAGAAGAAGCTGCTAGAAGCTTCCTCCAGGTCTGACAGAGCTAACACCAGCGTGCAGGAGGTGCTCCAGGGGCTGGAGCAGAGGTTCCCCTGCAGCCCCTGGAGAAGACCCTGGTGAGGCAGGCTGTATCCCACAGCCCATGGAGGATGGGGTGGCAGAGATCCCACCTGCATGCACACAGCCAGCCAGGCCTGTGCAGAGGTACAGACCAGAGTCTCTCTTGACTGTCAGGAGAGCGAAATCCCAACCTGACCCGGCAGTGGTGAAGTGGGAGGTCAGGCAGTGACAGCTCTGAGGGTGTCTGTGTCACTCCTGAGGACACAGACTGAGGTACCCCTGCTAAGGTTCTCCTCCTCCAGGCGCTGTGCCCAATTTCTGGTGCCCTCCACAATAAATGTGTATACATCCTTGCCCTCTAGTGTCTGCAGCTTGCACGTCAGCTTGCTCGGCTGGGGGAGCACATCGAACAGCACATCGGGATTATTTCTGCTGTTAGTAAGGGATGAGGGAGCTGGGGCTGTTCAGCCTGGAGAGAAGCAGCCTGAGAGGGGATCTGATCAATGGGGATCAATAGCTGAAGGGTGGGACACAGGGGGACATGGGCAGCCTCTGCTCAGTGTCTGTGGGGACAGGACAAGGGGCGATGGGCTCAAGTTGGAGCACAGGGAGTTCCCCCCAATCTGGGGAAGAACTTCTTCCCAGTGAGGGTGAGGGAGCCCTGGGCCAGGCTGCCCAGGGGGTGTGGAGTCTCCTTCTCTGGAGAGATTCCAGCCCCGTCTGGACACCGCCCTGTGTGCCCTGTGCTAGGGACCCTGCTTTGGCAGGGGGTTGGACCCCTTGGGCTCTGGAGGGTCCTTCCAACCCCTGGGATTCTGTGAGTCTGTGATTCTGTGATACTGAATAGGTGCTTGGGGAGCACAGGGATGGGCTGCAGCTTCCTTTGGGCACTGACCATGGGCTGAAGGATTTATTCATGGAACCAGCAGGAAAATGTTCTGCCTATGAAGTTCTAATGCATGTGAGTACATGTAAGCTGGGCAGTAGGAGTGAGGTGGGGCAGCCTTGGTGACCTTTCTGCTTAAACTGCCAGTAGATGAGGTAATTGGTATGTAATTGGGATGGGATGTATCGAGCTGCCTGTGGATCCGACTGCCGGTAGTTTCATTCAAAGACTTTATGTAAATGGCAAAGCTCTTACTGACTACGATGAGATCTGGACCAAGGATTTATTTCCAAAGACCCATTGAATAATCCTGAGGTATAAATAACCTGTAGCTGCTCCTGACTCGAGCCACCTTTCATCCAGAGAAGCAGGAGGGGAGCAGGTCGAAATTCTGAGCTGTGTGCCCTGTCCTAGGGACCCGGCTTTGGCAGGGGGTTGGACCCCATGGGCTCTGGAGGGCCCTTCCCACTCCTACAGCTCTGTGATTTCACTACTCAGTGTGCAGTTTATTTCCAGATGAGATGATAAGGACTCCCCAGTGGTACGGTGATGAAAAGTAATTGAAGCATTTCTGAAAAATTCTCCTTTCTGAATTTATTCCTGACTTGCACTTTATTTCCCTTTCCTAATCGCCCACAGTCTCACCTTTGGGTTCGGTGTGTCACTACAGGCAGCTGTTAAGGGCCAGGTGACTCCATGCACAGCTTCTCCAAGAAGGTACGCTCGGTATGGGCCTTCCTAGAGGCAGCTGTCACTGGGGCAGCCTCTGAGCCACGCAAGGCTTGAAGCTTAGAGCCTCCAGTCCTGTTCCTTGTAAACAGCATCGGTCCTGCACAGATGTAGAGACCTTGTCATCAGGGTGGTTGCTGTAAGTTTAACCCCAGATGCAGTGCGGGTCCCTGTCCCAGCAGTGCTCAGGACCCTCACACTGGTGCCAGCCTGTGCTCAAGAAGACAGCAGCCACCTTTCAGGCTGTTTCAGGCCCCAGGGATGCTGCAGAATACTTGCAACGCCTGCACTTGGCTGCAGAGGAGGAAAGTAGGTCTTTCCAAAGCCAGACCCACACAGAAGGGGAGCGGGGCTGTTGTTCCCATCGCACTGGGCGCAGGGCTGGGCTGCGGTGAATCACGGGCTTCAGATCCCTTAAAAAACTTGACAACTCTGAAACCTTCTGTACCAAAGCACTGAGGATTATCTAGTGTTTGTCCCCTTTCCTACACATGTCCAGGTTTCTCTGAAGCTCTTCTGCTCCAGTTTCCTGCTGGCAGGTCCCAAAGCGTGAGGCTGCAGGCCCTTTGTGAATGCCCCAGTTTGTTCTGTACCTGTTGAGTGACAGCAGCCTTGAAGCTGGGGCTGTGATTTACTGCTTTGTTTCGGAGTAAACCCCAGGTACACACAGGAAGAGATAGTACACACACACACAAGGTCATTGTGCAGTTATGGTGTCTCTGCATAGAAAAGACAGATGCCTTATAAAATCCAGTGTCTTGATAAAAGGGGGGAACTCAAGTGAAGGAAAACAAATAAAAATGGGTCTTGGAGAGCTGCGGTATTGCTGTTAGGAGAGTCACCATTTCCCTCCCTTCCTCAGCTCTATGTCCTTCACTTCATCTTCAGACCTAACGGGGTGGGTATGGCTGGGGCAGAAATGGTGAGAGAGGGATGAATTGGAGAATGGAGAGGCTGAGCAGCTCTGTGCACAGAGAAGGGGTTCTGTTCCAGCTTACGTCTGGCTTTCCCTGAGCAGGTGCTTTCATTGGTAAGAAAGCTGGAAAGTTCATGAATATGGAGCAGCTGCGCTCCATGCTCGGGACACCTTGTTGGGACCTGATTTTAAGGCCTTTCCCATGCTGATCAATACTTCACAGATCATCTGCTGCCAGTTTTATAGGGATTCTGTCAGTCAGATCAGTCAGGAGATTTACCCCTTCCAATGGGGAGGAATTAGGGAGGAAGATGGGCAGAACGTGTGGCCCTGCTGGTGGGCTGTAAGGAGCCCACTGAGGCACAGCCTTAGCTGTCCATGTGCCGAGCGAATTAAAAACAGTGTGAACTTTTCCCTAGGTGAGGGTTGGAAGTTGGAACTGGGAGCTGCTGGAGGCCGTGGGACAGAGCAGATGACACTTGGTGACAGAGGAGCCATAAGATTAGGGTAACTAAAGATTTTTTTATAGCAGCTAATAGGTTCAGAAAAATGGCCAAAGCTGCTGAAAGGCATTTTGCACAGACCATTAGGCCGCCAAGAAGACCCATTTGCTCACTGAGTAGCATCAACAGTCCATGTGTTACACTGTGTAAGTACTACGGGATGAATCACATGTTGCATTAATTCCAGTGCTGCAGAAGGAGCTGGGACAAGAAGGCACATTTTGGTGAGCTATTTCCAAAGGTTATTTCTTCTCCATGTATCTGTAGGTGAAAGGCACAGGGCAAACATGTTCCCTGCTGTGAATGAAATGTTCCTGAAGAGAAGCTCACCTCTTCACTGACGGCTTCCAGCAGCTTGGCCGGAGGAGGTGGTGTTGCTGGTTGTCAGCCCAGAGACAAGGCACTCGTCGAGTGCCGCTGTGGGGGAGTTCTGTATTTTGCATCCAAGTGTTAGTGTGGCAAATTCCCGCTAAAGCTTCGGCACGGTGAGTGGGGAAGATGATGATTTCATTTGCCTTCTGTGCTTTCCACTGCTCTGTTTTATCCTATTAATAGGAATTAGTTGGTGAGATCGAGATCCTCCCATCTTCAGGCTTCATAAACAGAACAAAAGTGAACACTGAGTCACTTACCTACGAGCGCGATGAGTGTGTGTGCTTTTCCATATGTTCTTGCAGTGCTTGAATTCCCCCTTCCCTGAGCGCTGCCCACGTGCACCCTTCAGGCTCACTTGTCCCTCTTTCACTCGAGCATGTTCAGCACCTTGAGTCAATGTGTCTCATAAGAGAAGCTGTGCTCTGAAAAAACCCCACTCGTTTTTAATGGTGGAGCTTTGATGTGTTGTTGATTGAATTTGTTTCCTCCCTGCCTCCCCGAGGAGCCGTGTCTGGGAATGTGGGGTCTCCAGGGCGCACAGCAGCACCCAGGGCTGCTCCCCACACGCTGCCCTCGTGGCCAGCCCACGCTCACCCAGCTGCATCCAGCAAGGGGGGTCCAGGTGATCAAGTTGTTCATGGTTTTGATCTTGATTCTTACAAATCTGAGAATCTTGAGCGAAGCCCAGCCGCTATCCCATCATTTCAGTGCCATGAAACCTTACAATTAACGCACCTTTTTTATCCCCCCTAGTGTTGTCTCAGATCAGGGAAGACTTTTGGTAACTTTGGAGGACAACAGCAGCAGCAGGCAAGACCAAAGCAAACTCTTTGCATGGCAACACCTGCGATGTATCTTTGGCAGAGAGGACTGAACCTGCCAGCTCAGGACCAAGGGCAGGAAGTGCTGCCACGCTCCCCTCTCCAAACCGCCACTGAGCAGCGTAAGTCCCTCTTCCAGCCCTCTCTTGAGTTACTTTATTGTAGAGAAACTGTGGCCTGGTGCAAGGCCTTAGCTCGACCTTCCATGGCACCGCTCCACGCACGGCGCAGCAGCGTCGTTTGTGGCTCCTTCGCCACATCAGAGGCGCAGCGCTTCCTGTGCAGGGAGTTGGCATGCTCCACCTCCTGCCCTCACCCCAAATCCATACGTGACAGAGTCCCACAGGGGCCTGAAATAAATGATCTGTGCTCAGAAGAATTCCTGCTGGCTCTAAGTAAACATTTACCATTTTAGCTTTAAATAACGCCAGGGTAAAATCACAATCATTAATATTCACTGTGTGATTTTGCTGTCTGAAAAATGAATAAAATGAGTGTAATAATCCAGGAAAAAAAAACAACCAGTGTGGATCATTTTTTATGCATTATTTTGAGAAGGCAGGCTTTTATATCAGCATCCTGTTAGACAATGAGGGGGCTGCATGTGGAAGCATCTCATCCTTCATGTTACCCACTCAGGGGTGAAGGTACCATTGAGGGGTTGGCAGGATTTAAGAGACATCCTGGCACACAGAGAAGAACAGACAAAAATGTTTAAGGCTTCAAGCCGAAGCCTCCTGCTCTCAGGAAACAGCTCTGACAGATGTTGTGCCTCTTCTCCAGGCTGAGTCCTCCACCGACCCCACGAGGAAGAAGCTGGTTGAGGCCAGAGCACATCCACAGCCCTGGCATGAGCCATCATCTCGCAGTTCCTGCTGCAGAGACCCTGAGAGCCAGGAGTCTGCTGGGTCTGCAGAGCAGATTTCTGTCTCTGTGGGACGAAGGGAGCAGAACCCACCTTCTGCCACCTTATTTTCCATTTCATTATAGCATTTCATAGTACTTAAAGCCTGCCAGATTGTATACATGGAGGTGGTATCATGTATGGCTGAGGATCCTTTTCAGCCACCTGTCCATGGACATCCAAAACACTTGTCTTTTCCACCTCTTGGGTATGTCCAGCCTGAAAAAAAAAGGCTGCTGTTGAAGTTGTGACCACCCCCATTGTGTGGTGTGACAGGGACAGTGGGAACACATACCTCATGTACTGCTTCTCTCTCCTGATCCCCAGAAGCAGAACTGGCCCTTTTGTTTCATGGATTTCAGGGACAATAAATTGCTAAAACGATGGGGAGGGAGACGGGATGGCCAGGAGATGTGACAGGCTGGTGACTGTGTACTCAGCAACAACAGACGACTAATGACTCACCACAAGTCCCTCTGCTTTTTGGGAGGGGTCACGCCGGCTCTGTGCCCTCTCCCCCACCGCGTCCCCATGGTCACATCGCTTGGTCTGGCAGCCATCGTGCCGGCTGCTGCCGCCCTCTTGCCATGCCTGTGGCAGCAACAGCTCAGAGGCTCCTGAAGCCCACTCCCTTAGGGCACCTAACATCCTGAATCGGGATGTTCTTCTCGGGTCCCAATGACCAAGAGAGGCTGGAAGGCGTTGCTGTGTGCAGCTCCTCGTCTCGCTGCAGCCTGCAGCTCTGGTAAGTGACCGCAGCAGAAAGCAGCACTGATCCCTGGGTGTCCATTATCTGTACAGGGACTATCTGGGGGTTTGTACATCATATGCAGCCAAGTGTACCACAGGCATCAAGAAACTGGAGAAAAAATAAAGTTGAGATCATTCTTAAGGGAAAAAAGGGAAGAGTTGATGTCTTCTTGGGCAGCAAATAACAACAGCAGTTACTGAAAATAAACCAGTTGTGGAAAATAAATGTGTGATACAGACCCAAACCTTGGTGGGTATGTGGAGATGGCCAACAGCAAACAGGCATCCTGGAGAATAACTGAGTTATTCTGAGCTAAGGATGGGGGTTAAGGCAGTAGGACCCTCCCCCTGCCCTGGCTGGAGCTCCTGGCTTTGCTGACCATGATACACGGGTGCTGCTGGCTGTGTGGGCATCAGCATCTGCTGAGCAGGGTGGAGGCAGCAGCTCACCCTTCAGCTTTTCTTCATTTGCTATAAATAATGTTAATTATGCCCGTAGCACAAAAAAGCAATTATCAAAATATTTCTTGCTAAACATCTTATCAAAAAGCCTGTTTACTGAACACCACTCCAAAAGGCTTTGCAAAAAGCTCTCAGAAATTAATAAATAAATATGTTTGATTAGTGCTTTCCTGGATGCACAGAGTCTGTATATGGAAGCATTATAGTGCATTTAATTATATATAAAGGCAATTAATGTCACAAATGAAGACGAAGCTCTGATTCAGGCTAAATAATTGTCATTATCTATCATATAGCATGCCCAGAAAGCTTAAATCTGCAATGATATTTATGAACAGTAAACTTGGCAGTAACATACCGAAACAATTTGGGTATAATTTAGGCTAAATAATAAATGGCAACAAAAAATAAACACACACACACACCCATTCTTCATGATTTCCCCTGTGTGCTCACAGACATGGGTGTTTGTCACAGGAGGTTCAGCATGATGAGAAGTAAAAAATTTGTTTTCTTGAGTGTGTGCTACAGACTGCACAGCGGTGTGAGGAGGGGGGCGTAGACCCCCCAGCTCTCCTTGCCCAAGCCAAGGCCTTAGGAACCTCCACCAGTGACAGCAACATGACATGATGTAAGGCTTGCAGCTTTACAACAAAGGGCTGGCTGCGTTTCCATCAGCTCAGTCCAGGGGTGTAAGAAGACACGAGCCGCAGGGTGTCGTGGTACCCAGGTGTCGGCAGTAAGAGGCAGATGCTGTGAACGCAACTGATGGTAGGTACCTCCTGTCATACAAGGAAGGACTCTAACTGGTGCCCAGGGCTCTTTTGGTTTGAAATGGTTCTGTGTGGGTATAAGAGCATGGTGTAGCGTGTGGGATTAAAAAAAAAGAAGGATCAACAGTCTACAGCACAACATTTCACCTTCTGTGAGCTGTTAAAGCAGCCCCATGCTCAGAGCCTCACAGCAGCTTTAATCCAGTGATACAGGCAGGTAGCCGTGACTCAAGAAATTTACTGTTGCATTTATAATATTAAATACCAAAATAAAGCCATAAATAATTTACTACAAGCAGCACGACTGTATAGTGATTATAAATTATGTTTCTATACATATGCAACATAAACTGGTTACCTACATACTGTGATACACATGTGGAGAGCCAGCTCTTAATGTGCCTGACTCTGCACTGCATGCAAGGCAAGGTACAGTGTCCCTTCCAGTCACCAAGTGCACCAAGGAGCTGGCCACAGGCTGAGCAGGTGACCTGGGAGTGGCAGACACCGGTGAGTGACACAAATCAGCCTGAGCAGAGTCTGTGTAGTGCTTGAAAGCAGGAAATTACTGCCAGGGGTTTCCTGCCTTGATTTACTTTGAGCTTTTCAGGCTGTGATCGTACTAGGAAGCCGTTCAGGATGGATGAAACATTTAAGACTGACTCCGTGTTAACCTGAAGTAAATGAGTAGAGAACTTACTTTGATGTGAGGTCTGGGCATGGTCAGGGGCA
Source organism: Hypotaenidia okinawae (assembly GCA_027925045.1). Classification (NCBI taxonomy): domain Eukaryota; kingdom Metazoa; phylum Chordata; class Aves; order Gruiformes; family Rallidae; genus Hypotaenidia; species Hypotaenidia okinawae. Next base: position 22,559,393 of record BSDF01000011.1, on the reverse strand, counting down.
ATCCAGCCCCAGCTGCAGTCAGATGGATCAGACATCAGCCAGGCAGCCTGCAACACCCAGCACCCATCACGAACCGGGGGCTTCTGGTCGGTAAACACGTGTATGTGTCTCTGTGAGTGAGTGTGTGTCTGTGTGTGTGTATGCCCATGCATGCCTGTGAAACACCATAAGCAGGAAAGCGAAAGGCTCAGGCTTTAGTCTGTGGTGGATCTGATGGAGCATGAGCTGAGAGAAGAGACTAGAAGCCCCAATACCCACATCACTCCCCCCAGCAACACCTTCTCCTCCTTTCACCTCAGACCCAAAAAAGTGAAAAACAAACCAAAACCCCCATTTTTTCCCCCCATTTAGAAAAGAGTTAATAAAAACCAGGGTCCTTGAGCAGTAATTACTGTTGATGGTAACCTGCTCTCTAGCCCCATGGTGGTTCTGCGTGCTCTGCAGACAGCGCAGAGCAGGAGGATGGTGTCACAGAGCCTCTGCCTGCATTGTTTGTTGGGCTGATAATTTGTTTCTTGCTGACAAAGCCTCTCCTGGGCTGGAACTTCACCTTTTGGCTGCTGTAACTCCTTATGATAGCTATGAATATTAACATGACGCCGAGAGGGCTGTGCCAGCATCCAGCCAGCCCCCATGCTCGCACAGAGTCAATCAAGGGCTGACACGAAGGTCTTCATCACTATGCACTGTGGCCCATGCTGCAGCTGTCAAATTTTCCTTTCATGCTGATTAGCTTCATCAGGATAATTGATCAAGTTGTCTAGAGAAAAGGGGAGGCTAAATACTTTCCCCAGCAACCGTCACTCAGCACCCAACACATGGTGCTGGCGGCAGGCAGGTGCTGTGCTGCAGTCCAATGAGCTGAGCTTCTGCTCACCTCCTGCCTCAACTCGTCAATTTTACCCCCCAGCTCCCTCCAGGGTGTCCTGGCAGAGTGGCCTCAGTGGGATGCTCATTTAGTCACGTTCTTGGAGCATCCTCCAAATCACACAGACGACCCAAGGGTTGAAGACGGCATTGGAGACCACGAGGCACAGAGGGGATGGTGTTCTCTGCCCAGGTGTAATGTGGCTTTTAGGGCTTGTTACAGCTCCTAGGGCTTTAAAAGACCTTGTTTGGTTTGGTTTGGTTTGGCTTCTTTCTTTTTTAGTGTGTGTAATTATCTGCCAGCTCCCCCAGGGACCCTTCCCAGACCCAAAGCCCGAGGTACCTCCGCGCCAGGGTTTTGGACGCCCACCACGTCTTGACACCATCACGAAAGAAACTTTAGTCACAAGGGGGAAAGGGGGAGGGACCAACTGAAAAAATATATTTATTGGAGTAAATAAAAAAAAGTTAACCAAAATCCTTTATTGATACATTCTTGGATAATATCACAGGGTGGAGGGAATGGCGAGGGAGGGAGGGGGAGTCTGCGGCAAAGATCGGGGTCACTAAATTGGCACATAAGCAGCAAGATTAACGAAATTACTTGTTACAAACAGTATAAAACATACATGCTTTTGTAAGTCCTTATCACACTGGTCAGTCATGGTGGGGCATCAACAGAGAAAAAAAAAAACAAACCTCAAGACATGTAAAAGCCATATTTTTTCCTCCAAATATCATAAGAATCATTGAAATTATTGCAAAATAGTCATATACCTTAAATAAAATAAGAAAATAGAACACAAATACAAATATCAAACATAAATCATTAACATGTACCATAAAATACATTACTGGCATGCATTCCAAATATCAAGACCTCTACTAAAACTCAGCAAAAAAAAACCCTTTTCTGCTTCCTCTGCAGCCCATCAGAGTTGGGGAGGGGTGGGGTGAGGGGGACTAACTTTGCCAGCACAGTTTTTGGTCTTTAAATTCCTTTTTTTGTTTGTTTGTTTGTATAGTTAAAAAATAAATAATAAAAGAAAGAAAAAGGTGTATGGATTGCAGTGAGAGGATAGTAGTTGTACACGCCGTGAGTACAGGTCTGTTAGCTCCGTGGTTGGTGGGGTTTTTAGGTGTGCTAGGTCTGAGCCAGTCGGGCCCCAGTGAACCTGTGCAGCCGGGAAACAAACAGTGACCTGGCAACGACATGGATGGGATATGCAAAAATCCTCACAAACTGTACAGAGAGTTCAAAAACTTGCAGTCTGGAAGTACATAGAAAGACAGAATTAGCCCCTTAAAGTCCTTGTAGCTGAAGGCAGCCCGCCCTGGGGAGCCGGTGCTCCCGTGCCGCAGCCGGGCTGTGGGCACGGCGGCTCCCGCGGCCGGAGCTGGTCCAAGGCCACAGCCAACGGCAGCGCGTCCTAAGCCGAGGGCGATGCGGGGTCTTTCAGGGAGCGGCCGTCGGGAGCGCGGGGCTCCTCTGGCGCTTCCCCGCAGCATCGCCGTGCCCTCCCCCGCCCAGGCGCCCGGGCTCGGGAGGAGGCGTGCGCCTGCGGTGGATGAAAATCCTCACCCGTCCTCCGCCCCAGGTGGCAGAACGGACTAGATAACCAGGTTGTTATAGCTGACGTACTTCTTTTTTGCAGCAGGGCCTGAAAGAAAAGGGAGAACGGTCAGAGACCCCCCTCCCGCCAGCCGGGACCCCCTGGACAGGGCCGGCTGCTGGTCCTCGAGCTGCGGCCACGGGCAGGGATGCACCGGCGGCTCCTGCATCCCTGTGAGCACCGTCCCTCTGGGCAGCACGTGCTCATGGACCCGACTCCAGCCACAGCGGTGGCTCCAGCTCTACCTGTGGCTGTAAAGGCAATGGGTTTTGTTGTGCTGAGGCTCCACAACTAGATTCCATTAGGATTTCCTTTCTTTAAAAAAAAGGGGACATTCTCTCCAACCTCCTAAACCTCCTGGGCTAAGCTTGGTTTCTCTCATGGATGAAGTGATTTTTAGTCAAGGTTTATGACTCCTGAGAAGTTCTTAGTGTGGGAACCAAGGTACCAGCTTTCCCAATTACATCGTTCAAATGAAACCTGTTTGTAAGCAGCAATACATCAAACCCATCAGTAACTACTCTGTGAGTGATACTCCACTTCTGTCAGTACAGCTGGCAAACACTCGCAGCTGGATGCAAAGCACAATGTTTTGCAGTGCTTGGGCAACGCTGACAGCAACAGGACAAACCAACAGCCCAACATCCCAATTCACACGCCAGCACTGTGCCTGGGGAGGAACGACTCGTACTGGGCTTAGGAGACTTTACACTGAACTGTTCCAGGGAACACAGAGGAGGCCTTTCCTCTCTTATCCACTTAAAACCCCCAACAAACAAGCGTGTGAAGCATGCACGCTCTCACAGTGAAGACTGAAGTCCGGTATTCTGACTGAGACCAGTGTCAGCCAATGGATGTTCTCCACAGGCTGGGAGTACCGAGCGCTGCTGCTGCTGCCAACTCCTTGTACTCAGCACTTGTGGGCTCTGAGTGACTTGGACCCAACGAGATACGGTACTGTGAAACGCAAGCAGCCACGAGTGGAGAAACTGGGTATATAAATACATATGAAAACAGGGATATGTTGAGCCCCTGATACACCGTACATTTGGAAGGTAAGCAAGAGAAAGTGATGAAGCTGATTTTCTGGGATTACCACAAACCTCCTGCTCTTTTTGCCTCCACCGCTGCCCTGCCCAGGGTGGGAGAGGTCTGCCAGACCTCCGGAGCATCCCCCCTGCCTCGGAGATACAACACTACTCACAGCCCGTGCCTGTCTCCCCTTGGCCTGTCCAACAGCCAGGAAGCATTATTAATAAGCATTATCAATCAGAAGCCACTGCTGATTTTTCAAGAAATGTCCTGATTTGGGGGAATACTTGCTTAAATAAGGGCAGGCTGCCCACCAACAGTTCAGCACATTCTGAGAGGATGATGCACAGAGTGCAGCTGAACTCAAGTATTTCTCACAGGGTTCACCATCTTTTTTCCCTGACAAAGGAACAATTTTACTCCTCTGAGTTTTCAGGCCTGCGGTTTAAGGAGCTCCTGTGCAACGCCAGTGCTCTGCAGTGTTAGTCTGAATCCCTAATTCAGCTGTTTCTCTGTGCAAGAGTTGGAGCTGTCCGAGCAATCAAGCCCTGATCCCACAAACTGCTGATCATCTTCAGTTCCCATTAACTTCCCCTGGACATGAAGGTGCTCAACACATGGCAGGATAAAACTCATCATCCTTCCAGGCTAGGCTGCAAATATTCAATAAACTCTGGTACGCTATTAAATGCTGGAGAGAGGTAAAATGCAGCTGGGAAAAAAAATATCACTGTGAAACAGGTTGCAGAGTAATTACATGTATTATTTTGTGATATTCTTCAGCTTTATCCATTACATGCTCCAATTTCAAATAGCAGCAGAGCTCCTATGGCAGCGACGGTGATTTTGATACTCTCAGGGCTGGTTCATATCAGGCCAGCCCCTCTAATGCTTGCAGAGGTTTTACTGGAGCTTTCACAGCAAACCTGGCATTTTGCTTGATGAGTTTTCTCACAAATTCAGCCGCCGTAGCTCATTTCTCATTTTCAATATGACAATGAACCACCGGTGCCAAATGAATTCAGCCAAGAAATATTGTTGATAGCATGTACTTCTGCACCCTCTCCATGAAGAGATGGGCTCCGTGCATCTCAGACAGTAATGTTATCTTTGACAGTGCTCTGCTTCACAAGACTAATGCAGTTGACAAAAGCATCATCCATAATTTAGATAAAATGATCAATAAAAGCTTCATGGTTATTTCAGGAGAGGAAAGACAATCTTCCCCGGTTCCAAAGGCTGTTAGACCAGAGGACACCATGTCTCTTGTCAGTCACGTCTCACAGCTCCCTTCCTGCTCTAACTCCAGGAACCTGGAGCTCAGCTGACACACTCCAGTCTTCATTTGAAGCCTTCACAGGAGAGAGACGGTCTTCCTCAATAATGAACCTTACTGAGTCTCAGCTCATTATCACCATTGGCAATTAGTGCCAGGTATGGATTTGATTTTCCTCAAAGAAATTAATTTACATGAAAATAGGGACTGCTAATGAAACATCAGCGTTACCAGGATTCACCAGGCTTCAGCCCATGAGCGTTCCCTGATCTTTAAATGTAAAATAAGATACAGGTCTGCGCTCGGAGGCTGTCGGTGCTAATGGGTGACAGCTTCCCAGCAGTGAAAACAGATTGCCCCCTTGCAAATAACATATACATGTTAATTAATCTACATATACTTATGTCAGCCTCAGCTGGCCGCTGACTTATACGTGCTGGAGGGGAGCCAGGAGCTGGGGTGTGGGGGCCCTGGGCTGCTGGACTGCATCTTCTGGACAGAGATGCACCTTCTGGACCAGCTGCATCCATCACCTTCCCTGGGGTCAGTGCACAGCAACAGGCAAACAGACCAGGGGGTAAGCACGGGCTCGGAGTAGTGTGGAAGGGGGTGCCCCTGGGTGGGGGCTGCTCATGGGTTTGCAGACACTCTGCACACACCTTGTCTGGAAGGAGGCAACCTTCCTGTCTGAGATGAGGGGACGTACCCCCGGCAGCGCCAAGCGCCCTTTTCTGCCCATCACCCGTGGAGAGCAGCAATGTTGGCAATGGCAAAAACAGGCCTGAGAATCCCTGAAGAAGGTGAGTCTCTGCACACAGACACTGCGCTGGGAACAGCCCCCAGCACAGGGAACCCCCCACCATGCGCTCACCGGGCACCGCACGGCTCAGATCCCCTTAGCTTCACCCATCAGGCTTCGCCTTGGTCATCACAAGCCCCGGGCACCCCACAGCATGGCATCAATTGTAAGGATGCTATGGTGCCCAGGGTAGCGCCAGCCCCCACAGCCCCGCGAGCTGTGAGCTGGCCTCTTGCTCAGCACTCTGCCTTTTCCCATGCCCCACGAACCGAGCCCCCCGCCCCTTGCCAGCATCCCCCTGCACACAGCCCACGCCACGCAGCCCCACAGGAAGGATGCTCACTGCCAGTTACAAAAGTGAAGACAACAGGTACCTCTGCTCCTGGGAACCAAAGGACTTTTCTTTAAAGCATGGCAATTAATTAAGCCCCTTTCCTTTCCAGCTACTGTCTGACAGGTGGTGGGGGGCACTGACAGCCTATACTCCTCCCCTGCCAGGAGCCAGTAACAGCGTTTGGAATAACCGCATCTTTGCACCAACAACATATTAAAAACAAATACACAGAAGCAAAAATCCTCTTTGGGTGTATAAGTTTCATCACTTGACTGGTTTTCATTATCTGGAGCACGGGCCACAAAGAAAGCAGCTCCCACAGCATCCAGAAGCGAGGCAGACCTGTCAATACTTGCTCAGTGTGAGATTTAATCACTTTCGCTTCAATTTTATGCACATTTGTAACCTCTTCCATGCTTAAAGAGGAAAGATTTACACTGCAAAAAATGAATTTGATTCCAGCCCCCGGGCACCTCAGGCTATCAGACGTATGAAACGTGATCGTGGTGTTTCCAGCCCTGAGCCAGAGCTGATGCTGTGATGGCCACAAGCCTGGGACTTCTGCTCCCATCTCCTCCATGCTCACTGTGGCAGGTGATGCTCACCTCCTCACTCCCATTTTTTTAGTCCTTGCTCAGAAACCTGTATCCTTCATGCCAGGCAAAGTAGGGTCTGATTGCTAAATCCTGCTTCTGGGCTGTGTAAAAGGGAAAGGGATGCACATGGCTCCTCCTCTGGCTCTGTGCCCGAAAGACAGAGCTATCCACATGCTCTGTTGCCTTTAAATTGGGGAATATATATATGAGAAAGAGATGAAAGCAACAGCCCTATATGATTCTGCATGCTTGCTCACAACCCAACAGCTGGAACGAAGCTTGGAGAAAATAATATAATTTAAAATTTAGTATCTAAATGTAAATAGATTGTTATATCACATTTCCACATCGCCCCTGTTGTGCTCCCTACTGTAATATCCTGGCAACTTATCTGGTGTATAAATGCCTGCAGTAGTACAAAGAACACCCCAGTTCATTGCACGTGTCAGCAGGTAGCATCTTGTCCCCGAGCTGCAGCCTGAACCGTGGGGCTCTTGTGCAGATCAGCACACAAACCCTCCTGTGAACTCAAATATATTGAATTACAAATCCAACAGTAGTAAAAGGTGTGCTCCTCCGTAACTGCTTCACATCCTCTTCCCCAGAGTTACATCACCTGCAGCTGTGGTAGCTCCCCATCCCTGCCAGCAGCGATGCTCCCACTGCCCCCATCCCACCTGACAGTGGGACCAAGAAGTCACTAAAGATGATGCTTCTGTTTCCTGATCACTAATTTATCTAGTGCCTCAGTGGCCTGATGGCAACCTGGCCAGTCCATGGTCTCCTGCTGAGGCACACAGGCTCCCCTAGCTCTGCCCTGGCAGGGATGATGACCTGGTGCCCATCACATCTCTCTGCTCGCCAGCCTCTGACCTGCCAACCCAGGCTCTAGCCAGGGGACATCTCCTGCTCAGGTGACAAACACTGTAGAAACAGTTTCCTTCTCTTTGTATGGTCTTACCAGAGCTGAGTCCACACAAGCGCAGCAGCGAGCACAACGTCACCTCCCGCTCGTGCTGAAGCACTGACTGGGCAACATAAAATCCAAGCAGCTCTGACCATCCCCACATCCCTCCTGACAGGCACGGCCATCCGGATGCTGCACAGGGGGTAACTGGGTTGACTGGCCTCAGCAGTTCCCGGGGATAGAGCTGGAAAGGGAGCGTGATGGAGAAGGCAAGGGAAGGGCTGCTTACAGAGTGGGCACTCCTGGGAAATGAAGGGAGAACCAGGGGTGTGATGGAACGTTAAGAATCCATCCAGTCATCCTCACACTCCTTGTGTGCCACGCTGGGTGTGACGGCACATTACCGAGCTGCTGCTTGTTATCTCCATGAAACGCTGGAAAATCAAAACCAGAGTGGCTGTGGGTGGTGGTGGGGATATTTTAAGGGTGCCTTTTCCTTACCTTTTTTTTTTTAAACAGCTCAAGTTCCTTAATAAGATTTCAGCCCTCTGCTGTGCTGTTAAACAGTGCTCTTCTTATTTTTGTCCAGTATTGAGAATCCTGCCAGGTGTAAGGGCAATAGTGGAATTCCCAGGCAAACGCTGGACCGTGGCAAGGATCTTCTCTGATGGGACCTGATCCAGAAGAACCTCGAGACACTGCAAAACCCCACCTGTCACAATCTCTTTGGGAGAGATGCAGGTGTTTTGTCTTTATAAAAGCTAACTCTTCCTAAATTCAGGTGGGTATCATCCATCATTAATATTGCTCATCCATAGGCCCCTCACCACTGCCTGCTGGCTTTGTCCTGTCAGGAGCTTCACCTAACCCACACGTGGGGAATGTGGGTTCAGATTGTGGAGAAGACGTTCTGCACGTCCCAACAGCAGCAAAACCACACGGAGCGAGCAAGAGGGAGAGGCCTGAGGCTGGTTAACTCTCCAGAGAAGCTGGAATCTTTGAATAGTGTAATTAATTCATTAAACACCGTCAAGGAGCGCTACAGGAGGATGGGGGCTGTGTGGGGAAGATGTCAGCACTAGGACGGTACATCCTGGGCTTGGGAACGCCTCTCCTGCAGAAAACAAAGCCCAGGCTCCCTTCCAGTCCCACCAGCTCCAAACCCAAATGTGATTTTCAGGTGTGACGGGCAGTGGGTACAGCCTGTGCTGTGGTACCCAAGGCACGAGGCCCTGCGTTGTCACTGCAAACAGGATCACATTAAGCAGCCCCAGCCATGGCATGTAAAGCTGAGGAGGAACTGAAATGGCATAGAAAGGGAATGGGGATGCGTCGCTAGGCAACCAGCACCTTTTCGGGGGGATGGTGTGAGTCCGGACACATCCGCAGCGCTGGCAGGTGTTTGTAACGCAGAGGAGCCTGTCCCTGTGTCTGGGTGACAGGCTGGGTTGGGTGCTGCGGGGGTGAGGACCACGAGACTGGTGTCAGCTGAGCGCCAGCCCCAGCGCGACCAGCATCCCGCAGGACCTGCTCCGGCACAGATCCGTGCCACAGCCAGGTTGGCAACAGGTCATGGAATAGAATCGCCTGGGTTGGCAGACACCCTTTATATCACCCAGTCCAACCACAGCCTAACCCTGCCTAGCCCACCTCTAGACCGTGTCCTCAAGCACAACATCTACACACCTTTTAAATCCCTCCAGGGGTAGTGACTCCAACCACCTCCCTGGGCAGCCTGTCCCAATGCCTGACAACCCTTTTAGTAAAGAAATTCTTCCTGATACCCAAAGGTCTGAGGCTGCTTTGCTGAGATTTCCGATTCATTCTCCCACAGCTAGCACAGCCCACACGAGTAGGGCATTCCCCTCTGGAAAAAAGTCACAAGGAAAGCTGAATGCTGTGGAAGGCTTAGTCATCCTCTTCATCCATCGCCGAGTCTTTCTCCAATGGGTTTAGGTAACCCCAACCCAAAACCTCCACACACATAGCAGTGCCTCTTCCAGAACCTCAGTCTGGGCTCTCAGGGTCATTCCTGAGGGACCCAAACACAGGTTGTGTGTATGACAGACACACACTGGGATGGACGGGGAACATGCAGGACGGTCCCACCTTTACCTGGAAGCAACTTGGCTTTTTAGAGCATCCCACAGTTGCAATTCCCCTGTTGCTGCTAGGATGTGCCTGGGATTTAACTGTCAAATGGGAAGTGGTGAAGGTAATCCCAAAGCTGGTGGAAATCACCACCTCTGCTGCGCTCAGAAGGCAATTAATAATGAAGTGATTACTTCAAATTATTCAAATAATTATGTTTGTGCATATGCATGCTGATGTGTTGCTCCGAGGGGCTGGGCAAAGGCTGCAGGGGTATTTCACCCATCCAGTGCTTTACACAGCTTCTGGCTTCCTCACATCCCAGCCAGGGCTCCTTTTCCCTTCAGGGCTTTCTCATCATTACCCCGTTCTGAGGCAGGTGTTTACCCTGCTATCATGCAGCCAGCTCCGGCTGCGCAGCGAGTCAAGTGAGTGATAGAGCTGCACTTGGGCTGAGCCTTGAACCCAAGGGACTGGCAAAGTACCGCAGGGAGTAGTGCAGGGCCAGAAGTAACAATTACAAATAGCCAATATAATGGGTTCTTTTAACGAGGATTGCTTTGAAGTTCCCAGAAGGATTTAATAGGAAGCCAGAGTATGACCTTGCCAGTTCTCCAGGGCACACTGAGATTTGAACTAGGTTTTTCTTTAAACAAAAGTCCATTTTTAGCTCGTAAGGCTTTCAAGTGGAGGCTGCTATTGGAGACAGATGTTTTTAATTCGTCAGGTTTTTCTTAGGATGTGCTTTTTTGTGAGGACAGGGAATGTGTCCAGTGGGAAGAATAATAAAAGCAGTTCTTGGGTGAGCTAATGGCATAATGATAGAAATCAGCTCAGGTCAAAGTGGCAATGACATGACATTCTTCTGGGCTAAGATGCTTGTTAGGGATTGAGTACATAAAGCATGTGTTGGCTTTGTGGTTCTGCACAAGTATTAGATGGAGACCAATCTGCTGTTGAACTTTTATCTCGACAGGGATGCAGAAACTCTGAGCTCAGATAGCACAGGGAAGCGATTGCATTGGAGAGATGCTCACACTACAGTACAGAGCTGGGAGATTCTGACTTCATTTCCAGGACAACGATGCCCATTAATTTCAGCAAGGCAGGCTCTCCCACAGCGACTCCCAGAAAGGATGGGAAGAAGCTTATCGTGCCCATCACCTTAAACCCCACAGAGCGATGTGCAGGTTTCTCTGCAGTCAGCATGCTCCACTGTATGCAGCACGTACTTACCTCTCTGAAAAAGAAGAATGAGTTGCTCATTTGTACCTTGGGCACAGCTTCATATAGCAGACCAGATAAACAGTAAGTCAGGACATGGCTAGTGTTCAGAGCCACGCTTGTCCAGCAGAGGAGGAGTGGAGCTGTGTGTGGCTGGAAGCGTCTGATGGCATGGGGTCACTGTTCCACTTCTCTAACACTGCTCTGCAGGTGGCAATTCATGCAGCCTTCATAAAGATGAGTAAGGAAAATCCTACAGAATCCAGCACAAGACAAACGCTCCCCATTTCTAAGACAACGTGTGCAATGATGAACTCCACCACAGCCAAGCTCCACCTCCAGCCAGGAGGGGCCACGCACTCTGTGGTGGGGTCCCACTGTCCCTCAAGTTGAGGGCAAAGCCCCAGCTGACTCCAGCAGAGCCAGCACCTCCTGCCATAAAACTCCACAGTACAGTGTAAGACCGCGTGGGCAGCTGTGGGCTTCTTACAACACTGCTATAGCATGTTTTGGTGGGGGCCAGCACCGTGCCCAGGCAGAACACATCGCTGAGGAACATCCCCAAAACAGAGCAGCCTCTGAGCAGAGAGGTGCCTACAGCACGGGTGAAACTGAGTGTCAGAGGGAGTTTGCCCCTCTGAAGAATACCATAAAGTTGTGTACCTGTATCCATTCACAAGGTGTGTGCCTGTATCCATTCTCACAAGCTCTAAAAATAATCTGCAGAGGGTGTGTGTGGCACACGCTGCCCTCAGGAAGGGCAAGATACAGCGCTCATCCTTCACGAGTATTTCCCAATCAAAGTGACAGCTCTGTGTAAACAAACAAAAAGCGTGGCGTTTATCTCCCTGCCTCCAAACTGCTTATGCTGATAACTCCATCAGCATCACTAAACTCCTCTTGTGGTGCTGGAAAGATGATCTAAAGTACCTGTGGTGACAGACACTGCCTTCAGCCTCCTCAGGACCCGGCTGAAAGATAATTTCTATCAGTCACATCTCTGACTCCTTTGCAAGCTATTATTAAGGCAGGTGTCTTCAGAGACAGATTCAGGGCTTGTTGTCTATATTAATTTTCCTGTCTGAGCCAATAAAAGGAAGAATTCTTGAGTGCAAGAACGGAGCCATGCGTATGCTGGTTGGGGCCTGAAAAATCATCATGTGGGTTTTTTTGCCTGGAGGATAACTCTAGGATGGAGATTTTGAGTTGGGCAATGAGATTGCAATAGCAGAGGATTAGTTTTACCCTCCTAAAAAAAGGCTCAAATCAACAAAGCATTGTACTGCCAGAGCATCAACCTGGAGCGCGTCTGGCTGCATCTTCCCCCTGCCTCCTGCTTCTGGGTCAGGTGAAGTTTGAAGGTATCTGCACCACTGGGATAAGGAATAAACAGCAGAAAGGCTTATCAATGCTTCCAGCAAGAGAAAGAGGATTAAAGAAGACCCGGCACGAGGAGCAGCCACACGGCTGCCGGTGCCTTGGGCCACGTAGGGGTGAGGCACAGTTGGGATCAGGCCGGGGAGCCGAAATCCCCGGCCACAGGCAGCACGCCAAGGCAGCTGATCCCAGGGGACAGCACAGTCGCTGTACAAACCATGGCATCACCTAAATTCTCAGTGCTTCGCTGCAGGCAGCAGCACAGCATCGCAGGACACGTGTTTCCAAATCTGTATGAGGTTATGGCAAGGAAGAAACAAACTCAATTCATGCTACCCCTTAGCTGTACTGACAGTACAGAACATGTACTAATTTAAACTGAATTTAAAATGTTTCCCTTTGAATGCTGTGGACTGGAAAGATAATAAATAGCAGCAAATTATTTTCACCTGCTTAAAACAAAGGAATTAATAGTACTTTGGTTATCTTACCTGGAAAGCCAGGCTCTGTTGAGGGCTGTTAAAGCCAAGTGTGAAAACAGTTTGCATGAAACATAATTAAAATTATGACCTGAGTGATTTTCTGAAACATCCTGAAGGAGCTACAGGAAAATGACTTCTCTCTGCCTCTTGACTTTGCTCCTGAACCTTCTAAATGTCCTCCACCGCCTCGTGCCGCTGTCCCGTCTGCTGCCTGCCCTGTGCCATGCCATCACTGGAGTGATGCTTTCTCCCTGGGTGCACATCTCTCCATCCTCTGACCAGGAACCCGGCAATGCGTTGTGCTCTCCTCTCCACTCACTGAGGCCCAGTATAAACGTACCCACCCAGACCCAGCAGAGGACTGTTCTCCAGTCAGCCCCGTCCCAGCAACAGCCCAGCACTTCCCCGAGCGAAGCCTGGGTTTGACCTGAGCGGATGCAGGTGTAACCGTGTGGATATAAAGCTATCACACCCGCACTCCTTTCCTTCCCTGCTGCCCTTTCAGTGAGCACAGCTCCACGGGGGTAGCCCGTTCATCCATTCAGCGATCAAAGAATTGGAAACATTTTCTAATTAATCATTGTACTTAATCAAAAACCGAGAAACCCAAAGTTCCCTGCAGCTGCCAAACCACAGAAACACAGACAGGAACAACATGGTTTTTCTTTCTTCCTCCCAGCTGTACCCAGTTTTGGGTCCCATACTTCGTTGGATCGCCAAGGTATTTTCTGTTAACTCCTTTAATGAAGGAGTTTACAAGTGATTCCACGACTTAGCCTATTTCCTGTTCTCCTACAAACCAGCACATTGCCCTCCCACCAGCCCCTGGGTGCAGTGGCTGTATCTCCGTGCCGTGCCAAACTTCAGACCTCCAACACACCAACTCAGCTCAGCTGAACAACTCGGGCACTCATGGTGCAGAGCCAGATCTGTTTCTCCCCCTTGGAGCCACTGTCCTGCAATAGCAAACTGAAACCAAGATGACACCTGGGGAGAAAGCGTTTGCAGACTTTGGATTCTGTCTCTGAACCGCCCCAGCAGTCAGCTGCCTGCTCACACCATCACCCATGTTTCCCAGCAAAGAGCAGCTCTGCTGATGACGTGCGTGATGAGGGAACCAGGCAACGAGGAGAAAAACATCATCTCACCAAAGGACTGATAATCTGAAGGTGTCACAGGACAGGCACAACAGGGTTACACTGAATACAACTTCCTTGTGCTAGAGAGACGGGTCAGAGCTTCATTTTAAACAACCATGAGTGTCCCATTTGCTCTTTCCAGGAAAACATAATGATAGAGGAGACAGACCAAACACTCCAGCTTCCCGTGGGTAACTGGTTCTTACCCAGTACCCATCCTCTGAAGTGATGTGTTTGCCTTCATAAACACCATGTACAAAGACTGGCTGCCTGCTCCAAGGGAGGTGAAGCTGGTAGGAGAAGGTCTGAATGGCAGGGCTGACTGCCCCACGGTGTCAGGGGTAAAGATGCTCCTTCACCACTAGCCTGCTCCTCGTGGGAAAACAAAATCTTAAACGGTATTCCCCCAACACTTTGGGATCTGGCATGGCAGCTTAAACCAGAACAGCCCCCCCCCCCCCCCAACAAACTGTGGGTCTTTTGGCATCAGAAATACGCACAGACACCAGATTCATAGAGTCACAGAATCACTGAATCATCAATGTTGGAAAAGACCTTCAAGATCAAGTCCAAGGATCAGCCCTACATCACCGTGACGTCTAAACCATCTCCCAAAGCACCTTGTCTGCCTGGTTTTTCAACACCCCCAGGGACAGCAGCTCCACATCTCCCTGGGCAGCCTGTAACAAACATCTTAAGAGAAAAACCAAGAATGTTCATGAAGTGCAAAGAGGCCAAATTCACTGGAAAATGCATTCACGGTGTGTGATTCTGTAACAGAGTGTGTATCAGAGCCCTGCTCACAGCTGCATGGTTCAACAGGACAATTCTGCTGCAATCAACATTTAATTTCTTTTGCAGAAAGTCTTGATTTCAAATATCCTGGCAATGTTTAACAGCTGATATTAATAAGAGTACAGATTTAATGTAAGGCTCTTTATTCTGCGGACATGATCAGCATTGGGACAAGTGGTGTAACTATGGCAACTACTTCCCCCCCCCTTTTTTTTTCCTCTTTCCACTGAATAGCAAGAGCAGACAGCTCACTAGATGTGGTGCCAAACCCTTCCCCCAGGTAAGACTCAGCGCTCTGAGTTACAGAGCAGTAACCTAGCCAAACTCTGGATCCTGGAGCTGGAACACCTTTCTTCCCTATTACCTGTGCCCACTGGGTTTCAGGGGCATTTCCTTAGCCATTAACCTAATCCCTGTCTTTTTAATTTTTATTCTTTTTTTCCACTATGGCTAGAAAATAAAGCCCTTCCTCAGTTCCTTGCTGCCAGCCTGAGCTGAAAACCAACAAACTCACCCTGAAGTCAAAACACCTATTTTCAGGAACAAAAGGATGCTCCCTGTAATGTATGCCCGTACGTCACAGAGATGCACACATTTCCATTCCCAAAGCCAAGGAAGAGGAAAAAAAGCCCCTGTGATGATTCCCAGTGATGGGGAGTGTGAAAGCAGTGCCTGCATGCCATGAGAGGAACACTGAGAGGGACCAATTTCCACTGCGCTGTGTTTGCTGCTGCCTGCGAGCCCCAAACCCCCAACAACCCCCAGCCTCTGCCACGCAGATTTATTCTCTCCTCGCTCCCTGTGTCAACACCAAGCAATACCTGTCTCATTCTCCAGCGGTAGTTCGTGTCAGTGACAAATGATGCTCAGCTGTGCCTCACGCTCGTTTCGCCCGCACGCTCCTGTGGTTTATCAGCACTGTCATTCCAGAGCATGGCACTGGAATCTTCTATGGGTTTGTTTGCCACTGGGTGACAAAATAGATCAAGGCTTGGGCAGGGTTACCAAAGGCACGCTGCTGCACCCAGGGACCGGCTCGTACAAGGCTACGGCACCCAAGCATTGCAGGTGTAGATGAAACAGCCTGGCCAGAACGCCAGTGATTGCAGTGAAATTAAGCTGAGAATGTCAGGTCTGATTTCATAATCTGACAAAACTCTTCATCCAAGTCACCTCATTAACACAGATGAGGATGTGAGCGCACTAAGAAAGCACAGCACACGCTCCCACGTGGGAACGGCATCGAGCAAGTCTGGATGAGGGGACATTTACCCTGCTCAGGAGAAAGGGAGTCACTGTAAACACATGGAATACAAGAGCCAGAAATCTTTTGTCTTTTCCCTGAAATTTCAATTTGCAAATTTGACAGATTGTCCCTGAGAGGAAGTAAGGACTGAAGATGGACCAGTCAGAGGGAGAGCCTGGCACAGCTCAGAGTGTATCAGGCACGAAAGCTGGAGAGGGCTGGGTCCACGAGGGGCAGCAATACACGGATCCTTCTTCCAAATTTCCCAGGAAAAATGATTGCAGGGAAAGAAAAAGAGAAACAATGGAACAAAAGAGAAACACTAATCCTAACACACTAATTAATACTCATCTGTGCCTCAAAACACAAACCTAGCTGCCTATCTTCTAATATCCAAAGCTCAAACAACGTGTCTTAACCAGCGCCGTTCAGACACTGCGCTGCAAGGGGACCAGTGAAGGGCGTACAGGATTTCGGCTTCTCAAGCAGGGAAGTCTGACACCTCCCTGCACATTTACAAGTCTTGTGAGTCATGAAAGATGTGAGGCAGTCTGCAAAATAATTAACACGGGGGCACGCAATAATGTGACAGTATCAAACTGCATCTAGTGAGGAGGAGCCGTGCTGCACACGGAGCCTGCGAACTCCCCGGGCTCGTAAGCACCTACTGCCTTGGTATGGGCACACTTCAGTTCTTACAGCAACATTTCCTGGCCATATAATGAGATATATATATATATTAAAAATTTAAAATAATGTATATAGCTGTGGGTGTCTTCCTGGGACTGCATGCAAGAGGAGGAAAACCCTGAGCAGGCAAGGGAATCTCAAACTATTCACCTCTTCCAGCATAAGACCAAGATCAGTTTGGAACTGGGTCATGACTCATATCCCAACAGCTTCATTATAGGATCCTCTAACTAACTGCATGGATTCTAGCAGGCATACGACCGAGAAACACGATCACTTTACACAACGTGGTGCCACACGTACCTTACCAATGGCCTCAACACTTTGCAATCACCATGGAAATTTCTCCACATACAGATCAAGCAAAACAACAACTGGCAAAGCAACCAAAACCCTCCTGGAAGCAGTATGCTGTGTCCAAGCCCTGGGGAGAGCCAGAGCACAGCAAGCTCACAGGTACCACTCAGGTCCTTCCTGGAGCATGAAATGCCCATGCCATGGTTTTCATTGTCCTTGGTGTCACACTGTTGCTCTCACACCACTATGGGCCTTGTTCTGAGATGTACATGATCCCCTCTGCAAGGCACAAGCATCTCAGCATCACCCTCCCCAGGAGGAGGCACAAGGGGGAGGGACCACAACAGCGTCACCGCACTGGGACGCTCTGAAAACCCATGGGACCGATCCAGGTCACTCAGCTATCCCACACACCAGCCACTGGATGGGTCTCCTCCTCCTGGCCTGAAGCACGTTGCCCAGAGATGGGCCAGGAGAAAAGCACTGCAGATATTCCCCCAGCACCAAGTGGGACTCTACAGCCCCACAGAAGCATTTGAGGTTTCTTTGCCTTGTCCAGGTGACGGCCAATTTTTCCCCCTGACTCACATCCCACATAGAGTTTTCCAAGCCTTTTATTTTCATCAGTCTCAGCAGAAAAGAAGTCCTATTTGTCACTCACAGGAAACAATTTAAAAGCATTATAAACACATCTCTCTGTGCATCACAGAGAAATTGATACAGTCAAGTAACAGCTTAAGCACCGTGTTTGTACCTACATACAAACACGTTACTAGCAAAACAAGTGTCAATTTACAACTGGGTTGATGTTTTCCTGATATCACTGCTTTGCTTTTAATACAGTGTATTGTTTCTTGCTGGGTTTTGTTTTGTAGTCTTGGAAGAACAAATCAAAACATAGCAGCCAGAGCGACAGCAATCAGCTGTGCTGGAGCAGAAACACTCAGGGCGACGATGGAAACCACTGTGTGTGCCGCAGGCAGGCACTGGTCTGGGCAGGGCCATCGCCAGCCCAAACTCATCTCATCTGTAGCAGCTTTTCTAGCCCAGCACTCTGCACACTTTGAAATCTGCTTAAAGAATCTGAGCAGCAAATCGCTTCTATAGGACCTGGATGCCCAAGTTACTTGCATCCCTTTGCAGGCAGCAATGTCTCCCATTGTACAATGATGTTACATGGAAAAATAAGCTCTACCTGTGCCAGCTCCTAATTATTTACATTCTAAATGGCTTTGAATGAAAAAAAAGAAATAGATATTTCTCCTGAGATGGAGGGCGTCTTCTAGGTCTTTCCTACTCTTCTCATCTCTTCCCCTTAGCAGCTTTGCCTTTGTGTAGCCATGCCTGTCACTCTTTCACATTTGATTTGCACTGATGCTCTGCGTGGCCCCTTCTCCCACCCCCAGACCCCAGCCAGCACCAACCCTTGTGACTCAGGAGAGGCAGGCAATGCTGATGCTCCCGAAGAGCTCCGCACCTTAAGTCAGGCTTTCTGCCCGAGCTGTGTAAGCCAGACTAATGGGCATGATTCAAATGCAATAAAAAGCAATTTGGACACTTCACAAGGGCTTGAGTTGGATTGAAACTGGAGCGGTGGCAATTCGCACTGGCTGGAGACATTAGTGGTTTTTTCCCCTATGACTCAGAGATTCAATTCAAGCATCCCTTCCTACCTTGGCTGAGATAAGTTCTCACCTATTAGGGATCAGCTAAACATTTTGAAGGCTGTATACAGCAATTCCTTCTAGCACCAGCTGCACGGTGCTGCAGTACCCAGCCCAGCGCCGTGTGTACTGGGGCAAAGCCACAAAGCAGTGGGCAAAGCCCCCTGCACATGCCCACGGAACGACAGCTATGGGAAATGTTCATTAGTGGTCAATACCAAACACTTTCTCATTCCCCTCATTCCAGCAGTAATTCCTGCCCCATGAGGACACAGGCACAGTATCCACACACAAGACCACCACGTACGCAGCCACAACAGTCAGAAGCAGCCAGCCCTCAAAAATTGTTCACTTGGGGTTACTCGGGGCAGGTGCTGGGGTCACCCAGTGTGGACAGAAAAAAACATCTGCACATTTTTTTGGAGCCATTTCTAATTTTAGAGTAAAGAAGATTAACCTGTGAGTTAGCAAACGCCGTATTTAGGCTGGCAGGAAACCCTGCCAGTACAGCTGCTCGAGACAGCTCCGAAAGCAGCTTGTTAGTGGTTGGATCTGATTGCCATAATTAAAGTCTGATCATTTGTTTGTTCCTTTTAAAATTGTTATCAAATAGCCACATCTTCACAGGCTTTACTGGACGTCCACCAGTGGAAAGTAGACGACTACCAGCCCCTCGTTCTGCTGGGACACAGAACAGGGACTAAAATCACCCAAGTCCCAGGTCTCCCCTTCCCAGAGCAAACCCTACGCCCTGGAGCCAGCAGCACTGGATGTGTGAACAATTTTTAAGCGAGATGTGTGCTCAGACAGAGCTGCACTAACACGCACTCCTCATTTCCTTATGGATATCATCCAAATACTTTGAGAACAAAGTAGTAAGAAGCTGGATTTTTCCTTACCTTTTTGGAAAGCAGCAAAAGCTATACAGTAGGTGGAAGAGTGTACCAAGTAACAGATTTTTGAACACTCTTTCTTACTGGTGGTATGCAGTCTACAGGAAAAGTAAATACAGCGGTATGTAGAATACATCTGTTCACAAGAAACCCTTCACATTTTGCCCTGCCATGGAGCCACCACATGAATCCAGCTGAAGAGCTCAGATTAAAGCAGTGATAGTGGAAAGCTGAGAGATGCCAATATACAAAATTAACTCCGGGCTCATAACGAATAACCCAGCTCACAGCAGTTCAGGTACCTCTGAACGCGGGGCAGCTGCTCACAATGCAGCAGGTCTGCTTCAGTGATTGCTTTTCTCCTTTTTCCCCTCTTCCCTGAACAAACTTGGGAACCTTTTGGCTTTGGCTGAACAGCCCCAAGTCCTTCCTCACCCATGCTGCCACTGGCAGTTTCCCTGGCATCATCAACAACCCTTTTAGGCTTTTTCCTCAAAACGATGGGTTAGCCAGCATCGTGGCAGTGATGGGAAGGACAAACACGAGCAAAACACAAACACACCAGGGCATAGCACAGGAGCCTTTGCACATCCATCCCAGACCAGAGACGCTTGTGTTCCACATGCAGCACCCAGAGCTTCCTGATGGGAACCCACCAAGCCAACGGCCATTCTCAGTGCACGGAGAAAGCGAGGATGGGCGCACACTGCTCCTGCTGCTGGGGATGGAGAGGAGCTGACAGCGCTCAGCAAAGCAGGGCTTTAAAATGGAAACATGCAAACGGTGCCTGGCCCAGCTGGGGATAACGGGCAGTGACTGCACTGCACTGCTGAAAGGTGAATCGACTGCCAAGTGGGTTCTGCTTAGTGCTAAGTAAAGGGGAACGAGAAAAAAAAGGTCTTGAAAATGCCTGGATGGGCACCGAGCCCTCAAAGCAGCTGCTAAACTAAGAGTCCTCAAACTTACAACCCTACTGAAAATTACACCAAGTCCCAAGTTTTCTGGCTAGCCCACGGTGACCCCCTTCCCCTGCTACTCCTCAGCAAGTCTGAAGTCCTCAGGGAAAGCGATCTCCTCCCACAAGCCACTCTGCCTTTCCCAGCCAGCTGTCACTGTGATGCACGTGGATGCTGCACGCCTCCTGTTCACTACTGGGCTATGCTGGGCTACGCTGCACTACTCATCTGTTCACTACTGGGCTACGCTGCACTACTCATCTTCATCCCAGAGCTATCAGTATAGCAGGCAGACACGGAAAAAAAGGGGGAGGAAACTTGACCACAGCCCTCCCCACACTCTGCAATTTCTCCGTGAGCCTGAAAATTGGGGCAGTGGAACATCAATGTTCCCTGAGCTGCCAAGTCCCAAAACACCCCAGTTCCTGCAGAAAAGCATCCTCCCCATAGAGGAGGGCAGCTGGGGCTTCCTTCTCAGGGCTGCCCCAAGAGGGAAACGCGGGAAAGCAAACGCCCTTCCACCAAGGTCTGCTCGTCCAGCCTGCGGAAGCCCAACCTCCTCATTACCAAGCAACCGAGATGCTGATTTCCCTGTCGCTCTGTTTGGTGAAACCATGAATTAAAACAAGTTGCTAGGGAAAAGGAGTAATTACATGTAAATCTCAATATAAGTTAAGTATGGGTTGGAGGTTCAAATGTTTTTCTCCACAGTCTGACACTCTGCTCCTGCAGCAGAAGCGCAGGCAGACGGCGGGGCGGCTGCTCTGTTCACACTCACTACTCTCTTCAACTTCAGACCTGATGAGAAGCAGCTTCTCAAGCAGTGTGAAGTTCAACCAAAGGCACATGAGAGCGGAATGAACTCGTCACAGGGGTGGATGCTGCTCCTGCACTCCAAATTCCGCTCACCTGAGCCTGCTGCAAACATGGATTAGCAGGGAAAAGCTGCTGAAGGAAAAGCGTGCACATGCCAGAGGGCAAACTGGAATGACTAAGAGAGGTTTCATATGTAACCAAGTTTTGGACTGAAAAGCTGAAACATACCCTGTTCAGCATGCAACCCCTCCACACACCCCGTTCAGCATGCAACCCCTCCCAGGCCATGGCTGGGAAGCTTGGCTTGCCAAACTTGCCATGTTTCCCTGCTCTCCCATGGGTGGGACACAAGGTTACAGCACTTCAAGTGACTTCACCCCCACATCAGTGCACACCCCCTTGTGCTCACTCTACAGCCCCAGTGCTCAAGCCCAGCTCTCCTAAGTGCTCTGTATATTTGTTCCGAGCTCAGATTCCCTCAGCTCTCCTGGGAGCTGGTGCAGCATCCCCATGCGATGCTCAGCACTGCTGAGGACCACCTGCTTGTAGGGAGCCACTCCAGTGATTTATAGGCTACCCAGTTTTACAAGCATGTCTTCAGGGCATTAGGGATGCTCTTCAAATTGATAATAAGACTTGAAGGTTTTGCTCAAGGCTATTTCTTCTGTAAATCACCCACACTTGTTGCTTTTGGTTTTGACTCAAGACATGGGGCAGATATGTAGGAAAGGCCAGAAATCTGGGCTTAGTCACCAGATTCCCCCGTGTTTGGAGGTACATGAATCCCGTGCTGGTGGCTTGGTGTTAATGATTTCTTAGGAGATAGGAAGTATTTGTGTATTTTCAATAGAAACGGCAACTCCAGCCTCCAGTACCCGAACAAGCCGTGAACAGCAGCACCACCAGAGAACAGGATAGAAAATCAAACTGGGAAACCCCACTGTACTTTTGCACTTAGGGCAAAACTCCTGGTGCCAGACCTGTCCCTGAGCTGGCTCTGTTCCGTGCTGGGGGGTCCCAGCTCATTCCTTCATCCCCTTTGAGGGACTTACTTCCAGGCTAACACAGTGAGTTTCAGAGGAGCCTGGCACAGAACACCAACCAGGGCTCCCCATGCCCATGCTCTTCAGTTAAACTGCTAGGAAAACATCAAAACCTTATTTACTTTTTGGAGACCATTTCCAAAACCTCATTGAAAAGGTGGAGACTTCTGCTCAGGTGACACTGCTTTTTCTGAGCTCAAACCTACAGTTTTTCCACCTAAAAATGGAACTGTGAATGTTTTTTAAACAAAATATTTGAATTTCTTTTTTAAAAGGAGGCTCAGTTCAGTGAATTACTTGTATCAACATACACACCACGTGTTGGCTGCTCAGGGGCTTGATCGACAGCCTATTGAACTCGATAGGAAAGCTCCCCTGAACCGCAGCAGTGGCCTGCCCTGGCACTAAATGCACCCCAATGCTTTAAGTACAGCAGCAGTTTAATTCGTTTGATTTTCTAATGATTTTTCTCAACACACACATCCAGGGAATGAAACAGCAGTAGTGGCTGCAGCTGATAATATGAACAGATGGGACTAGATATATATATATATATACATGTAGAAGTAATTACAGCATTTAAAATGAAATTTCTTTTTGAAACCATACAAAATGTAAAAGCCCAGCACTTGGAGAAACACATACAGATCAATACCATGTCAGTTGTCCTGACTGACTATATTGAACAAACAAATCTGTACATTTTATAATCCAGAAGCATTCTCCCTTCCACACACTCATTTCCACATTGGACTTTACCCAGTGTTAAATCAGCCTTAGTGAAACCCTGACTGAAGGCTGGATGCTTAAGGCAGAAACGGGTTGGTCTTGGCAATCAGAGGGATTATGTACCTTACAGCTTCTCCTGCCTCTTGAAAACATCCTAGCATATAGTCCTGGGTGGAAAATATGTTTTCCCAGGAGCATGTGGGGTTAAGCAAGCAGTATTTCTTCTTAACAACCACATCTCCTTCCCAGGGGACTGTCTGACTTGGGCAGGGAAGGGGTTATCCTTAGAGGGCTGAAAAGAGCAATCAGGTGCAATAAGAGTGGGGGGAAGCCCAGAGCAGGACACCCCCAAGCTGTAGTTCCCACATGGGACTTTTCCTCCTCAGAACTTTTATATTCTTTTTGTTCAAGTCTTTGAGTGGGAATTTTTAGACTTACTTTTCTGGAGGAGAAACTAATTCACACCCATTTGACCAGCTCAGCAACACACGCTCACCTCCCTTTCCCAGCTGTCCTTCCAACCCCCCATCCATCCTTCCTCCCCTTCCCTCCTCCTCCTTTCTCTCCCTCTTTCCTCAAAGGCCTTCCCCACCTGGCTATCTCGGGCAGAAAGGCTCCCAGATCACTGAGGAGCGGCTAGAGTCCGTGCCTTGGGATGCTGGACCTCAGCAGCATCCCAGTGAGGAACAGATGGAGGGACCACAGGCTGTGGAAGAGGTTCCTTCTCTGTGGACAGCATTCTCTAGCCAGCTTGGACCTAGCAGGGCTGCCCTCACTCTCGCTGGGTACTACCCTGGCATGGGAAATGTATCTGGGGCTCTGTTTAGCATGACCAGAGGAGGTGTAACATGGTCCTTCACATATCTGAAGCGTTTCCTTTCTGTCCCACATCACAGTGCTCACTCGGGCAGCCCAGCTCTGCTTCCAAAGACAGATGATGTTTTTGCAGTTGGAATATATTCTGTATACCTGCACGATAAGGCATGGAGGGAAATACTCCAGGGGCAGCAAAGGGAGGAAAAGTGCTGTGTCAATAATTTGCTGGCTGCTTCCACTTTGCTTTGACAGCAGAGTTGCTGCTTTGAGGCAGATACTCAGATGGCAGCTAATAGACAAGAAGTGGCAGGGATTTCAGCAGCAAATGGATGAACGGATCATGGGCAAGGAAAGGGCATTTCTCCACATTCAGATCTGTTTTTCATAAAAACTGCAGACATGCCTAAACCTTTCCAATACGCTACAAAGTTCTGCAGCTGTCTTCTTCCCCAACTCCTTCCAGATTCAAATGCAAATCAAATTTGATGGCCTCAGTATGTAATTTTGTGCTACAATATACCATGCTATGCACATTAAGAAAACTGGAAGCATCTTTTCCATCTATTTTTCCTCTTAAATCAGTGGCAAGATTTGCATTCATTTTTCCAGGACCGGATAAGATAATCCTCAAATGGGAATCTTCAAAGGTCATGAGATTTCTTGCAGAGGAACTCTGCAGGAAGCAAGGTCAGCCCTCGGGTTAGCAGAGCTATCAGTGAGTTTGGCACTTGTCCCTCCCTCCATCCTGGGAACTGTACCTGCCAGGGCTGGGAAGGCTTGAATGAGGCAGACTGAAAGGTCTGGTACTCAGGGGTGCTGCTAGTGTCTCTCTTACTCACTCACGGGGGAGAAGGAGGAGGAGTTACTCACAGCTCCCAGGCATTTGGAGAGGAGCTGCTGCCAGCTGGCCCCACTCAAAAACACGAGGAGGAGATGTAGAAGAATATATGGGAGAGATCCCAGACCTCTCACTGGAAAGACCCAGTAATCCCAAGACCCTCAACCCTCAGATTTCAGCCAACGTCCCCAACACCCCCAGCCAGCCAGCCAACAGATGAGCAGTACTTACTGTTGGGGTCCACGTTCTCACACAGCTCCGTTTTGGCTTCGCCGTTGGGCCTGTCGCTGGGCTTGTGCGAGAGCCGTGAGGACATGGTCGCTGCTGTCACCACAGCCTTGAAGCTGCGCTTCCGCTTCTGCACGTTGAGCTCGGGGTGGAAGATGATGATGTACACCTTCGGCATGTAAAGCATCCCCAGGGCCACTGAAGCACTTAAGTTCATGGATATTGTAAGCGTGGTAGTTTGTATGTAGAGCTAGGAGACACAACACACGAGACACTATTACAAATAAGACGAGTGGGAAGCTGCCTGCAGCACTTCAAACATCCAGAAAGCCTTTAAACACGTTCTGCTATGAGTCTGCAGCCAAAGATGCCTGAGCTGAGACCTGGGCGCTGCAAAGCCCCCTGAGCTCAGCCCACATTGGGTACCTGTTGTAGAAGCTCCCAGTCTCCGTACCAGCACGGCTTCTGCTGGCCACGTATGCTGAGGTTCCCTTCAGCTTATTTAAAGAGCAAAGATCAGACCTGGAGCCCAACAATGCCGGTGTGCATTTAAACCAGGGTCTGCTGTAAGCCACCGAATGGGAACTGCTGTAACACAGGTTAGTTAAACATCTCTTTTTAAACAACTGAGGGAGGTGGGATGCTTTTGGTTCTAATTCTCTGCAGTTCATTGAAGTAACTTTGCAGAGACCCCACGATTTGTGTGCTCCTGACACTCAGCTGTGCTTATTACAACAAATAGTAAAGTCAGAGAACAGGAGATCAGTGCTCGAGGAAACCCCAGGATTAAAAACATGCTCTGCAAACACACAGGCCTGGAAAAGGCTCTTTGTTGGGTCTTTAAAAAAATTATCTTTTTAGACAATAATAGATAAACTTAATAAACACTTAATAGATAAACTAGAACAATTCTTGCAACTTTGGGTGATCAGGCACAGCTAAAAGGCAGGGGACAGCACAATGGGGGTGTGAGGGAGCTGAAGAGAGCGAAAGGTCTTTGGGGATCCTCTCCAGAAATTAAATACATGGTAAATCCACACAGATGGGGAAATCATCACACACTGAGGATGGTATCTTCAGGCACCCTTCCCTCATCTCCTCCTATTCAGCACTAATAAGTCTGCATTTCTGGTGGAAAAACTCCATGAATAAATACAATGGCAGAGTAAAATGCTGACTCTGCCCAGGTATTTCCAAATTCCCCTGTTTAGAAAAATACAAGCGTCCCCAGACTCACTAGTTATAGCTGCATAACAGCTGCCACGATCCTGATGAAGATTAGTGCTAGAAGCAGTAAAATGCCTCACAGAAAACATGAAGAACACATTGGGTGCGACTGTGTCCCCTGCAGATGAAGGCAGGCCACAGCTGAAGGGCTTCCTCAGTTTCTATGTACTCCTTATCAGAAGGAGATGACCCCGATGGTGTTGGGAATCCTGCCAAAGTCCAGACATTGGGATGTAACCCATCTCAGCCAGTGAAAGGATATGCTGGGCCACGTTACACCATTTGAGACTGGGAGGGAGCCCAGGAGGTCACCTCGCCTAAAGCCCTGCCCCAAGAAGAGCCCCTGACTCCAGAAGTGCTGCGGACAGACCACTCTGCCACCCCACACCCCAAACCCATCCTCTGTGGGGGGCTCACAGCCCCTGTGCCGAACTCCATCAGAGTGCCCAGGCCTCCACATCTTGTGGTGAGCTCCCGAGTGAAGCTGCCCACTGTCCTCTCTGGTGGCACAGAGAGCAGGTGGCCACCGTGCCCTCCCATCACCTCCTTTTATATGTTTAAATAGTGACAAGCTCACAGTTCATGGCTCGCAGAGCTTTCAAAGAGCAGTGTGGGACCACATCGCCCCTGGTCTCGGCCAGGTAACGGGGCAACTTCTTCCAGCTTCAGCTTCTGGGAACACCTCAGGCCCCTGTGTCCCCCTCTAACGTGGCCACTGCCCTTGCCCGCTGCCTCACCAAGACACGATGCTCCAAAGCGACACGGTGCTCTGCTGAGGACCCTTGCCAGAGGATTATTTCCTGAATTTATCTTTCGGCACCGCTGTGAAACATGATGTTTATTTTTTGCAGCCAGGCAGCGTGGGTGCCTGCTGCTCTGTGCTGCAGTTACTACCCGGCTGTTCCTCCTCACCTCCTACCTGGCAGCCGAACGGTCTTACGCTGCAGATACACACTCCATACCTTTATTTCCACGCATATGCACTGTGTCTATCTATCTTGTAAGAAGTTTAAAAAGAGAAGACAGTTCACAGTGCCTGGAGCTGATCCCCCTTTCTGTTGTGTTCACATAAATCAGCTGTAACTCAGTCGGGGTCGATAGAAATAGCACAGATTTAATTATTTATTAATTAAATTCAATAGGGCTTTGAAAACTAGAAATGAAATCTATCAAATATAACATTTAAGGGCTGAAGGATAAACAGGAAGATACCCTTCTTATCTTCAAAGCGCTGGTAACTTGCTTTTCTGCATGCTAAGTAAGACAGAAATAATTACAGCCTCATAAAGAGCTCCTGCAGTCACCATGGGAGCTGCAGGTGCCAACACCTCTGAAGGCCAGGGAGATGCTGAGGACAGCATAGGTGGCAAACCGCATCCCATCTCGGGCTGGTGTGGCTCCCAATTCTAGACTCAGACCACACATCTCTCTGCTAACACTTGGGAAGGGAGTTTGCTTAAAGCGTGTCCATGGTCCCTCTGGCTTAGCCCGAGAAGGATGCAGCCCTGTAACCCCTACTCAGGAAGAGCTGTCTCAGTTTCTGTGTGCATGATAGGGGCCTGGATCTGACCAGCACTGAATACCTCCCACACAAGAGCCAGATCCTCACGTTCCGTGGGCTTGTGCTTGGCCAGTGTGACCAGCCAAGACATGCCACCAGAGTCAGTCCCTGAGACGGGGCACTGCTTTCCTGGGGCATCCCAAGATTGCTCCTGAGGGTTGATTTCTGTGCCAGAGCTCAACGCCCCCAGCTACATTTGATTCTTCATGGGCTGCACCCATGGGGATCTGCCTTACCTGGAGGTGACTTGCCCTGGGGATGGTTGGACCCAACATTTTCCCCTTACTCCAGGGCTGCTGTGACTGCAAAAGCTGCAGCCAGCAGAGCCGGTGATGTTCCTATCCGGGTGGACACAGGAATTAACTCTGATTTCCTCTTGCTACTCAGGGGTGGGAGGTTCCATGGTTATTTATTCCTCGGGCCCCTGGCAGCATCACACCACTGAAGTTTCCTACCTTGCAGATGCCAGTGGGAGACAAAAGGCGAGGGAGAAGACAGCTTTTGTAGAACAAGGCAGGAAGAGTGACACCCAACGCTTCTCATGACAAATGGGAGCTTCACAAAGATAAGGGAAATTAATAGATATGCTCATTATGCAGAGCTGTAGTTTTATGTATTTTATCTCTGCTTTGTGGTTTTACCAGTCAGACATAAAAATGCAGTTTACACGAAACTATTTCATTTCTTATTTCCCTCCTTCTGATAAAGTCTCTGGAAGCAGTTCAGATGAATGCAAATGGCTGGCTTAAAACACAAAGGGTAGGATCCAACCGACAATGGGACTCTCCTAATTCATGCATGCCTTTTGCAGCTGGCTGGGGAAACCTGGCAGCTTCCAAACCTGAGATCAAATTAAGAAATTAAGATGCAGATTTAGCGAAAGAATCTCAGGCTTGACATGAATGAGAACTGGGACTGAGGGAAGGACTGGGAATCAGAGCTCTCTAAAAGCAATGTCTGTCGGGCTCTGCAAGCCCACTCCCACGGCAGGTCCAGAGCCACGCTCACCATGACATGAGGACAGAGCAATTCCAGAGGGTCGCCCTCACTCACCTCCCTCTTCCTCCCTCTCAACCAGACCCTGAATTTTGGCAAATCTTCTCTCAATGCTCAACTTAGCACGGTGCCGTTACAAATGCATCAGACTTTGAAGCAGGCAGTGGAGAACACTCCACCCTAAGGATATCATTCACATGCAAAGGCACCTAGATTTTATCATTTATTTTACATAAAGGGTTTCCATTTGAATTTTAGATGTCTGTGTTTTCCAGATTCTTGCTTTATTCATGCAAATGACAAAAATTGCCTTCAGAACCTTGAGAGAAAATTAGACTGGTCTTGAATACACACATCTAACAGCCGCAATTTTTATAGGACAAATTAAACCAAGGGACAATTTTGCATGAGGTAGGATTGCTCTGGGAAGGCAGGCACTGCAGGATCAGGCCATTCAGTCTTCCCTAACCCCATGGACAGCTTTCCAGCTGCCAGGCTGTAATAACTGAAGGTATCAGCACAGCTCTTCCCCAAGTCTCTCTGGAGTCAGAGGTACTTTTTGTAGGCTATCGCTTTGCATTCACAGCCTAATCAGGAGCAACTGCTCCCTTTATCTAATCCAGCTCTCTAATTATGCAGTGAATTGTGTTATTTTGTAATATGGATATAAAGTGGTAACTTGAGATATTTTTGGGCTCGTGTTATCACAAACCAATTTATCTCACTTTTATATGGGAATTAAAACAAATGTTCTTACATACAAAGTAGACAGTTTATAAATCTCCCAGAAGACTTCCCAGGTCATCTGCAGATTTCATCTCGTTCTCTATGTTATGTTGTGCAAATATAAGAATGAGAAACATTTTTTAATAAAAATTAAAATTAGCTCCCAGTGCATTATATGCTTGCAAAAGTACAGGGAGCAGAAAGGCTGGAATATGAATGTGTTCTCAGACATTTTGGTGTCTAACGCCCAACCCACTGAAGTCACTACCTCATTTTAAAGGCAAATAAAATAAAATAAAAAAAGGAAAATATATGTCTTCCAGAGAAATCTGTACTTTGACTCTAAATAGGCCCTGTGGAGGAAGAGCCACTGCCCCCTCCCTCCAGCAAAGGTGTTGCCCATTTGCCACCCAAACCTTTCTGAGGGGCTACTACGTCCTGTTTCTCACACCAGCTGTTATTAGGGTGCCCTATGGCCAGGACCGGGGCAATGTCACCATACAGAAATCCCCAGTCCCAAAGCACCCCTAAAACCACACAAGTCAAGAGGCTGAAGGGTCAGCAGCTCCCTGCAGTATTTGGGACCCCTTCTGCCCCCCTGACTGAAGCTTTGGCTGCGGCCACAGCCCTGGGTGGGGGATGACGGTCCCCCAGTGTGACCCCCTCCTTCTGGCAGCCCTATACCCTCAAGAGAACAAGCCCTGGCCTTAGAGCAAGCGCTGCTCTCATCTCCTCGACAGTTTGATTTATGGAAGTTTCAGGCAACCATGACTTGCCACGAGGACTGTACACTCTGTTGGCTGAGAAATATAAAACGCTATGTGTGAAGCAGCCCTGTCAGCTCTCTTTACCGACCTGGCTCAGTAATCCTCTTTTCATGCCCCACCGAGGCTTTCCAGCAGCCCGTGCGCATCCCGGGCTCCCGCCACCGGCTCCCACGGATACAGACATCCACTCGCTTTCTTCACTTGGATGGTACCAGTTCAACTGCAGATAATACCACAGCGCCCTGAAGCTTATCTCCCGACGACTTCCAGGACCCCTGCCTCCATCCCCATCCTTTTAAGCATCATAATCTGCTCAAGCTGTCACTTAGCAGCACGCTTTGGAGAATAGAGCAGTCTGGGAAAAAAGCAGAACTCTTTTCCTAGATCAGAAGGTTTTAGCTCAGCAGCGCTTTGGGAAAGCGTTTACCTTTCTTTTCAGATAACAGGAGTTTTTGGGAAAAAGAAATAAATCACACACCCCACCCCACGCCCCCCATCCATGGGCACCAGGCTCCAGCATTTTGGACAAAAGAAGCAAACATCTGGGAAATGATCCAGAAGACAGGGATTTCCAGTTGCAGGAGGTCACCTAGTAAATGGGAGACGGTGAGCACACTGCCTACCCTCTGCTGTAACCTGCTGCTCCTAATGGCATCACCATAATCCACCCTGCACCAGAAGATCATCGTACTTTTCCAGTGTTTGAGTATTTACAGGCACAAAATCCAGGCGCCTGCCAACACACAGGCTCTCTTCTTACTGCCAATGCTAAAGGCTGCAGCTCTGAGTGCTGCAGTGTCCAACCAGGGATCTCTGTGCTACTTCCACCTTCTTCAGGGCCCAGGGGCACCACAGCACCATCAGCTACACGAGCACATGTACTTGTTCCTCAGGACATTCTCTGTTCATGATAATCACAGGATCATCACAGTTGGAACAGACCTCCAAGGTCATCTGGTCAGACCATCCCCTACCACCAGTATTACTCACCAGACCATGTCCCTAAGTACCTCACCCAACCTTTAATGATTATTTAATATGCCTTCTCACTCGCCAGCCTGCCAGTTCCATGGCTCAGTAAGCAGAATCACAGACTCACAGAATGCTTTGGGCTGGAAGCGACCTCAAAAAATCATCCAGTTCCACCCCTCTGCCATGGGCAGGGACACCTCTCCCCAGCCCAGGCTGCTCAAGGCCCCATCCAACAACCTCATCCCTCTCACAAGGATATAACACCAACTTTCTTTGTGGACTTTTACAGAACTTTGCCTGTTTGTGCTGCTGGGCTGTTTGGTGTGTGCTTCTCATGGCGCAGGGGACGCGACTGTGCTGCTCCGGAGGCAAGCATCAGCCGTGCTTCAGGAGCACAGCCCCACTGCAACGTGAGACACGGAAATCATGATGCTCACCAAGTTTCAGGAATGACAATAGATGCTACCCAAGGGACGTTTGATAAACAAATCATAGTAGTTATGCTGATTGCCATTATTACTGTACAGAATAGCAAGGCAGCAAATAGCCTTTGCGAGATGTCTATGGGAATGTCACAGACTCAGTCATACTGCTTAATTAGAAATCCTGGGCTTAGTAATTATCCGAAAGGTGACACTGAAGGAAATGATGGGATTTTAGTTTCAGAAAATTTGCTGTTAACAGTCGGTTGCTTTGCAGGCTGACAACACCAGGGCAGCTTACCAAACGCTGAGGAACACTCCGATCTGAGCTGCTCCAGTGCACAGGCTGAGCTCAGTGGATGGGCTGGGTGTCCCTGGCATGCAGAGGTACACATGGCATGGGGGACACGTAGGCTTTGGGGCATGTCTGCAGCCCTGCAGCAGCTCCTCTCTTTTTTTAATCCCCAAACCGACTTTCAAGCCCGAGCCAGGTCTGTCTTGCAGCTCGCCCCAGAGCTCTGTGTGTCTGAGAGGAATCATTTTGGCGGCTGGTTGCAGTGGATCTGAGGCTGGATGGCTTTCATCAGAGAAAATAGTCAGGCTGTTAAGTTAGTATACTTCGGAAATTCTCGCAATATTGCAGCTGGTAGATCAGAAAAAACCTGCAGGTTAACTCTGGATATATTTCAGTGTAATGGAGAAACAAAAATAGCCCCATGGGAACAGCAAGTACCTGCAGAGTAACATCACGGTTCTCTCAGAGAAATGAAAGTAACAAAGATTAAAGTTTGGAAAGTAGCACCCCAAATTACTGTCCTTTTACACCTGGCAATAACAATCATGTCAGCCTTCTGAGAGGTCGCCAGCTATCTGCTGGCCCTCACTGAGCAGGAGTCGGTACCAGCCCAGTGCCGGGAGCGGGAGCCACAGACCTGGGGCAGCAGCTTGGCAGGAGTGAGTGGGAAACCAGGACCAGGGCCCCACGCAGGCACTGAACCCCTGGCCAGTGCACCAGCACTGGACACAAACCCTGTCACATGGGCGAGCAGAACATTTACATTAACTTTATGTCAGGGCAGTTCTCCTTCTGACAGCCCTTATGCATTTGAAGGTCTTTCCTTTTTTAATTTACTAATAACATGATGATGAAATCCCACAGGCTGTCCCAGGGCTTTTGTTTAGGTGTTACCTCCACGTTCAACCTTCCTAAAGGGAAATGTAGAGTTCCAAATAAGCTAGGGAAGCAATACTTCCAGATCATCACAAACCCCATGTGCCTGGGTGAGCTTCTTGCACGTGTTTGATGAGAGATGGTTAATATTCCTGCAGAAATATCCAGAGAAAAGGAGAGAGCTGAGAAAAGATTCCCATTTGAGGAATCACTCCTGTCCAAGCAGAAACCAAAATGTCATCAGTCCCTTCAAGAATCCGGCCTAGCCTTGTCCATGTTCACATCCAGCACCTGGCACACCCGTGCCCCAGGACCTCGGCCCCATGCCCCCTCCAGCACGTGCTGCTGTGGAGGGGGTGGCTCTCACCCCAGCTTGTGACAGCCGCTCCCAGGCACAGGCCAGCATCACTGCCATTGCTCATGGGATGCTGCACACTGCGAGTGGCAAAGGTGACCTGTGGAGTCACCACGGCTGCGTTAGAAACAGGCTCTGCCCTGCCCAAAGAAACCACTGTCAGTATGGTTAGGAAGTGGCAAAGCAAGCTTTGCTGCCGGTCGGATCCTTCTGGTGCCTGATGACAGCCTACGATGCTCCGAAAAGCTGCTCTCGGCCATTCCACCAAGTGCAGGGGTTTGGGAGGAGAACAGGCCCGGTGCAGTGAGGTTCCCTTCTCCCAGAGGGGTCTCATTCCCTCCTCACGGCACTGCTAAACTATGACATGGACCGATGCACAGGTATCACACTGGGGGAAAGAGCGAAAGCCTGATAACACCTCTAAACCCTGGGATGTGCTTACAAACGCCGTCACGTCCGCTGCTGCCGGCGCTTACTCGCCTGGCAGTGACAGCATTATACACCAGAGTTATGCAGGTAATGGGTGTGATGAATTATGTTTCAATATGTTTGCAGCAGCAGGAGGCTTCGCATACCGAAGGGAAAATTGGGGTCATATTCTGAAAGATTGCCACCTGCGGAGGCCAAACGCGCAGGCAGACAGTGCAGCCGTAAACAGGGCTAAAAGGACTCATTTCCAATCCCCGCTGCCTGCGCTAGGAAGCTGTTCCTTCTCATGTCACACCGCCAAAGCCAACTGACATTTTCATGTCCTAAGAGCACCCAAGACGTCCGGCTTCTCAGCTTGTGCTTCACAGGCAAACGTGCCGAGTAAAGATGAAGTAATGTATGTACTTTAAATATACTGCAGCTCTCTGAGCTAAATATTTTATACAGCTTGTTCCCTTCTAATAGGAACTTTCTTATGCAAGAAATGTGCATACATCAGAAATAACCCTCTGTCCATGGATTATATCCACAACTTGTATGGAAATTCAGAATAGCAGCAGTTCAAGCACTCACTCTGAGGGTTATGATGCAGATGCAGAAGGAGGAGGAATTTTGTTTTTCCAGCCTGTGAGAGAAACTCTAGCAGCTTATCTAGAAAGAAATTAAATTATTCAGATAATTGGACGGAGCAGCGATGGAAAAGCATGTTGCTGCTTTCAAGGGGCATCAAATGGCTAAAAGAGAAATTGAAGCAGTATCAAAGACAGTCCCACAAGTCACACAGTTTATACAGGCTATGCCTGGCAGAGATTCCACATCCGCTGGCAAAAAGGAGCCGCCTTTGCCTTCTCTTATCAGTTACAGAGACAATAAAGATGCCCATGAACCGCTCAGAATCATCTGGGACTTGCTTAGCCAAGAAATGAACAGCGATGGCCCTGGCTTGAGTCAACAAAAGACGGGAGCTGGTTTGGATTTGTGGCTCCCTGGAACTGACTGCATCCTCTGAGTTTATGAGGACACCTCACCGAACCAGAAATTCGGCACAGAACTGTGTGCCACCAAAACAGTGTTCTCACAGGCATAGTGACATCTGAAGCAGGTCCATGCATCTCCACCACCAGCATAAGATGGAGTTCTGTCTCCTTTTGGATTCATCTTCTCCTGGGTTTTGCCTCCAGACTCCTGTGTGCTGATAGGCATAAGAATTTGAAATGGATGAAGTTTTCCCAGAGTGACCTCAGCTGTGATGTGTTGTTATCCACTGCTGATGCCTGTCCTCCTGAGGTGTCCCCAGACCCACCACACCACTTTTTGTGAGCTGCTAAGGGTCTTCTGGTGATAAGGAATTGCGGTCACAGCTGCATTTGGCTGTATTTTGAGCAGAGCATAGCTCAAGAAATCCCATTATCCATCCTCAGAACTGTCCAGTATCGCTGGCTTGGCACTGGTGTTTGCTCTAAGAGCTATAAAATGTTACACATCCCTACAAAGAGACAAACACAAAGTGCAACAGAAGTAATGCACATCCTTAACTTCTATTATTAAGATAATGGCTTTTCCCTCTTTCCCTGGCTGAGCACTTCGCTTTTTTGAGCTAGAAATAATTCTTCATCTGTCCTTTTTCCCAAAGATTACATCATTGGAGAAAGCCATCATTTCATCCTTCACCTTCACAGCCGCGCTGCTAAATTGACTGACATACAATCCTGGCATTTCAGGGGAGCCAGTGCCAGACTGCAGCTCTTGTTATAAATCATATTTCTCCACACTCATTGCCTTTCATTCATTTTATACATGACCAGAGATTAGAGTTCAAGTGAAATAGATTTTGCTATCCTCCTCAAGTTCCAAACGTCACCAGTCTAGAAATCTTTAATTTTACTCACTTCAACTGGTGAATTCAATGTGAAAAGAGGAGAAACCCCCTCTTGGTTTCACTTGGTTTCAGTTTTTGAGCAAAACAAAGGGAGGGTAGTCTGAGTGCCCTGGCTGTGTCTCTGCCACCTGATGGGATGCACTGCAGAGTGCCGGGTACTCTGCAGGGGGATGTCTCTGCAGAAAGAGCAGCCATCTCTGCTGGGCTCCTCGGATGAGGAAACACCAGCTGATGCCAAGAGCCAGGCAAACCTTCACCCTGAATTTTGGGATTTGGGATTCTGTTCATGCAACATAACACCTGCAGTTACCAAAATCCTGATCTTCTGTCCTCGGGCTCCAAGAGGAAATGTTAAACAGCACATCAGAGAGAGGTGGGGATGGGTGGGACACTAGCACAGCAGGAACAGCCACTGCAATGCCCTGAGCTTCCCAGAAACACCTCGGGGAACAACACTGCTTGTAATGGGAATGGCCAGTCTTACCATGGTGACAAGCTTTCTTCCCCAACCAGCTGCTGAGCGAACACAAGGCAAAACCACCTCACGCTTTCCTTAAATTAACAACACGCTCTAGAATAAAAAATAATCTTCAGGCAAGTGATTTCAAGACAATTCCATTTCTGTTAGATGGAGGAATCAGCAAGAGGCAGGGTGCAGTGGAAGGTATTGATTATAAAAAGACAAACACACAGCAAGTTAATGTGAGGGTACATGAACGTATAGATGGGGAGCTAAAAATATTACAGCTGAAGAAACCTTTCACCCAGAGCAGCCACCAAGTTTTCTAAATTCTACTTTGCCATCAATCAGGACTCAAGGTGCTAATAAACAGCTCGAGGAAAAGAAGAAGAGTTCTTTTTTAGTAAAGCAACTTTGGATGCTTCACCTCACGCTGAGGTGTTGAGGTAAATGGCCCTCATCCCCAGTCTGAGAAATCAAGTGCTCTTAGGAGAGGTCTCTGTCCGAGCAGAAGAGGTGCTACCCACAACAGGTAGGATAACGGTTAGGTCTGTCTGTCTTCCCACACTGGGGATGACTTTCCCTCCAGAGAGACAGAAACAAAGTTTGGAGAAAATGAAGAGAAAGCATCCACACATGGCCACAATGGAGACCATCCCACACTGCCAGGGAAGATCTGGCCAACGTTCCTCACCGTAGCTCAAACACTTCAACATGCAGAGTCCAACTGTTCCCATCCTGTGCTGACCCAGATCCCTGAGCACCTCATCTCTCCTCTGTTCAACACCCCCAGGGGTGGGGACTCAGCCCCCTCCCTGGGCAGCCTGTGCCACAGCCCCACAACTCTGCCAGGGAAGAACTTTGCCCTCCCAGCTGAGCTGAGCCTGCCCTGGCACAGCTTGAGCCCATTGCCCCTTGTCCCAGCTCCTGTCCCCTGGCTGAAGAGACCAGCGCCCACCTCTCTGCACCCTCCTGGCAGGGCAGGGGAGGTGGGGAGAAGGTCTCCCCTCAGCCTCCTTTTCTCCAGGCCAAACACCCCCAGCTCCCTCAGCTGCTCCTCAGAGGATTTGCCCTCCAGCCCCTTCCCCAGCCTGGTTGCCCTTCTCTGGACTCGCTCCAGGACCTCCATGTCCTTCTGATGGTGAGGAGCCCAGAACTGGACCCAGCACTCGAGATGCAGCCTCACCAATGCTGAGTCCAGGGGCACAATCCCCTCCCCAGACCTACTGGCCACACTGTTTCTGACACAAGCCAGGATGCCATTGGCTTTCCTGTCCACCTGGGCACACTGCTGGCTCATGTTCAGCCTGCAGTCACCCAACACCTCCGGGTCCTTCTCTGCCTGACAGTGCTTCTATCAGCACAGGGGCTCTTACCCAGCAAAACCCCACCGACCTTCTGTTCGCCAGTCTGAACACACAGCTTACAGCACCAAAACCAGTGAGCAGCCAACTCAACTATTTTTGGCACAGGGGTTAACCTCCCACAGGCAACCTGACACCAGTCCCAGCCCTCAGAGCTGCTGCACAGCCAGCACTCAGAGCAGGACTACAAATCTTCAGGGGCAGGATGCTGCACACCATCCCATGGATGTCATGTGACTCCCAGGTAAACACAGTGGACCTCACTGGAGTAACGGATCAGGGGACAGATGCCAGAAGGATCCAAGGCTTCTCTTGCATCCTTGCACGAAGCTACATGGACCTGAGGAGGTTGCATGGGAAAGGCAAGGCACAAAGTGCCCTGAGATGTGAAGCATCATCCTCTGAGGAAAAGCAGGATGGAAACCCAGAGACAGCAGGAGCTTCTCCAGCTCCCTCTAGGTCACAGGTTGCTCTTTACACTCAGTGTACTTTTATCTGTGTGGGCAAATGAGAACACGGGGTATGTATTATGCAGGTGGCTCTTTGTCGGGCTGCAGGTCACAACTGACGACAGGCTTGACAATCCACAGCAGCGCCGGTATCTGCACGAGGTTGTCATGGCAATGAAACGTCTGCGAAGGCAGCTGATAGGAACGGCTGCTCTGCCTTGACAGCGCTGGAAAATATTGCCAAAATTATTCATAGCCTGGAAATAAGAGAGGCGCAAATGCCCTAATGGTTTTCTCCCCACTATGTGCTGTTACCCATTCTGGGGTGGGCAATTTTCCTTCTTTTACTGCGCAGTAAATCAGTCAGCCTCCCATTAGGACGGCGAGCAGCCCTTCCCTTTAATGGATTCAGGTCTTGCAAAATTTAATTTATAATCCAAAATGAACATCAGCATTTCTGTATTTTTATAATCGTGCACAGCAGCCCAGCAAGCTGAAAGGGAGAAGGAAAAAGCAAACAAAAACACCAAGGCCCAAAGCCCCTCACAAGAGGGGCCAATCCCCCTCAGCCCTCAGAGCAGCTCTCCAGGAGGGTCCTTCTCCCGGCTGGACTGGAGGCTTAGAGGGGCTGGGAAGGACAGTGTGTGGGCACGGTGCTGTACCACACTGCTCAGAGGAGGGTGGCTTTTCCTGAGCTGTCAATTAGGAGTCTTAACAAGGAGAAGGGGGAAAAAAGAAAGGAAGGTATCTCAGTCCATGCTCCGCTCCCAATGACAAGCGGTGCTCCACACACAGCATGCATCTTACCTAGCAGGCTTCACATCCTTTTCTGTCCTTTCACCTTCAATCTTGCCTCCCCCGATCCGGCCATATGAATGTTTTATTTATATCCAGCCACTTCCACCCAGTTGGGAAGGCATCCTCTGAAACAAAACTGCTCTTTTCCCAAGCCAGGCCAGTTAGCAGAGTCCCTTCACATCCACCCCTCTTCAGCAGGGGAACCTCTGTGATTTACCAACATGCGAGGCTCCCAAAACACCCCTCCCCAAACCATCCCCCCTCCAGAATAAAATCCTTGGGCCCTCCCAGAATAGAAAGACTTAATCTCTACAGCAGGGTATAATACCCTTAATAATTACCTGATTAATTCTCCTCATTTCTAACCTTCCTGCCAATGAAACCAGGCTTTCTCTGAGGCTCACGCATACTTGGTTGAGTAGGGAGAGGTCTGTGCCAGCCCTTTCCTTACAAACCCATCCCCTCTGTGTCCAACTGCCCAGACAACATCCAGTGCAGCCCAGCTCAGCACTGGAGGAGGCATCATACTGCATCCCATGGGAAAACACACAGAGCCAGTGAAGACATTCCCAGACAAACCTCAGTTTTAGGGGTGTGCAGGAGTAGGTGTTAATGCTTCAGAGCTGCCCAAGTTTGCATTTAATTAACTAAATGACTTGAACCATCCAATTCTTGTTGCTACTAATGTATCACAATTAGCACAAACAGTTGTCATGGCAACTGCTCAATCTATCATAATTCATCAACGGGGGCTGGTTTACGCAATCCCGGGTTTCTGTGACACGCAGATGGGCATTTATTGTTATGCTAAACTGGGAATGGGTAATCCCAGAATACAAGATGATTTAGGTGCTCATTTAGATGAGATTTAATTACAACAAGTCTAGCGTTTTAGGACCTGCCAATTTCCAGTCCTTCCACGACCTCCTGCACTGTTAGGGGTTATCTGTGCGTGTCCACGCTAATCCGGAGCATCCCGAAAGAGCTGCCTCTCCCAGTTATCAAACATTGCATTTATTCTATTGCAAGGATAAACTGAATCCTCCTCTCGAGTCTGACACTGCAATGACAGCTTGCAGCCCTATCCCAACCATTTTCCACAGCACAGTTTAACGAGGTGATACCGTGTCCTGACAGCTCCCGATTCCTCCTTACCGGCACCCAGTTAACTCTGAGATTAACTCCTACACATCATGGCTCAGAGGTGACATTACAAATCACTGTGAGTTATTTGGAGCTCCTTACCAGCAGCTTCATTTGGGGTACTTAGATTTGGGGTGCTTACACAGAAACCAAACTGGAGTATTGCAGGCTGAGGAGAACTCGAGTTTTAAACCAAATCAGCGTTTAATGAATCCTCGTCCTGACAAAAGCTAACAGCCTGCAGACCCTATTCTGCATCCCTGCTTATTAATTAAGCACCTTTGACAGGATAAAACCCCCAAGCACTGTTTATTGCCATCTTCATAGCAGCAGAGCATACCTGCTTTTATCCTTAACTGAGATTTATTTGCTGTCTTCTATCCTCTATTACGCATCAAGAAACAAATACCGAGTACCGAGCGGTTCCCTCCTCTCTGCATTCAGCAAGGCACACAGAAGCTGGTAAATACAAGGCTGAATCTGTGAAAAACCATCCCTCCTGCCGGAGAATGGGAGCCCTGGGCCTCGG
This sequence comes from Hypotaenidia okinawae, assembly GCA_027925045.1. NCBI lineage: Eukaryota > Metazoa > Chordata > Aves > Gruiformes > Rallidae > Hypotaenidia > Hypotaenidia okinawae. The sequence continues at coordinate 22,519,397 of BSDF01000011.1, read as the reverse complement.
GGGAGAGGACGCATCGGAAGGAGGAATTTCTCTCTGCATATGATGGCAATCCAATCGAGCCATCCCTGCTCCCACAGGGAAGTTTAATAAAGGTTGGTTCAGACATTCCCTTCCTGAGCCCAGGGACACGGCACCGGCCACTGAACCACCCCATGGCACTTATCCTGATGATGAGTTTGATTTTCTCTCACCTGAGTCCTTGCTCAGGTCCCTGTTAGGCTGAGGCTGGTGCTGGGCTGGAGCACAGCGATGGCTGGCAGCGCCCGGCACGTGCGGCAATTACAAACCGGGATACTGAGAGGCCTTGACCTTTCTTTCTTATCTTCAGTCATTAACAGATTTCATCTTCCAGTCAATAAAATCCGCTACAACTACATTGATTTTGAAGTTCTGGAGAATCAAATCACTTGATCTTTCTACTTAAACTCCCCCAGTCCTCCAATTAGGCTACCAGAACAAATCTTAACTACTACCTAATATCAGTTTTCACAAGACTTTCTCTCCAGCTGTAATCATGTCTTAAGCACCTTGGCTAAATTAATTGATTTTCATTCCCCTCTGTTAGCACCACCGCAGACAATCGAGCGCTGAGCCTTTAAATGTGTTTTATTCCTCAACTTCCTCAAGAATCACTGTCGATAATGACGTTTGCTACCAGGATCTGTTCTGCTCACAGAAAGAGCCATCTTGTCTTCAAATAATATTTAATCATCTCCGTTAAACGTTACAGGTCACCCGGATGCTGAGTAAATCACAGGGAACAAGGGGAAGATGCCAGCACGCTGCTCACCATGTGTTCTGCCCTCCTACTCCTCTGTGCTCCTTCGAACAAGCATCTCTCCTCTGTGAGTCCAATGAGGGTCTTGTGAGCACCCAAGAAATTCAACTGGGACCCACAGAGTATTTTTAGTTGTTACAAACACAGCGTGAGCGTTACTTAATCAGTGAAGCCCTCTGACTCTGGGGCACAGAGGGGGTTAGACCTCAGGTTTCCCTGCTCGGCTATTGCTGAATAAGGTTGTAAACCCGAATTTCACCTCATTCCCCCACTCTGGGTTTGCCATCACAGAGATGCAGGATGCTGCAGCTGAGCCCATCAACAGAGATTTGGTGGGAGATGACTGCCAGAGAAAAGAGTCTCTCTGGTAAATCTGTATTACCGGAGCTCCCTGGGTACCAGCGTCTGCCTACTCCTTTCCCACCCCCACTACTCACATCGGGAAAGAAAACGTGGGTCTTCAGTCTCTGCTGCCAAGAATACAGATATGGGCATGTGAGCAATAGCAAAGACTAATTTCAGATGGGAACAATGTCAAACCACCACACTGTTGAAGGGAAAGACCTTCCTTGCTGCTCCTGTGCCCTGTCAGACAGGCCACTCCCCCAGCAGGGACCACAGCCGGGGGCTATGCCACAGCCACGGGCAGAGAGGAGACCTGGCTCCCGCACCCCCGGCCCCTCTGCAGTGGCATCACGGGCACAGGCTGCGGCACGGCTCCAGCTCTGCCGTGATACACCTCTCGAAGCCTCACTCAGCCGTGTTGAGCAGGGCCCTTCCCAGCAGGACACCTTCTGTAACAGGAGGGAAGAGCAGTAAAGATGTCATCTCTCTCCGATCTCTTCCCCTAAGGTTCCCTTTTCTCTTCCAATCCGTCTCCTCACCCGTGCACCAGAGCAGCTCCTCTTGTACGTGCTCGCAGGCACCTTCTCTTGGGCCGGCGCAGAACAGCCTCTTGCTCTTTGAGGCGCTTTTCATTTGTCACAGAGCATCGATCCTCTGACAATATTCTCAGCTCCTTTCTGCCGTATAAACAACATCACAGGTTTCTAAAGCTGTGGGGATGTACAGGCAGAGCGGGAACTGGTAACATCTGTACCAAGTGCCAGAGGAGGCTCTGCTCATGCTCGCTGCTGAACGGGGACTCCTCAGTCCCCCCACAACCAGGGCAAAGGGTATCAGGGCAGCTCAGACACTCACTAGGGACCAGGGACGTGTCCTTCTGGTGGCTGTGACCGGCTGGTGGCCGTGGTCCTTGCCCAGCACCCCATGGAGAGGCAGACACATCTGCGCTGTCACAGCACACCGGGGTCTGCAGGAGCCCCCTGGCTCTGCTGCCTGAAGGAAGGATCGGATCCCTTTTATGGCTGAGCTGCTTGGGATGAATATGAATGCAGATTTTAAAAAAGCCATTATTTCAAAATGCAGAAGGATAAACTTGCCCCAAATCGCTTCTGACGGGGTACACTTGGGACACAGAAATTTTTGCTTCAGTCTACGAGAATTCATTGTTGTTTCTTTTTAACCTTCTGCCAAGCTTATGCCTCAAAGACAAAATACAAGGCAATTTCCTTGACTGAGTATGATGGTTTCTGCTTTTATTATTATTACATGCCTGCTTAAACCATTTAAAACAACAAATAAATCCTTCAGGTCAATATTTTCGCGTTCATCTCTTATGTGTAGTGAAACCTGGTTCTTTGCTTCGCATTCAATTGGCCTTGCTCGGCTGGAACTGCACTTTCCAGAACGGCTGCTCCCTCCCCTGCAAACCCAGCTATATTTAGCTCACTGGTACGCACAGAGGACCTCATGTTTTTGGGTTAGAGGACCTGGTTCAGAGCAAACCACACCCCCCTCCCCGTGACCAAAGGAGGTTTTTGCTTTGGGACCAGAGAGTTCTCCCAGCCCATCCCTGGAACTTTGGACTTTCTAGTGGTTTTGTAGACAAGTGCTTTCAGTCCACCAGCTGAATTGCCAACTCCAAAGTATCACATTCTCTCTTCTTTCCACGCTGGTTAGGTGCTGGGTAAGACAACTGGACTACAGGTAGTAAGCTGCTGCACTCTCAGACCCGTCCCTCAAGCCCACTCCAACCAAGCCAACGGCAGAACCTCAGTGGGGCCAACTCTCTCCTGGGCAGTTTGCATTCTGCTCCTGCTTTGTTTCTTTTTATTTGAAAATGAAGAGAGGACTAATGTAGCACTGGGTGTGTGACCCAAGTGCAGGCAGCAAAGGATGCGCCTTCCGAGCGGGACCTAGGAGGGTGCTTGATTCCCTGCCCTTGCGGCGCTGCTCTCACAAGCCATTCACACACGCTGACAAAAGGGCCTAAGGACCCATTCTTCCTGCTGAAATGGTTTGATCAAAGGAAACTCTGACTCCGGCACACAAGTTCAGCAAGAAGATTGAGAAACATCTGCATAGCTTACATTGTACTGAATAAGCCCTTCGTGGTTCTCCTTTTGTTCCTGGATGAGCTTGGAATCAGCAGCCATTATTTCTTACTCAAAATAACATTATTATGTTTCCACAATACCCATGGGGTTGGGAAACTGGTTATGATCTGCTCTCACAAAGTGCTCCCTCAGTTCCCAGCGCTTGGCTTACGATGCTAGCCACGACCTACAGGATTTTGCTGAAAAGATGATTAACTCTTGTGCAAACAAAGGGCCACTAATGGGAGAGACAAGGGTTTCTGCAGCAAAAATCAAACCACACGATGCACACCAGCCCCCAGCCACATCCCACAGGCTTCTGCACAGGGAATGAAGCTCCAGTATGGCCCAAAGTCATCCCACCCTTATCCCTAAAAGTGGACAGGGCTTCCCTAAAAAACAGGCGCTAAGAGAGAACAAGGCTTGCAAGAAATAGCGATGCTTCTGGGAAGCCTTGCTGCTTTTGTACCATACTTATCTCAAGCCTCATGTACACAGGAAACTCAAAATAACCCTTAAAATGCATGATCCCAAATGGAAATGCCCTGCAAAGGCATCTGAAGGAATTCACCCCCCTGCTCCCAGCAAACGAGAGGATTTTCTGATTACTGCCTTGTAAGCCACCTCCAAAGGAGATGTTTGAGGGTTGCACAGTTACTGATCAGCCTGTCGCTACGTCGGGGCACACGTGGCATCCTGCACCGTTCGCAAGTGCTGCCCACCGAACAAGGGGCTTGTGGGGCTGCGTCACCAGTACAGGAACATGAGGCACCCAACAGCATCCCCCAACAGCATCCCCCGCAAACACCTCACGGCAGCCGGTGCAGTAGCTCCGCTCAAGATATTACCTTGTCAGCTCAAGTTGGGTTTGACACTGCGGAGGTATCGAAACGCCAGCAATGAGAAAAGTTTCATCAACAGAGTAATTACTCCCCTGGACGCAACGGAGCCACAATTATTTCCCATTGAGGAGTTGTCAGTTTGTGCTGCGCGTGAAACCTTGTTACGTAACAGCGCCAGGGCCTGCGCACAGACCGCTTTTCATATGTAAAACTCTCCTGGCAGTTCTACATCTCCTAAAAAAATAAATAAGGAACCAAAAGAGTACATGTCAACACTCTGCATCACACACCCACACGCTGCTCCCCTCCAGAACGGCGCGGCTCTGGAGCCGGAGGCAGTGAAGCTCGCACTAGAAACCACGGAGCACAGAGGTGTCCTGGTTCCAGCCTCCCCTCAGCATCTTTTTGGAAGAAGCTTTGGGCTCGTGTGTGTTCGTGGGATGGTGGCTGTGGTGCACCGAGCTGAGCAGCAGCAGCTGCCTGGGGAGTCGCGGGCAGATAAATGGCCCCCAAAAGGCATGAAAAATATTCCCAAGCCAGTGTCCCCAGCGGTTCGGGATTGCTCAGACCTCATGGATCCCAGTCACCTGGGCAGCATCAAGCTGCAGAAGGCTGAGGAGCGGGGACAGCAGATCCTCACATGATGGCTGGGGGCAGCAGTCTGGCTGCTCCAGCAGTCTGGCTGCTCCAGAATTCTCCTCAAATGCCAATGAAAAATGGTGAATTCATGGGGTAGTGCCCTTCTTCCCCCTGCGATGGTCCCTGCAGCAGCATGTCCTGCTGTGACACCTCCCTGGAGACCAGCACGTTCTCTTCCAGGGCAGGGGATTTCTGGGGACACGTTTCTGGGGTACTTTAGTGGCCTGGAGAGAGGGACCACAGAACACAGTGGGGAATCTGGCAGCCTGGTGGCATTGTGCCCCTGGTCACTGTGCACATTTGGGTGGGGGTATTTTCCCCTCTGTGCTGCCTGCTCCTTTCTGGGCTCCATTTCTTTTTCCATCTTCCAATTCAGACTGGTTTTTTCCTCCCTCCTCAACAGAAGGGAATGGAAAAGGCTAGAATTATCATAGCGAAGAGATCCCTCACTTTCTACATCAGACATCAAAGCAGCACGCTTGCAGGCTTCAAAGAATCCCTTGGAGACTGCAGAACTACCGCAGGGTTGCTAACTTAAAGTAATTTCTGCTTAAATGAATACATCTCTGTTAGGAGACAGCCACATACAAATTTAAATGCAGTATTACTACTCCATTACGAAGATACCTGCTCCAATAATTGAAAATTTCACAAAATGAATTGATTGTTAATTATCTTTTCGCTTTCACCTATACATCCCTGTAAGGCTATTGCTGTACAAGCGTGAACGCGACGACCGCACCGCTTATACCTGGCTAACGGTTGGTGGCATCCCTTCATTGGAAATGTACAGCCTCCTCCTTAGGTAATTATGTGGAACATGATTGTGGCCTTGGGCTCTGCCTGCTCAGTGTTTTCAATTAGATTTTACTACAAACGTACATATTAACATTAAAGGAGCATTACAATGCAGCAAATGTGATAAAACAGATCGATGTTAGATGTACCTTATGCTTCTGTTGTTTCAAGAATCATAATCACCATTAATTTATGGTCTTCTGAGGAGGATCTAATTACTCTAATCATCTCTTATTTCACCCAGAGTATGCACTTTCCCTGTTACCTAGCTTTAAATACCTGCCTTGACAACACACACAACATCGACCTGCAATCTTAGCAGTCCCACAGCCTGTTCCTGACCTGGCTGGAGTTAGAAGGTGCTGAGCACTGCCAGATGCTTGGATGGGATATGCCTGGAGAGGACCAAGCGTGGGTAAAAACCCCTCCTCGGGGAGCGGCGTGGCTTGGGGAGGCAAAGCAGCACTGTGGGCAGTGTATTTATCACCAGAAGTTCTTCATTCTTCCAGTCACTGAAGTCCTCTTCAAGGAGCATGGGTGTCAGCTCCCACATCCTGGCTAAATCCCAGGTGATTATTTTCTGCCCAGCTGGGGTTCCCAATCTCCCCCACCAGACGATGCTGTTACCATGGTGGTCAGTGCAATCGGGAGGGCACGCAGGGGGCCCAGTGACGCACTCAGCCTGGGGACATCAGTGGGTGCACACACCTCCCTGCTTTCTGAGCGCCCCGAAGCTACAGGGCTTCTCACTTGTTTTACATCTGTAAAACACTTCAGGTTTCCTCTACGTGGAAGGAGCTGTTATTACTGTTATTATTGTATTCATTTCTGAAACACTCCAATCTCTGCCTGGCTGAACATTATACAAATTAGTGGTGGATAAAAATCCAGAATCATTATATAGTTCCAGAAGTAAGTGAAAATTAAAGCTTTTAAAACACATTTAAATATACAGAGATATTTTCCCACCACTCATTGTTTTCTACCCAGCATAGAAAGGCAATTACAGGAAATTTCATGGCAACACATATTAACATACCACTTTAGTCTCACTTCAGAGAGCAGCAAAACTTTGGGAAATATTTTGTACTTCACAGAAGTGCCTCAAAAGTGCTTCTGCCATATGGAGTCTCTGGGGATGGTGCACAGGACTGCACTCTGCCAGTGGAAATGAGACTGCGTCTGGGTGTCCTGGGGTGAAGCTGTGCTTCTTGCACTGTGCTTCTCCCTGCAGAAGGATTGTGCTCAGAGCCACGAGAAGCTCTCTGGAATTTGCACAGCTTGGGAAGTAGTGCCCACTGCCTGCTCCCCAGGTCCCGATGTGGACAGAGCCTGAGCTCCCTGGGGTACCAGCTCAGCAGCACCACATCCAGGCCGATGTGATGGGGCAGGGGCAGCTGTGCAGGAGGACAGACCCACACTCCTCACTCTCTGTGCCCAACTCTCCCCTGGTAAGCAGGAAGGTGTAATTAAAGCTCAAGATGAGGCAATGATGTTATAGGCTGTCCTGTCTTCTCTGTGGCCTCAGGCACCTCCCATGGAGCCATGAAGTGGAATAGCTTCAGGCTTTCTTATAAACACAACCACCACCCAAAGTAAATGACTCCCACAATGCAGCTCCTCATAACACTCAGAGGCAAATACGCTTCTCCCAGTCTGACTCCTGCTAAGGAGGGTGATGCTCATCCTCCACAGGAGCGGGTACATCCTTGTGTCCCAGCAGCCTCTGGATCGCCAGCCCAAGCAGCCAACACTCATCATAACCCAGCCTGGACACAGAGGGGAGAGTGGAACAGTGTCAATCCCCCATCTGTTTTGGCATCAACCAGTCCAACAACTTCTTCCATCCAAGCATTACTTTGGCTTTCTCCTGGTGAGCCCAAAGCCATCTCCTGCCATGCCCCAGAGTGGTGACAAACAGCCGCACTCCTCCCCGCCACACCAGATGGTGAGGACACGGTGCATCCCCGAGGTCAGGGCACTCCAACTTCACTTCTCTCTTTTGGTTTCCTTTTTTGAAGTTTTTTTACAGCAGCCAACAAAGCAGACGGAGACAGGGCAGGTACCCCCCGGCCCAGAGGAGCCCATCTCCTCCCTGAGGTGATTAGCAAGCCCAGTCAGGAGCATCACCTTGGCCCGAGCTGTACCCTCCTGGAGAAGTCCTTCAAAGCAGCTGCTGAAGGCCACAAGCAGCTCACTAAGCAAGCCCCTGGGCTGGGGGTCTGCTCAGGGAAGGGACCTCCCACCAAAGCACCAGTGAAAGAAACAAGTGGATATCAACCATCCAGAACTCAGGGCTCCTGTGGCACTTACTGCTTTGACGATGTGTGTGTAAAGACCGATTGCTGACTTCTGCTAGGGTTAAATCACGAGCAATGGTGACACCTTACGAGCCTTTTGTGTCATTTTTTGACGTGTAACAGCACCCTTTTCCACGTGGAAGACAAAGTGAATGAAGAAGGTAACAAAATCAATCTTACTGAGAACTTTACCAAGGAATTACAAGCTCAAGGGTTTTGATTATTTCTACAGAAATTAACTTAAGGGTATTAAACAAGAGTCTCAATAAACTTTCACTGTGGTGCTCTTCCATACACCAGAAAGCGTACAGACCTCAGGACCATTTTTGTAATGAAGGTTATCACAACAACAACAACTGCTGAATTTCTAGATTTCAAAGAATGCTGAATTCTCTCTCAATTAAAATGAAACCCTACACAGTACCCACTGTGACCAGCTCAATGGGCCACAACAGCGGCTTTACCTTCCTGTGCAGCCTTTCCTTGGAGGCTCTCCAGACCCTGCAGCCCCAGCCTGGGCTTTAACTGGAATCACGTGAAGCTGCTCTTTAGCTCGGGCTCGTCTCAGGGGAACCCTAACATCAGATGGTTGCATGCCACGGTCTTTGCCCAGACATTAACTCAAGACTGGATAAAAAGAAGAACTTTAGCATCTCAACATGCAGATCCCCAAAATAATGGGTGAACCGAAAGCATATCAATGAGATGAATTAATATTTGTGGCTAATGAGCTTTGTGTGGACACTGTTACTGGAACGCCTCTTCAGATGAAACCCACAATTCATGACTGTCCTCATATGAGCCCCAAATTATGGTAGATTCAAAGTCACTTTCCCTGGGAGCCTCAAAGCCTGATTTTCTCAACCATCCAAGAGCATAAAACTCCCACAAATGTTGCATTAAAATCCTCATAACTCCAAAATCCACATATGTACTGTTGCCATAGCAACTGTCATCTCAAGCCTTCCCAGGGGAGAAAATAAATGTGTGTCCTACCTGGTTAATCAGTATTTGTGTTGCAGAGAATTGAAGGGTAACTCAGTTTCACCAAAAAATAGAACATATACTGAAGTGCTACCATGTTAATGTGACATTATTTAATCTGAATAAGAAGCCACTTTACATGTGCCTTCAAATTATAGTATTTATGTAATATTCAACACAATAAGTAAAAATACTGCTGCCAAATATACCTGAGTAGCTCTGCTTCTTGATTTGAGTAAAAAAAATAGAGGAAGAGGAATGAAGGTGGAAGGTGGACTTCAAATTTCTTAGTGATTGTACTGCAATTAAACCCCCCCCACAACCAAAGGTTTGTGCAACCTGGATGCAGAAATAAGCTGGTGGGAAACAATGACTGCATTCCAGGAGGAACAAAGCTCCCAAGAAGGAACACCACACCGGGTGAGTCAATCATCACCACCCAGAGTCAGGATGAAAACTTTTTTTAACTGGAAAAGGATCCTGAAAATACTTCAAGAAAAAAAATCCCATTTGGAGAATATATTCAGGAGCACGCTGACAGGTACTGCCAGCCTGCAGACACAGCCAGAAGTGCGTTGTTTTAATCTTAGCAATTACTAAATAAAAGTAATCACAACTATGAGGCAATAAATTCTCTGTGAAATATAAAAACATAACGAAGACATATCCCTCTATGCTAGTCCAATGACATAATTTGAGAAAATAAGATCTTAGGGGAATATTCAACATCCAAACTTAATCTGTGCACAGTTAACGAGTACAGACACGGACTTCAAACCTGCGGAGACGACGATTTCTCCAATGATTTCTTTTCATGTCATGGTTACAGCTCTGCCAAGACTCCAAATCACATCCCTCCTTCAAAATCCGAGGAGTGTGCTCACAGGAAGCCGCACATCCCTACGCCCTAAGGAGGGATGTGTAAGTCTGCAAAGCAGCCTTGGGCTCTGAGCAAGTGAAGTGCCCGAGCAGGTCCTGGTGCTGCTGCAGGAGGCAGCCTGGAGCTGAGCTTTGCTGTTACAGGGGGTCTCACTTTTCACTGCTACGTTCTAGGGACTGAGGTAATTTAATTTAAGCAACAGTATATAAATATATATATATATCTATGGTAAAACTAAATAACTGTAGGAGAAGAAAACAGCTTGTGATCTCACAGTCCTTTGTAATTAGAACGAAAGATGATTAGAAGGAAGGGGAACACAGTGGCAAGGAAAACCCCACCTGAGCCAAGGCTATTGACCCTGAAGAACCCACAGGCAATCCCCCTCCTGCCCCTTTCATCGCCGTACACCTCCCATATATCCAAACTCAACATTTCTATACTCTCCTATCGCATCCTTCCTGTGTGCCTGTTTTAGAAGAGCCTCTTTCCAAAAGCTTACTGTAAATTTGGGATGTGCTTTTTATCCCCAGAGCTTCTCCTGCACACTAGGAGAGCTACTGCTACTTCAGGCTTTGTCAGCAGCCTGTGAGGAGGTTCTGCTGCCTGCCTTTGCCATGTGCCACCAAGCACTGGTGAGCAGGGACAGACAGCCTTATGGACAGAGCTGAAGAACCTGGCCAGGGATGCAACACACAAGTCTGGGAGGCAAACTTCTACCCACCAGCCTCGGCCACTGTTGAATATTCCCTTAATCAGAAATACAACATGTTACACTAGAAAGGTTAAAAAGATGGTAATAATGAGCATTGAAAAGTGTTGCTTTTTCTAACAATAAATAGACTTTTCATACAGAAGAACACCTCCAGTATTTTAAGGACTCTGCATATCACATGGATTTACCTACAGGTGCTTTTCCCCTTCACTTCGCTTTTAGCATCTCAGTACTGCCTCCAGAAATCCACAACAGTGTAAGTGTTAAAATATTTACATTACAAGAGAGACTAAAAATAACCCTCTGAAACGTTACTGCCACCTATGTCCTGGTGTTTCCAAGGTGTTCTAGAGCCTCTCGTGTGCTCTGTCACGCTGCATACAACAATATCCATTTTAAAAAAAAAAACAAGAAAAAAGATTGACCTTGTGGAACCACCCAAGAAAAAAGACTGACCTTGTGGAACCAGGTTAATCCCAAAGAATCTCCTGAAACCTGCTGCCAGGGAACTGACAGCCTTCCTGTGGAAGGAACAAACTCGGCATCCCCACAGCATCCCCCAGCAGCAGCCGAGCCCAGGGTCCCGAGGCTCCATCAAGGAGAGCACAACAGGGATGAGATGGGGGGACGTGACCCTGCTCAGCCCTGGCAATCCCTTGCTGCAGCGCCCTGCCTCTGGGAACCAGACTTAAACCCAGAAAGAGATAATTAAAGTCAAAACTGATTAATAACCTACCAAGAGGCTGCAGGGACTGATCAATCTCCAGCGCAGGGCTGTGCGGGGCAGGGCCGCAGCATCCCGCAGGATGTGTTCTCACCCTGCCTGCATCCCTTCCCACCCTTTCCCTTTCGTACTCTAAAATTTGGACTCAATTTGGCTTATTGATTCAGCCGCGCTTCACCTGACCTTACGGAGCAATCCGTGCTCTTTTCAAGTGCCACTCTGTATTGACTCTGCCGAGGAGCTATGACTCCTATAATTGGTTTAACAGCTCTTTGAGGCCACTTTGTTTCTGATAAGATACCCACAGATCCGTGGAGAATTTAAAATAGTTTTGTTGTCAAAAACAATTACACCAGGAGCGTAAAAGCAGTGTCTGGTCCCTACAGTCCCTCTCCAAATGCATGGGTTAAGCTCAGCAACATGCAAGTGGGAGCGGGGCAGCAGGCAGGGATGGACACCATCCCCTGGCCTCAGCCCTCCAGCACCCCGCCCCGTCAGCTGCAGGTGGCTTTGGGCACTGGGAGCTGCTTGGAGCTGCTCAGGAAGAGACCCCTCTTCTCTGCAGGGACTCCTCCCTATATTTTGTGGCTCTCCAGAACAGACCTTTCAGAGCAAAGACATGGCACAGTTCCAGTCCCATGCATTGCACCCTGGTCCTCAAACAAAGGTTACATCAGCATTTGAGCCTGTTTTGGCAGGGGGTTGGACCCGATGATCTCTCAAGATCCCTTCCAACCCCTATGATTCTGTGATTTTAGAATATATGCTAAGAGACGCAGGAAAACACAACACCCCCCCCCCAAACACAGCTCCTAACAACAGTGTGTGGTAGGTACAGAGTGATGGGTACGTGACTGACATCAAAGCCAAGGACACTCAATGATCAGTGAAATGTGGGAAGCACAGCCATGTTCCAGGGCCGTGAGGAACAACATGCTGCAGTCCCAAACAGAACCCATAAGCCATAAAACTGACCATGTGTTTTCTGAAATTTCAAATAGCAGACAAAGAAACTGGCTGGGCAAACGTCAGCTGAGGAAGGGTCAGAAATTTGCTATTTCCACGTGGCATGGAATGTTTTCTCTCCATCCTGTAGCACAGACTCTGGTACCTGGCGTTGCCCAACCCACACCACCTCCCTCCTGTCTGAGAAGAATGCTACTGCTGGAGTTTTTTGCCTTTTATCAATTACTTGCAGTGTACTCCTTGTTCTTTTTGCTGTTATTTTCTGCACTGAACAAGGCAGGTATTTTCAATATGCTTCCTACCAAACAACATTATGCTTGTATTTATCGATAGAATAAAATAAATCCATACAGCGAAAATCAGGACATTATATATAACACCATTTCTCAGTTTAAAAGATTGTGTTGCCTGAGATTTTCAGCAGGTGCAATTTCCATTTCAGCACAGAACTGTGTGGCTAAGCTTAAACCCAATATTTTCCAGGGAAAATATCTGACAGGAAATCACTGGCAATCACAAAAAAGAACAATCCCCACACCCCCACTTAAAAAAAGAGAGAGAGATGGGAAAGGAAGCAAAGCAGCAGAGCTACTGCAGCTCTGTGTCCACGTAGAGCAGAAAGGGGAACGCCCCAGTAGCACAGCTGTAGGGATAACACTTGGATTTGGCACAGGATTCGGGTCAGTCTGGAGATAGCTGATGCCTGCAAGTGCCCGAAGAACAAGGCACGGGACAGGTCCGAGTGCATTCCCACTCAGCATCATACAGGCACAGCCCCACTGGCAGCACTCAGACCAAATTCAGCATGCTCCAGGCCAAGGGGCTGTGATGAGCCCCAGCAGCATGTGCAGGCCCTGGGCTGCGGCAGCCGCTGATGGCCCCAGTGCCATTGACCCTGTGTGTGAGGCGTGGGACAGAGCACGGCGAGGGGAAGGGCTGTTGACTTTGCCCTGTGCTCTCTTCCGTGCTCTAATTGTGCTAATCCTCATCTCTTCACTGTCCCGAACCAATCTGTCCAAGAACCTTATGCTTTCAAAGAAGCACAGGGGAATTCAGCTCTGTGCCTAGGTGGAAACCTAACACTTTTGCTATTGAAAGATTCCCAGTGCTGGCAGCAGCCTTTGAAATTCTTCCGGCCTTTCTATCACCTGGTTAAATCTTTGCAGACAATTTCAAGCACTTCATCCTGGTCAGCAGCAGGCCGAAAGCGCTGCGGGCAGGAGCACAAAAGCTGTGCTGCGCTCCCTGCGTCAGACCAAAGTTACAGGCAGGCCCAGCTGTGTTTAAAGCCGCTTACGCTGTCTCTTATCTCTCCCTCGACAGCTAGAGCAGAGGTGTTTGAAGCGCTCGTAAGACTTGGCAGACCTCCTTTCCAGTTGAAATTAATTCCTGCCAGAGAGGCAGTGCCTGCCTGCAAAGCCCATTGTATGGGTAGGACGGCCCGTGAAGGCCTCCCTGACCCTGCTTCCTCCTGGGCAATCCCCTCATCTGCTGGCCAACTGAGGGCAAAATGACAGCAAATCTCTGTACAACCAACCTCCTGAATTGTGAAGAGCAAAGCTCTGGTGCGGGCATCTTCTGAGGGAAGACACCTGCCCAAAACCACACTGCTGCCTTCCTCCTGCTTTACTTCAGTGACCCGTAAGTTGAGCAGCTGCAACTTTGGGAAGGATGTCCTTGGCAGGGACATCCTTGGCACAGCATGAGAGGTCTTAGCTGGGATCTGAAATTTGCTCACTCATTTCAAAGCTGCAAGGGTTTTCTCCATAGCAGTGAGCTTGGTCAAATCTTGTGTTAAAAAACTAATGTTAAATGAAGATACAGAGGGGAAAAAAGCAGCAAGAAGCCAGGGGTCTTGCCTGCATGGGGAAATCTGGGTGCAGTAAGCAGGGATAACTGACAGTACACTACTAAACCCACACAAGATCTGTGGGAGAACATGTGAAGCAAGACCAGCGATGCTGAGGTTCAGACGGAGGATGCTGCAGGTCAGATGTGGCAGTGGGTGGGGGCAGGAGACGGGGTCAGGGTTGGGGGCGGGGGTAAAACGCTCTGGCAGCCTAATATTTGCACTTCTCCCTAAAGATGAGAGCAGTAGGTGTTTGCTGAATCACTCCAAAGTAACTCTGAAGATCTGGATAGAAGTAAAACCAGATCTCTAGCCTAATAGTTCACTCAAAACACACAGAGCAACTACGGTTCTCCCATTTTAAGTACTTTAAGAGCAAATCCGAAAGGGTGTTTTTCTTGCCCGTAGACCTTCTGCCGGTGTTCTGGAAAACACATCATGCTGGTGTCTGACCGCTGACAACAGCCTCCTTTCTCCCATGCCACCATCCCCACCCATAAACACAATGGGAAGAAGAGAGCAACTTTCTCCTTGCCCCTTCACGCAAGACAAAAGAAAGGCTGCTAGCAGCTGTACCTGAGCCATCACGGCATCGCCTGCAACTTGCTGGCTTGGGATCCAACTCATGGATGAGAGATCCCAACGTTTGGATGCTTTTCCTGAACTCTCCTAGGTGTAACGTTTTGGACTGGCTCTTGGTGAATGAACTCCATGGTGTCCCTGCCATGAAGGGAAGCAGCCTGGCATTCCCTGCACGACTCTGGCCATGCCCTTGCCACGAGCTGCGTTTCAGCCTATGAGGGCTAGTTTAAAAACAGCCCGTGCACTGTCAGAGTAGTCTTAGCAGCAGCAACTATTTGATCTGCGATGTAAAGGTGCCCTGAGACTGCTATCTGGGAAGCACAGCACTCCTCAAACTACACTGAAGTGCTGAAGAGAGGAGGCATCTACTTGACTATTTCTGGGCAGTTTTTTTGCTTACATCTTCTATTCAAAAATGATTCAGTTAAGAGATGCCACTCTCTGCACAATACGACAGCTAGTTCCCACTTCTCCTGCTGAAAAGATACAACCGAAACGGATGCAACAATAAAACTAATGGCTAATATGATTGCTATTGATCATTTCCCAGCCTACCAAATGAACAGCCCCCCGCTACACGGAAGAGGAAAAGAGGGCTATGTATTGCCATGTCCCAGCAGCAAGCTAATCAGAGAGCTCACACTGAAACCTCTGTGAAGCCACACACCAGCACATAGCTCACAGCTGAAATGAATCTGGATACATCAGATGCACGGCCGTTCATTTCCACCTACCTTCTCAGCTGACTGGGCAGTGCCAAAAAATATTGGAATGAAGGCAAGCCATACTATACAGGTAGTGTACATAGTGAATCCAATGGGTTTAGCTTCATTAAAATTCTCTGGGACACCCCGAGTCTTGATGGCATACACAGTACACGTAACCATTAGAAGAATGCTATAACCCAAGGAACAAATGATTTGTAGATCCGTAATGTCACATTTGAGAACTCCTCTGGCTTGATCGGGGTTCATAGTTTTCTGCTCATCATAATCTATGATGATGTTGGGTGGGTCAACTGCAAACCAAATAAAGACACCTAGAAGCTGAACAGATATCAAACTCGACGTGATCGCCAGTTGCGACGTGGGGCTTATCAGCCTCGGTGCTGTCACTGACTTTTTGCCCTGTTCAAATATGCGGTAGATGCGGTTTGTTTTAGTGAGGAGGGCTGCGTAGCTGATGCACATGCCCAAGCCCAAGAAGATGCGCCGGAAGGAGCACACGGCAACGTTTGGTTTGGCGATCATCAGAAACGTGATTATGTAGCACAGAAATATCCCCGTTAGCAGGACGTAGCTGAGTTCCCTCCCAGAAGCCCGGACAATGGGAGTGTCGTTATATCTGATGAACGTTGCCATGACAAAAATGGTGGCGATAATTCCCAGCATAGCCAAGAAGACAGGTATCACAGCCCAGGGTGAGTGCCACTCCAGCTTGACGATGGGTATCGAACGGCATCCTGTTCGGTTCTCGTTGGGCCGCTCGTTGTACGAGCAGAGCAGACAAGTCACCTCGTCGGCCTGGTACTGATAGCCATCACAGAGCTCGCAGTGCCAGCAGCACGGCATGCCCTTCACCATCTTCTTCCTCTCTCCTGGCTTGCAAGGCTGGCTGCAGACTGAGGACGGGACTTCACGCACTCCTCTGCCCCACTGCATTTCATCGATCTGCAAGACATGGGGAAGAGAGAGAGGCTGGGTATTTAGGTGTTACTGCCAGACCGTGGAGTGCACACAGAAGGAAGGAGGCAAGGAGGAACCTACAGCAGGGAAAAAACAAACAGATAATCTTTATATTCAGTTTATATTCTATTTTCCAGGAACCACACACACCTGTACCTCTGCACGGCTGCATGTACTGCCTTTCTTTTTCATCTCTGTCAGTACTAACTTCTGGTAGAGGTAGAATGATGCACCATATCAGACAAAACGGTAGAACACAAACTCCTCCTCCTCCTCTCATGAAAATTAGCAGAACACCACAGTGGCTCAAGGGAAGGAAGCAGTTACTTTGGCAAAACCACTTTTCATGCTTCTAGAGCATGGGACTTCTTACAGAACCCAGAACAAGGGATCTCCCTTCCTGGAACTACAGCTGCCCACGTTAATACTCTAAAGAAGGTGGAAATGTCTCTTATACAGGGCATAGAATCAGCAAAAAGGCAGCAAGATCTGCAACACAGGCCATATAAGACACTTGGGGGACAAAAAAAAGAGTCTTCAATGAAAAAATGCAATAACTAGATAATATTTCTTGTCAGTCAGAGTCTGCTGTTGAAATACCCCACGTGCTGGTGGGAACACAAATTATAAACAATTATAACAATAAATGAAGTCTTAAGAAACCTAAACTCCAAAGGAGGTGCACAAAGACAAGCAGTGCAGGAAATCAGATTCACAAATCATTTCAAAATATTCCAGACTAGAGCCACCAACCAAGAACAGGGTAGGTTTATCACTGTGGCCCCCCTGAAGCAGTCCAGACTGGAACCACTGGGAAGGCCCTGAACATTCCCAGCACGCAGTCACCACGCCAATTTCCAACTTAGTTGGCCAGTAAAGCTCCCATGGCTCCAGTAGCTACGCTGCTGTTTGTGCATATGTGGCTTTTCAAATATAAAGCCCCACCTCTGGGATAGATGTGAATAAGTGTTATTAAAAGCTAAATTTCAGCTGTTTTAAATTTAAGGTTACTTAAAAGCTTTACCATCTCTGCTCTTTTCCCTTCAAGCAAAGAATTCTAAGATGGGCGCCTCGAATCAGCTGCCTTGGTTATTACTGTATACCAGAAGGCTGGGTTTGCAAGGCTTAAATTGAAGGATTAAGTTGAACTTTCCTAATTCAGTTCAAAAATAGATCCTGTATCATCTTCCTTTCACATATTTGGAAAAAAAAAAACCCAACCAAACCCTAAAGCCCCACACTGCTCAAGTACTTTGCTACCTGGAGTCTCTGCTGTGAATGCTTTAAAAATAACCCCTCAATAACAGATATTCCAGAGGTCTGCCGCCACTTGAGAGATTTCATTAACCTTTGACAGTCACAACTTTCTCTGGGAAAAAAAGAGACAGACCCATGAACTCTTCTTCTGTCCTGTGCTGAAGGTATGGAGCTGACAGAAGCTGGAGGAATACTGATGATGAGGGTGAATACAGAGACTAGTTTACTTGCACTGGTAAATGGTAGTTTGGTCCTACTCAAAGCTCTTACAAGGAGCCAGGAAATCCATTTCTGTGTCCAACTCCATCGCTGCTTTGACTAGTAAAGGCTGCCAAGCGCTTTACAAACCTGGAGTTGAATTCCTAGGCTGTGCATATGAGTTGCAAGAGAGCTGGAGCAAGCTGGTACACATCCGTGTACCTTACTCATTAGTGGGAAAGAACCAGAGAGATGGTGAGTAAAGTGAAACAGGGCCAAGATTTCTGACCTGTAAAGCAGGTGTGAAAATTCCATCATTATTCCTCAGGAAACCAACTGACTTGTGGCTTGTGTCATCTTTTACTCTTCTTCATCACTGATGTGTGTCTCACCCTTGTGAAAAGCCGACCGACACAGGGCAACCATAACTCACCTGGGTTTGTATGGCTGGGAAGTGAGCCACACCAATCCCGGCTGCAGCCTCCCTCTTCTCTCAGAACTGTTAAACACGGAAGGTACCTGATGGTCTCTTCCAGCGTGTGCTGACAGGAGAGGAGACAGGCACCCTAGCTGCAGGGGTTTGCCAAGGTAAGAGCAGGGATTTGCCCCCACCTGCAATAATGAGAGGATTTGCACCCATTTCCCCACGCTAACATCTCCCAGACCCCCTGAATCCTGAACCTGTTATCATAACCCCACACCCCGCTCACGAGGTGCATCTCCATATTCACAAACGTACCCCGTGGCATCACTGGGCATTCGGCACAGATGCCGTGTGTAACGAGCAAATAGGTGAGACAAAATCACAGACAGTCTTTTTCCTGCTCTCCCAGGATGCCGCCACACCACCTCTCCGTCGCTGGCCTTGGGAGGGTGGGCAGCATCCCGCTGCTCCTGCCGAGACGGTGGGTGATGACCACCAGCCACCCAAGAGCCCCGCAGAAGAAAACCACAGGGCACCACAGCATCCATCCTGGTGAGAGGTTAACCTCTCTTTTTCCCCAAGCTCTCCCAACTCCTGCCTATCTCCCAGCTCATAAGCGCCTTGAGCTAGAGGGATGGGCTTCGGCTCCAATATAAATTCTCATTATCTCACTGCAGAACAAACATTAACAAGAATCGCTTAGTCTGTCTCACAAGGCCTAACATAATTGTTCATTTTAATGAATAAAGTAACTCAACGCCTGTGCATAATTTAAACATCCCTGCTTTTTTTCCCCTCACCACCACAAACATTCCTGTAATAAGCTATTTGTTCTGAACTAAATTGTTTCATGCAATGTTTGATTAAAATAAAAATCAGTACAAAAATAATTACATTAGTGATCATTAACCTACTAGGGGGAAAAAAAAAGATAGCCCCGTTCCCTGATAGGACTTTCATAACAAGGGTGCCATTAATTTCATGGACACATTAGAAAACAATCATGGAGGATTGTGCTCGGATTTATTGCCACCTTGCAGATTGCTTTCAGGCTCCAGTCCCTAAGTCAGCAGTTCAGACAGTTTTTGTATATTCAACTTTACAGATAGCAATATTTGCGTGACTTAGCTCTCAGGGCTTAGCTATTAATGTCTTGTAATTAGTTTCTAAATCCAGGGCTCGAACATGATAATGGTTTTAAGCTAAGAATGTGTCAATAGCACACAGTCAACAGAGCCTTCTGCAAAATATCAACTCAAATCCCTGCACCAGATCGCAGTGAGGATAAGCCAAAGGAATGGAGAGGGATGTGATGCTACTCCAGTGGCTTCCCTGGACTCCACAAATCAGGTGCTTTCACCTCACGCTGGAACAGTTTAATTTCACTGCCCACAGGGCTTGATGGAAAAGCCTTACAAGGAGTACAGAGCCTGTGAGGCCACGGAGGCTGACAACCCTGATGGCTTTTGCTCATGAAGAGCCAATCACTCCATGCAGGCTTAGTGCCTTCCCAGGACAGAGCAGAAGATCGCCAGAAGCAGAACCCCTCTGTTTAAACAGAATAGTTGCTTTTCTCTGCAGCACGATGCCAGCACTGGGAAGCAGATGGTCCCTTCCCCTCCTGTAAGCATCGGTCCCCATCAGCCCCTCTGCTCGTCCTCACACCCCTGGCTTGGGAGTCATCCCCTTAACCTGGGTGCCCTCAGCATGGGTCTGAGCCCCATTGCACCTCGGCACTCCAAACTGAGGTAAAGTCTGAGCTCACTCCTGCCTCTTCATTTTCCTCTGTTTCCTTGTTTGAAATCGAAGCCAAAATCCAGTTACTTCAAAGCACCTTTTAAATTCTGTGCAGGGCAGAACTGGGACACATTAACCAGCAGCCGAAAAAAACAGGGATAACTGTGTCTAACCCTGATCCCCAGCTGCTATAGAGCATCCATGCTGGGATGGGGAGCTGTGACTCCAGCTGAGCCCAGGACCCTTGGTCCCCTCAGAGCACTCAAAACCTGGTCCTGAGCTCTGCAACTCACTCCTGCCTCATCTGCCCCATCCCTCCCCCTTTTCCTGTTCTGCTTTATTAATTATCTTAAATCCCTCCAGTTGATGCTTTTTCCTAACAGAAGGTAAACACACGTATGTGTATATTTGTCCTGCTCTCTCCTGCTGCTGCCCTTCTTGTCTCCACTGATGTACCAGTGACTGCTGCAGGATCTCCACCAACAAGCAGAGGACAAGCAATTCACACTTTTCTAACTGAAGGTGAGGGAAACTCGCTTCTCAAAGCCTTACAGCCAAAAACTTGTTAACACACATCACAGAATCATCAACGTTGGAAAAGACACACCTTCAAGATCATCAAGTCCAGCCATCAGCCCTACACCACTGTAGCCTCTAAACCATCTCCCAAAGTGCCTCCTGCCTGGTTTTTGGACACCCCAGGGACGGCGACTCGACGTCTCCCTGGGCAGCCTGTTTCAATGCTTCACCACTCTTTTGGTGAAGAAATTTTTCCCAATGTGCAATGTGAACCTCCCTGACATAACTCAAGACATCCTCAGGATAGGGATCCCAGAGCACAAACCGCTGTATGACACCTGAGGAAAGTAACTTTCCTTCGGGCTTTTGGAAGATGCTGGACCTACTCGCTTGGTTACTGCTGTGGGAGGAGGATGGAAAGATGCCCAGCACCCTGTGTGGGGGCTGGGGGATGTGAGGATACTGCCAGACCTGCCCTGGGGCTCTGCATCCCTCGTGCCTTCTGGGCTTCTCACTGGGGAGCTGCCAGAGGCTGGCACTGAAGTGCTGCAGGTCAGTTGCCCAGCATTGTTATTCTCTAGCAAGAAAGTTCTTCATTTCATCTTAACACCTTTAATACCTGTAGGTGCATCCCGGAGAGGCTCATTACCCCCTCTTCTCCCACCAAATGTTCAGCTGTGAATTACCTGAAAATCATGGGTAAAACTCCCCTAGCACCAGCTCTCACCCAGAGTCAGGACAGTCCCTGTTGGGTACAGGTATAAAAGCCCACACAGCATCTGCATCATGTTTTAACACATTAAATTAATACTGATTGAAACTTCAGCAAGACCCATCGCTTCTGTCCCCACTCTGCAGCTCCTCTTCGGTGATCTCATTCTAAGAAGTTCTTAACCTACATATAAGCCTCATTTATTTTTCCCTTTCTTCTCCTGATCTGACTTTTTCTTTCATTTAGTGTTTGTCATCAGTTTCTACCAACCTTACCTGCTTTAAGGACGCCAGGAGCAAGTTACACAGCGCACTCGTAATAACGTCTTTAACGAGATCCAAAGGCTATTTGTTCTGCATTAAAGCAAGGACATTTTTAGCACAACCCTGATGTGGAGAAAAATGCTTAATCTACAACTTTTGCAAAAAATGCTTATTATCATACATTTCCGTTGACACACAATAAAACTGAAAATTAATTATTTTAATGCTTTTGTATTTGGCTACAGCTTTGTGTTGTCTTCTCACTAATGGGAGGGGATGGTCCACGCTCCTACAGTATTCATCCTGCATCCCCTGCCTATTTTTTTTAATTAAAAAAGAGCTTGTACTTCCAAATGTGCATTTATAATACACAATTCTTATCTACTGCAGTTGATGTGTTGGAGCACATCTATCTTCTGAAAGCACAGGCAATCTAAGGCGATTTTTCATTCTTAAGTAAGTGGCTTTGAATCAGAGTTTCTGCAATCAGCCCCGAGCTGAGGATGGAGTGATGGGGCCTTTGGGGTGTTAGGCCACTGTCCATCGGGGAGAGACCCATCTTTCATTCCCAGCACATCTCATTGCCTAACTGGTCAGGAGAAGAATCCCTTCTCATAGTCATCTGCTGTATGTCCAGAACAGGCTATGCTCATGGTGCTCTAAATATTTTACAGGGACAAAAATAACCATCCCATGATTCTCTGACCAGTGTTTAATCACACTATAGATCACCTTAAAGTCACCAGCAAGTTACCCAAGAGCTGCAGCAATGAAGGACAATTAACCCTAAAAAAGTGATAAAACTCTTCAAACTTTTTTTGGCAAATGTCCCCAGAAATACTCTTCTGGGATATCTGTAAAGAGGAAAGACCAGTGACTTGGCCTGTAGAGAGGAAAGGCCAATGACTCATGAGAAA
The DNA here is from genome assembly GCA_027925045.1 of Hypotaenidia okinawae. Classification (NCBI taxonomy): domain Eukaryota; kingdom Metazoa; phylum Chordata; class Aves; order Gruiformes; family Rallidae; genus Hypotaenidia; species Hypotaenidia okinawae. The sequence continues at coordinate 22,497,190 of BSDF01000011.1, read as the reverse complement.
CCCTTGATCCAAAGCACCTAAAATTCTGCTCAAGCAATTAATTGCTCAGACATTTCAGTGTTTCTTTCCAACGTGTCCATAATTCTCAGCAAATGGCAATTTTAAGTCCTAAACAAGTCCAGATGACAATGGGGCATCTAGCAACTAACTCAGAAATTCTGCTCTTCTCCTGAAAAAATCCTTTTGAGGTTATTTTTCATGGCATAGCCCTACCCAAGTTCTGAGACCAGTATTAGCCCTTTATGTTTATTTTTCTCTGCTTGTGGGTGAATAACATCTTCCCCCAACCCAACGTTATCTATGGGTGTAACAAGGGAATACATCTGCCAAATCTGATCTACCACTTTCCAAAAGGAAAGGGTAATAACCAGAGATGTACCAAATGGCATGTGTATAATTTGGATAGCATTTATCTTCAAGTGCCTGCCAACTCCAAATGCTTTGGTTTATTTATCCTACTAATTCCCAAGCCGATTCAAAGACCGGTATTTGCTAGTCAAATTATTTGGTCCCAGTCTTTCCTTTTTAAAGGATCAGCATCAATAGTACAGTAATTTTCTCATCATGTCTAGCGTGCATGGCATAATGACACGCAGGACGGGGAGGCAAGATGAAAGAAACACAAAACTCTGAGTGAAACTCAGTACCTAACTTGTTTAGGCCCTAATTGGATTGCTGCAGCGTTATTAATACTACCAGATTAGCTTGCTCAGGTTATACTCAGTCAATGGGCCCCTAAAAGAACTACAGAAGGTACACAGAAAATTAGGGCTGGCTGATGGGACTAATTAGACTGCCCTTGGGGCTGCTCCTCCATCAACACCGCAGCCACATTGTGCTGAAACCAGGCAGGGAGAGGAAGAGGAAAGTGATGTGGTGGTGACGGGGTTTTGTCTGTGCAGTTCTGGCACGTCTCAGCAGGTAGACCTGGATGCCATGGAAAAACCCAGCAACACAGGCTGAAAATTCAGATAATTCTGTATATTTAATATTTAAATTAGTAAGAATAAAAATACTACTGGCCCTCCAACCACACCCTGCCATAAATGACAACAGTACTGGTCTAGTTGAAATCCACTAAAATTCTTAAGTAAAAAAATAATTATAAAAAAATAAATCAGAGGTTTGAGGGCTTTTTTGGATGGTGGTGCTGGTTTTTTTCAAATTAATCATGCCAAGGTAAGGAATTCTGTGCCTCATGACATTTCTGCATACTAAAGCAGTAACACCACCAACCCAACACTTCCACTATCCCTTCCCATCTCTTTGAAAAGGAGGACTGGAGCTGGTGCCTCATTCCCTCCATGAGCACCCCAAATACAACCGTAAGACAGTCCTGCAAACCCTTCCTCAGAGTCTTCCTCCCCACTCCTTCCCAGAAACATGTTAACGTGACCATTAAAATTGTGGTGAGCATCCTGGCACACTCCCCTCTCCCAGGGAAGGGGGAAGGAGGGATTCACCCCCAGGTGAGGGGGCACCATGTCCTGAATGAACCCCAACCTCAAGGAGAAAAGCCTGTTCACCTTGTCCAGTTGTGTTTGTGAAAGGAAAAGGGACCCTGAGCTCTGCAAAGGAGGGGGTGGAGTCTGAACTACCCTTCACTAGGCTGCCTAAAGGACACGCATTGTGAGAATGGAATAAAATATCTAATTATATTTACTACTGGGAGCCAGATGCTCAGATGCTACTTTTAATGGTCAAAGCCTTATCCTGCACACCACTCAAAGGTGCGGTTAACAAGTAAACAAGGTTGTTTCATGGGAACCATTTAATGCAGCATTTTCATATAAAACGAAATAGTTTCAAATCAAAGGAAGAAAGAAAGAAATAAAAAAGGAAAACAAAGCAAATAAAGGCTTCCCCTCAAATTTCAAGAGGAGGCTAAAGACTCTCTTCAGCTGTTTATCTGGTGCCATTATGGTCCCATCATGGGAACAATTAGCTTTAGGCACATTTAAAATGCACGCAACCTATCTGATGTTATAGTCCTGCTGCAAAGCCTGATGATTTTCTACAGAAATCAGTACTCAGGGACATTTAAAAGGTGATTATTTTTGACCCACTCAATACATGTTCTCTGTAACCTTTATACTTTATACCTTTATACCTCAGGAACCTTTATACTTTGCTTAAATGTTGGGAACTCCAAGGACCATTTGCACGGTCCGGTCCTTCTGTGTGCAGAGCTTTTTGAACACCCTGATGGGATTCCTTCCTCCCCTCTACACCAAACAGACACAATATTATACCATCATAATCATTGCTACTTCACCACCCTGAGCACTTGCATCTCTATGGCAGCAAAATTTCATTTAGCAAAGCACAGCTGGATTATGTTTTGGACATAGAAAATAGCTTCAAGCCAGCAGTTCCCATATCTGCTAATACAATGCATTAAAAAATTCACCGTGCAAAGCGAGCTCGCTGGATGTGAGCCTCCACACTACTGTCCACTAGCTCCAGGACAAAAGACTACACTTATTCTGCAACAGAAAAGACAAAAAAGTAAGTGCACTTGATCCAGAAGTGGAAATTCAACTACCATCTTGCTGATACTCTCCCCTCTTTTCCAGGCACAGCCTTGGCTTGCCACGAATCCTGTCTCTGCAATTCAAGGACTTAAACAGAGAGCGTGTTTCCTGTCAAACTCCCTTTGCAGGATGCAGAGAGCTACTACAGCACCTCTATGCCACCAGAGGTCATCCACACCAGCAAGTGAGTTAGCCACACCAGCAAGCTGGTGTTATCCCCTCCAACTGCAACCGAGGGTGATGTAAGCTGCAACGATGCTGCAGCTTTTATGGAGGATCCCACTGAACTGACACAGGGGCTGTTGGACAAGTTGTTATATCCTCCTCCCTGCTCCAAGAGTGGAGTAGCTGCCCAGTGAGCAGAGGAACAGCTTTGTTGCACACACATAGTAGTGTTTTTCTCTACACAGCTGGGTGAACGTCTCCAAACATAAGACACACACACACGCTTGTCATTGAAATGCATCTTTCCATTTCCAAGTATTAAAAAAGAGAGTATTACACCCTTAACACCCGAACTGACATTAGTGCTCCTGCCAAAAGCAACCAAACCTGTTAATTATCCATAAAATATCCCAGCAAAGTATCTCCTCTTGAATATATTTGCTGACAAAAACACATTAGACTTGCAAAAAGGGATTTAAGAAGCCACGCAGGAGTGAAAACATCACCTGTTATAAAACACAGTGATTTATTTTTTGACCTTCTATTCCTTACGTTAGCCCTTCTCAGAGAGTAAGTCTGCCTGCCTACAGGCTCGTGGACATTTGGGAGAACAACACAAGATGAAGCGAATTCTGAAGTCACCAAGTCTTCCGCTATGTAATTTTTTTTCATTAGAGCTTTTATGAGCTCCTCACCTCCCTGCTTTTTCCCTATCTTTGAAAAGATGTGCAATACATCTCAGACATTCTCTCAGCCTGGCTTCTCTTAGCATTTATATCCCTACAAACGTTTCACCTCGTGACATTCTCAGACCTGCAGGAAAATTATACTGATGCTCGGAGTTGCCAGAAGCTGATAGAGCGTAATTCACTTTGCTTTGCCTAAGGTGGCCAGGCTCACGCGGTATACGTTACCACCCAGGCAAAATGGGTCAATAACAAAGAGGAAATGACATTTCACTTCTTTAATTCCAAGTCTGAGCCAGTTTTCAGAGCAAGGTGTAAGATTTAACTATTGCCTTCCTGTTTGTACAGAGCAAAAACCCACCCAGAGAGCTCTACTCACCACATACCCTTCCTTTTAAATACATGGGGGTCTTTAATGGTTTTCAAGCATGGCAAGTAAGAGACAGGGAAGGGATCCACCCTGATCTGGCTCTGCTTTTTGTGGATTATCTTTTATTTCTGCAGACAGTGGAGCTGGACAGCTATGGGTACCGGTGCTCCCACATGGGTCTGTTACACTGCTCACACCCACCTTGTCAGCCCATCCCAACACTTGTATTCTCCCGGTGACTTTCTCATACCAAAAGAGCCGCCCGGGCAGGATTTCCGACCCCCTCCACAGCAGATCTCACTGCAGGTCAGGCACACGGGACTGCTACCCCTGTGCCAGCCACCGCAGCGTGTGAGAACTGTTTATGGGTGTGACATATGCCCAGCTTTGTCACACGTACGCGGGTGGTTGTGCAGTCCAACCTCACGCTGCTCCCCAGATTCTCTGCTTTAATTCAGCACTGCACGCTGAGCGCTTAGCAGGAGCGTACTGAAGGGCACTCCGAGGCACACACACCCTGGGACCCGCCAGGTTGCAGCGTGCACCACCCGAGGCGCTTCCCAAAGGAAGCACAGGCACAAATGGGATTATCAGCATTTCCTGATGCCTTACGACGAGTCTCACAGCTCTCTCCTGCGGTACCGAGGACGCGCCGCTCGCTTCACACGGTCACCATCCCACACTTCGAGGTCGCGCCCTTATCTGACTAAAAATTATTTCCAGCAGCCGTTTCTGCACCTAACTCATCCAAACCATCTGCGGCCCTGCAAGCCGCAGCGGGGCCGTTCCAAGAGCACTTACGGAGGCAAGCGGTAATCACAGCTTGCGAGCAGGGTCTGCGTGATCCCGGGCCTGCCGCCTGTTAGCACGCGTTCCGCAGAGCCGACGGAGGGCCGAGGCATTAGCATATGGTCATTCAGCGGGCCAGTGGCTTGAAAAATTCCCTTCCAGTTGGCTGAAAGTTAATTCTGCAAGTTAAGATAATTAAAGGTGCCCGTGCCGGTCACGGATGACACGAGCAGTGAAAGATTGCAGAATCGAATGACAGAACAAAACAAGCAAAGTCTATTATTACAGTATACATTAGAGCTGTTGTCATGTTGGGCATGGCAACTCGCTGGCCAAAACATGTAATCGGGATGTATTTTAGCAACACTGATGTAATTATTCACCTTTAAATTTCTAACTGGGCGGCATACAATTTGGCTGCCAGCTCAGCACAGGCTGAGCTCACGAATGCCCAGCTATGGCCAAGAGCTCTGCAAGCAGGCTGCAGAGCTTTCTGGAAGGACTCTCCATGGAGCGGTGTGCTGTGAGTGAACTCCCAGTGAGACAGGGACCTGCGGCCCCACGAGTCACCTGGTGACTGATGTGATGCTGAAAAGTGGGTGCAGGGACAGAGACAGGGGCAGGAGATGCAAAATACCAAGGGGGAGAGGGGCTTCAGTTACAGAATCCCAGGATGATGGGGGCTGGCAGGGACCTCTGGAGACCACCCAGTCCCACCCCTGCCAGAGCAGCGTCCCCTCAAGCAGGTCCAGGCTCATGGGGTTTGAACATCTCCAGAGATGGAGACTCTCCAACCTCTCTGGGCAGCCTGGCCCAGCGCTCTGCCACCCTCCCAGCAAAGAAGTTCCTCCTCAGGGTTAGGTGGGACTTCCTCTGCTCCAGTTTGTGCCCATGGCCCCTTGTCCTGTCCCCGGGCACCACTGAAACCTCACGTCTGTGGGGCATAAGTGGCTGGAGATGCAACCCAGAACTATTTAAGATACAAGTAATTATTCTGGGGCAGAACACCACTTCCAAAGAGTGCCTGGAGAAGACAAGGGACACCACAACACTCAGACACAGCCCCACTAGGAACCAGAGCCGGCAGCAGTTACTGTTCCTCAGGAGCTGCACCAGCTGAGCAGAATTCCCATGGGAGAAACCAGCCCGGATTAAGTTAAATTCCAAAAATGTCAACGAGGCAGCAGTGACGAAAGCGAGTTTTTCAGCTCTCAAAGCCAGTGGCTCCTGGATACAGCCACATCCCCAGGTAGGCTGTAGCGTACAGCTAATTAAATCCAGGGGCTCCGCCAATGCCATTAAAAATGTAAAAGGCAGTGATTTTCAACAAGTGGCTGCATCAGCTGAAAGCTCCAGGTTCTGCACTGACATGAGAAAACAAAACATACTAATCACACTTAATACTTAAAATCTTAATTTTAAATAACACCCTGACCTCATTTGCTGCATTTGTTTAATGAGGCCGCCTGACGCCTGAATAATGCATCGCTCCTGTCAGCCCGTCAGGCTGCAGGCTCCAGGTTGTAACAGAGATGTATTATCCTTGCACCAGCTACTCATTACGCTCTGGAACAGGAATAGGAAATGACACTACAAGGGCCAATTTATGTGACAATAACTGAAATGAGAGAGGAAATTGATACCAATTTTTATCTATCTTGATGTAATCTTTGAACCACGATTTTCAGCTTACCCAGATGTTGCAAATCAACAGAAATCTTCAGGATTAGATATCGCAAAGGGCTGTGTGTGTGAATCCAGCCAGCCATCCCCCCAGACACACATTAAGGCATGTAAACCCACAGGTTCTATATGTATTTGCAAATAAGGGTTTCTTGGTTATCCCTCACATGCACAGAGGGGTTAGATGTGGTGATGCTAATTACCATGGTTTCAGTTACATGCAACCTGGTTAACATGAATATGCTTAAACTGAATTTTTTTACATTGGGAAATGTAAAATTTCTACTTTTAAATGTCAGATAAAATACTTCCAAATACTAAGTCAAACATTTGTTTCAGAAGAAGTGACTAACAATCCCCCAAAGTCCTCTGCGGTCACTGTGCTGGGATTCTCTCATCCCTGGCTGTTTGAAGCAAGAGCTTCTGATTAGCCAGACACATGCTCTTTCAGTTTCCCTCTGTCAGAAACCAGGGAAATCCCAGGCCAGCAATAAGCTGAGATTTGCACACACTCTGGAAAGATTTACCTTTTTTACAAAATATTCTGGAAAAAAAAATAATCCATCTGCTCTGTACACGCTCTATCCTCAAGGAAAAAACCAAACCCACAACACAAACCCCATCAACAAGACCAGGAAAAGCCCAATGAACAGAACTAAATCCATACACACTATTTTAGACAAATGCCATCTGTGGGCAGGATATTCCTGAGCATCAAACTTCCCCCAGTAGTTGCTTGGATCTAATTGCCATTCTGAATATTTTACCAAAAAAGCCAGGAACGTGGCGATGCCTTGCCAGAAGGTTACATCTTTAATTACTCTCTTCATTAGCTTGCTATTCATAACATTTATTTCCACTTCTACGACAGAGATGTTTATGGCATGTAAATAGATTAGCCTGAGCCCAAACAGATTTAGTAGGTGTTGAAGTGTGCAGGATCTGCATAAATTGCAGGCACAGTTACAAAGTTGTTATATATGTATATTTGTATTTGGTGTGGGGGGGAAAGAACCACTGCCAGAAGCTGCTTCACTCTTTGACGGTGACAAACCACTGTCTGGTCAGTGACAGCTCCCCATCCTCTGTGTTGGGTGACGCTGCCCCTCAAGCTGTATCACTCTGCCTGCTCTGAGACTAGAGGCTGAGGCACAGGAAGCACAGAAACCATCGTTTAGGGTGGAAAAGCCCTTTAAGAGCACCAAGCCAAACTGCTCACCCAGCACTGCCAAGCCCACCACTACCCCACACCCCCAAGCACCACATGGCTTGGAAATCCCCCCAGGGATGGTGACTCCACCACTGCCCTGGGCAGCCTGGTCCAGCGCTCGGGGACCGTTTGGGGGAAGAAACTTTCCCTCATATCCAAACTAACGTGACTTTAGTTAAAGCTACACCCACCCCCATTTCTAATGCTGCTCTAAAATACCAACCTGAGCCCATGGTGAGGAGAACCACATAGCACGGCTGTTTCCCCAGGGGGAAGGAGTTGTTAATACCCACACAGCGCCGTCCCTCAATCTGTATAACACGAGCCAGAATTTATGTGAGGAGTTAGATCCATGTAATGTACATGTTTATGGACCCATATTGATAATTATTAATACTATTAATATTCTAAGCACTTGTTTAGGAAGACTGCAGCAATATTTCACCTATTGCTGGAGGAAATGAATAGAGGCACCAGGCACTGTGAGGTGGCTGGCCTTCCCCATGCTGTGTGCAACAGACCTGTTTAACCAGCGGTCGTGTTACACGACCACACGACTGACAATTCCAGGGCACACCTATGAAACAATGCACATTTTTCTGTTTATCTCTGCACACAGCATTGCTTAGGCAGCTTTAATATGAGTTGGTTTCTGTTGGCAAACAAATTAATTAGAGAAGTGTTTTCATTTTATCTGGAGCTTTAAAAGTTAACCCTGTGTGATGCCTTGGAAGCAAAACATGCTCCCTGAAAGAGCCACCTGAAACCTCCACAGTGCAGTAACGGACAGGACATCACGCTTCCCATCACTGCTCTTTATCAGTCAAGGAGATGCGTTCTTCAGCCATCCTGGGAGAGTGCTGCAGCATCTGATCAGCACCTAGGTGCTCAGCGGCATCTTTACGAGCTGTAACATCGAGCTGGAAGAGTGCACTTGACAAGGTGGAGATGCCAATGCAGTTAAAACAACATGATGCACCCTATGCGGGCACTAACAGGCTGGGAGTACAGCATTAATTAGACAATCAAACTGCCAAAACTAAGGAAAAAATCAACTTGCTCTAGAAGAAATCCCTCTCTTGTGGTCGATAAATGGGTTTCATGTAATGCTCACCAAGATGAAGGTGAAAAGGGGAGTCATGTCCATCCCCCACACTGCAAGTCTCAGAGGGATGGTGTAAGGTGAACATCACACCTCAGCTGGGCGCTCCACCACCCAATGGAGGTGGGAGCACCTCCTGCATGGAGAGATTCCTTCTGGGCATTTAGGGCAGGTCTCCAGGACACCACGCAGGATCTCAATACCCCAGAGCTACTCAGTCACTGCTACATCACAGAAAGCAGGTAGTGTCCCAGTGTCAGTATAGGAGAGCCCAGGCAGGTCTCCCCAGCTTGCCCATGGCTCACCCTCAGTGGAGCCGCCACATACAGCCCAGGATGAAGCCACCCAACCTGAAAACTTTAATTGAGCTCAGCCTTTTAATGATGCCCAAAAGCCTCTCAGTATGAAACAGGAAAACAGGAGAGAGATGGAAGAAAAGGCCAGAATTCTGGCTTTTTAGTCACATGCAAGTCTGCTGCTCACTTCAGAGGTACAAGAGACCAAGCTGCCATGCCTACTCATCCCAGTCCAATATCAGTCTGCTTACTGGGCAACACTTCTGCGTAAATCCCATTTTAAAGAAAAATTAACAGCCAGACTGGATTTATTTTACTCTTCAATCTGCAAAGCTGTTGGAAATATCTAAATTTTCAGAACAAAATTTGAGGGAAGTGGAACATATGCATGTTCTGTCTGCCCATCCATCTGTCTGGGTACCAACTTCCTTCCTAGTAACTTTGGCACTTGCTGGCCAATTCGAAGCACAGCATTTGCCACAAGTAGAGATCTCCTGATGCATCTGCAGTATTGGTAAAGCTCAGTGGGTAGTTAGAAGAAGGGTCCACCAACACTAAGGATCTCCCTCAGCCTTTTGGCTCGGCTGGACACTCAACCAGACAGCCCATGTGCAATTCAACGGCAGCCTCACGACAGGCTGTCTTCTGCATGGAAAAGGACAGAGGGGTGTGGGAGGGGTGAGTTCAGGCACTGCCACTGTGAAGACAAAGGAAACTGGAGACAGCTAACAGGAAGGAATCACAGGGAACGTGGTGGAGAATGCTGCTGTGATAGGGTATGCCAAAGACAAATCCCCGGAAAAAAGAGATTTGACAATTTCACAGGGATTGTTTTCTCTATTTTTGGATTTTGACAGTTCAGGGATGCTTGCAGAGGTTTGGATGTGAAAACATGATAAACCTGGGACCTGCTGAGTTAAGTCTATATAGAGAAAGAGAAGCAATATCACCAAATTTCCCAGGAGAACCTGCAGCTCCTACAGGAGTGATCCATTTCTTTCTCCTTCAGGCACATCAGGTCCTCCAGGAGAGATACATTTCTGTTCTTTACCCTGTGTTTTTCAGGCACTTCAAAGCCCTGAAAGTTGCATTCATAGAAGCAAGCCACATCTGGGAGCTGGCCAGCCAGTTCCTTGGATTCCTGTAGTTCCTCCTGTTGAGCAACCTCAAAGTGTTTTGCACACACTGACAGGGAAGGGCACCTGCATCAAGAAGGCATCGGCTCATCCGATGCTGTTGGGTCTATGGCATACACGGGGTAACAAGGAGAGTTCATTATCTTTCTAAAGTTCAAAGTGAACATCAGGCATGAAGGCAGAACCTGTGTCTCCTGGCCACTCTGCATGCATCTTTAACCCACACTCATCCCCACTGTTTCCTACTGGTTGAACAGCACAAGCATGTGAGACCTCCTTACTGCTCAGGGAAAGTAGAAACAGGGCAGTTACCCACTGGACAAGCGGAACAACCAAAACCAGCTGGTAGGTGCCACGGGTCCTTCTCCCCATGCAGAGTTCCTCCCGTTCGCCACGAGCACTTTGTGTGCTTTGAAACACATCATCAAAGCTAAATACAGTCACAACAGTTCTCCTGATGGTGCAGCTGCCTGGTAACACGTGAGCATGCCCTCAACACTCGCACAGTAAGACACAGCCCTGGTTTCAGGTGCTGACATCACTGCGGCCAACAGTGTTACCCTCTAATCACAGGAGCTGTGTCTTTGCTGTTCAGCAGGCTGTGGGGTCAGGGGCTGGATTTCAGTGAGGATGTGGCTGGCCAAATTTCTGACCCTAAAATCCAGAGCAAAGCGTTTCAGACTGCAGGAGGATGCAAGCTACCAATGTTGCATGCTAAACCTGCACGCAGGGGGACCAAAGGGGCTGACAGAACTTGACACAGTCTTCATAAACGAGAGGAGGGCAGGAGGTGCTCTTCCATGACCCCTTGTGGAGAGGCACCCTGAAATCACAGCCCCACCGCAGGGAGAACAAAGTCCTGCAGTGGTTTCTCATGATGTGCTGGCCAAGCCATTTAAAACCACACAGCTGCTTATTTTATCCTTGCACAGATACCTGGGAAACACAGCCAAAGCTGTGGCTAAATCACACACTGGGCACCAGGCAGAGCTGTGCCAGGTGGCTTGACATCCAGCAAGCAAAAGTTTGGCAATTATACCGTCCTTATGCACAACCTCATTAGCCCCATGCTTGCTGCAGGGAAAAGTCATGACATTTTCTCAGTTACTGACTGAATTCTGACCTCAGATACAGAAATGTAAACCCTGGGTGAGCCAACTGCCCTCCGAGGCAACACTTCACTACAAACTTGCTAGAAGGGAGCGCTGAGCCTGGCTCCTGCAGAGACTTGGCATCACAGAACACAGCTTGGAGGGGACCTCGAGGATCATCTTGTCCAACCAATCCTGGCAAAAGCACAGTCTGGAGAAGATGGCCCAGCACCCCCTCCAGCTGAATCATACAAGTGTCCAATGTTTGGGAACACACCACTTTCCTGGAAGATTCCAATGGCTGATTGCTCTCACTGGGAAAAATCTTCCTCTCGTGTCCAAGGCAAAGGGACACATGTGAAAGGCAGCAATTATATGTATGTATGGATGGATGTGTGCCTTCCACACTGAGCATCTACTGCCCTGTTTTTCCAGCCACTGCGTTCTGGGCAGTGGCTGAAAAAGCCAGCATTCCTAACTGGGCGATGGGCAACAGAACCAGTAAGCTTGTATGTATTAGTGGAGTTCAGTCGGTGACAGTGTTCTGATTAGAAGTGTGGAAAAACCAGCCAGCTACCACCTCTGCCTGCACTGAACATTTCTGCCAGCCATAAAAACCCAAAGGTGATATGAAGATGTGGAGAAGCAATCAGGATTGAAAGAAATATAGTCCCAGGCACCTTGTAAAACCAGGTTTATAAACTCACGACAGCAAAAAACCCAACCTGATACAGCATGTTTTAAGACTTGCAAATACGTTGTTAAAGATCTCTCTGGTCTATCTACTGTCAATAGAAAAATAAATGTAAAAAGAAGTTCCATAACTTTATGTGACAAGTACGGTGCAGCTATCGAGATTAACGAGCCCCTGTGCTCCCCTCCTCCTGCCTCTCACTCCTAAACAGTGCGAAGGGGAAGGTGACACCCACTGCTGCAGATCGGTGTGATGGCTGAACAGCAGCACTGCAAAGGCAACGGCAACACGTTCTCATTCCTCCTCTGAATGTGGACAAGGATCAAGAAGAAAACACTTACCCACATAAGATAGCCTTTGGCACTTATTTACCTACTGCCTTTGAGACCTGGCGTGTCCTCACCATTACAGCCTGAGCAATGGGCAGAACAAGCTTCCTGTTTCGCAGCCGAGGAAACCCAGACACACAGAACTAAACCAGACTGCCCAAGACATCAAGTCTCTTGGAAAACAAAGCATCACTTCAGCATCTTCTAAATGAAAATCAGCCCTCTCCCCAAACAGCCCTTCTTTTGTTTCCCCTCTTGTGTTGGTGTTAAAGAAATAAGAACTGGGAAAATCCATCCTGAAGCGTGAACTCCACAATAATCACTGAAGACAGACTGCAGCCTTTGCCTGGCTTTGCTGGGGTGTAATTAAATGCAGCTATTATTTTGGTCGGTTATTTCAGGGCATCCCCGACTTCTCTAAACTCCACGATTTTCTTAATTATTGTAAGAAATAACAACCAGGAACTGTCGCAGCGACACTAACCCTGTGTGAGAAACCAGGACCCAGGAGTGAGTAGAAGGGCAGAGACTCTGAGCTGCTGGTACACGCAGCCACGCAGATCTGAGCGTGAGGAGAGCCTGCTTTTTATGGAAACATTTAACAACAACAGGAATGCAAATCAAGCCCCATTAATTTATCTTTAAGTTTTAATGAATCAGGATGTGGAGTTCATATAAAGAAGGAGTTATGTATGAAATATTAATATTTTTGCAAAAAAGACTGCACATTGCAAGTTCAGCTGGTTCTTCTTTAAATAGAGTATCAAAAGTTGAAAGCCACTAGAACAGCATATAGCACGTCAAACTGTGGCAAAATTCAGGAGGAGTGAAACACTGTGGTCAGTCTCAAAGCCCAGACCCTTGGTAAGCCATGTTAATTACTTCCCTTAACGAGAGAGCTGAAATCATTACACAGAGTCCTGCATTCAGTTCTCCACCCCCACTGACAGTGTCCTGACCTACCCAGGTAGCCCGTGGCTTGCACCCCAGCCCAGATCTCCCTGCAATTAATGGGTCTCCTCCCCTGAGCACAGCAAGCTTGGTGCTGGGCCCACACACACAGAACTGAGGCATGAGCTGCGGCTGCCATGACCTCACGCTGTGCTCCAGGTACATCCTGGACACCCCTCGAGCCCATGTCAGGACTGGCCCCTGCTCTCACAGCCTTTTCCCCGACCCTGCACACCATTGCCAAAGGAACTGTGGCAGTGGAGCTGGGGAAGGAGCCGTAACACACTGAGCAGTGAGGAGAGGGAGCTGGTGCAACCTGAGGTGGGATCTTGGGCTGAGAGAAACCATCTTGTAGCAAGTGGCATTTCATGTCAGGAATACCTGGGTTTTGTTCAGGCTTTGTTGGTGAAGGGCAGTCAAACTGAACTGAAAACAGGCTTTGTGCTTTAATAACGGCCTGCAAGGAGTCTAATAACCACAAGGTTAACCTGACACTACTTCTCCATGTACCCAAGGCTCAAGCAGCGTGCAGAAAGTCAAGCAGGAAGCCTGACCCCAGATCCCCAGAGCCCCATCACAGACCTTGCTTGAATGGAAGAAGCTGACACAAGAGTCTTCAGCTTTCTCAGCCACCAAACATGTTTTTTTTTCATCTGGGAAACATCAAGAGGGTCTTTGATCACCTGCTCTTACGTGCTGGTGTTTTGTCAGGCATCGTTAGAAAGGCCATCTCATTCATATGGATATCTTTGCTACCTGCTTAAAAGTAACACTAGGAAAGTGAGTCACTCTAAACCCCATTTAGTTCCAGCTTTCTTAAAACTGGAAAAACTGAAGAGCATCTACAAGCAAAAGCCCACTGGTTTCAAGCTACAACGCATGACTGCTTTGCTTTCCAAGTTGCCAACTAGGGACTTGAGACACACAAAGTTTGCACGATCACCTAATGCCTCAACTAGTCTGAGGGGTTTTGGACTCAAGGTACAGAGAAAAGGCTGCAGGACAGAGGAAAAGAAAATAACATGCAAAAAACCCCATGTTATGTAGCTGCAAAGAAGTCCTAAAGATCATTCATGATTTCTGCAAGATAAAAAAAAACATTTAGTGATTGTACCTGACAAAAAAGTGCAAGCAAAGAATAGACTCACGTTGAGCTGGAGATCATCTGTCCACTGGCCGACGAGGCGGTAGCCTGGTGTGCTGGTGTTGGTGGTGTGGTACTGGAAGATGTCGTAGCGCCCTGGTGCATCCCCGTTTTTGTTGAACATCACTGGAGTGCCAGCACTGCCTGGGGGAAGAAAACAAGGCAAAATCCAACCAAAGAACGGACAAAAGCCAAATCTTTACAGTATCTGTTTTATTTAGACATGGTTGGGAGCTTTTGGATCCCCAACACGTTTCAGGCAAAGGTCATCTGTCACACCAGCCATCTAACCCAGCTATTTCAGGACACTGGTATCACCCCAGCCCTCTTCCAGCGATTGATTACCACCACCCAAACCCACTGGCTAAAAATAAACCAAAGCACAACTAGCTTGGCCTGACTTCACTCCAGCTTTGCACAACGCAAGAAAGATCAGGCGGCTTTTCTCCCTGCCCTCCAGCCTCCCTCCCATCTCCCTTTCCTTGGGGAGTTCTTCAGCACACATCCCTCCTGTGAATGGAGCCTCTCAATGTGGTTTTTTTTTTCCCCCAGAAAACGTTCCATCTGCTTCTGAGAGATACTGCTGTCAGAAGTCAGCCCAGGTCTAGTGAATCTTGACTAGCATCCAGAAATAGCTTCCTCCTCCACAGTATGTTCTTATTCCCACAATCAGCATGTGGTTGGGATGGAAAAGAACAGACTAAGCCACGGCAAGACTGTTCCTTGTGTACTCTCTTATTTAGACTCTGTGGCACAGACACAGGCAGGGAAGTATCTCAGTCAGCAATGGTTCAGGATCCCAAATTAACTGTGTCGTATACTAAGGAGACCGACACGGGTCAAGTGACAAGGCAAGTATATCTCCCCCTTCCTTTGTGCCAGGTGCTGAGCAAAGCCAGCCTGCATCCCGGAGGGGCTGGGGAACCCAGGGATGGCAGAGATGATTCCTGACCCTCAGGGAGTTCTCACCACCCTGTCTGCATTTCAGTTACCCTGGCAGTAGGTGTGAACCCTCGCTCAGATGAGAATTCAAAGCAGCCTGGCATTTCCTCAGATCTCCAGGTGAAGACTTCAAGGGTGACATTTATTTCAAGACATATTAAAATAGGTTTTGGGAGGGTAGAGTAATATTGTGTCAAGATTGAAGATTATGACAATACTCCAGCATATCTATATTCAAAGCTTCCTCCTCCTGCGTAACTTTTTTTCCCTAAAGCAATGAAAAATCTCTCCTTTTTTAGCATTGAACTTTAAGATTATGGTTTTCTTCATGATTCCCACTCCTCATTGAATTCCAGTGAGTGAAAAAAAAAAAAAAAGATTTGAAGGAGTGAATTAGCATAGTTTCCATTCCAGCCCTGGCAAATTGTTTCCTGTCTATCCTAAAATCCTCCGAGATCAGATACAGATCCAGTTCAAAGGCTGGTACAGAGAATCTTACCCTGCAATCTCCCCTTGCTGGTTCCTTAGGAGCACTAGGCAGATATTTAATTGTCATTACAGATTAATGCAGCCAGAATACATCTGCGGTGAAAACACTTAAAGTGAATACGGAGAAATGGCTGTAATTCCTTGGCTCCTTCAGAGAGCCAGCACACACGGTAAATGGGGTTTAGCAAATCACGACTCTTAAAAGGCTGGATATTATTAAAGCTTGGGTTTGTCTGAGCTGGCAAAAAAGTACAACTGAAAGGGCAGGAGCTGGAGCCAGACTCCCAAAATAAGCACAACACAGACCTCTGTGGATCCCCCATCCCCTGGCAAAACCCCAGCACGGGCAGGAAGCAGCATCACTCTTTGCATGCCATCGTCACGGCTGTGACAAAGTCAGGGGTGCTGAGACAAGCCCTGCAGCCCCAAAGCCTTCTGGAGGGTGAGAGGGAGCAGCCAAGAGCATGTCTAGGGTCAAGTCACCTTCATGAGCCATTGGGAATATTGCCCAGAACCCTCCTGGGTAAGCCATGGCCACCCCACCATGGTGCACAGCGTAAAGCCAAGTCTCTCCATCCTGTTGCAGGGCCAGTGGGGTCAGTAAGCAGAAGGCCAAGGTGAAGGATAGGTGCCACTATGAACCTCAGAGGTCCTAAAGTGAGGATGGATCAGGAGCTGTCACTCACAAACATGCTGTTTGTGTCTTGCAGGAGCAACAGCACCTTTTGTAGGTTACTGCTGATGGCTGCTTTGCAGAGCTGCAGGCAGGCAGCTTTTAAACACCAACATCTAGAATAATCCATAGAAACAGCAGATGCACTTGGATGCTGCAGACCCCAAAGCCACACTGCATGAGGCAGCATTGTCTGCTGGGTCACCCCCTGAGGCCCCTCCAGGCACAGTCCCTTGGGACATGGACCTCACACATGGGCATGGAGAAATGATGGAACACTGCTGGTTTCAGGTACACCACCATTTATGTGCCAAAATTATACACGGGGGGAAAGTGCTGAGAAAAGCCTGGGATCTGTGGGGAAGATGAGGATCTGCAGAAGCACAAGGAGCTGTGGTAAGCTCAGGTCATAAGTCAAGCAGATGAATCCCACTTCCCAGCTTTGAAGTGAGAGCAACCAGACCCCCAGCCAAGGATCAGCTTAGTAAGTGCAAACTGTCTTTAGCCTTTGTGGGGGCTCTGGTGCCTGTTTCGGGGCTCCTTGCATGTCACCTGTCTGTGGGGACCCTCCAGCCCTGTTTTAAAGTGCTGTAGCATTTCAATCTCCATTTGCAATTCAAGTTGCTTCATGCACTTATGAAAATAAGTGCAAATAAACATAAATAAGTGTAAATAAATAGAGAGTAATGTATGAAAACCTCATTACAGAGAAGAAACAGTCTTTAAAAAATAACCCTATTTGCTGTTTGATCTCCTAATTATTAAAAGCCATGATTGCTCAGTTGTTTTCTGATAATTTAGGATTTATTTTCCTTCTACTAAGATTGAGGAAAGAATATTCTCAGCCTGAGTGAGCACTTCAGAAGCAGAGTGTTAGCCCCTGGACTGCAGCTCCTCGCTCATTCAGAGGTGAGGACAATTTAATTCCTCTTCAGTTCCCAACACACAAGCTGCCTTCTCAGTACACAGACGCAGGGAGTGCGTGGCACCCTTTCACCAGCACGATGCATTCCAAGACAGACACAACCTGACTGAATTTGGGGGATTTCAATCTCTTAATCGCCACTAGATGAGGAATGAATGAATAGGAGGCAGGTGGCTAGGCAGGTGTACCTACCTCTGTTGTTACTCAGTTCCCATTTCCTGCAGCTTAAGGACCTGAAGGGCTCATACAAACAGGATCTTTATCTTTTTCACTGCCAAAACCACAACCACATTGCACTTTGCCCTTGAGGTTTTTGGTTTTCCAGATGTTGGCCCCTTTTGTTCTCCAGGCAGTGTGAAGAAACCAAAATTCTTACTGAGCTCCCAGCACAAATCCTGCCTCTGCATTAAAGCGTCACTTGAGCTCTTTCTGCACACATGTCACTGCCTTGAAGGAAGAAGCAGCCCCAACAGGAGGATTTCAGCTGCATGGCGACAAGGAGATCTACAAGATGCACAGAGCATCTCAAGCTCTTGTGTGCTCCAGATGCTTGAAAACAGCCTACATCCTTTCTCTCTGGCCCACAGCTTGGACAAAGAACTCCCATCACTCTACTTTCTGGGCTTTTACTATGAATCTAGGCAGAAGACTAGGAGAAGATGATTTTAAGCGCAGACTAAATACTGTTTTCCAAGTCCTAACCTTCATGAGATGGAGATGCAGGGCTGCACTGGTGACTCAGGGAAGGGCAGGCTAAGACCAAGGCTAAAACTAAGACAGCTGCCACCAGCCCAGCAGCACATTTCTCTGTCCCTACCCTCCCAGACATGACATGACAGCTGAGGAACATGTAGGCACCAGCATCCATGTCCAGGGAGCTCCCAGGCTCTATCAACAGCAATACACCACCAGACCAGCCAAAGCCTCTTATTGCTTTTTCCAGCCTCTCACCTCTCTCTTTCAGGCTGGTGAGTTATATGATGGGTTTATCCAGCACCTCTGGGAAGGCTGAACCAATCCACAGCAGTTCTGGGAATTTACTTTTATATAATAACAAGAAGCAAGTTGGCCTCAGAGCATCTTCCCACAGCCTGAGGAGTGAGCCCCAGGAGGGTTGCTGCTGAACACGGAGCCTGGGCACACAAACACGTGTGCAGTGTATGACAAGAAAATCTAAACCCTGCCCCTGGATATTGAACCTAAAGGGAAGTGGTCCATGTCCAGAATGCCCTCCCCAGATTGCCAAGCAAAATGAAAAAGGTTTAAAGCCATCTTGGTTTTGCCACTATAGTCCTTTCTGTGCTAAAGACCAGCAAACCACTCTTCAACCCCCTGTGCTGGAGGCAGTGACATTATACCAGCCAACAAGAACACCATGTGGCCATGTACATTGATGGCAAGTGGAGGAAAACCCTCATCTTACAAAAGCCTGACCAAAAAAACACAAATAAGGAAACTGAAGTTGGTGCAAGCCAATTCTTGGGGCTGGACACCCAATTTCTCTGAATTATTTCTCAGCTCTATTAAAACAGTTAGATGACCATTCAGCACCTTTACATGCAGGAGCTGTCTGGAGGTGCCCATGTAGGAGCTGCTCTCCAGTGCTACCACAGCCCCAGCACAGTACTGTGCAGGAATGCTGTGCTACTGCTACAGGAGCTTCGTCCTTTATAATTAACCTTCTAAAATGAGGAAAGGAGAACCATCCAGGCCTTCTCAGATCATTCATCTCAGAGCTTGCTCCTGGCTATGGTTAACACCAATTACTTCAAGGAAAGAAATGAAAACGTCCTCATATTCACCTTGCTGTTTTAAGATGATTTATACAGGAAGGAAAAATATCCTTGGCACAAATGACCAAGCTTGACCATGAAATGTCATCTGCATTCCTACCTTGAAATCTCCCCATTCCGATCAGCTATGTGTGGGGTTTGTTAAGGTTGTTACATAAAAGTGTTTATTAGTAGATGGCAGCAGGGAACAGCTCCTTGTGCTGCCCAACAAGAACATCCCAGGCTTGTGTGGGCTCTTCCAGGCAGCGGCAGCCCAGGCCACCCCACACATTTCAAATGTTACCTTGACAGTGCTTCCCCACATCTGCTCTAAACATGGGTTTGGAGGTGTCCCTGTTTGTTACAGCTCAGACCTCTGTGTCAGGCAGAGCTGGGGCAGCACAGCAAGACCTCCTGGCAAGCACAGCAGTGAGGTTTATGAGGGGGAAAGAACATTAGGTCGCTGTGATGTTACCTGCTGTAGGCGATCTGCTCCGGTGCTCTGGGCTGCTTGCAGGTGAATGTTTGTTAATGGAACTAATCAAATTACAGTAAAACACACAGAGGCAGGGAAAGGCTGCCCATATTCATACGCTGCAATGAAGGGAACAACACATGAAAGCCCACTGTACTGCATGAAACAGTGGCTGGTACTGCAGCGTCACTCCACACTGGGGAAGCAAAAGCAGATAAAGGGTGAGCCAAGAGATCAAACTCTCCATTCCACATTCTCAGGATGATTTCTCTCCTCTTACATCTTACTAGAGGAATGGAGGTTGGAGTAAGTACTCCAGCTAAACCACATCGCTCTGCAAGAGACCTGTCCCTTTAGCTGTCCTCTCTCTTCCCCTGAGCCTGCAGCAAAGCTGGGTATCAGGAATTCCACCCAGTTAGTTTTCTCCAAGCCCAGGAAAAAACACAAAGTGGAACAACGATACATTATGCTAACAAACTTCTGGAGTTTCAACGCCAGGCATATTTAGTCAGACTCAGGCTTTTATCCAGCTATTTCTCCCGCAGGAAATCAGTCTTCTGGAAGGTATCCTAAAACAGCAGCAGTGATGTCTGTCTTTGGGCAGTAGTAACCTGTTTGCCTTGGCTAAACCACGGTGCTTTCAAACAGATACTAAACAAACAGCCTTCTGCCACAAACTCTGGCAAAACAATACAAAAAGCCTTGATCTGACCTGAACAAAAAGACAAAAGGATGACTAAGGAAGCGAAATGAAATGGCAAAGAGTCCCCTGGGCCAGTCAGCGTGCTGCAGAGGCAGCCTCAGCTCACCGTTGAAGTTGACGCTGCGAATGTACTTGAGCAGCTTTTTGCCTCCCGCATTCTCCATCTCGGGGCAGACCCCGGGGTAGTCGGCACAGAGATCCTTGTTCATGTGGTGGAGCGCGTGGGCCATGGCGTACACGGCATCGATCACGAACTGGACCTTCCCCTCCTGCTCGTAGTGGGAGTCTTTGCCGATCCTCTCCTGTCCTGCACGTTAACACAGACGCACACACATATACACAGACACACAGAGGGACAGTAAGGAACAGCAGTTTCCTGGTACCAAATAGAAATGAACCCTCCTGGAGCACATTGAAAGAGCAGCAGGCTTTAGTACAGTGAAACATTTCGACTTATGGTTTTACTAATTAAAAAAGCCCCAACTAACAAAATTACTTTCTTGACAGCAGACCCATCAACACTATTTCTTGCAAAGGTTTCTCTGCCATAATCCAGAGAAACGAATTCTACCATCACCACAAGCTTGAAGCTCCAACCTACGGGGACTATCTTGGAGAGAGAAAACACCAGACTCTGTCTGCTCCCAAAGTAGGGCTTTGAAAGAAGGAAGCACTTAGAATACAGCACAGCTGGTATTTTAAAGTCTCCTGTTTTGTTCGGCTGCAAATCCCAGTCTCTAATTGAAAGACAGAGCCAGATTGAGGGAAGAAAGAACCACTTCAGAGATGCAACCGAAGGGGTGCTCTGGAGAATTGAGTGAACACGCCAGCTATTAACACCGCCTTGGGAAGCCCCGTGTGTCTGCATTAACTTCACACCCCCCACTCCCCAGCACACAGAGACTGAAGTGTCCTTCAGGATCCACCGACTGCCTTTAAAATACTGTAACAGGCGAGAATTTAAGGAATCCAAATGCTACATGTCATCCTGAGTACAGCAGGAGGAAAGCAGGGCTTTGAAAGTCACTCCTCAATTGCTGCAGTGCCCAACGAGTTAGAAACTGCCCCAGAGACTCTCCCACGCAGCAGGCCGAGGCAACCCCCTGTCTGAGAGAAGGGAGGCGTTTTGCAGGTGGATAACTGGAACACACAAATTAAACTGCAAAGGCCTGAAGGAACTCGAGAGCAGGGGAATCTGAGTATCTGAAGGGGTGGGTTCATGCCTTAGCCACCCCTCGCACTCCGACTCGAGGTGGACACGTAACCTGGCGATGTGGCTGTAGCGCCAGGTGAGGAGGGGCCTGCTCGCTTTCAGTGCCGTGTGAGCAGACTGCTGCAGTTTAGCGTGACCGACCAGCACTGTCGGAGCTTGAAGCACAGAGCTAGGAGCCAGCAGTCCTGAACTGCCTGCTAGCTCCTTGTTTCACCACGGCCAGGTAACACCTGCAAGATTCAATCTGTCCGGCCGCACGCCGTGTGGTTACACTCACCTACCTCACTGGCACCTCACAAAACCTAATTACCACTCGTGAAGTGTTCTGAGCCGCGCTGATGAGAGTGGCACAAGTGCAATTTATGATTTCCCAAGGGCGGCCACAGCACATCGTGCCCTTCATTCTGCCTGCAGCAGGACACTTCTCCCTAACCTCCTGTTGGTCTTGATCTCCTTCCTGCAGTATCTGCAGGTCTGGGCACTGCCAGGAGCTCCGTGAAACCAGCCCTCAGAGTCAGCTCTCACAAAAATCTGAGATGCTCAATCCAAGGAAATGCTCAGTTGGTGGATGCGAGTGGGGAAGTTCCTTTGTTAACATCCCTAATTAGAGATCGGGAGAAGTGAATTTAAATCAACTGATTGATACCAATGAGGAAAGGAAAACAAGTTGTTAATGACTGTGAGAACTAATGATTTGAGCAGCAAGAAGCCTGTGCCCCATGCTGGCATCTTTGTGTATCTGCCTCTTGTGTGCAGGAACAGCAGCTTCACCGGCACCAGACTCTTGTCCAGAGCCATCCCGAGCCACCCCCTGCACAACAGTGCTGGGTTTGCAGAAAAGCAATCCCCAGGGAGCAGTCCAGGTCGTCTCCAGCCTGCCTTCCCTTGGGGCACAGCCTGCCAGCACAGCTTTTCAGCTGCTTTCCACTCATGAGGAAAAGGTAGAGTCCCAAACAAGTATTTTTTCTCTTTGAGGGGGAGAAGTGGGCTGGAATGAGAAGCAAGCACAGAGATCACCATCCTCTTACAGAACTTCTACAAGCACAAAGGATATTGTCATGTGGACACAAAAAAGGTTTGCTCAAGAAAAGCAAAAATACACCCTCCCTATACAAATACCTCCTGTTACCCACACTGTCACACCCCTCCTTTGGTTTCCTCTGCAATTACCAAACTGAACCATCGACACCCAATCCCCTCAACCTACTTGCCACGTTTTAAGATGCTCTCTAATAAAGCCCCTCAACTCCAGGTCTCAGCTACACTGGAGATGCTGAAAGCCTGCAGGTAATTCAGCAGGTGTGAGAGTTCCCCGACTGCCAAGACGCACGTACTGTCCTTTTCATCATTTCACTCCTCTCTCAGTGATTACAGACCTTATTACATTTCCAGGGCCTGACAAGGAAAATGCTTTTAAGTGGTTTCAGCTCAGCTCCATAACCAAATTAGCAATGCAACAGGAACGCATGCCAAGGGAAGCGAACCTGGGATTGAGATGCTGCACACAAACAATACTGATTAGGCATATTAAGTTCCAGAAGCATGGTTGGCCAGATGCATGGCAGAAAGAAAACCTTCAGCACTGAAGGCATCTGTGAAGGGAACCTGAGAAAAATCAACTTAAAAAACCAAAGGCAATGTTAAGAGAGTCCAAATATTAAAATAATCAAGATTTGAAAATCCTGATAGATGTTCCAGTAACAAGAACACTTCCCTCTACTGAAAGTGGCCATTTACTTCAGTATCACACCGAGAATTTGCATCAAGTCCTGACGAGACAAACAGTAACTACCCACCCAGAGAGCGGGTGAGCTGCGCCCAATTAGAAGATGGGTATGCTGTCCTTCACATAAACAGGCTGAGTTACCCTTTAGAGAGACCTTACTGCAATTAGAAGTTCAGCCCAAATCTGAACTAGCAAAGAACCTGCAAAGCAATTGCCATGTTTTACCTGTGTCAGAGAGCCTTCAGATTGCAACACTGAAAATAATCACTATTAAATATCCCAGTTAATCAGCCTGGCTGAACAGATCGTTCCCTCTACATCAAGCTACCATCATAGCAACCCAGTCAGCAGCAAATCAGACCCCAAAGTCCATTTTCAGACAGGGGTAGACCTAAGCAACCTTGATTCCAACAATTTTAGTTCCAACTCCAACACTAGTGTGGCAAACTGTTCCCCCTCTTAGGCTTAGCTGAAGGCAGTAAGCAGAAAGGAATCCCATCAAAGTCATTGGTAACAGCAGCAATGCCAGTGCTGCATGCACCTCTGGGCAAAGCGGATACTGTGAGCCCCCAGCCCATCAGGTCAGGACTTTGAGGGGGTCTTGGGAGTGAAGAACCAGCAGTTGAACTCAGGTGGTGGGTGCAGCAAGAAGCCACACAGCCCCCCCACGCTGTCAGAGGACACAAAGCACAGGCGGTAAACACAACCCCTGCCTGCATCGCCATGTGTGAAGCTCCTGCTGTTCTTACACCCCTGTTCTTCACCCGTTGTGCTTTTTTCCCTTTCTGTTTGAACTCTCTGATCTCCAGGGGCCGAGCAATAACGTTATTTCCTTCAGCAATGAGGGAGCTGACACCCCAGACACGTGCACACAAAGTGATTTCAAGAGAACGCACTTTTGTTCCGTGGATTTGAAATGGAGTACCTTGGGATGTCAGAAGGATGAAACACAAAAGCAATTTATTGACATGAGCATTTTTTGCTTCCAAAAGATCTATTTGAAGGTGATGACAAATAATTTAACCTCACTTCCTACTAGAGTCTCAAGTGCTCATCATCATGATTCCTAAGAGACTGAGCAGCTAGGTCTCTTGCTTCAGGCAAATCTTTGCAAGAGAGAAATACTGCAACAAAGAGAGGGAAAAAAAAAAAAAGCCCCACACCCAGAGTAGTGAGAATACAGAGAGAAAGAACTCTCCTCCTGTACAGTCTCCTTCAGATGACACAGAAATGCAATGCAAGTTTAAGAACTCCTGGTCACACTTTCTGCATCTCCATACAGCCAATGCTAAACACTCTGTGTGGAAAAGGAGTTGATAGCATTGCTTTTCACATGATATTTTCTCAACATCTCTACTTCAGGGCATTGTCTGGACTCACCATTGACCATCACAACATGGGGGGTACGTTCTGATGTATAAACAGTGTTGCAAGGACAACTTTTGTGGCCTGTAATTCATACACCCAGACATGAAAACCCCACTCCACTGGTGCTTACGTTAGATGAATTCAGGCACTGGTTCAGTTTCTGAAGGATTAAACACATTTTCAAAGGAACTCACATAATAGTACCGCTGAGAACCTGGTGATAGTCATCATTAACAAGAGATTTAATTTAAAGATTGCAGAATGCTCACAGTATCATACAAGCAGCTATTATTTGTACAAGTTAGAATTCAGCAGCTGGTTAAGTGCTGAGAGAAAAATATATACCCTTCATCCATCTCCAGCATATTTAGCATCATTAGAAACCTGGTGCCTGGGAGCCAAGAGACATCCGTGAGGCAAGAGCCACAATTCTGAGTCTGTAACTGTGCAGCACCCAGACGTGCAGCTTGCTCCAGCTACACATAGTGTGGAGAGGAGCTCAGGCTGTGCAGCTGCAAGGGCTGTACTCCCAGCCCTCCAAAACACACAAAGCACCACAAAACAGACTGATTTGCTTTAACAGGCAAGTACACACGTCCAGAGCTCTCCAGAGTAAGATCAGAGCTGCTACCCCTCCTAGGATATTCACTCATGGTGCAGGCACTGCTGTGCACACCGGAGGTGAACAGTCTGAAGGGCTCTTGCTTCGAAGGTAGCAGAGCTGCTACTACAGCTGGAGAAAAACTGACAGCCTGCTAGAGTAAATATCATAATTTAAGCCAGCAGAGTATGACAATCAGGCCTCTTTGCAATATAATCCACATATTGTTGTTTTACAAAGAAATACAAGATCCAATAATACAGCCATGGAGTTACAGTCGTCTCTCCAGCCCATCCCTAATTAGGAAGATCTCATTATAGAAAAAAGCCTTTATCTCAAGACCATCAATCCAATCCCTGTGGATTTTCTTGGAGAAAGCAGATGAACTTTGAAGAACATCCCTCTGTGCCAGGGCTGCATTTCCCCTACACATCATCCCCACGACTGCAGCGAGCTGGCTGAGGCCGGGCAGCGGCACAGGCCAGGATGAGCGGAGCATGCACCCACCCACCTCCCTAACACCGGTGCACAGCACCTCTGCCTTGTTTCTAAAGAAACCTCTCCCTACTCTCCTCTGCAGTGTCAGCACAGCCTCCTGCAACCACAACAGAGAGAGATACCTTCATACTGCACAACAAAGGTGGGCACCAGGTGGGCTGCTCAGTGCCAGTAACGAGCAGGGAAACCTTGTTGAACCAGAACGGCTTTTCTCCCCCTTAAACTGGGGTACCCATGACCCAGAGTCAGACATCTGCAACTACAGACAGAGAGGCAAAAGGAAACAGAGCTGTCCTTAGTGGCTCTAGTAACAGCACCAATGCCCACAGAGAGCAGACGCAGTCAGCTTTAACTATGCCTAATCAGCTAACATTCTCTAATCCCGCTCTGGGAAGCGGGCTGCTGCAGTGCCTTACAGCGTATTCCTCATCGAGGGGAACAGCAGAGTAACCCTGCACTGCCACTGGTCTTCTCTCGTACGTATTAAAGACCAAAAGGAGCACAGCACAGCCCGAAGTCCTACTGCAAATGTTATTCCACCACCAGAAATATTTACATAACAAGGATCATCATCATAATTCAACAGTTTACAGAAAGTCTTGATGAAATTAATTTGGTGCTGCTACATCCAGTTCCCTCTGCCAGACAATGAGTTTCTCTCCTCGCACTGGCTCAACCCCCGGCAGCAGCTCCTGCTCTCAGGTGTGTGCTGATGTATCTACAGGAACAGATTGTAGATTAGAAAAAACCAACCTAATTTTCTGACCCGAGACGTTTTCCATGCTTTCACCATCCCCACAAAAACATATGCAACAGGCCTCATTTACATTCCAGCGCCGCAGCGCTACAGCCGTGAGCAAGAGAAACAACCGGCACCGGGCTCGCCGACACGGATGTAAATCAGGGGCACTTCACAGCCTTATATTGCCAGCCACTAATGAAGAAAGCTCTCTGCACCACTAACTGCCGGTGAAGGCAGTGATCAAGCAGCACATCTGAAGGCTTAGAAGGCCTAAACCGGAGCTACCTTTACGCCTGAGTGTTGGGATAGAAGCGCAGTTTGCAAATAGAGACCCGTGTATGCCAATGGCAAGGCGACAGTCACTGAATCACAGCGCAGTTGGCAAATCACCTTGGCAATCCAGAAACAGAAGCGGCTCTGAGAAATGTATTTCTGGAAGGTAATACAGAGTAAAGAAACACAGAGAACTGGTTCAGTGTACAAATAAACTCCTCGAGGTTGGGTTGTTGTTGGTTGAACCGACCCTTGCAGGGCTCTTTTAGGAATTAGGGTATATACTCCAAAGTACTCTGATGCTACATGAGATTAACCTTCTGAAAGGAAAGCAGAGGTGCCATTAGGCTATAATGGATGCTTGGACAGTTCAATGTTATAAGGGAAAGATTTTGTTTCAAAGGAGTTGCACATAGCCAGTCCACCTGCAAATTCGTGCATCCCATAGTCCATCTGCTCCTAAACTTGGGCACATCCAGTTTTTCAGAAAAAAAAAACCCCAAAACACTGATTTTTCTTTTGCAGGGGTGTTCCCACTGGTGTGGTTGAGCAGTGTGAAGATTGTTGAAGTAGCTGCAAAATAAGATGCACAGAAATCCTGAGTTTTGTATTTCAGTAAAACATCAGCTAATTGTGGATCCTCACGTAAGTCTTAGTGTCCCTGAGCTATGGCTATAGCTCCCGTGGCCCTGAGGAGTCACCCAAAGATGAGCTGGACTTGGTAAGAAGCAGTTCATTGGAGGGCATGTTCCATTCATGAGATGCACCTTGGGTTTGTTCTCCCCCGTGACAGTGTGATTTGAGAGGGAGCCTCTAACCCAGACCAGAGGCAGCCTGAGAGGCAGCCACCGTCAGAAAGAAAAGAAAAAGCACAACTTGTCAACAGCAACATGTTACAAAAACAGATCAGTCACCTGCTATCAAGGAAACATGATGCAGGTGTCCTGAGAAAGGAGGGAGGGAGAGGCAGGCCTTACAAGGCAGGAAGACAACTGCCCCAGCCCCTTACCTACCTGTGCCAGAGCATGGGATGTAATCCTCACCCACAGCCCTCCATACCCTCAGTGGGAGCCAGGCTAAATTTATCCCCTCTCTCCCTGACATGATTCATATGGCACTGGGAAGAGCTAAGGTCTTCTGACACCCTCAAGTCCAATAGATATTCACCCTAATGAATACCATCAAGTTGGGCTCATAAAAAGCAAATCACACACACCATGGCTGCTGGCACTCGTTTAGAAAGGATGCTTTAGATATTGGCCATCTGCCATTAAGTTGCTTGAAACATCTCAGACAATTTATTCTTTCCTGAGATGAGGAATTTTGATAGCGTTCTGAACACTATTTTTCTTTCCATAGTAAATCACATTTTGCTAATCTATTGAAGCTCTACATCACTTTTTGTAGGCAAATTATAAATAATATTCTGATATCCTCAGGCTCTGCTATTTGCTACATCTTTTGTTTGTCATTATTTTTCTCTCCCTAACATATGGCTTCATAGCACCAGCCATCTTGGCTGCTGGTGAAAAAGAAAAATGAACTAACCCCACCCCAAATTGCAGCTACCGGTATCACTTGAAACCACATCACAGATAATGAAGTGGTTTGCCAAAGCTCTCTGGGCTGTCCTCCCCCTTTCCCTGCCATTCACAGAGCGGTGACACAGGCCAGGGTGAAATGCCAAATCCTGGGGATCCAGCCTCGGGCTTCCAGGAGGCTGTCTGGACTCCTGGTCAGATTCTCAGACACTATTTGTTTTGTAGAAACCCAGACACACTCCAGCTCTCAGCACTCTGTGCTGCTTCTTCCCGTCACAGGGTAAATCCCTCATAAAAAGGCAGCTACAGGAACGTCTGACAGAGGTATGGCACATGCAAACACTTTATTATAAAATATAAACATAAAGGATAGCTATTGCTTTGTTACTTTCACCTTTCCCTGTACTGAATGGAAACCCTACTTTTGTCCCCTCCCCAAACACCAGTTGTATCCCAAGCCTCTGCAATGTGGCAGGACATTCACTGATCTATCAAGTCCTTGATGCGTATCAGAGCACGATGTACCCTCTCCCCAGCTTTAGGAGCAAGTGCCCATGTATATACCAACCAAATTTCTGCCTTTTGTATTATTATGTTATTATTTTTTACCCAGGACACCCCTATCCTTCACCAACTTTTAATCCTTCCCTGTGACATTTTCAGATGAAATAAGCTCAGACTTTGTAATAGCCTTCCCTGATTGATGCCTCCTAGGTTTTAAAAAGGATTTGGCCTCCCTGAGTCACTGGACCTTTGCCCTGTAAGGTCCTGCTGATGGGACGAGCCCCCTCACAGCATTGTGCCTGTGGGAGGAGGATTCAGAGGAGTCCTGCCTGCTCCTGCCCATACCAGCAAGGTGAATCTGAGTTCCTTTGGAACTAGGGAAAATGCCTCAATCTCAATCCTGAACAGAAGGGTACTGCTTTTCCAAACCCTTGGGCTAGATTTCTATCACTTTAGCTTGCAGGGAGCTCTCTCCCAGCACTTTCTTTAGAGCAAGTCATCGTCTGAGCCATCATCTGGGCTGTACCTTCAGACCAATTACACCTGCAGATAATTAGAAAAGCTCTCAGAGTAATCTACATGCTGATAAATGACATCCAAGGTGACACCACCCTTATATCACTTCATTAAGTCTCTTTGGGCATAAAGCTATCTGAACTGGAAGTGCTATTTAGTAAGTGAAAACAGTGGAGTGTCAGTGTCCCTCCCAGGTAGCACTGCACAGGGAGCAGGCTGGTCCCCAGGAACGCCAGTGGGAAACACAGTGCACAGAGGTGGAGCTGGTGCCGCTGGAACCAGGAGCGCCCACGGGCACCACGCTGGTGGGATGCTAGTGGAGCATCCCACAGGCACACTGGGGCTGGCTGCCCCGAGGCGGTATGGTGCAAGGCGATCAGTGCTCAGCACTGCCCATCTGATTTCAGGAGTCACTCTGAAGCTTACCAACAGCCTGGGTTGTGCAGTATACACACAAACCCCTTGTTCTAGCATCTGTTAATTCTAATCTCTAAGTCTCGCAGCACTGGCAGTATTAGCACAGTGTGGTTTCATACAGGAAAGCATCTCTGGTTGAGCTCACAGTCAAAGCCTAGAGCCCATTCCTGCACGGAATGCCATGGAGGCAGGGCATTCAGCATGGCTCCCTTGGCAGAGCCACAGCTACGACCCACAGCACCACCCTCCCCTGCAAAGGCAGCTGGCTTTTCTGTTAATCCTTTCATTTTTACCATAACACACAGTACTGCAAACCACAGCAGGAAGAGATTCCAACATTAACCTGGCAGGGCCCACGATGGCAGAAGGGAATCTCTGGTATTTTTAAATGCAAGCAGCAGGGAGCAAACCCAGAAACTGTCCCAACCCACTACTTGGTATCATGCTGCTTCAGTGATTACATTTGATCCCCATACAGTTTGATGAAATCTCCTCAAAAGGAAACCACAGCATCCCCCATGGGCAGGGACAGTGACTCCAGGGTCTGAGCAAGCACAGGAAGCAGCAACAGACACCGTTTCTATGTAAGGAACTGATCCCTCTCTTCCCTGGGCAAGAGCAAGGGAATTGGCTGTTTCTGCTGGCTGCACGTGTACGTACTGCTTGGAGATGGAAGAAACCCTCTGTGGCAGTCTGCACCCCAGCACAGACCCTCCCAGTGCTATGGGTGTCCTTTGCAGCAACACAGCTCTGCAGCTTGGATCATGAACCATGCCAAGATAAGTTGGTGGCTCAAAACAACATTGCACCACAGAAAGGTGTTGTATTTCATCTTATCTAAGAGTAAGGTGCAAGCTCTGCACACAGAAATACTTCAGAAAGTCGTGGTATGAAGAGGTGAGTGGCCACAGGCTGCCTTCTCAGAGAAGCTTTTTCTCTTTGACCAGCCTGTGGCTACGAGCCCTGAGCTGCTCCCTGCAGGCATTGGGATTGGGAGCCTCACCAGGGCTCGGAGCACGCCTGCTGTCAGGAACTGGAGGCCTGGAGCCCAGCACCTCACTGCCTTACCAACTACTGATCAAATTTCAAAGTGATGATGATCATTCATAACGTTATTACTTCAGAGGGACATTAGGGCCCTCGTGCCAGCAATACCATCCCAAGCTAATGCTTCTTCTGATGCACAATTTACCTTGGCTTGTAGAGGAGGGAAGGAAGATGTCAGGGCATGTCATTCCCTACAATATCGAGCTACCAGGCGGCATCTCAGTCCGACAGGTAAGTTACCCATCGGAAACAAGTGTCTGTGCTGAATCTATGCTGAGGGAAGGCAGGATAACATGAGCCAGCAGTGGCTCTTGCAGCTCGGAAGGGAGATGGGATCCTGGGCTCCATCAGCAGAGGGGTGGCAGCAGGGACAGGGAGGGGATTGTCCCTCTCTGCTCTGCCCTGGGGAGGCCCCAGCTGGAGTCCTGTGTCCAGAGCTGGGGCCCCAATACAAAAAAGATGTACAATTGCTGGAGAGGGTTCAGAGAAGGCCATGAAGATGCTGAGAGGGCTGGAGCAGCTCGCCTATGGAGAGAGGCTGAGGGAGCTGGGCTGGGTCAGCCTGGAGAAGAGAAGGCTGTGGGGGGACCTCATTGCAGCCTGCCAGTCCCTGAAGGGAGCAGAGACACAGGAGGGGAATCAGCTTGTTAAAGGGCAGAGACCGGCAGGACAAGGGGGATGGAGTGAAGCTGGAGGAGGGAAGGTTCAGATTAGATATTAGGGGGAAGTTCTTTACAGAGAGAGTGGTGAGGGGCTGGAACAGGCTGCCCAGAGAGGGGGTGGGTGCCCCGTCCCTGGGGATATTCAAGGCCAGGTTGGCTGGGGCCCTGGGCAACCTTGTGTAGCTCCAGGCCTGGAGGTTGGTGTCCCTCCCTGTGGCAGGGGGTTGGAGCTCTGTGACCCTTGGGGTCCCTTCCAACCCAGACCAGGCTGGGATTCTGTGATAACACTGCTTTCCCATGCACACCAGAAAGCGCAGGCTGTGAGCAATGGCAATAAACTAACAGCATAAGCAATAAGGGTGATAAGACACCCATAGAAATGATCCTAAAGATATTTTAGTAATTTTTAGTCAAATTCCAGGCTTTGGGGGAGCTTCCAGACACCAGGTTTAACAGCAGCGTGTTCCCAGCCATAGCTCCTACTCCCACCCGTGAGCCAAAGCCAAAAGCAGACGACCTGAAAAACGGGAAGTTGTCACCCGTTTTCAGGGTGAAGCATACCCTCCCTATGAGCTAATTCCATCTGATCAAAATTCAAGCAATTATTCAACATAACTTGTTGAAACTGGTGCTGTGACAAATTAAAAGGGGAAGGAAGGAAAGGGGAAGGGAGGTGAGGGCAAGGCAGACGTCACACACGTTACTGCCTTTGCTGTCCGTTCCGCAGGAGATGTGTTCTGGCTGAAGCTCATCCACTGCATTTTAACCCTGAGCAAATGCCCCAGCCCCACGCTACCCCCAAATCCACACCACAACCAGCCTCACCAGGGACCTGGCAGTTTGAGGGCAGATCCCCCCAAGCTTTTTGAGTCTTAGAAGTATTATTTCCTAACCAGGTCCTCTCAGTCTAATACCTTAACTGAGGAGAAGGTCATTAAACTGGGAATGCTGCTATTGTCCTGTGGATCATCTGGAAGCACTTGGTCCAGGCCCACATCTCAATATCTCCAATAAGATGCACCTCACCTATGAGTTCCTTTCAAAATGAAGTCTTCAGGTTTAATGAACTGCATCACCCCGTGTCATGGCAATAGTTGTGCTGAGAACTGTGCGGCTCATTTAAAAATGAAATCACCCCCATCGTTACCTAGGAGCCTCTAACTAGAAATAACTCCCTGAATCTCCATGTAATCAGAATCAGGAATTCATGGGAAATGGTATATTTCAAAGGGGGTAGCACCTCAGAAATTAAGCAGATGAGTGAATCTGTCAGACACCAGAAAGTACCAGGGGGCAAACAGGATGCTGCTACAGGAGGCAGACCTCAGTCAGAATGCAGACAGTGCATTTCCTATTTTACAAAGTTAAGGCAGCAAAAATTTATTTAACCCCAAATTCTTAAATGT
Organism: Hypotaenidia okinawae; assembly: GCA_027925045.1. NCBI lineage: Eukaryota > Metazoa > Chordata > Aves > Gruiformes > Rallidae > Hypotaenidia > Hypotaenidia okinawae. The sequence continues at coordinate 22,464,517 of BSDF01000011.1, read as the reverse complement.
GAGAACAAAAAATTCGATCAACAGCTTCATGGTGCCTGAAGTGAAAACATTTCACTCTGTGCTAACGCTTCCTGCAGCTGCATTCCCTTCCCAAGCTAAATTCAAAGGCACATGGTGGTACATGATGGGGAGCGGATGGTGCTTGGACACAGAAGATGCCCAAATTGTGATCGGCAGATGGGCAACATGGAAACAGTTGTGGAAGTATTCTCTCTTTGAAACAAACTAAGAAGAGAACCCCAAACCACCCTGAACTCAGAAAATGCTTCTGACCCCTAAGGAAAGCGCTGGATAGACAGACAGAGAGAGGAAGAAATAGAATAATGTCTTTTTCCACTCTCTCCATCCACTTCTCCTGTCCTGCAAGGCTGAGGGTGCTGTTCCATTTTCTGTACAAGCTACAAAACCTCAATTTGTTTTTCCATCTGCCTCCACCAAGCCTCCTTCCATCAGCCCTGCAGTCATGCCACTGAAGCTCGCATCCAGCGGCACGAGGAGGGTGAACTAAATTAAGTTACCTGTGCATTTGCGGTCTGTGTCCTCCTTCTTGGACCCGCTGATGGTTAACTTGCAGTTGAAGTTCTCCTCCCAGTACTCGGCAAACCACACGTTCCTTCTGTTGTTCTCCAGGGTGCGGGAGGTAAAATAGGCATCAAACCCTGGAGGAGGAGACAGGCAGAGAGCTGAAGGCTGGCTCGTGCCAGGAAGCATTGCAGCCTGGAAAACAAATACTCTGTTCATATCTTTGTCAACACCCAGCACACGTCCACATCTCTATCCACACAAGATGACCATGGAGAGAAAGAAAATCCATTGCATGCTTTAGTCTAATCAGCTGCATCTTGCAAGCAAATTACTCTGCGACGAGACAGGAGGCATAAAGCTGGGTACAATATATGTAAAACAGATTAGCATCAGGAAAAGTTATAAGCAAAACCCATGGATTAGAGATTAGATACCAATAAGGAATGAAAATAAATTATGCCATGCAGCTGGTATTAGGCTGAGTTCAATACAACTAATTTTGTAATTAACCTCTCCAGACCCCCAGAGAAAGCAGCTTCATCTCAACCGGCTGTTACCAGTACACCTTACTGGGTCTCAAGCATGTTTTCTTCCCTTAACACCCCTTCACAAAGATTAACTCAGAGAGCACAACTTGGATTAGCTGCTTGCATCAGACATCCTCAAGAGGGGGTAAAAAAATAAATACATTGCCCTCCTTAGACCTGGGAGAGTCGGTTTGTTACTGAAGCCACAGACTGCTTGTAGCCCTGCAAGAGTAAAGATAACAAAGACCTCCATCCTGAAAACAATGGGGGTAAAAATGGTGATTTTTAACAGCTGGGTTAATGGCAGTAAAGACCTGAGGGCAGTCGTTGTCTTTTAAAAAGACATCGTCCTATACTCCATGAAAGAAACCATATAGCAACTATTGCATCAGGTGTAGCCCCTCAAGTTTCCACATGGCTCTTAACTATGCTCTGTCTCTCCTCAGCACCTCAATAACTCACCACAAGAACAAAGCCAAAGCAAAATACATTTCTTTTTCCAGGACGCCCATCAGTGTATAGACACCCCCCCAGCATGTATCTGTAATGACTGAAGGTGTAACTAAAGGCTTACAAACCATGCAGGTGAATTAAAAACCCCCAAAACACCACCCCAAGGATCTCTACTACAAAGTGATACAGTCTGTTCAGGTCTGGTCACAAGTTACTGCTGGAGCATAGGGATTTTCCCTACCAAATTTTCAAATTCTGTAGTTTGAAACCAAGCCAAATATCCTTTGCCAGTTCAGACAACACCCTGCAAAACCCACCCTCGTTTCAGTGGGTTTTTCTCCCAACACAATACAGATCTCTGACACAAATAGTTTCCTGAGAAGCAACCTGTGGTGGTACCACCCCAAGCAGCAGCTGAGCACCACACACTACTCCCAGGGGAGAAACAGGACCCCTCCATGGGGTGGGGTAAGGACAGGTTACTGACAAAAGCACTGTGAAAGTAGAACAATAACAGCCAATTGCACTCACACCCAGTGAAAAAACAGAGCATCTTATGGACAGACTAGAGTGCTGTGTGACACAAGGACCCACCTGACAGCCCAGCCACACTCAGACTGCTCTGGGAACACCCAACCAGGGCCCCTCCCCAAAAGCCCCTTTTATGGGGAGTGATGGCAGGTGGGGTGGGAACAGCCCAGGCTGGCTCAGCTCACCTGGGCTGGCTCAGCTCACCTGGGCTGGCTCAGCTCACCTGGGCTGGCTGCTGAGGAGGGGAGCTCTGCCTAACATGGGCAGGTTAGGGAAGTTTTCCCTTCCACTAAGGCGGCTGTGGAGGCATCCCAGCTACACGAGTCTGAAACTAGGATGGAGCAGATCAATCATAGAGAGGGCTTGAAAATGCCTTGCAGCAGAGGGAGGAAGCACAAAGCAGCAAGCTCCTGATACTGAACCGTGTCTCCATATCACACAATCACGTGGTTCCTTTTGAGTTTGCAGTTAGAAATGACAGTAAATACATATTCCATTGAAAGAGAGGAAAAAAGTTCCCTGCACCCCCGCCAAGATACTCTCTCCCTGAAATAGGTGGGTAAATTGACTCAGTCTGGCACTCCTCACAATGCAACTGAGTCAGAGGACAAACATATGGCATCGTTAAATTAGCATAGCAATCCATCCACCGCCGGATAAAAATAGACAGCATGTAAACAGATGTTTTCAAATAAGAAAAAAGATTAGGAGTGGGGTCAATCTGTCTCCTTGCATTAGCTTCATGTACTATTGACCCAACTGTAATATATCGTTTCCTAATTCTGAGTCTACTGCTCACGACTGGCATCCAAAGCCCACTGCTCCCAAGCTGCAACGTACACCATCACCAAAAAACACACCAGAAAAAAGAATATTGGGCTCCTCCAGAAACAGGCTGGAAGCCAATTAAAATCTCCCCTGCAGCCTCACCAGAAAATACACGTGGGGCTGTCCTGCAATGAATACATCGGGGTGCTTCAGAGCGATGCCAAGCCCGCCGCAACGTGCCGTACCAAGGTAACACCACAGCAGCACCCACCGACTGCAGCCAAATGATGGGGATCCACCACCTTGACTTGGGGCAGGGGAAACCCTCCGGCTGCACTCAGGTCCTACTGAGCAGGAGTCACGTTCGTACCTCAGTGTCGCTCTTCCAGCCCTTTCCAGTGGGTTTTTGACGCTTAAAAGGAAAACCTTCCTGAACAAGGGTGCACAAAGCTGCAGGAAAAGAGCTGGCAGAGCCCTCCCAACCACCCCCCACTGCATTTACACTAAGGCAGGGGTTTAACCCAGGGTTCCCATATTTTAGGTAAATGTAATAAAACCTTTCTGCCACAAATTGGTGACTAAAGAATGTTTCTGTGTAGGGTCTCTAGGAAAGGACAGCAAAACTTCTGCATTTCTGGGTTGAAATTTCCTAAGGAAAACATCCCCATGCATGGCTCAGAAAACACTCTTGGTTTTGAGGGACACACAAGCCAAACCTGTTTCCCTGTAAGCCTCTGTGTATTCATTTTACTCTTAATTAAAAGAGCATTTCAAAGGGGATATCCAGTCGTGAGCTGATATATATATATGTATATATATGTGGCTCAAAGAGAAACAGTATAGCTTACCCAAGTGCCAAACTACCTGACCTCTGGGAAAAGTGCTCTATAACTTAATAAGATAAAAATCGATAAGTCTTGATAAAACTGTAATAGAATTCCATCAGAATTACTCTAAACTTTTACAGATTTAATAACAAATAATAACATTCCCATCGATTCCTTTTAATGATCCCCCGCATCCTCGTCAGGAATATAGATCCCTAGTAAAGAGTGGACATATTTTACCATTATTTCCTATTGATTGAGACAAGTGACTGATGGATGGAGGGATGGAGCTGGGGAGCAGCCCACCTTTCTGGGGAAGCACCATGGGCTGCTCCTGCCTGCCATGCAGCCGGCAGTGCTCAGCTCCAAGCCACAGCCTTGGAGACCTCTGGATGGCATTGCTTGCTGGCTCGCCCTCCTTCCCCACATACTGAAGGCCAAGGAAAGCCCCCCACAGCTGAGACCAAGCAGAAAGAGCCTTATGCTGCTGTGCAGGATGAGGCCAGGAGGGTGCTCACTGGTGCCAGGGTTTATTTGATGAATCACAGAATCACAAGGTTGGAAAAGACCTCTAAAATCAGACTCCCATGATGAGTTTCAGGATTTCCATTCCCATCAAGGACTGGTTTATACAGTATGGGAGTTACAGACCTGTATTCCTGTATTTTGAACTCTAATGGCGAGGCTGCGATGCAGCCACACAACAATTAGTGCTGTGTAATTAGTTGTGAGCGGACGTGTAGGGATTTATGTCGTCTCAGTTTCTTTACTAGCCACGACCACAGCTGTTCCCCAGCTCTCCTGAGCCTTGAGCACTGCAGGGATGGGCACCAACCCTGCTCGGGAGCACGGACATGCAAAACACCAGCAAGCACAGAGTTGGGCAAGTGGGTTCCAAGCCCGAGGGGAAGGGGACGTGGCTGAAGGGCACGTGGCAGTGGGTCTGTGAACAGGACCCTCCGCACCCCCTGTTCCATCGCTGATCACACGTGGTGAAACAGGGGGTCGGGCGCTGAGGAGGGGGTTACTGCCAGCAATGCCAGGTCGGGGCAGAGGGGAGGAACGCCTGAAACCACGTCAGGGATCGACACTGTCAGGATCAGGTAGCTTTTCACCACATCCAGCCTGCCCTGTGACTTGTTAACTGTTGGGACGAGCCAACGCCTCTAACTACCTCAAAACAATACAAAATCCACGCTCTGCCCTGCCTCTGTGACGACTCCTATGCCTGGTGTACAGCACAAGGCTGCCCTGCAAACACAGCCCAGCCTGGCAAAGCTGGGCTTTGGGCCAGGGGGACATCATCCTGCTCACCTGATCTTGGACACTTTGTTTGTTAATTAGTATGAATTCAAAACAGTGAAGTTGAAAGGCAGGCAAACGTGTGCGCTGTAATGACAACAGACTTCAGCTTGTGCTTAACCTTAGTCCTTCTGAAGACATCGAGACAACTTGCATGCATAGTGCTGACCATCAGACCTCAAGTTCTGGGTGCAGGGGCTCACAGAATTCCATGACCCAACCAAGAGATGCTTCAATGTAAAAAGCAGGAATAATCACTTCTTACTCCTTTTCCCAGCCAAGTACTACACCCCTGTGACAAGATTTAGCGATTTCCCAGTGTTCTCCATACATCATACTTAAGAAAATTACTTTTTTCTGCAAATACCTCTAAGAGATATAGATAGTCATTTTATGAGATTTTACAAATTAAAATAAATCTCTTATTACTTTAAATCACTGTGATTTGATTAAATCATTATTCTTACACATAGAGAGACGATACTACCTAATGGGTTCATTTATTTTCCACCCCAGGATTAATACATAAATTAACTACGTAGCGATAAAACACTTAAAAAAAGGGGGATGGGGGGGCAGGGTCCCGATCCTGAGCACTGCAGAGGGGTGCCGAAGGGCAGGTGAGGGGAGAATGAGCCTGAGCATCCTTTGGGCAGGACAGGAGGTACCAGCAGAGCTTACTGGGCTGAAATTGGAAGTTCCTGGGGTGGGTGGGAGCATCTCCTCCCCCGCTGGCTGCAGTCAGGCTCTGCATGTCAGATTTTATCCAGGTGGTTTATTCTGCGGTGCTTACAGCCCTTTATTGGGATGGAGAGAGGGAGCACAACCCCCAGCCCTGCCCGGGAAACACTCTCAGCACTCCAGCCTCCCCCTCTGCTCCCAGGAATCCCTCCTGGGTCCAGGGCATCTCTGAGGGAGAAAGGCTCCCGCAGCTCTCAAGCGCTGGGAACACTTACAAGAGTGGCTCGATTCCCAGCCTCGCTGAGGCTTGCTGACTTGTGATGCTTTTTGCACCCAAAGCCCCCTGAAGTGATTTATTTCTAGCATTAATCTCACATCTCTCCTTCCATTTGATGTTGCACGGTGCCCATTTTCTGCCTGAAAGCAGAAGGCTCAGCTTCCCCAGCAGAGACAGCTGAGGGGATTCTACGTGCTTTGGAGGATAAACCGGGCCCCGGGCCTAACGATGCGGCTGGCCAAGGGCAGCTGCATTACAGGGGAGGGGAAAGGCAGGAGGAGGCATTTATCATGGGGAAGGAGTCGGGCACTGGAGAAGGACGGGCTGTGGAGAGGGGAGCGCAGGAGGGTGCCCAAAAACAGCGATCCCCTAGGAAAAGGATGGGAGAAAGATATGGGATCTGATGCTGAGCTGGCACCAGTGAAACCAGTACTGGAAGTGATGCTTCCAGTACCTCAGGAAGCAAACCGTGGGCGGGTGGCTCATGAAGATCCACAATGGTAACGAGCTCTGGCATGAACAGAGCAGGTATGGTTTCTGAGAGAGACGCCTGTCGCTTCTCGCGTAGCGAATCCCCAGCACACACATCTCCTTCATGTGACTCCGAGGGCTCTGGGGCTATTGAATATGGAAAATAATTAGTCCTCATTAAACCGCAAAGTTGCTGCTGACCTACAGCATTCCTCACATGCCTGCAGTGTGCTCACCTCAGCCCGAGGGTGGCTCAAGAGCAAATACGACGTATCGACCCGATTTCATAGGAGTGATTTTATCAGTTTATAACTACCTTCCCCTTCTCTACCTTGTCCGAAGCCTGTCCACACTAACGACTGCTCGTTACACAACTGTTATTTAGCCAGCTAGTAAACCCTCTCTTGCTATGACTGCTGACGCCAAGCGAGCTGAAAGCAGTTACTCAAATCATGTTCTCGTTTTCCCAGCATTCAAACCAGACCAGTTTAATTTACTGACACTAACTCTGGGGTAGAAGCGTTGGGTGGGAATGGTAAGATCAATTTTAAGACAGCTAGCTCTTCTTCAGACTTTATTGTGTTGCCCCAGCCACCCACTACATCGTGTTGTGGAGCCGTTAAATAGGCTATAGGCTCTTGAGTCTATAGATGTTTTCGTGACCTTCTTACTCAATAAAAAGGCCGTAGCATTAAGTGATGCTATTAACTTCCTTCATGCTGTAAAAATGCTTTGCTGCTTTAATAGCCGATTGTAACAGTGAGAAAGGGGATTTTACTTCACGTCACGTTGGACTTTAGATACATGACGTAAAGCACAAACAAAGGGAACCCAGCTGGCCACACCTGGGGCAAATCTGGGATTTTAAGCTATGAAGCTTCTGCTATGGAAATAAATACATATCAGCTAAGTATCATCGTTATCATCAAATTATACAGCCACCACAGCACTGAGCTCACGACCTCGGCGGTGCCCAGCCAGTGCTGCCATAGGAAGGTTAACACAGAAGGATGGTATTATTCACTATTCTACATTTTATTGCCCTCAGGCACTTCTTGCTTCCACAGAGCTCCCATTTATATCAATATAAAGAGGAGAAACCCCTCAATTTCTTTCTCTTATTTGCTATTTTATGGCCATACCAGCAAGTGGCCACAGTGGGGGATGTGATTCTCCTGTCGCAGCAGCTGCTGGACACACGCATCCAGGAGCTCAGCCCCATCCCCGGCTCATCTTGCTGCCATGGTCTCCTGGATGGCATCGAATTGTCCTCGTACCCAGGCAGGAGGCTGATGGGCTAACCCAGACTGACCCACTGGTTTCTTTACGAACAAGGAAAGACCAAATCCATGCTCGGGGGCACTGAGAGCTGATAGAGGGCAGAAGATGAAGGCAGCTTGTGCTCCTCTTCCTCTGAACATCTGCAGGCTTCCTACCATGGAAAGATTTTTGGATTTTGAGAACTGCAGAGAGACTTCCTAGGTTAACATGGGTGTTAAGCAGGGGGTGCTCTCCTGAATGATGCACTGATTATTCAAGCTCCTGCCTGTTTTATGAATTGCAAGACGGAGTCCCGTCTGAGGCAGGAACACGGCTCCCACAAGCCTCCTCTGTGAGTGAGGATCTGGATCTGCTGGAAAGATCATCACCAGAGTCAGGCCAGATTCACAAACACATCCAGCAGCAGAAAGTCTCCCCCAGTACTTCACCCTTTCCTGCTGCCCAGTTATTGGAAACAGGTGATTTGTCTTGCCAGGACTTCACTTGTGAGGCACTGCCCCCCACCACACGTCAGGAGATGAGCAAAAGGGGTTTTTTAATACATGTCACGAGATAATATAGTTCCTCTCATTTGCAAATTATCTGCTGCTTTCTGCTTTACTGAAAAAATGGATCAGCCTCTGCGCTCATCTTCTGGGCAGCAAAACTTGAGCAGAGTTCAGCAGCAGCTCACCCAGGGACATGGAGCGAAGTGGCAGCAAGCCAGGTCCACAGGTTGGCATGCAGACTGCTCTCTAGTAACACTTACCCTCAAACTCTGAGCTGTTACTTCAGTTTTTCATTCACAATTGGGTATTTAACTAAGTCCCTTGGTGTGCATCCATGCCTTCCTCCCGCCAGTTACCTGAGATCTTCCTCCCCACCCGTTGGGGCTGAGCGGGAGCAGCCGCTCCGCAGCCTGTTCCCTTTCAATAATGCAGAGCAGCAAACCCAGAAAGATACAGAAGATCTAAATGCAGGACATGAGAGTGGTTTTTCTTCCCTTTGATAGCTGCAGCAGACAAAAGGCACGTTGTGCAGCCTTAAAAGCATTTAAACTCCAGTCATCTGCTCGCATAATTTAAAATGAGGATAAAACCACACAAGTCCCCCTCCCTTTGCTGTGCTCAACAGGTTAAAGCTGATCATTAGGAAGAACAAAACACCACTGGAATGCAGAGTGAGCTGCACCCTGCCCGGCACTGCTGCAGGGGGGCTGAGGTTCGGCAACCCCAGAGCAGCCTGACCGCTCTGGCGATGGCACCCTGCCCTGCCACTGGCACCCGCTCTAATTTGGCAGAGGAGCCCAGGACAGGACCAACAGCGATGCTACACGATGGGTAACTTTCCATCCTCCTGTGGTACACAGCCAAAGCTCTGAGCCATCAAGACATAAAACAGCCCCTCAGAGAACTGCACACCCCCCATCTCAGCACGGGCATTTAAATGACTTGCAAAATGCCAAATCCTTGCTTGGTCATGTTTTCTTCTTTGCTGGGGAGGTGTAACGCTGAAGAACCACCAAAGCCCATCCTCCTCCTGCGGTAGGAGTGGGCCACAAGGTGGGATGCGTGCTGGGGAGGCAGAGACTTACCTGGGTATGGGAGGGAGTGTGAGGGGCTGCTCACACCGGGTGGCTGCAGTCCAACATCAGGATGAGGGGTTCACCATGCTTCCAACAGCATTTCCCTAGTCTGCACCCAGGGCTCATTTCCCTTCCTCCTCTGGATGGATTTGCCTGTGCCTTGCTGGAGTGTTACCATGTCAACAGGAATAATTACAGCATGTGCAAATATGCCTGTGCATCCTACAGTCTCTGTGCATGCTCCAAGTGTCCCACACTTGGACACACACAGTCCCCCAAGCTGGGCACGGGGAGCTGTTGATGTGGTTACACCGGCACGATGACGGTGCCACAGCTCTTTGGAAAGGGTGTTGAACAGGATGCTGCTCCCCTGTGGAGCTCTCGCTTAGGCAGCACCCATGGCAGGGCCCTGCAAGCCCGACAGCGGCCGTGCAGGCATGGCACAGCTCATACCACTGATGGCACCCAGTCACAGCTCAGTTTAAACTCCTTTGTAGGCTACCCATCTGATTTCCAAATTCCCCCTGAGGTAACGCCCCTAAGGAAGCACTGCCTGACAGCTCCGTTGCATCCTTGCCTTCCTTTTTTCCTTAAAGTTGTTTAAATAATTAAAATAATTACTTCCTTGACTGTTGACAACTGACAGCTTGGTGGTAAGGCAGCTTTAGTAATGCCAGCCACGGTGTGCTGGGATGCTCGTCCCAGCGATACAATTCCCGGCCTCTCCCTCCCTTCAGCCCTCTCAGGGGATGCTGCCAACACAAAGCATCACCTCCCACTCTGACCATGCGGGCTGGGGACATCAAACCACAAAACCACCACGAGGAACACATGCTCAGATGAAGATAACGGGGATGGGTGCTGGGGCTTTGTGGGGGGATATGGCACAATGACCCAGGCAAGCCACGATGCCTGTGAGACCACAGAGTCCTGCTCAGGAACGCCCGTATCACCCCCAGAACTTGCCCCTGAAATACCCTGTCTGTGGCTTTTAGGGAAAGCAAAACTGTTTTTCCATTTGATTGAAACATTTCAGGAGCAGAATATCTGCTGAGCACCCATTGCTCATCACCTCTGTCTCTGCACTCTCTGTTGCACAGGGCTATCCCAGCCCCGGTGCAGCATCCCTGCTGGGCACTGAGCCCTCTGCCAGCTCCTGGCTCGGATCCACTCCACCTTTTTCTGCATTTCCAATGTGTCCCAAAGCCACGAGGACACAGTGACAGCACCTGGGGAGTCTTCTGCCCAGCCAACTGTACCCCAGTCTCCTGAGAAGACACAGACCCAGCAGTAACCACCGTGGCCAAGGCTGCAAGAGTGAGTCCCACGCATCTCCCTGCCCCAGTGCTGAGTGGGGCTGCTGGGAACAGGCAGCGGGACCCTGGCTGGAGCTGGCAGAGGCACTACCAAATCTGGCAGAGTTGGGGGACCTTCTCTTCAGGGATGCCTCAGGAGAGATGAATAAGGCAACCTAAACATAAGGAAAGTTTTAAATGGCTCTCAAGTTGCAAGATAATTTGTATTCCCCTCTCTTCATACCAACACATTAACCAAATACATTATTTCCATAATGAGGAGATGAACATCTGTGTGGCTTCCCAAAATTTCAAGTGGCAATACTCGAGACAAGTATTCTCTCTTTGGGGATTGACACATCAGCATTTTAAATAATTGCCAAAGCTAAAAACATAATTTAAATTCTAAGGAGACATTAAAGAAAGAGTTCAGGTGTGATTTAGATGATTTTTTTTTTAATTAAAGCACATCAATTTAATTCCACAAATTAAAGTTGCTGCAGTACTGTATTAAACTTTCTATTGGCCCCATGGCAGGAAGTGAGCAGCTCGGTGCAAACGTTCACAGGGGGTGAGAGGCGCAGGGATCTGAAGTAGTGTTACACTGCTGAGAAAGGCTGAAAGGCAGAGTGGATCCCCCCTGTGCAGTGGTCCATGGCCCCTGCCACCCTGCTGCCACCCCACCAGGCACTGAGATGTGCTCCCAGCCAGCCTGGCTTCATTTCTTCCTCACTTTCATCTTGCAAACCTGCTGGTTTTCCATGAGGGGGAAAAAAACTAGGCTATTGCACCTCTTTGTTTCACAGCATCACAGAATCCCAGGGGTTGGAAGGGACCTCTAGAGCCCTATAGGAGCCACCCCCTGCCAAAGCAGGGTCCCTAGGACAGGGCACACAGGGCGGTGTCCAGACAGGGCTGGAATCTCTCCAGAGAAGGAGACTCCACACCCCCTGGGCAGCCTGGCCCAGGGCTCCCTCACCCTCACTGGGAAGAAGTTCTTCCCCAGATTGGGGGGAACTCCCTGGGCTCCAACTTGAGCCCATCGCCCCTTGTCCTGTCCCCACAGACCCTGAGAAGAGGCTGCCCATGTCCCCTGTGTCCCACCCTTCAGCTATTGATCCCCAGTGATCAGATCCCCTCTCAGGCTGCTTCTCTCCAGGCTGAACAGCCCCAGCTCACTCAGCCTCTCCTCACAGGGGAGATGCTCCAGGCCTTTTTGAGTCAAGCAGTTGCTTGCAGTGGCTGGAAAGCCTCCGAAGCAGCTTGCAGCCACAGCCAACATCCAACCACAAGCGCCCATCCCCATCCCACGCAGCCGGGGCCAGCAGCCACACAACCCCCCGGCCAGCATCTCCCGTGGCATCCACCTCCTGTGACCCAGTGCCTCAGCCATGCGCTGCTGCCAATGCCAGCACACAAACATCCACCTTCAACACCTCTCCCTCCACCATACCCCAACCCTTCCTGTGCCCTCCTTGCCTCCCTTACCCAGCACCCACCGCAGCACCGTGAACATTACAAACCAAGGGATAAAGGCAGAGAACAAACGGGCTCTCTCCATGCAGACATCTGTAGCAAGAAAGCCTCTGTGGCAGCCTCGGCCCTGGAGAACAGAAGGGATGTCAACAGTGTCCAGATGTCATTAGCAGCTCCTTCCATTGGATCTAAAATATTTCTCTTTGGAAACTTGTGCTGTTTGAAGTGGTAATTAAACCAAGAAACACAGACACTTGAAAATAGAGATGGAAAGTATTTCCTCATTACACGGGTACCTGAAGGATACTTTGAGGAGATTAACTGCTACAAATACCCCAGGAAGGAGATTACAGAGAGAAAGAGAAACAAAACTTTAGTTGCACATCAGAAACATCGGTGGGAACTCAGGGTGATGCAAGCACCCCTGGATGTGCCGTGCCAGGAGAGAGCAGAGATCCTCATCTACCCCACTGGAGAGAAGCAAAGACACTGGCTCTGCGCCTACTCAACAGGAAGATGTTGAGCCACTGGTGGCTACTGGGCTGGTGGGGGTGTCCCTGACCATGGCGGGGGGCACTGGGGTCCTCCGAAGGCCCTGCCTACCCCAACTGGTCCAGGTTTCTGTGATCATCAGTGTAATAGCAAACCACTGACTCTAAATTAGGCTTAATCACTATTCACAAGCAATGATGGCTCACTACAAGGACCCAACACCCTCATAGTGAAGAATTTCTTCCTACTATCCAATCTAAATCTCCCCCTTCCAATTTAAACCCATTCCCCCTTGTTCTATCACTGTTCATGGCTGTTTCCCCCTATTTATTTCAGAAAGCTCCTGCAATTACTTTGTTACATGAAAAATGCATTAAATGAACACAGAAAAACAAATACTCTGCCAATACAGCTCCTGTGAGCTAGAGACGTGTGTTAACCACCCAACTTCTAGTATAACTGGTATCAGGAGAGATGCCACTCATGCAAAGAGGAGAGAGGAACTCTTCCTCTCCCTCCCCATCTCCACCGAAGCAGCCCCAGATGTGGACCATAGCCTATGATGCTTCAGATGGACTCTGGGAACACCTCATCACCCACCCTTCCTAACTCCCAGCTCCTGCTCCTTTCTCTTGGCAATGAAACCATTTGTGCTCTCCACTCAGTACTGCAACATCCTCTCAGCTCACTGTGTTGGTTGAGTCAAGGAGGCGAACACAACAGGAGCACCGGGCTTGGCACGGTGTCGGTGCCAGTGCTGCTCTGAAGGAGTGGGAGAAGGTGGCAAAAAATTTTCCTGACTTCTGTTGCTGTGCCTAAACAGAGAGCAGAACGAAAGCATCACTCCCTCACAGCTCTCCACGAGCCTGCCCTGCCCCAGCAGCCCAGAAGGCACTCGCTCTTGTGGGGTCTGGTGAGGCCCCTGTAGCCTCATCGCTTCCCAGATCCAGGAAATCCTGCCAGTTTTACTAACAAACAGAAAATGAATTCCTCCAACAAATGAGGCTTGAAACTCTGCACAGAAGCAAAGGCTCACAGCACTAGAAAACATCAGGATTTGATAATCGGGGCGGGTGGGGGGGTGGTTGCATAGGAAACAGTCATTTGGCATCTTCATGTGCTTGCTGTGTGCCATCCACGTGGGGCTGAGCACCCCGCACAAGGACGGAAAGGCTGGATGCTGCCCTGGGCTCTGCAAAGCTGCAGGAAGCGCAGGCAGCAGCTGCTGAGGGAGGAAGACACCCTGAGGGGAGGAAGACCCCCACAAAGCCACTCTCATCATGGATACGCCTTAGTGCCTCTGGGCAGAGCAAACCTGCAGAGGAAGGTTTGGAGGTGCCTACCAGATCACACGTGGACTGGGAGCTGGCACACAATGACCACAGGCTTCCTAGAAACCAGCATCTTCCTTTCTGGATGGAAATACTCTGCCCAAATGTGTCTGACAGACAACTCCGACAGCCCCGGTGCTAGAGAGAGGAAAATTGTTCTTCAGAGGCACAGTTCAGGGTATTTCAAACCAGAGACCACTGATGATATAACTGAACAGGGATCAATAGCTGAACATTATTCTGTGGGTTATTTCTTGCAGCATTAAGAATTCTGGGTAGTGCATGCATGTGTGTGTACACATCTCTCTCAAAACAACCACCCACACAATCTCCAGTGTCCTGAAATAACAGTTAAATATGCACATCAAAGAGAAAATACCAACAGAAGCCCTGGGAGCGATCCATGAAGTGCAGGAATGCAGATACCCTCGGAGCGAGCAGCAGCAGGTGCAGATCAGAGCAGCACCTCGAAGGCAGGGCTGCTGTGGGCTGGCTGAGCATTCCAAGGGCCAAGAAGAAAGCTCCTTAAATTTTTCTTTTATAGTGCTTCTTTATGTCCCAATTAGAGCTTCCAACCGACTTTCCCTGCCCTGAAGCAGCAATGCTGTTCCAAAAGGCATTGGTTCAAAGCTCATTTGTGGTGGAACTTCTTGCTCACGCTGCTGTGGTTACGAGCTGTGCCTCACACTGTGCAGTGGCAGGTAACTCTCTTTAACGCCCTACCCAGATCACACCTGCAAACTGCTCAGGAAATCCCAAAAGAGCCCCAGCGAGTGAACACCACATCGGAATGGTGTGGATGTTTGCACATTGAGTTGCCAAGGCATGTGGGGGTGTTTTGAAGGTGTTGCCTCACCAGAGCACGGGTTTGGAGTGCTACGGGGCCCTTCCTTTGAGCCGGCAGCAGCACGGGGGTCCCAGCTGGGATGGCCTTTCTGTGAGCAACGCTCACAGGGAATCTTGAGCCAAAGGGGAAAAATAAACCCGAAAGCTCCAGCGCTACAAAACCAGCATTAACTGCAAATTTTGTAAAAACTGTGTTTCTTAACTGCCTTATATCTGCCTATTAAAAAATAATGCTGCCCTTAAGCTACTGTCTCTCTGAACTTAGCAAATCTCTCCATTCAAGCACTGCATTGCTACTGCAGCGCTGCCACGACGGTACGCTCCCTGCCCGCAACCAGGGAACAGACCCTGTCTGCCTGCATCCTCAGCATCCCCGCATCTGCCCGTCTCAGGAGACCGGGCGTCACCATCGCAGTGGTATTTAAGCCAACACTTAATTGCACCACACTTTACATCATGGGGCTTCAAACAGGCAGCCCAGGGAAGAGCGTGTCAGAGGAGCAATGCGTGATGCCAGCCTTACCACGCAGCCCAGCCCATACGCCTGTCCGCCTGTCTGTCCTTGTGTGCCGCACTCCGGCGGTGCGAGTCCAGGCGTAACCAGGCAAGAGGCAAGGAGAGGAGGACCCAAAGCTCATCTTAACTCCCAGCCTGCCTTTTCAACAGCCTGGAATCAATACCCAATAAACTTTCCAAGGCTGCGAGTGTGTTGTGGATTCCCGGGTCACCGTGGTACTAAATTAAATTCAATTAACGCCTTCACCAGCACTGGGAAAGAGACATTCCCAACAAGTTTGCAGGTAGAATGACTCCAAACACCACGTGAAAGGTAAATCATTCCTTCCCCTGCGCTCGGCCAGCTGACAGCCCTTCTGTGAGGGGTGTGGAGCACCATCGGAAGCATCAGTTCAACAAACACATGGGTGAAGTAACAAACCTTCAGAGACAGAGAACACCTCTCTCTGTTTACACACAAACGTGCCCACGCAACACCCGCAGCGTTTTCGTTCCCAAGGTGGTAAAGACAATTTACTCATGGAGGGAAAATGCAAATAAACCTTCCTACCCACTGTCTCACGTGCAGACATTACTTGTTAGAGCATCCAAACCAGACGCTCTCTTGACCTGCTGACCCAAAATGTCCCTGATGTGTATCCTGACTGATGTAGATCGTAATGACACCATTTAAAAGCCCAGAACCCAAAGGCCACTTGGTCCCGTGCCCTCTCCCAGGCACCAGAGCCCGCTGCTGGTAGCGAGGGATGCTGTGGAAGCTGTGGAGCTGAGGGAAGGCTGTGGAGCTGATCCCACTGCCCTCAGACAGCCAAGGAAGAACAAATCCACCAAGGTGGGAGCCCTTCAAGCAGCATAGGAAGTAAAACAGGTCAAATGTGTGGTGGCAAGGAGATGAGAGGCAAATTCAGGGAAAGGTGATGGTAAGGAGGAGTAAATTCAGGAGTCAAGGTCCATGCTACTTCTCTCCCATCTTTCCCCTTACAATGGGTGTCCCCTCTGGCTTTTAGCATCCATGGGCTTTGCTACAGCAAGGCAGCAGCGATGCCCTAGCCCCGCAGCCAGGGATGAACCAACATCCCCCAGCCACACCTTTCCATCTCACTTCCTCTCTCAAAAGCATGTGCTCCCGCCCCAGGGACACAGAGCAAAAGCTTGAGAGCAGAGCACTGAAAAAGGCTCAACCAGCCTGGAAACAAAAAATCCAAACCTGATTATTTTACAGATATTCTTATGAGATACCAGGCAGTTCTGTTCAGGGAGGAGGTGGGTAATGCTGCACAAAGCACGTCTTTCCCAGAAAAAACATCCTGGGGTAAAGGCAGCCATGGGGAGACCCAGAACAGCATGCCCCTTTCTATTAATGTGGATAAAATTCGTCTCAAACACAGAGGAGAGCAAACCCTGAACTTCTTTGCTTTGCTTGACTGGGGACATGAGGGTAAAATACTTGAGAGCCACTAAACAGGGAGATATAATTTGCTTCTAATTTTTTCTTAAATTGCTATTCTTTCATTATTTCTTTATGGGTTTAATCCTGCCCAAACAAAAAAGAAGCAAATCAGCTCCTGTTGGAAATAGACCCAAAATATTAAACCTATGATTCACCATCTATTTGGAAGACAAACAACTGAAAAATTCAAGGACAGTTATGTTGGTTTACAGCACTTGTAATGCTTTTTTTTTTTTTTTTTTTAAAAATAGCAGTGCACTTCCCTGGGCTGGATTTGAGCCATCCTTTAACTTCACAGCAGAGAGCTCCACGAGATCGCAACCCTCGGCACATCCACAGCTTGCTGGAATTGCACCATTAATCTTAAACGTGGCTGAATCCCATCCCTTAGCTGCATCAAATTCTCATCTCAGAACACAAAGCACATTTTTTTTCATCATTGGCAAAGCATTTCACCAGACTCTCAAAATAATTAACATTTATATATGTGTGCATGTGTGTGTGTGTGTGTATATATATATATATATGTATGTTAGCCTCTATTTCTCTCACAGCTTCTCCTCTCCACGGTTTCATTTCACTGTGAGCTCCTGTCCGTGAAAACAGATCACATATAAACAAGAAAGATAAGTAAAAATATTTCAGAAGACAAAGAAGGAGGTATGGTAAAGTGCTGAGTCGGTAGCATGGATGCCAACAATATGGGCCACAGAGTATCAGCCTAGTTCTAAAATTCACATAGGAATGGGAGCAGTGGAAAGCAAGAGGTAAGGAGATCCTTGGTCATCATCTTTACAGTTGAGGTCAAGATAATTTCTAAGATATCCCTGAACAGAGACATTTTACATTCACAGAAATCATATATATTGACATTTGAAACTTTGGAAGAGCTACAGGAGGCACGTGGACTCCTTAAAAAGATGGCAATGATTTTCAGAAAGGACTTATCTGCCTCTCTCTTGGCTTTCTGAATGATTCACATTTCCTCAATAGAAGGTGCTCCATATTTTCTCCATTTGTTTCCATCCACAAAGAAATAGGACTGTGGTTCACCCCAGCCATCACCTGGAGAAGTTGGCCGCTGGAATGATGGGCCAACCCAGGAGAATCCTAAGTGTTTCCACACTTTGTTCCCAGCTGTTCTGGATGGTCTACACTCTCCCCTAGAATATCTAGTGCTCTGTGCAGTCATTTGCCAGTTGGGCATCCAGCAGCTCGGCTGTGCTGCTGGAACAAACCACCGGCACTTGAAATTCTGGGACCTTGCTACACTTTCCATAACATCTCCCACTTCCACCTCAGCCCTGAGTGCATACTTCCTCCATAACAGACGGCTTTTCCTTGCCCCAAACCCTCCAGGAGCTCACACTCACTGCTCTTCCTGACACTTCCCCCGTCCCATGGCTTGCCAGGCCCTCTGCATCCTTTAACCCCAAAGTGATACAGGAATTTCCCCCATGCACTCAGTAATCTTCCTGTTCCGGGGGATGAAGGAGTGGGGGGTTTCTGGAGGGCAAAGCAGCAGTAGGTAACATCCCACCCAACGCATTCTGAAGGAAGATTTTCTGCAGATTTTTTGATGTTGAGTTGCTGTTGTAACGAATGTCAAACGCACGCAGAGCCACAGATGTTCCTCATTTCTGCACTATTGTAAAATGAATATAATAGTAATAATAATACTACATCCCATTAGAACTTTAATTAGAAAATACATCTTTTGTCTGTTGTTTAAGCGCTTTAATTTTTCTCATCTTCCAGCACGATCTCTCTCCCTGCGGTTAATTACACCTTCTCACAAAAACGTTTCAAGGATCTGATATTCTGGGTAAAAGACTATGGGAACAAGGCCTGGGACTGCAAACTCTTGCACAGGTCCCTGCAGTTCTGCACCGCAGCACAATGTGCTTGTTCCCCTGAGCTTTAGGGCTGCGCTGAAGTTCTAGTAAATGGTGAGCATGAGGACACACCATCACAACCGTGTTTTGGAAGAGTCCAGAGTAACCACAAGGAGAATACCACATTCTGCTGCCACAGTTGTTCTGCAAAGCAATACATCCTGCTCCTTCTCCCCAGAAGCCCCACGCAGCCTTTTAGCTTTGCTGCTACTCGGTTGCGTTGGCTGCGGAGCTCGTTTCAAACACGAGTTGCCATGAAGTGATTACTATTTCAGTGTGCGCTTCCTCCGGCTCGCTGTCTACTGCAATTATGCAAATAAGATGCAACTTCATCCTTCCAGCATAATTACATCAAGCACAATCGGACTCTACCAAGACTGACTTAAGAACAAATGAATTCCACTCATGGAATGATTTCCTAAGTCACCCCGTGGGACTAAGGCAAAGGAAGTTCTGTCCTGAGAGTGACATCAAGCCCTGAGACGAATCACTGGGTGTCTGAGCCTGGCTCGAGGAGCAGCTGAGCGCTTCGGGTGCTCTGGAGTTGGTGGCTGTTGGGACACCCCCTGTTACTAAACTTGGGAACCTCACACAGCATCTGTGCAGGGAGGTGCAAACAGCACACTGGTGTTTCACCTCTGTGCTGGGAACTGAAGAGTCACGGCTGGGGCAGAGGCATTCACTGAAAATGCCTTTTTGTGGGATAACGACTGCTTCAGCCCATGACTTGCACAACCAAGAGCTTTACAGGTGGCAAAACTCGGACGGCCCAAAGCCAATCCCCTTGAGCATGCAGGCACACTAATTTTCAGTGCCATTCAACATCTCCTGGCTTATTAGCCTAACATTTTCCCTGGAAGCACGAGAAGAGGCGAGCAGCATCACATATTCAGGTCCAGGTAGGGGCTGCAGCGCTCCGTGTTTCCAGGGAAGTTGGCTAGGGATCTTCTCTAACGTGTGGCAAATACTCTGTAACGCAGTGATAAAAGGAAAGGAAAAGAAAGGATGCTCTTGAGGAGTGTAGTAATTATTCATCCCTGCCGAAGAGGTTCTCACCAAATGCAGTGGGAATGGAGCTGCTGCCCTGACCTGGAGCCCGTGGGGCACTGCTGCCCATCTCTGCACAGAAAGGACACTGCTGGGCTGGGACCTGCTCCAGACACGGTCCTTCAGGGCAAACTGAGTTCCATCCTGATAATTCTGTTTGGTGCCATCGATTGATAGGGAAAATCAAGGCTTCTTATTTCATTTATTTTATGTACTCATCCAAAGAAATGCATTACTAAATTTCAGGAAGCAGATGTTTGTTGCTGGATGACAAAAGAACAACATTAAAATGTCTCTTTCCAGTTCTCTTGGATTCGTGGCCAAACAAAATTACTACAACAACAGAGAGGAAAACAAACCGACACACAGCAGTCTAGCTGCAAGGAAGGCAGATGATCCGTGCAGACATCAGCCTTGCTGAGGAAAGAAATGCCAATATCATTTCTGTAACAGATCTCACTGGCTCTTTTTCTGAGAGGGTGAGATGGAAACGGGATCTGAGGGGAGGAATGCTGAGTTCTGGGAAACTGCTTCAGGAGAATGGGAATTTGCTCTGTGCTCTCCTCCCAACAGGACTGAGCAGATGGCAGATATAGAGGGAAATTAGGGATGGACGGATGGGGTTAGAAAAGGTAAGAACTAGCCTGAGCCTTTCCGAGCTGTCACAGGGGGAAATATTTTAAAACAAACAAACAAACTTGGAGAGTTTTTATTTCTCTGTGCTGTTGGCAGAGTTTTTTGTTTCTGTGTCAGAAACCCTCAGGGATGAACGTGGAGACTATGAAAAGATTATTAAAATATCCTGGTTTCAGAAACAAAACACTTCATTGTCCATCAACTTTACGTATTTACGGAGAAGCAACTTGTGAAAGTGCCTCCAGGGTGTAAAGAACGTAAAAGGATGAAGCCTGACATAAACCTGAGATGAATAACTGACGAGGTGTAGGCAGGGTAAAAGCAAATGCAGATATTTGGGTTTCCAGTGACTGACGTCACCAGAACCTATTTCAATGTGGTCCAAGGGCTCCTTGGGGCCCCTGCCCTGCCCAACGCCGTGTGCCAGCCCAGGAGCCTGTTTTCTTCACTCAGTGCCTCCTCCCATGTAAAGAACATTTCTGCTCACGCTACAGAGAACACAGATTCTATTCTGTGAGCCTGGTTAGCCTGGAGGAGGCTGTTTGGACAGGTATCTATATGGACAGAAGGGATGACACAGTGAGGACACATCCCACAACAAACAGCTCAGGACTCCAAGGAAGGTGTCTCAAAAAACCCATTTCCAGCAGTTTTGATGTACACACACACGTATGTCCAGGTACACGTACCTGTGAAGCACACAAGCAATGTGTAAATAAACATAGTGCTTGACCTGAAGGAAATAAAAGTTAAGCTGAGTTTAAATGGAAACCACTGATTGAAAACTGAACTTTCACTTCTCCCACAGAAACCTTACTCACTGCTTCAGAGACGGTACATAAATTGGGGAAGATTCTCTCTTCTAACGTATGTGATATGTTACTATCACTTTAGCTTACTCTCTTTTAAGTGATAAAGGCCCCATCATATCCCCACAGCTTAATACCAGCTCTGAAACCGTGCCTCTAGTGAATAACTGCTGGTGGCATCTCGACTGTGGAACCAAGGCACAGTTTGCAGATGAGGAATGCAGACATTTAGGAAAAATTCAGGAGACGAAGAGTTACTCACTGTGCTTTATACTCCTCGTATCACACCCCGTCTCCATGCATTTGATCACAAAACACATACAAGAAAAAGCCATGGGCGGTAGACTCGGTCCCACCAGCGTTTCAGGAAGCAGGAGAGAGAGGCAGGCAGAAGAGAGCTCTTACCCTCGATGGTGGCTCGCTTGGGCAGGATGGTGATGGCTCCCTCGGCGACATCCTCCTGCTGAAGTAAGGGGCTCACCTTGGAGCCCCAGGTGTCCGAGCCCACCCACAGGAAATGGCCGACTTGATCTGCCCTCTTAGCGGCCGCCAGGATTTGCCTGTGGAAAAGCACATTTTGTTTCGCACATTAATTTCATTTCAGGCTGTAACCGCCCGGGGAAACGCTGTGTTGCAACTGGGGAACGAACAGCAACGGCACATGCCTGGAACCAGCGGGGCTTGGGATCTCACAGCACACCGCGCAGCGCAGATCCGACCTCTGGTAATCCACCCTGCGTCCTAAGCCTGAAATCCTCATCCCACTAAAACTTGCGGTTTTGGCTTTGCTTTACCACAACACTCTCCTGACTCCTTTGTGGCTCGTGTGTAGAGCTGAGCCTCTCAGCCACAGAAAATGCCATCACAGTTTTAAGCTAACTTCAAAATCTGAAGAGAATACGGAATACAGGCAAGAGAGAGGAGAGCTGGGCTTTCAAAATAGGCTTTATATTTTTCTATGAGCAAGTTGGATGTGGTTAAACCTTTTGCACCACAGAATCACCAGGTTGGAAAAGACCTTTAAGATCGAGTCCAACCATTCCTGTCCTGTGCTGACCCATATCCCTGAGCGTCTCATCTCCCTGTCTGTTAAACACACCCAGGGAAGGTGACTCAGCCCCTCCCTGGGCAGCCTGTGCCACAGCCCCACAACTCTTTCAGGGAAGAACTTTGCCCTCCCAGCTGAGCTGACCCTGCCCTGGCACAGCTTGAGTACATTTCCTCTTGTAAAGCCACATGTGGCTGCACCTTGAGCACCCAAACCCTTCCATCACTAGTAACCGTCACTTGCCATAGAATCAACTTTGAACTAAGGAGGAACACATAGTGTGAGCTTGGAGAGGGGGCATCTCCTTCAGGCCTCTGCTTAAGGACTGGTGTGCCAGCCAATGCACAAGTAACTCTACACCAGGAAAAGATTCCAGGCCCTGACCAGCATCCCTATTCTCCACTGCTCTGGGGCACCACAAGAGCTGGGGGTGCCACCGCAGCACCTCCATGCCTGGTGCTACCCCCCTGCAGTGTAAAGCCCCATCCCCACGTTGCTCTTACCACAGGGCATCACCACTTCATTATTCACATTCTCATTTGCTTTCTCTTTTCTGCATAGTTATCAAGCACAAATGAATGAAACCCCTCAGTCATCCTTACTTTATGTCCTCATCATTGGCAAAAATAACGATGGCCCTGGCATTGGGAGTTTCTAGGAGCTGCTTGATAATTTTATCAAAGTCGATGGTCTTGTCTTTGCGATCCTGGGGGATTTTCAGGGACTGAGCAATGCAGAGCCCACCTGTTTGGGAAAGAGAAAAGAAGAAAAGGACTCTGTCAGTGGGGAGTATGGGAAAGGCAGAGGGACATACACAAGGCTGGAAGGGCAGCCTGGGGGAAGAGAAGCTCTCCAAGCAGATCGCAGCCCTTACAGAGTGCTTCATGTCAAGCTTCCCCAGGGATTCATACAATGGGAGTTTGGCCCAGAGCACTCACAGGGACACACAGTCTGCATGCCTGGGTCATGGGCGGAACAGATGGGCAAAACCAGGATCGTATAAAAGCAAAAGAAACAAATCAACCAGTCAGTTGAGGGATTAGAAACATCAGCCACCACCAGACGATGACCTGAGTGAGCTCAAACTGCCTGTGAGGAACCCAGCAGCAGGCTGAAAGGCAAGTGATGCTCATGAGAGCTGAGATTCCTTTGTAACTTTGCAAGGGAAGGACATTGAGGCAAGAGGCTCCCCCAAAACAGCTGATCTGGAACAGGAAGAGCGAAGGAGATGTTGGCAGAGCAAAGGTGGTTCGGGAAAATCTGCACTCATCTAGACATCCATCCCCAGTCAGGATGGGGCTGCCTGAGCAGCTGAAGCCTGGAGATGGAATACCTGTCTGTAAACCGGGCTGCTCATAAACACACAGGTAGCACTGAAAAAGCAGTGCCAGCCCAGATAAACACACCCAGAAACACCCAGCTTAGCACAGTTCATGTATTACAGCTATCTGCTTGTTCTAGGGGAAAAAACCCAAACCCAAGCAGTCACAGAGCCTCTCCTCTCCAGTGACACTCAGCTTGTCGTTGCTGGCAGACGAAAACACACTTTTGTCTTCATTATTTTGTTCCTCAGTGATAAACACTTTGATCTTTCACGGCATCTTAGATACCACCCTCCTCAGCATATTGCACAGTGTGGCAATTAATAAAGCATCAGAGATGCATAATAGGAAACAGCAGTGGGGACGAGTTAATTAATCAAAATTCAGCAGGACAAAGGAGATATTCACAGATACGCATTAAAATCCAGCTTTAACACCGAGTGGTAGGGAAGGTGTGCTCAGGGAGTGATGACGGGGAGGAGGTTTACCCACCCCCTGCCTGCTGTCTGCCAAAGGATAACGTCAGTGTCCGAAGCCGCGGCAAAGCCGACACACGGGCACCCAGGGGGAAACCCCGGGACGGTGGGAAAGAGCAACCACACGGGTTTGTAACTGCAACACCAGGGCCCTGCTGCAGATGCTGGGCACTCTGCAAAGTGGGTCAGGACCGTTCCTCCTTATTTTAGGCACAGGGAAGCTGAGATGTGGAGGTTGACTGAAGTCAGGCCAGGTCTCCTGGCACTAGCTGATCCAGAAACTCCAGGGGAAAAACAGGTTGGGTGGGAAGAAATAAAACAACAAAAAGGAAAGGCTGAGGAAGAATAAAAAGGAATAACAACCCCCAAGTTTTAATCTAAATCACTCAGAACGTTTCATTTTGCTTTACAGTTGGAATTATTCCAACCTGGATTTCTTTCTTTGCAGGAAAACAACACTGATTTCACAACACAAACTTCATTTTTAAACGAGGAAAGCCGCATCACTATCAATTCAAAAGGCTCAAATATTTCTTAAACACTCTTTCTTTAATTTTCACCAGTCAAAATGAGATGGAGTCGACAATTCCATGAGCAGAGTTACCCACTGCCCTGAACCACCCCCCAGCACTCAATACATGCTGGTTAAACACCCCACAGACACCTTCCCAGCCCACCAGGTTTGGTTTTGAGCCCCAGCCTCCTGCTCCACAAGCTTCGCCACAGCATCTCCAGGCACAGGGTGCCCGCAGGCAGCTGGGGAGGGGGAAGCCATCAGGGTGTCTCTGTTGAGGAAAAATCTCTCCATCCAGGCATCAGGCCTAAGGAGATTTTAAAGTTATTAGCTGCTTCTGGAAAGTACCCGAGCTCTCCCTGGCACTCCATCACACCAAGCCAAGCTATTTCGAATCTCCCACGAGAGACTCCGGTGTCACTTGTTAAATAAGGACATGGCAGCTTTAGAGAATTCATTGAGAGGGAAGGAAAAAAGCCAGCCCAGACCAACCCACAGACCAGTACAAAGCTCCGAGATTTGTCACCCCAAGAATTCTGCATTCCCTCCACGGCGCCCTGTCGAGAGGGTCCCGCTTGGACACGGCAGAGCAGGAGAGGAGATATTTTACAGTGTCGAGACCAAAGGCCTTTCGCATGCGAGATGGAGCCATTATTTAGACACCTCTCAAGCAGCTGCGAAAATCCTTTGCAATCCCTCATAACTCCCCCTTGCTCCAGTCAGAAAACACAGGCTCTGCCAGGAGAGGATGGGAAATAGAGCCCCAGAGACCGACGTCGGCAGGCGGGCACGCAGAGCATCATCCCCCAGCACCTTCCCATCCCCAGTTGCTGCACCAGTGACTTTAACAGCCTTTTAAGCTGGGACAGCAAAACGCTCATCCCCAGACACCCTAGAGGAATGGCCACCCCACCAAACGTGCAGAGAGAAGCCCAGCAAGAGGGGCTCAGACCTGGCACCTCCGGCACTCATACACCTGCAGTTCAGAGCCCACCTAGAGCGAAGAACCCCTGTGCCCAGGGAAACAAAGAACAACAAACAACCTAGAGCAGATGCTGCTGTGGTCAAACTATTATTAGAAAACAACATATCAGTGTTTAATATTAAGTAATCGTGGCTTTACATGATTTAAGGGCTTGGAAAAAAAAGAGGCTGAACAGGTTGGGAAGGCTGCTAAGCTCAGCCACCCGCCTGGCCAGTAATTACACCCATTGAGCTGGTCAGGCAATCACTACTGTTGCACGGAGAAGCCAAAAATCTTATTATAGTAGATAATGATTACAGCTGAACTGAGCATCTTTGGACAGAGGGGCAGCTGTGGCAGGGAAAAAGCCTCTAATGCAACGTACAGCTTCATAGTCTGTAATTTCCATGGGTGTTTTAAAGGAGAGAGGAGCCAGGGTGCAGAAAGGGAAGAGTCTGGGATTTGGGAGGGCAGATTTCAGCTCCTGTTTGTGACACAGAGTGTTCTGTGGCCTTTCGAAGTTCAGCTCTTGGTTCCTCCCACTGGTGAAGGGATGTAACTGGGCTCCACTTCCAACTGCCCAGGCTGGGTGGAGATGCTCTTATGACCGTGCTGTAACACAGCCGGTGATGTCATGCCCTGGAAAGCTTTGTGCCATCTCTGGCATGGAAAAACTGTGGATAGATGGCAAGCAGGAATTTGGGGAAGAGGGTAAACATCAATGATTAAAGCCCAAACATTTCATCTGCAGCATGGCAGCAGCAGTGCCTCCAGTGTCAAAGCTCTCTCAAAAGCAACACCAGGAGCAGAAGCTGCTTGAACCAGGTCAAGGGCAAATAAAAAAGGCAGAGAAGCGAGAAGCACGAGGACCAAGGCCAAAATACAGTCCAGACACACTGAAGGATATTCCAAATTTAAACTGTGTCTTTCCAGGGAAGTGACACGATGACAATCAGTGCTCCCAGTCACCAGAACGGGTCAGCCCACTTTGTGTTCTTCTTTGCTCTCTCTTGCTCAAGTCTGTGCCAGCAGCATATTCTCATCCTGCACTCTCATTACACCAGGAAACACGTGCAGGGTTATTAAGCTGTCAGGTTAACCCACAGTGCTCACGAGGTAAAATCCTCCAAGGGAATTAAGCAGTAAAAATGTGAAAGCTGGAAATTCAGGGTTTTGTCCTAGGATCCTGTGATACATCTCCCTTGACAGACTGCAGAAGGGGCAGTGCCTCCAATGAGCCACCAACTGCCACAGCCACTAATGCCAGGCTGGGAGTTGAGCCCCCCGCTGCACCCTGTGCCTGGGCTGCTCTGCACGTCCCACGGTCTGCAGGTAGAGTGGCACCAGGACCCCCCAGTCATCCTGGGACTGGTCCCACCAGCAGCACCACACTTTGAACCAGTGGGCTACAGAGAGTTCCTATCACTCCCTACAGTTATTTCTGCCTGTGGAGGGAAGAGCACAGGTGATTAACTGTGGTGCTGCACAGAGGGAATGGATATTGGCCATGAATAAGTGAGATGTGCCCTGCAGGCACGCATAAGTCATGTAATCCAAGCAATTCCACAAGCAAGCGTTAAACTGCTCCAGTGATGGAGTTTTAGGAATTGGCTGGGATGGGTACGGGAGAGGTGCTCACGAGGAGGCGGTGGCGGCAGACCCATCTGTACCACCCCACCCTTGAAACACCATCCTTTCTAGGCTGTGTGTAGACACCTACCACTGGCACCCCTTCACCCTTCCCTGCTGCCAGCAAATGTTTCTGTAATGACATCAAATCCGGGGCGGGAGCACCAGGCACAGACCTGGGTGGCTTCAGCCTTCCCTGATGTGCCTTTGTCCCACAGGCAACCGCAAAACCCTCAGTAACCTACGAAAGGGACAGGACAACAAGGCAGAACCTTTCCTCCAACAATAGCAATTGCCACGTTGGCAAACTGACACGATAGTTGGGGATAGTACCCAGCATTAAAGTTCTGGATGTTGGGAGCCACCAGCAGCACCCTGAGAGAACACAGAGATGCCACCCACTGCTTCAACCAAAATTAACAGCACCTCTTTTTGGCAAACAAACAAATGCAAAGTGAAGTTGGGTCCTTTCTCCCTGACTGGTGAAAAAACCAATTTTTCCCCCAAATTTTTTTTTCTAGAAGAGTCCTCTGAACACCATTAAGTCACTGACCAGACTCACTGAAACAGTCTATGTCTCAAGAAACATCATTTCTAGCTGATCTCTGCACAGAGAACCTTCTCCCCCTTCACTTTGACCTTTATTACAGCCCCTGCTTTCTCACATCCTTCTTTAAGTCACGCTGAAGACGGAAGAAACTCATCTGAGGGCACTGCACAGGATGCTGGCAGTCGAGGATGTACGACCCCCTGATACTAGAGTTGGCTGCCAGACCCAAAAAGAAAATTTATAGATGAAACTTTTGTTGCTGCTGCTGCTGGTAGCCCCTCAGTTTGTCTCATTAAAATAAAAAGTCATATAATTAATGTCACTGAAAACCACAGACTCCACTCGATCTGAATGGGAAACAGCCACGCGGGACCCGTGGGAGGGAACGTGAGGAGCTGCGCAGGAGATTCCTCTGTGTGCCCTCCCCATCGAACCAGCCATCCAAAGCAAGTTCCCTCCTTTCCCTGAGGAGAGAGGATGAACTTGTACCTCAGACTCAGGGTGCCCGGGCCCAGCCATCACCGACTGA
Organism: Hypotaenidia okinawae; assembly: GCA_027925045.1. Lineage (NCBI taxonomy): Eukaryota > Metazoa > Chordata > Aves > Gruiformes > Rallidae > Hypotaenidia > Hypotaenidia okinawae. The sequence continues at coordinate 22,436,485 of BSDF01000011.1, read as the reverse complement.
TACCCCGGGGCACAGGCGCGGCTCCCATCTGCAGAGCTGCACCATCCTGCCTGGGACAGAAGATGACCCTGACTCTCAGCCAAAGGCCAGCATCAGACCTGAGATCAGAGCCCCCTGCATGGTCCTGGTTCAGCAGGGACCCCCAATGGCAGCCCAAGCTCTTCGGAGCAGCAGGACAAGATGCTCCTTGTGTTCCTCCCCCACTGTCTCCAGCCCAAGCCGCAGATGGAATTTAGTCTTAGCTCACAAATAGACTCAGGAAGCATGAAATCACATTTCCCCCCAAATTATAATTCACTGGGATGTTCTTATCCTTTTTTGCAGACAATCACTCTTCAATTAGGAACAGAAAAAGCCAGTATTGGAGCTTGGAGAAGGGAAGAACAGAAAGGGTGGTCAGAAACACCAAGAGAGCAGGTCAGGGAAGGCAGACGGGAAAGACTTGGGCGCACGTGGGATGAGGTGACATCTGTTGCTTGGTTTCCTGCTTCTGCTTTCAGCAAAACAGCTTACAGGCAGGATTCAGTTGGTTCAGTTCTCTCAGGACCCAGGGACTGAACCCATTCTCTCACCCTGCCTGCACAGGATGCCAGCTCTCCTCTTCTTCCCAACAGAATGGAAGCAAGATTCCGCTTTACAATTATCCTCAAAAAACGTTGTGCTATGAAAACCTTTATGGAGACAGTCAAAGAGGTCAGTTTTGATCCCCTGATAGTATAAAAGACATTTGTGAGTATAAAAAAAAAAGCAGAGTAAGAAGAAAATAAGGTAAGTAAAATAAAATGAAATAACAAAAATGGTAACTTTTCAAAAGCTGGAAAGCCAAACAGTTTCCTATCTTCAGCCCCTGGCATCACACAGCATTCCCACAGTACAAAAGCCCTGGTGTGATGTGTGCAGTGCAGACACCAAGCCTGCCCGGCGCTGTGGGAGCAGGTACCCACAGACCCACACTATGCCGCCAGCCATGGCTACCCAGTCATACTTCCATGGCTCACTATCAAAGCACTTCTAAATGCCCACTTTACTTTGTCCCATTTGCATGTTATTCCCTCATTACCCACACCAGGAATGAGAACTGGATCCCTTCAACAACGAAAGGAACAATTTGGGGACTGGACTGAGCCCCATGTGTCCCCTCCTGGGCTGCCCTGGGGACCCGCAGAGCTCCTGTGTTGGCCAGGGTTCCCATTCCTGCTCTGCAAAATAAACTGTGCCTCCAAGCTCAGTATGGATCCATGACATCACCAACGTGCTCCTCTTGCCAGGATGAAAGGTCTGGTGCTGCAGAGACACAGCACCGAGCCCACCCGTTCGCTGCGGAGTCCCAGCAGCACGAGCACTGTAAAAAATCATCATCATATGACTTTTTTCCTGGGAATCCCACTCCTGTATCACAGACGTGGGACAGAGGTCGGGCCACATCACGTCATGCTCCAGTTCACCGGCGGCTCGAGGACGGGCAGGCGAATGGAGCCATCTGGGTGGCAGCAGTTGCAAAGCACACAGGAACTTGGAAGAAGACAGAGTCTTAAAAATACCATAGCTGCCTTCCTCCTGCCTGCAGACAGGTTCTGTGCTGAGCCTCTGCAAGGCAAAACCTCAGGAGAGTTCTCCCTGCAAGTTCAAGCAGTCATGCATTAAATTGTTCGGGGCATTAAACACCTAACTCTGGTATTTAAGGGTAATGGATGTATCTAGTAATCAAAGTGTTGCTCCAGTATCCATGGATACCCATGATTATGTGGTATTTTGATTCTGGTACAACACTAAGTACATTATTCTGCTTCCCTGAAACTCTCCAAGAGCTATTTTTCTTATCACCACTTAATTGGATTATCAGGTAGCAAAAGAGACAATTTAACACTTTTTCAGATGATTTATCTGCAGAGATATGCTTTTGGGGGAATCACTTTTAGGAACACTGCAAACACCACTTCCCAAAGTTATGTTTGCTGGGCTAATTATTAAAAGGAACTCTCAATTAATTTGATTAATACGTTACTTTGAAATTAGCAGCTGTCGAAAGCTGCCTCCTGGATGTTTATTACGATCACGGGAGCGGCACACAAAGCCAGGGGCTCACGTGGTTTCCCTCAAAGAAAGCAGCTTATTGCTCACACAGACTTCTCTTCGTGCTGCCTGGATTTATGGCGAGGAGCCGCAGGGTAGTTACGAGGTCCCACACTGGTTCGGTCTGAGCCTGCAGCTCCTGTGAGCCCTCCTTTGCTCCTGCGGCTGGAGGAGGCTCCTGGACCCTCCTTCACCCTCCTCCTCCTCCTGCCTGCTCAATAACAGCACATCCCTCATGTCCTGCTGTGGAGAGGTGGCATGACACAGCATGGTATTGCTTGGCACAGCACAGCTTGGCATGGCATGGCTTGGTACAGCATGGCTCAGCACACCATAGCATGGCATGGCAAGACATGGCTCGGCACAGCATGGCACGGTACAGCATGGGAAGGCATGGCACAGCATGGCTTGCCACCACTTGGTTTGGCATGGCTCGGCACAGCATGGCTTGGCACAGCTTGGCATGCCATGGCACAGCACAGCTTGGCATGGTACAGCATGGTAAGGCATGGCAAGGCAATAGCTTGGCACAGCTTGGCATGGCACACCATAGCGTGGCATGGCTCAACTGAGCACACCGCAGCATGGTTCAGCATGGCATAGAATGGCATGACCCAGCACAACATGGCTCAACTTGGCACGGCTCAGCACAGCGAGGCTCGGCTTGGCATGGCACAGCATAGCTCAGCACAGCTCAGCACACCTGCTCTTCTCCTGACAGGGGTTTAAAGTGTGTCCCCTCTGTGCCCCAGAACAGAAAACACTCTAAAATGGGGATTTTAAGGAAGGTGAATTGGAAAGGGCAGGACAGGGTCAGATTAAGTACAGATTATTCCTGGGTTTGTTCACCCAAACAACAAAAATATCAACTCCTCGAGTGCTGGGGAGTTCAGATGCCTCCTGGAAGACACCCACCATGGAGCTGCCATGGTCCCACGGTGCCAGGGGACACGGGATGCTCAGCCAAACCCTCACTGAAAGCTCTGCAAAATGAATCCAACGTGCAGGAAACCCCACGCTTCACACGGGGAAATAAATCACAGAGTTTGACATAAGTTTGGGGCAGCCCAAAGGAGAGGAATTAATTGGGGCAGAAACAAAATAAAGATTAAAGGCATATAGTATTTTTTTCTTCTTGTGGTACATTTTATTATATATGTCACTGCTGGATTTTGGCATAAACTTATATACCCTGCATATGCAATTTATTAGCTGCAATGAATTTTACTTCTAAACCTCATATATTCTGTAGCAGCAAAAGAAACTGGTAGCAGTAACACTGAAGACTGAGTTTAAAGAAGTCAGTATTCTCCCCCTGTGAAAACTCTGATACCACAATTGAGGATATTTCCCTGATAAAGCAGAATTACATCCTGAGGGAACTGGAACGATAAAGATTATTTCACATTCTTGAAATACAGCCGGGCCTGGCAGCTTGCTTGTTGTCAAACTCCTCACCAGCAAAAGAGTTATTCAAACAAGTGACAAAAAAGCCACAAAGCCTTCAAAGAACAGTCACTGGCAAGTCAATACATGACTCACACCTCTGCTTGAGAGGAGGGTGAGCGCTGTGCAGCGGGAGCCGTGTGTCAGGCAGGGGGTTTACAGTGATTCTTTGATATATGTGGGAATTCTCATTTACTGTTTTAAATAAAACCCAGAATAAACCCTCACAGTGTCACCGTTACAGGACTTGCCATCACACAAGAAGTGGTGAGAATCTCAGTAAGTCAATCCAGTGTAGGAAAATCTCCAGCCCCATTCCCAGACCTGCAAATTCTCAGCTAGCAGAACAGCTCCTGACCACATCACTGACCCTCGAGTCTTCCCCTGTCCCATCAAGGCCAGAAGGTTGGCCAGGAACTGGTCTGAGGCCATTGGTACACATCACACATCAGCTCTCAAACACTCACCTGGCGGTGAAGGTTTGACTCTGGTACCAATCCATGTCCTGGTGGAGGCAGAGATACGCAGCCCGAAGGAGATGCCCTGGGGTGATCTGTTCCAGCCCCAGCTCTGGCAGACATGGCAAAGCAACTTTAATCTACTGACATTAGCTCTCTGCCAGAAAAAGTTCCTGCCAGCCAGAAATGGAGAGGAATTCATTTATTCTGACTCCAAAAATTAAAACAGACCCAGGGTGAATGAATGAACTTTGTTCTGACTGCAGTGGTGGGGGTAACATAGCCACAGCTCCACCCAGATCAGAATGGAAAATACAGGAGCCTGCAGTTATCATATTTCAAGGGGAAAAAAAAGAAAAAGAAAAAAAAAAAAGAGGAGCCTAATCAGCATAGAGTATGCAGAATCCTCAAGAAAAAACCCAACAAACCTCGAAGTCAAAACCCCTGACTACTGGAGAGATGCAGAAGTGACAGCTGGGTCAAAGTTGTAACGAGGCTCAGGATCAGGGATTTGTTTCTTTACTAGGACCAGCTAATAACCTACTTACTGAGAGTTATGAAGTTCCTGCATATGCCAGTAAAAGAAGTTTACAACGGTGCTGGTGTGCAGATGGGCAGGAATTTAAATTACGTCTCCATAGCATCATAATTCAATTGTAAAAATAAAACGTGCCCCAATAATAAAATTACACTAAAACATGAAGCTGCAACAATTCATCCAAGGGAAAGCGTCCTTCTGGATGCACAACAGCTTTAACTCACCAACTTCCTACCCAGAAAGATTCCACTGAATCATTTTAAAATTCGGGTTTTTGCTGAGCTTGTTTATTGTCTCGTTTGTTCAGGTTCGACCTCATCTCATCATACCCAAAGAACGGAAGACCTAAACTGATAGAGAAGACTAATATCTCAAGTATGTTATTCATTGATGCTTAATTCTATTGTGCCATAGCTTTGCTGCATATTTAATGACGTTCCTGGTGCATTTTATCACCTCAAAAATTGCCCTTTATTATGGCAGTTAAACTCCAGCAATATACAAAAAAATTAAGATTCTCTCTGGAACAGTAAATTAAATTGTAAGAATGGAGTAAGATACCTGCATTCAAAGACTGAGAAGAGCTCTGCTTGCCAGGCAGGGAGAACATGAGGACATCTCGTTGGGCCACTGGCCCCAGGCTCAGGGGCTCATGCCTGCTCTCACTGCAAAGGTCTAAAGTGATGCAGAACAGACTCGGGCAGCAGAGCTTTGAGGAAAGAAGACTGAGAGGGGATCTTATTAATGTTTAGAAATATCTCAAGTGTGGGACACAGGGGGAAATGGCCAGCCTCTTCTCAGTGTCTGTGGGGACAGGACAAGGGGTGATGGGCTCAAGTTGGAGCACAGGGAGTTCCACCCCAATCTGGGGAAGAACTTCTTCCCAGTGAGGGTGAGGGAGCCCTGGGCCAGGCTGCCCAGGGGGTGTGGAGTCTCCTTCTCTGGAGAGATTCTAGCCCCGTCTGGACACCGCCCTGTGTGCCCTGTCCTAGGGACCCTGCTTTGGCAGGGGGTTGGACCCCGTGGGCTCTGGAGGGCCCTTCCCACCCCTACAATCCTGTGATTTGCAAGGGAAGGGGCATGAGATTTATTGGCTTCCTAAAGCTCCGTGCTACACCACAGCCCCTCTGAGCTGTACAGGGCAACAACGCAGAAAAACAGAGCAAGTTCTGCTTCTGCTTCAAACCTTTAACCCACAGTTGCTGTCAGGACCTTACAGCAGCGATGCTCACACAGCCCAGCCAGTGCCAGGACTGCCTGGTACAGCCTGCACACAGCAACAACCACCCAAACACCCAGGGCTGGAGTCTGAACAGGCAGATTCCCGGCTACATAACACTACTTGTGTTCTGAATTTTGCCATGTTCCCATCCCTAACCAGAAGGGCTGCTGTCAAATAGAGGAGAGGGCCTGCTAAGTCAGCCACCAGAATTAAGGGATATAATTCTGCCAGGAGGTCCTGGGCACACCTGTGGATGTGCAGGATGAACAGCCACGGGGTGCCAACCGCCTTGTGTGGCCTCGTGCGGTGCACATCCAGAAATAACCCGGCCCTGCCCCTGGCTTTAGAAGAGCCCGACTTAGACCAAGACTGGCTCTGCTGCTTTGTGCATAAAAATAGCAAAGGCAGAGTTCTCAGAATAATGTCAGAACACTTTATAAACCACCGGTTCTTCAGGAACGACTGTAGGCGGCAGAATCTCTGGCTGTGGGTAGAGACAGCAACAAAGCACCAAAAATACCACATTTAAAAGCATAATGTACAGCCAAGCACCCAGACAAACCAGAGCCGTGCTCAGCACAAAGCACCAGCTACGTATCTTCCTAGCCTTGCAGCTGGTCCATAAATCCTCAGAACTGGGGAATCGGAAGTGCTAAACGGGGATGGTGAGGGAGAGGCAGGTGAAGCAGCCCCTGGCACAGCCACGGCCTGGCCCCACCAAGCACCATGGCTGTCCAAAGTATTTGTGAAGGCAGCACATGGCAGGTGATGCTGGTGCCTGGAGGAGGCTCAGGCAGCAGGGCTCGCGCTGCAACCCATCTGAAAGGAGTCACAGACTCACAGAATGGTCAGGGTTGGAAAGGACCTTGAAAGATCACCTAGTCCCAGCCCCTGCCAGAGGAAGATCACCTCAAGTAGGTCCAACAGGAACGCATCCAGGCAGGTTTGGATGTCTCCAGAGAAGGAGACTCCCCAACCTCTCTGGGCAGCCTGTCCCAGGGCCCCAGCACCCTCACAGGGAATCAAGTAAGGCACAGACAGACTGATTGACACCCCCTGTCTCCCATCAGTAAGCACTGCGATGAAGACATACACAGTCGAATCCAAGTTTGACTCTGAGCTGTTAAAACAACTGAGAACCAGAGCAGTTACCTGCCCTGGACACTTCCCAGCTGGCTGCAGCTCACCTCCCAGCACAGGGCAACCGTGGGCAGCGAGGCTCACCTCCTCCCCATCACCAGCTCTTTGTTTGCTTCCCAAAATGCCTGAACACAAGGCTGCTCACAAACAATCCCTTCCCAGCCTGCCCTGGCTCCCTGGCAGAAAGCAATTTCCTGCAACCTTCGCACGCACTAAAGAATCCTGTGCTCTATGACATGGGTTTATTTGTCTGAACTGCCTCTTGGAGCTCGACACTGTAATTTAGGAGGCTGCTTAGCACTGTGCTGTTCTTGCAGGGATATTTCCCCCTAGCAATAATGATGCCACCTCTGGATAGTGAATCATTATAAACTGCGAGCACAAAATGATCTCTAATGATGAAGTTTTTCTAACTACAATTTGGAGCGTTCCCATGTTCCTAATTCATTTTTTCTTGGAGAGGTAACATAGCATTTTAACCTCCTCTCAGTTAATGGCATTTTCTTGGTTGTTATGTATCTGTTAGGGCAAGTAGAGACTTGTCAGTTCTTCAAAGAATGAGAAATCCAGGAAACGGCACTGACACAATGCCGGATCTGGCTGGGAAGGGAGGGACCATCAGGAAGCTGCTGAGTGTACCTTTGGAAAGAAACTTGCTTTCTAATTTTTCCATACAAGAAGAGACCAGCATTTACAACATGAAAAAGTCCTTGCATGATCCCAGTGCCAGGCTCACAGCAGATAAGGAGACTGATGGGACCACCTGGGATTTGACCACCTGGACAGAAAGTAAGGGCGGGACAGAGCACAGGACTATGGAGGTAAATGCCCAGACCCAGCCAGGGTTTGGCATCTGCTTATCTTCGCTAGAAAGGCCAGCTCATGGTTCTGGAGGAAAACAAGAGAAAAGAGGACCCCTGGCTGGAGAAGATGGAGGGTCAGAGGAAAAGAAGGTGGCTCCAGAACATTTTGTTTCACCTTCAGTTTCTTGTGTCTAATCCAAAGGAAGGTGAGAGAGATGCACTTGTTACCCTACCCCTTCTAGCGGGGTGCGTGTCTCCCCTCTGCGTGCTCCAGCAACTGTCCCTGACCCTCTTCTGGGGAGCTGCTCTCTAATTAGCACATGCTACTCTGCTTGCTGCTTCCCAAGTGGAACTGAAGTGCCCAGCGATGCTCACACGCAGCGCTGACCCTCAGCTCTGCAGAACCGCAGCTCCCTTCCAGACAGAGGTCATCAAGTGTACGTGGTCTGACTTTCCCAAAGGATAATTCCATTAAGCATCACTAATGAATGGGCATTACATCATGAGTGTTTATATTTCACAGAGTTTTGGTAAAAAGCTGAATAAAGCTCCTCTTCATGGGCACGCTGCTAGAAGTGTACATAAACACTGCATCCTGCTTAGCCTCAAAAGCAAATCACCTCCAGTGATGGGATAGAATCATAGAATCCCAGCCTGGTCTGGGTTGGGAGGGACCCCAAGGGTCACAGAGCTCCAACCCCCTGCCACAGGCAGGGACACCAACCTCCAGGCCTGGAGCTACACAAGGTTGCCCAGGGCCCCATCCAACCTGGCCTTGAACACCCCAGGGATGGGGCACCCACCCCCTCTGGGCAGCCCCTTCCAGCCCCTCACCACTCTCTCTGTAAAGAACTTCCCCCTAATATCTAATCTAACCCTTCCCTCCTTTAGCTTTAATCCTTCCCCCTTGTCCTGCCATTATCTACCCTTTTAACAAGCTGATTCCCCTCCTGTTCCTCGGGTCCCTTCAGGGATGGGAAGGCTGCAATGAGGTACCCCCGCAGGTGACAGCTGGGATGACAGAAACACCAAGAGGTAAGTTTTTCTCTTAGGTCCTACCTGGGCTTCTGGTCAGTCCCTGGCTGGGCTGCAGCACATCTTCTGTCTAGAGGGTCATAGGCAAGGTCACTACTGTGCTGTGTAGGCTGGCCCCCGCCTGCTGGGACTCAACCCTGGAGTTCAGCAAAGCTAAGAACTATTTAAATAGAACATGCTTTCAGGCCTTGGACAGGGGAAATAAAAAATAGAAACAAACCTTTTAAATTCCTTGGTCTTTTCTTGTCTTTCTCATAACCTCATCTCCTTCACACTGGAGTAATGTTCTTAATGTACAGTGCTGTGCTTTAATAACCCTCTCTCAAATGAGTACTAAAAATGCAATATAGTTCAATAAAATCACTATCGCAGCAGTGCAAAGCCACCCCCTGCCCCCCCACCGCCTGTGGATAATCACTTCAACTTAATGGAGTTCTGCAACAAAATGTGGTGCAAGGGTGAGGAGCGAGGCCTCGGCAGGCAGCGCGGGTGTCATCCTCACACTGCTGCACCTCATGGACAACAGGTACCCAGAAGGGGGCTGCTGGTGGAGGGGTGGTCCCATCCCCTGGAGACGACATGGACGGAGGGATGAGGAGGAGTTAAGTCCTGGCTGGCATCCAGAGCTCCAAGGGGAAATGCTTCCTCACTCGCTTTCTAAACCACAAAATTCAGTAAGTTAGGGAGACTCTGAGAGCGAGTACCGTGGGGTAGGGGCTGGGATGCTGCACAGGTGTCTCCTCCCAGTTGCGGTCTAGTTCCTGAGATGGCTGGACGTGGTCACTCCCAGATGCACGGTTTCCACAGTGCAAGGAGGGACCTTCACACAGCTCACAGCAGACCCAAGACCCAGCTCTGCCCAGCGAGTGCATTTCATGCCTGTGATTCCCCCTGCGATCCCCTCAGGGCACGCCACAAACACTGGAAACCATAAGAAACAAGAAATGGGCTTGATTGACCCAGCAGCAGGGAACCCCCTGGCCCTACAGGCACTCGCATTCACATCACCCAGAAGCCTCGGAGACGGACTGAACATGGCAACACCTGAGCTACTTCAGCACAAAGCCTTCACTGACGCTCTCCTAAAGGTGCTCTGCAATGACCAGCTCGTTAGAGACAATGTGATTATTCTCTTAACTGGATGCTCAATTCAAGAGGTGTATGAAATATTTGTCGGTATTTGGGACTACCAAACGTGCTTCACTGGAAGAGCAGTGATTGCTGCAGGAATCATTCCCCCAGCGAAGCCCACACAGCCCTGCAGATTACCCAAACCCATAATGAATCTTTTAAGTCTTTGTTTTCCTTTCAACAGGGGCAGGCAGGCCTGCACCTTTGCCAGGGCAGTTTTTGAGAAGCCATCTCCTTTCCCTTCACAGGAGGAAGAACAAAGGATAAATTACTTTTATTGTCCCTTTTGCTGCCTACAGTAAAAAGCCCAAACCCAAGTGCTGGGACTTTGGGGAATCAAACACACAAATCAAAGTCTTTCAGGCTGCGGTGGAGGGATCCAGAGAGATGCTGGAGCTACCCAGCCAAAAGGGTCACGGGGAGAAGGATGGAGAGGACCTTACAGTGTGTGCTCTTATACGTGGTGGCTCAAAAATGTGACATTAAAATGAGTGAAGCCAAGTGAAAACAGACACAAAGAAATTTACAGCAAGAACTCTGGGGACTAAAAATCCTCTGCTCTTTGGTACCCGAGGTAGCACAAAATGGGGGCACACCCCCAAATCAACACATCAATAACTGTTTGAACAGTCTTTACGCCATGAAAAAGCTTTGCCACTAGCCCTTCTGTGGAAACTCATTACAGCAAGGAAACACCAGTAACTCCAAGATTCCAGAAGTCCAAAGAGCTGCACACACAAAAAAGATGAGAAAAAAAATTACTATGCTGAGCGTGCCCCTTGCCCTTACTGTTGGGGCACCCAAAGTGTTAGTCTAAATTTAATTAACTTTTCTTACATTAGTTGCAGATCAAATTTCACACTTTTCCACCTACACCTCATGACATGCACCCACAGCTATGCTGCTGAGCAGCCCATTATTTCAATTGCCATTTATTATCTCTTATGGGAGTTTAAGAGATAAAAAGCTCAACTTGATAGCTGGAAATGTACGTGTGTAACTAATTAGTATGGAGAGGAATTTTTTGCTTGCATTAGAAATCCCTGTGCTTCAGGATGTGAATTGTCCCACCCAAACCCTGACCAGTTCTGCTGTTCCACACTGTCTCACTGAGCTGGAGGACAGGCTGGGACCAGCTAAATCCATCATCACCTTCCAAACAGATAAGGGGCAATACATTTTCTCCTGTCACTGCTGGGCCTGCTTCTTGTATGATGGAATTGAAATGATGTTCCAAGGACCACAGAAGTTAAAAACCAGTAAATCAATGTAACTTCCAAGAAAAAAAGATGCTACATTTTATTTCCCATAAAACATCCACTTTCTTTAGTTTTAATTCACCGTGTGACCAGAAAGATGGCTGAAGCTACCTTTGTTTGGCACAAACCACTGCCACACGCTGAAAATTCATTTAAAATACTCCTCTTGGTTGCAAAGGTTTTAAATTAATCATTCTTCCCAATATTTTGTCATATTGAAAGGACTCGATTAGATTGATTCCCACAACAATGACTGAAGAGACAGCTCAGGGATGTCACTGCCTTCCTCCCTGGCGTGCCGTGCCAACCTACTCACTGGGAGCTCGCGCCAGCGCCACTGAAAAGCTGCTTTACTATCAAGTCTGTTTGAAGAGGGAGCCTGGAATTCTCTGTTCCAAATGCTGCTGCTCAAAGCTGACACACACATCAGCTCATTTCATGGCTCATATCTCCACGCTATAACATTTACCCGTATTTCTCAAACTTTGTACATCAAAACCAAGGTGAGCTGTTACAGCTGGTTGCTAACCATGGCCAACCTCCCCATCACTCACGCAGGGAAACGTAACCCTATGCAGCCCTGGGTAAAGGGCTCTTGTTTGAAGAGTAGGGCAGCTCCTCAGCACACCCAGCTTTTGAGACCCGTGGCTGCACAGCTCGCGTGTTGTGCCAGTGGCTCAGGGAAGCCAGTGTCCAGCCTCACAGAGCAACGACATCACGACACAGCCTCTCCAGGGCAAGCCTGGGACTACCAAAAGGGACATGTTCAAGAGAACAGGCGCTACCTCTGCAAAGCACAGGTCACTGCTGAATAAATGCTGTCAGATCGCTTTACAGGGAACCCTACCCATTTCCTGTAAAGGTATGGCGCCAGGGCTTGCAGTTATTAGAGATGAGATGCCATGGCCCCAAAGGCCTCGGGGCTGGGAACTCACTCAACCACTCACCAGCATCTTTCATTCCCATTCATCTTCTGTTTCTTTTAAAAACCTCAGGAAGAAGTTTATTTAGATACCACGACCCCAGCAAGGACACGGAGTGTGCCCCAGCAGTGGGGCCAAGGTCAGGGCGCCAGGCCGTGCACAGGCAGACACAGTGCTCAATCCCTGCCAGAACACTCGCCTTTTCACACGTCTCATTGAGCAATGTTCAGCTGCCGACAGGTCTGAAACGTGTTCCTGCAAGAGCATCAGGCTCCGACGCAGGCAGCGCCGCAGCGATCAGTGCTGCCAGGCACTGTCCTCAGAGCATCCTCCCCACCGGCCTGTGGCCGAGGCAAAGGGATAGACGCACTGACAGCAACAGTCCCAGTCAGCACTTCACTCTTTCCATGGCTCACCGGATGCTGCTCCAGGTCAGGAATGGACCCCGCATCCCGAAGGGGAGATGAACTTGCTTCTGTGTGCCCATTTCCAAACAAGGCAACCCTCGTTTATCCAAAGAAAAGGATAAACAGAACAACACACACACACGATTTCAGCAAGCCCTGTTTAAGCTGCTTGGTTTCATTTGTTCCACTGCCTTCTTATTTTGGGGAAATAAATGTGTTTAATTAAGTTGACTGCATAGTTACTTAGGTAATATCTGACTGTCAAATATTTTGAACAGCTCCACTTTACTGGGGCTGCACATCCGCACCAATAGCTTCAGTTTATTGTGATAAAGCAATTTGTTGAGTCACGCTCTTTTTCCTTCTACATCCCATCTCGATTCCCCAGACAGTGTCAGTTCTCCATTTGTTAATCCATATTTAATTTTTAAATCACAAAACACCATGGTTTTAAAGATAAGCTTTTAAAATGCCCTCCTACACAGTCTTTCTTGCCGTCTCCCGGGATATTGCTGATAACAAGCAAAAATCATATGCTTCAAATATTAATGAAGAAGCTGCTACTGGAAACCAGGAACTTAGAGGCCAGGTGATTATTGTGTGGAGATGGGTTGTAAAATCAAACTGGGAGAGAATTGAGGTGAAGGAAAAAAGGGTACGAGGAAGGCAAGACAGGAGTTTGCAGGCATCAGGCAGGATCTGTAAAAATAAGACTTGCCTTCAGCTCTGGGGAGCAGGGAAGGAGTTTTCCTTCTTTTGGGGAGCACAGAAAACACCAGAATAACCAGCAAGTTGTTGGCTTGGAGAGTCCTTGGGACACACAAGCGATTTACACCATGAGACAAAACGCTTTTGCCTGCAAGCTGCCTTGCCAAACTCCAGGCACCTGGTAAAAATTCCTTGCAAAAGACTTACCACAGTGCTCTTTGCACCTGCCTTTGCTTCCAGCACCTACTCTTTGCACAGTGACTTCCCCTGGCATCACAACTGGCAGGAGAGCTGCTCCAGGCCTGTGCCTGCCAGTCCCAGTACCCACTGCTGGCTGAGGATGCTTCTGTGGGCGATGTACCTGGCAACAGTGGAGCTCCCAGTACTGGCAAAAGCACCCTCAGGACTGTCCTCTGCACCCATCTGAACCCCTCTTTCTGCTGGCACCTGAAGACACCAGGTCGAGGGGTACCACAGCACCCCACCCCATATTTCAGGGGGCTGCAGCAGCCCCCATTGCTTTGGGCTGGCTCAGAGCGTAAGCACAGCTCAGCGAAGCCTTTAAATGCAAACCTGACTCCTCTCACACTAGGAAAAGATTTCTGTCGAAACTAAACTGATGCTGATGAGGAATCGTCATTAGCAGCACTATTCACAAACCACCAACACAACCTGATGGATCGGGAGTTGATCGGGATCAATTCCAGTTGACACAGCAGATCCCACACACCCGCTGCCCGATTCACGGGCCCTGGAAGCCAACCTGGACTGGTTCCTTCAGCCTCACATTGAACAGGTTTTATTTTTCTTTAAAAAACGTTACTCTGCCTGGGAGACTTTTTTCCTCTCATAGAGCCTTTTTAATTGCTAGTGCTGGCTGATTTGCATATGCCTTTTATTTGGGTTAAGGTCGCTGGCACTAGACACCTTTGCCTTTCAAATATCAAACCGGCAATATCTAATTCTGAGCTGCTTTATTAAAAATGACTCTGATCTCCCGTTAACAACCACGTTCACGGTCACAAATGAGGCCCAGGAGCCAAAGCTGAATTTAGACCTTGCGTCTAAGGTGATGCATTAATTACCGTATCCGTTACATACATTAACCGCTGTATCTTCCCTGTACCTTGGCCAGACACCCCCCCAGACACCCCACAGGATGCTCAGGAACCATCCCTCCCTGTATGTATCCCTGACAACCTTCTCTATAAGAATGGGAAGGCAGCAGGAAAACTGACTGGTAAGATGAAAGGCAGGTCGTGCTGCTCCATCCCCACGCAGAACTTGGTGGCACTGTCCTCTCCCTCTCCCAAGACAAGACCTTCTCCTTGGCAAAGTCAAGGAAATAATTGCCCAGTGCTCAATTTTTTACAGAACGCCTAACGATCCCTCAAAGTCATTGACATTCTAGCCTTTCCCTCCTCACTGGCTCTTGGAAAAAAGAAAAGGCTGTTTCATTCTATTATCATTATTTTAACTTTATTCAGTAGTTTAGAAACATGATGTGCTGTTTGCTTTATCCAGCAAATGCAGAGTTCAAAGATTTTCATGTCTTCTGACTGGGCTTAGAGAATACTAATGTAATCTCTATTTCAAGGCTCTGAGCTGGTGTGACAGGGGATGGTGTAGAGAAAGAGTGATTTTTTTCCCCACGTTTCAAGTATATAATGAATGTTCCCGCAGGTTTTTAAATAAGTATAAGGGCTTTCTTTTAAGACAACTCTTCAGAGCTGGGGGCACAGTATGAAATATTTTTATAATATGCTTTCATTCCTGAAAAAGCACATGGATGCTGCTGAAAGCAGGAGGAAAACTAACATTCAGGATCCCTTTTCTGAACCCGCACATCATTATCTCCCCATCACACTGTAAAGCACAAGACACTCTCATGAATTTGATGTAATGTCGTGTCAGGACAAGGAAAGGACATGAGAGGTTTAATCCTCTACACTGGTTTATGTCCCGTCCTGCTTTGTCATCAGAGAGATAACTTTGGCTGAAGTATGAGCTCCCGTCCGCCCTGCAGTAGGGATCTGCTTCAAATGTTTACTTCTTTTTCAATAAATAAATGGAATTCTTAACAGGATGGTTCAAATGACTCCGAGTCGGTAAAACAGAGTGCCAGAAAAAGGATACGGCATTGCAACTCCTGATCCCGTGTTTCTTAATATCCCCCTGATAAACCCAGGTTTCAAAGCTTCATCAAACCTCACTTCTCAGATGCCCTCAATAAGTTCATTAAAAAACCACGGCGGTCCACGACAGTATTTGAATTCAAAACACAAGCTCCTTCCACCCTCTTACGTGCACACTGACAGAATTGGAAATGCACTCTGAGCAGATAAACAAGTGTATATTCATACACTATTTATAACGCTATTGCTATTGGCACCGCGGCGGCGTGTCAGCATTCAAGCCATTAAAGCCTTTAAATCTCAGCTACTCACATTCCGTCTCAGATAAAAGGCTTCAGTCGGCAGGAGCCTTCTCTCTTTTCCTTGCAACGAAAGGAGGGAAAAGCAGGGTGGTGGGAGGACTTTCTGGTGGCAAGAGAAGGCACGTTGGAGCGTGGACATCCTACCCTTGCCTGCAGCCCAAGTGGAAGAGTTTCAAAATGAATCATTTCTCTGCGTTTGTCTTTTTTGACACAAAAGCCATGAGCACGTGTGTCCCTCGCAGCGCATCAGACAAGGGTGTTGAGTTTGGGGAGATGCTTGGTAAGGCTATTTGGTTTTTTTTTAAATTCAGATTACAAAGAAAACTGGGATCTCTGTGTTGTTATAAACTTCACAAAACCACCCGTAAGTCCCATATAACAATGAGACACACACAGCGCAGTGCAGAGCTCGTAACAAAGTGCCCACACAGAGTTTAAGAGGAACAGAAAGGGTTTAACATCAGCTGAGTAGCTGAGAACACTCTTCTGGGGCATTCTCCTTCTGTCCCTCCCCTGGCAGAGAACAGGAGCCCAAAAGGGAAAAGCCACTGCGTGCGCGTGTAGCTCAGGGGATGGATATTCTCCTTCACTGTACACCCTCATTGTGTGAGACCTCCCATCAGCTGTGACTCCCATTTCCATCTGACAGACTACAGGCGATGTCCGGGGGAGGCTGAGCACGACAGACCATCTGATCTCACCACAACCTCTAACCCAAGCTCTGCTTAGCACATGGTCTCATCAGGGTGAAAAGATGATTGCTACAAATTAATTTTCCTAAGAAACCTTCTCAAATGTAAGCCATTTAAAGGGATAATTTCATCTGCATCCTCCAAGAATATTATTTACTAGGATTACCTTCAACAGGGAAATTATCACCAGCAGCTGAACATTCTTCTCTCCCATCACCTCATTAGGGAGCCGCTCCGACTGGGCTTCCTGGTTCCCTCCCCTGAATTCCCACCACCGCTGCCCTGCTAGTACTTTGGCATCTTCAACCGAGCAGCCTCAAGTCTGCTTTCCCTTAAAAAATACCTACAAGAATAAAATCTGAGGATAACATGAGGCTACAGTGACTAGACGATGCTTTTGTCCAGTGGATATGCTAAACGGTGAATACAAAAGTGAGGGAGGGCTGAGGTAAAGAAAGACCTGCAGGAAAATATGTTCAATTATGGAGCAGAATGGTCTGAACATATTTTTCCTTCTTGGCACACCTGCTTTTTCCTGCATTTTTCCCTCCTCCTCTGCTTGTTTACTAGGGAGGGATCTGAAATGGCTCGAAAAGAGATAAATTAAAAGGAATAATTGGAAATTGAAAGGGAGGGTGAGATGGGTAAGGGAATGTAACCATGAAAGACAGATGTAATTAAAAAACCCACATCACTTCAGTGCCATGCCAGCAGAGGAGCAGTTCAATCACGCTGGCTCAGCCCCACTGCCACAGGAGCCCCAGCAATGCGGGACAGAAAGACCTTGGGGATCCGGCAGCTTTGGGAATTAAAACCTTTCCTCAGAGGTGGGAACAGGGTCCTTCCTCTGAGCATCGCTTCAGGACAACACAGCCACCGCTTTAGTGCTGGGTTGGTTTTGGGGGGGGGGTGTGTTGCAGGAGGCACAGCGCCTTCTGCAGACTCTTTAAAGAATGACAACTTTAAATAGGTGGTAGTAAGTTCCTGGTAACAGAGTTCCTGTCCTTGAGCAAAGCCAGCCTTCTTCCACGGGAAATCTTCACGTACAATGGAGCAGGAGGCCCAATACACCTCCTCCATCAAGACCTCTATCAGAGAATTAGAGGCCAGGTTTTGGAGTTATGTATTTTCTTTGCTGTTACCTTCATTAATACTCCGCTTTGCACATCGCAGCTCCTCTCCTTCAGGAGCCTCACATGTTTATGCTAGCAAGGCTCACACGTGTGAACACTGTAAATCTCTGTGCTTCATGGTCTAGAGGAGCCTCAGCTCAGGGTGGAGATCTCACCGTGGGCCAGTCCCAAACACCCAAGATGCTGCCGTGGGACAAGAGCCCGTTCTCCTTCCCTTGAGACATGCGGTACCCAGTGCCAGGGGAAATTTCTTCCCAGTTACTCTAGAATTAGTCAACACATTTAATTCTCATCACAGGCTGCTTAATTTAGAATTTATAACTGTGCATTGCATTAACAGATTAGAATTAGACCTTGCAATTAGAGTTTGTGTGGCACGACTTTGCCCATGCAGAACCGCCACGGGTTGCACTTCAGCAGCTTCAGCAGGCGTCTGGACCCGCAGGATCCAGCCAGGCTCTCCTGCTCCATCCCTGCTCCAAGGTTCTGATGAGATGTGAGGTACCCGTTTGCAGAGTAACCTGGATTGCTGCACCCCTCTCTCCCTGGCTCTAGCCTAGCACACCCTCTCCCTGTAGTGCAACACTCCTGATGTGCTTTTATTGCTGAACCCCGGCGAGGTGCGAGCCCCTCTGTGCCAGGGCATGCATCACATGCATCCTCACAACTGCTGCCACCACAGCTCCTCCCCTGCAGATGAGCTCCCTGCACACCCGACATCAGATGAAACCAAACAACAGCAAAAACCAACAGGAAAATTCCCACCACAGGGCACGTCAGAGACACTGGGAACATCAGGAAGCCCACAGATCTTGGAATGAATTCACACCTAGTCAATCCCTCCACCCAAGAGAAACTTCTTTAAAAACAAAGAATGGAAAACCCACCACCACAGTAAGTCATAGCTTCTAATTTAGAGGAAAAGGAAAATCTTCTTTCACCTATCAGAGATCTCTTTTCCTCCCCCGCTCCCTTTTCCTTTCAGTTCACAACAGCCTCACAGACCTGATCTACATCCAGATAAACGTGGGTTACATGACTTCAGCATCAAAACCCTGAGTAGCTTCAGGGCAGAAACAGAATCCTGTCCCCAGTCTGGAGCCAAGTTCAAGGCAGCTGAGAAAACACGTGCCACTCGCTGCCTGCATCCTGCCCAGCTGTGGTGACAGCACTAAACTCCACTGAGCCCTGGGGAGAGGCTTCAATTCCTGAGATGCTTTAGGAGCACATCTGCACACCCTGGATTAGTTGTCCCACGTGCCCTCTTAGCGTACGCTCCTGGTCCCTTCACACTGCTGCAGAGCAACCAGCCAGCGTACAGTTTTGTAGAGAGAAATGCAGAGTCTGATGCAGTCTTACTGGAGTTACGTCATATGAATATTCATCACATGAATATTCATCATATGAATATGATGGGATCTATTTTTCCCCCCAAATCTCAGTAACAGCATTTTGCCAGCAGTTGATAGAGGAATGGAAACACTCTTTACCTACCAAAACACGGAGTTCACTGTTCTGTGGTTCCCCCTCCCACAGCTGGAGGCATCACTAACACCTAAAACAGAGCAAAGAGCTGCACTTGCATATTAAACGTCTCATGACACGATGCAGACACAAGCGCAGTTACAGCATCTCTCCCTCATGGTACGAGTCCTAAAGCAAGTATACAACCCAAACCCAAGGGAAACTCTCTTTTCCATACCCACCATAATAAGTGTGGGGCAAAGAAGGCCGGTTCTTAATATACATTTACTGGGGAGAAGAGAAATAAAATCCCCCTGGGCAGCAGGTGCTAGGTGTGCAGCTGGGGCTTTGCCTGTTCAGCCTCAGCCCCCCAGCTCAGGTAGCATCCTCCTAGGAATGCACCCACCCACACACCAATTCAGGCTCCTTAACCCACAGTCCATAGGAAGAAACCTCCAGTGACCGTGCCGAGACGATGCTGGGATCCTGTGGGCGCTCCCTCCTGTGCCAGAAACGCACACTTCCCCAGGATCTTTACCCAAAGACCAGACAAAATTAAAGCCATTTGACATTAGCTGAGACATGACTCTATATTCCCCTCCAGAAGCAGCCATCAGCCCACAGAAACCGCTGTCCCTGCCTATTTGTGCTGCAAGGAGGCTACAGGAGAACGGGGTCTCCAGCGGGACGGGACACCCAGGCACTTCCCAGTCCAAGTCACACGTGGTGCACGGTTATGTCTGCAGGGGATTCGCCATGTATTACAGTGAATAACGCTGGCACGAGCAGAAAGAGAAGATGCAGGGACAAAAACAAACGAGGAGAAATGCAGGCATGGAGTGAACAAACCAGCGGAACATTTGTGCTAGTGCTGATGAGCCGCAAACACCAGCGGCTGCTGGGAACCAGTAAATAACAGCGGCCGCTGCTGCAGTGCGTGCCACTTGCAGCTTCACTGAGCAAAGGGGCTGCAGCTTTAACACGTGCTTAATAAACCCTCCGACACTGTTTCTGCCTTTCTGAGCAGGCCTGATAGGAGCTCACATGATTGCAAAGGCAGATGACGTAATATCTCCTTTAAAACAACAGATTGTTTGATGCTGTTTTGTTTTGTTTTGTTTTGTTTTGTTTTTAACCAGACTCTCAGGAGAGGTTGGAGTTTCTGTTGGAACCAGATAGGAAAACAAATTAAGAGAGAGCGGCGTCCGGGGGAAAAATAGTACAAACAAGGCTTGTTTGAGGCCATAGCTTTGCCTTAAAGTTGGCCAGGCAAAAACACTGCACCAATCGATAATTTTTGAGACAGGTCTATCTCATGAGAATCTCCCGGTCCATTTGCTGCCTTTCATGCCCATCCTCCCAACACCTCCTCATCCTCTGCAAGCAACAGCTGCCTTGGGTAAGAACAACGCCCAGAGACTTTTCCTTGTCCTCAGGCAGAAGCCAGATGCAAGGAAACGCTGCTGCAGACCGTGGCAGAAGGCTGCTTTCTCCATCGCCTTCCTGGCTTATGGGGCCCTGAGGATCCCTGCTTCTACCCATGCACTGATCGGACGCAGCCACGCATGGGCTGGAGAGCGGTGATGCATGAAACGCAGGGCTAAAGAAACCCAACGGTAACAAAGGGAGCCAGCCCCCTTGCGGTTGATTTTCATTTAGCTGTACCTGCACATAAAAGAGCTATCAAAGAAAGCTATCTGTTACTTGCCAATTCAAAATGACTTCAGAAAGCAGTCCCCAAGCTTCCAGTGATAGATGTCCAACGAAACAACCTCCTAATCTCTGCAAATTGTTGGTAAGAGCTACATTAAACCAGCCTGCCATCAATCTTTGTTCTCCACGCTGTAACTCAACTGGATGTGCTACCTCTGAGTACTTGGAAGGAACAACCACAGGAAGCTGCTACACTAAAAGTAAAGCTGGGAACACAACCCAGAGTTTCACTTCCAGAAATTCAGCCCCTGCATCCTGCTGCTGCTGCGCCAAGGGGGAAAGCAAGGAAAGAAGTACAATTAATACTGACAGTGCTTTCTTCTGGTCACCATTTCAGAACTCACTGCCACACAATGTTTTCCCCAGTCCTACATCCAGCAACAATAATTTCCTTGGATAAAATTGTAAAAGCATTTTTTTTTTTTTAAAATGAGAAATTAATTAAAGTAAGGGGAAAACAACCCCCCACGTATTGTAGCTCTCTGGCTCCAGGCTAGCACTGTGCCTGAATAATCAGTGTTGAATCACATTCAATTTATCATGAATTCTTCAAAGGTGAAAAGGTTGAAGAAGTCGATGGCACTGACCATAACTTCCAAATTCTAGTAAATGTATTTGGATTTTTGCCTGCCAGCTGGAATATGAGCTAAAGTGAAATTATAGCCCTCCTGCTAACAGCTAAAAACGACTCCCAGGACTCAGTCCAGTGCTGCTGGAATGGTCTGATGGGTTAACTTCACTTTGTTCACTGCTGATGACCACTTATGCCTATTTATTTCACGGGTTGACTCGATCTTTACTGCATTATATTTTCTATGGACATTTTTTCTGTCTGGCCTTTTCTACCTTTATTTGGCAGAAATGAAACTAAAAATTAAATAGCAAAACGCCCATGATTTTTGCATCATCGTTTCTCCAGTCATCCTAAAAGTGCTGTCTGATCCAGCCAGTTCAAAGCCTTCAGCCAGTCTAGCCAGGAGATGCACAAGAGTAGTTCAGGGACCCCTGTTCCCATGGGAAATCAGGACGACCAACACCTAAGTCAAGAAAAAAGAACCCCATACTGTGGAGAAAGGAACAGGAGCTGCACAGAATGAGGTTTTCTGAGCTCTGAGTGTGTATAAAGGTAACCAGATCTACCCAGCGGTGGCAATGCCTGGCACTGGGAAGGCAGGGCTGGCTGGCCCCATCCCTTCCATGCTACCTAGAAGAGATGCTGACTCTGAGCAGCCACACATGCTCCCTGGGGAGCCCTAGTGAGTGGGTAGTGCGAGAGACAATGCTCCTTGTTGTCTTCTAAGAAACTGCTGCATCCTTTGACTCCCAATGACCCAATCCCCCAAACTCACCCTCAAACCAGCACTCGGGCAAGAAGACTGGCGTGGAGACCGACATCAGCTGAGGCCGGAGTGAGGTGTGCTGTGTGACAGCTTTGCTGCTCGTACAGGTCCAAGCTCAGTTTTCAAGTAGCAGAACCTTCCTCATCTAAGACAACTCATGAAAAGCAAGATGACAACTTTCATGCTCAGGGCCACGATTAATTCCCTCACACAAGCCTGCTCCGCTTTTTTCTGGCCGTTACTCAGCTGCTTTGACAGAAACTGTCTTCACTTTGGGATAATTTTGTGAAGATTTAGGAGATTACAGTAATCCAGCTCTGGTCAGTACATCTGTTCCACAATTAAGTGTTTAGAGCCGTGGCGAGTGGAGCCAAACCAATCTGCACCCGGGTGAAGGTTATGGGCTGTTCGCAGAGGGAACGGTGCCGAGAGCATCTTTTAGACAACGGAGGCTCTTTAACAGATGTTATCCTGTTAAAACTCAAGAGGGGCCATTTTAAGTAGGATACTGCAAACATTTAGGCTGTCATTACGTTTTGTTATAAATTTTATAATTACAAGTCATCCTAAAAAGTTAGTTAGTTGGGCTTTTCCAGCTTCATGAGTCACTGTACGCCGGAGCTAACGGCACCTGGAGGACCCGCGCCACAGCGGTGCTGAGGCCAGCTGCAGCTACCATGTAATGGTGTAATCACCTTGGCTGTACAGCACTGGCACCAGCACACCCCACAGAAGGCAAATAAAAGGTTTACACTGCTCCACAGGAACTCGGAGCTCATTAGAAACCTCTCCCTTAAGTCTCACCGCATAATGATGACACGGAGTAAAAGTTTCTGAAGTTAAAAACTGGGAGCCTGTAAAGGGACATTCTGGGTCTTGAAAGTGAGTTTTAAAGCTCTTCAGACAGGACAAGCTCTATCGTGCATGAACAACTCATATAAACCTACATCTCTGATAAGCAGGACGGGTCAGACTACACAAGCTGATGCTGATGGAAGTTTTCATCCACTCAAGAACTCTTTTTTTCCCAATTCTGAAGAAAAGATAAGAAATAATGTTCAGGACAAAGCACTACAAGGCCACAGGCAGCTTTCAAAGTTGGTTAAGCCCAAATACAAGCAAATCAGTTCATTAACACAGAAGCTGTTAATTGAGAATTTATTTTAGCTGTCCCAACAGAACTATCCACAGAAAGAAATGAAGAACAGGATCATGCACAACAGAAACACAAAATCAGACATTTCTCTTGCTCTATTCAAGTCCTACACGCCTGCCTTCTTGAAGTGGTGGCTGACTGTATCTGGAGCATCTGACATGGTGAAAGAATCCTAGAAAATCATTTGGAACCGGTCTGAAATGACAACTGACAAGGGGGCTCTACCTGTATCTTTGAAGAAGCCAAGACCTGGCATGGAATGGAACCAACAAAACCAGTTTGTTTCCTGGTTAAGATTAAAACTTATTCTGGTTGTGTTCAATACTCTTGGTATCTGCACCCGAGACCCAATCCTAGTAGCACATTAGTCCTGTCTCTAAGTCCCCCCAAGGCACCACCAGTAAGCATCTCCCCAGTGCGAGCAGCTCCCCAGTGCCCAAACCCCAGCGTACAAAGGAGGGGACCAGACCAAACATGTTGTCCTGTCTGGGGAACAGGTGAAGCAGCCAAAGCACGTTGGCAGTGAAGCATCCAAGCACTCACTGGGTTCAAAACAAGAGCTAAGAACTGCTGACAACTCCTTTAATGTTTCAACCATTTCCTTAGTCACTCTCCTGTCACACAGCTCACTTTATCAGGTGTTGGCATATCTTACACAGCTAACTAGCTGCTCCATCTTTTCCAGGTGAAACCCTACGGACCCTCACATTATCCATGCAGCACCTCCACAGATGGTGTATCATCAACTCCGACCCCCAGTTCGGAGGGGAGCAGGTACCAGGCCCTTTCAGAGCTCAATCACGTCTCCAATTTCTCAAACAGTTTCAGAAAAGGCAGATAGTTTTCCAAAGGCTTCAAAGGACTTCCCAGCCCAACCACTCAGGCAAAATGAGAGATAATCTAAGAAAAATCACACTGCATTTCCCGTAAATTATCAGCATTGTAGCAGTTATCTATTTTTATACTACTTTAACACATCTATTTGTTTCAGGTGAGCAACAATTGGTACTTTTACCACCATTATTTGGCAGAGAGTCTGGAGGTGAGAAAAATATAGTGCTGAAGAGTGCCTAAAGAATCGTTTCTGCATTAAACACAGTCGGTATCTATGGTATTTTTTTATTCAAAGCTTCTTTTATTTTCTGTTGATTTCTCTTTGGCAATGTCACTTGTGATAACAGACCCAGATCCCAGCTGACCTACATAATAATACTGCTCGTGCAGAAAAAGCCCACAGCGCTTTTCCTAGCAGGTAAATGTAGATGTTCACAGTCTGCTTTCTTAGCTTGCCTCTCCTGAATTGTACGAATCACCAGGTTGGAAAAGACCTTTGAGATCATGGAGTCCAACCATACCCATCCTCTGCTAAACCACATCTGCGAGCAGCTCATCTACCTGTCAAAATCTGAACAAATCTCCCCAAATTGTCCAATTTGTAAGCTGCACTCACAGATCTATTCTTTTTGAAAAGGAGGACATGACAACCAGAAATAAGCTTGTTATTTCACACCGAGGTGTAAACCTCAGCGGCTTTACTCTCAGATGATGCTGGAGAACTTCAGCCTACTTCAGCTCCTGCCATTGTGGACCTAAGGGAAGGAGCCAACACAGCTTCTCCTGCAGTCCCTGCCCATGTTTGGCCGTACAGCACAAGAAGCAAACACAGTATGATAGGAAGACAGGAGTACCAAAAGAATGGCAAGCCTTTTTCCTATTATTCTGTTCCCTTCTAGTTGCCATAAATTAATCCCATGAATTGACAGGCTTCGTGTTTCCCTTCCTGGCTGTCTCATGGCCTCCTTCCCTAAACCCATGCAGCAGCCCCCGTCCCCTGCCATTCCCAGAGCTGCTGCTTTCAGGCCTGTGCTCTCAATAAGCAGAAGAAAACCTCTGGCTATTGGGGTGAATCGTGTCCGATTTTAACGAAGGTACAAAAGACATACCTGTAACTCAGCTGGGCAATCCCAGGACAGGCTGTTTGCCAGACAGTCACCTCACAGCTCCACCCTCCCCACAGACCCCCGTTTCCACAGCGATACCTAAGGCCTGTTGCCTCGTGTTGGCATTCCCCATCCTTCCTTTCCATACTTGCAGAGGAAACATCTCTCCCTGTCAGTAATCTTGTTTATTTTAATAAAGAAGTCACTAACTACAACCAAATCCAGCGAATCGACTGTTGACTCAAAACTGAAAAGAAATTCCCACGGGCAAAGCTTTTTAGCATTCTGTAAGCATGACTAATTCAATTAACACCAGGCAGAAGATTATGTAAAGCTACGAAGTTATACATATACATATATATATCTATACACGAAATAGAAGTTACATGCTAAGGAGCAGTCTTTGTTCCAGGTAAGAGCTGTACAGTTCGTACTTTGTACTTCAGTTACTGGTATGGGAATCTGACTATGCCCAGGGATCTGTTCCAAGTCCCTCAAGGTTTCACGAACCCCCAGACACGCACAGCTCCTTGGATACAACTTTACTTAAGAAAACAGCGACTGTTTTTACCCGAATTCCAGTTGCTGACCAGAACGCAGCCATCTCCACCCACAACATGACCCACCACACCGGCACTGGCTGATGGCAGCTGCGGGGAAGGAAGACTTCTCCAGCGCTGTGATGTGAAACACTGTGAGAGCTCAAGGTAATGATGAAGGTGATAACCTCCTTGTTTTTGCATGCTGTCTGCAGATCTGATTGGGTCCAAAATCTCAGACCCAGGAGGTACAGAGCAGACACCACACGGAGCAGGGCTGGGGAAAACGAAGCGTGTGAGTGGTGCACACTGACTGATTTCTCCCAGGGGTGCCGACGATGCTTTACAGAGAAAGGTGTCGATAATAAGGCCCACGAGGGCGAAGCCCCAAAGTCTTCACACTATAGTAAATAGGCTAGCAGGCCCACCAAGGTGAACAGCACTGGTTGGTGCTTAAATGCTTTATGAGCTTGGGTTAATGAGTTCGTGTCCCATAAGAACACTCCTTAGGTTTCCCTGTGCTGCCATTTCCATTGCCAGTTGGGCTCCAGAACACATTTACAAACTTTAAGACACACGTGAAAGCAAATTTTTAGAACGCTATGCTTTTAATTACTTTTTCTTTGTTTAAATTATACTTACCAGAAGTTGCTGCAGCAGAGTCAACTCTGTCCGTTAATTAGCAGCCCTACCCATGCAAAAAATGTAGTGTGAAATGAAAATGAAACTTAGGTTGAATTAAAAAAATACCCAAATCACACCCTTTACCTTCCTTTTCCTCCCTGCTAATTCAAAGTCTTCATTGAGCCCATGAAAAGAAAACCACTAGAAAATCATGGAAGCAGAGAGAAGTTTGTCTTGCGGCTCACCTGTGCAAGGAGAGACCTGAGGATTGCCCTTGAAAGGCTTTTCTGAAGACATCACAAACCAAGAGCACAACTAAGCCACCTATGGAGTCTGAAAGCTCTTGTCCCAGGAAACACCTTCTTGTTGTTTTTCCTTTGACGCAAAAAATGGAGATTAAAAAACCCAACCAACCCAACAACCCAAGAAAACCCTTAGCCCTTTGGCTATGAATTAGAGGTTGGAAATGTGAACTGAAATTAAATTAATGGGTATTCTTGGATTAGCAAATCCACCTGATCTGTCAGGTTTGAACATTCTGGGCCAAGCTGCACACTGGAGACTCCGCCAAACTGGATAGGCTTAAGAATATGGAAAGTTTGCAGAACGAGTCTTGTCATCTCTTCCCTGTAAAAAGCACAGGAATTTCCTGCCTTGAATCTTCCTTCAGGATAATTTAAAACGCAAGATGAGCTGGAGCACAGCTAAACTTTGTTATCAACATGCACTGAGATAAGATGAAGTTCCACATTTGCATCATTTGCGCCTGAAAAATGAACTTACAGTAAAAAATATGTACTTCTTTATAAACATGTGAATCAGGGGAAACTAAATCTTAAAACTCCAAAGCAAATGCTGGTTAAACAGCCATGTGGATAGATCCCACAGCACAAGGCACAGTGAGGACCAGTGCCTCTTGCTGCGCTGTGGTTTCACACAGACCCACTATATTTGACCACATTTTGTGCCCAGCCATCCCATCTCACAACAGCAGCTCGACTGCTCTGCAGCCTCTGCCAAGAGGATCTCCAGGCCATTAACTGAAAACATACAGAAGCCCAAACATGAAGTAAATTTACATCACTCTGGTACTGCCCTCAGGGAAGCTGAAGCAGTGTGGTGAAAAATCTCATTGACTTCTTTTGACCTCAACCAGCCTCAGAATCCTCCAGAAAACCTTGTGACCACCCCAGACCTACTGCAGCAGCACTGCAGATCCAGCCCCAGTCCTACCTGGCACTGGAACCAGCCCAAGGATGGCCTGAACAACACGCAGCACATCATTTTAAAAATAATGAAGAAGAAGTTGGGGGAGTCGCCTTATTTTTTTAAGTTTTTAATTATTATTTAAACACAAGGGTAACATCTGCTCCAGGCAGCCTGCCAGGCAGCGGGCAGAACCAACTGGGTGGTCTGCACACGAGCGAGGCCAGTGGGTATGTAATTTTGATAGAGTAACAACATATTCTTCCTGCTCACGTCCATCCTGACTCAGCAGCTCGTTTCTAAAGGCTCCATACACCAAAACAAATTGGTTACAGCAGCGCAGTAACAAGCGTCTGCTCGACGTGCTCCCTGTCATGTCCACAGGCACTCGGCTGCTCGGCATCCCTCACCCTCTCAGCATCCCTCACCCTCTCAGCATCCCTCACCCCCTCAGCATCCCTCAACCCCTCAGCATCCCTCCTCGCCCTCTCTCATCGGGTCTGTTTCCAAGCCCACAGGAGTGACACCTCTCCTCACCTCTGCCACACCGACCTGCACCAGGTGATGGAGGAACCGGCTCAGCTCTACAAAAGGCACCACTGTCACTTCATGCATCCTTCACATGGAAAAGCTCCGGCTGTGGGGAGCCCTCATGTGCAGCTGCAGGAAGGCGATGGTGGCTGACGCTCCTTCCAAGCAAGAGATGTGACAAGGGCTGGCAGCTGCGCTGGGTTTTGCTCTCCTGCCCCACCGCCCTGTGTGCAGGAGTAACCACCCTTGTCCTCATCCTCCCTGATGGGGCCTGGCAGAAGTCTGGTGCCGTAACACCATTCGTCTGAGAGGATTAAGAAACATGGATGACCAGGGATCGAGCTGATGATGATGATCTTCAAGATACATCATCTAACTGTACAGACCAGTGGTGCCCAGGGACAGGACAAGGGGCCATGGGCACAAACTGGAGCAGAGGAAGTCCCACCTAACCCTGAGGAGGAACTTCTTTGCTGGGAGGGTGGCAGAGCGCTGGGCCAGGCTGCCCAGAGAGGTTGGAGAGTCTCCATCTCTGGAGATGTTCAAACCCCATGAGCCTGGACCTGCTTGAGGGGATCCTGCTCTGGCAGGGGTGGGACTGGGTGGTCTCCAGAGGTCCTTACCAAACCCTCATCATTCTGGGATTCTGAGAGATACATATATTTAAAAAAAAAAATAAATATATATATAGATGCCCAGTCGTGTGTATATTCCCAAACCACATGGCTGGAGGCAAAGCAGCAGATAGAAGTCCCTGGGCACCACTGTGCAAGCGTCTCTGCAGTGGTTTTAAGCTCAGCCCTCTGAGGAACACCTCTACCCTCAGGATGAAGTTTAAGTCCAGGTTCAGCTAGAGCAAAAGTTAATTTCTGGAGGGTTTTTTAATTTCTATCTTTGGAGGAATAACAAATAGAGAGCCCTGCAGAGGGGACCAGCGATCTGTACAGCCTGTAGCATGAGCCTTACGTAAGCCAGCAGTAAAAGCTTACAGAAAAACAGTATTTTCGGTTCCTTGAGATAAACACTGTGCTGCCATGCGCCTGACTCGCCCAGTGTTCACAGCAACACAAGGATGCACTGCCACACGCCCTGTGCAAAGCTGCAAGCTGGTGCAGGGAAAGCTGGAGACCTTCTGTCAGGTCTGTGTTTTATCTGGTCCCTTTTCGACCGCTGCTTCCTTCCATCGAGATGCAATCTGCACGGCCACTCTGCCCTTTGTCTTTCCAACGCCTATTTGATTTGGTTTAAATCATTTATGGGAGATTTAATTTCTTGGAACTGATAATGAGTGCAGCTAGATATGGATCCTTTCATTTAAAAGTCTGCTTTGCAGTTTAATCAGCCTTCTCAGCCTCACCACCAGCTTGAAAGTAACGTGGGATGGCTGTAACGGCGAATAAAGGGGGAAAAATTAGACAAAAACTAGATTAATGATTTTATCAGAAATAGTGAGCTGCTCTCTGTAATCAAGTTTGACTGTAATGCGCTCTCTCAACACACTCGTACTTCTCTGGGGAGGATTATGTCTCTGTAACCCACCTCAGGGGCTGTCTGGTGCTGAATAATTACAGCCCCTGCCCTGGGCAGGCTGGTTTCCATCACACAGCACGGGCTGGTCTCCATCACACTCCACAGGCTGCTGTGCGCAGGCAGGGCATCAGGGACAAGCGCTGCCACTTGCATCCATCTCCCCCTTCCTGACCTTCTTAGGGACACATTCATCAGTGACACAATGTGCCATTCCCAGCGTCTCTGACCATGCCCTGGCAGCCCTCCCAGCTCGGATCTGCCCCCATGCCACACAGCTCTGACAGGCATGGGGGCTCCGACCCACATCTGGGCTGTGCTCCCACCCCCAGAGCCCGAGTCCTCTCCCCCTGCTGTGTTTTGCTGCTTTCCAGCCGTCTGATGGGCACCAACCCCACATCCCTGCTCTGCCAAAGGCCCCCAAGCCATGGGGACATCACCCCCAGAAACAGAAACCCCTGGGGCCGTGCCCCTCTTGATCCCCCCTGCAGCATTTCAATTAGACTGGCCATCTCCTGCTTCCCCCCAGTGCTGACCCACACCCCAACACACAATCTCACTCAGCCCAGGCTGAAACACAAACATCTGGATCAGGCAGTCTGGGTTCGTACCCCGTGTCCCCGTGATAGCCGAACGCAGGGACACCGGCATCCAGAGCACAAAAACCTCCTGGGTACCACGAGCAATCCCCCAGTGTGTCCCTCCCCACGCTGGGATCCTTCTCCCAGTGACAGACACACAAGGTCTGCACCAGCGGAGAGGGAAGGTTGAGTTGCTACAAAGGAGGGACTACCTGTAGGAACTTTGGAGAAGCACCAAAGGGGACAAGGAAAAGCCAACCACCAGATTTTAACCTTGCCCCCTTTCCCACTAATACAGTTCTGCATTTAACCAAGATCCATCTCCCTGCTGATGGATTTCCTCGGTTTATTTTTCAGAAAACAGGACTCCTCAAACATTTACTGACCAATCTTTGAAAAGAATGCATCAACAAAAAGGAGAATGGGGTAATAATAACATTCAAATAATATGGGCATGACTAATGTGCAGCATCTTAACTGATGACCAAACAGCTTCCCCTTAAATGTATTTGATTTGGGGCTGGATGCTCTGAAAATGAGCTGACAGAAGCAAATGGCTTATTTCATGGAAAGTATGTCATTTTTAGGGAAGAGTTAATTTTTCAAGAGAGACATCAGCTGCCAAAGCAATGAGACGTTTACACTTGATCAGGATGTTTAAAGACTCGCAAGGAAAACTTTCACCATTCACTATAATAGGATTAGAAATCTCCCAAATGGCTCCATGAGCTGGAATTTTGCCCTGAACAAAAGAAGATATTGCCCCTGGACCAAGTGAAAGGGAAACCAGGCTGAGTTTCCACAGCCAAGTTCCTTAGGAGTGCACGAGCCATTCAAAAATCCCTTGCTGTCTGTGCCCAGGACTGGGCAGCGCTGCAGCATGCAGGTCCCTGCTCCTGGGGATGCAGGGTACGCCAGCCCACAGGCAGCATCTGGCCCTGGGACAGCCACATCCAGGCAGCCCCAGTGTCACCGAGCCTCGGAACCATGACATGAGTGCTCGGGGTTTGTCCTATTGTGCTGCTCAGAAAGACCCCGATTTCAACCTGAGCATCTTTAGGTACTGCCCAGCAGCCAGGCAGGTGATGCCATTGCCACGGCTCCAGTGCCGGCACAAGCCCGATGCTGGCTGCTGCACCTCACGCCCAGCTTCCTCTGCTGGGCTTCTCACAACACGTCATCAGCAGGACACCTCTTGTCCGCACCTGACAAGCCATAAGCTCTTCCCACTCAGGCTGCTGCAGTTTAGAAAAGATGTGGACACAGCTATATCCAAATGCCTTGTCAGCCAAACACTCCTAGTGACAACCATCAGCTCCTCTGGGGCTGGCCTCCCCATCCCTTAACACCAGCGTACTACTAGTACCCATGCACCTCACAGAGGAAGCGATGCGTTACGTCACAAATGAGGTCATATATACACACATGAATCATAGAATCATAGAATTATAGGGGTTGGAAGGGACCTCGAGAGATCATCCGGTCCAACCCCCTGCCAAAGCAGCTCCCTAGGACATTTCACTGAGATAGGCATCCAGACGGGTCTGGAATCTCTCCAGAGAAGGAGACTCCACCACCTCCCTGGGCAGCCTGTCCCAGGGCTCTGTCACCCTCACTGGGGAAAAGTTTCTCCGCATGTTGGTGCGGAACTTCCTATGCTCCAACTTGCAGCCATTGCCCCTTGTCCTGTCCCCACAGACCACTGAAAAGGGGCTGGCTGATTCCCCCTGCATCCCCTGCTTAAGATAATTGTAAACATTAATTAGGTCCCCCCTTAGTCTTCTCTTCTCAAGGCTGAACAGTCCCAGTCTTCTCAGCCTTTCCTCATAGGGGAGATGCTCCAGGCCCTTTATCATCTTCGTAGCCCTTCTCTGGACTCTCTCCAGGAGATCCCTGTCCTTTTTATAGCAGGGAGCCCAGAACTGGACACAATACTCCAGGTGGGGCCTGACCAGGGCAGAGTAGAGCAGGAGGATCACCTCCCTTGACCTGCTGGCTACACTCCTCCGGATGCACCCCAGGATCCCATTGGCTCTCTTAGCCACCGAGGCACACTGCTGGCTCATGGCCAACCTGTCATCCACCAGGACCCCCAGGTCCTTCTCCACTGAGCTCTTCTCCAGCAGGTCATCCCCCAGCCTGTACTGATAGAAACGGTTGTTCCTTCCCAGGTGCAAGACTTTACACTTGCTTTTGTTAAACCTCATCTGGTTTCTTACTGCCCAGCTCTCCAGCCTGTCCAGGTCTCTCTGGATGGCAGCGCAGTGTTCCTGCGTGTCAGCCACTCCTCCCAGCTTTGTGTCATCGGCGTACTTGCTGAGGGTGGATGCTATTCCCTCATCAAGGTCGTCAATGAAGATGTTAAACAGGACTGGACCCAACACCGAGCCCTGGGGAACACCGCTAGTCACAGGCCTCCAGTCAGATTCCACTCCACGAATCACGACCCTCTGGGCTCGGTCCGACAGCCAATTCTCAACCCACCTCACTGTCCACTCATCAATCCCATGCTTTCTCAGCTTTGCTATCAGGATGTCATGGGAGACAGTATCAAAAGCCTTGCTGAAGTCAAGGTAGATGACATCTACTGCTCTCCCTCCATCTACCCAGCCGGTGATGAGATCGTAGAAGGCTATGAGATTGGTCGAGCACGATTTCCCCTTGGTGAATCCATGCTGACTACTCCTCATGACCTTCTTCTCTTCCAATTGCTTGGAGATGGCATCCAGAGCAAGCTGTTCCATTACCTTTCCGGGGACAGAGGTGAGGCTGACTGGCCTATAGTTGCTGGGATCCTCCTTCTTGCCCTTTTTAAAGACTGGAGTGACATTGGCTATCCTCCAGTCCTCAGGCACTTATGAAAAGATGAGAAAGATGAGAAACCCCAAGCCCAACCCTACAAACTGAAGGGACTGCAAGCAGTCCACTGATGACAAATGGCAAGGGAAGAAGAATCGCTCCCATGGTGTGAATTCTTTCCTCCTTACAATTAAAATGATATTTAAAAAAAGAATACATGTGTGACTGGAAGGGAAGAAACTGCTCCTTCTCTTACATGGGTCTGCCTGTACCAAAAATAGTAAGAGCTTTCTAAAATAGAGATCCGAGGTCAGATGTTGGTTTTTATCTGCCATAATTCCTCACAACTGTGCAAATAAAATTACCATTCCTGAATGTCGCTAATGAGGCTTTAAAAATTGTTATCTAAAAACTCATCGGAATTCTTCACTTGATCCATTCTGAGGAGCATTTGGTCTTCCTTAAGGATAGTCAGCAGATAAATATAGGAATAGAAGCTTCTGCTGACCAAAGAGCTGATGCTGCAATGGAATTAATTAAAATCAAAGCAAACAATCCAAATTAAAGTGACCAGGGGATTGGGGGTTGACATCCAGGCAGGAGGAAGAGAGGAAGAAAACCAGAGAGTGGCACATGACCACTCATGGTGATCTGGAAACAATGCAGAAGAGGAAGGGCCACTGCCACTGGTGCTGGCACTACTCCCTGCCCAGCCCCTCCAGTGAGGCTGGAGGCCATGGGTACAGAACCCGCTGTGCTCACACCACCAGTCTCTTCAGCTGCTTCATTCCCAGCTTGCCTTACCTTCACACTCCTTTTCTCTTTTAAGGATCTGGCCCCATCACTTCCCTGATGAAGGAGGGAAGTCCCCGATCACACACCTACCTCTCTTCCTCAGACATCTCTCTTTCTTCTCCCTGGCTTTGGCAAGAAGGAGCCCTTCCAATGATGCTTCCTCTCTTCCTAAAACTCTTTAAACTATTGTAAGACACCACGTCTGCCAGGAGCGATGGGAGGTGTGTGCTGCTCTGCACACAACCCAGGCAGGCTCCGAGCTTCGTACATCCCATCTGTCATCTCCTTCATCCCCCTAACTAACAGGTCTCCTCTTTGTCTAGGTGGCCACAACCGATGGATGCTCTGGGGTGCCGATGGCATGCCAAATTACACACCCAGACTTATTAATGAGGCCAGATTTATTAGTGGTGATCTCCAGAGCCTTGCTTTGCATGTGCTCCCACATACCTCCCTGCACACGGGCAGGAAGGTCATCCCTGAAATACACAACTGGCAGCACAAACAGCTAAGAGCTGGCCTGGACCACCCCCATTTCCCCTTTTGCTCCTACCCCCCAAAATACCCTTAGCCCCAACACACAGGGTGAAAAAACACCTGGCTTTTTCTTCCCTTCAACTGTACCCACAAAACTGGGTACAGTTTCCCAGGTCACAGGTAGGTCTGGTCACAGCTGGGCTCCTGCAGTGATGCTGCTGGGGTTGTGCATCCCCAACAGCCCCACAAGCATGACACAGCATAGGAAATCTTTCCCAGTGGCTCTCAGGAAGCGCTGGCACTGCAGGTGCAGCCAGGCAGCAGCACGTCCGCCCTCCTTCCCCAAAGATGCTAAATTTTACAATCTAATTAAATCCACCTCTTAAGGGAACAGGTGGAGCAAACCCTACACATTGGCAGGAGGTGTGCCAGCTGCTTCTCTGCTGTTAACCTCTCGGACAGTGTAGTGTGTTAGCTTTATTGACGTGGGGAATGGCTGCTGCAGTTTGCAAAGGGAGATACATCACTTCAGAGCCCCGCGGTACCTGCGTTCACACAGTTATCCCTAAGACAGTTCAAAGGACCTCACAGAACTCAAGAAGTCCTTCCCAAGGATGATACATGCTTTGACGACTGCAGACTTCCTTACGTGCTCGAACGCCAGTGACCACATCTATGAACACTTACTGCCAATTACTCTTGATGCTT
Organism: Hypotaenidia okinawae; assembly: GCA_027925045.1. Classification (NCBI taxonomy): domain Eukaryota; kingdom Metazoa; phylum Chordata; class Aves; order Gruiformes; family Rallidae; genus Hypotaenidia; species Hypotaenidia okinawae. Next base: position 22,401,680 of record BSDF01000011.1, on the reverse strand, counting down.
TTCCTCTAATTAATTTAGCCTGGCAAGCTTTCCGTCTCCAGCCACAGTGCCCAACACTTTATGGTAAGTCATATTGATGTAATGACAGTGCTGATCTTCGTTCTAAAACCATTTCCCCATGTCCATACATTGGATCACGGGAAGAGGAAGCTGAGAGGGGTAATTAATTTTCTCACTCAGGCAGACTTAGCTACCCAGAAAATGTTCTCCCAGGCTGTTCTAAATGTGGCTCTTAGTTAAAATAATGTGACTCTTTGTCTGATCATGTCATTGTCATATTCTTTGCCTCTGAATATTTAAGATTTTGCACTTTTCTGATCCTGGCTCCAAATCTTTGGTTTCCTTTATAGGCCTTTATTTGCATACTTGGAGCCGTCAACCAGACTTTTCCAAGATTAATTCCCCAGTAATTCCCTTCCCTGTAATTCAGCACACAATGAAATCCTGCACCACAGCAAACCAACCCACAGGCGAAGCATACCTGTAAACCTTGAGAAAGAAACTGGTGACCATCCGTGTCTTGGTAATGAACAGAACTGGGCAAAAGTGTGAATGCTTTTGTATTCCCCAGCACCTGCTTTACCAACAAGGCAGGGAAACATCACCTGGGAGTCAGAGCTGCCCTATCTGCCCTGCACAAGCAGCGCTTTCGGGGGTCTCCAGCAGGAACACCAGCCCCATCTAACACATATCACATTGCAGAGAAGCTCCTCAAGTACTGGATAACACAATTCATTTCAGAAGACATCTTTATTTCTGGAGCAGGGAGGAAGGGAAGCTTTAAATCTGCATAACTGTATGCTCTGCACTTAAAACTGACAGCTAAACTGGAGGCAAATCCCTTACAGAGACTGTGAGGACTGTGGCCAATATCCCTAAGCCAGCCCCTGACCTAGTGGAGCAGCAGAAGTGGAGAGCAGTGATTGATACCTGCCGGTGCTGAGCACTCCCACGTCCACATCACGGGTCCCCAGGCAGCCCCCCCAACCCTAACTGCCCAGGGATGCAGCCCTCTGCCCGTGCGCTGCCGACAGACAGATCAAGACCTTAGCTAGGAAAGGATTTCTTGCAGGCATTTGCCACCACAAGCACCATGATGTGTATAGATTGGCTGGTTAAAAACGAGGGAAGGTGAGAGTGCCTCTTGGATGGAGATCAATTCATGACACAACTGCTTAGACCAGCAAAGGACGTATCTGCAAACAAGCCTTCAATACCAGGCACTTTCAACTGCTTTCAATATAGGCCGGGGCAGGAAAACATCCTCTATCCAGCCCCAGCTGCTAATACACCTGTGCACATTCATGTACCAAAGAGAAAAGCAGCTTAAGTGCTAATGACATCCGAATTACATCTTTCCTATCTTTAATGTTTATGATTCTTGGCTCCTTTTTAAGAAAAGGATGTCATTAGAGCTTAATCAATAGCATTCTGCTCTAAGAAAGGCTTTCTGAGGCTGACAGAGCTGCATAGGTTTTGCTTTGAAACCTGCTTGAAATTTGAGGAGCGATCAAGAGAATGCGTTTTATTTCTTGCTCTAGGGAGGTCATGGAAACTTCCCAGGAAAATCAAAGAGCAGCTCCAAACCAGGCTGTTACCTCACCATGCTTACACGCACCGCAGGGCTGAAGCCAGGGGGGACAGCAGCATATGCTGCCCATGGATGCCTCTCTCCGTGGGCTGCACCGTGTGCTGCCAAGCAGGAGCTCAGAACTGCTCAGGAGACAAGAGATTAAGAAAAGCACCATAAAATACACCCCACCAAAAAACTGGGAAGGCCGACTGCCTTTGGAGCCAGTCATTAGCTCCTCAGGCACTGAAGTTCCCGTGGTCCTTAACCCAGAATCTTGGAGGCAGCAGCCCAAGCGTGCGGACAGGCAGGTGGGTGAAGCAGAGTGGCCCCACACAGGGGCAGTGCTTTTATCAAGGATGGAAGCTCTCGAGGAGGAGGAGGACCACAAGCTGCTGGATCGACTGCCCTGTAACTCCAGCTCCTGTGTTTATTCTTGGAAAAGGCAGAAAAAACCCACATCAAAGAGCCCTCGAGTGAAACGGCATTATTTCACCAGAGCCTCGAGAGGCAGAGGACTAATAAAATCTTGCAAAGCACTCAAAAGTGCTAATTGCTTTTTTAGTGCATCTTACAGAGCGGTGGCATTATAGGGCATCTAAGTGTGAGGAAGGGAGAGAGGGGCTGTACTTCCCCAAGAGCTTCTGGGGAGATGTTTCAAACGATGCTTATTTCAAGGCGGATCTGGCTGCAATGTTGTGATGCTGCTTCCCTGTCTTCCCTCCTGACATTAATAAAGGAAAATTATTTGATTACAGCAATTGGAGGTCAGAGATGAGTCCCAGCCCTAAGGAACATCCTGAGCTTTCCTATGAACAAGGAACGCGAGAAACAAACCGGCTCAGGGAATTGCCAAGAAGTAAAAACTCAAGCCTGGGAATATCCAAGATCAAAATCATCCCAGCTCAGTTTTTATCAGTTAGCTTGAGCTGGAAAAATAATTTTCATAGACAGGAGTCCAAAGAAAACACGGCTCATCCCACCCCCTGGATAAACGCTGCTGTTCACAAGCCGGGCGGTGGGAGCAGAGGAGCTCTCCATCAATGCAAACAGCATCACCCTGGGAGCACGGCTCCTCCTGGGATTCTGTTCCTGATGAGACACGTCACCAAGTTCCTGCACGATGGCGCCAGAGCTGCTGGTTTCAGTCTCCCACCTTAGGCGAGCGCTGAGGCCACAACGCCGAGACACAACTATTTAAGGCTGGATTGATTTCCCTACGTCCAGAGCAATCGCATCCCCAATCAATTCGAATGGAAACCACAAACGCTCGCTGCCTCAGAGAGAGGAAAAATCAAGGCACTCAGGTTCCTTTATATAGATTCAGATGTCCAAGCCTAAGACTTCAAGTGGCATTCCATTTCGACATTGAAATAGGCAGATATTAAAAAAGCCCTCCCAAGGAATAATAAAAGCGAGCTTGGCAAGAGGCACAGGCTGCAACAAATGAAGGCTATTTCTTAGCCAGAGTCCACATGTTATCCAGCAGTGATATACCAGCAGTATAATCTTAATTAGCCAATAAAAGTTTTTAGACAATCTGTCTAGACTTTCTTTTGCCTGAATATAAAATTGGCTTTAAAAGAAATATATAAAAAGCAATGAAGAGTCAATGAAAAACTGTCAAAAAAAAAAAGCAGCTTCCTGCTGCTTCACATCTGCACCCCGCTCTCTTCTTGAAACATGAACGTTTAACTGGAATCCTTCATTTTTTAAGCAGAAAAGCTGCTGTATTTGGGATTACTGCATCGGAGGCTCACAGTCGGCTTCCCAACTCGCTGCTGTTGAGCTTCACCAGAGGATGGCTCTCCTAGAAAGCCCTGATCAACAAACACGGCCCAACGTGGGCCTGGAGGAAGCACGGTCAGGAGAACCAAGGACGCTCCCATCTCTGGGGTGCACTGGCCTTGGTCCCGCTTGCTTGGAAACAGCCTTTTCACCAGTGCAGTAACAGCACTGCTGCCCTACACTTCAGGCAGAGAAAAGACAGCATTTTAGAGCACAGCCAGAACTTCACCCGCTGGAGGAAACTACTTGTGAGTCACCTGGGATGGGCAGAGCCCTGCTTCTCCGGGCCAGGGCAGCACTGGGTCCTGCAGAGCTCTGCAGAGCCCGGCAGAGCAGGTGGGCAGGAGCTTGGCTCTCCAGCCTGAACGTCAGCCCTATCTCGGGGGTGCCCTGAACAAGCAGAGTAGGTGTGGGACCAAGGGCAGCCCTGGGATGCTTGTGAAGAAAGAGCACAAAGGGATGTGAGGGGAAAGGAGAAAAAAACCCTAAGCTGGAAAAGGAACAAAATAGAGATAGAAGATAAACTCAGAGTTAATTAAGGGGTTGATTAGACATGTGGATTAGTGAAATTAAGGGGAGAAACAAAATACATTCAGGGAATTAAATCATAATTTGTCTTTAACCAATGCTTAAAGAGATATTTTCCTGATTGCAGCCTGAGATAGCCACTTCCAGACTTTTAGCATCTGGATACAATCTCTCCTTGTGCAGCAGTCTGCTCACGTTTCTCAGGAGGCCACTCACCCTCATGCCAGAGCCAGGCCCTTGGCAGGAACGGGCTGGTGCCCAGAGAACCAGCTCACAGGCACCATCACCATAAGACTTGCACTTGCAGAGCAGCACCAGGACCAAGCGACACCCCAAAGCTCATGCAGGGAAACAGGGGAGTGGTTGATCTGAGCAGCTCCCTGCCATAGGTGGGTAAGCTGAGCAGTGTGATGGGCTCTGAGCCGCTCATCATCAGCTCTTTTACATCCTACAGGCTGCATTTGCTGAAAGGGAGGCAGCAGGCTGGCTGGGACAGGAGCTGGAGCCCCGAGGGACCCACGGTCCAAGCCCACCTCCTCCAAGTGACACCAGCTGAAAAGACAACCTGTCCCTAACCTGAAGCAGAACTTATGATTTTCAAACCAAACCTGGACTAGGGACACCTGTTCCCCGTGTCGGACTCGGGCTCTCCAAGCAAGCAGCAGCCCGGTGAAGCGTTGCCGTTTCTCAGGAGGATGGAGTCGGTTGGGGTGTGTGCTGCAGCAGCTCCTGTCAGCACAAAGCCCAGCCCAAAGTCCAGATGAACGTCTGGATGTTTGAGTTGCCTTTCGACTACCCAGAGTTTAACCTGTTTCATCTCCATGTTTGCACAATGAAATGCACGTTAAGACTTTTGATAATAAAATCATTATAATAAATTGCTTTTTTACCAACTTTTTGTTATTAAATGGGCCCAAAGTGATGTGGACTAGGGATACTGAAAGCACCATGATTCCCAGAGGGAGCTGCTGGCATGTCAGGTCATTTGTGCCCATGCAAACGCCTGCAGCATCGCCTGATACAGGAGCAGCCCAGGCGTCTGCCTGGGAGGAGGGAGGGGTACTGCCAGCATTAGGTTTTTGTGTAAATAACGAGCATTGGCAAAGTGTTACAATAAGTAATGGCCCCATCCTGAGAGCAGGCTAGATGGACTCCTGATTCCTTATAGATTGAAAACATATGAACTTGCAACACCAAAGGGAAAGGAAACAGAGCAGTCTGCACTACAAGCGGTGAGTATATATCTTCCAAACACCCTGGCTATATGTGCAAACCACTTAAGATGCCATATTGCAGCTCATATTTTCAGCTCAGGTATCTTGTTGCATATACTACAGCAAATAGTCTGGGTATTTCAAACGCTGCCTGGGTAAATAACTTCCCTAAGAACGTGTAAGAAAAGAGTATCAACTCCCATTGCTCATCGTTTACTACCTGCTCCGATTCTGCAAAGCGGGGTACACACACTAGGGTGGGGTGACCTCTCTCCTCACTGTTCTTTCTCACTACACGAGGAAGCTGGGCTGAGGATGGCTGAGACAGCTTTGGAGGCAGACTGGGCAGTATCTGTGGCCTGCCCAGATGATCCCTAGCAGTGCATGAAAGCCACCTTCCAAGAGTGTGCCAGGTTCGGGATGTTTGTCATCCTCTCTTGTCGGAGGAAGGATGAGGAATGAAGAAGGCAGGGAGGGCGCGTGATGGAAGAGGCATCTTGGAATTATTTATGTGCTGCTACTCCCCCATGGCTATGAAAGCTGTTCTTTGCATTAGCACAAAGCAAAAAGGGACTGTGAAGTATGGAAGGTACAAGATGAGGCAATATTTTGTATTTCCTCCTGGGATGCAGGATTTCAGTGACAGAAGCTGGAATAACTTACTGCATTCGATTATATATTACCCTTCAGATGCAGAAATGCATTTAGAGCCGGTCCCAAATGACGTTCCAACAAATTCATCCTACTTTGCAAAACAGACATATCCCATGGGAAAACCTCAGTGTAATCACAATATTTCTGTTTTCCATGGGGAAAGTCAAAATGACAGCAGGGGCTTCCTCTGCAGAAGGTTTTTATGAAATTCGTTCTATTCCTTCAGGAAAGCTGACAAGAAGCTTCACACCACAGGCTGGAATAGGCTTTGTAGGCGGAGGGGAAATGGGAGCCAGGATTTACAGAGCTCCCCCTGGGTAGGCTGGGAGGCAGGAAAAAAACATGTAGTGAGGAGCAAAGGTACTCAGATGCAGTCATCTGAAAAGCCTGGTTTCACTGCCCCTGGCATTAAAAATGGACCTTGGGAAGAATTTCTGCATTTTCTTCCAGAAGTTTCAAGATTTCACAATCAAAGTCAATTCTGTTTCTGCAATGGTTTGGGGTTTTTTTTAATTATTTTTTAAGTCTTTTGTGGAATACATGTGATTTTCTAGCTCACACTCAATGGTAAGTCTTCCTTATCCATAGATTCAATTTTTTTCTGCCTGCCATGCTGCCACAGCTCAGTATTTCCATCCCCAGCCACTTCTATGAACTTTCACTGTATGGCTTTTCACCTCTCCTCTGCTAACCCTCACACCATCCGGCTGTTCCCTCAGGCTTGTCCCTTCCTTTGATTGCTCAGTAAATCTGAACCCCTTCCTTTTCCCCCGACTCCTCCCCAGAACAGCAGCAGCAGCAGCTTTGGCACTTCCCTAGGAGCTTCTCCTCAAGCATCCTCATGCACATCAACATACTTCTGCTGTGCTCCCCAACCACTTCCACCACTGGTTTTTGCAAACGTCCGTTCTTCCCACCAGAAGATGGATGCAGACCGATCTCAAATGCTCCTGCTCCACACTACTCCCTTTACCAGAAGGAACACACCACCCTTGAGATGCAGAAAACCTACCAAAGAACACATTAAAGAAACCCCAAACCAACAAACAACAAGACCCAGCTGGATTGGGATGGGTAACTTACTGAATCTGCATGGAAGCAACGCCTTCACTTCCACATGCTGGGCACCTCACAGCGCAGCAGCATCCCCCCAGGGAGGTCCAACTTTACTGGTAAAAATAAAGGCTCCACAATACATTTTTCTGCTTTGAAATAACAAGAACTTAACCAAAACCAACCCTTTGCTTTCAGCTATCCACACACTACGTTTCACACAACCACACCAGCAATGCTTTATTACACATGGGGTAAGGTTTTCAAGGGATGCTGGCAGTTATTTGTTTAGTAACAAGAATTGCCTATTTCAGTTTTATTCTGTCCTTGAAATGCAATCTCCCAATGTTCAATAAATGCCATAAAAAGGCAGCTATTTATCCTTACAGTGACTTACGCTATAACTGTGACAGCAGACTGTTACAGACATCCAATAATACTCTGCCAAGACACCCGTGGTGTGAGATCATTCAGGAGGGGAGTTCAAGTTCCTACATGCACCAGCATGGGACTGGTCTCAGACTGCCCATGAGGTAATCATAACGTCACATCTTTACCCCCTCCCTCTTCCCAAACTCGATTTCGCTGACTTTTCACGAGCCGGAGGAGGAGGAGGGACCACCCTGACCCCTGCTAGTGCCAGCACAGATTTACACCACCGTTTGCAGATAGGCTCCTGGTGCCCTGGGCTGTGTGGTACATACCCAAACTGCAGATTCCCAGCACCCATCAGCATCACTGTGTTCCTGAAGGAGAGCGTACGAACCCTGCAAATCTACACCAGGTATTTACCTTCCAATGGTGAGAACAGATAGGGAAGGGCGTACATCACATGCTGATGATGGGATGATCTTTTTTAAACGAAAATTCATTAATTCATTTACATCTGGTGCACAGAGTCCCTGTGTTGTCAAGAGAAACAGTTGTTTCAAATGGGCAACTCAGATCTCATCGCTCCTTGTTACTGCAGAGGGAACAGAGCCAACTCACTCTGGACACCTGTTCTTCCTTAGGTAGGAAGACCTTTTGCTAGAGAGATGAAGACAGCATTCATGACGTTTTGAGAACCCAAAAAACACAGGCAGGTTCCTAAAGGGTTCATCAACAATGTAAGCCAGGCACCTAAAGAGTTCTACCCAGCAAGTCCCAAGTCCAGTCATCGCTGAGGGACACCCTGCTCGCAAACATCACTTCTCACACGCTACTGGAAAAAGCCACAGCAGCACAGACCATGAACACAGAGGAACAGAGTTACTTTGCTTTTCGTTTTCCACTCTCACAAGTATATCATTAAACTCCACATGCAATCCAAAACGTGCTTGAGAAGCAAGTCCAGCGCATCACCTACTAGATCAATTAAAAGAGAACCCCATTAAAGCTGACAGACCCACTGCACAAGTTGGTATGACTTCAGGAAGTGATTTTTCTTGACTATTCTCTGAAATGAGAAAACGTTTGGGATTTAACAAAACACAGGAAGGAAAAGACTAGATTCCATAACACTGATATTTAACATAACATCACTGAACACCCAACGGGAGGAATGCATGGATATTTGAGAGAAAAGTAGAGAGAAAAATGGAAAGCACTTGAAGAGCTCGGATGTAAATGAGTTGATTTCATTAGCAGTTTGTATGTTCATTCTCTTGCTATATTTGATCCAGAGCTCCCTGCAAGCTGCTGCTCTCTGAAGTGACAGCACCTGAGGTACATGCTAAACACCACCCCGACAACGTCTGGTCTTCTTAGGATGGTTTTTGGCCTGCACTTCAAAGCCACAGTGACAGACCATGTGTCAGCACACACGCTCAGCTGCTCGCCCTACCTGAAACGCTGGGGGGGTGTCTGCCCCTTGGGATACGGCAGGGGGAGATGCAGTGAACACAGCCTGCAATGTGACTGTTCCTCTGGCTAGAGAAACAGGCGTGCCAGTGGGCAGCACACCACCTCAGCCCATCTTCTTCCAGAACACTGACTCACTCAGATGAGTGTTTGAACAGTGACTCTGTTAGAAGTTGGCTTCTGCTGGCTGCCACAAAGAACAGGAACCATAGATCACTGATCCTGGGCACTGCTGGACGATGTATGGGATGACCCATCGCCAGAATGGAGCACAAAGCTTCACTAATAAACGTGGCTGGACTGCCAACACCATCTTCACCTATCACAGTGACATCATTAGCTTTTTTTACCTTCACTTCTCATTTTTGGGCTTGTTTTAACTGGGTTATGCTGTAAAGCGACTGCTCCAAGTTATGAGCATTCTAAACCCGTTCAGTAGGGCTTTAATGGGTAAAAAAAAGAGAGATATATGTTTCATTAACATCACAATGTAAAACAAAAAAAAAAGAGTATCAGGATATTCCATTTGGCAAAGAGGAATCAGTTCTCTATTGAGCTGCACAGACAGAAGAGGCTCCTTAAAACAGAGTGGTGCAGCTCCCTCGTAGCAATGATTTAACTCTCATGTTATCCAGCACTAATTTGTGCTAATGGAATTCCCAACAGACAGCATAAAAATTAAGTTCTATTAGAAAAATGCAGATTCAGGATCACAGCAGGAGCTGAATAGACCTACAGGAGCCTACAGAAGGGCTGCGTGAATCACCCAGGGATGATACAGCAGCTCCCGGCTCTTAGCAGTGTCAGCTTCCCCAGATAAACACCGAATCAGGGCACTGTACTATGATGCAGCACATTGAGGATTTCACAGAAGCCATCAGGAGGTGATTCAGGCTACCAAAAGCCTGAGTCAAAAGGCTCAGATCTTTTAAGAAGCACGAGGCAGCGAAGACAACGAGCATCAGAGCTTTAGGGAAAACTCATGTTTTCACATTTAGGTGGCTAAAGAGGTTTAAAAGAGTCTTTGCTACAGAGAAGCCCACTGAAAATATTTGCTGTCAGAGGTATTTAATTCTACGTAGCTAATCTGCAAAGAAACCAATGCATTAGGGGATTATACCAGTCAATGCTCAGATTATACTGGCAGGCTAAAAAGTAGTTCACCCGATTTAGGTGGAGTGACGCCTGTTGGGGTGAGGGCGACGTGTCCCCGCACTACGTACTGCAGGGTTGTTTCACCAGCAAATATAAAGCTGGAAAAAAGCAAGACAGAAACCAAAAGTGGAGTTTAAATTGAGGGATGGAAAAGAAACAGCACTCAGTATCGCTGCTGGAAAAAGTTCTCCTTAGGTGGAGAGGGATTCAGCGTTGCAGGGGTCTCCTGGCTGCCCCCACAGTGAATGGGCTTTGATGCTTCCCCTGTTCCCAAGGAAATTCAGCTCCTGCCTGCGCATCCAGCCTGGCCCTGCTGCATGCAGATGTTCTCCTCCTTACGTAACAGATGCCCGGCAGCACTCGAGGCTCAGGGAGATGAGGGAATTAAAGAAATGAGTGTTTCAAAAAAAAAAAAAAAGAAAAAAAAAGACTCTTCAAGCAAAAAAAAAAAGGGAGGAAAGAAGATAAAGAGACTGTTGCAAGTGTTGTGCTTCCTGTGTTAAAGAGGATTAAAGTTTATTCTGCTTTTTTGTTCTCTCAAGGTGATGATAGCCTTTTAACAAATATGACAACGCAACTGAAGTCTTCAGAGGGAACTTCAGTGTATATAATCATATCAGCACACTGCTACAAGAGCTTTAATCCTTTTTTTTTTCTCTCCTGTCTCAGTACACAGAGGAAGACGACAAGTCTTTCCAGAATTTTTCTCCTCCGCTCCTACCAAGTGGTTGAAGAAGATCATCATCTGACTAATTAATTCTTAGTTTGCAGATTAAGACACCATATTACTGACAAGCTGCCATGTACAATACAGAATCACAGAGCTGCAGGGGTTGGAAGGGCCCTCCAGAGCTCATCAGGTCCAACCCCCTGCCAAAGCAGGGTCCCTAGGACAGGTCACACAGGTTGGCATCCAGACAGGGCTGGAATACTTCATCTTCAGAGAAGGAGACTCCACACCCCCTGGGCAGCCTATTCCAAAAGGCAGGAGTGAGCTCAGCACCAGCCCTGCTGAGCAGAAACACTTACTGCTGAGCCAGAGCTGGACAAGGGAGGACGCACAGGCAGGAGGAGGATGCACAGGGATCAGGCATACAGGGAGCAGGGTTTGCAGACCCATCCCTCCATCTATCCCGTGCACCAACTGGGCCTCAGAGCGAGCACCAGTCTCCACAAGCGAAGCAGCCAGTGTTCATCTGCGAAAACGGGTGATTTTTGGAGAGGGGAAGATGAATAAACGCACACAAGATTTTTCATTTATCTGTAGGAGGCATTCAAGTGGTCTTTTGCTAACAACTTCAATATATATATTTCTTACAGATAGCAATTAACCTTCTGGTATAGATTAATCTTTTTAAAAATCAAAGATGAATTAATCTTTGAAATTCAAGGATTCAGTAGTTTCATTAATAATCTGAAATTGTCCTTTAGATTTTCCACAATTAGACCATTCCCCTAATTTATTAATCCCACAGACTGCAGAGCATGTTTCAAATCTTCATCTCCTGCCACAATGACATATTCAAACTCACTTGAAGTGCTCATAATAAAAGTCACTTTGTGAAGAATTATTAACTCAAAGGATCAAGCAAAGTCTTTATATACCAAAGCACATTTGAAAACTAAGCGAGGGTGGCACTTTCTACTCACCCTCACAATTCCTAAGATCTTGGCTGAATCAGAAACAAGTCTGGATAAAACATGGACTTTAGGATAATTAGCTGCTACGGATTCATGCCAAAGAGAAACAAAGCACTGGTACCTATGGACCAAATCTTATTTTCTGCCAAGGAACGCTGATTCTGAGATGCAAGGCGATTGTCTCAGAGCTAATAATCACGGCTTATTGATGGTGTGTCTCAAGCTTTGGCTAATTACCCCTGCTCCCAGGCTGTCCTCGCTTCCGGAGGATGCTCAGGTGACAACTGGCACCAGCACCCTGCGTTCACACCCCTCAGCTCTGCTTCTCTGCTCCATAAAAGGGCGTGACAGGGCAGGACTCATGCCAGCCCTGCCATCCCAACAGCCAGCAAAGCTTTTGAGCTGCAAGTGCAGCCAGCGCTGCATGGCCAAGGCAGCACAAGGCCGGAGCTCTATGTGCTCCCATTGGCCTCCCCAGCCACACCACGGAGCTCATGGAGCCGTGACTTCAGGTATTGCCTTGCACGATGGGGCAGGAGAGCTGGGCAGCAGCCAGTGTGCCCGCACATGAAGCCTGGCTCCAGCCTGGCTGGGCTCTGGGTCAGCCTCAGCACCCAAGCCCTGACCAAAGCCTGAAGGCAGAAATAACATGGACAATACACCACACACAGCACCACAACTCCTGAGGAGCAACACATGCTCCAGCTGACTGGAAAATGAGGAAAACCATGTCCCATCCTCCTCACGTCCCCGCAGGGTCTGCTTAGCACACCCCCACAGTGGGATGGAGAGGTAATCCACAGCTGCACTGGTTTCTAGAAGAAACTGGATCTTCTGACTGGGGAAAACGCTTCCTCCCACTGCTGTTGCATTTCAGTTGCTTCTGGCGTGAGTTTTGTAATTAGCAGGGGTTTGATTGGCATCCGAAGCACCATGTTAATCTACCTGCACGGCAGCAGCGGAACATCACGAGTGTGCTCTCCTCTCCCAACGCTTCCGCCCCATCCCTGCAGCGGCACGACAGCGTAGCACACATGCTCCATGGCTTTTGTGGAGACCCTGTATAACTACACCCCTCCATCCGGCCTGGGGCGTTTGGACCCATTTCAATACATTTAATACATGGAGCGCACTGATCTCGGTAACCACAAAACTGTAGGGGTTGGAAGGGACCTCGACAGATCATCGGGACCAACCACCCCTGCCAAAGCAGGGTCCTTAGTAATACTCCTCTGCCTTGTGAAACCTCCTGGCCCTTTCGTTCCTGACCCCAGGGCACCAGCACAGCGTGTGTCGGGGCACGCAGCTCTGGACCACTGGAATGGTTGTGAATAGGGAGAGCAAGGAGCTACAGACTGCACCACAGCTACAAGTAAAATTAGTGCTGCTTATTGCTTCTTCGGAGGCTCCTCCCAACCCTGATGCTACAGCAAGCACCTGGCAGCCCGCTTAGTAATTTATTTGGCTTAACACATCCCCAAAGCAGACACAGCCAGAGCAGGGACCAGGAAAGCAACCCCAAAACTGCTGCACCCCCTGCAGCACGACCCCAGAACACGGTTGAGTCCCCCCAACAGCACCTGGGGATGGTCCCAACTGAGGACAAGGTGTCCCTTCTCAAAGGGGATTGAGGTCGGGACCCATCTCCAGGGCAGCGCTGCCTGAGATTGCAGTGGGTGCTCCACTAAGTATCTAGACAGCAGGGCTGCATGATGCTTCCCAGGGTTTTAGAAAGCCAGGGAACACACTGACAGGTATTAAATCTCCCCAGAACTTCACCTCACCTTTATTTAACACCAAAAAAAAAAAAAAATCACAAGGGCCCTGAGAAGAGAGAGCTGCTGTGCTGAACTGGAGGCACTGGGTTACTCCAGTTCCCAGGTGAGACTGGCTGTGTACAGCAAAGAAAGTTCATGTCCTGTCCCTGTTAGTGCCTTAATCTTGTTGGTGTGACCTATCTGTCTCACCCCGAGTGCAAAGCTGCTCTAAGAAAGGCATTCTTTTTGTCTCATGCTTTATTTTCCTTTATGAAGGACTCTGACTTACATGTTGACTCCACGAGCAGCTCCCATTATTAATTTAATTCTGGGGAAGGTCCATAAAGCGGCACAGCACTATTCATCTGGAGTTTGTCCTTGACATGGAGAACACATTTCTGGTATGATTTTGCAACAGTGAATATTTGCAAATAAAGCCAATTTTAAATTATAATGAACACTGGCATTTGTCACTTCCTGCAGTATTAAACCCAAAGCCATTTGCTTTAATACCACATAAATATGCATCCGAACGAACAGACACATTTATGCAAATATAGGTTCCTTCTGTGATATCAACATAATGAAACAATTCCGGATTCCTCTCTCTGAAGCCCCTTTCTTTTCAGCACAGCCGCCTTCTCCGCTCACTCCTTGGATGCCGCTGCCAAGAGCGATCCATGAGCGGCACAGAGGCACTTTGGGAGAGAGAGTCGCAGAGGCTGAGTGTGTGCTGTGGCACTGGCCTGGCAACTGCTGAGGAGATGGACACCGCAGACAGCTGCTCTGGAGCAGCGCCCATCCGTGCTCACTCTTGCCTGTCATCCTCCTAACCTGGCTGGTGATTCAGGAAATCAGTGAGGGAAGTGTGGAACACCTTAAGCTCTCTTTAACACAGTGCTGGGGTGTTAGGGGGCGGGGGAGATCTGCAAGATCGGTCTGGGAATACAACAGAGCTCATTGCACAATGATGGTGGGTTCCAATAACTGGTGATGCCATCTCCTTGTTTGTCCTTACCAGCACAGGAAACAGCTTTAAATTACTCCTGTTTCCAAACCTTTATGACTCTGGGCTTCAAGTCAGCTTGGTGTGGGTTTATCCCTCTGTTCGCTGAAGAGCCACCTAAAGTCCTCCTGTGCTCTGGCACCTCTAGGAATCTCAGAGCTACGTACACTGAGGAGTGAGTTACCCAGACAGGGGCATGGGCACATCACACACACGTCAGCTCCACTCTGGTACCCAACAGGAAAGCACGCTGTGACATCAGAGATGCCCATCAACAAGATTAGGGCGGTCCCTAATCCTGTCCTCGGTGCCACACACACAGCATCCCCCCAGATGTCCTGTCACTGGCAGTGACTGTGTCCCACACAGCCTACCCTTTGCCAGGCATCACTGAATGAAAGCAGGAGTGGGAAGAACTCAATGTGTGATGTCCGAGGTTTGGCATGCCCCGCACCACACGGCTGAGTCTGCTGCTGCTATATCCCAGGCCAGTAATCCTCAAGCCTTCAGGGAAAAGAGTATGAATTTTCTCAACTGAAAGGGTCAAGAGAAACGCTAAATGAAAGCAAAACAAGTCAGACAGCGATCCGAGCGGCGAGCAGCAATAGCGTGGCATGAGCCAACGTCTGGTAACAAGCAGCCTTCTCAGAGCTCCTAGCTGTGGAGAGATAAAAGCTCAGCATTTTCAAATCTGTCTTCTACCCATGCCAACACAATACAATGCCGTCCGGTGGAACAGCAGGAGCTTGATAAGACTCAGAGTTTTCTATTTTCCCCAGAAATGATTGAAAACCACTAAGGTTTCAGACTCCGAAAAGTCCACGAGCAATTTCGTAACGAGAGCAGCTCGGAGCCATTACAGAGGCACTGCAAAGAACCAGAGCACTTTGAGAAGCAAGCACACGTTCCAGGAAAAGAACACAACAGTTGGTACACAAAAACATTCATTACTTCCGTAGCGCTTGCTGGAGGGAGGGTGGGCTTTGCCTACCTGCCTCTCTGGAAATTTGCATGAAGGACTCGACTCCTTTTTCTCCATAATTCCCTTCAGACGCCAAAGTGGACACATAATTCCATCCCAAAGCTTTCACAATGTCCACCATTGCTTGTGCTTGGAAGGAATCTGGAGGAACCACACGTGAGAAGAAATCATAGCGCCTGTCATCACTCAACTCTGGTGCAGTTGAGGCATAACTGATTTGTGGGATCTGTAGAAAAAAATAATTTCTGATAAATATACATATTCATATACTCATTGCACTTCTTGCAGCAGTTAGCTACAGCAGTTGGCTTCAGCTGAGCCTCAGTTCATCTTCACTCTATCCATCTACACGTCTCCATCATGTTCCTTTACAGTATACAAGACAAAGAAATAACATTTTCACCGACTTCAGGTTACAAAATAAATCATTAATCAATTGAAAACAACTGTATATACGTGCACATTCACAATTTCTTCCCTTCAGTCAATCCTAATCAAATACAGCCCACACAAACCATTTTTCTCACTATGTCCTTTTTATTGGTGCTCAGGGTTATTTTGGGATCCCAAAGCAACTGGGTACACAGCTACACCTGTCATCGCTGGCTGCAGGCCACAAGGACCCTTCACCAGGTTTATGGAGGATGAAGGAGCTCTTAACCATTAAACTGTGACTCCAGATTCAAGCAAAAGGATGTTTATTTGGGATTCTTTCTGATGAAGAACAGTGGGGAAGGTTGCCGAGCGTGGACATCGCTGTCCCACAAAGACAATCTGGTCACGATGCGGCCGTGTCCTATGACTCTGCCTGCTGATGACAAACCAGCTCCCGGCTTTTCCTTCTCACGGGAGAGCACAAAGGAGACTGACGGTTACTTTTCATAAGAGAAGGCCCAGAATGTCGTTCAGGGCTATTTTCTCCTTGATAACAGAGGTCCCTAAGCAGTTACCAAGCTGACAGTACGTTAATCCCCAAACCCATTATGTGATTGTTTGAGTAACAGTCTGGGACTACTCCTTAAATTAAGAAAGCTGCCATAATTCTCACTTGAGATGCCACAGAGAGGGGAAGAAAAGCTTTGCAATAGACACAAACATGATCATATATAATGATGTGAGACTTCCAGGCTGCGGAAAGGTCAGTATTTCATGCCTCAGTACAAGCATCCTCTGCATTCTCATGCTCTGTCTCTGCACAGCATTCCCACAAGCATCCCTTAGCTCTCCTGCCCTCTCAGGAGGGCACATGCTGCATTTCCTCAGGCTCAGCCCTGCACAGGGCTCGTCGCCTTCAGTCCCCGTGTAGGTCAGTGACAGACAAGAGCCAGCGCAGCAAGTGCCACAGAACACATCCTGTATCTGTATGTCTGTATACACAGCAGCAGCTGCTGCAGCAGGGCAGTAGCTGACCTGTAAAGCAAAAATTGCTGCTGAAGACCCAGCAGATGAATTAAATTATCCAAACCACCCAAAATTCTCAACCACCCCAACATGCTCTGAGACCTGTCCCTGTCTGTAGAGGCAATACCTACTGGTTTGTTACACACCACAGCAAACCTCAGCACGGGGCTTACTGCAGAACCATTCAGCTCCATTCAGCATCGGCCTGGAGCCAAGCACAGCTCGTGGCCCTTGCTCAAAGCCCCGGACCCATGCACAGGGAGCTTGCTGAGCAGGGGTCCCACCATGGCACCGCTCCTGCTTGCTGGGAGCTGTTAAACCTAAACAAATGCTTCCACTTTGAGCGGGTGCTCGGGCTGTCACTGCGGATGTCGGGGAGCTGAATCCCCTGTCGCTTGGCACCATCTTTCCTTTGGATGCATCGTGTCACTCCTTCGCACGTCCCCTGGTTTTACAGCCAGAGAGGTGGCTAATCAAGCTGAAAGCTGGGATGCTTTAGGATTTTACTGCAAGACAGCAGTCCTCCACAGAGCCCTGCCAGATTTATTTTAGATCTGTGGCTTGTGGACAGCACGTTGCCAGCAAGCCCTTCCAGTGCTCCAGTCACAGAAAATTAAAAAAGTCAAAGTTGAGGCTGCAGGGAAGAGCACAGCACGGCGCTGGCCGCTGTTACATGATTTACTCGCTCAGCATTTCGCCCGGGGGCCAGCAAAGCTCGGGGACCACTCTCAAAGACAAATAGATCGATTACACCAATTTATCAGGGGTTCTTTACTTTTAATCTACCTTAGGGATGACTTTGAGCTAACACCAACTCCTGTGGTTGCACAGAGAATGCTGGGCACCCCGGCCATCAAAAATAATTGAAATTCCTAATTTGTCGGTGCCGACAGTCGCTGTTTTAAGGAATGATCGGTGACATTTCAGGATGGCTCTCCTCTCATTTGTACAAAACAGCCAGCAGAGCTTGCTCAGCTGCTCATCAGCTGAATTCATCTATTCGTTGGGTGGTATTATATTAAAAGTGGAGCTGTTAACCGGGCTGACATGATGGGTGCTGTTTACCCGTTATTAATTAGATGACCATCAGGTATACAACATGCAGAGCCTCACTGAGATAGCCAAGTCCTGGGTTTCCTAATTATAAATGAAAAAGGATGAAATATGAATTTTCATCTGTGGCAAATGCTTGTATTCCGACTTCCCAGCAACTGCTTTTAACTGCAAATCAGCTGGAGCACATTCTGCACACTACAGAACATAAAGCTTCTACAGGATTTGCTGAATATCATGGAGCTCATCTCCTTGGTCCACCTCTCAAGCGCACACTGGTGCTTCTTGTGACTGGCCCAGGCCTCGGGGGCCAGAGCCCCTCTGCATACAAGCAAACCTCCTGCCCTGGGGCCAGGAGAGCAGTGTCTGGACACACACAAGCTGGGCTTTGGTTTCAAAGGTGCAGCAAAAGCCTCAGTAAAGCAATTCACAAAACCCGCAGGTAAACAGCTGGCATTTAACCCGCTCTTGCCCCAATCAGTCTGCAAAGCCACCATTTCACACTGCTGAAAGGCACAGAACCACCAGCCCTGCAATGGGAAGCTCCCACCCACACACAGGCACCAGATGAGTGAGCGGAAGGCAGAACAAGCTGTGATACCATGCCAGGGATGCCTGAGCAGTAAGGATGATCTCCAGCATAGTCCTACGGCTACCTAGTATGCCCCTGAACATCCTCTCAAATGTACCAATTGCGGCTGGTTTTCTTCCCATTTTGCTTCAGCAAGCTGCTGAGACAGGACAGGTTTGCAGAGAGAAGCCACCTGACTGCACCAGCTGGCCCACACCATGCTCTAACCACACCAAAACCTGGGTGTTTGTCCCCTTCACCCGACTGACACCCAAAATAAAAAGGCTTGGACTGCCCCTTCGCTATGGCTTCACTCATTTTTAGAGGTTTCCAACACATCACTGCTCTTAAGCCATACTCCTTGTCCTGTTGGTCCTGCCAGGGTGCAGTGGGAGACATCACATACTGCTGCCATGGGGTCAACTGGGATGTCCACAGGAGCAACCAGCATTACAATGATATCACAGCAGGATCACAACACAGAGTATTTTAAATTAGGAGGGATTTTTAATTAACCAGATAAATATTTTCTGTCTCTTAGCTGCTTTCTGTTTCTTTCATTGTGGTAAATTGCTGCTCGCTGCTGATCTCTTGCACTCCAGGCTTCAGTTTAAAGCAGCAAGCTTTCTCTTCCATCACATTTTTCTATTTTCTGTTCTGAAACATCACAAAGCTCCAGGAAATCATAGCCTGCTTTCCCAACAGCTCCAACATCTTGGCAGGAGAGTTGTGATCCATAAAGCACAGGGGATGAAAATCCCCTTGGCCCTGCCCAGCAAGACTGTGAGAGAGAAAAGCCCATGGTGGTCCTCCTGCCAAAAGGCATCCTGCCTGAGCCTTCACCACCACAGCAAGGCTCAGCTGGAGCTGGAGCCTTCTGAAGGATGCCGAGGTGTCGGCAGATGAGGCAGCAGATCAGTGGTGTGGGCGGCAGATTTTCCTGATGGCAGTCTTCATGTTTACACGACTACAGCCGACACCACACGCAGGCGCTTGACATGTCGTTTGCCTGGCTGATCTTCTGATCACAGCCAGAGTGAATGATTAATGCTGGGAACATTTTGCTAGTCAGTGATTAATTGTTGTTAATTTATTTTTAACATTGGACATTATTCTTCATTTATTTCATTTTCTTCTGGTAATGAAGAGCGTGCTGCCACGCTTGGTCGTCCTGCTTGAAGAGCAGGGCCTGTCTGCAAGCAGCTGCACCAAACACACACCAAGAGCCATCCCGTGTCTCTCATGGTCTCCTAATTCACTCTTTGCAATGTCAAGCATCACCCAACATCAGGTTTGGAACTGCACTTCTCAGAGTGAAAAGGAACTGAAATATAAACCTGGTCCAATTCAAATTCATGGAATCACAGGATCTCCTGAGTTGGAAGGGACCCGTAAGGATCATCAAGTCCAAGTCCTGGCTCCACACAGGGCCAAGCTACAACTTCTTTTATAGCACCGCCTCATCCCTTTTCCTCCTCTCACCGCTCAATAGACCCTTTTCTCCAACCAAAATGAGAGCGAGCAGCGAGCTCCTTTCTAAAAGCCAAGCTTCTCAGCTGGAAACCCGCAGGAGACCTGGTGCCAGGTGACAAACCACTCTTGCTGGCGCTGCGATAGCTGCCAGAAGCATCGGGCTGACTGCCCACACCCCATCCCCTCTGCCTGGCTCTGCCTGCAGAGTCACTCGCACGGCCGAGAACCTCGTCAATCAGTGGGACCATAAAAACCATGATTGCCACTGTGCTGCTTTAAATGTGATTGAGGTAGGCTACCTTCTCCTTGGTAACTTATTAAAAGATTAATAAAGTGGTGCACCTGAACCCAACTCACCAAATGGCAGTAGTCAGAAAACTTCAGAAAAGGCAATTTCCCTAAGGACCATGTGCAATTAAGATAATGCATGAGTATACCTGTTGAGATATTAATGAGCTCCCACCAGGGTAATATTAAGTTCACAGTTTGCTGCATTTCTACTTTCAACTTCCTATTAAGTTTTATTGATATGATTTCCTGACAATAGAAGGAACCTGGAACGGCAGCTCTGATAAAGCCTCTTGAACTCATCTCACTCGGCAGCGCCGTGTCAGGCTACACAGATTGCAAAATCCTGCCAATAGCTTCACTTTACAAAAATAAGATGCCTGAAGACTTTTCACTTGGCTGCAAAACTCTTTGGTGTGAACTGATGGATGACTAACAATCTCGAGTCTGTTTAGGTCTCAGGTTTTATTCATGTAGAAATTTATCATGTCAGGATTTAATCATCAGTTAGTGCAACTACTCTTTGTTCACCATTTACTTCTCAAATCGCATAAGGAAGAGCTGCAGCATCCTGTGAACTGCATATAATTGTTTCCATTGCCTTGAATTAAAATTATTTGAAGTTTCTAAGTAGCTGTTTTCTCTGGGCAAAACACTCCCCGACACTTCCTTCATTTTCACATCGTTCTGAGCTGGAAGAAAATTTTACCCAAGGTACAAAATAAGACCAGATCATGACTCAAAGCCTGCAAAGATAATAGGAAAGAATCTTCCTGCTGATTTCCACTCGGCTGGAGGGGGAATTCGAGCTCACTCCATTTCGCTGGGAGCTGATGTCCGTGGGGCAGTGCGGCAGCCGTGGGTCTCGCCTGCCCAGCAGCGGTCGGTGGCCTCATGGCACGCCAGCCAGCTACTGGACATGGGGGTAGGCATAGCAAATAATATCGCTGCCTTGTGTTCTCCTCCTTGCCTGCCCTTCCAAAAGCTAAACGCCGCTGAACACGGAGCTTTGGGCAGATTTTCTGGAGGTGTCAATCTAGCAGCATGCGCCCTATTTCTGTCCTGAACAAGCACGGTATGAAAACAAGCACGACTGTGGTTCTTTCTCCAGGGCTTCTGAAAGACTAGGGAATAATATTCCCAACAGTCTTAGGTAATGATGAGAACAAACCCTTCCAAAGTGCTTTGATAATTCCTCCTTGTTATGTTTTATGATGAAATTTTGGAAGCAGTGCACTTCAAGCCAGTTTTTATACTCAAGAATCAAATGTTGACAATAAGAAAATGAGGCAACACAATTAATAACAGAAGTTTTCGTGTTGATCAGTTTTAGGAGCAACAGAAAGCACTTCTATACTGCTCTGCCCTAGTCGGGAAGGGTTCCACCTGGCAAACCTGTCGCTGCATCCCAAAGTTACACTGCGAGAGGAAATTCTTCTGAGAAGTTCTCAGAAGCAGCACATCCAAAGAAGGACGTTTGGAGAACAGAAATTTTTCAGAACCATTAATCTATTTACAGATCACCTCAGTTTCTCTCACTCTGTTTACCAATTACTAAAGCTGTGGTGTTCAAACAAGGTCCTGTTTGCTCACATCGCCGCCTCTCCTATTTTATCCCACAGTGAATTCCTAATGATGTATTAGAGATCAACACAATCACCTACAAGGGAATTGGATAGATATTTCATAAGGTACAGAAATACAAATACAAACAACATCAAATACAAATGAGAAGCTGAGCCTGGAGGAGTAGTATATTTAATAAAACAGAAATATCTTCAAGAGCAACGGAAGAAACACTAAGAAAATAAACCAAATAAATCATTCACGTGCATAAATTTTGCCTGTATCCAAGTTGGCCCATTCCACCAAACCTCCCCATGCTGTGTGAGCCCCACCTCACACCACCTGTCTGCTATTACAACTTCGGCTAATAGGTGAACAGGTCTTCTCTCAACTTGACCTCACAGAACACAAAGATTATTGAGGGGTCAATCACTCACAGAAAACCCCACTTTCCAAAGCATTTTGAAGACAAGATTTTCAGAGCTCTCAGCATCTGCAGTTGAGCTCCTACGTCAGCACTCCCAAACTTCACCTAAGTTCTCTATTTGGTGGGAGCTTTCAAGTGGGATGTCAAAATCCCTCACTCAGGAGAACTACAGGTGTCCTTGGCAAAGGATCAATGAAAAACTGGGCAAGGTCCCTGCTCTGCGAGCTCTCGGTGTCAGATAATTCCAGAGTGTCAGTGACAGGAGAACAAAACAGGAAGGACAGAACACCGGGATCTGCGGGGAGAGGTGATCGGTGATTTCCTTTCACTGAGCCACCTTGCCGTGCCGCATGGACTTCAGCATCCCTACCTAACGAATGGACATTACAAGTCCCAGGCAGATTGTTGGGGGGAATGAAGAGGGAAGGCTGGTCCCATTAAAGGACTCGCTGTAACAGAACAGTGCAGCGATGGACCTGAACCAGGCTGTTAGGAGAGCGACGTGCCCCTGGTCTGACGTCCCAGCTCTGCGGAGCAATGCAGCGTACCGCCGTGCTTCCTGAGAGATGGTTCTGCTTCCTGAGACCATGAGGCACTCAACGCCTTGAGGACCAGTGTTATTACAGATGCGACCCAATACTAAACACCTCCAACACTACTTTGGTTTCCTCAAACAATAAATATACCCATCACTGGCTTACCAACTGAATACATTTATTATTATTTTTTAAATTCATTTCAATCCTGAAAAGAGCAGAAGAAAGAGCCCATCTCCAGGCACATAAATCAACCTTCATCCCTAGCATAACTGCTGTAGCACTTAAGCAAAAAGACATCCGGAATAACATTGACAAGCTGGCTGTATTTTCCATAGCTCCAAAGTCTCTCCTGCCTCCTGTTCTAGAATAAGAAAGTACTCATATGAATTGCTCTGGAAAAAATAATTATAGCAATTAAGGGAACAATAATGACAGCAATTAGTACTGTCCACATGGCTCATGGGAGGCACTTTATCAACTCAGACAGGAAGTGGGAAGAAAAAAACACCTATAAACACAGAGTAAAATAAGAGGAGCCCATGAATGCAAAATAGCCCTGCATTTCATCTTGATGGCCTGTGCCTAGAACTAGGTCTGCCTTGACAGCGAGGAGCTTATGGTGCAGCTTGGGCCTTTGCTGCTGCAAAACAGGAGCTGATCTCTTAGCTCTGAGATGCTAAGAGATCCTCGGAGAGATGACTGGAAACCAGAACCCACACTTGTAATGAAAATTAGTCTGAGCACAAAGCTAAGGCTGTAAATAATACTGTGCTTCTGAGGAATAAGGATATAACATAACACCTGTCTCAAAAACTTGCCATGCTGCCAATTAAGACTTGTTCATTGACTCTTTCATCACCAACATCTCCATTTGGCTCCCCTGTGCATTCGGGTGCTCCGGCACACAAAGACCAATCCCCATGTCTCACTTCATCATTCCAAGTGGCCAAGATGCACAGATTCTTGTGCCAAGGCATTTCATACCCAGCCCACAGGCTCACTTCACCACCTACACAGGCACACAAGCAATTTAAAAAAACACCACCTCTCCCGTGACACTGCATCCCTCTCAGAGGAAGGTTCTCCCATCCCTCGTGCTCCCAGCAGACCAGCCAGCTAGTCCCAGCTCTCCCAGTAACACCACCTGAGTCAGCTAATGGCTACTGAAGCTAAAAGCCCCATCAGTCACGCTTCTCTGTCACCCAGGAGGAGGAGATATGAGAGCCAACTGGGGAGCATGAAGAGTGGGATGCGATTCCTACAGCGGGGCCACCCACATCACCCCCATACAGAACACACAGCCACCCCCAGACCTGTGCAGAGACCCGCTGCAAGGGGAGAGGCAAACAAAGGCATGAAGCAGCAGCACAGAGATAACCTACTTAGCTGAATGTTTGGAGATTTACAGCTGCTGAAAGCGCCTGTTTTGCAGTTAACAGTCTAATAACCTTCTCCCTGGGCAAAGAGCCTTCTTTATAATCAAGCTCCTTTGAGCAGGGTCTACGAGCCAATTCAAAACGTTTCTGATACTTAAAAATAATTCATTCAAACCTTTGGACCGGGCTGTGCCAGAAAGCACAGCTCCCACCGCACCGCTGCGACGAAAATAGAAGCCCTTTGAGGAAGGCAGGACAGGATTTCACCACCACTGTCAATGCTGCACATTGTTTTAGAAATAGGTGAGGCCCAAGAGGAATTCAGCTGCTCCTTCACTCCGTGTCCTTTAGAGAATTACTTAAATAAAAATCTCAGCCCATGCTGCAGTTTGGACGCAAAAGCTTCATGCATACTGCAGACTACTCCTGCAGGAGACAAAAATATGTCCCCTGTGTATCAGAAGACACCGTGCTCTTCAACGTGTCTCGGCTGTTGAGTCACAGGACACCTGCAACAGCTCAAAAAAAGAGGTTCTTTTTGTTTGTAGTCATTAGTGGGGTTTGCAAACCCAACAGTTATCATCTGCTTCGCTACTTCTCCCAGCAAGCTCCCATACCTCGGCACTTCTTTTGTTTCCTAATAGTCCTTGAGCAAAACTTGCACACAATGACCAGATTTGAATTTACACTGAATTGGAAAAAGATGTTTAGATATGCACTTGCCCTATTTATGTGTAAAAACTCCTCTTTCAGCATAAAATTGGGTTTATGTAACCGTGAAGAGGATCACTCCTAGCCATCGCTCCTTGGAAGTAAAATTAATTGTTATTTATATAACTGAGACTTTAGTTTCTCTTTGTTTACCTGTATTTTGATTCAATAATGTTAAATTCAAAATCTAAGTTACCCTTTATTATTATTATTTCTAGCCCATGACACATAAAGATCCTCCTTTGCTATGAGGGAAGATGGCCTCGAAGCCATTCCCTCCCAGCATCATGCACTGGGGGAGATGCCACCTGTGACAGCAATGTGTGTGGGTTGGTGGTTTACAAACCCCCCTCCTCCTCCTTTGCACATCGCTGAGATGCATTTGCATGTCCCCTGGTGCAGGCAGGCAGAGGCACGAGCTCCTTCCCCCACACAGCCTGGGTCCCTCTGGACATACAGACGCGTGCAGACAGACAGAAGCCAAAATATTTCCCAGCCTCTATGACAAACACATCCAGGTGTATATAGGGAACCTCTTACAGCTCCCATCTGCCAACAGAAATATTTACCTACTGCACCAGAGACACCATCGATCCTGAAGACAAAGGGCCATGCTCTACCAGGAAAGTTCAGCATTTAATGCTTTTAAGTGAAATATTTAACTTGTTAAGAATTTTAGCTGGCTTGCCCATAAACCAGCAAGGCGATAAAGCTCTGCTGGTTTGCGGATCTCAGGGATGAGCTATGACCAGCACAGCACGTTTAGATATACCAGTGCATATTCATTGATTTTACAGTATTAACTAGAATGTTCCTCCTAGGATACATCAGTTAAAATATCAGTGGTGATTGCCCATCCATTGCAACGCAAGAATGCACAGCTCTTCATATTTTAACTCCGGCCCTGATAGAATGAAAGCTTGAGAGCGGCATTAAAATAATAGATGGCACTCTGCTAGAGGTAATTTGAAATCTTAACAAAGCATCAAAGGATCTTGTCTATTATGAGCTAATACTTCAAGCCAATTTTTAGCTGAACTCACATAAGGTGATGGGAGTACGGGGACCCTACAACCTTTCTAATGGCCACATTTCTGTAATCATATGGTACAACAAAGCTGCTTATGCAGCAATAGTCTTTTCAGCCTCATGCTGGGATTTAAATTCAGCCCACAAATAACATACGTGGATATTCTGTCACACTTTTATCCCATGACACACCACAATGCCTAAAACACAATTACAAAGATACTGTAGGAAAGAGAGAGAATGAAGAGGTCCAGGAGAGGTGGATTCTGCATTAAGTTTGTGCTAAGGCTGAATCTAGTGCTGGGCCTATTTGGTTCTAGCACAGCCTAAGAAAGCACGAGCAGACAGAACAGGCACTGCAAAGGGAAGACACCAAGGTCTGTCCATTAAATGCTCCAGACAACAAAGTAATCTGTGTGGAGAAGAGTGACTGTATGCATACTGCATTGCTAAGAGTGAGATTAACAGCTGCATAACCCACCAGGGAACAGGAAGGGATGCTGCTGCCAGTCTCGGGTGGGCTCACATTTGGGAGAGGCTTCCAAGGCACAGAATCACCAGGTTGGAAAAGACCTTTAAGATTGAGTCCAACCATTCCCATCCTGTGCTAACCCATATCCCTGAGCATCTCATCTCCCGGGCTGTTATACATCCCCAGGGTTGGTGACTCAGCCCCCTCCCTGGGCAGCCTGTGCCACAGCCCCACAACTCTGCCAGGGAAGAACTTTTCCCTCACATCTGATCTGACCCTGACCTGGCACAGCTTGAGCCCATTGCCCCTTGTCCCATCTCCTGTCCCCTGGAAAGTCCTGCACAATGAAGCCGAAGGAGGCAGAAGGCATGGGCTGCCCTTTACATGGGCTGGACATGCGCTTTGAGATCTTCTAGATGCCAGGCAGCGATGCCTTGAGGAGCAGAGCCCGCTCCTGACAGCCTGCAGATCCCCAGCAAACAGGGCATCTCAACCCTGCAGAAACCAGCGTCCCAAGCTCAGCTATGGGACACAGCAGCAGAAGGCAATTTGTTTTCCTCTCCTCTCACTGACACTACTCCTATACCTTGTCCACTTTTAGGAAAACCAAGCCAGTCCCTGCAAACAGAGAGAGCAGTGACGTGTGTGCACTGGCTATAAATACACGTATAGATGCTCCTGCAGTGACTGGAGCTCACACAGCCAAATATGGACTCTCAATTCCTAATTATTTTGAAAATAAATCAGAACCAGAAGATAAACACAGCAAAGCAGCTTTTATGTTTTATTTATGTGTACACATCGCTCCACATGACACAAAGCTGGGAGGAGTGGCTGACACGCAGGAACACTGCGCTGCCATCCAGAGAGACCTGGACAGGCTGGAGAGCTGGGCAGTAAGAAACCAGATGAGGTTTAACAAAAGCAAGTGTAAAGTCTTGCACCTGGGAAGGAACAACCGTTTCTATCAGTACAGGCTGGGGGATGACCTGCTGGAGAAGAGCTCTGTGGAGAAGGACCTGGGGGTCCTGGTGGATGACAGGTTGGCCATGAGCCAGCAGTGTGCCTCGGTGGCTAGGAGAGCCAATGGGATCCTGGGGTGCATCCGGAGGAGTGTAGCCAGCAGGTCAAGGGAGGTGATCCTCCCCCTCTGCTCTGCCCTGGTCAGGCCCCACCTGGAGTATTGTGTCCAGTTCTGGGCTCCCTGCTATAAAAAGGACAGGGATCTCCTGGAGAGAGTCCAGAGAAGGGCTACGAAGATGATAAAGGGCCTGGAGCATCTGCCCTATGAGGAAAGGCTGAGAAGACTGGGACTGTTCAGCCTTGAGAAGAGAAGACTAAGGGGGGACCTAATTAATGTTTACAATTATCTTAAGCAAGGGATGCAGGGGGAATCAGCCAGCCCCTTTTCAGTGGTCTGTGGAGACAGCACAAGGGGCAATGGCTGCAAGTTGGAGCACAGGAAGTTCCGCACCAACATGCGGAGAAACTTTTTCACAGTGAGGGTGACAGAGCCCTGGGACAGGCTGCCCAGGGAGGTGGTGGAGTCTCCTTCTCTGGAGAGATTCAAGACCTGTCTGGACGCCTATCTCAGTGAAATGTCCTAGGGAGCCTGCTTCGGCAGGGGGTTGGACCCGATGATCTCTCGAGGTCCCTTCCAACCCCTACAATTCTATGATTCTATGATTCATTCATTGCAAACATATAATTGAACCTTATATTGTCTATGCATATTTTAAAAGGTTTTTAATCTGCAATTATAAATCTCATTGATTTTGAAAGTAGCCCAATAAAAGACAGCAACAGTAACGACTTATTCAGCAGACGGGCTGAAATACTGAGAAGCTCAACGGCATAACACAGTTTTCTGAAAGTAATAGGCAAACACAGGCACACACAGACCCACCACAGTGGAAACAAATTGCAATGTGGCACAATGTGAAACAATCATCCTTCAAAGCTTAGTTATTAGGCTAAATGAAAGCTGTCGAGTTCGTATTTGAGCATATCTCATAATTGCATTTCTAGATGAGCATCCGTGTTTATGTTGTAGAAAGTAAGGCTGTGATTTGAATATTTATTCCTAAGTTTTCAATACAGCAAAGCATCTTAAGTCAAGGAGAATAAAGCCAGTGGCCTTATTTTCTTCCCAGAATAACACATCTAAAACCCGTCAATACAAATTTATCTCTATGGAGTGTTTATTTTCAATTTCATTGTCAAGTTAAACTTTCAGCAAGCAGCTGACTAGCACGATGAGCCAACCCAAATCCCTGAGAATGACTTTCACTGATCAGATATTGCAAAATTAAGAATCTAAACTCACTAAAGTGTCTCCCAGTGGTCTTGGCTTCAGTGGCAGGGTCTTGCAGAGCCAAGGTTCCCCCAGCTCCCCTCCCCTAGAGCCTCTAAGAAAACCCCACAGGGGTACCCACTGCATTCCAAGCAGTAAAACAGTGTTTTAAACACGGGCTCTGGAGCTCACTTCTTCCCTTATTCCTTCCACACAATATTAGAAATATTTTTGCATTTAACAACTCATCAAGCTATGCAGAAAACCATGTTTTCTCTGTGCACACACACTGCGGTTGCCTGAACGACTGTGTAGAAGGTGATACCATTTTCCTTTGGATGGGCACATCATTAAAAAGTTGTGGCAAGAGCAAACCTGTGGGGTAAAAGGAGTATGTGCACAGGCACATTTGGGTCTCTCAGTTCAGCGAGAGTCCTTCATACCCACATGCTCCAATGGGGCTTTTTTATGTCTGTCATCTGTCCTGGACACTGCTCACTCTGGGTGCCCAGGCTGGGACCATGGCTAAGAAGCTGTGACTGGAAACAGTGAATCCAGAGGCAGAAAAGCAGTCCTTGTTTAGGAACAAAGCCATGTGCCTCCCCATACCAAAACTGGTGCTTAAGTGATGGCAAGCAGTGTACATTCCCCTTAAGCCAAAGGGTCTCCCAAGGAGCCCACGGTGTGCCAATGCACTGCCAGGGGAGCAGGGGAACGCTACTCCCCACACCGTGCATGGAGCAAGAGGGACGAGGAGACACATCATAGCTACTGGTTAACCTGCTGAATCCAACACAGGGCTCTGACACCCCAGGGTAGCATCCAGGATGAGACCGAGCACGTAGGGCAGATCCTCCCCCCACTGCATGCACGGTGCCAGCTTTCCTGCCCACCACAAACTGATTCCTGCCACCGCCAGAGACAAGTTACAGCCTGAACGAGCTCAAGGATGGGGTCTAACCTGTCCATTCTTTCCCCTTCTTTCACAAATTCCCACCTTTTGCTTTATGAAATACAGAAGAGCGTTTCAGAGCACCTAAGATGCCCGGAGTTTCAGCAGCCACAGTGCAAGAATATATTTCTATACATAATATTAGCAAAAATAAGCCACCATCATGTTCTCAATTTCAGATGACTGGAGCAGAGTCTCCATTTAAGAAGCACCTACAAGCCTTTTGCTCTGATGAGTCCATCAGTGCTAGAGCAGCAGCGGAGGACATTAGAGCTAGCCCCTGTACCCAAACCCTCAATAAATTATCTGTGTATGTCTATTGAACGTTATCCCCTGCTGCAGCAATGACAGCGCTGCCAGAGGGAAAAATCTCACCGTTAACCCATAGAGAGAGAAATTCAATATAAAAAGGTTTACTACACACAGATGAGGTACATAAACTACAGCCAGGACTGTGTGCTACAGGGTATCAATCGCACTGGAACCGCACAAGTGTGATGTCAGCCACCCCACCCCTTGCTGAAACATGAGCTCAGGATGTAACAGGTGAAAAATGCTGGTTTCCAGAGGTCTTATTCTTGTTTTCAGCTCTCACATGTGGCTGGTGGGGGCAGGTGGACAGGAAACAGAGAAGTCCTGGTGGCAGCAGCCTCAGGGAGCCCATGTCGTGCTCCCAGCACACCAGCACCCTGTGATGCCCTGCTCTGATCCCCACGCCTCACTCCTGGGTCATAACGTGGATGCATCCCCACTGCTGCACAGCCTGGAAAGCAATGACAGGGAAACCCCAGCCACCAGCCTTTGACCACGAGCTTCCTGTCCCCCAAAATCACTGCACCAAGGCCAGCTGTCTTCCTAAAGGATACTGTCCAGGAGAACTACGGCTTCCCAGCACCAGCTGACCTGGGCTGTGCCAGGTGGGAAATTAGCTCTGATGGGGAGGACCATAATTCTTCCCTGGGGAATCTGTCATCTCAGCATCTGTGACCACATCTCCACCTGGTTTTCCTCCTCCCTGGCCCTGAGAGTTTACCCTGAGCTTCCTTGGCAAAGCTCACAGGTCTGCTCTCCAGACTGTTTGTCACCTCCAAGCTCATTCCCAGACACCTCAGGTCCCATGCCCCCACAGAGCTCTCTGCCCCACAGCCCCTGAGCACAGCAGCCTTCCCTCCCACACATCCTCCCCAGCGAGGCAGGGCCAACATGCTGACCTGTACAGTTGCTGTCTTCTTCCAAGAGCTCCTCGTGTTCCCACACAGTGGCAATGCCCACTCCCAAAACCTGCCTGGCATCTGTGACCCATCTTCCTCAGCTTGACACCCAGGGCATCGCCTGCCTGTGCCCCAGGGACCAGCACAGCCTCGGAGGGGAAGCAGGACCGCGGATATGCTGAGATGGGCACTCAGACATTACAAAGCACTCTGCATCCCCTGCATCTCCCACAAGGTCACAAATTGACTCCTTTGAAATGAAACAGTCACAGGCATCACTTAATATTCCTTTGGAGAGCTAAAAAGGCACCTCTGTAGGGATGCTGTGCGGACCCAGGGCGCGGGGGTGGGTTTCACCAGGGACACTGCGTCATTCTATCTGGACTGCCTTTGATTTGGTGTTTTCTTTAATCCAGAATAAACATTATCACGAGTAGAAGGGCCTGTTGCATCCTCCAAGCGCAAGGAACCGAACAAGGTCCTTCAGGACACAGACTTTAGGCACAAGGGAGAGGGAGAAAATGCAGCAAGAAGAGATGTAAGCAAGAATGGGTTATAATTATGGGAGAAATCTGCATGTGACATTTCTTCGACTACATATACAAGAGTTATAGGGCATAGGGAAGTTTCAATGAATTTCTATACCTTTTATTCCCTTATATTTCATCTCTGGCCTTTTACAAAGTGCATCATCACCATGTAATTCTACACATATAAATATGTATGTATTATTACAGGAAAACCACAAGGCAATCACACTTTCACCGTCACTGGTTTTCTTCACCTCGACATTAAGCTTGCCAGCTAAATAATTACATTTTCTTCTTATCTAACTTGTGGGAAAACAAATTTAATAACAGAAATACAGCTAGAAAGACAAATACTTAAGGGAGAATAATTTTCAGACTTAAACTTCACAAGCTCGATAGATTATTCTGGACACTGGATAATTACTCGGCATGTCTTTATCACAAAAGTGCCCACACATTCTAATTAATCCAAATTACTTTCTAAGGGCCATGTTATTAGACACATGCAGAAGCAAACAGATATAGAAATATATTATTTATTCTTTTAAAGGTCTCTGACACCTCTGTCTTTCTGCACCCCAATGCAAACCACACCACAGGGGCTGGACACTCCTTCCCCTGTGCCGCAGTAAGCGCAAGCAAAGGAGGGGAAAGGAGCTGACTGTGGATGTGCCGAAAAACCTGCTCAGCTTGGATCAGAGAGCTGTTTTTAAAAGAGATATTGCAAGACAGAGAGAGGAGCATCAGCTCTGGCCAACCCCCTGAACTGGGCTCCCTGGCGTGGTGAAGTGGTAGGCAGCAGAGCTGGGTGCCTGCCAGCCTGGGCACGAGGTGCCGATTTCACCAGCCCCAGCCCAGAGACACTGAAGCTTGCCCTGTGTCCCCAGGACCAGCCAGGCTGCAGGAAAAGCCTCTTGCCATCAGAGCAACTCCCATGCAGAGATTCTCCTGTCACAACCCAACAGAACGTTTTCTTCTTCCATGACCCCTTATTTATTTCTCTTCTCTACCTTGCACTCCTCCTCCTGGGAGATTCTACATTTCTGGCTCTGGTCTCACCTCCAAGCGAAACTAATTTTGAGAGACTCTCACACACAGTGCAACGCCCCCCAGGGCTACTTCCTGAACTGTTTCTGGTGCTTCCGCCTGCATCTCAGCAGGATGCTCCAGCTCCAACTCCCATGAACCAGAACTGGTGCAGCTGGTGAAGCACTGGGTGACAGATGTAACTTCCTCATCCCTCATATGACAGTGCGTCAGAGACAGGGACTAATCCCTCAAGTCAAAGGAGTGCTGGTAAACTGAGTCGCTTAAAGGATTACAGCAGACTGCAGAAATCTCCTGTGTTCTTCATGTGATTACTGTTATCGTCATCCGTCCCTTTTAACAGCCCTGATAAGTATGATCTTCCCTGAACCAAATACCAACTTCCAATTACTTAAAGTTTCCCTTTAAGAGAAGGCAACACACGCAGATCAGGGCAGCGGTTTGCCAGAACAAAAGCCATTTCAAGCACTCCTATAACATCACATCGATGGCAAACATTTATAGGTGGGTGGACCAACCCAACGGCACAGGAGATTTCTCATCCTCCAAGAAAACACTTACATCCATGTCTACAATAGAAGTAATGCTCAGTAAAATGCACCAAACACCTTTTTCAATGCATAAAACCACCTTCCCTAGCCCTCACCTACCCTTCTCTTATCTTTGCTGAACTGGCCAATGCGAGTCCATCATTAACATCATTCTCACAACGCTCTACCCAGTGTCCTTTTGAAGTTTCAGGGGTGCAAATTTGGTGTAAATTGCTGTCAGGATTCAGTGTATGGGTATTACACACACCCGTTAATCAACGAGCTGGGGGGCCTGAAGGACCTTGGGTCTGGTTTGGGTTTGTAATTGTGGCAATAGACCTGACCTGTTCCGGGGCTGCACTGGTGTGGAGCTGGGCTCCTGTGCGCCTTGAAATGGAGAGAGATAAAAACCAAGTGCAAATAAAGCTCCTTTTACCCGAGCGCTGAAATAGCTTCAAAACAAACTCCATGATAGTTTTTTCTTCTTGCAATTCTTTTAGCAAGGAACGACACAGCTACTCCAGAAACTCAAACGGTACCTGGAGGACCCACACATCAAGACTTGGAACGGCTTTTTCTTCAAGCAGACTGACAACTCGAGCTCTCTGTGGCACTCGGCTGGTTCATCGCCGTGCCTACAAGTTGGCTTTAAGCACTCAGATCAAACTAATGGGCTCCCTGGGCAGTCTTGTATTTTTTTTAACCTTTCTTTCCACGTCTGGCTCCCTCTCAGTCGCAGGGATTTTGCTGGCGGTTGTGACTTGAAATTTTGCATAGGATTTTTGTAGCTGATCCATGCACAGGGCAAGCGGGTTTCACAGAGATGAAAGGGATCGCTCTGACCCTGAGCAACTCCACAGATAAAAGGTACAGAGCCCATTTCTGGCAACCACTAAATATTTCAGGATCCCTGCGCTGCCTAGCGGGCTGCTAATGCTGGCAGTCCTTGTGCCCAGCGTTATTTAGGGCTTGATGCTGCAAGGTGCTAATGCACTGAGCTACAGAGCAGAGCAACCTGCTTACTTTCAGGAACCACGTGCAGCCAGCGAGCTATGGAAGCAGAGGAAAAGCCAACAGCAAGGAGGAGTGATTTGGTACAATGTATTTTCCCCTTTTTCTGAAATAAGAATTGCACGTAGAGCATCACATCCTCAGCTGGTGAAAACTGCCACCAGCTTCCACGGAGCTCTGCCACGCTGCACAGGTCAGAGACATGATGCATGGAGTGAGCACTGCAGTGAATGGGGCTCTGCAAATAATCATGCATCTGCATTTATCCCACCGAAACGAACAGCACGGCTCTGGAGATCACGTCATGTTTATGCAATTTGCACCCCAAATTGCTGCATTTTTTTACTCCTCTTGGAACAGATACCTCTAAAGGAAAGTTTATGCAGAATGTCGGGTGTCAGATCGTTTTGAAGCACTGAACATCACAGGTCTTGGTCAGCTATCACCACAACAAATTAAGCAGCGCTGGAAGGTCTGCAGGAAGAAGAGCTCGTTATGATGGTGGTGATGGGATGTGATTTTCCTTGTTAGCCCCTGACCAGCAGGGCCGGGCTCAGCACATCATCTTCCTGACAGAAATTAGACAAGCTCCATGACCCATGTTTACAGAAGCCCGAAGCCATCTCAGTGGTTGAGCTCATTGCAAGAACAGATCGGCCCTTCCAGCCCCTGTTCCACAAAAGGAGGGGAGGGGAGAGCAAGGGGCAGAGGGGAGGAGCGGGGAACAGGGAGAGGACGGGCAGGGCAGGGGGAAGGCGGCTTCACTTTCTGCTTGAAAATATTTTGAGGATTGTCAATGCAAAGAGCATCCTCGTGCAGGTGAAAACTGACATCGAGCAACGTGGGCTTTCCCAGGCAAGCAGCGAACTGGAACTGTCTTATCCCTGTTAAGCCACAATAAAATATGAGGGACAAATATAAATCCAGATGGGTTTTCAAACACTCAGCACCCAAGTTCTGCTCTTTGTGGCCCCTCCTGCTCCAACCCTGTGGCACGACAGCAGCTTTATCAGGATATGCTGGTAGCTTTTTTAACGCTGCCTTCTACGCTCAGATCTCACACGTGTCTCTCAGATTCCTAGGTGCCAGATTTCAAAATAAGCATACAGCTTTTATTTGCTTCTTCATTGCTTTTTTTTCCTTCCCATCCCCTCCCTCCCCCCGACAATTCCCTTCCCTCTAGTTATTTATTCCTCTGGAGGGTAAAAGAACAGCGCAGAGGAACAAGCCCCCTGTGCATGCTTCATCAAGATCTGTAGACTTGCCACTAATTACTGCAGTCACAGTTATCAACCTTACAAGCAGTTCAGGAGGATGGAGGCAGCGGTGGCCGCCGGAGCCCAGCGGGTTGCGCTCACCCTGCGGTGTACGGAGGCACCGCATCACTGCCGTGTTTTGGGAGCAGAGAAGCACGGGTGTTTTTCCCAACACTGAGCTCTGGTATCACAAGCAACCAACAGGAAAATTAGCATTGTAAAATGGCAACCTAATTTAGATAAGCACTATGTGAATCCATCTAATTTGTATACAGAGTCATTATATGGTCACAACCGAGTGACTCAAGCCTCTTGCTTTTGTTCTTCCCCCTCGCCCCCCCCCCCAAATAACAGTGCTTTGGGAGTATCCTTACTTAGTTACGCATTGCTGCTAGCTGACAGTTCACTGGCAGCATTAAATGGCAGGAACATTATTGTTAATAGCTCGGGAATGACAGCTGTCAGTCAGGGAGGGGGTGGCAGCTCTGCCCTCCACCTGAGGACCCCCCAGCAACCCTTGCAAGAACACCAGCCACCCCCCTCGGAAACTTCAGTGACCCCCCCAAACTTCCCTCTACAGTGCCTGCTAAAGTGGCTTTCCAGGTTTTTCTGTGCTCTTCTGGAGCTGCTCAAAATGGTTGTCAGCCACTTCCCACTAACACCATGCCAGCTCCACCAATGCTCTTGCCATCCCGCGCTGGAGCACGGGCAGGCCCTCTCCATCACTGGCAGGGGTGCAGGGTTTGCAGAGAGGGGTCCCCCCGCACCACCCCCCTGGGGCTCCCCGCTCTCTGGGGCTGCTGGGCGAGCGCTCCACACCTGCGTGCTTGGAAATACTTCTCCATAGCCAGAAATGCCAGAAGATTTTAACATGCGTGCTGACAGCTTGGAAATCACCATGTTTAATAACAGAAAGCTGAAGGGAAGCTAGATAAACAGAAATACTTTCCACTCACACGCTGTCCTGCTCCGTTTACATTATTCCAGGCATGCAGGAGATTTGTACCTATCTAGGTGCTTACACCGACTCCATCACCATGGTATCCAAGCAGCTCGCAAGTCTTTAAAAATAGAACTAATAGCATTTTCTCCTTATTTCTTCCTTTCAAGCTTTCAAGAGAAATGCTTGCTTCATTTATGGCTTTATTTATTCATTTGTTTGCGAAAGACGTGGAGCCAAGCAGAGAGCTTCCCCTTGGTGTTGGGGGAAGAGAAAAAAAGAAAGAAAGATGAAAAAGAAGAATTTAAAAGAACTGTCTGTGTAGTTAGGTGAGTCCCAGTACCTGTGGGTGCTCCTACATCCATGGGGACTCCTCACACATCCCCTGTCCAATCCCAACTCACGGAAGCCCCGACTGCCGCACCTTACCCGGGTGGGATGGGGAACTGGGGGGAAGAAGAGAGAGAACGAGCGCTGTGTAATTCAGATCAAGCCTATACAGGCTTGAATTAATGAGAGCTGAGACCCAGACTCAAGGAAATGGTCCCTGCAACCTGGGTACTGCCTGTCTGGTAAGCGCCTGCCGGGCCAGGGCAGCGTACCCGATGCACGCCAGGCACAGTTGGGGGGCTTCCTGCCACCCCCTGCATCCCAGCCCCTAGGAAACAGCATGTCATACTCAAGGGAAGGTGCCTGGCACAGCATGGCAGAATGCAGGGAAGATGAATGGTCTTTGGATTGCTTCCCCCACTCCGCTGCTTCCTTCTATCTTCCCAGGCTGGACAAACAGTGGGGTGTTATCCCTTCCTGCTCTTCTGCCGCCTCTTGCAACAAGGGCATTTTCCTGAATAAGATGGCAGGAGCCTTGCTGATCTCTTGATGAGTTTTTCTTCATCCCTACAGCCTCCTGAAGGTACAGACACATCCCCAGCCATTTAGGAACATGGATGTGAGGGGGAGTGTGTTCCAACCCATCCGACGGCACAGGGGGACACGGCACACGCGCTGGGGGGCTCAGGATTTGGAGATGAGACTCTATTGCCACAAGCTGTCCAAGAGCTATCCAAACCTCCCCACAGGACCTATGGGTTTTGCATACAGCATGCAGCCCTTCCCCAGCAACATGTCCCCCGACCCCCTGCTTGGGAGCTCCTCATCCACAGACACACACAGAACACAGCAGAACGATGCCACAAAACCCCAAGGAATGTGGTAAGGGAACAGTGAGGACACTGTCCCCTTCCTGGGCTCCCCTGGAAGAAGGAAGCAACTTCACTCCCTTCATTCTACAGCTCTCCATGAGAAGGGGGAAAAATTATATATATATGTATATCATAGCAAAACTATTTAAATCAGGCAGGAAAAACCCAGTTCTTTCATTGGTATCTTCTAGGACTGTGGAAATCAGATGGGTGGGAAAAACCCCCATAAAGCTCGTTCAGACCACCTATTCCATATCTAGGCCAATGCGGAGGAGTATTCCCTGCAGATCCCCGGCTGCTCTCTCCTGCTTACTGCGGAATAATCACAGCGAGCAACGTGACTTCATGCTTCCCCAGAAGCAAACTCCTGCATCCCCCTCACAGCCCCGAACCCGCCGGGCTCCCACCGACCACCTCGCCCGGCCTTGGATGCGTCAGCAAGTCCCACTTCCAGTAAGGATGCAGCTCCAGCACGTGCTGCTGGAAACCCTTCCCATCTCCGACTTGTGACCACGCTCAGCGCAGAAGTTAACCTCTGAGATTTATTCTGTCCCATTTTGCCACCGTAATAGAGAAGGAAGAGATACTAATTAGCTCAGTGCTGCTGCAGGAATGCATGAATATTAATGCAACCATCCAAACTAATTTCACCAATTACTACTATTACAGCAGCTCTATTACAATTCATAAACTGAGGATTGATATGAAGATCACTCTTATTAAGAGAGTGAGAACAACTGTTAGTCGGGCTCCATCGTGCCTCAAGATGCTACTAACAAGGTCAGAAACTTTTTTATATATAAAGTAATAATAAAAATCTAAAATACTTTAAAAATAAAAAAAATACATATTTATCATTCATTAGGAAAAGATGCCCCACCCAGTTTTTGGAGATGCTTTTATAGCCATTAATCCAAACAGTAGGATCTACAACCTGGTGTTTTATTCCCACCCAGGCATCTCCCTTCTGCCTGTGCCATCCAGCTCTGCTGGGTCTTCATCTGACACGTTAGCAGGTCTGCCTTGCCATCACAAACATACCCAGAGCTTTCTTCACCACCTGTTGGGTGAAGTTTAGTTTCCCAAAACTCTCCAGCACAGACCAGTCAGCACTGGGAAGGACAGAAAGACCTGTGAAACCAAGGAACCGATTCCCAATTCGGGACCTTTATTCTCTTTCTGCATTTCTCACTGACCCCCTCCTTCAAAGTGTCTGATCCCAGAAAGACATCAGTACAGGAAAGGGCTGATTGATTATATGGGCACTTTCATTGTGTGCACAGCGTTGCATCCCTGTGTTTGTCTCCTTTGGTAATGTGTCCCCCCCAGCTGCAAACACTGTCAGTACTTGGAAATTATAAAGCTAAAGTCTACTGAAACTACGAAGGAATTAAGCCATTTCACAGGGGAAAGACACACATTAAGACTGCGTTATCAAGTCATGCTGATTTGGAGTGACGGCACAGTATCACTCCTGTTCCTGAACCAAAGGCTACCCTGCTCTACAACCGTCCACCCACTGTAAACAGCTACCACCTGTACAGATGCCCAGTTTACGAGATTCCCAGTGCTACGAGACATCAAGTACCTGACACACACAGCAGAGCAACAGAAATTTAACTCTAAACAACAAAACCACACTCATATGAAGGTGACATGGGCTGTGGAGACGAATTTCCAGTTCTGCCTGAGCACTGACCACCACCACGGCCCTCAACCCCCGGCACCACAGCTCCCTGGGAGTCTCGCCACGAGCAGGGCTCTCCCACACTGAGCACATCCTGCGCCCTTGCACCGGGGCAAGGAGCCATCTTCTGCATTCATTTCCAGGGGAGCTAGGGAGCAGCAGACACCTCGAGGCACTTTGTAGTGGGTGAGCATCCATTTGCTGAAGAGCTGCTGCAAGCGAGCTAGCACAGCATCCCAATGACCAACTCTGGTCCCGATGGTCCCAACTCTCACACTTTAGGCTTGGCTAAAGATTGAGCCTGTGCATCGTCTAGCACCGTGCCAGGTGCTTAACAAAGATCATCTATA
This sequence comes from Hypotaenidia okinawae, assembly GCA_027925045.1. Lineage (NCBI taxonomy): Eukaryota > Metazoa > Chordata > Aves > Gruiformes > Rallidae > Hypotaenidia > Hypotaenidia okinawae. Next base: position 22,362,575 of record BSDF01000011.1, on the reverse strand, counting down.
TTTCAGGGGAAGGGCCACTCAGTTTAGTAACAGGCAACGCAAACGCAGGGTCTAAGCATGAGTTTCCTTTCCTGCAGCTGCTGGTGCACAAAAGTAGGGGGAAAGAAGCAAAAATAACCCCACTGGTGCTGGCTGGCGGAGGAAGCTGTTTGCACCATCACACAGATCAGGCTGTTACGGACCAGATGCAAGACTCACCGAAATTACACAGCATCCTGTATCCCTAATGGCCTGCAATTTTAGAGGAAAACAGCTCCTCTGCGAACCGCCTGGAAAAACGCAGGAGCCTTGCAGAGGTTTTTTTCTCTGCTTCCACCTGCTGGCCAGACCATAATAATTCCCGATGGCGATGAGCACTGCGGATGGGAGTCAGAGCCACTCGTGAACTGCTGATGGATGGGTCGTGCCTGGGGCCAAAGCCTGGTCACCGCACTGAAGCTTTGCTGATGTTCCCTGCACAGCGCGATGGGGCATCCAGCAGCTCGCTCCTTTCTGGAGATGCAGGAGCGGGATCAAGCTCTGCAGTTATGGGCTGGATCAACGGCAGGTCCTTCATTCCCTGGGCGTTAATGGTAAATTCACACAGGGAAACCAGGCACACCCCATAAAGGGAGAGCAAAGATGGGAACAGAGCCTCTGTGGCAGCCCATGATGTCTGCGGTGATCTCAGTGAAGAGGAACTTAGCAGATAATAATTATTTGGGTGAAAAACGCTCTCGACACTGAATCATAGGAGGGGTTTTTTTCCAGAAGGGACACTCGCTGAAAATTGGAAGATACTCGTGAAAATTGTTCCTAGAGATAATTACTATTAATGACTTTCATCCAGGATGAATGTCGAATTAGATCCAAATTCTGTGGCGATGTGCACTCAAGTACATAACATGGAATTTGAACGTAAATCTACTCACTTGCTAAAAAATCAGACTATCTGTTGTGGTCACCATCAATGTAAACATCTCTATGGGGTATTCTTCCATTCTTGGGTGACAACCCCCGTGGACACTGCCCAACATGTAGGCACGGAAGTGATGCTGATGAGGTGAGACCAGCTTGTTCATCTCAAATGCAAACCTTACTCTTTGGAGGAAGCTAGTGTCTCAAACGGTATTTGCTCTATCACACTGAGCTTGGATAAACATAAAGTGTATCCTAAAGCCCAGCTGAAGTTCAGTATTCCTAAAGGACAAGGAAAGCTCTCTAACACTGGAAACCCAAGAAACAAGCACTGAGAGCTGTGAGCTATTTATACAGGTCCTTTGCCAAATGTTTCTGTACAAGATTGGAAAGAATCAAAAACAAGCCAGTAATGTAGTTCAGCTATTCACACGGGCCTGTCTCATCCCCTGCATTAATAATTTAACAAAATTGTGGCACGCCACATACATACACAGACAAAAAAGGAGCAAAAAATGCTGCAAAGGGTTATTTCAAAACAAAGTAAGTGTGGGAATGTGAAAAGACCACTTCAGAATGAGCCCTGTCATACCCTTCAAGCAGCAGCTTTCATTTGCTTCCTGCTTTTTATTTTTCTTTTTTTTACATAAAGTGCCTCTCACAAATATTGTTTATGTCACTCCAAACACAAAGGACATCAGTTCCAGCAGGAACAGCATTATGCAGGAGCATCATAGGAGGCAGCGTCAGTGGTAGCCAAGGATAAGGATAAGATAGAGCTCGAGTTTCTCTTGTTTTGGTGAACCCAACCAAGCAAGCAGATCTCCCAGCAGCAGCTATTTATAAATGCAACATCATCAACTGTTCTCATCGTGGGGCAGCAGTGCTGTGATGTCCATTCACATGCCCAACTCACAACAGCTAACACGATGGACAGCGATGGTCTTCCACAGAACTCACCATTTCCTTGTCATCCCACAAAATCATTTGCATCTTGCCAAAGAATTACATCCAAATAGCAGTTTTCAGATGGAAGCTGCCAGCCCTGGAGCAGCAGGGGAAACACTGGGGAGATGCTCGAGGCCCCAAGCTGCCTGGTTGGGAAGGAGGAGGGAGGAACAGCTCGTGGTGCATGAAGCAGGGAGGACAAGGAGCAGAGCTTCCCCAGGCCAGGGCTGAGGCAGGACAAGGACTCTGTTTCTCACTCCTCGCATTCACCGAAGCTGCAGCAGTGCTAACAGGATAGAATCTAACAAAAGTGTCCAATAACAGCAAAGCAGCCATATTTAGACCAAAAATCAGTACTGAAAACGTTCCAACCTGTTTTTTAAGTAACTGCATTCTTTGCCATGTCTCCTTTTATGGCCCTGTTTCCCACCAAGGACCAGGTCTTCGATGTTTTCCCCCACAAGGCCTGTAAGCTTTTTCTTTTTCTGCTTTTCTCTTTAAAGATACTGCCTGAATTTCCAAGCTTTTCATATTTCTCTGCTACATATCCCTGCTCCATCTGGCACTTGCAACACCTTCCAATTTAGATTCATCTGGATTGCATCCAGCAACAGCTTCAGAAATACTGAAACGGATGCCTTAAACAATGTCTCTTCGACTTCTCTTCCACCTTTTGCACCAGTGGAGGAGGGAGCTGTCAGACCTTCCCACCCTCTCTCCCACAGAGGAGCACTGAGTGCTCCCGACTCTGCTGCACTCACCAAGAGCACTGGAGGAAAGAGCTCTTGACTTTGAGGCTGCCTGGGTGGCTCCGGCCTCAGGCACTGAGTGAGTCCCACAGGCCCTGGGCAGCCGCTGCTTTCCTCCACTCAGCCTCCCTCCCAATCTGCCCCTGCAAGCAAAACCCCATCCACTCTTCAATTATCTGCTGCCACCATCTCTCTCCCCATCTCTGCCAGCTGCCTATAGCTCTGCCGTCACATCCTCTGCCAAAGGGCCCGAGTGCCACCAGACAGGCAGGTCCCCCATCCCTGAGCCACCTCCTGGAGCTCTGCTGCCTCATGTGCTGCGCCCAGGGCTGGGGACACAGCAAGGTGTCACGGGGATCCTTCGTGATGTTCACGCATCCCCAAAGTGCAGAGGATTAGGCAGTGGCTTCCTTCTGGAGTCCCGTACCCAGAGCCATGAGCAGGAGCAGCAGCACGGGCATGCAGGGCCACCTCGGCTGATGCTGAGCCCAAACCCAGAGCAAGCCCCATGGCGTGCTGGTCCCCACAGCATGCTGGCACCCACAGCGTGCTTCTACACCCCCAGCAGCACCTATCTGCCTCCATGCCTGCCCAGACCCTTCTCACCGAGGCCGTTTTACTCCTGAGCAGCTCGTGGATTTACAGACCTGTAACCACTTCCCAAGCTGCTGGCATGACACGTATATACATCTATGAATATTTAAGTAGCTGAGGCATCGGTCACATAGATTTCATCTCCACGTTCACAACTACCTACTCAGTATATACGCCACAGATGTATTTAACCGACTCCATTTTCTTCTTTGTTTTCTTTTCATCTTCGTGATTACCGCCCATCAGTCAGTAGGAAGTTACATCTATAATTCAAAACAGACCTTCAAACCTGGCTTCTGTTTATAATGAGGGGGTAGTGTAGCATTGATCTGGCTCCTCGTGTGCTGTAATAAATATAAATCAAACTTGTAATCCTTCCCGTTTTTAAACGCAAACCCATCATCAAGTAGCCAGCCTTACTTCAGGATATTTCAAGTGCTGCTAATTTTTCAAGTACGTATAGAAACTAATTCTTCATCCCCCTATGGCTTAAACACAAGGGGAACTTCATCTGCAACTGCTTCCTGACTGTACCTTGGGTGTGAAGAGGATGAAATCATCCCCCTTCACACAGAGCATCTTCAGGAGAGGGACTGCTTTGGTTCGGAGGGGTTCGGTGCAAAGGGGGACACATGGGCTGTGCAAAGGGCTGGTCACATGCAGTTCCACACACAGTTTGGAACCCCTGCGAGTTTCTGCCACTCTGTGAGGACCTCTGTAGCAACCAGCCCTCGCAGGGAGCCCCTTGAGCAGAAGTGCTGTAGAGAATACACAGCGTCTGTGACCGCTCTCTCTTCACACAATAGAGTGATTTTAATTCCTGAAACTATTAACAAGCGTTTGCTCCTTTTTTACAGGGATCACAAAGAAAGTTAGAGCAGAAAATAAGCAGGAAAAGCAGAAGTAGTCAGAAGGAATGTAGAAAGATCCCTGTTCTCTGCAGGCGCTGCATTCCCACAACCGCTGCGCCCGGTCACCTTGCTGCCCGAACAGATGCAGCTGCCCAGGGGATGCTCTGGAGCACCCAGAGGGCAAACTCTCTGCCTAGACCCAAAAAGTCACCCTCACACCCGACTGCAAGCCCATCGCCACCATGGGAGGAATTTTTATTATGTAAATTATTATCTGTCAGTGGGTTTTCATGGCCACAGGACCCCGGAGCATTGGTTGGCTGGGGGGAGCTGGGCCAGCCCGGGGGTGATGCTGGCACCAAATCCCCCCTCAAAAGAGCTCAGTGATGACTGGCAAATCATGCCAGGCAGATCCCAGCCCTGCTCCTGACCCCATGCCAGCACACTCAGCAGGGAGAGTGGGGGTTGGACCCAATGATCTCTCGAGGTCCCTTCCAACCCCTACAATTCTATGACTGACCCCTCTTGCAAGGCAGAGCCAAACCTCCCATCCAAGAACACTCCAGGAATTTATTCCAGCTCTCACACGGTCTTCCTGGAGCTGGTGATTTGCCAACTTTCCTGGTCACTAACACCAGTCCGGGCAGCAAAGAGAAATATGGTATCTGGAACAAAACACTCATTTTGGGGTGTGGAGAGGTGGCACAGCCAACCCATCTCACAGACACTGGCACCCAGCACTGAGAGGAGAAATCCAGGAATGGAAAACATCCCTTATCCCAGCAGCATCAACATGCCCGGAGGTGCAGGGATACCTAATTTCTAAAAGCAGAGGCTGCACGCAGCAGCTAATTGTGCACCATGTGTGAACGAGGCATTGTGCACTGAAATGCTGGATTAAGCTTTGAGAAGAGAAAATCATCTTTCGCTTACAGTGCAAGACAAAGCTGCTGTAAAGACTCTCCTTCACACAAGTTCTATGGGAAAATGTCTTACACGTAATTAAATGATACAGTTAATAAAACCCAAGCATCAAAGGGAAGGGAAAATAAAGGTTTCCAGGCAAGGAAAAAGATGTTTTCAGATCTGATTTCAAAATGATGTTGCATAAATGAGAAAGCAAATTTAACATTATCATACTCTATCATTAGGAGAAAATGAGAACAATCTACTTATCACTAAACTGCATTTTTTAAACAAAAAACCCACTTAAAACGAAATACATGGTTGATATAAAGACCATAAAAGCTGGGTTATTCACAACAAGCCAGGCTGAAGGGGTTCAGCTGCAACATCCCGTCCTATACACTGGGTTCAGAGCTGCTCTGGAGGCATGGATCCCCCATCAGACCCATGGACTGAGGACAGGCTGTCTCCGAAATTCTCACTGCAGGATAAGAAGTCAGAAACATCTGCAAACACCTGATTTCCTCTGGTACAAACAAAGGAATAAAACAAATTAGCAAGGTGAGTTGCCAAAAGTCTCCATTTGGTAGCAATTCTCTCCACTCAATAAATTCAACAAGCCAATAAACCTTGGTTAGTACAATCTCCCTCAAACCTCAGCGAGGGAGGTGGTTCCACTCACCCCCCATAAGCACTGCTAGATGCCAGCTCCAGATTCACTTCCAGTCCAGATTCAGAAAACGTAGAAATTTAAAAGTAATTCCAGGGTATAATTTATCAAAATGATTCTGTCCATACAGTGACTGAATTACCCTTTCAAAATTTACCGGTACCACTGAAGTGCCAGAAACACAACTGATACCCAAGGAACTTGGAGACACTTGAGGCACCCTGAGAAGTCAGGCTTTAAACACATAAGCAGCACACTGAAGTTCACTGCAGCGAATGAGGCAAAATTAAAGGTGCTCAGCTGCTTCACCAAACCCACAGCGATGACGGTATCCACCCGTGGTTACTCAACCCTACGTGATTTAAAGAAAAGCAGTGGCTGTCCCTGCCCGAGATACTTTTGTAGGCAACAGAAAGATAAGTAAAAATAGAATCATAGAATCACAGAATCACAGGGGTTGGAAGGGACCTGGAGAGCTCATCGGGTCCCACCCCCTGCCAAAGCAGCTCCCAGCTCATATTGCACAGGGTGGTGTCCAGATAGGGCTGGAATCTCTCCAGAGAAGGAGACTCCACACCCCCTGGGCAGCCTGGCCCAGGGCTCCCTCACCCTCACAGGTTGGTGCGGAACTTCCTCTGCTCCAACTTGCAGCCATTGCCCCTTGTCCTGTCCCCACAGACACTGAAAAGGGGCTGGCTAATTCCCCCTGCATTCCATGCTTAAGATAATTATAAACATTAATTAGGTCCCCCCTTGGTCTTCTCTTCTCAAGACTGAACAGTCCCAGCTCACTCAGCCTTTCCTCACAGGGGAGATACTCCAGGCCCTTCATCATCTTCGTAGCCTCCTCTGGACTCTCTCCAGGAGATCCCTGTCCTTTTTATAACAAGGAGCCCAGAACTGGACACAATGCTCCAGGTGGGGCCTGACCAGGGCAGAGTAGACATGTTATTTGAAAAATGAACAACCCAGGACACACCTTGCCTGTTACTGCTATGGGGCAATGGGAGACAATTCTCTTAGGGAGGGGGTGCAATGGGAGACAAGCGAGCAGTGAGTTGGTCTGGGGACAGATAGAGAGCTCCCTGGACTGGCTGTGGCCAGGACCAGCAGCCTGGACCAGCAGCCCGGACCGGCAGCCCATACCTCTGCTCCATCCATCCATGGCTTTCCCCTGGTTTATTCCAGGGACAGGGACAGACCTCCCCCCGCATCCTGCGGGAGCAGGGCTGCGGCTCTCATGTTCAAGTTGCTACCCATGCTCCTCATCCCTTACGCTTGTGTGTGGAGCTGGTCACCAGCGCTGAAGAATGCAGAAGATCCATTATGAATGCTGTGGAGCAGGGGGAGCAAAGCACACACAGCCAGCCATGGAACCAGCGTGCAAAACCCGCGGCTTAACTCCGCCAACTACGCCAGGGGAAGCAGGGATGCTTGAACACGCGAGCCTTAAGACGCCTCAGAATAAAGAGAGGCTTTTGATATATATTTAATTGCAAAACTCAAAGAAAATCCAAAAGCAACCTGAGGTGAATAACTGAGATGAGAGATTCAGTGAGGAGAGCTCAGAGAGACGCCAAGAAGCGCACATTTCCCCCCAGCTGAATCCTTTAGACAACACTTCAAACAAGGAACTGAAATCTCGACGTGGAAGTGGCTGCTCAGCACTCCAACAATCCTGGGCAAGGTGTGCAGCCTGAAAAATTCAATCCCTTAACAACGGGGAGAAGGGTATTATGTATTATCATGTATGTTCTCAAAGCAGACTGAGATTAACCCCAACAAAAAAAAAAAAAAAGAAAAAGGAAAAAAGAGAGAAGCCCAGCAAAGGCTTAAGAAGGGAGTGCTTTTCCCAGGTCTAGTTGTGGGAATGCTGAAAATTTATGGTACTTCCCTTTTAGCACCCAAGAGTCTCTAGCAGCCATAGCCAGCGGTAGATTAAGCAGTTAAACTGATAAAAGAGAGTACGTGCCACAGATTTCTGGCACCAGTGAAAGGACTGGGTGGTTTCACAAATCCAAGAGGCCTCTCTCATCGACTTCTCCCTGAAAATTGTGGCAATGTTATTTTTTCCCCCTCACTCTGAGCGTTTTCTCCTTTTATTTTAGTCTGTAACTCAGGAAGGGAGGAGTAATTTTTTTTCCCTCCATCTGGCAAACAATACAGGTCATCTCTACCTGCTTTAAACCTCCTGGGAAAAACACCCTCATGGATGCAGCGGGCAGCTGGCGGCAGGACCGCCACCTCCGCGGCGCATCTGATTGCCGGGGAGCTGGAAAACATACAAGCAATTATTTTTCTCCCTTGAAGCAGCAGCCAACCCCTATCACAACTCCCTAGTTCATCAACGAGGCTGCTGCGCGACGGGGAAACGAAGGCAGGCCCTGGTTATGCAAGCGCTTCCGCGGTTCCACACGCGCGTGATGCGCTTTCCGCTGACGCTCATTGGGACGGGCGCTGTCTTACTCACTCCTGCTCAAGAGATCACCCTGCAGAGCAGCTCCCCCCAGTTCTTCCCGCAGTCCCTAATAAATAATGCCTTATTCCAGCAGGAAACGTGAAAGACGCTCAGGTTGAATAGCTGGTGAGGTAAATGGGAAAGCTGGGAGAAGTTTTCTCTGCTTTGTCCCAAAGCCCAGCAGCCAGCTGTGCCAGATGTTTCTGCACTGCAGCCCATCCACAGAGATACCCCCAACAGAACAGGGTGAGTGTCAAAATAGATGATGCGTAAAGCCAGAGACAAGCATGTGTCCTCTCCCGAATCACAGAATCACAAAGTTGGAAAAGACCTTTAGGATCATCAAGTCCAACCGTTCCTGTCCCCTACACCTGAGCTGTATTTTAAAAGCACCCTGAAAGATGCTGTGTCTAACAATTACCTGTGCCTGGACCTCCTCCTGGGCGCTTGTCGCTTGCCATGTTCCTGTCACCACAGCATCACCGCCTGCACAGCCCTTCCCATGCATCAACCCTGTATTTCTACCAACTGGGTGGGAAACAGAGACCCAAAGCAAAGCCATGATGAGCCCTTGCTATGAAAACAGGATGTTGCAGCTGAATGGCATCACTTGCCCCCGTTCCATTTTTTCCCTTCAGCCCCAGATTACTGAAACAACCAGTCCCTGAGCTGAGGATGCCTTCTGCTTCTCCTCTGCAGAGGGTTCATGCCATCCCTCCCAGCCCAGCCCAGGCTCCCCGCAGGCTTTTGCCAGTGGAAATACAGCCTGAGAGCTGCCCAACGCCAGACCCGCCCTGGATTGAGACTCCCTATTAAGAAAAGGGATCCAACTCTCTTCCAGCTGAGAGCAAGGGGCTGAGCAGCTCCTGCTGGGGGCCGCCCTGCAGCGCTCACCCAATGGAGGGACAAGGGACATTTAGGAAAAGAAAACTGAAATAAAGAACAAGAAGCCATCTCAAAGGAGGCTCCCACGCTGCAGTTTCAAGATGTGAAATGCAATTTCATTTGTAGAGGGCAGGAAAACCAGACTGCAGCTGGTGCTGGGCAAATGGAGCAAAGAGCAGCCTTGGGCACCCAGGAGAGCAGAGCTGCAGGGCTGGGTTTTATGTAGGCTGCCACACTCCCGAAAGGTAAAGTGTTGGAGATATTGGCACAGAATGCGGCTGAGATCTTGGCTATCTGCTCACTGATTCAGAACAAACCCACCCAAATCTCCATCGAAGGATGAATTATGTCACAGTTGAGAACAGATGCTCGAGCGTACAGTGACAAAAACTATAAATACATTATGGCTGCGGATTATATAAACATACGTACTTGTGAGCATCCTGCACCGCGAGACACGGCTCAGCCCGAAGCCATGAGCACAGAGAACCAGGGGCTGGAAGGGCTCTGAGGAGCCCAGCTCAGCAGCCACTGCGGCATCACGTCTGTGTCGGCCCTTCGGACCCTGGGACTGCACAGAGCAGCTCGGAGGCTGTTGGAGCAGCATCCCTCACAGCAGTTTGTATTCCCTCCTTCAACGTACCCTGCAGCAGTCAGGGAATAGCTGGTCAGCTGTGACCCTCTGGAAGCTCCTAGGTCTTAGGATGGAGGGATTCCGCAACTCAATGCTCCATAAGAGAAAGCCCCATGTCTCAGCCCTGACCTGCTGGTGCTTTCCAGTGCTACTCTGTGCAGACCAGTGAGCCACACACTGTCCTGCACCCCACTCGCCCCATCCCCACCCCTCTGCAGCAGCGGGGACATCCCAAAGGACAAGCTCCCCCTGAGCACCAGGATCTTGGCTTGACAAACCCTGTCGAAGCATCAAAAAAAAAAAAAAGAATCACTACATCACTTCACACATTCTGTTGTTCTTTTTGGCTGGTGGAGCTTTTCCTCTCCAACTTAAGACAATAAAATAATTGTGTTGTTGAGGAACGTTTCTCATTTACGGATCTCGAAGCGCTGAAGGAATTCATTAGAGTATTTCCTAACAACAACAAAGTGGTTTGCATTAACTCCCCAAACCCAAACCAAGCAGGATCTAACAAGAGCTGCGATTTGTGCACGAGAGCCAGTGGCAAAGGAGGGAAAACTCACAGATTTGTGGGGATCATTCTCCCTCCAGTCCTGACCCAGGTGGCAGAGCCAGCACAGGGGGCTGCTGGGACATGCTGCGGATGCCCCATGCCGGGCACAGAGAGATGGGATGGAAGATGCCCGCAGCATGGCTGGGGTGCCCTGGTTAGTGAGCGCTATCCTACACACACACTGGCTGGTTCAGGTGTGAGAGGCTGAGGAGGAGAAAGCTGAGAACAGGTAAGGAAATGCCTCATCCTGCAGCCAAGCCTGAGCCCGCACGTCTGCTCCGTGCACCCGAAACACTGGCACGTGCTGAGCCCTGTGGCAGAGGATGGGAGCTCTTGGGCAACAGGTCACTGAGACACAGCAGGAAATGCTTTAAACATCTGCCCTTCAGACTTTTGGGGCTCCAGCTCCATGCCTGCAAACCCCAGCGGAAGAGCAGAGGCTGCGCCGTGCTGCTGAGGACTGGTGCTCCCCAAAAGTCAAGGAGTTGGCCTGATACCACAGAGATGGGTGGCTAATCCAGAAGGGAAAGAGCATAATCCATCCCTCTGAGAAGGGTGCAACGCTACGGCAGAGGACCACTGGAACCTGAGAGCCTCCCAATGAAAGCTGCCTCCGCTCTGTTCCTCCTGCCCCCAGAACATTATTGGTGACTTGGGGAGCAAGCAAACAGAAGACACAATCTTTGTTTGACAGAGAAGGAACTTCACCTTGCCTTCAGGGAATACATATTAAAATTTAATTCTCATAAATACCTTTTGCAGCTCACACAGTTAATTAGATTGAATCCATCTAGTTTTCAATCCATTAAATAAAGTTTTCCATTGATTTACGGATTATAGGTTGATACATCACAGCAAAGCTCCTTCCGGTCCTGTTATCCCACTTGAATCCCTTTTAAAAATATTACTCAGTCTCAAATCAATAGCTACCCCTGCGCAGGGAAAGAGGGATATGAGCAGGTATCCAAACACAAGCATTAAACCCCCGGGTGAATCTTACCCTAAGCACTAAGAAAACATCATCCAAGTGTGGGGAAGGGATATCCCAATACAGCAGAGTCCCTGGGAGGGGGAAAGGGAGGCAGAGGAGCAGAGCCCTTTGACACGGCAGCACCGTCTCAGGGAATGGGTACCCACGGCTGCAGTGCCAAAACCAGGGCAGGGTGATGCCCAAAACGTCCGACCAAAGCAGCTCGTTAGTTTGCGCTCTCTCCTAATTTCATTTCTCACCGTAACTTCTTGTCAGTACCAAGAAGATGATGACTAGCTACAAGCCTGTTCCATCTACAAAACAGAGCACACCTCAGAATTCTGGTTTTTGTACCCATTCTGGTATTTTTTACATGCTTGTCAGCCGCGATTGGGTTAGTTTAGGAACGCATGACATTTTCCACAGAAAGGGGAAAATATATCAACATGATAATTATGTTGTAAAGAATGCGTTTTAAAAATCATTCCTCAACAAGTACATTCTTCTCCCAAAGCTTTAACCAGTTCAACAGCTCATGAGTCATCTGTCTACTTGAAGATGCTCAAGAATGACTAATTTAAATTTTAAAAGTAAAAACACGAGAGCTACATACTTGGAGCTGCAGACCACATTCATCTCTGACAAGAGCTCGTAGATGAGGGCGAAGTAAGCAAACAATTTCTGCTACAACCTAGGTGGAAGGACTTTTTCCTTGCTGCTGGGAAGGTCCCTGGGCCGTTCATCCCACTCTCAGGTCCCGTTCCTCCAGCCCCTGAGCTCTTTAATCCCACAGCAACAGGCAGCAGTGGATAAGCAGATTGCTGAGAGAACTGTAGCACTGGGCACTGGTGCTTTTATGGATTAATCCACGAAGACTGGCAGTGATGCCAGCACTTGCAGACGGACAGCCCCAGCACAGCAGCTTAGCAGAGGACCAGCCCTCTTCAAGGAGCGGCAAGCGCATCCCACAGTCCATATGTGATGCTGGAAGTCCAGGAGCACGAGGAGGCGGTGAAGACACAAGCATGGGGTTAGCACAGAGAACTCCATTCAGTTATGAATCACACATTTTTTTTCTCCATTATTAAGGACAAAGTTAGTTAATAAAATCAGCAGATCTGTTACTAGGTTCAGTTCCAGTCGCTTTGACTGTGCTCAGGCTGTGAGACTCCTGCTGGGAGCGCGTGGGGCAGAGGGAATAAATAAATAGCTATTTTTTTACCCACTTAGCTCCTCTACCTGGCAATGTCTGTCTAGCGAGTCGGGGAAGATTGAAATATATGAACCTGTGGCAGAGCTTTTTTAATATTCCCAAAGCCGAGCTCAGGAGATCGGCTCCTCCTGGGGTGACAGATCCATCACAGGCAACAAAATGCAATTTAAATACTTTCATGGCAGAAAAGTTATAAGGTATAAAACTTCAGCATTTCCGATCTCCCCTCTCTTAATCACATTTTTATAGCTGTGAAGAAGGAACATTTGTGTTATTACTTTAAATCTGAAGACTGAGACAAGCCGCCGGCACAATGAGGATCCACATTAGAGGAGGACAGCTTTGCCAGAGCCTCAGGGGACCCCTCCTCCCTCCCAGTTGGGTCCTGTGCCCCACCATTCCCTAATAAATCACTTTCCTGCAGCTGATTTATGCTATTTTTAATACCAACTGTCTCCAACCTTTGTTCAGTACTGTAAGCCTGCCTGGCATGGCCTAGCACCACAGGAGGACAGCAGCGATGAGGGACCCAATTCAAGGAAAAAAAAGGTCTACACCTAAATATTCCTTTTAAGGTTAGACTGAAGAAATGTCCCCCCAGCCCAGTGAGGTAGCTGCACGATGCCACGTGCCAGCACTGTTTATTTATGGTGCCAGCATGCTGTTCCCATAACTTTCCCCACGTTACGCAACAGTACCAGGATTAAGCTCGTTATTACCGGCTCATCCAGCTCTTCCTCATGAGTAGAGCTGAGATTTCGCTTCCCTTTGCCAGGCTGGAGGCTCAGGGCACACACATAAACCTGTTACTAGAAAGCAGTGACACTGCACTGACAGACACGCTCCTATGCCAAGGCGGCTCCATCCATTCCGGAGCTGGTCCTCGCTGGCCCGGGAGGTCCCACCGATTCATAAACTGGAGATGAGCTCATCACCATGATGTTTGACTGTCTCCTCCATGCATTTGCCCTGTCTACTGATGCTGGTGCCCCATGCCTCAGCTGCACCTACTGTGTCTTGATCTTGCTCATTTGCTGGCTTTGTGATCTTTTTTCCCTATACTCTACATGGATTTTTTTGCAGATTTTGCATACTGCTTTTATTTAAATGAGCCTAAAATTATCCATCCTATCCTTCCCAAAACGTGAGCCCTATCTCCCTCCCCCGTGGTAGCTGCTTGTTTCATCTCTCCATCTACACAGCGCCTTCGCTTTGCTGGTTTCATCCAGCTCCAGTGCCTGCCACCGCTCCGTGCCCAACGCATCCAGTCTCCTTTCATTGTCTTCTCACACACTCTTTGATCTAAGTTTCTCCTGGCTGATTGTGTTTCAGCAAACGGATCTGCTTCAGAGAAAGCGTCTCCCAAAGACTTTTCTTCTCCTACATTTGTCTTCCAGGATGGTTTTCTGTCCTGCTTTGCCACATCAGTGCTTAAAAAGCTGCCTCCCAAGCAGCCACCACCGCCTCACGTAAACTAAAGACTTATGCCTCACATCTGGATCTCTGATGACAAGCATAAAAGTCCCACTGCTACAATTAGAGGGATTCTCTACTAACCAAAAACAATGTTCATTTTTCTACCTGCTTGTTAAACATCGCCATTGGACACACACAACCCATGACAGCCTGCAAGAAAAGACATGCTATGGGGTGAGGGATGGAGGGAGGGCTGTGGTTACTCCATCTCTAGCAGAGAACATCATCACCTCAGAGCTTTGCTGAAGTCAGAGACAGAGCCCAGACTTCAGATCTCACCCTGCCCATATGTCCTGGTTCACCACTGCCCATTATTCTGTGCTGCCCAGAACCCGCTCCCAGCACAAAGCAGCCCAGGGCAGGGGAGAGCGCTGTCTTCCCATCTCACTCCTTGCACCATCAGCACAATAAACCACACCAGAGCATTCCCAGTAACAGGCTTCACTTGGAATTACTGAGCCCTTACTGCACTTAGTAGCCTGCACATAATAAAGTGATGTTATAAATAGGAATATATCTTATTTTCCTTCCCTAGGGACAACCATTCCCATGGACCAGTGTTATAATACACTCCAGCTCAGCCAAACTTCAAGAGAGAAAGCTGTTACCAACTCAGACAATAATGAAAGTTGTTCTTTACCAGAATCCACCTCAGAACAGCCTCAGAAATGGCACTTATCATCCAAGCACTGGTTTCCCAGAACACATATACCTAAAATCCCTATAAAACCCAGCTCACTGAAAATGAAATCCATTTGCTTTCCTCTACACTCCCTGCCCACAGCAATAGTTTGTTTTAAAACCCGACAGAGCACACGCTGCCCTTGCCGTGGGTACCACGGGGCACACCAGCTCATGGGACTCATGTCCTCCTGACACCCCAAGTCGGTTCCTCTGGAATCTTCTACAGCAGAGGCCCCCATGACCCCCCTGAATTACCCACGGCAGCTCTCAGACACACAAGGCATGCAACTAACTAGCAGGTGTAACCTCACGAAGCCCCTGGAGACAAGTGTCTGAGCTATAAGCTGTGCTCCAACATTTCCCTGAGCTTCTCAGACCAGCACAGGTCTCACCTTCAGCCTCCCATGGGTCCCAGCTGCCCTGGGGAAGGGCCGCCTTCTGCACGAGGGATGAGTAGCACCACACAGGATGGCTGTAGGGACCACATCAGCTAACAGTGCAAAGCCCCAGTGACTGTGCCCGAGGTACTTGCATTTGCTTCTCCAGAGGGTTCGATTCTGCTGACAGCAGCAGTTACATGGCGGGGAGGAGAAGACAGAGGAGCTGACTTCACTCCATGGAGTGAAGTTGGATCCCATCTTCCTGGTTATTCCATCTTATTTACCACTGAGAAACACATTCCAGGGCAGCCACAAATCCCTGTTCCTTGGCTGATGGGAGAGACAACCCAAGCTGAAAGGCAGTGCCCAAACATGGGGGTTTAGAGAATCATCTTCAGCATTCATAAAAATGCAATATGAATATGCAAATGCATAGAGATTAGGAGACACATCCATGGTAAGTCGCATTGCCCACACTTACTACACAGAGTAGTAGCGTGGGTGCAGAGACCCGAAAATATTAGTGCGGGTGCAAAGGCTTGTGTGTGACACAGTTATAGTGCCCAGAGGAGAGATGGGAAGAGGTGATGTAACACGCAGCTACCTCAGCAGCATCCTCAAGGGAAAGAAGTTGATAACTCTGCCATCTAATAGAGACTTTGAAACTTCCTACTGATGCATTTCCCTCTGAAGGTCCTACAGCTACTCTTTACTGCAGTGACTATTTCAAAGCAGATGTTATGCTTTTATTTCAATTATTCTCTTTTTTCCCCTCCCTGTTTTTCAGGGAATGACAGTTTTCTACGCAGAACGGTTTATTTTATATTTTCAGATAAGCATTTGAAGAGACACTGTATGGATGCTAGTCCACAGCAAGCTCATCACACTCTCTCCAGTGTTTGATGCTGTCCTACTTTAAGGATCCCCAACACGATGCTGAGGCTCTGCCACGCAGACACATGCATAAACACCCTCTGTAATATATGCGTGCCTTTGAATTAAGTGTTAAAACAATGCAAAGCAGGGCATGCATTTCCGACTGACAGAGTTATCCCCATCAGCTGGGGCAAGAAGCCTCAGATTACCTCACTGATTAAAACCATACCCTCCTTCATGCTCATCAAACAGATAATGCACCTTATTTATTTAAAAACCAGCTAGCTACACCAAGTACTGCCTGCTGAAATTGAGGTTTCATCATGGCCTCAATGCCATTTGAAACGGGAGGAAGGTGCATGTCAAAGACATGTCTGGGGATTGAGAAGAAACATTTAACTTGGAATTCATAAATAATTCCCTGATACCAGTAAGCTCTATAACAAGCTCTTGTTAAATTCCAAGTCCTTTTAAATAAAACCACAACAGAGCTTCAGGGGTATTTAGGTACCAACATCTAAGCATGATTGCCTGAAAACCCTCTTCCAGCTACTGCAAGTGTGCCACGCCATGCCCTGCCCCGTGGTCTGAACTCCCCCAGGAGCACCATGGGGACTCCAGGATTTCACCCCCCAAGTCCAAGTGTTAGTGCTGTGACACTGATTTCATAAAAGCCCAGGTCCCCTCCTGGATCCAGCACTCGGAGCCAAGCAGCTCCCGCATTGAGTGTCCTGATGGATTGCAGCCAAAAGCAACCTGCCCGTGGAGCCAGAGCCCGCGAGGAGGATTGGTGGCAGCTTGATGCACTTCAGGTTGTGAAGCAGATTTATTTTTCACTCCCTTCTGAAGAGGTTAGAATTCACTAAGTAAAACCATAACCACCATTACCCCTTTTTTCATAATTTATAAACTTTCATACCTGCTACCAGGGTGGGTAAACGCAGGCAATCCAGGAACTGATCCCTGTCTCCTGACGGCCCCAGATGAGTATTTCTTCCCCTGAGTAGAGCAGCCTAAGTGATGCAGACCAACTTCATCTGTACAAGAACGACTAGTCATCTAGACTCAGCAGCTGAAGTAGACCTACCTGCAATATTTAACTCTCCCTCTCAAGCTCAAGTGTAAAAGCAGGAAGATTGTGCTCTACCACTGTTCTAGAAGTCAACAACACAAAGTTTCTGAGAGGGAAGCAATTCAGTATGTCAGTTTAATGGAGAAAACTGGGGAAAAAAAAAAAAAAAGGAAAAAAAAAGAAAAAAAAAAAAAAAAGAAAAAACCCAATGACTGGTAGCCAGAAAATTCTGTAGATCAAATGTCAAAGAGTAATTAAACGGAAAGGAGGATTTCTGTGGACCTGAATGCATAATTAGAAGGGAGCTACTGTTGAAGTGACACTGCTTAATAATCTCATTGTACCAGCTGACAAAAGTTGCATTCAGGGGAATTATTTCTGAATTATTTAGAATTGGTAGTTTGAAAATGAAATGGGAAACGGGTGCTTGTCCTGTTAAAGGCTGCTAATGCAGGAGTCTGCCCAACGAGGAAGCTCCTCAATTAAAACACTTGCAGCACAGTGCCATCGCTTATCAGCTGAGGCACGCTGGTACCGCCATGCTGTTCACCGAGTTGGGAAATTAAGAGCCAAGCCCAGGGAAGCGCTGTGCTCCCTCCCCTGACAGAGCTGTGTGACACTCAGAGCTGGATTCTAACCCAAGCCATGGCACACATCCTCTGCCTCACGCATGTCACCTGGGATACGCTGGTGCTGGGAAACACAGACTTCCCTGGTGTTACAACAGGACTCAGGCGCAACAGCAGTCCCCAGCACCTGGCCAGGACTGCGGGCTCCCCAGCAAGCTTACAAGCCAAAGTCACTTCCCAATAAATTCCCATGGACAGCAGCGGTGGCTGCAGTGCTGCCTGTCCGTTTGCAGGCAGAGAACAGCTCGCAGCGCCTGTCACCACTTCCACTGCTCCAGGGAAAGGGAACGGCTTTAAACACTTAAACCAGCTGCTGGGAGAGGCAAAAGCACAGGCAGGGAACAGGATGGGCTTTGTCTGGACTAGCATTAGATACACTTGTGGGCAACGAAGTTCTCTCCAGAGTCCGTGGAAAAACCACGGTGGGTCTGGGCACGTTTCATTGAGGAGTCTAGTTGAGGAGGAAACACCTGCACCCTACGAGGGTCTGCAGAAACCCACCTACTGCACATGATGGGCAGCATCCTTTTAAACTGAGAAAAGAGAAGCAGGAAGAGGAAGTCCTTGTTCTTTCCCAGTCCTTGGCTCTATGGATTGGGAAGGTGATGGGCCATGGCCTTGGCTTACCCTATTACCCTCAGCAGGTGCATGGGTCCTCAATCCACCTGAGAAAGATAGAGCTGGACATGAGACACAGCAAGAGTGATGGCAGCACTGGGATTTTTGCAGAATAATAGACTGATAGAATCACAGAATGCTTTGGGTTGGAAGGCACCTCAAAGATCATCTAGTTCTCATGGGAAGGGACACCTTCACTAGCCCACATTTCCCAAAGCCTCAAACAGCCTGGCCTTAAACACTTCCAGAGACAGGGCTTCCACAAAATAAGGTGGGGAAGAGGTACCTTAACCTATGCACTTCATCTTAAATCCACATTTGATTCAGCGCATGCAACCTTCACTCAAATTCTGCTGGCATTAAGCACTGTGGAAGAGCCCCCGAGCGGCTTTTTCTTCATCTGGCACCTCAGCACACATCACGTTGCAGACACACTCTGTTTTACTAACCCTGTGGGGTGAGAGGTCAGACACGATTCCATAGGCAGCCAGGGAAACTTCTCAGAGAGCTGCTGACTACCCCACAGAACCCAGTTGCCTCAGTTTCCCCCATTCAGGGAGCTGCTCATGCCCAGCCCAGGGAAGATCAGCTCAGCTCCCTATTTTCTCAGCAGGCTGCACACCTGACATCCAGAACTGCACCTCACCTTGCTGTCAGATGTACTTCTTCCCTTGCACTAAATTATAGATGTTAGACGATTCCGAGATAGGAGTGTTAATTATTAATAGGAATTATCTGAATTGATTTTCAATTACAGAATATTATTTTCTACTACATTGCAATAAGACTGCAGGAATTCCATTAAATTCAAAATGAGGATCATCAATTTCCATTAAGACACATGTAAACTAAATACATTATATCTCTGTTGAAGCCAATGATTTCCATTATCCATTTCCATTAATTTCCATTCATTTGAAGTGACTCCATTTGAAATGGGCTTTAACGACTTGATGGCTTATCAGTATTCTGGGCTCTCTAATTTGACAGGGACATAACCTAGCTGCTGTCACCTGCTCCTGCACATTCAGGAGTTGAAAACCTCTATTGAAGTTTGGGATCGACTGCGGCGGGCAGCCAGGCCCTTCAGACAGTCATCCAACGACAGCCGCCACTTCTGTCCCTGCATCACATCCGTCTTCTGCAGCCTGGCACATCCCGACTGACAGGCCAGGTTCCTTTCTCCTGATTAAAAATCAGGGAGGGAAGTGTTGTTTGGGGTTTTTCCCTCCCCCCGAAGCTGATTTGTCTCCTGACAGTGTCTGGGGTTGAGCTAAACCCACTGATCCCAGCTCTATTCCACCCCTCCAGACAATCTAAGCAGGGAGAGCATCTTCCCCGAGACACAAGTTTGGAATTCCGCAACACAAGCGGTGGCCAAGCGACTCTTTACCTCTCAGATGATGTGATGTGGAAGTTTAAAAACAGAGCCTGCCTTTGAAGAGGAGGAAAGCCTTCCGTGCACAGAACTGTGTTAATTAGGCTGCTTCCCTGTGAACCTGGGCCCACCGGCACCCGCAGGGGAGCGTGGGCGCAAGCGTAACGCTGCTCGCACGTAGCTGTCATGAGAAATGCTTGGAAGGTGGAGTAAGTGCCCGCCAGCAAGCACGTAGACGTGTCCCTGGGAAGGATTCCTGCAATGACAGGGTTTCTGGTAAACCTTAATCATGCTTCATTAATATTAGAGAGGAATCTCAGGCTGGGCTCCTTACTGGTGCCAAGTGCCACCACAGAGGACACGCGTTCTTGCCAGTTAAATGAGAATACTTCGGAGTAAGTCTGATAAGGAGGGATACCAAAGTCTGAGAACATGAAGCAGGAAGGGGAGAACATGTCTTTTTTTTCCTTTTTCTTTTTTTTGGCAACTTCATTTACATGCTTTTGAATGTCATGTGTTTAGCCTGACCCCTGGCCCATCCCCAGACTACAGCACAAATACTAGAACCTGACATGGGACGCTTCCAATCTCAGCTCCCCATTCCTCCTTGGCTCACAAACAAAAGCAGGATTTTTTTATTTTAGGGTTTTTTTTTTAATTTCCATCTTATTTTTATTCCATACCTTGATCCCCCTTCAACCTGCAGGACTGAGGAAAAGTCATCTGGCCACATTTTTCTCCAAAAGCACGAGATGCCTGCTGAGTCCCTGGCTCCTGCTGCATCAAGCCCAGGGCCATGCCCCTGGCAGGCAGGGCTAGCCCAGCATCGCTCCTGCAACGGGGATTCCTGATGCATCACGACTCCTGCACCCAAGCACATCAGGTTATGTCAGCTTGCATCACGTAGCAGACTGTGCTGGGATGACCTATTTACTCCTTTCTACTTTAGGGGTGAGACCAGTTATGACATGAGGAAAGCTGGGAGCGCAACAAGGAGGTTTGGAGATGCTGGTTGCTCTTGGTGCTCTCAAGAGCCGAAAGACACAGACAGGCAGCCAGCGACACTGGCAAGAAGAGGAGCACCCTGACAAGAACAGGTAAGCTATGCACACACATCACCACTGGGTACCAATCTGCCCCACAGGGCTGCACGCCTCGGGATGTTCTTTCATATCCACTCTGGGGAGCAAAGAAATAATTCTGAAGACCTAAAGCTGCTAATTACTGCAGTGGTCAAGCCCCTAGGAAGCCACCTTTGTAGTATAAACCCAGAGCAAGAACAGGAGGAAGGAAAACCCGCAGCCAGTCCCCGCAGTGGGGTGACATTGCTCACAGCACCCATCCCTCCCTCCGTCCCCTGCTTGTGCTTCTGGAAGCTCTGGGCACACTGTGCTGCTGACCTCAGCAGTCCCTCTTCCCACATGCTGTGCTCACCCACTCTCCCAGAGTGGGACACTTGGCTTCTCCATACCTCCCACTCTCTGCTGCTCCAGTACTCCTCCTTCACTCCCTCCACGCCAGCTCGGCACTGCCTTTCCAGCCCGTCTCCCACATTGCCTTCCCTCCCTCCTCACTGTGCAACCCAAGAGCAAAAATAGGCACTAAGAATTCATGGGTTTTTTTTTTAAAAAACAACCCTGGAACCCGTGACCTCTGTGGTGCGTTTCCATATGCTTTTCACATGGAGACACTCTAACAGATGCTCGGTACAGCGCCGTCAGTCCCCTACACAGCTATTTCCTTCTCTGAGATTAGAAGATACAAACACTAAAGCAGTCATTTGCTCCTCAGCTTTGCGCAGTAAAATAAGCGCTGGACTTAAACAGGAGGTTTTTTTACCATCCCCTTGAAGAGGGGGAGACAGAAGCAGGATCTTTCTCTAACAAACAGGCCATAACACCCCACCCAGGCGGTAGCGCAGCAGCAGCCAGATGGCTGTTGGCTCTCTGTAACATCTATTCCTTTTTCTACTGCTTCTGGTAATGAAAATAACGGTTAAAATTATTTTTAAAGGCCTTCTTCAAGATAAAATGCATAGAATATGCAGACCAGCACTCTAAAGAGAAACTCAATAGACCAGCACTCTAAAGAGAAACTCAATAGATTAAAGCCCAAATAAAGTAAAAATTCTCTCTCAAAGCTGCAGTGGGAGGAATCTCTAGTTTGGCTACAGAGGGCAGCTTTTCAATAAACAAACAGCATTAATGCTGATAAAAATATGACACTATCTACAGCTGGGTGAGTCTCCATTACATTAGAGGCTCTGAAAACATCAATAAAAGTCACAATTGGTACAGCGGGGGATTCGATAGCAGAGGGAAAAAAAATCCCCCCTGGGGGATGAGGTAGAAAGATCACTGGTATTAATTATGCTTAAAACAAAACTCTATGAGACAGTTGCCTACGTGCCAGGCTCGGTGCTGTGCTGGGAAGATGACGTATTGGTACACAAAGCACAACAGCCCCTGTGCGCACCGGTGAATTACCGGCCCAGGCGCACCGGGCCGTGGTGCTGGCTCAGGTGTCTTGAGCCATCCTTCCCACAAGGATTCGGGAGACCCCATGGGGTGAAAGGGTGCGACGAGCACCCAGCACCCAGGCTGCTCCTGCGGGTTGTCATACAGTTCGTGCCCCTGCTTGTGGCTATCACAGGGAAGCGACAGAGGCGCTGCCTGGCCTCCATGCAAGCTGCACAGGGGATGCTCCCTAATCTCACAGCCAGTTTCCAAGGTGCTGGATTAGTCCTTCCCTTCGTAGAGGCTCAACGCACGACCAATACAAGAACTTCTCCCAGTGCTCTGTCCATGGGGGAGGCGAGGACCAAAGCCCCTGACCTGCCTGCAGAGCTGCTCACACTCAGGGTTTTCCCTTCCAGTCCTTTATCATTTATTTTTAATTCTCCCTGTGTGGGAGGAAGAGTTTTATAATGACTCGGAGCAGATGGATGGGATCTGCGTGTCCTACTCTGAGCTCCCCTCCCTGGTATTTGTCTGTGCAGACGGGTAGAAAATAGGCAGATCAGAAGAAACAGAAAGCCTTATGCTGACCTGAATGTTATCCCCATGCTCTCGTTACTGCCTCTGTTCCTTTCATCACCCCAGTGCCTCACAGGACAGAGCAGGTCCCTGTTAAGTGCATGTAAATCTGTGATTTCAATACTTCGTGTGACTTTTAATAATCACTGATGGTTTTGCATCGCAGTTTGCTGAGCTGGAAAGTCTTGAATTGTATATCCTCCAGTCTGACATCACTTGGCAGGATCATAGCCAGGGTGGGAGGAGAAGAGAACCAGAGGGGACAGACAGACACTGAAACAGGGCACTGGAAGGCAGAGAGGGAAAGGGAAAACTGAAAGGAGTCCAGAATAGGCCACAGTTGAATTGAGAAGTATCTCTAAGGCAAAACCCATTGTCAAGATATTTTAGGAGATAAGGAAAGGTCAGGGAATGGCTTTGAGCTGGGGACAGACGGCTGGATTTGTTGGAGCAACTGGGTCTGGATGGTTAGTTCTTGTGCTGTTAAATCTGGAGATTATTTGTGAACAAGAGCTGAGGGGGCAGATGAAGATGAAAGATTGAAAACACACGGAGAGGTCAACGCTGCACACGCAGAGTCAAGACTCTCCCCCCACAGCAGTTACTAACACTAAAACTTAATTAAACTGCTCAATGGTAATGAAAAACTAATAAACCAGGAGTGGGCCACAGACAAAACCCCTGTGACAGGTGCAGAGACTGGAAGGGAAGGAGGAAGACATCAGGAGAGCTGGTCCCAAGGGGCCCTGTTCACCAGGATTAAGTGCAAAACCTGGAAAGTTTATAGGGATGCAGCTGATTTAAAAATAAACCCCACCATATTCTATGCATTATTCTGAAACCCCTCAGATTTAGAATTCTTTAGAGAGGGCAGGTACCAGGCACAAGTTGACTCACAGATTTAAGATCCCTATGTAGTTTTGCAGAAATTAATCACATTTCCCCACAATGCATTAAAACACAGTACAGTTTAAAGTCCCTAAGAAAAAAAGATCATCTTCTGCTACGAAATGTTGCAGTCAAGTCAGGCCCTAACGATTCCCTAACCTTGAGAAACTGCATCTTTTCTTCTTTTTTTTTTTAGCTGGGCTGTAATAACTCCTGACTGACATATCTGATCCACTCTGCATCGGCTGGGAATTAAGCAGGCGTCAGTAGGCAGAGTCCAATTGATTTTGGAGAAAGCCAGGAAAAGAGAAGAGTAAATGAGCCACATATTACTCTCTTTATCTGGTTAGCAGATTAATTTCCTCCAGCATCTATATAATCGTTTAGAAACAGTTGATGGCAGCTTTACAAAGAAATCATCAGTTGGAAGCGATGTGGCGCATGGCTTCCCATGAGCAAGGAAAACACAACGGGGTCAGAGGATGGGGTAAGAGGAGGGGGACGCAGGGCTGGGGGGACACGATGGCAGCACATGGGCTGCTTTGGGGAACTGGGCTCACTGGGATGTATGGGGCAGCTTTGTGAGAAACCCAGGAGCTATTACCCCCGTACTGCAACATAAAGGCCCTGAACCCACCATATTACTTTCACACCACTTTTGGAAGCACTGTGAGTACAATCTCAAAGAAATACACAGTGCCACTACCTCTATTTCACTGCCCAGTGTGTTTCTACAGGCTGCCTTTGTTTGAGCATAGCTGGTTTGGGGGCAGTTTCATTCCTTGCCCTAAGGAAATAATTATGAAACCTTCTCCTTTGGTTGTCTGACCTGAATTACACCTTGAGATAAGACATCAGTTTGTGTAAAATTAAAGTTATATTGAATATAAAATGCTCCTTTCCTTTGAGTGAGGAAGCATAAGGAGCCTCCACGCTCTGTACTGTAGAAAAACATTAAGTACTCAGCGTGTATCATTCATATGGACTCAGAGATGCTCTTCTGACAGAGGAATGTGTTAGTTACTCTGATGGGGCATGAAAATTCACTGTATCACAGGAACAGGGGGATGGATGACGCAGTACCACCTCAGCATGCTCCGCTTCACTTTGAGGTTTCTGGCTGGGACTACACCTTTCCAGAGCATCCTTCCCACCTAAGGCAGATCGTTATTTACCATGTTATTTACTACTTGCCCATACGAAGCTGCCTTCCCTGAGCAGCCCAAAGCCAATCCTGCCGGCTCCTCGTGCCACAAGTACCTCTCCCAGAACCCAGATGTCTCTTAAATACTACGAATGATCTACTAATGGTTTTATGGGGTTTATTAACTGTTTCTTTTTAGAGATAATAGAATCTGCAATGAGGAACATCGGCATTATCTTTAGTGCTACCTCTGCAAATGGGGAATGCGGGATAATTGGTACTGCCGGGGATTGCCCATTATGCACAGAATTAAGGCAGGGAATTTACACACAGTGATTACCATTGGTATTTTATTACCTTCAATTCTTATAATAGATTGCAGTTCACACAACAGACGTGCAAAAACCTTGCTTCAGTCTTTTACTAAAACGTCTGTTCTGGTAGAGTGCCCCAGGCTTTATTCCACCAGGTTTTGGGGCTTTTACCTACACGGAGCCCACATCTCCCCCAAACCCAGCAAAAGCATTTAAAAGCATTCTGCATCACATCCTAAATGCCAAAGGAACATTCATTGGGCTAGAAAGTGATGCTCTGTCAATTTAGGAGATTAAAAAGTTCTGGAATTTCTTACACTATAGTTAAGATTAAGCCTATGTAAGGGACTCTACACCCTGCCACGGGCAGGGACACCCCCCAGCCCAGGGTGCCCCCAGCCCCATCCAACCCAGCCTTGAGCCCTGCCAGGGATCCCGGGGCAGCCCCAGCTTCTCTGGGCACCCTGTGCCAGGGCCTCCCCCTCCCCAGGAAGGATTTCTGCCTCCCAGCCCCTCTCCATCCCCCTCCTGCAGCTGGAGGCCGTTCCCCTGGGCCTGGCCCTCCCTGCCCTGGGCACCAGCCCCTCTCCAGCTCTCCTGGAGCCCCTCAAGGGATGGGAAGGGGCTCAGAGCTCTCTGCAGAAGCAGCTTTCTCTTCCCTGGGCTGAGCCAGCCCAGCTCTCCCAGCCTGGCTCCATTTTACCGGTGGAAATTCGATGCTGGGGACATAGTTCCTGAAGTCCTGTGCTTCTGTACAAATCCGAGCTTCCCACAAAGAACAGGGGCTTAGTGTTTGCTCAGCAAATCCTGAAAATCGAAATCTTCACTAAGAAGAAAAAAAAATAATCATGGTCCTAACAAAAGAGAAACAATCTCCAGTTTTACAATGGGCAGAGCAGGTCTGGGAAGGAATGAGTCACACAGGCAGAAATCTCAGTGCTTTCC
Source organism: Hypotaenidia okinawae (assembly GCA_027925045.1). Taxonomy (NCBI): domain Eukaryota; kingdom Metazoa; phylum Chordata; class Aves; order Gruiformes; family Rallidae; genus Hypotaenidia; species Hypotaenidia okinawae. Next base: position 22,336,805 of record BSDF01000011.1, on the reverse strand, counting down.
AGGAAAGAAACCTCAGGGACACGCACAGTGCACTGTGAAATGTCCCCAAGCAAAAATCTCCCTGCCTTGCACTCAAGTTTTCCTCCCAGTAAGAAACCCAGGGTGTCCCCAGGACGCTCCACCTCTGGGCCCCTGGGGCTTTCCCACGGGCTGTCCCCAGCCAGGGGTGTAAGGCACAGGGCTGGTTGCAATATCCCTGGAGCTGTGCTCCCCTCACCACGGGTCTGAGCGCAGGGGGTGCCAGTGCTGGCTTTGCCAGTGGCCCTGGGCGGGGGGGCAGGGCGTCAGCTGGTGACCATGAGAAAGCAGCCTCGTTTCCACAGGCCTTGAGTCTTCTCCTGCCAAACGGCATCACTTGGTCTGCATCAAACCGAGCAAAATTTAGTCTAAAGATGCTGCTTGCTCCAGGGATACATCTAGGTTTATGGACTTCTCTTTCCTCAAAAAGCACTAACAGGAAACTTGAACATGATCCTTTTCCTCCAGAAAGCTGACTTTCCACACTTGGACTAATACAGTGGAGTGTTCCATCCATTCCTGCAGCAGAAGCCCTGCCACAGGCACAGCACCCTGCAGCTGTAACTCACATCTGACTGATCACAGACACCACACAGGTTTAACGCTGCTCTGATGGCACCACTGGGACATCCTAACTTCAGAAACTGTCCTGGTCATGAGAGAAAGCGAGCACATGCATGTCGTGAGACCAACAGACACCACGCTGCTCCAGAGTAAATCCTGCTCATGAATCACAACACAAATACAAAACATTTCCTAAGCAAAACTCAGTCAAACATATGCAATTTGTTGTACTCCTCCCTTCATTTAAAGCTTATATATTCTCATCTTTGTCCCCCGACGACAAAGATGGCAACTAAGCTACAAAATCATAGAATCCCAGACTGGTCTGGGTTGGAAGGGACCCCAAGGGGCACAGAGCTCCAACCCCCTGCCACAGGCAGGGACATCAACCTCCAGGCCTGGAGCTACACAAGGTTGCCCAGGGCCCCAGCCAACCTGGCCTTCAACACCCCCAGGGATGGGGCACCCACCCCCTCTCTGGGCAGCCTGTTCCAGCCCCTCACCACTCTCTCTGTAAAGAACTTCCCCCAATATCTAATTTAAACCTTCCCTCCTTTAGCTTTAATCCATTCTCCCTTGTCTTGCCATTGTCTACCCTATAATAACGCTGAGTGCATTGTAACTAAAACTAAAGGGTCTCAAATTAAATATCAGCAGTGTACAATTCAATCTGCCTTTCTCCCTACGACCATAGAAACTCTTAAACTGTGTTTCTGCAGCTTAGGACACCAGCAAATCCTCTAATTGCTTTATAGCACCCTCACTATGTTATGAAGACACTCTCCATCCTACACGTTCTGCAGCTGGTTAATTAAATTACCCCTTTATACGAGCGAGGTGCGCAGGAACCAGTGACCACATTTGCAGTGACACCAGCTAGGACCGCTAATATGGGAACAGGAAACCAGGAGGAATGAGGAGGTGCAAGGATCTACCTCCAGCACCACCAGATCCCCCCAGCCATTGAAAAAGGGGTCTCAGGGCAGGGACAAGGAAGGTGCTGGCGGGAGTGGGCACGATGCTGCTTTCCAGCCCTTCGGGCTCATCCTTGGTGCTCAGGCCAGCCCCAAGACTCAGAAGCGCAGGTCTCGAGACGGGAGCAGAGAATCCATTTCAATCCATTTTAGAGGTTTTCAGATGATCCACTTCTGCCTTGCGCCAGACAAATCAAATTAACAAGACTGCTGGGAAATTGTGGGGACTATTAGGAGCGTAATTCCTTACTGGCAAACACAGGTCATTTGCAGATACATCCATTCCACTTCCTGCTTGTTTCTAAGTAATAATTTATCCCCATTTCCCCTGCTCTCCTGGTACAAATCGTTCCCTTCAGAAGGCAGCCCCATGCCTCCTGCACGCTGCCCCTCACTCGCCCTGGTCAGGCTGTTACGGTGCCGTCCCCATCCAGCCGCTGTCCTTTTCTGTGGATCACTTTTCCACCCCAAGGTGTTTGCCCATTTTTGGGGACAGGTGATACACAAGGTCCGTGGGCTTTCCCAGAACTCTCTGGTGTGGTGAGCCTCTACTTTTTTTGATCATTGTTCATTCCCCTTCTCAGGCATCTGCTAATTTTCTCAACCTCTTTTATGTTTATAATCATATATCAAAGCCTCCCTTGACAATCCCTTATTCTTGAAAGACATGTTTCCTTTGCCAATATGCATAATTAACTCACTGGTGACAACCAGATGTATTTCTGGATCCTCCTTTGAGTTTGCCTACTAAATAACTACAGCTAGCTATTTAGCCTTAATTAATGCTGTTGGCCTTAGTCGTTTGCTAAAAGGTTCTGCTGGATTCTTAAGTTTGAACTCCATTATGCTAATATGACTATATCCCTCACACGATTATGATGCATGTCAATTAACTCATGCAATCTTTACTTTTAAGGAGCAGCTTAAGGAAATATGCACAAACTTAAATGTGTCATTGCAAATCTTTCCAGAAAACTCCTTGATCAGATCCTTATAAATCCTCATCTATGCTGCCACTCGCAGTAGACTCATTTGGGGTTTGTGCTAATTCACTGGAGCATCCTGTAATCCCTTGTCATAAATATGAAGAATTTCACCCAGCCTATTAACAAGCAGAATTATAGATTGTCAGGGAATAAATCATTCCCCCTTTTCAGGTCATATCAACAATGGATTGAGAAAAATTACTCGTTCACTTTTATAATCCTTTAATTCTTGCAGATGTTCCTTTGAAAATTGATTTAAATCGATGAATCATAGGGCAAGATTGGTGTAAATTTTTCAAGCCCAAGACATTGCCTTTGACAGAGTGTGGTGGTTGAGCCCTGGCCAAAGGCCAGACGCCCACCAAAATCAGTCTATTACTCCCCCTCTTAGTTGGACAGGGGAGAAATAATATAATTGGGCGGCTCAAGAGGCAAACTCGTTAACGACACCGGCAAACCAGACTCAATACAGAGTGCAAAAGAGAAAGTTATCTAATTTATTACACTACACTAAAGAGAAACAGTGAAAAGGAACCAGAGTCAGGAGTGCAACCAACAATCTTGAAACAAATGCAACCAGGCAAACACTTTTCCCCCCCACTCCCTCCTCAGCAGGCTGGAGTTAGAAGTTTGCTCCCTTCTTCCCTCCCGGTCGCAGCCCAGGAGGGGCAGGGACTGGGGAAATGGGGGTCTGGGTAACACCTTCCCCCCACCCCTCCATTCTGAAGCAGACTTCCCTTTCAGCCATGATTTTGCTCCCTTCTTCCCCTCTCCTGCTCGCAGCACAGGACGGGGGGCAGGGACTAGGAGATGGGGGCTTCAGTCAGTCCCTGCCAAGATGGTTTCCTTCTCGGCCGGGATGGGGGCATCCATTCCACACCCCCTCCCCCTGCTGCACCGTAGGATCTCACCCACGAGAGCCAGTCCTCCAGGAACTTTCAACAAGGCAAATCTCTTCCCACCGGGCTTCATCTCTGCTCTGGCAGGCAGCAATCAATCCCAGTGTCTCTCAGTCCCAGTCCTCCACGGGGCTATGATGCCTCCCCCAGCAAACCTGTTTGGCTCATCTCTGGAGGTCACTTGTGCTGGCAGGGGCTCATCCCAAGGTCAGTCACGGCATCTTCTCTATGTCTCCACCGGCTCCATCCAGCGTGGAGCCTCTCCACCGGGCAGGTCTGGTCTCTGCCTCCTCCATGGCTCCTTTCCTCCGGCTACTCCACCTGCTTCAGCTCGGGCTGCAGGGACATCTCTCGCCTGGGTACCTGGGTGCCTCCTCCCCCAGCCTTCCCGGCCTTGTGTGTCTGTCAACTGCTTACATTTATATGCCAATAGACATCTCAGTGCCCTGAACGGGCCAAAATTGCAGCCTTCCTGGCACTCTGTGTTCTGGTGGAGTCTTTGTCTCCTCTATGTGATTCTCAGAGGCGCTATCAGCAGGCTGGCAGAAGATTCTAGCAGCCATGTTCTGCAGCCGCTGGCCCTCCCTCTCTCTCAGTAGCCAACTACTCACAACTGCAACACAGAGCAATGGCAGAGTGCACCCCAATAGCTCCCATAACTCTTCACTCTTGAGCTTTAACACACTTAAAACCCCGCAGCCAGCTCCAGAGGCTGGAAGAGCAAATTAGATGAAGCCCAACCTGTTCTCATGCTGCTCCCTCCCCATTTCTCAGATGAAAGAGAAGGGCAAGATAAAGAGTAAGAAAGTCACCTTCTTCAGGTGTTAGTGGCTGGTTTGTGTGGAGGTCTGCTCTCAGACAAGACAAATGAGACCAGAGCCCTGACCTCATGCCCTGTGTTCCTGGCAATGCTTCACCCATGGATAGAGGTAAAACATGATCCACAGTCACACTGTGTAGCTTGGCAGAAGGAGTTTGCCCCCACACACAGCAGACACTCTGTGCCTATGAAACATCTCAGGGGCTACAAGTGCCCACAACAAAATCCCCCCATCAGGGCAGTCACAGGACGGCTGGTAACCACACGCAGCATGACATCACATCACTGCCCACAGTGATGCCCGCGGAAAGACCCCTGGAGCTCAGATCCAGGCTCGTGCCAGAATCCACCATCTGAAAGGATTTGGCATTAGCCCTGGAAGAGAAGCACTTTCCAGCTCTTTACATTGTCTATTCTGTACAAATAATCACTGGATACTTTAACCTACTCTGGGTTACTGCTGGTCAGGAGAGATATTTGTCCGATATAATTCGTACAAGGATAACACTAAACTAAGCCCCTGACATGACCGTAATTACTCTTTTCCTTGTTTTGTGACTACAGAGGATCTAAATTCCAGAAAAGATGATGCAAAGCTACCAGCTAAGCCTGGAAAATCCTTCTCCTACAGAACTAGAAGAGTGTTAAAAATAATTTCATTCCCAGTACAACATGAAGTTACTACCCTCTGCTGATGAGAATGGACTTACAGTCCCTGCAACAGTGACAGCCGACAGGAACACACAGTTACATTATCCTATGATAAGGCTTTTAAAGTGCCTCAAATAGCTTTGGCCAAGTTTTAAAATCTAGTTTGGCTACAGACATGGGTACCACTGGAGCACATGATGCCCACAGAGCAGCATGGATGCCCTTTGCATCCCCGAGGAGACACTGACCAGTAGCAACGGAAGATAAATCCAGATCCCTACAAGCATACAAGCCAGATAGAGTGTGGGGTTTGGTGCTGCAGGACACATCTCCTGCAAGATTTATTGTTACTTTTGACCATGGCACATGAAAGATTCAGAGTGAAAGTCACACCTCTGAGGATGCCTGACATTGGTACCCACACTGTGCAAGTGTCCAGCCAGACCTGCACCCAAGGTACTTCAATAAACCCAGCAGAAGTTCTGCCCTCTCCTGAGCTGGCCAGAGGATGCTGCTGCTCTTGGTGTGCATGACACCTGCAAGGGGGATGGCTCCTTCCATTTCCAGCAACAGCGTGGTACCAAGTAATTATCTTGCAATGCAATTTGAACAGGGAAAATAGGAGCTGGTATCTGGGTAAACAGCAGCCACTGCCCACAAACAATTATTTAGAAATGGAATTTGAAGATCTGTTCAGAGTAGCAATTTAAATTGGTCAGGGCAGTGAGGGAGATACGGTGCTGCTCTACTGGAAGTATTTGAGGTCACATTCCAAAAAGTTTTCCTGCAAACCCCCTGAAGTGCATTAGCTTCCCTCCAGAGTGCTACAGCTGAGAACAGAGATGGGAAGGGAGCGGTTGGTGCTGTGCCCATATGGTATAATCACCACTGAATTATATTCCAAAACAAGGCAGATTTCATACATTTAATTTAATTTCATCCAGGGCTGGAAATTGTCCCTGTTATTGATTCAAATATCTGTTCACCTTGCATTCATTAATAATGCACAGCCAGTTTCTTGAGGATGCAGGAAGGGAGAAGGAGGAGTTTTTAGTATTAGTTGCAGAGAAGATGGCATGTGTTATCATCCCTACCTGCCCCATGCTTTAGTCTTCTGCAGGTCCTGAAGCCTTGACCAAAAAAACCTGACAGACTTCCAATGTGAGAGAGAATACCCCTGGCCTTGCCTATGTCACTATTTTAAGGGGTCTGGACAGAAATCAGGGTAAAACCCAAGGCAGCAGTTGGAGGGGGCTAGGGGGATCCAAGTGTTTTGATTTTCATGATGGGAGAGCAGAATGGTTATCTGCCAGCACTATAACAGCAGGACATCCCTCCCTCTGCCCTAAGCCACTCTTGGATAAGGACTAAGGTGGTACCAGAGCATCTCCTCCTTGAAGGAGCAGCTCAGGCTGTGAGTGCAGCAGCATCGGGCCTTTGGCAGGCACTGCTGAGCTAACACCTGCCCTGCACAGCCCGTGAGATTCCTCCAACATCAGTGCTTTAGGAAATAACCCAGGAACCTCACCACCACTCTGACCCAGCCTGGAAACAGGCTCCAGCTCCCTGACATTAAAGGGAAGCAAAGAGGTTGGAGAAAGATTTTCAGCCCAGGCAGAAAGCTGGAGGGGCTCTCCAGAAGCAGGAGGCACCAGTTTTGGGGGGCTCCATCTACCCCATCACCACAGACCCCATCTGGGACACACACACACACACACACACACACGTACATCCCACCACGTCCTCACAGTGCCCAAGCACGTCCTGCCCAGCCACCAGCATTCCTGCCCCAGGGAATGCCATGAGGGGAAGGCACCAGACTCGCTGCTGCTGCAGAAACACATCACTGCTGGATTTTCCCTGGGCTTGTTTTGCCAGGGAAGGCCACCTGGGCTGCCTGAGTCTGTGTATAATATCTGTTCTGCAGTAATTGTTTCTTTTCTGGGGGTTAGAAAAACTCCATTATTCTTACAGATGACATGCCTTTAGTGTAAGGATGTACTGCCGCTGCCGAACAAGGGGAGCTCTGTCAGAGCAATGAAGGATTACTGTTTGCACTGGTTCTCGTTCCCTGCAATTGTTTTTTTAATAAGTAAAATGTTCCTAGGGGACTATTTTTTCCTTCTCTCTGCTGTTGTGCTGGAGTATCAGTAACAGAAAAGCTTCTCATCCATCTGAGAAGGACAACATGACATCAAGGGCTCATTCAACAATGAGATTTTAACAAACAGATACAGGGAGATGGAATCTGGACCAACACCAACCTCTAGTGAAAGCTGGTGTTCGCTGAGGGAGGGTGGTGATTTGAATGGAGAGAAGCAGAACCAAAAGCCAGATGCTCTCCTTGGGCTCCTCACATTTCCCTTCCACATTTACATACAGGGCTCAAGAACAAGCTTCATCTTCCCAAAGAACAGATGAATGACCTGATTTATTAGAACCCAGGCAGTCCCTTATAGTTTCACCCCTCTACAGCCTTTCTGCCATTACCATGTCCACTCCTGAGTTGGGGACACAGATAAGGCATCCCCCAGACACTGCTAGGAAAATCTACTCTCTCCAAACACACTGAGTTAAGATTTTGTGTGTATGGAAAGCAAGAAAGAGGCTTTCTGGAAAAATCAGATGGTTTTGAACCAAAAAGACAACAAATGGGAACTGGCCTACAAGGGGATTTATAATTAACATGACCACATGTTTTATTCCAGATGTTGCTTGAACATTCAGACCACTGGCATGAAGTTCTTTGTAAACAACAGCTGAGTGTGCTTAATGTTCGTATTTTATGTCACTTGTCTCCAGCACAGACCTTCTGTGGCTCTATCTGCTACAAAACCTATGGGACAAAGACCCAAGCAAAGACCTTCTCCACCACCCACCTGGGGCAGCCGATCTTTCCAACCCCCAGAACATCCCACTGTGGTGTCCGTGGGGGAAGGTGCCATGCTGTCCCAACACCTCCAGGTGCTGACCATCATGGGTATTTAGTCAAAACCTTGAAAAATGCTGGAAGCCCCTGAGGTCCAGAATTAACTTGAGGCTCTTTCCCTGGGAGTCCAAAGCACTTTTATCAAGCTATACACTGGGAAACACAGTTCAAACTCCTGTTAGCCAAATATACAGCCTATAATTACCATCAGCAATAACTGGGTGCTGCAAGAGAATCTTTTCTATTTTCATTTTTTTTCTCATGCTGAAGACCAATTCATTATCAGATGGACAAGAGCAGTGAAATCCCAATTAAATATGCAGTAAATTTCATTTTATTCTTTCAGCATAATGTCAGTAAAGGGGAGCTGCCACGAGTCTTGCCAGCCAGAGCAAGCTATGTTTCAGAGTGGAAGGTCTCTACCAGTCTTAGAAATTACATTACTAAATCAAATATACAAAAAAGCCTGGTCAGTTCTCACTGGAGCCAATAAACAAGGAAAAATCCCATGGTCTCCAAGGGTGTGCAGTGAGGGCCCAAAGGCTGAGAACTAGCTAGGTGAGCCCTCTTCCATCCCTGGCTGCTCCTGTTCTCTGCTCACAAAGGAAGCCCTACAGTAAGACTCTTTTTTTCCCATCCCAGCCTCAGCCACAACAAAGGATGAGATCACTAGAGATGGGCTGCACTGGCAGCATCTCCTTGACAGCCTCACCAAGCCCTCCTTCTGGTCATGGGCTGAGGTCTTAATGCAAGGCTGGGTGCAAAGACTGGGATGGAGGGATGTTGAGGAAAAAGACGTGAAGTAGCACATACATAGCTTATACCTAGTATGTGCCTGAACAAAGATGTCATGCTTTGTTGCCCTGGACATTCACACCCTGTCACAGCCAGCACAGCCTCCCTGCTAGTCTGCAACCACTGAGTTTGGACACCTGGAGAAGTTAAGCTCATTACAGTCCTGAGGATGAGGAGTTCATTGTGAGACAAGACACTATCGTGAGGCAAAGCACACGCATGAACAACACAGGACACCAACCCAGCTGGAACATCAGAGAACCTGACATGAAAGCACTGACAGCCTTAGCAGAAGTGTTAATGAGTATCCCAGAAAACACTCAGCCTTCATCCTTCTCCCCTTAACACGGCTTGCAGAGCTATTCCTCCAATCTCACACCAGGTTTTCTAATACAGCTGGAGTCCCAGCAGACCTGCTTCCCCACTGCTGGTCACCCAGTTCCCACCAGGCTGGCCTCCATCCCTCCCTTCTCCACGCCAGGTCACACCAGGCTGGCCTCCATCCCCTCTCCATGCCCATCCTTGCCTGAGGAGACAGGTCTGTCTCTGGAACAGCCTGCAGCTTCCTCACCACACACCGAGCAGAAGCCATTTGGTGAAAGGCCCCAGAAAGCTATCAGAGGAAGAAACACCAGCTGTACACCAGCCAGCCAGCAGCAAACTGGTTTCCAGCACAGCCCGCCCTGGGCAGGAGCGAGGAGGGGCTGCTGGGGCAGCTCTGCAGCCCTTCAAAGCATTGGCATTGGTAAAAACTGGTGAGAACACGTCCACCCATCAGTAATCCTGCAGGAACCACAGCCACTGACCCAGGATATCCTTCTCCCCCCAAACCCCTTGCTCCCCAGCCTGCGCGTGTCGCAAGGCGCGCTCCAGCACAGTGAAACAAACAAGCAAGAGCCACCACGAACCCCAAGCACGATGTAGAGCTGACTTAAACACTTCCACTGACGAGTCCAAAGGAGCAGGGAGAAATATTGCATCAAAACCTAAAGGCCTCTGCATATTAATGCACCGTGGAGACAGCCAGCGCCGAAATTAAGTGGAAGCGACGCGCGGACTCGTGACGCGCCGGGGATCAGGACACATTACACAACAGCTCCTGTCAGCTTTCCTGGGCAATCACTGCTCCTGTCCTGCAATCTTCTCTCCCCCACGCCATCTCTGGCTGCAGCGGACATGCCACCCATCCCCCGGCAGCAAGGGCAAGAGCCAGCCCAGCCCTTACTCCTGTCCCTTCCATGGGAAGTCAGCCAGCCCTCCTGAATCTTCTAATAAGTGCCAACAACCAAATTAGTAATGTGCACTAATATTTTAATAGCTTCCAGCCAACTTCTAGAGGGAGAAGCCAGCCAATGCTCTCCACTGCTCTTCATTTTCCAGTCTTTGATTTCATGTAGAAACAAGAGATATTCCAGAGTACACAAGGCTGGAGTCAATTAGAGTGTAAGTCAGTCCGGGAAGAGAAATCACTTTTCTGAAACATTACTCTCAATCAATAAAGTTCTTTCCAAAAATTATCTCTCAAAACAGGATGGTCTAAGTTACATCTAATCTGGAATCCTATAAATGCAATGGAGAAGAAGTAGTTTGTGTGTTTGACGTCACGACTCAAATGTAACCCCAGCACACCATGGAAATAACTAGAGAGTTCCCCACTAAAACCAAAAACGCTGGCCTAAAATCCTCCTCACAAAGACCACTGAGAGCATTACAGCTGAAGGATGAGTGGGGAGTTGCTCCACATAGTAAAACCATGCTCAGGACCCGAAACCAGCCAGTAAGACCCTCCATGACTCTGGGGCTGCCCACTGTGAACACAGACAGCAACTGAAGGCTACGAGTTATTTAACGAGGCTGACTTGAGATGGAGTAAGAGGGCAGAAGACAGAAAAGAAGGAGGAACAAAAAGGGGATGGGTGCCTGACCGAGCCCCTCTCGCTGGAGCTTTGCTCCTCAGGGGAAACACTCCCATCCTGCAGCAGCTCCATCAACACACTGAACTTCCCATCACTTGGAAAGCAAACTGAGCTGACAAAGAGCAGATGGACGCCTTAAGAATGCCCGTATTTGGATCAATTTGATTTGTGTCATCAGCAACAAGGTCTCTCCTGTTCACAACCCCAGAGGACCCCCAGGCACTGGGAGGCTGTTGCTGCAGGCACACGGACTTACTTAGCACTCAGCCTGCGGGAGCGATGATGCAAACTGATCCCTGGCCCATGGACTTCACTTCTAGAACTGGCTTGCTAGCAGGGCACACAGCAATTTCAATAAATCTAATGTTTCCAAGTGTTCTTTGTGCCAAAGTAGCACTTCATGTTTCTGTCCTTTACAAAAGGGAGCAATAATGCATTTTAGATCTAATAGAGATCCCTGGGCTGAAGGGACTAAGTGCTTTGCCAACACTCAATAACTACAGTGGAAGGAAATTCATGTGTAAAGACCACTTCCTCCAAATTAAAAAAGAAATTTAGCTACCCCCATACCCAAGTCCAAGAGAAAACAGTGTAGAACCCCCACCTTACACACCCATAGAGAAAGAGAAATGATTCAAAGGGGAAGTTCTGCAGAAGAGAACTTTAACTCCCTTGAGCTGAAATTTAGGAGGAGATGCTCCAGCAGCACATCTGTTCTTCGGAGAGCAGCCAAGGAGCCTTCAATGATCATAGGAAAGATAACAGCAAAACCTCAGAGTCTAAAATACTTCCTCACTGTATTGGTTTGCTATTGATTGAAACATGAAGTCACTACAACTGCAGCATTTAAATACTCCATCCAAAGCTGGGGTGGCTTTGCTTCACTGAGATGACAAAAATAACAGAAGCTGCATCACTTCAGAGCCACCCTCTTCTTCCACAGAGCATGTAAACGTTACTGGATCTGAACTAAAACACACATCACTAGCTTGCAAGAGACAGGCACAGACCTCTGGCATATTAAGGTACACAGCTACATGGTTTGCACTTTGCTAGCAATTTCAAGTAGAGGGAATTATTCTTCTTAAATCAGGGAGCTGTAGAGCATGGAGCATCCAGCCAGCTGATGGAGCTGCCTGACAGGCCCACGAGATGCAGACACCCTGCGTGCCCATGGAAGGTATCTGACAATTGATGGAACGAAAACCTGCTCCACAAAATGTCAGTGGGAAGTGACCATTCAACATCTTTCTTGCTGGCTATCTGTGCAACTTGCTGGACTTCCAGATTACAAGAAGTGATGGATTGGGTGAATCTATGACTGTTGCCTCAAGCACTTGACAACTGGGAAAAAGTTATGTGATGGTTTGTCATTGGTATGGATGTCTACAGCACAAGAGATTCATGAGGGCCAAAAAATAATCTCCAATTCATCAGTGAGCATTTCAAGAACCAGAGCAGCCAGGAAGAATTCAATGACTTTTGATGCATGCTGACTCTCATGCAGCTTTCCAGTTGGAAGAAGGGATTCTCATTCAATTTGATTTCTGAAACAGCAGCATCCTCACTCACCTACTCTTCCTTTAAGAACTGCATCTTCTGCTTTCTCTGTGCTTTACCTGGCTTTCCCTCTGAGATTTTAAAATATAAAATATTATTTTTCCCCATCTTCAAAAAAAAATACTGGCAAAAAATACTTGACCAGAGACCTTGTCTGCTTTTCCTTGCAGAAGCTGCTGTGAGCATCTACCAGGCTGAAGGGTGCCTGGGCTGGACCAGCTCGTGCTACGGCTGCCTCCAGCCAGAGTAGAGTCCCACCAGCTCTTCAGCTGCAGGACTGACACCACGAACCCCACCATGAAAGGCTGCCACAGAGAGCAGCAACATCAGAGAGCATGTTTCAGTTGCTGCCTGCAGAGTGTTACGGGAGTATATGCTGGTAACTAAATGAATGATGGGATCCCGAACTGTAACAGCATTAGAGAACAGTTCCCAGTCAACAGCTTCTGGAGTGACTTCCTCTCCAGTACAGAGCACAGAACAAACCAGTCAAGCAAAACACCCAGTAAAAAGGTGACCATGTGAGCAGTGACCTGACTGAGCAAAAATGGCACCTAACTGAGACCCAGCCAATAAGGACCAGTAACAAGGGATGAACTGGTAACACGTGTGTCCCCTGTGCTCAGAAGCTGAACTCCTTACTCAGGATGTACTAAGATCTGATCATGACACTGTAGATGAAAAAAAGTAGAGAGTCACAATGTTGGAGCCTGCCAGCTTGAAGCCCAGACATTGGGCTGTGACAGAACATCCACAGCAAGGATGTGTTTCCTTGCCTGGGCAGTGGCCCTGCTTGCTTAACAGGGAAAACGAGTTACCTTTGCTCATTTGCAACTCTTGACCTAAAACATCTCTCAGCCCAGAACTTTTCCACACCCGTGAACTTAGCCAATAAGCTCTAAAACCTAAATTAAATACATTTCAAAACTGCTAAATTGCACATCCCTACTTTTATTTAAAAGGGGGCAAAAAAAGCCTTGAAAAGCTCAGAATTAGCACAACTTTAGAGACAAGGCCAAAGAGCAGAGGGACACTGAAAGCAAACTCTGAAAACTGTACCTAAGTGTCTTATACAGGGAGGACACATGCACTGTGACTGGGCATCCTGCACGCTGCTTAAAGCGTTATGTGGGGACCTCCATCTCTTTAAAGCACTCCTGTAAGTTCCTTGCCTTCAATTGCCTTCACACATAAGAAGGATCTGAGTTTTCTACAACACTGAAAACATGGGATGAAAATTAGCTTGGTTAGAAAGGGAAATCTTCAAAGGGAGAAGCCCAGTAAAATGGGCTTTGATGAATTTCCATCAAAAAACCAACCTGACTACCCCTTTTCTTGCCTCTGATCTCACATAGATAATTCACATCAGACTTCACAGCTCTCTCGCTACAACAGTAAAACATTTTTTCCACAATGTGCCTATTTTGCTAATCACTGTAGAACACTGCTGTCTGTTTCATGAAGCTGGGATGTACATCGTCACACGAGGCGTGCCCCAGCAGTCAGCACTGCGCTGGGCTCCGTGACTGCAGCTGGCAGGTGACAGACCTGCAGCAGAGCTGGCTCTGTGGTGTTTTACAATACTGGGACTGACAGGTGTCAGCAACCAGATAACGCCTCTTCTGCTTCTCTCACCCACCTCCACACCACTAAAATAGCCCAGTGTGAGCTCCAAGGCAGGGGAGAGCCTCTGTTAGCACCAAGCCCTGCAGCACCACGTGTCTCTAGCTGGACCGATGGGCTGAGACCAACGGGATGAAGTTCAACAAGGGCAAGCGCAGAGTGCTGCACATGGGACATAACAACCCCCAGCAGCGCTACAGGCTGGGGGAGACTGGCTGGAGAGCTGTCAGGCAGAGAAGGACCCGGGGGTGTTGGGTGACTGCAGGCTGACCATGAGCCAGCAGTGTGCCTGGGTGGCCAGGAAAGCCAATGGCATCCTGGCTTGTGTCAGGAATAGTGTGGCCAGTAGGTCTGGGGAGGGGATTGTGCCCCTGGACTCAGCATTGGTGAGGCTGCATCTCGAGTGCTGGGTCCAGTTCTGGGCTCCTCAGCATCAGAAGGACATGGAGGTCCTGGAGCGAGTCCAGAGAAGGGCAACCAGGCTGGGGAAGGGGCTGGAGGGCAAATCCTCTGAGGAGCAGCTGAGGGAGCTGGGGGTGTTTAGCCTGGAGCAGAGGAGGCTGAGGGGAGACCTTCTCCCCACCTCCCCTGCCCTGCCAGGAGGGTGCAGAGAGGTGGGTGCTGGTCTCTTCAGCCAGGGGACAGGAGCTGGGACAAGGGGCAATGGGCTCAAGCTGTGCCAGGGCAGGGTCAGCTCAGCTGGGAGGGCAAAGTTCTTCCCTGGCAGAGTTGTGGGGCTGTGGCCCAGGCTGCCCAGGGAGGGGCTGAGTCCCCACCCCTGGGTGTGTTTAACAGCTGGGGAGATGAGGTGCTCAGGGATCTGGTTTAGCACAGGACAGGAACGGCTGGACTCAAGTGAGCTTAAAGGGCTTTTCCAACCTGGTGATTCTGTGAAGATGTAATTCAGCAAGAAGAGGATGAATGAGGCTATCAATGGATCTCATTGTCCAGAAATATTCAAGCCAGTCCCAAACACAGGTATCTGAACTAAACCAGAACAGTCACTATTCCTTAGGAAAACTTCAGTGATGTAAGGTACCACAGGCTTCACAGAGAAAAGATGCAAAAATATACAAGCATGCTCATACAGCAAGAGTTTCCATCATAATTACACTTCTTTCTTTTCCTCTCCAGTTAACCTTGGAAATGTGCTACTCCAACTGGCTGATGGCTGCCAAAGAGAAGGACACAGCTTGCATCTGAATGATTATGCTAGAAAATACTTATTTTCTTCAGCTATTAAGGTATCAAGATTCCAGATTGCTTAAAGGAAAGGCAAAGGAACCATTTTCATTATTACTGTAACACAGAGAGGTGGTAGTTACTCAGAGACCTTGATGCCTGGAATAGATGTCATGCCAAGGAGAAGGACGGAGGGATCTGCAGGCTGGCTGGTCTCACTCAAGTCCTGGTAAGATCATAGACCCAGCTTCCTGAGGAACATTTCCCAAAGGCTGAAGGACCAGCAGCAGAGTGGGGACATCCAGTGTGGATTTATCAAAGGGAAACCCATCCCTCCACATTCTCCTCTAATTAAGGAATGGGCTGTTGAAGGATTGCTGTCCCTCATGGAACCCTGCAACACAAGCTTAAAGAAGCACCCCTAGAAATGCAAAATATAGGGTGGGTCTCCAGGACAAGCACAAGAGAAAGTATCTGGGCTGGGCATGTGTTTTCAGTCCCTCAGGGCACTGCTAGATTTTTAGCTGATGTTACCTATCATTTAGGGAAATCAGATGCTTCCCCACACTTGAACTTCCTTATACTGGCTCCAGAAATGGATTCAGATAGTTTACAGGAATTGCTGGGTTGTTTCTGCTGGCTATAAGTCAGCTGAGTGTTGGGAGCACTCTTTCCATTCCTTGCTAAGGTGATGTTAGCACTTAACAACCCTTGTTCCTGCATTAAGTGTCAGGAAAAGCCTCTTGTAATTGGAGCATCCGCTTTTTGGGACACAGGAGACACCTTTACAAAATTTGAAGTCCACTCAATGGGTGTGCAGCCATCAAGTAAAAAGGCATAATTAAAACGTGAATCCCACTTTCCATAATCCCACAGAAACATAATATACACAGGGATACTCAATGGAGGATGTGAGGGGAGCTTGGTGAACGCAGCCCTGAAGGACCGCTGACTGCTCTGATCACTGGTTACCACTATCACCTTCCCATCTGGCATTAAGGGCTAAGCTACTTACCAGGAGGCTTTTTCACCACCCTGCATTCTGGAAGAGCTGCCTCAGGTCTTAAAGAAAAGTTTAATCTTTAGAGCCACAAGAAAGGCAATGCCACTTCCCATCCTCCTTCCTTCAGAAGGTGGAATCCCAGAGAATAAAGCGGCTGCTTTTTGGGGCTGCACAGACATTATCCATCCTGGGCTCATGGGGAAAAGCACTCTGCTTCAGAAAGAAATTATTTCCACTGCTACTGTCATAACAGCAGATCTTCTTGTTATTAATTTAAACAAACTACAGTAATTAGTTGCCAAAATCTGCAAACTCCCCTCAAAAATTAAATACTTTCACAACAGCATTTCCCAGCCTTCAAATCCAACAGCACAGCTGGCAGAGCCTGGTTAAAGCTACAGCATGCAGACACACACCGCTCATCCCAGAGAGAAGGCAGGGCGAGCCACACGTACAGGCTCCAACACACTCCCTGATATATTTCTACTAAGTAAGTTTACTGCTGAGATAAGCAGTGATTTGGGGCTCATTTGAGAGCAGCACATTTCAGACAGTTAAAGTTTGCAGCGAGTTGCACTAATTAGATAATACATTACAATGGGGTTAATATTTCACTCCTGACTCTTTATTTTCAGCTCTCAACAGCTGCATTTCCCTCACCACTGCAGATCACTCCCCATTTTGAAGGGCAATTTGATGCCAAGGAAATCAGAAGCAAGAGAGGCACATCAAGCACAGAGGTGCATTAGGAGAAGGGAGAGACCATTTCTTGAAATTCCCTCCTTCATTATCTAGCTAATGGCATTAGGGTGGATAGAGGGGGGCATAAAGCATTTAATAAACAACAAGAGGCACCAAAACCTCTCTCACCGTATGCCTTGAGCCTTGTCCAAGATGGCTACAGCACCCCACACCCAGAACTGCTGATGGCTCTGCCACATTACAGCTCAGCCGCCTGGGGAGGGATGTGGTCATGTGAGCACTGGATAATGTGGTGTTGGCCCATTCTCCCAAGCACTCAGGATTCTGCTGCAGGCAACTGGGACTGGAGCATCCAGCACACGCCTCTCCATGCAAACAGAATCCTAGACTCACAGAATATGTTAGGTGGGAAGGGACGTTCCAAGGCTATCCAGTCCCTCCCCTGCAGTGAGCAGGGACATCTTCACTAAAGCAGGTTGCTTAGAGCCCCATCAAGCCTGACCTTGGATGTCTCCAGGGAAGGGGCCTCCACCACCTCTCTGGGCAACCTGTGCCAGTCATCCACCACCCTCAGAGGGAAGAACTTCTTCCCAACATCCAACCTAAATCCCATCTTTTCCAGTTTTCTCATCCCATCGCTCCATGCCCTCAGGAACAGTTCCTCCCCAGCTTTCCTTACAGGCACCTTTTGGAGACTGCAAGGCTGTGTTGTGGTTTCCCCCTGGCTGTGGGCTGAGATCCACGCAGTTGCCTGCTTCTTAAAGTAAAAGAGCAGGGGAAGAGGGAAAAAGGGGGGAAACAAGGGAAGGGAAAAGGAAGGGGAAATAACTCCAAACCCAAGAAACTAAGAGGCCCCTGGGGTGGGATAAGGAGAGTTTACTGAGAGAACAGAAAGATCAAATATCCCAATGCTAACAGGACTTTAGAGCAAAAGAATATGAAACTCTTGATCCCCAATGCAGTTTCTCCCCAACCACACAACTCAGGCCATACCACCCAGAGCTGTCCCGGAACCCGACCGTCCCCCCAAGCAGCACGCGTCCCGCCACCGCCCCTCTTCTTCCTCCCCTCAGCCCCCCATTCTCCTGGGCAGGACGTCATTGCCATGGAATACTCTCTTTGGCCCATCTGGGTCACCTGTCCTGGCTTCGCCCCTCCTTTCTTATGAATGGAGAAATACGAAGAAGCTGAGAAAGTCCTTGACTGTCTGACTGCAACTAAGAACATCAGGGTGTTCTCAGCACTGCTTTCATTGTAACTCCCAAACACGGCATGCCATCAGCTGCTACAAATGAAGTTAACTCTATCCTGACTGAAACCAGGACAGGCTGATATAAGGTCTTCCTAGAGCAGGATACATCAGCATGTCCTACCAACATAGGTCCCCTACGCATTTTGGAGAACTTCTGATGGCTTATAAATTCTACATTAGAAGCAGAACAGCAATCTCTTTTTCCTTTCCCAAACTGGAGCCTTCAGGATCTGTGCATCCAGGACTTGTTAAAATGAACAATTATGTAATGAAAATAAACCCAGCCATAAGCCACCCACACACGGTTAAAAAACCTCTTGAAATCACATGTGAAGAGTCTTAACTGCATTAGTACTTGAAAAATAGACAATTACTTTAAAAGTACTTTTAAAGACACAATTTATATATAATGATGGTGTTTTACTCTGGTGTTTCTCAACAGGTAAGAATAACACGTCACACACAATGCAGGACCACAACAGATGACCAACCACACCCCCTCTGACCCAGAGACCAGTGCACCCTGGCTCAGGCAACCTCCAGTGACAGCCACCTAAAGGTATCACCATGGCAGAGCCGCGTGACAGCGCAACAGGCTTCTGAGCAAGGACGCTGACATGAACTTGAAGAAAGGGCAAAACAATTGCACCTTCGCAATTTAATTACACCGGGAGAGAACTTAGCATATTCAGAAGGCCCAGAAATAGCTGGGAGTTTCATTAAGTTTGTGTTATATGTGGAATTGTTGAGTGCTAGGTCAGACTTCTCTCATTATCTTAATGGGGGTACCACTCACACAGGGAGAGATGATGCCTGTCTAACTGTCACAGCGGCTCTAACGAATTGTGCTAGGAACACCGAGATGAGGGGGAGGAGATACATCCTCAGACTGCCTAAGCTGGAAGTTGTTGCAACAGGATGATGATAGGGAATCAAATGTCCCTGCAAAGCAAGACTGGGTATCAGTACATCAGTGCAGATTCCCTCAAACCTTGGTGTGCCCCGATGAAGTGCTCGAAGCGGCGACCCTTCATACCCTGGGCCAGCTAGCTCGAGACAGGAGCTGTGAGCTTCATCGTAAGCCAGCTGAGCTCGGTGTGACTTTCTGCAGGGTATCTGAATGACTAAGTACACAAAAGCAGCTGAAATCAAATTATTATCCACTTGGATTCCTGCCAACCTCCAGATTAAGTTGCCAAATTACTTTCCATTAACTTTTATTTTTCCCACAGCCATTCAGCTTTCCTCTATGCTTTAGCCCTTTGCCAGTAAGTATTTTAATTGCCAATGCTTTTCCTTCCAGCTATCTTGGGGTGGTCTAGCAGCCCTGACACCCTGTTTGTCCTCTGTGTATTGGCATACAGTCATGCCTGGTAAAGAAACGGCCTCGTGCCTACAGGTTTGATGAAAAGTCCCCCTAAATCTACAAATTACTCTTCCATCAACTCCCCAGATCTTGAAGAGAGATGCTATTCATCTATCTCTCCATCAGACTATGCCAGAGAAGCTCTATGTGTGTGCTTATACATGTACAGAGCTGCATAGAGCCCATCTAGAACCATTAAGGAAAACCTTTTCTCTGGGGAGACAGCCAAGTTGTGGGACAGGCTGCTCAGAGCAGCTGTGCAGGCTCCATCCTCAGAGGTACTGTGGACCAGACTGGATAAATTCCTGAGCCCCAAGCTTGGCCCAGAGCCCTGCCAGGAGCAGAAGCTGGACCAGAGGCCTCCTGACCTTCCCACTCCAGTTACTCAGGGATAACAGCTACTCCTGTTCCCAACCCCACTCTCGTTTCTTGACCCCCCTAACTAAACACTGTATTTACCCAGGATTAGCACAGTCTCCCTCATGCAAGGTCCATCTTGGATTTTATTTTTTATTTTTTTTAAACACACCATGGTGAGATTCCCTATCAGTCTAACTGGGAAAAAGAGCAAGGAAGATGGAGGGAGAGGACTGCTAGAGGCTGCCAGCCCAGCCACTAAGGAAATGTAAGTGGTCTGATGTCAAATCATCAGTGCTTCCATAAGCAAGGAGCTGTCAGCTGACAGGTGAGGACGCAGGTGGAAGCGGGACTAAGGGTAGAAATATTACCCCATTTGGTGTGACATTCTCACTTAAAGTCAGGGGTTTGTTAATATTTTACTTTAGGAGGCTTGTCCCACAGCAGCCATCTCCGGTCTTCAGCCTGGGAAACTGCCTCTCGGTCATTCTGTTGGGACTGATTAATTATGCTTCTTGTAGCGAAAACATCTGAGAAACAAAGATCTAACATCTGATTTACTTGCTCTGGGGAGAGTGACTGACCCCCATGTTAGCACTTGTGCTCTGGTTAAGAGCTCTCCACATGAGAAAGAGGAGGGCAGCACAAGCAGCACTGAACTAAGTGAAGTGCGTCAGGAAGCGAAGGTTTCACTGTCTCTGTTTGGTCCCACTGAAGTCAGGTTTGGGGTGGTTTTTTCCCCCTGAGGAATGCTTCAGTCACAGCACTTGTAGCACATTTCCAACACACAAAAAAATCACACTTCTCATTAACAAATCTTCATCTACCTGCACGCTCTGTGCTTGGTATGTTGTCTGCTGCGTGTTTATCATTGCAGTGGCAATAGCTGGTGGCACAAGTGCGATGCAGCCCGACATGTTTGTTCAGATAATGCTTGTGAATCTATAAATACAACTCTGAAATATCCTCTTTGATACCATCAGGCCAGATTTCATAACTTATTTACTCTGAGCAGCAGCTAACTCCACAAGTAATCCTGCCGACTGCAGAAGGATTACACCCTCAATAAACCCCAGCGTATGGCTGGTGGCAGCCAGGCCCAGGAGATGTTTTGGTGCAACTGATCTGGTTCACCAGAGGTTTTTCACAGCATCTTGGGTCGGTGTTACACCTGTAGTGCGAGCACTTGAGGATGAATTAACCTGCCAAAGGCTTTTGGACGGAGCAGAGGAGCCTGCCTGCATCCCCCATGGATGAAGCCTCACTGGTTTGATGCTCACCCAAACCAAGCCGTGACCAAGGGAGACGGAGGAAAACGAGAGGGCGTGTTACCATACACCTCTGAAATTACCTTCAAACCACCATGGGGCTGACACCCACGCTGACAGGCAGCAGTCAGGCCCCACTGTCTTCCACCAGCACCCCTTGTTGCACCCACAGCCCCCCAGCTCAGCTAGCCTAGTATCATCCCCCCACCAGCGGGTATCCAAGTGCTTTCACCTTTACTGAGCTGTTAAGGAACAGCTGTTAAGCATGCTGGCATCGAACCCAGAGATTGTTACAGCACAGCAGATGCCAAATCCCTTCCCCACTCTCTGTCCTTACTAAAGGAGGGTTAGGGTGCACAGAGGCGGCAGACACTGCTCCTATGGGCCAGAGTCCCCAGCGCTGAGCTCATCCTCAGCTGCACACAAGGCATCCTCCTGGTGACACCAGGACCACAGAAAGCAATTTAGAAGAGAGAGGTCACAGAGTCCCATTTTGTAATACTGGTGATCTGCTACTAAATAACCATGGACTCCATTGCAAACACCATGCTGATACCCTGGGAGAGGTCACCTGATGTAGTACCTCAGCAATAAAGAAGAAAACCCATAAAAAAATCAAGCTAAGATTGCAGCACACAGTAACCCAGATTTCAGTGCTCGGGAGCTCTGGAATTTGCAACATTCACTTTGATTCCATCTACAGCGCGCTCCGCTCCTGCCTGAAATAACAGCTCCTCTCTCTTTGATGGTCACTGAGGCCTCCCGCCTGGCAAGAGGGTCAGGTCAGGTACAGCAGGGCCCTTCAAGTAATGAAAGGCTTAATCCTTGCTGCGAAGGCCACCACTTCTGAAACACCACAGCATGGATTCGGCCCTTAAACCTGCATGGACCACTCCAGGGAGCAGCAAGAGGCCCGGCACAGGCCCACACACACGAGCCTCCATGGGGACTGTGCTCTGAAACACACAACTCCTAGAACTCCCCCAGGAGAAGAATGTCAGCACTTTCTGTAATGCCACTGCTGCCCAGGATTACAGTGACAATTTCTCATCTGCTTTGATGTTGCTTCTCTTGTAAAGAAGAGGAGAGGGTGGAGTTTTATTCCTCATGTTTGTGCTTCAGAAAGACTCATTAAAATGTGCTTTGGGATATAGATGTTTTGGGGTTTTTTCCTGAGTGTTTTTCACTAATTTTCAGATTAATTTACTCGAAGGATCATTGGGGGACAAACCCACATGTACATTTTATGCAATATCATTTGTTTTTCAACCATAAGTAAAATTTTGAACAAAACAGAGTGATGTATGCGACGCCAAGACACGTTAATAGATGCAGCAGATGAGGGTTGGATCCCAAGTCAACCACGGATCTTCTTCAAGCCAAAGCCTGCACCAATTACTCTTGCAGACAGAGGCTTGATTAAACTCTTTTATCAGGAAAGCAGCTCGGGACTGGGGTGTACTCCCTGAAACACCAAGTCCTAGGGAAGATCAGCGGGAAGCTGCAAAGCTCAGTGTGTTTCCCTGAGCACAAATGCATGGGGGGCATGGCTGGCAGCTGCAACCTGCGTGTGCTGGAGATAAGAGGAAACCAGACGTATCCTCAAGTCTGAACCTGGCAAGAAGAGAGGCTGTTTAGCGACTGATAGAGGAGAACAGCAGCTGCACAAAGAAATTGCTTCCTCTCATCCACATGCCTTTCTCCTGGCTGAGACACCTTTCAGGACATTTTGGGTAAATAAGCATTACATTGAGGGCATGGCTGACCTATATATTCACGGAGACATCTCTGGAAGGTGCTGAGTCTCTGCTAACTGCCCAAGCGAAGGAAAACCCAGACCGTAACACTCAGTCCTGCAAAGCCACCACAGTCCCTGGGACCAGGCAGGCTGCTCGCTCCCGGGGGAAGCGGCTGCTCACAGGCTCAGGGAGCTGATTTGCAAGTGTGCACATGTAGGTTTAACAGCTCTTTTATCTTTTGCTCCCTTCTGGTGTTATTTCAACGTTGATTTGCATAGCCAGTATAAAACCCTTTACATACAAACTGCCTGCGAGGATGACACCATCAATCCTCAGCTCTATTCACAAAATTTATTATTTGTTTCACTTTCAGAGATATCATTGCTGGATTACACAGTTGCTGATGAGGGTTTATATTTACATTTACAGCAAGGAAAATACACGTCCCTTTTTTATTTTTTTAAGTCATCTACGCAAATGTGACAGCGGGAACAGAAACTAAAATCCCTGTGTATGCACTCATGAATGCCTGCAGATCCTGCTCTGTGACTTCTCTCCTTCAGACCATATTGCAAATTAGTCAGCATCTGTATAACATCAGTAGCATGAGCTTGATCATAAGAAAGAATTAAAGGATATTATTGAGACAGTTCTTAATCTTCCGTGGCTGCTAAGCCAAACACACTCACGTGTCCATCTAAATGAGATGCAAAAGGCATCCAGTTGTGATGCTGTGAACATCGTATCAGACATCAGAAACCCACATCCCTGTGTATTAACTCCCAGAAATGGATTCACCCATATAGAAATGTCAGGTTTCACAAAAAAAAAAAACCCAGGGCTGCAAAGATTAAGGGAGGAAGAAACCGAGTTTCAGGAGATACTACACTTATCTAGTCTGACCTGGTGAGCAGCATCAAGCTTGTAATGCAGCAGATTTCACCAAATAAATCTTTTGACATAAATCTCACGGGATGTGGAAAAAAAACCCAGGGATGCATCACAAAACTGGCTCAACTCTGGTTTCCCCACGTAGCTTGGGAAAGAAGATAACTTAGCTGTGATACTGTACATTACCCACAGAAATAGTTCATAAAAGTTATGGCTTCTCTGAAAAGAAAGGATGCCCGAGCGTGAAATGATCCAAGCAGACACTGAGTGCCAAGCCCTGCCTAGAAAAACTAAAGGAAAATTATTTTCCAGGGCAAGGCAGAAGTGCTGTGTCTGTATTGCCCCATTGGCAGAGGATGTTCCTTGGAGGGTTGGTTGGTGTCATCACACCACTAAAGGTCTTATCTAGGTGCAGATTTCATTCAGCTGGCTGGCCTGGGGCATTTTCCACCTTACTTTTGCTTCCAGTTACCTGTAGTCACTAAGAGGGTGATGCAATCCACAGGCAGAGCCCACCAGCCAGCTTATGGCCACGCAAGGAAACAGGTGCTTGGCACAAAAAGCCCAACTCCACTATCCAAACAGCATCAGCTCCTGCAGCCCCAATTTTGTTACTGTGACAGATGATCACTCGGACGATCAAAGCCCAGCAGAGGAGCTGACATTTACTGGTTTCACAAGCATCTGGATCAGCCCCTTCAGCCTGACAGGAACTCACTGACTTCAGTAAAGTATAAAGACAACCTTAGACTTAACGCATTGCCTATTCACACCTTCCTACCTATTTCAGAGCCTGCCACAAGCAGAGATAGTGCTATGGATCAGAATATCCAACCTCTTACTTATTCCCCAAGACAGATCTGTCTTTGGCAGCTCTGGTGCAGAGAAACAACAAGCTACTAATGCAAAATGAGGTCCATAATACCCAGTGAGGCAGAGCCAAACGCAGGCCTAGGAAGTCCAGCCCCTTCTTCTCCTCGCTCAGCCTGAATCCACATCCCCCTCAGCACCAGAACAGCACTGCCACCCATCACCAAGGTCTGTGGAATGATGCCAACAAGGCAAAAACATGCTGGGTCTCTTTATATACACACATATATTTGTTGCTGCTTTTATTCACTGGGTAGCATTTGTCTTAGAAACCACTCTGAGCTGGATGTAATCAAGGAACCACAAAGATCTCTGTTTCGGGGTGTCAACAGCACCCATATTTCTTCAGTCGAAGCCCCGTTCTGCCACAAGCACAGATTTGTTTATAGGGACTCTACAAGGCTTGACAATCAATTCAGACTGGCACCAAGTTACTCAAAGATGAGTCAGAAAGAAAAATAGCACCCAGTGGATTAACCCAGCCATTGTGAAGCCCGGTCTGTCCAGAAGCCTTTGCCGCGACTGTCTGAGGAGGCTGCCAAAGCGGCAGATGTTGCTAGAGCTTCCACAGCACAGCATCTGGATCAGGCACTTGTTATTTAAGCAAAAAGCCAAACAAGAAAGCAGAGGGCTTTAAAGGACCAGGAAAGCCACCGCTCCCTGCGCATCTCACCGGCTCACACGCCAGACGCCCAGCAGAGCTGCAGCACAGTCCCTGGGCTGCACAGAGTCTGGGGAACGAGTGACCAGGTAATTCCATGCTCACCGAGCAAGTACCAATACAATCAGGGTGCCACTAAGTGCCAATATCTTCATCATTAAAAGGCACTGCATCTCACACTGCTTCCTAGTGAAAAATAGCTGTGCTTGAGCTGAAGTGCTGACTCGGCGCTTGCTCTACAAGCAGCCTCCTCTACACTACAGGTGTATGCAAATTACGTATTTAAAAACCCCAGCCCGTTTAACCCACAGTACATCTTTTCATCACTAGATTTCCAAGTACCTGGGATGGGGAAGTCAGTCACCAGATTTCCCATTTCACAGTAAAAGAAGCTAAAAAATAAATAGAGGAGGAGTTGTTGGACACACCCCCCACCGACAGCACCTGATGGAGAAAAGACCCAACTGTGGCAATACATCAGTCCAAGAGTACAAACAAGACCTCCACTAGTAGATAGCACTGATGCAAATACATGCCTGTAGGTCTCAGGACAGCTGCTGTGCTTCCCGGGCTCTGGCAAGGTAACAATCCCTGGGCAGCACACCCCAGCACCCAACCATGTGTGACCTCTGCAGGCACTGGAGCTTCAGCTGTGAGCACCACGAGTTGAAGCATCCAGCAACCCAGGATCCGAGCCCAGCCTTGCTCTAGGGAAAGCATAACTTCCAATTTGTGTGTACCAAGTGCTGCTTAGCCATTTCCAAGAGCAACTGGAGAAACAGCCCTGAAATCCAGTGGGAAAACACCACATGTATTCGCTATTGCTTCTACCACGTGGGTAAAGGACACCAGGAAAGGAAAAAGAGAAGATTAATAACTGCCTCTTTGCCCTCCTTCACCCCTTAACATGAATTTCCGTCTCATTTCAAGACATTGGGATTTTATCTTATTAATGTTTATAAATATCTCAAGCGTGGGACACGTGTGCGGGCACGACACCTGCAAGACAGCATGCGGCTGATTTCATTTCCCTTTGCTTCCCCTAGGTTTCCCCAAGCCGTGTGGAAAGCCAGTGAAGCAATGCCCAGCATCAAGCCAGCACCCGTGTCCTGTCCCAGCATCTTCCCCGGAGCCACCTGCCTGCGGACCATCCCTGTGGGTCAGCCTGCCCACCCTCAAGGCAGGAGGAGACACCCCCAGCTCGCTGCCTTCCCTCGGGGAGTGGCATCTCCCCGTCGCACACGGGAAGAAGCAACGATGCAGACCCAACTGCACTTCACATTACCTCAGGATTCTAAGAATCCCACTACCTTGATAATGATTTCTCTTTCACACCTTCTTAAAATAAAGCTCGGAGTTGGGGAGCCAGGTCTTTCAGCACCCACTGAGGCAGGTTGTTCTGCAGTGCAGGTCTGTAACCGTGCCGGGTCTGGAAGAGCTGCCAGAGGGTTTGCTCCATTCTTCAGGGAAGAGGAGCTTACTGTAGTCTTTTGCTTCTTATTTTCCCCTACCACAGGGAAAGATCACCTCCATCTTCTGTATTGCATAACGACAAGCCTCTCCCTTCTCACCAGCCCCTAACAAGGATGGTTATTTAAAACGCTTTTAAGTATATCCCTTTGATTTATACATTAGCATTCACTAGGCAGGGAAAAAAAATAGGACAAAAATAGGATTTGCTCTAATGCAGTCTCATCTCCTTGTTTATTTCTTATTATTTCCACCCTGTGTAACTATGTAGGTCAAACAGATCAAATTAATTTCAGCGCATCTGTCCTAACACCAGGAACATGTAGGTTAAATGGCATTGATGCCGGGCTCTCTGAATGGGAATACGGCTGCATTAGCTCCCTGAACTGGAATAAGTTTGACCCATTTATTAAACTTCAGTTTTACAGCCAGCGTTTCATAATCTGCTTATAACTGCATACCTGATCGTGTCAAAATTCTCCCAACGCTCCTAATTCCAGGCCTCCAGCACCCTCAGACAATGCAGGAGCCCCACAAGGAGAGCAGGGGGTGAGGAGCAGCCGGCACAGACGAGGAGGTGGCAGCACACGTGCTTTGGCACGGCTGTTACAGCTCAGCCTGGAAACCCATCCTTCTGTGGGAAAGGGATTCGCAGCAATATTTAGATAAGCCCCTGCTGAGGGCAGCGTCTCTGTGAGGCCTTTCTTAGGGCAGCCTGGCCAGAGATTTGGCTGGCAGCGATGCACAGGTGCCTGTGTGCTGCACGCCCCCTGCTGTCTTTGAAAGTTGCCAATTCAACACAAAGCTGATGCTGGCTGGCATGGGCAATCCTGAGCCCATTCCCTCAGCATCTTGCTTACATTAAAAAAAAAAGAAAAAAAAAAAAGAAGAGTATTTTGGGAAACAATAAGCTGGTACCATTTTTTAACCAAACATTACTGGTTTTCAACAAAATTTTAGTCCAACTCACTCTGAAGACAGAAAACCCCCAAAACTCTACAGATGCAAGTCCCTGCCTTCCCCTGCTGCTCCTTGGAAGTGCTTGAGCTAGAAGCCATCTGCTTCATCCTCCCCTGTGCAAGAGCATCCCTGGAAACTCAAGAAGGAGAGCAAACCACATCGGAGCCAGCATCCTCATCCTCACACAACAGAGATGCTGCAGCCCAGCACCTCCTCCCTGGGGATGTGGTGAGCAGCTCAGAGCCAGCACCTCCTCTGGAGAGGTCCCGCCACCAGCCCAGCTGTGGCCTGGGGTCCTCACCCACAGCACACAGGATCCTCACCCCAGGGGTGATTGAAGAAGAAAAGCCAGCATAAAGGCCAAGGGCATCCCAGGCCCTCTCACTTCTCTGCACTTGTAAAGCACGTGGAAAGGTTCCTCAGCAGGCTGGACAGAGCCTTGCTCATGAGGGGAAGCCAGGAGCCAGCTGCCAGACCCGTTTACCTCCTCCCTCAGAACAGGCTGGAAATTCATTAGGTGTCACAAACAATTCATTCCTACTTCTCCTCGATGAGCACAGATTTATCTGAATTATTGCATCACCCACAGAAAGCAAAGATATTGTTATGACACAGGGCTCTGAAGGAGAAAGGCTTTCTGTGGATGAGGGAGGAATTCACAACCTGACTGAACTCTGGGCTCAATGGCTTCCTTGTAGGGGAAAACTCAATGCTTCATTTTTGATCAATTGCACATCCAAGTCATTTTCTTATTTATGGGTGACTGAGAAGACACTTGAGCTAGCAAAATAATTCATGTTTGTTTGCACAGACAACCCCAAATTTAATAACACAGCCCTTTCTTAAAATAAAGCCATGCCTTGCAAGCAGTGCATTTGAAGTTATTCTTTGTAGGAAATTCACAGCATGAACTCCAAAGTGCTCTTTTTCTTCCTCTTAAGTGAAAACCTTCTCTAAGGTACATGTGACAAGCCTCATATGCCACTGAAAAAAAAAAACAACCAGTACCTGAATTTCTGTTGCAAGTCAGGAGATTTCTCCTACTAACAGATTAATTAATGCCAAAACTTCCTTACAGCTCCTAAAGCCCAAAACAAGATCCCAGCAAAGCCACGCATCCACATACAGGAAGATGAGCACCATACTCAATAGAAGTTTCTTCTGCCCATCCAAGGGCCCATTAAACATACAGATATGTGGGGTCTTCAGAGACAGAAGGTAAGATAAGATGGGAGTTACTAGGGAGAAATTCAGCTCTCAGATACTTCATGGCAGGAGAAGAATTTTCTTGGGGAATTTTCAACCTGTCAGGTTTTAAGAACACTAGAAGTATCTCTGGAGAGGAAAGCTAAAGAGCCTTTTTCACTGATATTATCTCCTGACACTCCTTTCTGAGAGCATCCCCCACAAGCACAGGTCTGAATATTCATCTTACAACCACAGCAACCACCCCGAGCCAGTTCAGTGCTTCACTCATCTTGTAAGAGCATGATCCTTCCCTCACGCTGCTGATGCTGCTCCTTCTGCTGACCACCCACTGCTACTCCCCCTCAGCCAGCTCCTAACCCAGTTATCACCCTGCTCATCAGCCTCCTGATTGATCCCAACTGTGCTGCTGCCTCCTTAACTCAGCTCCTGCTTCAGCTTTGCTCCCTCCTTGGACTAGCTATTGCTACTCTGGGCTTCCCCTTCCCTTTTTCTTTCCCAGAGAGAACAACATTAACATCCTCCTGTATTGGTATCTTGACCCTTTCAGTCTTGCACAGTTTTACCAACAGGTGCTTGAGAACCATCCATTTCACCCACTGTTAATCTTTATCACCTGGCTTACAGTCAACACATTCTGAGAATCCAAAACACGCTGAGCAAACAATCCAGGGCTGTCACACCCCTGTTCTCCAGAGGGAAGAGTATTGCCTGAGAGGTGCTGGGAGCAGCGCAGAGGATGCCAAGGAAAGAGTCCAGAGGAGGCTACAGAGATGCTGAAGGGCCTGGAGCATCTCCCCTGTGAGGAAAGGCTGGGGGAGCTGGGGCTGTTCAGCCTGGAGAGAAGCAGCCTGAGGGGGGATCTGATCAATGGGGATCAATAGCTGAAGGGTGGGACACAGGGGGACATGGGCAGCCTCTGCTCAGTGTCTGTGGGGACAGGACAAGGGGCGATGGGCTCAAGTTGGAGCCCAGGGAGTTCCCCCCAGTCTGGGGAAGAACTTTTCCCCAGTGAGGGTGAGGGAGCCCTGGGCCAGGCTGCCCAGGGGGTGTGGAGTCTCCTTCTCTGGAGAGATTCCAGCCCCGTCTGGACACCGCCCTGTGTGCCCTGTCCTAGGGACCCTGCTTTGGCAGGGGGTGGCTCCTATAGGGCTCTAGAGGTCCCTTCCAACCCCTGGGATTCTGTGAAAGCTGCATGTGAAAATCGAGCCCTGGAAGCAAGGAAGAAGGAAAAGAAACTGTGTCCCATTGGAGGTGGCTCCTTCTCCCCATCATCCGGAGGGGGAAGGCTGGTTTCGTGGCCATGGCTCTCATGGGGACATGCACTAGCAAAGTCCAGGGCTCACAGATTGTCTTAAACCATCAGAGGCATCTCTCTTCATCTGTTATGCCGCTCGGCTTTCCATCTGCAAGAGGGAGATAATACATCTTCCCTCCAACCCCTCTGGGTTTTTTTCCTGCTTAGATGGTAAATTCTGTGGAGCTGGGACTGTCTCACTGTGCCTTTAAACAACGCCTTGAAGAATGGCTTGGGTTAGGGTCTTTCAAGTCAGTGATAACCCGCCCCAACACCCCCACCCACAGGACAATAAACAGGCTGGCACCAAAGCAGAGTCCTGCCTGTTCTCCTCGAGAAGAAACAGCGTTCAGATGCTTCTGTTTACCTTCCCTGGGGCCCTAGAAATTGCTTTAACAATTATTTCTGTGCTTTCCTATGACTTTAAATAAAAACTGAATAATGACAACATTGAAATCACATGTAATCATTCACACATATATATATATAATTTTTAAAAAAAACCACAATAAACACACAACTATTTTATGTGTGTGTTCTGAATTTAATTTTGACCAAAAATGCTCTTAGGGAATTTGTGTAGTTATTTTAATAGTCCTAATTTTAAATCCATTTAAATGTATTTATGCACCTTTAGACCAAACTCATTCAGGCATTTATACCCCAGTAATGAATTGTATGACAGCAATATATACACAGGAAGAAATCCTTTCCTTTTGTAAAGCATGTTTTAGCACCGATTTATAAATTCAATGGTTAAGTTCATTGGCAGGCACAGAGTCAAGGGACCTTTGTTAAACTAGGACATTTGACTATAACTATTTGAGAAGATGCACACTGAGAAAGTCTTTCCTATTTTAATGTCAGGAAATTAGAATTATTATAATGAATTCCAATTTTTTTTTCACATCTTTCATCAAAGCCTTTGAAAAAGGTCAGTATCTGCACTCGTTATTTTAAAATCCCTCCTGTAATTTGCCTTACTGTGGTAATTACAAGGAAAGTTCCCATATGGTAGCACTGAAACAATCCTGGGGGACCCCTCTTACCCCTGATTGTCAACGGAGTTCAGCATCTGAAGGAAAAAGTGATGCACTTCACAGGAGTGACGAGTATGATGGTCACAGCAAGCGTTATATAAGGGATGTACCTTCATCCCTTCTCTGACCCAGGAGCTCCTGCAAGCCTGGGGTAGCCTGAATATCCTGAATTTATTACTTGTTTCTTTACGTTTTCAAACTATTCCTCTACTTTCTTTTTTTAGACAAAACTACTTCAAAAACTATTTGCTGAATTTGATCCACGTTTCAGAAAGGTTCCACTCCGCTACCTCCGCTCTTCTTGCTGCAGTGACTCCCAGCTGCAGGAGCTCACTCACATCCCAGCTTTTAATCTCTTTATTGCTCATTCAGATTCCGTCCCAGCCCCAAGAACTCGGGAGCTGTTGCCGTCCCAGGGATGTTTGATGGCTATGAATAATACTGAGTTCATGCAGAATAATAATTAGCACCCCAGCTCCAGGATAGTGGTTTTTCCAGCTTCATGATCCTCCAGCTGAGCTGCTGGGGCAGGGCAGGGCTTCCGCACAGGGGATGCTAATGTGACAGCACTGGTGAGCTGTGGGTGAGGATGCTCCAGCACCGGCAGCACAGCTGGTATCAACCAGGTAAAGCCAGAGGAAAGAGGTCCACTGGTATCTGGCTCAAATCACAGAACCACTGCAGTTCAGGGGTCACCAAACCACTGCAGTTTAGGGGAAGGAGCCGTGCCAGTAGCATCCACTCAGCCTGTCCTCCTTAAGGACCATGAACAGGCACCAGGTGTGACCAGCACCTCACTTCACCCAAAGAGAAGTGTCTTGTGCTGGCTACAAAGAAAATACACCTCCACGTCTTCTTGAAGCATCTCCAGTACCAAAAGAGTTCACCCCTCCCAGGGCCCTGCAGCAGCCCTGGGAGGTTCAGGGAGGGTTTCTTCTGATTACCAAGAAATAAGAGTCCCTGAAAAATAACTACCAGGTATTCAATCTGCATTTAAAAGTCAGGTTCAGTCTTCCCTTATTACACTTGCAAAGCCCCTTGCTATCCAATTCAGATAAAGTAACAAAGCTGCACTCCCAATGATTGTGACTAAATGCAGTTAACCTTAAAAAGTCACTTTTACAAACAGAGCAGATTTATCTGGATTTAAATTTTAGTTCTCCTACAAAGACTTAAGAACAGGTTCCTCCCCATTATTCAATTTAACAATAATAATAAAAACCTCCATGACAACTATAACAAAAAGACTCTGATAAAGCCTGAAACCTTTCTGATAATGAAACATACAATTTCCCTGTTTGAAGCATAATTCCCCAGAGAACATTTTAAAAAAGATATAGAAGAACTGTCGTTTCAAACCCTGCTCCTGTAAAGAACTGCATAGGAGAGCAGCCCAGGGAAAAAAATAGACTTTCAGAAAAGCTGGAGGAAAAATAGTGGGTGGGAGAGACTAGACAACTTAAATGCAGTGTCTCATCAGGACAATTACAGGAGTCAATAAAAACTGGCAAAATTGAAAAAGATTCACTAGGCTGCTGGGTTCAATTTCCATTTAATTCAGAGACAGAGAGGTCAGCTACAGCCAGTAGTCATCTCATTTGATTCCTGTGGTGCAGAAGACTTAACCATGCTGGTAACTACCTCTTTTTCTCCTGCCATCTCATCACACCTTTTGTTGCTCATGACAGCTACTCACCGTTGCCTTTTTACATGTCTGTAATCAGGTATCTGTCATGTACTTTCAACAACATCAATTAAGAGCAGATAAACTGTCAAATAAAAACAGCAAAGCTCATTCATTGAGGTTAGTTAGTCCTCCTCTCAACTCAACTCAACTCTTAATCTTCCAAGCTTCCTCATCCAGACCTCATGACCACCACACCAGGAATTAGTGCACTGAGAGGATGTCAGCTATGTGAAGAGGATCAAGCACTTGGGATGCCAAAATAACCAGTCAACACCCTGGAGCGGGGAACTAAATACAAGAGGGGAATCAAAAAGCACACCACCACCAACTCCACCGGTCCAGTGACGGTTGAGGTCACTGGTGGGACTCCAGCACACATGTATTATCCTTACACCATACCAGTACAGGTTTTTACTGTGTCACATTTTAATTTCTACAATTTTTTTGCACAAGTGAGTCTTGTTGAATCAGAAGCCATGAGACCTCTTTATTCCCAACACATCTACCTGCACTTGTTGAAATGCTGAAACACAAATGTTAAAATTGCCAATAAACTTTTTTTTTTCAAGTTTAGGTTATTTTCTGTACTCTAGAAAGCCTTGAGAAATGCCCTGGGCATCTTATAGCATAATTAGAACCCTGTAATGTCACTGCTGTTGTGTTTGCACGACTTTTTATTCATAGAATCCTGGCCTGGTCTGGGTTGGAAGGGACCCCAAGGATCACGGAGCTCCAACCCCCTGCCACAGGCAGGGACACCAACCTCCAGGCCTGGAGCTACACAAGGTTGCCCAGGGCCCCATCCAGCCTGGCCTTGGACACCCCCAGGGACGGGGCACCCACCCCCTCTCTGGGCAGCCCCTGCCAGCCCCTCACCACTCTCTCTGTAAAAAACTTCTCCCTAAGATCTCCTCTAACCCTTCCCTGCTTCAGCTTCACTCCATCCCCCTTGTCCTGCCATTATCTACCCTTTGGACAAGCTGATTCCCCTCCTGTTCCTCTGCTCCCTTCAGGTACCTAAAGGCTGCAATGAGGTCCTCCCACAGCCTTCTCTTCTCCAGGCTGAACCAGCCCAGCTCCCTCAGCCTCTCTTTGTTTATTGACCTGAGCTCCCATAGCCACGAGTTCCTGGGGGAGTCCTCACTTCCATTGAAATAACTGTGTTAAAACTTCACAGTGTTTTTGAGGTTTCAGCCTTTTTGGGCTGGCTTACGTCTGTAAATTTAAAAAATAAATAAGTAAATCTGAGGTTTTACGTGTTTTTTCTGAGTGGGTGGAGGGCTTTGTTCCAAAAAATGCCAGTCCCCAAAGCCTGAAGAGTGTGATCACATCTTAAATAAACCATATGATTGCAGTGATGATCCTTACAGGTCCCTTCCAGCTCAGGATAGTCTGTGATTCTCTGATTCCTCCTTTTATCTAGACAGCTCTATTTGTTGCTTTTTCCAGCGCAGCGCTCCCGCCTCACCAGGACCTCACAGATGTTGGTGAGACACATTACCAGCAAAGCTGTGATCAGAACTCCCCAGAATAATGTTCCTGTCAACAAGGTGTGAATTTCAAAACTCATTTGGAGATACATCATGATAAAGTGCCAAGTGGGAGGGGGAAAAAAATCAACTCATTAACCCAAGAAGTTCATTTTAACACACAGGAAGGAAATGGTGCTACTGGAATCTATCTGCCTCCTCTCTGGATCCATCCCAGCAGAGCCCAAAATCCCGATGGGATGGGTTTTCCCAGCACTTGCCAGTTCAAACTGATGCTGGGGAGCCAGTCCTGACAGAGCTTCAGTAACAACCACCTGTGTTTTTGAAGCTGCAGAAGCAAGGTTTTACTTCTGACACTTGGGTGAGGTTTCTTACACAGAGATATCATTGATTCCCTTTGTACTGCCAAGAAGGCGGCACTAATCCTTACAGGCTGGGGCTCAGCTCACCCCTCTGCCTTCATCCCAACCCGCCGCTGGTGCCTGCCCAAAGCTACCCGAGGCACAAACATCAGTCGATGCACAGACCAGATTTCAGCACAGGTCTTCCCAGCTGCCATCCCATTGAAGCGGGGACAAGGCCAGCACATCCCTCTGACTGCAACTGAGAAAGGGAGCAACGCTCCGCTGCCAAAGTAACAGGCACCGTTCTCCTCATCAGCTGGGATGCTCAAGCCAAGGAATGGTCTCCTGGAAAGTCCTGGCAGCCAGAGATTATACCCGTGTGGCAGGGGGTCAGGATTTTCTTCTGGGTGGGAAGACACTTCACTTTCTCAGCCCGTTCCTGTCAGCAGGGCTGCTCTCTCTTCAAAGCCGTGGAAGAAAACCTTGACCTGTTCATGGGGAGGTTTTGTGTTCACCTCTGAAAGGCAACGTGCAAAATCCTCAAGTACGGGCAATCTCTGCACCTCTGCTGGCAAATTCACTCCAGTCAAAACCAAACTCAGCTCTTAGGCACCATCATTACAGTCATTTGTAGATTTATAGGGTGATGCTGGCAGCTGGAAGCCCCAGTTGAGGTCAAACCTTTGCTGGACACCTTTCCAGACACATGTACTTAGGACAGTCCTTGTGGTGGAGGACTTACACACTAAACACAAATTCTGCTGAGTTACACCCTGGTTTCTATGCCACGGTATATTTTATCAGACATAAACCCCACCAAACAATGTCTTCCAAGTATTTTTCTTTTATCTGTGATGGCCAAAGTTCAGATGAGCAGTAACCCTTCTTAAAAAAAACCCAAAACGCCAAACATGTGGGTTTTGCCAATGGATTCTGGTTTAACAGGACATACTTAATAGCAGCTGATAAGGAGAACAGACTCCAGTCTTACTCCATATTGCTTAATTTCTTTGAACACAGAACAGGAGGTGAGGGGAAACAAAAATGACCTGGAGAGAAAAAAAAGGGGTTTGTTCCTTTTCTTGGTGCTGTTCTGACAATAAACGTCCAAGTCTGTGAGGCTCCAGAGAGCTCCTCCACACGTGAGCACAAGCCATCAGTGCTATGGATGTGCCATGCATCCCATGGATGCAGAAAGCAGAGTTGAGACCAGTCTGAGGACCCAAGGCGAGTGGCTGGGTGATGGAGGAGGTACGGGTCCAGTCCCTGGGTGTGAGCAGGGTCCCTGGGGGTGCTGGGGGCTCACCTGTAAGGCTCACAGCACTGACAGCAAGGAGCGAGCAGGACTAGGTAAAAATCACACCTCCATCTTTCCTAGGCTTGCACCAAGTACCCGTCTGGAGACTGGGGAGCCAGCTCATGGATTACCCTTTGAAATCAGATATTATCTAATGGAGGCAAGATTTCCTACGATGCAAGTCTTTACAAAGCAAAGCAGGTCCTAGAGAGCAGCCGTGGCTTCGCAGGTGATTTCCCCATCAGAGAGCCAGCCCGGCAGCCAGCAGCCCCTCACGACAGCCAAACAAGGAAAAGTTCGAGTCAGAGGGAGTTCTTTTTGTCCAAATCAGGAATAAAAATAAATGTGATAAGGGGAGACATATGTGAGCAGTCACTTTGCTCCCACCTGCAGCTAGCTGCCCTGGCTGAGCTCGCAGCCTTGCATCCCCAGCACAGCTCAAGGCCCATTAGGACCAATTCCCATCTGTCTGAGTGCTATGTACCTTCAAGTCCATTTTCTCCCTGGATTCTATTTTTAAAATTGCTGTAGCTTATAAGAGTGTTTTGTTCTGTGCAGTGACAGGCTGTCATTTAGCCTGAATATGCCCCTTCCCTGCGATAAGTATCCCGGTAATTCACTAAGCACAAGGACACTTCCCTTAAAGGCTCAGGCTGGAGGTTTTCAATGGAGTCACTAAGTCCCTTACCATTGACTGTCCCAGGGACACCAGGAGCACACCAGGAGAAAACATTCCCCCAGGAGAGGAGGAAAAGCATCCCTGCACTGCCCACTGCCCCACCAAAGTCAACATGGATTTAGTCATCCCAAAGCAAAGAGACTGCGGGAAGAGCATCACTCCAAGAGCATCAGTGCAGGAAGAGGGATGCCCACAAGCAAAGAGGCTGGCTAATGCATTGTAAAACACTCTCCAAAAGACCACCACCAGGCAAAACCAAAATGCCTTGTGAAGTTTTAGAGTAACGATCAATGTAACAATTTAGTTTTCAGACACAGACTGGGATAAAATGGGAATGGGAGTGACTGGAAATGTACTTTACTGGCTCGGACAGTCCCTGGCCTCTCCAAAGCCCAGGGTCCATTTCCACCCTCCCCAGATAATGCCTCAGCAAACCAGCACTATCATCCAAACCCATCTGGCCTCTTAGCTGGAAAACCTTCGGGACCCCAGGTATGTGCAAAGCACAAAGCTGAGAGATGAAGCAGCACAAACTTCCATGCCGTTTTATTTCATTAAATCACCAGTGGTTTTAATCTGTCATCATGAAGCATGCTTAAAAAAAGAAAAAAAAAATCTCAGTCAACAAATATGACAAAAAGATTCATGAACAGCAGGAGCACAGTTCAGTTGAGAAAGATCATGTTTCCTCCTGGCTGTGTGTTTAAACTCTACCTCATTATTGCTGTTATTTTTAACACATGCCTTATTTATTGCAATTTCAGTGATAAGCTCTATGGAAGCAGTAGGACAGACAGAAGGACCAGTCTGCTTGTTCTGCTGGCTCATGATGCCTTCATCATGGCACATGGAAAACAAATAAACTTCCTTTCATAAAGCATCTTATCTAAAATCCACCCCGCAGATCGGGATCAACTGTCAGGCCAATTTTCCAGGCTGCTGAGGAGCCAAGGAGGAGCAGTGGAGGGAGAAGCACACACACTTAATGATAAAAAATTCTCCTGGAAAGAGCAGCAAAGGGAAAACCAAAGTGGAATGACTAACATAGGCAGGGACTCACCACAGACAGGTACCACAGACCCCCCAGCTCAGCCTGGGGAGCAGCTCCCAGGCTTTTACCCAGCAGTACAGCGTTCTCCATAGCCCAGAGCGCAGTGTCTCCAGCTCAACTCCCCGGGGCCACAGCTCTGCCCTGTGAACCTGCCTGCCAACCACAGCAGTCACAGAGCTGCTCCGGAGGCAGGTGCCACGCTGGCAGCTCAGCTCCCCTTCTGCTGGTGGCTGATCGGAGTCTTGAGCCAGGATCAACTCCTGGGTTATGACATCTTTAGATTAAGCGTAGTTTAAATCACAGCACAGCGTGGCTGCAGGCTCAGAAACACACACCAGCATCACCTCACACACCCACGTTTGCCCATCACACACGCTGCTGTATCACCCACATTGGAATAAATGGCAATTAACTCACAAATGGATGGATTTCTCTGGGAGAGAGGCAGAGGCTCTGCTCCTCTGGAGCAGGACACTTTGTGGGAGAGCTATCAGCCTCACCCCTCAGTGCTTAGAGGTACTTATTTCCTTTTGAAAT
Source organism: Hypotaenidia okinawae (assembly GCA_027925045.1). Classification (NCBI taxonomy): domain Eukaryota; kingdom Metazoa; phylum Chordata; class Aves; order Gruiformes; family Rallidae; genus Hypotaenidia; species Hypotaenidia okinawae. The sequence continues at coordinate 22,298,721 of BSDF01000011.1, read as the reverse complement.
GTAAGGAGATTCTTCCTGAGAAAATAGGCAGAGGATTTGGGGGACTTTCTTAATAACAAGTCGGTTCTCTAGCAAAAATACATTTACCGCAGGTGGGGAAAACTGTAGCTGAGATTTCTTTCATTTCTTCATGGATTTGGTGCCCTTCACAGTTTCCCACATCACACACAAAAAAACCCAAACACCCCTGAAGATGGAAAGCTGCCTCTCACCAGGCATCAGTACCTCTGCTCTGCACCCCTGTGCACCAGCCCCTCCTCCTGCGCCGGGATGAGTCCCAGAGCCCAGCGTGGCACAGACCTCCTGCCCCAGCCACCCTGGACATCACACAGCCTGATGTCACCTTGGGCCATTCCCACATCCCCAGCACAGCCAAGGAAGTCAAAACAAGTTGTAGGTCCCTGAGGGATGATGCCACCACGGCTGCTGCAGACAGGTGGAAAATTAATGGGATCTGTGTCGCCCTCCAGATTCCCATCCTGTGCACAAACCACTTTTCCTGGGACACTTCCATCCTCCCACAGGAAACCTCTTCCAGCACCAGAACAGGCAGGGAGCTCCCAGTTGCCACAGACTTGCTGGGGAATCAAGACATCAAAATTGCCTTTCCTGATTTTGAAAATCCTTCACTGTAGCAATGGTGTCTGCTCTCAGAAGATCATTTCCTTCACATCCCTAATACTCTGAGATCTTCGTCCTGCTGTCAGATAGAAAAGCTACAAGCCCACAAAAAGTCATTTAATTAATTTTTATTGTCGATATCACGCCTGGGCACTCAAGTACCACTGCAAAATTACCTTCTTTAAAAATCACTACAACATCTCCATTAGTTCTGAATTTTATTTCTGTAAAAGTAACAACTTCCAGCCAAATTTGGGTTGACAGTTTCCCTTTAATGTCTGATTTATTCCTGCCATTTTTTATTATCTTTTTTAGTAGGTTTTGACCTTGTTCCCACCTATTTAGACTCCATCTGGGTGGGCTCAGCACAGCAAACAGCCCTGGGCACTTTGCCTTGTCTCTCCAGCAGCAAGGCAGGAGCACAGTTAAAACCGGTGGTGATGCTCTCCAGGCTCACAGGAGGATTCATTGGCTTTCAGCCATCCACTGGGTTATCCTGGACCTTCTTGTTTCATAGTCACCTCTTCATGATGAGATGAAGGTGAGAAATGATGACACACTGTGGTGATCTCAGCATAGCTGATGCCCCAGAGATCACAGACCAGGGGACTGTGCTCGTTTCCAGAGGGAATAAAGGTACAGAAGATGTGTGGGATTTGATCAAGCTGCCTTTGACTTAGTGTTTAATTCCCATGTCTAAAAAAGAGATACATGGGATGCACTGTGTCACAACTCAAGATGAGCTTTAGAGATCTATCAAACATCTCCAGCCAGTCGTGCTGAATAAGAGATGACCTTTGTTTCACTGTTAAACTAAAGAGTATTCGCTTATACCTACCCTCAGCGCTGAGAGAATGAGTTACATGGGGGCTGGTATTACTGGGCCAAACATTAGTGGTCTCTGGTGGCATGACTGAAAACAAAACACATTGATTACAGCTGACCAAGTGGTGTTTATCAAGTGGAGGCACCGGGAAAGCAGTAGGTGCCAGGCTCTCCTGGGATAAGGGGCCATATTCACAGCGAGAAGGGGATTTGCTGTCAGACCCATCATTGGCCTAGGTGGGTTTTCCTTGGGAACAGAACTTCTAATTCTGTGTCCATGTCATTGTCACCCCCCAGTCTGTGTGGTTCCAGCACGAGCACACCAGCTGTGGCACAACTGGCATCTCTCCATCTCCCAATCTGCATTTGATCCGTGACCGTGCACTAAGGAGTCTCATCAGCATCCTTGCTGGACGTGGAAACCTGCTGCGCTCAAGGCCAACTTCTCCATTGGCAGGGAAGGAGGTTTCCTGCTCCTCGTGGTATATTGAGCATGCCAACAGCTGGAGACAGTCCCGCAGAGATGTGGATTCCTCCTGTGCCACCAAGAGCTGCACCACGCTCACAAAGCAATTGCACTCAGTTTGTTCTGCATGCAAAAATACCATGCATATAATTATGAGGCTGAATTTAATGACATTGAAACAAATCTCCATTCTGATGAATGCATAATTACTGTTATTAAAATATTTATGAAATAATAAATTTATTAGAAAATCTCCTGCATGTTGGCTTGCAGAACGCTCCACAGGAACCCTAAAATGGCAGCAAGTGAACCTGCAAGGCAGCCAGCCTGAACAAAGGTCTCCTGAGATCCTGAACCCTCCTCTCCTCTCCCTCCAAGATGTGGAATGGAGGGAACTGGGATTTTATTTTCTTCATTTGGGAAGTTTCAGTTGTTTAAAAAAAGGCTATCATGGAAGTGACCTTCTTGGGGGATCTTTGCAGGGCTGCTGTTTAACGCAGGGAGTCTAGACTGGAATTGCATCCCTGGGATGAGAGAAAAATTCAAATAACCACTGGGACCCATCCAGACCGCTGGAAATTTAGGCTAGCATCTCAAGCCTGACTCAGAGATGGAGTTTCACAAGTCCCAGCTGAGTCTGTTCACCTTGCAGATAAATGTCTTCCAAAGTGTTCAAGAACTCTACTCTCTGTACCCAGCTTCAGTTCCAGCAGAGAGGGGAGAGCAGAAGCCTGGCTTTAGGAAGATGCCTATTGCATCTTGTGTTGCACTTAAGCCTCACAGCCTGCTGTGAAAGTACAGTCAAAACAAAACCAGGAGAATTTCCAGCAAATAGGATAAAAGCTGACTATTAAGAGAGGAAAAAATAGTCTTTCATGGAGGTTGTAGAATGTTCTTCAGAGAAGTGGACAAAAGAACTTAGGCAAGCATCTGCCAGGATCAGCCTAGCTATGACGAGTCCCATCTCAGTGAGTCACTTGCGTGCATGGAGAAGCCCCGCTGAGGGAGGCAGTGGCACCAGACACCCCAATAACCTCTGCCCCCAGAAAACAGCGGGGAGCACCCAAGGGGATGCTACCACCACAAAGAGATGCCCCACTCTGTCCCAGTCAATCAGCTGGATCCCTGCCCAGCTCGCTGCCTTCCACCACCGCCAACCGGTGCTGAAGCATCTGAAAGAAACCATGGAAAACTGTGACAAGCATGCATTTCCATCCTCTGCAATCTCTGGATGTACAGTCCTATCGTGCCAGGGCACTCACCTAGGAAAAGGCAGGATCAGGGCTTCTGTGTAGGGCAGCAATAAAGGGCTGCTGTAGAAATCCCACACAGGGATCTGTGTTCACTCTCACACTGACATTTCTGTCACTGAGATTCGGTTTAGGCACAGAAAGGGTGACTCTTCCAGCTGGCCCCAGCAGGTCCCTGTAGCCACACCACAGTCACAACGCTTTCCCGTGCCCGGTGACGATGAGTGATTAAAGGCAGCACAGAGCTCAGCTCACCCTCCAGCTCCCACCGAGGCTGCAGCACTGGGCAGTGATGCTCGCTCGCTCCACGGGGCTTGCACGGCTGAACCCCGCCTGCTGCGGGCAATCCAAGCAGAGCCAGGCTGTTTGCAGGCTGTTTGCCACGTCCTCCTGCCAGCCACAGAAATGGGACATCTCTAAGGAAGGAGGAGACGTTGCCGGTTTGTATCAGCCCAGCTGAGGAGAACCTGGATCAGAGTCTTTTTTCCCCAACAACTACAGCTTAAGGTTTTGGCTCTGTCAGCAGTTGTTAGACCCGCAAGTGAAAAGCCAAAATCAGTTGTAAAACTCTTTGAGCAACATCTAAGGGCACATCTACAGCATGCAGTGGAGCACAGGGACCACACCAAAGCCAGGTCCAGATTTCCTGGCTTTTGAACTGGAAGCAATAAAGCAGCTCCAGCAAGGCGTTGCCCTTGGGCTAAGGCAAGCAGCCCTGTGCCAGCTACCTGCTGTGTGACACACCAACAGAGCCATGTCCTCCCTCACTGATGTGGGCTGTACAGATCATAGAATCACAGAATCCCAGCCTGGTCTGGGTTGGAAGGGACCCCAAGGGGCACAGAGCTCCAACCCCTTGCCACAGGCAGGGACACCAACCTCCAGGCCTGGAGCTACACAAGGTTGCCCAGGGCCCCAGCCAACCTGGCCTTCAACACCCCCAGGGATGGGGCACCCACCCCCTCTCTGGGCAGCCTGTTCCAGCCCCTCACCACACTCTCTGTAAAGAACTTCCCCCTAAGATCTCATCTCACCCTTCCCTCTTCCAGCTTCACTCCATCCCCCTTGTCCTGCCAGGCTCTGCCCTTGAACAAGCTGATTCCCCTCCTGTTCCTCTGCTCCCTTCAGGGACTGGCAGGCTGCAATGAGCTCCCCCCACAGCCTTCTCTTCTCCAGGCTGAACCAGATACCAGACTCCACCTCAGATGTCCCTACTCAGGCAATGCACTGCATGGTGACCACTCTGAGCTCACCCACCTTGACCCCGACTCTCCCTTTGATCCGTTGGAGAAGAGACCAAGGCAGGAGACACATGGCCAGTAGCCTGCCACAAAGGGAAGAGCCACCACAGACCTGTGTCAGGGTCTGGAAAGCCACCCCAGCTGCTGCTGGGAGAAGACCTGAGGCTCCTGCTGATCGGAAGAGAAGGAGAGCTGGTCCTGCAGAGCATCCTCCTTCCAGCACCCTCTGACCCTACACCAGCCATACTCTGCCCCTCCAGGCTCTGCCCCCTGTTTTCCATCACAGTTTCTGCCCGTCATCCCTTCGTGCACTATCCACTGACTCTATTGCTCGAGCCCTTTGAGGTGGCTCCATGTTACTAAAACACATCTTTTCTCTATTAATCACACATCATTGATTCTTCTCCGTCCTAACATCACAATACTGCAAGACAGAATTGAAAAGCCAAACAAGCAGGTGACACGACTGTTGGCACACTGACAGCAGCAGTAGTCAACAAGAGCAGAGGCATGCTCCATCCCATCCTCACCCACCACGGCCTGGAGCTTGTGCCTGACCTGCCCTTCCCAGCCTTATCCCTCAGCAGGACATTAGGGCAGGTCACTTGGTGTTTGCAGATTAAATACCTGGAAAAGAAACCCTATTTTTTAGATATATATGCAAGTGTACATGTTTCCATTTATATAAATGTATATATAAATATATAAAACCACACCTACATACACAAACATATTCTTAGGCATTAAGCAGAACCACCATCAGATTGAAATCTCACAAGCCCAGAGAGGGGGTGGGTGCCCCATCCCTGGGAGTGTTCAAGGCCAGGTTGGATGGGGCCCTGGGCAACCTTGTGTAGCTCCAGGCCTGGAGGTTGGTGTCCCTGCCTGTGGCAGGGGGTTGGAGCTCTGTGACCCTTGGGGTCCCTTCCAACCCAGACCAGGCTGGGATTCTATGAACCTAAGGCTGCTCCTAGCCATCCTGTCCCACTCTCCACAGGTCAGGCTACTCTTCTAACACAAGCAGAGCTTCCTGGTGTGTCCTTCACAGGAAGGGATTTCATCAGCGCCACACCAAAGAGCACGTGGCAGTCATGGAATTACAGAACAATGGGGGCTGGTGGGGACCTCTGGAGACCACCCAGTCCCACCCCTGCCAGAGCAGCGTCCCCTCAAGCAGGTCCAGGCTCATGGGGTTTGAACATCTCCAGAGATGGAGACTCCCCAACCTCTCTGGGCAGCCTGGCCCAGCGCTCTGCCACCCTCCCAGCAAAGAAGTTCCTCCTCAGGGTTAGGTGGGACTTCCTCTGCTCCAGTTTGTGCCCATGGCCCCTTGTCCTGTCCCTGGGCACCACTGAAAAAAGACACTCATTCTGTGGGTACCAGAGCTCCTCCAGTGAGGTCGAACGCGCAGCGACTGCGGGTGAGTGACGGGTGAGCTGGGGCAGGCCAGGGCTCCCCTGTTCGAGCGGTCCCTAACAGGACCATGCTTTACTCTCAGCTACATTGGTGATGATTCAGAATACCTCTACTGCCTTCTGCTGAAGGGCTTGGTCAGGCCTTGTGAATCATCAGTAGCGAGGAAGGCTTTAGAAACACTTGTTTTTCTTCAGGTTTCTCTCTGCCTGGGTACCCACTCCACCACGCTAATGACCTGACTATATTGGATTCCATGCTCTCCAAACAGCCTTAATTACATGCTTCGTATCTTCCAATATTATGATAAAATTCATCATAGTCCTATGTCTGGGACAGCCAGCACTGTCACTCATTGAGATTAATTTGAATATCCCTATAAATAGAAATAACAACATCTGATATTGCCATGCAGAGCATTGTGTCGGGTGGTTTTAACACCTCCAAGCAAAACTCATTTAATAGAATAAAATGCATAATACAGGACATGTAGTTTTACAGTATTAGCCTTATGAGATTCAAAAACCAGATCAATATTTCTTTCATAAAAAATAATGCCTGGAAATGATCCCTCCATTTGTCATTCCAAAGAGGTCACCTTCTTTCATTTTAAAGAGCAGGCTGGGAATTGCACAAACGTCCTTGCTGAATATACGCTTTCACTGTACAAGATGGTACAGCATCCCCCTGCGCTGCCCCCCAATTATCTGCTAATCCTCTGCTCACATAAGCAGCAGCATCCCTCTCTCTCCACGGGTGAGCATCCCTCTCCCAGCAAAGCCCGTCTTCTTCCACTTGACTTTCTGCAGTCCCTTCTACCCAACGTCTACAGAGAGATGCTGGAACACAGCTGAAGAGCTGAGATTATTGCTAATAGTGAGCTTTGCCTTGTTAAGAAATTAAATTTTACTTCCAAAACACCCTGTTCCAGAAACATACATTCCCAGGACCGCCCACCTCCCATTAGTAACTCCACACAGAAGCACACGAGTTCTTGAAGCAAGGATTTTTCCTTTGCCTTTGATTCATACAGAGGAAATAAGACTCCAGACCTATCAACCACAGCCCACCATCTCCACGCCACCGCCGCACAACGCCATGGCTCAGCTTGTTGACATCTATTAGGTGCATCAGTAACAACAAGGACAAATATTTGCAGGCTGATGAAAAGGAAAGCTTGCTGGGAGACACAAAAGGCAACGAGATGGGGTTTACTGGGTCCTGTGTTTAGCTTTCTGTTGCATTCTCTATAGGGCTCGAGCTGACAAACCTATAGCTTTCCTGAAATGCTTTTTCAATAATTAATCACTGCTCCACTTACTGTCTTATTAAAAATTAGAAGCATCCAACTCGGAGCAGCACTTCTAAGCTGTGTTTCTTTCCATGGAATCTCATTTCTACAGCTTCAGCGTGGGGAGAGCGGCAGGCAGGAGCTGCTTCCTGCACTCTCATCCAGGACGGTGCTGGCAGAAGGGAAATACAGCCACAGCCCCAAGGGATGGAAGGGAACTTTCTATTTATGCCCCCAATCTCCTTGTTCCCCTTTATCCCATGCTGGTTTCTCTAAAGTTCCCTGGAGGGGTGTGCTAACAAACCCCACCTGGGCCACGGGGTCCATCCCTGATAAAAGCCTAGAGGTATTTAGATAAGAGACTGATAGCTGACTGACTATTTAAAATTACATCCACCAAGGACAGAAACCTGAAGCAGTAATTAGTTCATTATTAAAGCTTGTAATGAGAAGCCTGGGGTTCTAAGGGAGTCCAAAAATTAGTTTTCCAGTATTAAAAGAAATAAAAAATAATAATAAAAAGAAAAATCAGCAGGCTGCTATTCCCCATCTTGCACGGGCCCACTCCCTACCAAACACATGAAGCATCTGGCAATTTTTTTTCAGCAGAGTTATTGAATTCCATGGACTTGGGCTTGCAGGGAAAGCTGTGCCACTGTGAAGGAACAATGTTCCTTACGACGTCAAGCCAGCAGCCTGAACGCATGCTGCCTGGAGCTCCCTGATGTGTTTGGATACAGCTTCCCAACCCGGTCCTGGTTTATTTTTGGAACAGGTATTTAATTTACGATGGGCATACTATTTGTATGCTTCAATAGGACTATTGCATGCTTCAATAGGACTGTGTTCTGAAAAGGTCCCTGTATTTGAGGTACTTGAATCATCACACGTTCCCGAGGCCACGGTGCAGTGCACACTGCACTGTCCCTTCTCTGCCCCACGGCAGAGCAGAGGTCCCTGGGTGGGCAGCAGCCCTGTGCCCAAAGCTCAACACCCCCTCCCCATCCTGGGCAGGGATGGGCCGCAGCCAGAGAACAGGTCGTCCGTGGAGGGACATGGTCAGAAGGGGCTGTCCCACATTAACTCCTGCCAGGGCACTCACTTTCCCACTCTGGGAGGGGATGAAGTCATTTATCAAATGTAAAAGTAAGGCAGCTGGTCCCAGAGGCACCCCCAGCCCGACCCTTCCAGGGAACTGCTGCCAAAGGAGAGCAGCAGCACCCTCACAAGCTGGGCATACACCCAACTGCACTCCAGTCCCTCTCAGGCGTGGGGGCTCCCGGGGTGGGACCTTGGTGTGCAGCTGGGGTGCTCCTGAACTCTTTAACTGAAGGTCCCACAGAAAGCTCACGGACATGACAGACACTGAACCAGGGTGTAAAGTCTTCCCCCTCCTTCTGATCCCCACACTTGTGCAGGCAGCTGCATCTCTCCTCAGTTGCGAAGTTAGAGGAGACATCCCCACACACAGAGTGGCAATTACCGGGCCCATCTCCATTGCGTGGACACCTCCTGTGTGACTCGGAGAGCAACCCCCCACTCTGACCTCACCTGAGCCTCAGCAGCCCCCCCACCTTCACCCCAACCACGTGAGCCTGTCAGTCAGAGGCAGAGCTGGAATAGGGCATCCCTCTGCTCCCACAGTGGCTCTGCACAGGTGGGACTCAGTGCCAGCCCCACCGCTCCAGGGAAAACACCCCCACCCTGACTATTCCCAGCACCTCTTTTACAAAAGGGAAGTTTCCACAAAACTTCTAACAGCAATAATAGGGATGAGCTTAAGCCAAGGGGTATCAAAGCTTCCCCCCACCACTGACCCACCCATGGGCATCACCCCTCCCAACCCCCTTGCTGGGGGGATGCATAGGAGGGCTATCCTAACTTCACATCCAGAGCACAAGATGAATAGCCTGCACTTCACCCAACCTGGTGAGACAGCCCTGTAAGCATCAGTAACCAGCTGAGGAAACCCCACCATGCTCTGTATGGGGTTTATATATATATATATATTCTCCCTACGTTAAGGTAGAGTACAAATACTTCTCTTCCAAGATACTGTCAGAGAAATGTAAACACTAGTGAGTAAGATTTCTTTGCAGAGGCCTCCACAGATGGAAAGAGCTTTCACCAGGGAGATGCCCAGGAAAAGCCAGCTTGGGGATGGGAAGCAGCAGTCAGGAGGTGTTTGCCCGCCCTTCGACACTGCCAGGGTGAGTACAGCCCACGGTGACCACGGGAAGCAGGCTGCCTGCAACAGCTCGTGCCTTAGAGAGAGCATTTAGGTTAGTAAGTTCTGTTGTGGTTGGCTAGTTGGATGGGGTTTTATGTCCAATAACTTACAGCTCCTCACCCACCCCCACACTATCCACACTTCGTTGCTGAATAGGTCCAGTTCTCCTCCCCCTGAAAATAGTTTGTTCTTTCTTATTTCTCTCTGGCTGGCGTGTGTTCTGAACTGTGCTTTGAAGGAGGAAAGGACAATGGGAAACTGTTCTATTGCATGAAAAATCTGCTTAAAGGCAGCAGAACAGAGCCGTGGAATACACATCCAGTAAAACCTCTGTCGGTACGTACCAGTTCCTGCTTTCTGGGTGATTTGGTTAAAAAGCAATTTTGAACAGATGCTTAGTCACAATACATTAAAACGTTTAGAGTTATATAAATATCTCCACATGCAGGGACTGCCCAAACGCCTTATTTTCTGCAAACCTCATTATGTAACATATCACCAAAGATTTTTGCAGGTATCGTGGCACTGCACGGAAGGCTCCCCGCGCCCAGGATTTCCTTCTGAATGAGATCTCAGTAGAGAGCGCCCAGGATTTGCTCTTGAGCCAGAGATTCGGTATAAAACAGCCGGCTAATTTCTACCCAGGGGCTGGTGGAAGTCTACGGCAGATCAGCGCCTGCTGAACCCCCACTTCAGCGGGACTTCGGCACCGCTCGCATCCTTCCCAGCTCCCGGGCTCCAGCTCCAGCAGAACATGAGATCATCTGTTTTGCAGGCCGGGGAAGGGGTGTTGGTAACGCACGAAGTCTGGAGCAGCAGTAAGCAGGGCGTACCTTGCGATGCCAAGCTGGATCGCGCTCGCAAGCGGGGCTGCTTCCTCGGAGGCAGCAGCATTCCCACACCAGGACCCGGCATGTGCGAGCTGCACAAACTGTCAGGGATCCAGCACGCCGCCGAATCCAGGAGCCCTACAAGTCGCATTTTAATTTGCCAAGAGGGGGAGGCGAGCAGGGAAAACCAAACCAGATCCCTAACGTTCCCTCAGGAAACAGACAGCAGCGAGCCTGGCTGGGCAGAGCACAGGGCAGGGATGGGAGCAGGCGCATCGCTCCGGCCGTCTCGCATGTGGCGGCCGTACCTGGCACGGACAGGCAGATGGGAATCAGGAGTAAGGACGGCTGCTGAGAGGGGATCTGCCGTGAAAACCTCACGAGTTTCCAGCTGGGAAAAGCGGGGGATCTCTCCCCGCCCGCTGTACAAAAATAAAAATAAACCCCACCACCACCTTCCGCATGCGAAGGCGTAGGAGAGGAAGCGAGAAACTCCGCTGCTCACGATGCATCTGGTGGCGGTTCTGTCACCGCGCCCGGTGCTCGCTGCCGCGCCCCGGCGGCTTCACCCAGCGCCCCGGGGGGACACCCCCCCGCCCCACCCCCCCCCCCCCGCCCCCACCACCCCCGCAGCCAGGGAGCCGAGCCCCGGCTCAGCCCCGGACAGATGGCCTCTCCGGGACTCGGGAGAAGGGCAGGAGGATGCAGCCGAGGGGCGGGGGGAACAGGGCAGATCTCCGTACCCCGACAGCCAGCGAGGCTCAGCCCCATCACCCAGAGGGGCGCGATGGCGGAGGGGGGGACGGACGGGGAATGGGGGCGCGGAGCGGGCAGGCGCTGCAGCGCGGCTCCCCCGCACACACACGGTTCTTCAATCCGCGGCTCCGCTCATCCCTCGGCGCTCGCCCGGGAGCCGGAGCCTCGGCCGGCGGCACGGAGCTGAGCGGCGCTCCCGGGCTGCAGCCGGAGCCCCGCCAGCCGCCCGCCAGCCCCCGGCACCGCCGTGTTCCCCTTCCCCTCCGCCGCCCCGGTCCAGCCGGGGGTCTGCGCGGGTCCCGTACCCTCCGGCAGGAAAGAAGCAGCCCGGCCCCAGCCGGCTCCGGGAAGCGCTCGGGGGTCTGGAGTTGCCCCAGCGCACCCGTCGCCGCCGCGGAAAGCTCCTCCCGGAGCCCCCTCCGCCCCCGACCACCGGGACGTGGGCGGCTGCGGCGCTACCAGCACCCTGCCCTCAGCACCCTGCCCTCAGCACCCTGCCCTCAGCACCCTGCCCTCAGCACCCTGCCCTCAGCACCGCGCGGAAATTCCGTGCGCGAAGCGGGTCCCGGCCGTGCCCCCGCTGCCTGGCGCCCGCGTCTCTGCCGAGCCATGTTTCCCTCTAACGCAAACCCAGCTCAATCATCGCCTTTGCTTTTTTAATTTCCCCTTTCCCCCTCCTCTCCCTTCACGGATTGCTTCCTGTAAATGGGGCGATAAATCCAGAAAGTGCCATGCACCGTAGAGAAGGGAGACGGGGGAGGATGCTGAAACGGAGAGGAGGGAAGCAAGATGCTCCGGTGGAGGGGGGAGGCAAATGGAGCACCTGAAGGGGCAGGAACGGAGTTGGAGGCGGCGGGTGGCCGCCTCGGCCGCCCGCGGAGGGCAGAGCCCCGCGGCACAGCCCGGCACGGCAGGGAAGGAGCTCCACGACCCGCCCGGCCCGGCGCCGCGCAGCCCTACCTGGAAGAGCCGGAGGATGTTGGCCACCATAATGGACACCGAACTTCCCGACGCCCCGATGACTCCAACTACTTTTTCCGGCTTGACGAACACGGGCGGCTCCCCGTTGGTGCACCTCACGTCGGAGGTGTCCTTCTGGATGAGAGCCTGGACGAAGGTGAGGGACTGCTCCAGCGCGTAGGTGTCTCGGGAGCAGGTGTCCAGGATGCGTGCGCCCAGCGTGACATTGGGCAGCAGGTCCGGGTCGCTGTTGATTTGGTCCAGGGCGTAGAGCATCGCCTCCAGCCTGTGGATGCCGTTCTCCTTCTTGATGTCCCCGCAGGGCACGCCCGGGGGGCCTTTGGCGTGGACGGGGAAGAGGCCGCCCAGGGTGATGTCCCCCTCCAGCCGGATGGAGTGAGGCGCGTACATCTCCTGCCCCTGGGCCGCCTCCGAGAGCAGGAACTCCAGCAGGCAGCAGGGCAACTTCATCAGAGTCAGGAGCCGCAGGAGCCTGCCCAGGCGGACCATGGTGCCGCCGCCGCCGCCCGGGCGATGCCCCGGGCGATGCCCCGCGCTCCCGCCCGCGCTCCCCTGCGCCTTCATGCAGCCCGGCGAGGCCGGGGCGGCGGGGCGGGATGGGCGGGGAGGCGGCGGGGGGAGGGGGGAACCGGCCGCTCCCGCCCGCCCTGGCCGCGGCTGCCTCCGCCGCGCTCCGCGGCAGCACGGCACTGGGGAGCCGCGCCGCGCCGCTACCGCTTTAAATGGTGGCCGGTCCTCTCCGCCTCCCGCCCCCTCCGCCGCCCCGCCCGCCGCCGCTGCGCAGGATGCGGCCGCGCCGCCCGAGCCCGGCCCGGGGATGTAGATGGGGCCGAGCGGGCTCTGCCTTTCCACCGGGCCGGTCCCGGGATGCGGTGGGGGGGCTACAGGTGGCGCGAGGGCCGGCCGGCCCCCGACGGCGCCGGAGAAGGGCAGAGCCGGGGCAGCTCCGCTCCCCGGGGCCGCATCCGGAGCGCAGCGGCAGCGCCGGCGTGGCGCCGCCGGGAGCCGGAGCCGGGCGAGGGGGTGCGCGGCTGCCCGCGGCTCGGAAGCACGCGCGGGAGGCGCCTCCGCGGTGCGGGGGGAAGCGCGCTCAGCCCCGCCGGAGCATCCTCATCCTCCTCCGGCGGGAAGCGGAGCGGAGCCGGCGCCTCGGGCAGCGGGCGCCCCTAGCTAGCAGGGACCGGCAGTGCCGGGGCGGGCAGCGGGGCTAGCTGGGGAGCCCCGCGGGCCCGGCGGGAGCCGACAGCCAGCTCCTAAACCCTGCCGCCGAGCCGCAGGAGCATTCTAGCAAGCCTGCTGCCTGAAAAACAGTAATCCGAATTTTGACATGGGAAAGGGATCCTCCTCCCAGCTAAGGTGGATACCAGTGGAGCCAGGGAGGAGGAGGAGGAGGAGTTTGGATGTAACCCCATATTCCCAAAACCAAAGTAACGCAGCTGATCTTGTTCTATTTTAAGACCCCCAGGCCCGCTTTTGTTTGGCACACCAAGATCTTGAGGATGCCGGAACATCCTCGTTTTGTTCCCTTCATCCCAAAACTGTAACATCCAAGGAGACACCACCTGTTGCCATTCCTGACTGACCAGCAAACCCCTGCCCTGTCACCTTTCCAGTCTGAGAGTGATGCAAAGTACACCTCTGACAGCTGGTTCCTGACAGAGCAAGCGCCTTGTTTGGAGACAACCTGTGGTTCCTTCATCCTGAGCACCAGGTCGAGTACAGCTGCTGTTCAGCCCCTGGCTCCAAACACAGGCTGGACCAGCAGCACTCCATGCCTGGCAGTTCAGCCTGCCTAGTCCTGCTGTAACTCAAGGATTCCCAACAGGTACAACGATTGATTAATTTCCAGTGCATCTTATCACAGCAATGTCCGAGTAACACAACTTTATTGTTGCAACAGAATCACACCCCAGGTTTCCAAACTGGTGTTATTCAAATACCACCACGACCAGAGAAGACACAGATATGTTCCTTGGTGAAGGGGGATGTCTGGAGAGCAGCAGCAGGGCTGGGCAGATGAGGCAGGTCAGAGGATTTTGCAATAGAGCCAGGATGTAACAAGCATAAACAACAATAAAAGCAGCTGGAGTTCTCCACTAGAAATTATCCATCTGGTCTTAGGACCAAAATTTGTTTTTTCCATGGACTGAAAACCTCATGAGAGATTATTTCATTGTGATTTGGGCACCGGGATCCAGCTTGTGCCATCACCCAGGCCTCACCCTTCATCATTTTTGTTCACCACTGGATGAAAGCAGAGCCATACCTCCCTGACAATCCCTGCTTGTCCACCACCACCATCCCCAGAGTGGAAAGTTCATGTGCAGGACAGGGCACGGACATGCCAGGCAGGTGCCACAGATGCTTGTCACAGCAGCCCCAGGGTCAGACACCAACTCCTCTTCCAACCCCTGCCAGTCCAGCTGCAGCTCGGCTGGTGCCCCCTTGCCATCCCTTGGTGTGTAGGCACACCTTAACTCTCTGTGTCTGTTCATCTGCTGCGCAGCACAAGTGATTTCCTCCTCAGGCAGCCCTCGGTAAGGCCAGCTCACCCCCTTTTGCAGCTGAACGTTCACAGTTAAAGGGTAAGCTCCTCAGAGCTTATTTACCCCTTGCTCACTTCAAGCTCCTCCTGGAGAATCTTACCTGTATTAATTGTGATTAACAGCCCTGACTCCAGTGGTTGTAGAGAAGAGTTTGGAAGCACAGCTCAGGTTTGCCTGAAGTGCTCAGGATTCAGAAAGGATGCAAATAGAACTCACTTTTCCAGTAAAACTCATTTTTTTCACAGGAAGTGGCCTCAGGATTCTGAAAACTTCCTCTCATTTTAATATTTCTTTTTTTTTTCCTTTGGGCAAATCTGCAGTTCCATTCAACATGTTTTTCCTCTCAAAACCACAGAAAAACCCATCTGCTGTCTACTGCATCCTCCTTTTCCTCACACCCTGGCTTACCTAAAAAATCAGTCCACACATTCCCCCACCAGATTGCCTGGGGAACGTAGGAAATGACACAGTTGATCAAGGCAGACCCAGGGTTCATCCTGGACCAGTATCTTGTCTTGGAATAGCAGCAGATGTGTCAGAAGAAAAGGCAGGAGCTCTGCAGCATGCAGATGTCTTTAATCTGTTCCTACCATAAGTCTCATCCTGGTCTCTCATATATAGAAATTGGTTTAAGCCCCGAAGCATGAAAAATTATTCTAATTACATTACAAAAATTGATATAGTTAATCATTGCTCTGGATATTATTGATATCCATAAAAGTGCCCAGTCCCTCTTCCACTCTTGCTAAGTACCTGGCTTCAGTGGCCTCCCGTGGTAATGAGTCCCACCAATTAATTAGACATCGCCTGGGAAAAAACCCACCCCTCTGTTTATCCCTTTTCAATTTCCTGCTTTTTAAGTTTAACTCTTAAAATAGCTCCTAATCTCCCTCTCATCGTACCTGATCTCCAGGCACTGTGTGCAGTCAGCTACCTACACCCAATCTGGCCCTCTTCAACAAGGAACTAAATATAATAGCCTGGGCATCTGTCACTGCTGTGTTCCACTCTGAGGCAGCAGTCTGGATTGGTTTGGATTCCTGGGTACCTGGAGGTGAGACAGCACTGACTAAATCCCACCATGAGCCTGTCCCACCGGCGCTGTGTAACCGCCCGTGTCCCACAGCATCTTCAACCAGCTCCTCTCCTCCCTGGCAGCCCACCAGAACGGCTGTGCTGAGGGGATTCCACAGCAGCTCCTCAGCAGAAATCAGGTTCTGCCCACTCGAAACCGAGCTCGCCCACTCCTAAAGCTGTGGGGGAGAGTTTGGAGTCGTGTTGAGGTTGTAGCCCTGCTCTGGAATGAGGGCACAGCACTGCAGTAATGGTGTTCAATGGGGATGTCGCCAGGCGCCTATGGGAGTGCTGGGGATGTCACTTGGGCACGATGCTCTGCATTTCCCTTCGCAGTCATTCCAGTCCCCAGGACAATTCCCAGCACAAGCCACTGGGAAGGTGCTGGAGATGGGGAGTTCTCTGCCCCAGTGTGCCAGCTGGGTGTCAGGGGCACTGTGCTCACACCAGACAGGCTGTACCCCTCCTCTGCAGTCAGCAAGGCGGGGGGAGTCGGCACTGGGTTTTGATCCATGTGAGCACTGTTGCACCCAGCAGCCCAGCCATGCCCCTACTACCCATGGGCATGCCCCCCACCTCCACACCTCCCACACTCCATCTCCCCTGGAGAACGTTTGCCTCACAAAAATATCAAAGTTACAGAAAAACAACCCCCAACCCCAAATCCCCAGCCTGAGCTGTGTAGCCTGAAGAGGATTTGTTTAGAAGTAAACAGCAGTTAAATGCATTCAAAAGCCTGTTCAGGAGTGTTTCTTAACTTGTCTGTCAAATAAGATTGTGGATTCAGCCAAATTGCTACCGGATAAGCAAAGACTTTGCCAGGAAGGATTCGGCATTGTAGCTGGCATCATAGCTGGCATTCTCTGGGCAGCTACGCAATTTCCATCACAGGAGCATCTTACCTGCACCTAGTTTCAAGGATGATCAAACACAGATTTGCTGTGGGCAGGGGGCAGGGTGAGTACAGCATCACCTTACACTCACCCATGGGAGCAGCATGAAGAGCAATGGCTGAGCAGAAAGGAGAAATAAACCAGTATTCCACATTCTGGCCATGCAGGGTTGGAGGGCATTTTGAACCATCCCCAAGGGACGTGGTACAAGCAATTAATTTGGTGGGTGAAATCAGTGTTGGGATAGCAGCCAGAGCACCTGCTTGTCTGTTGGGCAGGGAGTAAGGAATTTCTGGAGTGGAGGCTGGTGGAAAACTCTGATCCTTTAACTCGGTGCTCTGCTGCTTACAAAGGGAAGGTGTTGGTGTGGCCATGGTTTCTGGGACAGGGGATGGCAAATTCTCTTCGAGGATACAGTAGCTTGGAAACCATGCTGGATCTTAGATCAGATAAAAATAGTTTTATAAAGTATTGATACTTTCTTAAAATATATTTTAGGGGCTAAATAAACTATATTTTATAGCATATATTAAGTCAGTAAATACAAAATCCGTGTTATGGATTGTTCCTGAGCCTATGAACACCCCCCAGTGAATACTTAGTGCTAAAACACCAAGTCCCTGGGCCTCATCCCCTCTTGCAACACGCTTCTGTGATGCTGCATGAACCTGAAGCAGTGTGGCTCCAGGGAGAAACCTTTATCCCTTCCTGACGCCTGGAAAGATCCACAAACCTGCACACATGGAGTTCTTGTCTATTTTCGGCTGCCTCCTGGGTCCCGCCTCCTGTGCACAGACGGCTCCTGCTTAAAGAAGGAGCAGGCTCTGGGCAGCTGAGAAGACCCTTGGCTGCCAGCTGAAGCCAATCTGTTGGACATGGGGACTGGTCCAAGTCCTCAACAGAGAGGTTTCCTTCCTCTCCGCCCGGCCGTGGCGGAGGCAGGTCACCGCGGCGCCGGCAGATGCCACGAACGGTTGGACCCCACGGCTGAAGCCACACAAGCATCCCCACAGGGCAGCGTCATGGGAAGACATCCCTGGCCCCCAACACGGGGCAGCAGATGCTCCGTGACCCCCCAGAACAGGCACAGGCTGTGTTGGTGTCACATCCCCGCATCACTTCCCCACCGCTAAGGGAGAGATGTGCCCTGGCGCGGGGACAGAGGGACACTCCCCACGCCTGCAAGGCAGCTCCAAGCCCGTGCTGCCAAGGCCTGAACCTTTCAGGAGTTCTCCACGTCTTGAAAGCAGGCTCATTGCTAAAGGAGCAGCTCTAACAGAAGGTGCCAGCGTGCAGTAACAGCGACTGCTCTTATTTTTATCGTAGCTCACACTGCAATAGATCGGATCCTGCGTATTAGGAGCTCGACATGCTTGGAAAGATGAGGTTTGGATAATCCTATTAAAATACATAATCAGACTGTAAGTTACAAGTGCAGAACTGGTGAATTTTGTCATTTTTGTCAATATAGGTTATTGCTGTGAAATACCACCGGACTGCTGCATGGAAACAGCGGGATAACCAGGGGAAAACACTGTCTGCAAGCCTTGGGGACTTTATTTGAGTTTGTTTGGGTTTTCAAATCACAAACAAACTCCATCAAGAAGGCATGCCCAGGAATGATCAAAAGCAAAATGAAATGTTTTCCACACACCAGCCTGCACTCAGTTTTAAAGCCAAACTTGCCATGTTTTGGAAAGCAAAATGTTACCAAACCATCCCAGCTCTGTAGTGCACGTTTGGAAAGAGGAGCCCCAGTGAAGGGTTTCCCAGGAACGTTCCCACAGCCAGGGGAAGCTGAAGACGGCAGGGAAGGAAAGCCCTTGCTCCTCCCAAGAATGAGTTTTGGGTCAGTTCTGAGCAATTTCCACTTTCCTCTCATTAGTTCAGCGTCCTCTGCTCCTGCCTGCGGCACGGGAGGAGACTTGAGGGATTTTTCCCACCAGACCATGTAAAACACACATCCCCCTTGCAGCCCCATCAATACCCATCCCCTGCTTTGAAAGCCATCCAGGCATTTGAGAGGAATGGATCAATCTATTGCGCAGGAGACACTTTAAAACTGCTCCTCTGAGATCACAAATATTTCAAATAGGCAGCTCTATTAGATGGGCACTTCAGCCAAATCATTAAAATCACTGCAATCCACAGAGAACAGTAACTTTCTCTTTTCAAACACTTACTATTCTCTTGGTTTCTTATTTACTAAGAATATTTTGATTCACTTAATGCCTAGAATATCTCCTCCAATGCTGAATTAAAAACGAAGGAATTGCATGTTTGCAATAATTAAATAAGATGGCTTTCTCAAAATAATAATGGTTTTGTAATGCCAGACAATAAGCTGCTCCAGGCAGCGCAGGCAGGTGCCCTCCTCCCAGCTGTCTGCACTGCCTGGAGTTTTCTAAGGGACAACATGGCATTAGTGCTATGGGCTGGGCTGATGGAGTCACTCAGGATGCTCTGGGGCAGCTTTTCACGAGCATCCTTTTTCTGTTCTTTACAGCTTTGCTGAATTTTAAGAAAAAGTGCTTTAAAAATATTTGACTGATTTTTTTTCCTGGCCTCAAAAAAAAAAAAAAAAACCCAAAACCAACCCAAACCCCTAAATAATCCATACCAGCCTCACTGTTCCCCAGACATCCAAACAGAGCCAGGAGCCGGCTGCGGTGGGACCGTGCCCTCGATGCCTTAGGACAGGCTGCTGAGATGCTCCAGGGCAGCCGAGACGCGGAGCAGAGGAGAGGGGATTTTCCTTGCACTGCAGTCAGAGGAATCCTCCTCCTTCCAGCCTTCAGGCTGAGTATTTCCCTGAAAAAGCCACGCCACCCACCCAAAATTCACCCCGAGGTGTGCAGGTCCCATCTCTGGCACTGCCGGAACCCGTTCCCCACGCGCTGTGACGCAGCCTTTCATTAGCCCATCAAGCACGACTCTCTCTGCTGCCCAGCCCCTTCCTCATTCGGCTCTCAGAACAGGCAGCGCTCACTGAACCAACAGCTGTTCACCTTGCTGCTGCATCCTCAGCCTTCGGAGGTGTCCCCCAGCCTCCTCCCACCAGGCACCCACCACACACCGAGTCAGGATTAATCGCTTTTCCCTGGGTTTTTCTATCTTGACCACAGCACCTGAGTGTTTCAAACCCAGTAATTTGTTTTCCTGAGATAAGAGGTATTGTTACCCCAGCTTACAGGAGGGAACTGGTCAAGAGGCTCCGAGTGATGAAGAAAAAATACCCTTGATTTTAAGGTGCTGAGTTCAAGGGGTTTTTCTTCTGGTTTGGATTTTGGGTTTTTTAAGACTTGCTTTCTATAATCTCAGGTTTAAGAGATGGAGGCTCTCCACCTGTGCCCAGTGGAGCTTCCATGCATGGGTGCTGCGGGGGCACAGCTGAAGGTGTGGGGATGGGCAGAGCCTGCGGCACTGGCATCCCCATAAATGAGTCCCCACAGTTCTGCCAGTGCTGCCCAGAAATTCATTACTGTCTTCTGGTAATGGGCTGCATGGAACCATGCACAGACCATACAGTGGGTGACTTTGCCTGTATGAAATACGGTTCAGAAAGGTTTTGCTTGTAAACCGCATCCAGATCTGTGTGAGCCCACCAGAAGGCTCACAACAGGGTTAAAAACTCAGGCACAAAGTCACGACCACATGCAGTGTTTTCCTACCCTTCCTGAGCTAAAAACTGGGTTTGGTGGGACTTTTTATGTGATTATTTTCCCTTGAAGAGAGGCAGCTCAGCACAGAAAGTAAAGTCATAGCCACGACTTAATGAATTTTGATGTCTGCTTGTTTGTTTTAATCTCTACAGAAAACTCAGTTTCAATGTAAAGAAGCGACGTGTCCACAGGGGCTGCTAAACACAGTCACCTTTGTGAGGGCTCAGACCAGAGGGAGCAGCAAGGCACCACCTCACCAGCTCCTACTCACTAATTCTACACACCGAGTGCTGGCAGTTGAGCCCCCACTGAGCAAGGTGCCGTGGTTTCCAACGCTATCACAGCTGGCACTCTTCTTAATTAGTCCTGACAAATCTTGATAATGAATCATTGAGAATATGAGTTAAGCATAAAATAAACAGCCAGGATCTTATGTAATTCTCCCTACTTCAGTGGCTGCAGAAATTGAGTCATGAGATTGTTTTGGAAGGTTTTATGACAGAAATCAGGAGCACTCTTTGTAAATTAAGGGTTTGTTGTTTTTTTTTTAAATAAGGTCTCTTCATGGCTGTGCACTTTTTATAAGAGTGCAGATCTTTTCCCCATCTCTTTTATTCGTTCCCCAGTCGTTTCTCCCCATTGGTTTGGAGGAGAGTCTGGTCCATGTGAGATTTTATCCCTGCGTACAACAGTGAGCAAACCCAGGCAAAATACACCGAGGCCTCAGTTTCCCCAGCTCCTATCAGATTCTGGGCTGTTGCAGGTGTAGACATCATGGTGCAGGTTTGTACTTTTACTCCTTTGCTTTGGTAAACTGACTGTGACTTTTTTTACATCACTTCCCCCTTTTTTGGCACTTAATCACGACTTTCCTCTTTGCCCTACTGTACTCAGGGTCTACCCACTGCAGAGAAACCTTCTTCCCAGTGCTTCCTCCTCTTCATAGCCAGCCTCTTTTCTATGGTCTGTGGGGACAGAACAAGGGACAATGGCCTCAAGTTGGAGCACAGGGAGTTCCACACCAACCTGGGGAAGAACTTTTCCCCAGTGAGGGTGAGGGAGCCCTGGGCCAGGCTGCCCAGGGGGTGTGGAGTCTCCTTCTCTGGAGAGATTCCAGCCCCGTCTGGACACCGCCCTGTGTGCCCTGTGCTAGGGACCCTGCTTTGGCAGGGGGTTGGACCCCATGGGCACTGGAGGTCCATTCCAACCCCTGGGATTCTGTGATTCTCCTCTGTCCAATCAGTTGCCCATGACAGCCATTGGTGAGCACTCAAACAAAACCAAGAGTTCCTTCAGGCTGTGCTGGTAACAGGTCCTCAGGCACTGAGATTCCCCACCCTGGGTGACAGCCTCACAGTTTCACAGTGCTTCCTCTGCACTTTCCTAGGGGAAAACCATATTTTACAGTGACTGGGAACTCCTCCATCACCCATGAGCTGCTCTGGTAACACATTTCTGTTTGGGAAGCTTTGTTACTGCAATTATCACATCAAGGTTCGTCAAACCTCACTTGGGGGTTTGGAAAAGGTAGGTGCTGAATTTCCCCTCTCAGGAAATCCTGGGCTAATAAAGGCTTTCTGGACCAGTTGCTTGAGCTAGACTTGTACAGAAAGGAGCCAAAAATAACTCAGAGTGACTGCAGCACCAGACCAGAAGTGCCTTTGTTAAGCCCCTCTCCATCCAGAGCAGCGTGCGGATGGCATCAGACCACATCAGCTCCCCGGCTCCGGCCTTGCCTGTGAAAGTAGGTGAACTACTTTGAGCTGAAGTACCAGTGAGGGCTGCCGGGTGGGCTGACAGTCTCGGGGCTGATCCACTTCCACAGAGGTCGATGAAAACTCATTAATTTAAAAGATTGGGCCCATTAATTGGAAAGCTATTGACAGAGCAGCGGGAGCAGGTCAGGAGAATTAAGGCACGCAAGGACGGAGGACATCCTTGCCGTCTCATAACACCAATCCTATAGCTGGGTACGAGCAGAACCAGGTTAAATCCCTTAAAGAGGAGATTAACTGAGCCGCAAGCGCCATGAAAAGGTGCCGAGCACGTACTGGTATTTTTACACCTGAGAGAAAATGGATTTCTTCCTCAATTAGCTCAAATCAATGACTTTGCTGTTATCGGTGCAGCTGGATGGCGTTGTGGGGCTGGAGATTCAGCTCAGTATATACCGCAGTGCCCCAGGGTTAAATATAGGCCCAATACCTTCACACAAGGCCCAGTCAGGACTTGGGTATCCTGAGGATTCACTCTGAGAGTGAATTATCCTTAATGGGACACCCAGTGTGAACAGGGAGGGAAAGGTGTTCCCTTCACATGGCACAGACCGAGCGGGTCATCTCTGCACCTTGCTGTCGGTACCCATCTTGCTGGCCATCCAGTTTGTTTGGAGCTTCCAATTAACCAAATCACTCTGGGTAACCCAAAGCAAACATTTTTTGAATGAACATTTTCAATATTTCCACTATTATTTTTACATTCTTTTTTACAGTGAAATTAAAGAAAATATTATTTCTTGAAATTATTAGGGCAACTATGATTTAAACTTTGAATTCTATGATTCTATGAACTTGTTGAAAAAATAACTTCAGAATGCAAGTGTTTTATATGCAAGCTGTCACCCAGGTGCTGGGCAGCCCCTGGCCTTCCCAGAGCCATCTGTAAGAGCTGCGGGCACGGTAGCAAGAGGGACCAGGGCTGCAGAGCAAAGGTCCTGGCCAAGGAGCCAGCGCCCAGCTATACCTGGCTCAGGCTGGGCTTTGGGCTGGCTCTGCTCTGGACCAGATGCCAGTGGCTCCTGCTAAGGATGCTGACAGAACTGAACTGCAGTGAATCCATTTTCCTCTCTTCAGGAGCAGCCCCTGGGGAGCAGCAGTGTGGCCAAGAGGCAGCTGGGGGATGAGCCTGAGCTCACAGAGACCAGTGCCGTGGACACCGATCCCCGTAACTCCATCACCATCCTCTGCTAAGCACATACACCACCTCCCGCTGAGGCACAGCAACACCAAGTGCCAGCTCTTGTATCAGTCTCTGATTTGTAGCTATAATTAAACATCTAGGTACCAGTGTAATGCCAGAGCCTCCCTTTTCCCAACGTGCCCGCTGATGAGGAGCATCCCTTGCCTTCGGAGCTGCGGCGTGCCCAACGAGCTCAGCAAGTATTATTTTATTGTGATGTGCACAGCTGAAAACCAAATCTGATATAGATATTGGATCAGATCTTGTACTCTGTGGCAATCTAATTTTATCCTGACATGTTGATTGCTTGCTCTTCATCTGCAGTTGCTGTCCCAAAGGGTGCTAAGTGAGAGGAGCTGTATTTTTTTCCCCCTGTAAGAAGATGACATGAAATAAATTCAGAGGAACACACAAGAACAATGTGGGTTTTGTTATTCGGCTCTGAGAAGGGAAAAAAATTGCTGCTGAGGTTTTCTGAGGGCTTGCACAGAAACATGGATGGTGCAAAATACAATGGAAAACTCTGACTAACAAAGCATATGGAGCCCTTCCAGAACAAGGGATCTGGGGCACGCAGGGTCTTCTGAAAGCCCCTCTGCATTGCTGCTACGGCTCCCCATCGCACGGGGAACGCTTTGTTCCTCTGAAAAGCTGGGCCTTTGACACATGCCATCTATGGGCTCCTGACACTTGGGAATCTACAGCTCATGGACCAACCAAAGCCAAAAACTTAGGTGCAGATTTTGCTCAGGGATTTTGAATTCTCAAGGTAAGGAATTTCTATCAGACGCATGTGCAGCACGTTCAGGAAGGGATGCTGGCCTTTGCTGCAGCGTGTCATTCATCACCTGGTATTGAAACAAGGGCTTGCAGAAATTAAAAGGATTTCTGCCTCCCAGCCCCTCTCCATCCCCCTCCTGCAGCTGAAGGCCGTTCCCCTGGGTCTGGCCCTCCCTGCCCTGGGCACCAGCCCCTCTCCAGCTGTCCTGGAGCCCCTCGAGGGACGGGAAGGGGCTCGGAGCTCTCCCCAGAAGCAGCCTTCTCTTTTCTGGGCTGAGCCAGCCCAGCTCTCCCAGCCTGGCTCAGAGCAGGGGGGCTCCATCCAGCCCCCGGACCATCTCCAGGGCTCCTTGGGACTCGTTCCCAAAGCTCTGTGTCAGTCTAATCCTTCTAATGAAAGATGAAAAACTGGTGTAGATATTTACAGGTCAAAACCACTGGCATTAATTTGCTTAATATAAGAACTATATAATATGGGTTTTTTCCTTATATAGTTTCCTTATATAACTATATAAGGAAAAAAAAAATCAAACACAAAGTCACCATCCCATTACAGATATCATTTCGCACCCTGTGACAGCTCAGTGTTTCTCACTGAACCTCACTCACATGTAATAAATCCAAACTTTGAAGCGCTGCCTAATTTCAGCAACTGTTTTTTCTCCTGACCCAGATATAAACAAGCTTTTACCCTTGGGAAATGGAATGTTCGTGCAGCAGGGCTAGTTTCCTAACCATTCATTTCTGAATTAAAACAGGAGATTTTTTCTCCTTTCTCTTTAATTCCCTACCTCCATAGTGTTCTGCATTAGCTGTAAGCTCAGAAGTTTTCCCACATCCCCACTCTTTCTCCATTAACTTCAGGTATAACTCTGACTACATCAAATTGAAAACTTTAAAAGACATAAATGGTGCCTCAGGATTGGCATAAGTAGACAAGAATAAATCCTTGTTTTGGAAGGTTTTTATTAAAGGCAATTTGGTTTGGAGCAACAGAAGATGAAATGAAAAGAGCAGAGCTGGAATGTATGTTAATTGCAGGTGGTTAATTTGGTTGGGGGATGGCTGATGGGTACTAAGCCATGCTGGCCAGAGGCTCACAAGGTGGACTCACCTTCAGCTCTGCCACTGACATGAAGAATAACCAATGTCCTGGGCAAAAGCTGCTATCTTTCCTTGTTTTGTCATTCATTAGCAACTTCCATTTGCTTTCTCTGTGAGGAATGAAAAGCAAAAGTGGGATTTGGGAGGGGAGAAAGACAAGTAAACGCTAGACAACCCCATGAAAGCACTCAAGGAGAAGAACCCTCTTGTTTTTCTTGTATTTTCTTCTTCCCTTGTGCACTTGGCCAGCTGTTTCAATAGGAGGAGTGTTTTCTGAGCAGAGGTAACTCCTGGCTGACTGGGTTTCCAAAGGGCCAAGCTATCACCGTGCTATGACACGGCTGCTGATGGCCACCAGCTTGTAGGGAACCACATCAGTTTGCATGAGGTTCCTTTTCTTTTTAACCAAGATACTAATTCTAAACATGAATTCTGATTCGAGCCCATAGATCATCAACTTACCATCAAAGGAATGTTTTAAAGTTGGCAAGATTAAGATGTGCTGAGCATTAAAGCCATGTCATTTGAAATCACAGTGACTACTAACAATCTTTTTCAGATAGAACAAATTACCTTTACTTTTTATTGCCAGAAAGGAGAATGTCCATTTCCAAAATATGAATTTTTACTATCATTTTATATTGCTCTCTGTTTTTATGAAGCAAAAGCTATAAAGGCATTTCAAACATAAATTACTTGAAACTTCTCCTGCTTAATTCCCACTAGAACTAAGCTCAAATTCTCCAGATCAAAGTGGTTTGGAGTTCATTTTCCACTTCTATGCCAATACAATTATGGTTCTTTTCATATCTCAGGAACACAGTCTCAAAATCAGAAGTAGAATCCTTGTGGGAGACAGACCTGTTCCACCTCCACCTTTGGCATCCAGGTCCTCCACGTTGGATTTACCAGCAGGATCTCAAGTCTTTAGCCAGACCTTTGCCTGCTCATTGCGTTGTGTCAGCAGTGCTCCAGACCTCAAATGCTCACAAGAGTATGGCACTGGAACTTGGAGAAGATTAAATGCTCCCACCCCACCCCCTCCTGTGGGCCAGGTTCTGTGTATTTACAAGCAGAAGGAGGAGCTGCTCCCTGCCACACTTGTAGAGGAGGGGCTTCCAGATAGCATGGCTGTGGGGGGAAAACAGGACTGCGAAGAAGTAGGTATGACCCAGACAGATGCCAACTGCTAGAAAGCTGACAGCCAGTCCAGGCAAGCTTAGCAGCTGCATTACTGAAGGTTATGTTGTTGGCAATGAGCGTCTGTGTAACTGAGGGCTTCAATGGAAGTGAAAAAAGGCTTGAATCACACTTCTATGACCAAACCAGTTGACAATTAATCCCCAAAGTATCCTTTTAATGTTAGATCTACAGACTTCAGGACAACAGCCCTATATTTACTGGGCCACATCATATTTTTCATTTTACGAGTGCAGTTCTCCTTCAAGACCATAATTGGTTCACCTGGCAAGAAGTCTTTGCCTTCTCCTAACCCAGAAAAGCATTCACAGAAAGGTAACAACCAACAGTGAAAACAATCACCCTAAAACCCCCATCCATTTGGGGCATTTCCATCAGTCCAGATCCTGCTGCTGCTCCCTTTGGAGCTCTGGGTGTTAAATGATTTCTCACTTTCATTCTCAGTCTGAAGCCACACCAAATTCTCACGTTTACCAGAGAGAAAGCACAAAGCTCTGGGGGCTCCACGAGAGGCAGGGAGCATTTTGCCTGGAGTGGGTCTATTTCCTTCAGCATCCTGAATGCTTATTGAGTTTCAAGATGTGAGTCGAGCTTCCCGTTGGCGGTTCCTGGCCCATAACACCATACGTTTCAGGGCCATTCTGTGTCTCCTGGGACCTGGGTTCAGCACCAGGTTTTTCCACAGCTTTCCTGTGTAGGACTCTGGGGAATGATCTCATTTCTTGCTAACGCAGTTCATCTTCTGCTCAGTAATAACATACCCTCTAATTCACATAGCTCCAAGACACTTAGAACCATAGCAATAAAACTTGCAAACTTATGAGAAATAGAAAAGCATGTAAATATGATTCAGAAGCAATCTGAAGTTACTAAAATCCAATTGAATTCAAATTTCTCTTTTTTCACTTCCCCTAGTTGATGTTTCCCCAAAGCTATTCCCTTGAATTACATGTGCATAGTCACCCCTAACCTAGATTGCCCATGTTTCCATGTCAAAAACCCCAATGTCTGGTATTTCTTATGGACAAAACACAGTCCATGTGTGTTTCCATATTTATGAAATGACTGAGCAACTAGGAACACGGCCCCAGTGCTGAAAAAGTCTGCAGGAATGAAGCAAAGAAAGCATCTCAGGGCCAGTTTCAAGGGGTAAGAGAGCGCTTACAAATGTGGACCCAGGAGTTTGGACAGCTTAGCAAGAGCACCCACTGCTACTGCTGAGCAAACCAGTGTAAATTGGGTTTGAAGAACCCAATGAGACAGCACGGGAAGTTTCTTGCCATCAGAAGATGAAGCCTTCCGGAGCAATGGAGGTGCAGGGAGCTAGTCAAAGGGACAGTGGCTGGTAAACTGGTCCTGCTGTACCCCTGGCACTGGAGCTGGTGGAAATCTGCTCAATTCCAGTTTTTCAGCTCCAGAGAACAAGACAGCTGTTGATTAGACTCAGTGAATGGCATCACCATCACCTGCTTCCTAATGCCAGAGCAACAGGGATCTGTGGGAAACTCAGCTTCTCAAATTAATGACTTACTACGAGATTACAACCGTCTGGGAAAGGCAGTGGTGTTGGGCACAGACCTTCCAGTAACTTCAGAGTTACTCCTCAACTCTAAGTTTCACATAACAAGTACTGAGAAACCCTATGAGATCATAGCCTGGTCTGGGTTGGAAGGGACCGCAAGGGTCACGGAGCTCCAACCCCCTGCCACAGGCAGGGCCACCAACCTCCAGGCCTGGAGCTACACAAGGTTGCCCAGGGCCCCATCCAGCCTGGCCTTGGACACCCCCAGGGATGGGGCACCCACCCCCTCTCTGGGCAGCCCCTGCCAGCCCCTCACCACTCTCTCTGTAAAAAACTTCCCCCTAAGATCTAATTTAAACCTTCCCTCCTCCAGCTTCACTCCAGTCCCCTTGTCCTGCCCGTCTCTGCCCTTGAACAAGCTGATTCCCCTCCTGTTCCTCTGCTCCCTTCAGGGACGGGCAGGCTGCAATGAGGTCCCCCCACAGCCTTCTCTTCTCCAGGCTGACCCAGCCCAGCTCCCTCAGCCTCTCTCCGTAGGGGAGCTGCTCCAGCCCTCTGAGCATCTTTGTGGCCTGTGAAGATACCTTTTGCAAAGCATACAAAATTAACAGCTGGTTTATTTAAGCCACTTCCAGGTATCATCATAGGAGCCACCTGCCAAGGGGTGGTAATTCTGGGGGGCATTGGCTGCAGACACGAGGGGTGTACTGTGCAGAGACCTGCCCAGTGGCTTCAGCCACGTCCCCCTTGCTGTGATCAGGGGTGGTGGCACCATTAGCTGTATCTTAAATGCAAAATTTCATCTGTGATACATCAGACTGTGTGGAGGCCTCTTGCAAAAACAGCCCCAATATTAGAAATTTAGAAACACCATCTGTTAGAGACCTTGTTACATAAAAATATCTCATTACTGAACATAGATCTTGGAGAGGGATCACTTTCCTTTGTATACATCTGATTTCCTTTAGCTGGACACTCGTGAGTAGCTGTTGCCCAGCATTTCTGAACAGCTTCCAAAGGCTTCATACAGGAGACACCTTCCTGACCTCTGGCAAATGGAATAGCTGTACTGTTAATCTGGAGCTGGCAATAACTCACAACGTTTGAATTATGGTGCTGGAAGATGTCTTTTTACCAGCTTTATCTCTGCTGGTGAATAATAATTCCCTAATTACAGATATAGGTCTGTTGAGGTACGAATGCACAGTTGAAAGTGGTGATAGTGTTTAAGGGTGTCTCAGGAATGGAGAATGTAATTAGATTGAGCATGTGGACCACAGGTTTTTTGGGTGTGCTGCTCCAACCACAGACCCTCAGGATGCCAACACACCCTTTGACAGGAAACATTGCATCTGGTGATTATAATTGTTCCAGGAGACCCTGAGCAATGAGGCATAAAAATCTTTTATAGCTATACAAGTTCTTGTGGCTTCTTAAAACAGGGAAGAGCATATATTACGTGCTCCACTCACAAACAGGAGACCTTTCATTATTTTGTTTTTCCAGGGAAGTTTTACGAAGACGTGGTTATCTTTTGTGGTCTGACTTTGTCACCTCTATGATTCAGGCTCATATCATGGATCTCGAAACATCAGAAATTGGAAACTACTCAAAACTGTAGCTCATTTGGGAAAAAAGTCCCCATTGTTAAAATTCCATCCTAAGCCAACTCCTTGGCAAAAGCCATCCTATCGTTATCTGAAGTGACCTTTGCCTTGGGGTTTTGTTTTCTGGCTTTTACAGCATTGAGTTTGCCTGTTGTTGTTACTTTTTGGCAGTGGACAAGTTAAGACTGATTATTCTAATCGTAGCCTCACCAAAAAGTCACCAGCACAACACCTGAGGTGTCCCAGAGCTCCACAGCTCACCAGCAGCAAGGGTGAGACGTGGGCAGGACAAATACCTGGATGGCAGAAGCCTCTGAGTTTGGCCCCAGTGAATATAGGCTGTGGAACTGGTAATGACCTTTCTGGCCTTTTAGACCAAGCCTATGGCAGGTCAGTGCAGCATACAGGTCGGGTTTCATAGTTCATTATTATTAGGCAGGCCTGCAATTTCATCCCAAAGCTTCTATCCCACTTCTAGATATCTCCTTTCAGCTGAGACCCAACAAGCCCAGCCCCTTTGACCTCCAGGGAATGAAGAGAAGTTCATTATCAAGCTGCCAGTCTAGTTCCCTTTGCCAGAGCTACATTCATTTAACAACAGAGCAGAACGCTGAAATTATTCCTTTTTAATATCTGCAAAGATTTTCATGTCATGCTGAGGTAGTTACGTCTCATTACTGCTCCTTTATTTTCACGTTATTGATGTACAGGCACTCTCCATACAAGTTTTAATTAATAACCTGCATTCTTAATCTATATGCTCCCTTGAAGGGAGGGAGTATTTGACACAGTATCTGCCTATTTGTGTTCAAGTAACAAAAATGATACTCTGGCTCCAATACTGAACTTTCTGTCATTGAAAAGATTTCCTATGGTTTAGTTTTCCAGACTACACATCTAGGCAAAACTCTGTATTTCCTAGTTTTCTTCAACGAAAGGCTACAGGAGAATTTGCAGTAAATCATAGACTGGTCTGGGTTGGGAGGGACCCCAAGGGGCACAGAGCTCCAACCCTCCTGCCACAGGCAGGGACACCAACCTCCAGGCCTGGAGCTACACAAGGTTGCCCAGGGCCCCAGCCAACCTGGCCTTCAACACCCCCAGGATGGGGCACCCACCCCCTCTCTGGGCAGCCTGTTCCAGCCCCTCACCACTCTCTCTGCAAAGAACTTGCCCCTAACATCTCCTCTAACCCTTCCCTCCTTCAGCTTCACTCCAGCCCCCTTGTCCTGCCAGGCTCTGCCCTTGAACAAGCTGATTCCCCTCCTGTTCCTCTGCTCCCTTCAGGGACTGGCAGGCTGCAATGAGGTCCCCCCACAGCCTTCTCTTCTCCAGGCTGACCCAGCCCAGCTCCCTCAGCCTCTCTCCGTAGGGGAGCTGCTCCAGCCCTCTGAGCATCTCCATGGCTCCTCTGACCCCTCTCCAACAGTCCCACATCTTTCTTGTATTGGTGGCCCCAGCTCTGGACACAGGACTCCAGCTGGGGCCTCCCGAGGGCAGAGCAGAGAGGGACAATCCCCTCCCTGTCCCTGCTGCCACCCCTCTTCTAAATGGCCAGAGGGAGTGCTCAGGGCTGTGACATCAAAAGTGGAGCTGGTGCGATGCTGCCTGGGCAGCTGTCACATCCTGCATCCCACATCATCCCTCACGCCAGGGCTGCACGGCAGGTTTCTAAATCCAATTGGTTTGGGGTTGCAATAGCAGCTGAGGAAGGGTGACACACTTCTCCACTGGATAAGGAGAAGTCCTGCCAGGTAATTTTTCTTGTTAACTAATCTCCCAGTTTGCATCCCATGAGGAAACCAGTCCCAAGAGTCTTCTTAATTCAGATCTTCATACAAGCCAATACGTTATGTGGTGTTGAAGAATACACTGCTAGGTAGCAGTGTACATTCATGGTGGCTAACACCAAACCTTCCTCACAGACCTCTGCTCCACCACACATCATAAACAACCCCACCAGCAAGTGTTAAAGACACCAAACACCACCAAAAATCATGTAGAGGCACTGTCCTTTTAAAGCCAATTCTCTGGGCTGGGTACCTCTGAAGATTAAACCAATAAAAAGGGGTTTTATGAGGAAACTTGTATGCAAGAGGAACAAATGGGCTGCAGAACCCGGAGCTGGCATGCAGTCCTGAATTAATAGCTTAATGTAATTCAGTTCTTACTGGTTGCCTGGAAACTAACTTTGAAAAAAAAAGTAACAGCACAAACCATAATGGGTGTAGAGGGCTTAATAGGGAATTATTGATGCCACCAGACTGTTAGACAGTCTGATGTATTTCTAACAAAATCACTCAAAATGCTCCTTGATTATTAGAAGTTATTCTGAATAACGAGGTCCAAGGCCACGGAAGATAAAATATTACACGATGCTGGTGGTTGATGCAGACAGCAGAGCCTGGCACGCTGGTGTTTGCCACCACACCAGCCACAGCCCGTCCCTTCTCCTCGCTGCTGCTGCTTTTTTTCCCCTCTCTCTTTCTTTTTTTAACATAACATAACTAATGCTCTCTAACAGCAAGAGCAGTGAAGCCCTTGTGCCTCGCTCGCAGTCAGCTGCCTGGAGCTCACTGTATAGATCTGCTCAAACGAGGAGATGAGTCGCTTCATTCCAGCTTGAAACAAAACTCCAGTCGGAAGCAGAGAGGCAGCTGTTTGCCAGGCACTGTTTTGGGCAAAGTTTTAGTGAATAGTTATGTTTGTTGGGGGAAAAAAAAGCCAAAGAGTGGCACCTGATCAGCTCACTGCCTCTCCAAAGGCTGGCAAGTCCTTTCCTTGGGTGGATGGATCCCACCAGAGGTTACAGGAGATGTGTAAGCGATGACAGGTACTGCTGGTCCAGAGGTGGACAGCAGCATTGGCTTGCAGCAAACACATTAAGGCAAGTGCTTGTTGCAATGGGAAGGTAATTCCAGTATGGAACTGGTTGATTTGGGAATGTGTGAAGTGAACTGACCAAGCTGTAAGTGCCTCTTTTTGTGTACAAAGAAAACAGCTTTGGGATTCTGGCATCCCAGAGCAAGGGTTAGGGTCAGGGTTGTGATGCCAGCCGCTGGCACATTGCAGCTACACAGAGGTGTGGCTGCTCATCCAGAGCAGCTTCAGCACCTGGGCTCTGGTGCCCCATTGAAAGAGCTGCTTTGGGACTTTTTATCCTAAATTTTTGGAACTGGAATTAAGTCAGTTAAATTCATTTAAAATTCAGCTGAACAACCACCTCTCTCCTAATTACTTTTGGATACATAAATAATTCATTTCCAACACCAAAAGAGAAAAATGACATAAAACCCTACCCTCTTCAGCCTATCGGAGACCATCCACAAACACACCAACAAGCCAACTGTGTACTTCAAAGACAAACCCTGGCATGTTTTCAGGGGATAAGAACCATCGTATGTTAGAAGCAGCTTTGAAAACAGACTCTATCTCTTCCTCCATGTCTAACGTGCAAGTGTGCAAGAGACATATAATAATATAGAACCATAATATAGAACATACTGTAATA
This sequence comes from Hypotaenidia okinawae, assembly GCA_027925045.1. Lineage (NCBI taxonomy): Eukaryota > Metazoa > Chordata > Aves > Gruiformes > Rallidae > Hypotaenidia > Hypotaenidia okinawae. The sequence continues at coordinate 22,265,960 of BSDF01000011.1, read as the reverse complement.
CATAACAGTGCAGAACTAATTTAGAGCCTGCTACTGATTTATCTGTTATGTCAAGATATTCAATAGACACCTCAAGAGCATATTAAATAGTATCTAAATGAAGCAAGTCATTATTTCTTACTAAAATTGGAGCTTTTAAATGATCCGGTTACTGAAAAACCAACAAACCATAATTTGTTTTTAAATTTCACAGCTCCCTTCCCCGTTCCTAAACGATCCACAGCAGTACAGTATCCATGCAGAGATCAAATGTCACGACAAAATGTTTAACGACTTCCAGACGGCACATTAAATCCCTCCAACCCAAGATCAGACAGACATAACCACAAACCCTTTTTATTGCAATTCCCTCGAAACTGCAGATAGAAATAGAATTTAGCAGACCAGTTAACTTACTTTTCACTATTATCCCATTATCCACAATTTCTGGTTTCCACCTCTCTCCTATGGGTCCTTGAACCAACAAACCCAAAAGGAAAGCCACTTCAGAGCCCTCAGTCAAGAGTTGTACCTATTTTCCAGGAAGAGAGGAGGAGAGGCTACAGGTTCCAGGCTAGGAAGTTGAGAAACATTTTAGGAATGGACCTCCCTCTGAAGTATCCTGGACATCTGGAAAAGCCTTCTTTGAGCGCTGTCTGCCTGCTCTGGACACATGTCCAAGCACCCAGAGAGTGATGAGCCCATCAGTTGATACACGCTTGTCGCTGGGAGGGACCTTCCTTGCACCTTGTCAGTGATGATGCTTTAGGCTGGGCTGTGGAAACAAGGAGTACAGTTTTCTCCCATGGGTATTTCTGTGAAGACAAACTCCATAGATGAAGACTATTGTGTTCAGTGAGAACAGGAACAGGCCGCCCAGGGAGGGGGTTGAGTCACCATCCCTGGATGTGCTTAACAAAAGGGTAGATCAGGTACTTAGGGATATGGTTTAACATAGGATGGGAACAGTTGGACTTGATGGTCTTAAAGGTCTTTTCCAGCCTTGTGATTCTATGAACATCCCCCCTGCCTGCTCATGCTCCCCCAGGACACCAGAGAGCATGGTAAGGATGTCCACACCTCCCAAGAGATCTTGCACCTAACGCGGAGCGCTGCACTCGCGGGGCTGTCCCAGGGGTATGGCACAAAAAGTTGAAGCCCTCAGAAGACTCTTTCCCTAACCCAGCCAAACGTTTGAAATTATGAACATGCTTCTTCCTTCGAGTGGATTTCACCAGAAGCACCTGGACATCAATCATAGCTGCTTGGAATGTGTGTGTGTGTGTTATTCCTCTGACAAGCCGGGCTTCTCGCGGGCGGCGCGGCGAAGTCAGACAGCCAGGGAATGTCAGGGGGGTGATTCTGCTTCAGAGAGGTTTTTAAATCAGAAGGAGGTGATGTGAGAAGCAAAAATAATTTGACTTGACATTATTATCTGCAGCCTTCTTAAGAGTCTTGCAGCCACCAGACTCCTCTGTGACCTCTACGCTGACCGGAATGGGCAGGGAAGTCCTTGAGATGGATGATGAGCAAACATGGAAGCTCAAAGGCTATTTTTGTACATTCATTTCCCTGCCTATAACCACACTATAGCTACTGGAAGTATATGTGATTAGCCTGAAGCTATTATGCCAGCAAACTACGGCTCAAGACAACTCTCATCAGAACCTTTTAATGTAAATTGCTGTCTCCTTGCCATCTGTGGAATTAAAGTGATTTACTTTAGTTCAGGAGCAGTCTCTCAGTTTGTAAACTTTTTATGGAGGATGTAATTAAAAGTACTCACAAGCCTTTTCTTCTGGAAAGTGGAAGATGTCCTCCTGAAGTTCAAAAATGTCAAAGTCTTATTTTTTTTAATAGTTGCTGGAATAAGTCACTCGTGGACTGCTACTCTGCATAATAATTCACAGGCTACAAATACTGATATTTATAGCCCAAGCAGAAACTCCTAAAATCTTGTGGGTTTAATGGGAATGTTGGCAGGTCCTTTATTATGTCAAAGCGAGCGGTGATGTTAGAAATTCAGGTATCAAACTATCAAAGCATGATAAATGGATGGTGAACCACTCATGTCATACCACTTATTAAGTTGGTACCATAAATTATTACTCTGTAAAGATCAACATTTACTTCATTCTTTCTCTCTTTCCATATTGGTACAGCTGTTTTCTAGAATTCATTTAAAAAACTGCAAGAAACAAAAAAGCAAAACCAAACACATGTGAAATGGGAAAATTAATTTTCTTCATGCTGAATTGTCCCCTATTATCTAAACAAAACAACAACTGAGGGTGTTGCAATTAATAAAACCCGCTAGACAAGACAGTATGAATTGGAGATGGATCAGACCATGGAGTTTATGTAGTAAATGAAAATTCCCAAAGTTGAATTAAGAAAAATAAAAGGGCATATGAGGGGTTTTTTGGAATGAATGGCTATTTATCATCCAGGTCATACTTTCTATTGCCCAATGAGGATTCGAGGAACACAGTCAGTGCAGACGAGGAGTCCCTTCAGTGTCAGGTGCTGTGCTCTCGAGCTAACTCCCTTCCATTCTGCACAAGAATATCATGTATTTGAAACCAGCAAAATCTGACAGCGCAGACTTGCCTCACTTCTGCTGCTGGACACCCACCCCCTTGTCTTACCCTACCCCAACATGAGAGGATGCTTAAAGCTGTCAAAAACCAGCTGTTCAGGGACAGGTGATGAAAGTACCTGATGACTCCTGAGCTCTCTCCCTATGAGGCTTCAGCATCACTTAGCTCCCCTAACCACTCACTGCAGTTTGGAGTATGTCACACAGATGTTAACTTCTGCTGGGAAAAAAAACCACGAGCAACAGCCATGACATGAGATTTCTGCAGGAGAACAACGCTGCATCCCTGCTTGCATCGTGCAATTAATCGTCTGATCAGGATCCTGCCGCACCTGTCGCTTGGGAGAGGAAAGAGATGACATGCACGTTTAGGAGCAGCATGACAGATTCCATTAACAGCTAAGCACAAGGAGGAAAAAAATTAGGTTCTCTCTGTTTTTACACTCATCAGAGTGTTTCTTTGGAAAAAACCTTCTACATGGTGTTCCTGCCTCTTTGATTTCAGCTTATCCATGGCACAGCCACAGCGATTTCCCTCCTTTGCTTTGGATAAACTCTGTCTCCTAAAGCACGAGGTATTTTGGTTATTCATCTCCTCAAGCACAGCACCTGACCACTCCTGGCGCTTTTCTGCATCTCCCAAATCCAAAGGCAGCATTTATCAAATGCCACATACAATATACAAGCTGGTAAAAAAACCTCACTTCTTCCAAGATGACCACACTGCCTGAATTTATTGCTAATGTGCCAGGGATTTCACAAACAACAGCATCAAAGAGCACATTAGCTTCACCCCTGAGCTTGCAGTACATCCTATCTTCTAGGAGATTTTATGACAGATGGATGCAAAGGGGAAAAAATCAAGAGGCCTCAAAAGCTTTTATGGTTTTTCTTACCTCATCTGTATTTGCAAAACATCTTAAGCCGGGCTGTGCACAGCCTTTGTTTTTATGTTGGGCTTTACGGCAGGGTACGCTGCTTCCCATAAATAATAGAACTGAGGAACAGAAAGTTATCGATGAGCCCTGTATGGCAGAGAGCAACAAGACACATTTCCAGTGCTCACACAGCCAGGGGAAGATGTTGGGGTCCAGATGAGATGGGCAGCAGAGCCCGGCGGGTGGGCAGGAGGAGCCAGTGGGCTTTGGGTTTTAATCATGGTCCTGCAAGGCTCCCTCCTGCACACTGCCATTTTTCCTTGGGTATAAATCATATATAAAATCCATCCTTGTCCCAGAAGGGTGCTGAGCCAACTGACCATCCAAAGCTTTACATAAAGACTGTCCTTTGTGGTGATAATCTGATGTCACCTTTTGGTTGGACAAGTTCTTCATGCCATAAATCTTTGCTACGTGCAATTCCTTCATTCCCCAGCAAGCATTGTTAGCACAACACACTTGAACCTTCAAGCAATGCGTTAAAAAACACACCCCCCACCAAGGAGAGCAGCAGAATTCCTTGCAAAGGGAGTGCCCACGTGCAGGCAGGGTGCGTGCCTCCTCCCCAGGCAGCTTTGGAGGCGATTCCCAAGTGTTTTCCCAAATACTCCACATAAATCAGCAGCATTTAACACTACTCCATCTCTTTGAAACCACCCAGGATAATTTACTTACTGGTAACCACTGGCACATCATGGACAAGAGCTGTGTGCTCTGATGAGGCTGGAGGAAGGAGCACATCATCAACCACCCACATCCCCGAGCTGCTCTGGCATGCCCCCAGCTCCCTGTGTACCCCCCTCCAGCTCTCCCTGCTCCCCACAAGCCTAACAGGAAAGCCATTTCAGATCAGTGCCTCCCCTCCAGCCAGTTTTCCATCCTTTGGGAAGCATTACCATCACCACACACGTTTCACTGCAGGGATCCCGTGAAACCACACTGAAATACCCTGTTTTCTCCCTTCTCTGACAACGCTCAAGGAACACCACATCTTCCCAGAAATTGCCTTTATGGGGCTCAAGTGGGGAACACTCCTCAGGCTTTGCCACCACATAAATTAGGAGAGCTTTACCTGCCTCTGGCTGGTTAAGCTTCACTGTGAGGTGATGCCTCTTGCTTTCCTGCCAGCACCCAAGGATTTTGTTTGAATTAAACCCTGCATTGCAATTCCACGTGACTGCCTTGTGTCTCTCTGTAAGGAAAGCTGTTGATGGATTGCTTCTGGAGGAACTTCAGGGTGCGAGCACGAGATCAGGAAACCAGACAACCCCAACCCCAAGCGCGGGAGAGCTCATATGGGATTGCTTCATGCAGCGTGACGGTGGCCAGCATCACAGGCTTCAGCAGGGACTGAGCAAGCCTGGCAGGGTCTGGGACTAAACACTGACATTCTGGCTCATAAAAAGTTTTATGTCTCTCTAGATTATCTGCTGTTATCACCCTAAAGAGAACAGGCAAAGCAGCACCGTAGCAAAAGGTGTGATGATAGCAGAGACCCTCAGGTACAGACAAAACAGTGTCACTGTGCTGGAGGGGAAGGGAAGAGAAAGAAAAAGGGATGGTTGGAAGGGACGGTTGGAAGATGGCTTTCCTTGTCTTACAGACATTAGGTGGCTGAGCCAAATAAGATGCCAAATCTGCCCTGTTCCCAGCAGTGGTGCTGGAGCCAGTGTGGTTAATTCCGGGTGTTATGCCCATCATCACTGCTCAGGGGCTCCTGTTGAATGAAACTCTGCACAGGGGAGGTCTGCTGGTGGGGACCAGGGCTGGGCCAGGGATGCAGGGGCCAGGGGAAAAGAGAGGTTGCCTTCTGAGGCTGAGGGTTTGGGCATGCATACTGCTTGGCTGACAGGAGGATGTGTTTTTTCCAGAGATGCTATTGTGATTTGACTTAGAAAGTATAGTCTGAATCTTGTGAGATAACTAAAAATTTCAACATTAAACTTCATCTACCTTTAAAAAAAAACCAAACTAAAGAAGAGCATGCATGTGCCTATAATTTTAACAACTTCATCTTTGATTCTATTCATAAATGGGAAAAAGAAAAGGCCATTGTAGGTCTCCCATGCAAGTCTGAGACCTCAGGATAAATTCTCCCAGCCTACAGCTGAAGAAAGGAACATTTTTAACCCTCTTGTTAGCCATGCTGCAATCTATTAAGGGGTCCTAAAGGCCAAAACCTCCATGCTTTCTATTACACGATCATTAGAACAGCTCTCCCAGTCAAAAGTCAGAGGATAATATTGCAGAAGGTGCACTAATAAACTCATTAGTCTCACAGGTTTAAGGTGCTAAGTAGCACCCTAGTAAAAAATATCATCTTCTTTCATTCCACACTGTACATTATTACCTCAAATTTTTAACATCTTCCTTGTTTTACATGAGAAGTCTGTAAATCTGATCCAGCACAACTGCTGACTGTGGGGACATAGTCTTCAGTGCAGAGTTTGTGACATGAAAAAAATATTTTGGCATCAGAATCAGCAGAACAATCTCTGAGGAGTCTCAGCACTCAGACTTGTAACAGAAAGGCATGGTAAGAAATGGAAAAATAAAAATCACACAATTTCCTTCTCTACACAGTTGGAAAGGTTTAACTAATTAACCCAATTATTTTCTAAAATAATATTAATTTTTTTTTTTTTTTTTTTTCTGGGAGAAAATAGAAAGCTGCATTCTCATCTCATCTTGTGTTTCAGTCTGTGTGAGAGATACAGAGCTGTGCTCCTCTGGGCAGGTGTGGAATGAGTTATCAAATAAGACACTGCACACACTGGCTGTGCTTGCATGGCTGTTCCGCCTGTCCTTGACGTATTTTGTTGTGAATTATTGCCCACAAGTTGATGTTTCTGTATGTGATAGTCAAACACTTCACCTCCATGGGAGTGTTTCTGAGCAGGCTGAGGAGCAGAGAAGTTTTACCCATCTCTGCTGTTTCCATGCAGCAGGACCGCCGCTGCGGAGCATTTTAGGTGAAGCAATTGTTGCTGCCCTTCAGCTGCCACTCCCCAGACTGCAGTTTCCTATCAGAGGATGAATTTCTGTGTTGCTGGAGGAACAGAAGCAACACAGACCCTACAGCCAGAGGAGGGATGCTTCCCTCTCCATCCAAAGGGAAAAAGGCAGTGCTGGTCCTCACCAGCACCTCAGGACTGCTGTCCCTGTCATGAAGAAAATGAAGCTAAGTTTGGCTTTGTCTTCTGGGAAAAGACAGACTGGGTAAAGTGAAAAGAGGGTCAGACTCCAGGATTTTCCATCCAATTTTTGTTCAGCATGGCGTGGGAGTCCAAAGGGACACACTCACTTGGCATGGGTAGGTATTCTTCAAAACTAGGCAGCACCACAGCACAAAGGTGACACACACTGGGGCTTCCACCAATGCTTTAGATGAGCTTGGGTTTTGTTTGTGTACTCTTCCTTAGAATCATAGAATCCCAGCCTGGTCTGGGTTGGAAGGGACCCCAAGGGTCACAGAGGTCCAACCCCCTGCCACAGGCAGGGACAGCAACCTCCAGGCCTGGAGCTACACAAGGTTGCCCAGGGCCCCAGCCAACCTGGCCTTGAACAGCCCCAGGGATGGGGCACCCACCCCCTCTCTGGACAGCCCCTTCCAGCCCCTCACCACTGTCTCTATAACCACTTTCTTCCTTCTACCAGTCCTCATCACAATTTTTAAGGGTCTGCACAACTAACCACTACAAGGCCATATCTACATACCTGTCTTCTTTGCTTAAACAAAGGCCAGGGGTCATTCCCTGAAGTGCATGGGTGCCTGCACAGCAGATAAAGTGAAAAGAAAGTTGAAAATGTACAGATCCCTTAATGATTGTAGCCAACAGCACAACAATGGCATCATAACAAGGGCTTGTGCAGCCCAGAGCAACAGACTGTTAACTGTGGAGAAGTCCTCTGTGTGATCGAGGCTCAGTCTCAGATTGCTGCATACGTCTGTATGTACGCACGCCTAAAGGAGCCTCTCTGCCTGCACATCTTTCCTAGACAAGCCTTACTCTTCTCTTCAAAGCATACTCACTAAAAAACAGAGCTCACATGCAGGGAAGCAGCTCCAGATGGACAGACAAGTGATGGAAGGGCCCCAAGGACGGCGAGGGGAAGGGCCCCAAGGACAGTGGGGGGAAAGGGCACCAAGGATGGGGGGAAAGGGTCCTAAGGACGGGGGGAGGGGGGGAAAGGGCCCCAAGGACGGGGGCGGGGGGCGCGGGAGGGGGGCGGAAAGGGCCCCAAGGACGGCACCAGGCAATGAGGTGCGCTGCCACCTCCTGCTCAGGGTGCTGCTGCTTGAGGAGCAGCACAGAGTACCCAGGAAAAGAGGCATCAGGACGGTCAGCCTGGGGGTCTTGGCACACAAAGCAGCAATTTCTCCCACTAAGTCTTTTCCATAAACCTGCAGCAGGTTTTATTTTGCCAAATACAACTTTCTTACAGAATATCCTTACACTTTTCAGTGCACCTGTATAATTTTATATGGGTGTCAGGGTTGTTATTACATTTTTAGAATGTTGTTTGTATTTATATTATTTTAAATTAAGTGCAAAATGTCTTGCTGCTGCTGTGACCTTTACAGAGCAGTGAGCTTTGCCAGCAAAGCCCATTCTTTGCCCATGCTGCACAATGGTAAATCTGGCTGCAAGATAATATTTGCGACACCTATTTATAGCAGATGTAAAATCCCTGTGGGAAGCTGGTAAATCCCCTTCTCTGTATTTAAATATTGGGGGACCAAAGCATCACTTTTCCATGCAGGAATAGGGCTGCATTATCTGATACCAGTGATTGATGCTATTCCCCAGTAATCTTTCAGATAAATGATCCCTCCCCATCTCATTTACATAACTATTTTATCACAGCGTGAATTAGCTCTTCACACTTCTGCATGGTTACATCTCAAACATGATTTTTTTTCCTTATTATATATATATATTTTTACTGAGTAATAGAAGCATCTATCAAATAAAAGAGATCTCTCAACTTCATAGGAGACAGCCAGTGCTAAGTATCTCCTAACAAGCCTCATGCCGATTCTCTTTAAGCACTTTAAGCACTTTTAAGTATAGAGGTTCCTCCCCCTCCCCAAACTTTTCCTCCCCGCTGTGAATACAGACACCAAGACCCAAACTGGGATGCCAGGACCAAGCAGAAGGCAGAGCACCTTCTCTAGGCCACCACAGAGAAAGGTAGCAAGTGGTTGCCCAAGTAAAGTACAATGTTGATGTAAAGTCTGAATAATACACCTTCTTCAGGCTTCCTTCTTCAGCATCTGCATCACATCCCTAAACCATCTCTTCTTCCTAGAAAATAGCTTCAAACAGACTCTAAAAACGATCATAAAAATAAAAAGACAAACCCTGAAAATGGGCTTTGGAGAATCAGGAGATCAGAAAAGCCGTTCCCCCCGAGGCAATCTGGTCTTGCTCAGATTGCTTCCCTGGACTCTCCTCTGAAGAAGGTGTGAAAATAGGCTCAAGCCAGGCCAAGATTTCCCCAGCCTTGATGCTGTGCCAGAGCAGAGGATTAACCCTCCGGAAGGTCAGTTCCAGATGACTTTCTCTATGTGCTAAGACTCAGTAGAAAACCATTTTTTTCCAGGGGTCCAACGTAAAATCCAAACACCCTCTCACACCAAACAGAGCTTAGAACTACAACCACGGTGAGGTTTTGTTGACGTGACTGCAAAGGTCTCCGTTCACCAGCGCTGCGTATTTAAGCCTCTTTCCTCAGATGAATACTTACATTACTTCAAAGGAAAGGAAAAAAGAATACCCTGGAGACCTTTTTCTTCAAGAGGAAAGGAATGAGAGATCAGGGGAAACCTGGGTATACAAAATAGCGACGATTACTCGCCTGTTCAAACACTTCAGTGCTAGTTTCAGTTTTAAAATCACTGAGGCTAAAAAAGTCTTCATGTCCACAAATTGCCCAAACACATGCCAAATATAAGGAAAATTAACTCAGAATTATTTCAATCATGAAAAACGTTCGTAAATCAGGTTTTACCTGAGTGCCTACTGCTGTTATTTAGCTAGCAGTCGTCAGCAGCTGAGTGAGGTGAAAAGAGCAGAGAGGAACAAAGTCCAACAACTTAGAAGGAATTTCATTTTCAGTTAATTTCTCTTTTTCTGAGATTTGCACCCAGGAGGGAGGGCTGTGGCTGGCAGCACGCAGGCCAGGGCCGTTCAGGGCAGTGATGAGTCACGTTTTCCTCTGCCAGAGCCAGGATTTGTCCCAGCAGATGTGTCAGCAACACCCCCTCACCACCCCCAGTGCTCCGCCTCGACTCACCAGCTCTTCAAATTCCCTATGTCTGACCAAGATGCCGGCTGGGGGTGGCTGGTGAGGGGCTGGGGATGGCTGGGATGCACAGCTGGGCACAGCTGCAGAAGGACCCTGGGCGGGATCCCTGTGAGGTGCAATTACCCACCGTTGACAATAGCTGACTTAAAGGGTTTTTAAATATTTGATGGTGGCAATGAGAGGTAATAGGAGGCTGTGGGTAGTCGAAAATTCAGATCAAGCCTCCATGTGTGGTTTTTTAACCTCTCTAAGGAGCAAAGCCCTACCCTCACCTCACTTCCCAAACGTCAGCAGCCAGCAGAACGTCCTTTCTGAGGTGGGGAACGCTGGTGCTCAGCCCTGTGTTTGACAGAGGTCACTACAAAGTTTTCAGCAGCACATCCCAGAAGAAAGTGAGGGCTGTGATGTTCAGATATTTATATACAGCGTGCTTTGCCTTGTTGCCATGACACCCAGGCGCCCAGTCCTACCTCCTCTCTCTCTACACCCATGCAGGCTGGAATTTCATCTTTTCCACACAAGCACACACACAGATCCCTCGTTATTCCCCCCTCCCCCCAGAGAACACTGTCACCATGTTGTATGAACTAGACAGGGACTTATTTCAAAGCACTTATGCCCTTAACATGTATGCTGACCTCTCTGCAGTGTTCTTCCATTGTTTGCATTCCTCCTGCACGCTAGATGTGGTCTTACATAAAGGCATTCACTGGGATGTGAGAAACCAGAGACACAGGGCCAGTAGATCCCCAGCTCGGCAACTTTGTGCCTTGCAGGAGCCCAGGATTACAGAACTTGGTGTGTCAGCGTTGCTGCTGCTCGGGTTCAGTGGGATAAACAGCTCTTCCAGGCTTGGATCTGCTGGCAAGCGAGGCTGCGCAGCAGGGATATATTCCTCTACCTGCCTCTCTAGCTGATGCCAAAAGCATCCTCCTTGCAGCTCTTGAGCAAACCTGGTGAAATTTGCATAATCTGCTCAAAATCTCCACCTCTTATAACTCAACATGTTGGTTGGAGTCAAACTTCTCTCCCTCCATATCCCAGCATCTTGTTCCTCGTATACTGGGCTTGTTTTTCCACCCTCAGGGGCAGCAGTTCAGCTGCTGTGGAAATGCCTTTCAAGCTGTAGTGCTCTCACCTGATCTTTGAGGTTTTTTTCTTTAAATACAGGAAGCATTTAATGTCTGAATAAAAGCCTGTGTGTTACCTGTACTGCAGCTGGTGTGCAGGTGGAGCTCAGCATTTCCCACCCTTCTGGGGCCTGTGTTCTGCAGATCTCTGAGCAAGGATGATGCTGGAAAGAAGGACCCAGTGGCTTTCATCGTCTTCCTCTTCACCTTGAAGGACTTGGTTTCATTTGGAATGGCCTATGTGAAACTGTGCCAAAACAAACAGCATCCCTAAAATTCAATTTGTATTTTTGAACACCAAAAGAAAATATACAGGAGATATACTGGAGCTTATTATTTGACAAACTCAAACTAGACAGCTTTACCTTTGGAGATTAGGAGGAGAAAAATAACAATCTCTCTCCAGAAATCAAGCTATTTTTCTGAGCAATATCCACAAGTGCTGTCCAAGGTGTTTTACTGCTGCTGTCCGTGGCTGGAAACCGCACGTCCCTCCATCAGCTGCGTCAAGTGGATGTTAGAAAGCAGCTCAGAGCCCATGGGATGCTGCCTGTTCTATCATCCCAGGGCTGGGTACCAGAGTCTTACCCCGGACCATCCCCTCCCTCCGTGGCCACAGCTCCCTGCTCTCTTCTGCAGCCCTGATGATGTAATTCACCCATCTTTTTTTCATTTAAAAAAAAAAAATCTCAAAAAACCAAACAACCCCAAACCTTATCCTGGAGTTCAGATGCCTGGAGATGGGAGAGGCTTGGATTCAAGGGAGTTTTTCTCCTCTGCTTGTTTTGCTGCAGCATTTTACACCCAGATCTCCCACTTCCATGGCTGCAAAGCACCAGAGGACAACTGTAACACATCCAGGGCACAACCATCTCCTTCTGTCCCCGAGGTCCTTGCCCTGCATGTTAGCAGTCAGACAGCCACACGTACACAGCACTGTACATGGTCTTCAAGCCAGAAACCTTTACCTGGCAGGCCCTACAGAAACTCCCTTTCTCTCACTCTTTGACCCCAAACCTCCTTAATTACTCCTGAAAAGTAAACCATTTTCAGTCAAAGCAGTTGGGAGGGATGGACCCCTAGGAAAACCTGCCTCTGGTCCTCACATGAGAGCACAATAAAAGCTTAGACATAAATTTAGGCCAAGCCTTTCTCTGAAAACCATCAACACAAGCACAAAACAAATAAAGCAGCACCACTCCACACTGCAAGCTGCTGGACTCTTCTCTCAGCCTTTACACTGAGCCAAGAACTCCCACAGAAACGTTTTTATATCTCAAGACTACTTGAGACTAACCTAAGTACTGCACATTCACTGCCAAATTTAATCTCTTCGTGGAGCCTGTTAGCTCAGTTAAAAAGCTTGCCAGACTTTGAGGACCGAGCGCTCTTCAGACCACTGCCTGCCCTCTCCCAGAGAGGCACAATTAACCACGCAAAGGCTGTGCCAGTAACGAGCCCGGCACTTGATGATGCCCCATTGGGTTTTCCCATTCTTCTTCTGCATTTGCAGGGAGCCATTCCATACCTGAAGCACGGCTCCTACAGCGGCTGCCAGGCAAGAGCAGCGCTCCGGGGGCTGCTCTGGCACCGCGCTCTGGGAGGGGAGGGAGAGATGCCCCCCTTTCTGGGAGGGGAGGCGTGAGGCGCCCCCCCCCCTTTCTGGGAGCTGGATGCCAGCATGTGGAGAGGGAAGCACCAGCACTGCTGAACCGGTGATGCCAACAACGGGGCAACTTGGGGCTGCAGCCAAAAGCACCACCCTGCACGGGGACAAGCCAGCAGGAGAATATTGGCTGGCTCGTTTTGCATACAGGAAGGTGAAGGGCAGATCCTGGGGGTGTGTGGGGGTGTATATATATATATATAGTTTGTCGTGATAAAAATCGCCCAAAAAAATAGTGAGAGAAAAAAAAGAGAGATATTACAGTACCCAGAGTAAATTAGAGACACAAAATTAGAAACAATCTGTGTTTCAAAATGTGGTCAACAGAATGCATCACCATGACAATTCTTGCTAGAAGCAACAAGGGATGCTTTCCTGGCACTGCTGGAGGAGTGCTCTTTCAGTGGTGAAGAATCATCGGAATGTAATGTACAGCACCAAAAAAAAAAAGAGAGAGAAAGCTCTGTAGTGGCATTTTGTTGACTTTTATTCTTAAAATGTGAGAACAAGACTGGAGAAGCATTACCTCATGCTAAATTCTGTGAGAATCCTGATCCCTCTTTTAATGACAGAAAATCTGAGGCATCTTCAGCATCTTCCTCAGCGGTTTCATTACAGACAAAGCTAAAGTAAAGATCAAAGATTTATATCACAGATATAAAATGAAATCAAATGAGAGCCTCAAATTAAGGCACACAGAGGTGGGCTTTAAATAATGCAAATGTTACTAATAGGAAATGTAAAGAGAGGATTAAAATACCTAAGCACTGAAAAATAAGACTATTAATTCCTTTTAAAGGTCATCATCTTGTCTAAAATATGTAGAATATGTAGCAACAAATTACAGCCTAACAATGCTTGTGTAGGAGCTGGCGACCTCACTGACCTGTCTGGGTAACCAACATATCCCCCATGCTCATGGAGAGCAGGGCAGGGCAAGGGTGTCACACAGGGGCACGTTGTCCCTTGGAGATACAAAGAGCTCTTCTTCAAGCATGGAGCTCCCTGGGCAAAACCTGCTTGGAGGTCAGGACCGCTCACAACAGCTGAAGTCTCCATCCTCCTCCTCATCCTTTCCTTCCAAGTCCCAGCTCCCACACTAGATAAGAGCAAAAGCTGATGCAATTTCAATGATGGCTTTTTTGAGATACCAGTTCTCAAGGTGGGATGTCCCATCCCCACAGCAGTCCTTGCTGGCACCTTGTATGAAGACCAACAGCCAACAACAATGGATTGGTTTCATTCTGTGCAGCTGAGAGACAACAACAGAGCTCTCATGATAGATGAAGCTGTACAAATGCATTCATTCTCATTGAGATGTGCAGGAGTTCTGGGCTCCCTGGTATAAAAAGGACAGGGATCTCCTGGAGAGAGTCCAGAGGAGGCTATGGAGATGATGAAGGGCCTGGAGCATCTCCCCTGTGAGGAAAGGCTGAGGGAGCTGGGGCTGTTCAGCCTGGAGAGAAGAAGACTAAGGGGGGACCTTGTTAATGTTTATCAATATCTTAAGTATGGGATGGAGGGGGAAATGGCCAGCCCCTTTTCAGTGTCTGTGGGGACAGGACAAGGGGCGATGGCTGCAAGTTGGAGCACAGGGAGTTCCACACCAGTCTGGGGAAGAACTTTTCCCCAGTGAGGGTGAGGGAGCCCTGGGCCAGGCTGCCCAGGGGGTGTGGAGTCTCCTTCTCTGGAGAGATTCCAGCCCTGTCTGGACACCGCCCTGTGTGCCCTGTCCTAGGGACCCTGCTTTGGCAGGGGGTTGGACCCCATGGGCTCTCAAGGTCCTTTCCAACCCCTAGGATTCTATGGCTCAGCTGAAGAGTGAGAAAGTGAGGTTCAAATCTACTTCAGGGGAAGATTATAATAAAAAATAAAAAAATTGACATTTTATCATTAAAAAACCAGGAAGATATGATGGCATGAAAAGAAGAATGGTGGCTATGGAAGGGAGGGAAATGGAGATAATCTACAGTTTGTTCTCACCCCATGCAAACACACCACACGTGCTTCTGGTGGTTATCATCACAGTTACCATACAGAGAGCACAGATCATGCAGCTGATTGTTCATTATCTCCACACAACATTGATATTTAGACAACTGTTGAACATCTCCAAGCCTTCTTTGGATACAGTGATGGCTGATCATACTTCCTACACTGCTGGCAGTGGAAATCCTGGCCAGCACCCCTGGGGCTGCCCCCAGCTGCTCTGCTCCTACCAGATACTATTTACTACATTGTTGGGAGCTCAGCACTGAGGACAAATTACTTCTCTTACAAACATAAATCCCTACCAGCCTGACAAAGTAAAATGTGGCCTATGCAACGTGGTGGGCATTGACCTTGAGCTGGAGAAAAGGTGGTTAAAAAACTTGTCCCTTTGAAGAAGACAGAAATCAGGCTGACCAAATGCTTCACAACTACCCATCACCTTCAGCAAGTTGTCTTAATTTTTCAGAAATGCTGAAAGAAACGTTTCTTTCTCATCAGAATACTTTGTGTCAGATATTTCATTTGGAAGGTGGGGTTTTTTTTGTTAAAAAATACTAAATTACTTAGCAACTAAAAGAAAATATCTAATGTGAGTTCAAACCTGAAGCCGATTCTGGGATGAATTTAACATTTTTAATGATTTTTCTTTTAAGCTTTCATTTCTCCCCCTCCCCCAGGCAATGCAGAACTGCCAGGGAATAAAACAAATATACAGTAGCTAGCTGTGGGCAATATAAGCAATATATAATAGAGAACATTGAGAACCTCTGTTGCATTCCCATTCCTCTGTCAGAGGCAGAACTGCCCGGCTGGAGCGGTGCTTGTACATCTAAGTGATATCTCATTCTCAGAGAAAGCTTACCAGCAGCGAATCAGTGCTGGCCACACACAACCAGCACAAGCAAACACCATCAGAAACCAGACTGTTGGTGTAACTGGGGGAAAAAAGAAAGAAGACATGGGAAAAAAAGACAACACTTGCAATATTTACTGTTCATGGCAAAATTATGTTTACTTTAGTGAGAGAGTATCCTCCTGTGTGCAAGTGTGGCATGGAAAGGGGGGTCAGACCTCTCCAGTGCAGCACTTTGGGTGATTTCAGTAGGATGAAACAATCTCAGCCCCCATAGGAACTTTCAAGGGATCCCCCCATCCCTGTGACAGCATCCTTGCTAAGGATCCAGCATTGGGAGCTCTTGTCTACACAGTGGTTTGGTATTGCAGGGGTTAGTGGAACAGCAGACTCCTGCCTTGTAATCAGCAGCACTGCAACGTGTATACTGTGTAAAAGCAAAGCTGTTCAAACCAACACTTTGAGCCCTTTGGAAAGTTATCTTCCCATAGTGTTTCCTCCTAAAAGTCACAAAACCTCGAAGCAGATCTATGGCACAATGCGTACACATACGTAATTAAAACAACCCATCTTGGTCAGATAGGGATTATCTGATGCATGCTAGTCCTCTTTGTCACCCACTATTGTTCTGAACAATGTTATTAAAAGAAAATCAAATTAAGGATGAAAAATAATTGCAAAATATATCAAAGCATAAATCAGACGTTAAGTGCATGGAATAAATAGCTGTAGGGTAAAGCTTTAAAATATTGTAAGAGCTTCAAAGAATAGCTTGTATTTCAAACACATTTTTATCTCTTATTCTTCTCCCACACTCTTTTGGTGTGGAAACAGGCTTAAAGCTCAAAGATAAAGAACAAATAAATGTTGTCTTTCATTTCCAGATATAAAATGGGGACCTCAATCTCTTTACATTGTAAATACTGGAGATCTGCTTCCTTTGGTTTGTCTTACCAGAAGTCTGGTTTGCAGATAAAGAAAGAAAGGAATCACATCAATGCCTGAGCGGTTGAACATCGCTGCCTTGTGCTTCCCCTGGCAAGATTTCATACGGCTCGCTCCTCCTTTACGGAAGCAGCCCATCAGATAGAATCCAGCATGGCTGGGTCCAGCTTCAGAAGTGATGCTCGAGCAGCAGTGCTCACCGGGCATAACTGTGCGTCACCCAAAAATGAAACCTCCTTCATCCTGGGAGGGACGCTTGTGTTCTGGCCTTAGCAAGGGAAGAAGAACCTACTGCTGCCCAACACACCCAAAGGGTGGGTGCTTTGGCACTGACTGCCTGATAATGAGAGTTGGCACGTTTCTACAGCATCTTTCCTACCACGTTACCTGGAAGTGCTGTGGGTATTTGATCCTTCACATCCTCAGCTCACAACAGCGAAGGAAAATGAAGTTTTTCAGAGCCACAGAAGGTGTAGATTTGCCTCTCATATCGCAAAAAGTTTCTCAGAGGTCAAAAATAGACCCCAAGCAATTCCCAGGAGCACCACAAAGACAACGACAGTGTGAGCCTGTGTGAAGAAGGGAAAAAAGCCAGTGTTGTGTTCAGCCACCTCCATGGCCAAGCTCCTCCACACGGCCCCGTGTGGGCTGGGGCTGAGACCCAGCTCAGCTTTGCTGAGCACACACAGCTTGGGTGACCATCCATAACCACAGCTCTGTTCTTGGCGAGCCACTTCATCCAACTGGCTAGAACAGACACCCAAAAAGTATTTACTGGCATAACTTAGCAGGATGCTGTGCATCAACTATTCCCCCACCCAGTACTCCCAGTCGACGCCGTAGGTTGGGATGCCTGACTAACACCCTGCGCTTGCGGAGAGGAGCCTGGATCTGCGTCGACAGGAGCAGTTGGGACCTCTGCGTGGTGACTCATGTTGTCAACTGCTGAAGTGACAAAGTGTTGAATTTCCTCTACACCCCGTGTCACAGTGCATCAGTCAGCGAGGGGGCACAACTCTCCTCTACGCATCTTTCCAGCTATATTTATTGGGGAAGAGACAGAAAAACATGGTCCTGTCACATTTTAAAATAAAATACATGTGAATCTTGTGAGGAGCAGCAGATGACTGCACGCAGGGATGGAGAGATATCAGTGCAGACAGTGACACCTCCAGTTTCTTTGTGCTGCCTGGAGAACGCACCAGCAGAGTTGGCAGGCTTGCCATCGGGTACCTGGTTTCCTTCTTGCTCAGACCTGGCTGGCTGAAGCAGAGGGAGGGAAGGGCAGGTGATGCATCAGGAACATAAACATCGAACTAAAATCACAGATGGACCCAATTCTCATCTAACTTTTCAAACTGGAAAAGGGAACTGGGGGGGATGGGGAGAAGAAACAGTAGGCTATTTTAGAACATCTTCCTTTCACAGGAATTTAAGCCCTAAAAAGCCACACAGATGCATTTTTAGCCGTTTGTACTTTCCAGGGTTTCTTCACAGAGATGTACGGCCAGCCTTCCGCCTGAAACCGTCCATCAGCAATTAGAAAATGCAAAAGGCAGCGCTACCCAAATCAGAGAGACCTCAGGCTCAGAGAGGGTTTAGCTGCTCTAAACCTCATTTGTAAGCAGGGGCGAGGTGGAAGAGTAAATGGAAGAACTTGATAGCTCTGTGTCAGAAAAGACACGAACCGTGACACAGCGATGTCAGCAAGACTAAAATGAGCTGTTAAAATACCCAGAGTGAAACAACACACGGTTTCTAAAGTGGCAGATTAAAAAAAAAACCTACCCCCACAAAACCCAACCACTGATAATGGGTCAAGAGCGATGAAACCCATGCCTTGGCTCTGCTGTGTGCTGGGACTTCTGCTTTCAATTTCCCCGTCAGAACGTATTAAACTGCGTCCAAATTAAAGTGTCAAGGTAAAACCCAGCAAGCATATTTCAACAGCTCCTTAAAAACGTTGGCAGCGAGGGAAACAAGAAAACAAACCTTGTTCTGATTTTACTCAGAGCACCTGCACCTGAAGAACAAGCCTTTAAATAGAGGCACTCCAGCAGCATAAATATGATTAAAGAAAAAAAGAGCCAGGCCCTGTAGCAAGGGTATACAAGGAAGCTTTAAGTGCCTGTCAAAAGATTTTAAATAAGATTTCTGGAGCTAAAACATGATTTAGCTTTTCCAATATCACATAAAACTAAAAAATAAAAAATAAAAGGTGAGGGTTTTTTTTATTGACCTTCAGGAGAAAAAAAACCCCATTCTCGGTAGCTGATGGCCGTTGAGGGTGGCAGGGAACAAGCAGTTCCAGCTCGGGTGATTATTGAGCAAACTACTTTTTCAACCATTTTTTCCACTACTTCAAGCAATGTCTCAGCACAATTTAACAGTTTCCAATTCAGTACCTAAAAAAAGCTCAAGGGTCTTGATTTTTCTAGGGTGAGAAGGGCAGGCGGCACACCAGAAGCAGTCCTGCTGTCAAGGTACCGTAACATTTGTCTAGCACAAAACGTGTCTCATCCCAGGCTGGGTGACTGGGTGCCCACCTCTGTGTTTTCAAGGGCTGCTGGGATGGAGACAGCAAGCTCTGCATCACCTTTAAACATCACCTGTACAAGACTATTTTTTCCTCCTGACCCCAAAATGAGTTTTCTTTCCCTCAAAAATTCCCAACAACCTCCTCCCCCAAAACAAACAAAAAAAAAAAAAAAAAACAACCCACCAAAACCCACCAACCAAAACCCAACAAAACCCCCCAAAATGTCCCTGCTCTTGGGTTAATTATTTCTCAGGAGATTCAAGCAGCAGTCAATCGATCATAGCAGGCATACCCCCAGGAACGGCTTCCTCTTCCCTAAAAGTTTAATACAGCTTCTTGCAAACCTTATCAATTGAAACAACAGATCTTCCTCGGATCATAAACTCTGAGGGGAATGGGGAGGTTCTGATATTTCATTATACTGACCTTTAGACCATCCTCTGTCTTTTTACTCGTCGGTGTATGTATCAGAAAAGATCACGATGTACTGAAGCGTGCAGCTTGCATCGCAGAGCGGGTCCTTCCCACCAAAGACAGACCTTAAACTCGTTACTCACTGAACTGGAAGTTACTTTACCTTTTATTTTCCTTTGAGTGACTGCTGGAAGCACTGGCTGAGAAGGAAAAAGCTCATCCTTAGAAACCACTTCTAGCCGGCCCCAGCTATCAAGGTTTTGTTGTTTGCTTAGGTCTGTCACTTTTAAAGGCATGTTTTCTCTGCTTAGACTACGCTTTGAGAATCCCTTGGTATTTTAATTGGCTTGATATTTCAATTCTCTTGTAAAAAAAAAAATTAGACTTGCTCAAAAAGTCCAACCTGATGCCTCCTCCTCACAGCCCCCCAAGGGTCCCCACTCAGAAGCCCACAGTCTGCTGGCTGTGGTTATTGCAAAACCTTCCACATTCAAACCCAGTCTGGAAAATCCAGTCATCTCACACAGCGATCGACCAGTAACAATCTGCCTGTGGGCGACTGACTCAGAATTAGAGATTCCAGACCAAGCTTTTCATTTCTTCTTTTCAACCAAAAAGCTACAAGGAAAGAGCCAGGGGGAGAAAAAACCCCACCCAAACCCTACAACTGGCTGGATATGACTTCTTGTAGAAGCCGGTATCAGAACCATACCTTCGGCCTCCAGGTCTTCATTTGCAGCCATCCTTCTTCACACAGTCAGGATTGGAAGGTTGGGATTGTTCTCCCTTGGAACTGAGAGCAGCAAGGAGGCACAACGTGATGGAGCTGCTGCGAGGGCTGCTGGTGGGTAGCATCCAGGTGGGTGCTGCTCAAATGTGGTCTCCCTCCAGCCTGACACACGTGTTTATCAACATGCAGCAAACGTATCACAAGGAATTGCCTCGTGCCAGGGGAATGCTAGCAGGTAGCAGTTATTTTCCCTCCATTTAGCAGCAGCACTGATAATGTTAGCCTCTTCCTGTTCTGCTGGCTCTGCATCTTCCCTGGGACGTGCTCACCTGCCAGTTCAGACAGTGGGAAAACTGGAGGGGATATTTGCTGGCTAGATCACCCTGCTCAACATTCTCCAGCTTGGCTTTCTCTAAGAAATCGGTTTCTCCAGTCTGGCAGAGAGAGAAAATGATGATGCTTCTTGCAGCACAGTGCTTGCCTAGAACTCCTTCCAGCCATCAGTTACCTAAGGGCTGGGATTAGGCTGTCCTACCACCACCCTACCCCACTTCCCCCCAAAAAAAAGGAGGCACTACCCTGTGGCAAGGGTTCCTGCTTTTCAGTTTCCAAGAATTTCAATAGATTAAAAATTTCTGTTAAGTCTCGTTCATTTTGCCTCAGATAACCAGCAGCATGCATTTTTATTCCCTTCCAGTACCCTACCCAGCTTAGAAACATGAGGATCTGATAAAGCTGAGCCAATTTCAGACGCTTCAGGAGAAAATGAGGAAGGCTGGGACTGTTTTTTATACCAGGAAAGAACAGGTCACTTGCTTCAGTAAGTCACCGGTTAATGGCTCTGCGTGAGAAAACAATGCTAATGGCCAGCTCTAAGTAAGATTCAGTTTCAAGCTTCTTGCAAACTGAAAAGAAGGTCAAGCACACCCAGCCAGGTTCCTCTGTGCTTTTGTTTTATTTAGCTTTGCAAATCACAGCCCTCTTTGTTTCCCCAGCCTCCAGTGAGAGTACAAGAATGAAGTTGCAACAGGGAAATTGTACATTATTACGTTCCCCATCTTATTATCCAAATTGCTATGCCAGGAGCGAATTCACACCAGCAGCCTCTATTGATCTACCTCTCTCGGACTAGAACTACTTTTTTCCCCCCAAGCCCTGGTGTGCTCACATAGGGCTGGAAGAATTTGGGAACCTGTTTACAACCTGTCCAGAGTAATCGAGAAGGATTATTCTCGTGCCTTTGAGGTCAGGTACTTACAAAGGTGAAACTTGCTGCAGCAGCTATTTTGGAAGGATCAAGGATGAAGAACAATTACTTGTAGACCAGGGACCGATAGAGGGAAATCCACAGAGAACTCTCAAGACCTAGGAAATAATCCAGGCGATGCACTAAGAACAGAGTGAGTCAGGAGAACTTGAAAAAGTTAATGCAATTTGAGCAACTTGCATGTTATTAGGTTGGGGGAAAAAAATACGATATCATCATCATCTCACCAGTTTCACCTCCAAGGTTTTCCTTCTCCAGCCTATTGATGGTGATTGCCCCAGGCTCAGGGTGGTGTTAGCTGAGGGGCTGCCACCGCCTCACTGGAAGGTGAGAACTGATTATACATTCTCCCTGGATTTAATGTTTAGGGATTCCATTGTGTAGCCTGAGCTTTAGCATTTAAAAAAATTCAGCAAGTGTTTCATCAGGCAGAGAAGTACTGGGAGGAAGTCGCAGAGGTCAGGGTACAAAGCGTGGGGCAATTAACAAGATATCAGTCTGTAAGTACATTAGTAATAAAGGAAGACCAAAAAAGGAGTGGGAAAGCCATTAACCAAGTAAGCTGAGTGTTTAATGAGCTTTCTTTGCTTCAATCTTCATGAAAAAGGCCAACTGAGAGCAGATGGTCGGCACAATAATACTGTAACAAAGAGGGAAGACTGTAATCTCATAAAAAGGGAATGGTGCAAGTGCCTAGCTAATTTAGATGTTTTCAAATTGGTTATGCTGATGAGCTTTATCTTTGCATACTTAAGGAACTGTCTGAAGCAATATCAGAATCTTAACTATTATCGTGGAAGACTGAAGAAGGAAGAGGGGGAAAAAGAAGCCATGTCTTTAAGGAGGAGGAAGAGACACTGCTTTGCATCCCAGCTCACCAGCCACCCAGCCTCAGACAGATGCTCAACCTGTCTATGAAAGCCACAAGGTACCGAAGGCACGAGCAGCAAACAGCATCTGTGGAGCTGCACTGTGCCAATCACGTTCCCTTCTATGGGCTGTTAAAGAGGCCTAGCCCCACTTCAGCCTGAGTTATCACCATGGCATTGGGTGATGTGTATACAGGCTACAAGGCCTGCTAGAAGACCATTTGTTTCCAGAAACACAGTTCTATCCCAAGCGAAAGGCTGAATCAATAACAGCTTCAGGGGGACCTGCCTTGAACTCGGTATTATTAATTTTTTCATTAATGACTTGGATGATGGAGGAGGGAATACACTTGTTAAATTTGCTGATCACGCTGTGCAGGGAAGGACGGTGAGCACAGGAGAGGGTGGCATTGACATTCAAAAAGGTCTGGACAAATTGCAGAGATAATATTTGAAGGAAGCATTTTACTCAGGAGAGACAATACAAGATATTCTACTTGGACAGAAATAATCAATCATGTAATTACAGGCTGGGGAACAGCCCCGTGTGTTGGGGAAGGCGAGCTGAGGGGGGGCTGCTCTGAAAGAGGCAGTCCTTGTGGGATGGTAAATGGAATCATGGCTGTTGTGATATGGGAAATCATCAGTCCAAAGAAGTCTTCATCGGGGAAATATGTTCTGGTTTATATAGCATATGTTAGTAAGGTTGTGGATTAAATGGAGGGAATTGAGAAAAGGACAAGGAAAGAGATCAGAGGTCTAAAAACTGTCACCATCTTGTAAAACAAAGCTGGGGAACTGAGCTTTAAGCCACAATGAGACTGAGGAGAGAACTTCCAAATTCAAAATATATTCAAGGTAAAGACAAAGGAACAGCCTGTTCTTCAAGGCTTTGCCCTACCAGCCATGACCTGGGTGAGGAAGAGTCAGGGTAAAAGCAGGGAAGCCCACACGGAGAACACCCCATGGGCAGAGCTCTGTGTGGGACCAGCATCGCGCCGGGGGCAGCTCCAGCTCCACTGCCCCCAGCTGCTCCGGTGCCACCGCTCTGCCCGACATCAACCAGGCAACAGCCCTGCAAACCATTTACCAACATATCTGTGAATATTAATTGAAAAATTCAGGTCAACTAATCTGTTCATGGATATTTAATAATAGGGAATATGAGAAAAATAATCAAATAAGTTACTTGTTCCAAATTATCACTCAATTTTACCTGTAGTTCATTATGGACTCAGATTAATGAATACAGAAAAGATATTAACTCTTATGAATATTCAGACTTTGCTACTTGATTGCAGAGTTTCAAAATGAAAAATTCTTGATGAATTTTTTAATAGAGTCAGATGCCAATAGCCTTCAGAAGTAGACTTGTCATTTAGAGATCACATCGGTACAACAGCCTATGGAGAAGTTCCCTGCTGAATATACAGGACACCAAATAACTATTAACACAGGGAAATTAACTCAGGAGTTGAGTGTGGGGAAATGCAAGCCTTTCTCCACAGAGCTCACCACACTTCAGCTGCTTTATGTTATAAATAGTGATGACTGTGAAAAGACCTAACCCTCCCCTCCGTGTTTTGTGGGCTTATTTTATTCATTTGCACCTTCAGCAAAGGAGCATTTGCCAGGGAAAATGCTTTTGTACTTAGCAAAAAATAAAACCTGTGAATCACCAGGGAAGCTGGGTGGGAAAGGTCACCAACTGGCTTCTCTACAGCAGCAGACGTTTATTTTATCATTGTAGGACCTGAACTCGTTCATGTGATCATCCAGCCCGAGATTTTAATAGAGAGGATTTGGTGAAGGTGAGAATCTTATGTTTCTTCAGGGAGAAGTCGAAAGGAGGTGACGAGCGCATGCTGTTCAGTGCCAGCACTGATTTACTCACCCTGATCCTGCTAAATGAGTTTATTCCGTTTGCTTGGCTCGGGAAGCAGACCCAGCCAGAAACCCTGGGATGAGTAACGGCAGAATAGCACCCCTGGGGGAAACTCCTCATGAGCCCAGTAAAGGTCATTTCCTATCTGTCACCAGCCGAGTTGAACCCTTCGACGGAGCGATGAGCTCCCAGCCTGCAAGGGACTCGGATCCCTTCTGACCTCTCTCTGCTCCGTCAAGCGGAAGCTCCTGACTCAAGCAGCACCTTCCCGACCCAACGCCTCAAGTAGAGGATGGAGAGACCTCAGAAGGTCCTGGGAGACTGACAGTTCAAAGCAGACAGGGAAAGCCTGACATGTAGTTCCTCCAGAGCAGCGGTGTAGTAAACCTGCTGCCAAACTTCCCCCCTCTCATGTAGGGTGACAGCATGTAATGGTAATAGCTCCCCCCAAGATTTATTTAGCCATGGGAAAATCAAGACATGCCATTCCTTTATTAACATGGAAAGCCAGGTGACGGATTTCCTTGCTCCTTTGGAAACCCCAGTCTGCCCAGTAACGACAGCTGGTGCATTCACGGCTCCGCAACAGCTACCCCTCGTAACACGCGTCCTTCAGCCCACAGCTTGGGCTGCTGGAAATAACAGCTCTCCAGAGTTACATAAGAAGCTGAATTTCCTCCTTCAAAGCATTATAAAGGAAGATAAAACAACTTACTTAAAGCCAACCTTGCCTTCACGGTGATTTAAACTAACGCACTTCCCACCTGGATCAGGCTGTGAGGAGGATGCTGAGCCAGGGATGCAAATTCATTTATGAAGCCTGGGAGCCCGATGGCCTTGGGCCACACGGCTACAGCTGGCTTTGAGGGACTGGCCTTGGGGAGAAAAAGATTTAAAGGAAAGAAAAAAACCTCATTTACCAGCCCTGTTTTCCCTTCCAACACCTGAATTGTCTTCAAACTCTGCAAAGCCAGATTGTTCTGCCCTCTAAGGTTTTTAATAACTTCCATTTGTTATTGAAATGCTGAGTTAAATGGCAAAGCTATTTAGTTCAAAGGCATTTTAAACTCCTGACAGTCATCTTAGACCCTTATCAGCCATTTTGGAGATATACAGCGTATGCATGGATAATTACATGCAGAAACATCCATAACTTGCGTGCACATATATACATACACACATTATCTACCGAGCAATTAGGGAACTAAATCTCTGCAATAAATACATTGCGAATGTCTTTCCTAATTACTCCGCTGCGTAAGTCATTTGTTCACACAGGGCTTTTCCGTGCTATCCAACCTTTTACGGTAATCCTTCCCCTAATGAAGAACAACTCCCTGGAGCTTATCTTATACAAGTTTGGCATCAGGACCAAATCCACAAAAACACCTTAATTCGGTGCTTTATATTCTCCAAATTGTAGATTAATAACAAGGATTCAGGCTCCTTCCCCACGTTCTTTGTTCTTTATCCTTCTTTATTCTATTTTACTCTTCACCTACTAATATTTCTACCACGCCAGGTCCCTCCTTTTCTCCTCCCACTCCTGATACCCAGCAGATTCTCTCATCGCAGTGTTCCCATTTTCTGAGCAGAAGGGGATGTGGATAGGGGGGCAGAGGAGTGTGGGGCAGGTCGGGACACTGGCTGCGTTGCCTGCAACGGGAAAAGGGGTTTGGAAATGAAGCAGGACCTTGAGCAGGGCTCTTGTGCCAAGCTCATTCCTCTTCGCTGTGCTCAGCCCGGGAGGACTCGGCTGACATCGCTTGAGTGGTTTTAATCACAGATTTATTTTTACTTCACGGCTCAGTGCAGGGCTGCTCTTCCCTCAGTCCAAAACTCTCACCCCCAGACCTGGCTCTCCCAGTTACCACTTTGGCACCTTCCCCACAGGTGAAGGGCTGCTCATGGAGCTGCAGTCCTCAGAATCACTCCAAACACCAGACATGTCTCATGGCAACTTCTTGCCCCATTTGCTAAGGTTTTTTTGCATACAGGTGCTCCAGGTTACCCGTTCCTCCCTCTCTCAGGCTGTGCCATGATGTCATACACTGAGCATCGCTGTCATCGCAGCCCTTCTGCAGCATCTTGCTTCAGCCACTATTGCACTGCTCTCCTCCCCAGAGGAACCAGTATAACCTTCTGGCTTTTGGATCGTATCCCCCTTTTTCAGAGTTTGCTTTTGGCTGGAATTACCTCTTTCAGCAAGAAATACCCCAGAAATCAGGTAGTACCTCTCACTCACTCGCTGCTTTGTCACCTGCTGAGGTGACACCCACCTCTTCAGTCCCATCCTCTTCCTCCATTGCTTCCTCCTTCCACAGAACCGAGCCTGTAACAACATTTTCCATAAGCACCACAATTAACAGACCCCGCTGCATTCAAACTGTTTCATGCTGCTGTCTGACACCCAGGTTTCTCTACCCTCTAGTCTCCTGGCCTGCTGCTGCTGCTGCAAAACAGCCTGAGTTCTGCCTGCTTTGCTTTAGAACAGCCCTTTCTTTCAACCAGCTTATTTTCAATAAACGTTTTGGTATTTAATTATCTCTGAGTTTTCTTTCCCACTGCAAAACCCGGTTGATTTTTTAGAGAGACCAAAATAGACGTGAAGAGGCTCAGTGTTTCTGTGGGTATCACAGGAACCTCACTTTCTTTTATAAAAAAAACTGGGTCAAAGCAAGAGCTGGGGGGTGGGTGATTTGTGGTTGCACAGGAGCCTGGGGAACACGGAGAGTGATGGGGTCGGATCCCTCATTAAGGGGTGTAGGTGGGCGCAGCAGAGCTCGCACCTCAGAGTGCCCTATAAAAGGAAATGGGGACGTAGGGTGAGGCACATTAGTCCACATCCAGATTTGGCCTAAGCGAGCTCAAATTGCCAAAAATGGGAAAATTACATGCTAGCTCCTTAAGGGGCTGGGGTGAGGTAGAAATCGCTCTGCCCATTTCTTCCCCGCTCTGCTCCACACACCCAGCGATTCCCAGAAATTATACTTGATAAACGACTTGTTTTCTTCATGCTGGTGTTGAGGTGTCGCTGGAGTAGGAGAGTGGGGAATTAGAGCCCACGCTGCTGCTCTTATTATTATTATTTGGCAGTAATTCCTCTAGCTTTCTTCCCTGGAGGAAGACACAAGTAGCTGGTCTCCTGCTCCCAAGGTCATCCCACCAGAAAATATTAGCTATTTGCTTCTATTAGTTTCAATTATTGAGAAAACCAAATAACAGTTGGTTTGCAGTGTTTGGTGGCTTGCCTTGGGCACGGGACTGGAACACTTGCCCCAAAGCACAAGTAACTATGAGACAAAGTCTCCACAAAACCTGCAGGCACCAGGAGCAGTCTGGGGGGACCTTCCCCGGCACCCCACTCCCAAGGCTTGGGGAGGCTCCAGCCCTTCCATTTCTCTGTCCTCTCTGTGAAAAGGGGCAACTCACCATACCGAGGGGTGAATGGGATTAATTCCTCATGTGATTACCACTCTTTGGCCTCCTTTATAGTCCTCAGAAGGTGTGAAGTAGGTGATTTCCCACAGTTTTACAGGTACAATAAGCACACTCCTGTGAGCTGCCGATGCTTTCCCATGACACTGCTTCCTTTTCAGCTGCATTATTTAAATCTTTTCCGACTTATATTGTAATCCATCCCCTTGTTCCCTCTGCCTCGCTGGGGAGCTAGCAGTGGGCAGCGTGTTATGGGTTTAGAAGATGAGGGATATTTAATGTCACGGTGCAAGGAGTGATGATTAGACATGCTCAGACAAATCACCCCATGATCCCCGTAATGCCCCAGCCCAGCCAGTCAGCTCCGTGTCACAGCCACATAAGAGGCATGGTTAGAGCAAAGGACCTGTCCTGCAGAGAGCAGACATGGTCTCCAGCTGGGAGCTCCTCCGTGGGAGCCCTGGGCAGACCAGACAAGCATTGCTGACAGTAGAGCTGAGAAAGATGGAGAGAGTGCATCATCGAGGGACAGCGGGTCCCGCAGGTCTCTCGTGCTTTGAGTCTGCTGCCCGTTCAGTCAGTGCCTGAAAGCTCACTCAGGGCATCCTGTCTCAATCCAGAGCTCAAGAAAAGCATCAGAACCATCTGAACATCTCAAGGTTTTAGCATTAAATGGTTTTGAAGTGAATTTTCCTTTTGGCTTTATCTTTCGTAACGTTTAACCCTGCTGCTCCCATCTCCCACTGCGGGCCTGCCACCCCAAAAGCTAGGCAAGACCCTGAAAAGAGAGGGTGCCGAGGGGAGAAGCTCCCTTTGCTCCTCCTTCCCCCATGAGCCAGAACCTGGTGAAGAAGGAGCAGGTTGACGGTCTCAACATTGCAACAATGTGGTGCAAACCAGGGGTGTCAGCACGTGAGACTCCTTCACATGCCACACGGCGAGGGAGCACGTGCTAGCTGTCTGATGCCACCAGCTTGCTACAAGACAGACTGAATTCACTGTACATCCTCTCCCAAGGAGAGCTACATGAATGCAGTGACTAAAAAAGAAACAGGATCTTCTTTGGGAAAAGCTGCTGCGTTTTAAGCACTGTTTCTCTGAGCACACGACTGTGAAAAGAATAATGTTGCTGGACACATCCCTGAACATACATGAATACAAGTATTAAATCGAGGCAAACTCACCTGGGAAAGGCTCCTCCAAGTGATGATATTCTCACACAGGCAGAAAAGAAAAGTCTTGAACAGAAAAGTTTTGCCCTTTTCCTCTCAAAACATTTTCCCTCCACTTCCTTGCAGTGGCACAGAGGCTGCCTTGAGAGCAGGCAGCTGGCTCTGCATCACAGACCACCGGAACAAAGATGTGTGAGTGTAGTTTGGAGATACCAGTCAGGAGCCTGGACACTGGCTGGACATGGTGACCCCAACCTCTGTCCTTTCTCCTGCGCACCCTGTCCTGCTGCTGCTGCTGTGCCTGCCAGCTGCATCCCTGTGATGCCGCCCTGCTCCCTTCAGCATCCTTTTGTTCCTCCTTGTAGGATGATGTTGTTCTCTCTACGGCGAAAGGGCGCTGGTAATAAACTCTCTACTGCTCTCCCTCCCCCTCGATTTCCCTTTTGGCCTTTCAGCAGAGGCTGTTTTCTTTTTAACCACTGGAGATTAAAAACAAAAACAAAACCTGTAAAAATAGCCCAGAAAAGTCCAGCCAGAAACAAAGCATCACCTCATCTTCAGCAAGTCATCCCTGTGAAAGGTAGGTGACAGCAGCACTGCAGAAGCCACGCATGCCCCTCCACTGGGATGTTTTGGGGCTTTTTAATGGATGCAAAAATCAACCTTTTTGAGTGGATTAAATTCTACGAAGAGCTCACAATGGGAAACATGATTGGTCTTTGTGAAATGAGCTTGAATGAGGAGCCACCGGGTGCCAGGGGATGTCCCACTGCTAGATGAAGGTCAGCACTGAACCAGGTCCTCCATGGTTGGTAAGTCGTGGCTCTTCATGGAGGAAGGGCTGAGTAGTGCTTGCTCCTCCCTGCACAGGCGAACAATCATCTTGCCACATCCAGGCTGTGCCCTCAGCTCGGGGGCACAACCCAGCACCCTGCTCCCTGGGCATGGAGAGAGCAGAGCAAGGTGAGCAGAACCCTGGGAGGAGCAGAATAAGAAATCAAGTCAGAGACAGCAGATGATGTGAGATGCTGATTTGTGTTGCAGCCACGGTTAGTGCCACCGAGGCATGGTGCTCATGATAAGCTGGCAAAGGTTAGGGTTCCCCCACGGGCAGGGATGCAGGGCCAGTAGTTACACGGGCTCCTCGGAGTGTTTCCACTATTGATCTCTGGTGTGGCCCTGGGCTGTGCTGGGTTCCTGGCAGGAGTGAAGGGACCCATGAAATCACACAGTCACCTGAGCAGGCAAAGCTCCCTGAGCTGCATCACAGGAGAGAAAGGGAAAAAGGGGGCTGTAAATTGTTTGAGGCTCATATTCCATTAGAACCACCAAATTGACAGGGGAGGAGGGAAGGTGATGATGCTTTGTGGGGTTTTTTAATTCTGACTCCTGAAAACTTACCCAGCACACTAACACTCCGAGTGCTTTACTCCTGTGAGCAGCAGAGGAGTAGGGACAGTCTCACCAATAAGCTGGGAGATTTCGGATCTTGAACGTGCTGGTGACTGTTGCTTTCAGACATGATCTGGAGCACGCTGTCAAAGCAGCCTTGAAACTGGGAATTAATTATATTAAACACAGGGACAAATAACCCTTAATCCAGACAGGTTTGTGCTGCAGGGAGAGGGCAGCTGCAGTGGGGAGAAGGAAATCCTTCTCAGCGTGTCTGGGGATGTAAGTGCCAGGACAGGGTCTCAGCAGTACTCAGCATCAGGCAGCTGATAAACTGTTTACCATACAATGAGATTTTCTGGTTTAGCACCGAAGGTGTTTTTACTGGAGAAACAATAAAAATGGGCTTTTAGCTTCATTTATCTTCTCTATGTTTAGTCATTTCCAGTGGTTTTCCCCCTCCCCCACCTATTTTTTTTCCCCTTCAGTTTATTGTTGCTTTATTTTCTTTTATACAAGCCACTTGGAAGTGCCTGCAGGTTCTGGGCAGCTTTCACAGCCGTTCACACAGCTTACCTTTAGAAAGAGAGTTTTGAGATGCTGCAAAACTGTTGGGGTTATGCTGGCTTTGAGTAAGGACTGCCCAGAGAACATCCTGCCGCTGGCTTCGTACCTGCCCACCCCTGCCATGGGTGCCCACCACGACCACCCTGTGCCCACCCCAAACACTAAACATCCCTGCCTCCCTTCTCTAGTTTGCAACAGCAAAACCCAGGCTCAGCTGCTCCCACAACACGTTAGAGCAGGCAAAGCTTCCTAACGTGCTGTGAACACCAGTGGGAGTTTGAGGTGAATTGAAGATGGGAAACACTGAGATGATGCTTCTAGACAAAAAGG
The DNA here is from genome assembly GCA_027925045.1 of Hypotaenidia okinawae. Classification (NCBI taxonomy): domain Eukaryota; kingdom Metazoa; phylum Chordata; class Aves; order Gruiformes; family Rallidae; genus Hypotaenidia; species Hypotaenidia okinawae. The sequence continues at coordinate 22,234,943 of BSDF01000011.1, read as the reverse complement.
GAGGGTGCAAATAGCAAGATTTATCCACCCAGCCAGGAATTTACCACAGGAAATGGAACAAAACCCCCAAACTCCCAGCAAACAGAAAGCGTGGCGTGGCTAAGGGAGAGGAAAACACGAGAGGGGAAAACCCTGAGCTGAAGCTGATGAGCTTCAATTCAATATTTATTTATTAATTTCTAGGCTTGTGGACTCTCCCCTTCCTCATGCAACGGGAGAGCACAGTACTGGAGGTATCCCTGAAGGCATTTTTCTCTAAATGCTATTCAGATTATCTGTACTCTAAGCACCGTGATGGATATGAGTTACAGCTCCTAGCATTAAAATACCAAAACAAATTATTAGCATATAAAAAGGGGCATGATCTATTCGGATGCGTTACTCTGAAATATAGCCCATGGCACAGCACACCTATCTGGAGCCGTAAAACTTGTCAAAGGTACCAAAAGTTTACTGCCTGGCAAGATTCACACAGCACCACTGGAACACTTGATTTAGGCCTGATCAGCCTTTTATAATTCTTGCAGGGACACGAGCTTTGCAGAAGATTTATTTAAATACAGAAAGAAAGATAATTTAAGAGGATGAAGTGGCCTTTTCTCCTAATCAGGTGAGAGAGAAATTCTTTCAAACCGCTCTAAGGATCAAAGTTTTCATTTTTCTTCCCATAAATGTATACTCTGATAAATCTTTCCACGTGAATTAACTTCTTAAACATAATGGTTCTTTAACAGCACAACAAAGCAGGATGCTTTCATGGCAACACTAATCCTATGCAGCTTGAAATGTCATCACAGCTTCTCCTGCAGCAGTCCAGCTGGGGAATTCCCTTCCATCCCCATAACTTTCTATCAACTCTCACAGCCAAATTCAGACTGCGCTTCCTAAAGCACACATTCTCCAAACAGACTATTCCAGCTTTTCCCAGACCTGCACGTGCTTCCAGGCACAGGTGTATGCTGAGTGGATCTCTTGCCCAGCCCATGCCTTTTCCCACAACGATTAAGAAGATTAAGTTCAGTTGTCAGTAACTGCAGTGAAGAGCACCGAGGGCTCAACTCTTAATTACAAAAGGAAACAGGAACATGTGGCAATTAACCTTTACTCAGGCTAACAGCAAAGAGGCATGGCTGGGGGCTTCTGCCTTTATTACTGAGAGAGAACAGCTCTGGTGTCTGCACTGAACTTCTCCCTCGATGGTGACGGTGCCTATGGAAGGGATTGGTATGCTGTGGATTTTGTTGCCTGAAAAACTGCCACTCACAAAACCAGCACATTCTAGCCATTTAAGTCCTAAAAATACGTTAATTTGATCTGCTTGAAGAACATGGACACCGAATGCAGACGGGACGGAGCATCACAACCACTCTCAGTGCCGTAGCTGAGGTTGGTGGGAGCCCTGGGCATGCACAGGGGAGCAGAGTGTGAGCCAGACTCCGGGTTTCAGAGTACAAATGTCTCGCGTGAACCAGGGTTTGGCACAGACAGATTTCTCAAGGTACCGAATAAAGGAGACAGTCTTTTCCCCCCAGTTTGGCGGGGTCAGAATTCAGACAGGGTGATTTCAAGTGACCGGTTGATGCTCACTGAGCAGCTGCTGGATTCATCGCACACTGTTTATCCATAGGATGAAGCAGGCAGGACCGTGCCTGCAGCCACGCACCCCGACCCAGCACAGAGCATCCCTCACTGCTGGGAACACCAGCACCCCTCAATGATTTTGCTAGGGCCCAAACTGTACATAAAAACGTGAGGAACCTCCAACATACCCAAGTATTGCTTGTGGGAATGTTGCAAGGAAGAAAGTATTTGAGGCTGTTGAAGCCCACTGGCTGGAGGGAGGCTGGAGGCAGGGGTGGGGGAAAAACTCTGTCCAAAGTCACTGTGTCCAGACCACAGATAAGTACCACAGAAGTACTGGAAGATAATTCAGAGATTTGCATATACTTAAAGTGTGTAAGGTAGCAAAAATCTCTTTTTTTCTACAGACTGTGTAGCTGTAAAAAGTCTTTTAAATTACCAGAACTTTATCCTACAATGCAAAATCATACTGCTGCCTTTATGTTAGACCTGTAAAAGGTGGTACACCATCACAAAGATACAAACTTCAATCCCAGGAGCGCTAAGAGAATCTCTCAGCAGTTATTGTTTTGACACTCACAGCCTTACAGTATCACAAAACCCCAGGACATACCTCCACCAGAAGACACTCACCAGAAATGCCTCTGAGGGATCCCCAGGTTTTATTGCAGGTGGTGGGTCCTTGGCTTTTATAACTGGGCACAGAGCCACCAGCATCGCTGGAGATGCTGGCAACTGATGCCTGGTGCTGAGTCCTTTCTCTTCTGTTTTAACCTGAAGAGCTGAGAATTTCCTCAAAGATTTAACCCCAGAGTGCTGGTCTGGAGCTCTTGTTCTTTCCAGTAAAAAAAAATAAGTTAGCACAGCAAATTAGCACCAGGTGTATGGCAAATGCCATCTCCCTGCGGATCAGAGTGTTACCCTATCATGGTGCATCCAACCTGGCTTCCCAGGTGGACACAGAACTTCTCTAGCATGCTGCTGGGCATCCATGTCCCCCTGCTAAAACAGACTTTGCAGCTAGTGCAGTGGGGGTGCAGAAGCACAGCCTTGACAGGTTTCAAAGGGTAGTGAAAGCTCATTAATATACAATTGTTTCAAAAAACACTGGAAAACAGCTCAATGCTTGGCTGCAATGTACATTTCTTTGGTCAACCAACTGAAAAAGCTGCCTGAGAAATATTTTCGTGTCAACTGATGATTCTGGGAGTTGGACCATGAAGAAACACGTCACTGTGCCTCACTGTCCCTTTGGGCCGAGGGTGTGACAGCAGAGCACTTCACAGCAGCAGCAGCAATTGCTCCTCCACATCTCGTACAAGCCCAGAAAAACCTTTCCAACGAGTCTGCAAATACTGAATCTGAAGAGAAACAAAGAGCATCTGCGAGGCTGTGCAAACTTCCTGGCTCTTCTGGGTATTCCCACAGAGCTCAGTGCTCACAACAGGCCTTTCATTTCAATTACCCCGCTGCGCTCGTCGGCTGACTGCAAGAGTCCAGTGCTGCTCCGACCCTACGGTGTGGTGACCAGATGCTGATGGCAGCAGCACACCTGCACATGCCTACACCCAGGTGAGCCCCCATGGGCTGATCTTGCACGCAGGCTCAGGCCTGTAACTCCTCCATATCTCAGTGCTGACGTCCCTTAAGGATGCGCCTGTTTGTCACAAAGAGATCCCTTGTTTGTGCAGTAGAGCCTTAAGCTCTTTAGGGCCATGTACAGTAAACACCCAGTATAGCAGTAATTAATAAGTAGGTTTGGCATCATTTCATCCACCTCCCCCTCCTTTCCATTCATCTTTGGGGCAATTCCTTAAGAAAACATAAATGCTCCTCTATTTCGCTGCTTAATCTCCGTATGTTTACCAGCTGCAATTGCAGCTTGGTCACAGTAATTAAAATACATGACACCTACTTGTTAATGTAGGCAAGAAAAGTCATTTTCTCTGTCTTAATTTCAAAACATTTGTTCAAATTGTAGCCACAAAGAATACACACATGTTGGTGTATTGGGTGCCAAGCCCCCCCACACCCCGTGACTCAAGAGAATCAAGCACCAGCTTCATCCAGCAATGAATTTGGTGGGCAAAACAAAAATCTGTCACAGTAAAAAGCCAACATTTGTTCCTCCCTAAGATATAAGAAGTTGTAATACAATAAACATTACTCCACCAATCACAGCTTCTCCACCCTGGATTTTTTTTTACCCATATAACAATGTGCTTACCCAATCGACCGCTGTTTCGTGGAATGCAAGTCCAAATGATGCTGGAAGCTTCAGAGTAAATTAATGAACCAATTTATCTAAACTTTTGTCTGAAGGAGGCAGTGGAACATAAATAAATCATAGCTTAAACACACTCCTGAATTTGCTCATCTAGCGCCAGACCGTGTTTTTACCACTGAGAATAAGGTCAGCTTCAAAGCAAAGATTTAAGAAATACAAAATAAAAGGATCTTTATCACTTGCTTGCGCTCGGGAGGCTTTATTTGCTGACACACACCCTAGCCCAGTGGTTTTGCCAGATCAACCATCATCACCCGGGTCACACCGCATTTTCCATCTGTTTAGGTAGAGCCTTGGGAATATTGATCCCATGAATCAGAGCGGCAGGGCATCGCCGGGCTGCTGGGTGGGATGGAGACAGATGGATCTGTCCTCAGTCTGCTCCCAGGGATGGGAGGAACTGGGGAAATTGGGGAATGTTAGGTATTTTTTCTAAATGGCTGTCAAATCACTTCCAGAGAGCAAGTAACGAAGTCAGTTCTCTCTCTTTATTGCATTCAACCTGAATGGTGGTGAGCTTGAGCCTGGAAGTATGTCAACACCCAGCAAACTTTGTGGGGGTTGAGTCATTGTTTAAAATCCCATCGGAATAGAACAAAAGCTTAACAATTCTCCTATAGCTCATCTTGTCCTCCCTTAGTCTGAGCTCAAACCATGCCTATTTAACAAAAGGGGGGAGGGAAAGGAGTAAAAAAAAGGTGTAGTATGAGGCTTAGAAACGAAACACGTTTGAAATCAGGTATTTTGTGCCATCCTTCAGTTTGGCTCTTACAAGCCTGGAGCATTTTGTCTAACATAAAAGACTAATTTATTTTTTTTTCCGCATGCCCCAGGAAATTGAAGGAGAGGGAACAGAAAAATAGCCAAACAGGTCCCAGGCAGCTTCTCATTGGCTGAGGGCAGGATGGGGAGAGAAAAGTTACCATGAGCTACAAGCCGCCAGTCCAAGATCTGTGTGGCTCTGTAGGTACATTTAACAGGTCCCATCCTGCAACGTTAGCTAGTGCTTCCCTACTCAGACCCTACTAAGGCACTGTGTGTACCCATGGGAGAACCAGTCAAAACATGCCCAGACTCCCCGTGCCACAGCACAGTCCCAAACCCAGTTGTGAGGTGTTTACTGGGGAGGGTGACAGCCTGAGATTTGCTGAGGCACACAGAGGTTATAAAATGCCACCTCTGACAGAAGCCTAATCCTTAACAAGGGGGAGAAGCTGCCTTTAACCACTGCTTTAACCTGAGAGGAGTCAGGTATAATGTAACAGAGCTGCGGCTAATAGCAACGAGAAATAATTTACTCCTCTCGTAATGGATACATGTTCCTCCCTTTTAATGCCTCTGAGCTCCTCTCTCTTCTCGCAGCACATCAGAGGAGCTCCCAGCAAGCAACCGCTGCTGTGGGCAGTGTGTGTTACCCCTTCCCTGGCTCAGGGGCCTGGGCAGGGGTTGCTCGGAGGGCCTAGACGGCCTGGCCAGGAGCAGCAGGATCAGCACACAATGGTGCAAAGGGATGCAGAGCGCTGCTGGCAAACACCTGCATCACTCCTGCACACACACCCCCAAGGTTGTCCGCCAGCACCGTGCCTCTACTAAAATAGCCTGAAGAAGCAAGAACTGAGCCCCTAACCCTTCCCACCACCAGCCAGCCACCCTCTTTCTCCTCCCCGCACACCTTGGGAAGTGGCATGACTTGTGGGGAGGTTTTCTTGCATTATTTTTGGCAACATGTGGGTACCTTCCTTATGTGGAGTCAGGAGCAGCTGCTAGAACAGCACGTGAGGCAGGGATGTCCCAGGATGCAGGGAGGCAGCGGCTGCCCCACGTGCCACACGATGCACACTGGCAGTGAGCCTCTGCAGCACAGTACACTGACTTGTACCTTGAGGAATTCATGAGAATGTGGCTGGCTGAAGCTGTGGCACCCGAAACACGTTACCTGTGAAGATGAATCCTGTTAGGCCACACAGCATGTTTCATTCCAGCAGTAAAGCCAGAGGTCCAGCTGCTTTTGGTGTTTTATTCTCACTGTTTCATTTTCACAGCATCACTTTTTGGTGGTGAGATGGGTTTTCCTTCACTCCTGGAATGTGCCCAAGGAGGAAACAAAGCCTACAGATCCCCAACGTTAACGTTAAGTGGGTAAAGACACAGACTTAAGAGGGGGATTGTGCAACCTGGTGGCTACAATCACATTGTAGGACACAGAAACCCATGGCAGGCAGAGCAAGGGGTGGGTCCGTGAGAGCTGACCTGGCCCAGGGCAAGAATCTAACCCCAAATGATGCCACCCCCACCAGCTGATGAAATAACATAGGCAGGTGCCTGGGAAATACCTGCTGTGACTCAGGATGCCTTTTAGTCCAGCATCACCAGGGTCTCGCCCCTGTGCAAGGCCAGGGCTGTGGGGCAGAGAGGACCCAGAACTGGCGGACAGAGCAACGGACACAGGGCCCTGACTATTCCCTTCTCCTCCCTCCCCTCTCACAGGAGCCCAAAGCACGTTGCAGAGATGGGAACCCCTGCCCCAACAATCCCTCCCCCAGAAAACACTCCCTCCAACCGCCCTCTCCTCCCCAACAGCCCCCCCAACACTCCTCCTCCATAGGGGCCGCAAGGGGGGGCCGTGGAGCAGAGCGCAGCAGACATGGGGAGGGGACAACACAGACCGGGGAGGGGACACAGATTGGGGGTACACAGACCGGGGGAGGACACCCCAACGTGGGGCCCAGGATAAACTTGGATTCAGTGCTGCATTTCTCTCTATTTTAAAAATTATTAATTTTTTAAAAATTACTTTTAATGTTTCAAATACTCTAATTCAAGTATATTTTTAAATTATTATCAAAGAATTAAGTTCCTAATATCACAAATAATTCCAAATATTATTTTCACTTATTAATTTCCCTTATTTCTTAAGTGTAGTAATTTCATTTAGAATTTTCTATTATTACATTTTAGATGTTTAAATTTTAGCATTTTAAAACTTCACTTCTGCAGTTTTTAATTTTTCCAATTTAAAATGTGACTTTAAAAGCCTCTATAAAAATACTTTGATTGTCAGAACTAACTGGGGGAAAGTCCTGCTCCCAGTCTGAGGGAGGGACTCAGCACCATCCCCGCACAAAGCGTTTTACTCCCGTGGATTTCCCTCCAGTTTCCTGGTTGGGAAGGAGGGATGTGTGAACACTGGGATAGCAGGGACAAGCACCCAAAGTAAAGCCTGTGTCACCTCTTGTGGGCTCAGCCAGCTGTCCCACCGGGATGCTGGGAGGGTCCCTGTGCACCCATGGAATGCTGATGTGCAAGGAGGGTGGGTATCACTGGGAGAGACCCCAGAGAGGCCTGGGCAGGATAACCAACAGCTCCAGGCATTTTCCTGATGCTGAAACAGGAACAATTCCCTTTCTAAAGGGAATGGGTGAAATTTGGCTCTCCATATCCTCTCCCCCAAACCAAACCAAACCAAACAGCTCCCAGGGGTGGTGTGGATTTATCCCTGGATAATTCCTCTCATATCCAGAATATGCAAAAAGTATTAATTAGCCCAAAATCTGCAGAGGATGTCAGGGTGACCTTCCCCAGAAATAGTGCACTCCACCGGCGTTCTCACACGGGTCCCACAGTTATTCCCCCACCCTGATGTGATCACAGGCAAAGCCTGGCCACACAGACAGGGAGCACATCATTTTCCTCCTCATCTGATCCTCAAACTTGGTAATTTTCTCTTTTGTAGCATCTCGTGAAGAGGAAGGAAGATGATGAGTAGGGGAGAGAAAAATAGGTAACAGAGAAGATAATAGTAAAGAGTCAGAGAAAAGATGATACATAATTTACTACAAACAGCAGCCACAGTGCAAGGGCTTCAGGTATTATATAGGAGGCATGAACAAAATTGGCACTCACAGTGTGGGCATTTTCCTGCATTTTCCAGCCTTTCTTTTCACTTATTTCACAATGTATTTTTTAAGGATCCATTTAAGTGAAGGAAAAGTCTCTTCCTTCACAGAAGTACAGCCTGTTTTCCTGGGTAAGGTGATGCTGCCTGGCCACTTCATGCAGCGATTGGACAGGTTGGGCAGGGCAGAAAGGAGTAACTTGGTATAGAATGAGACATGTGGAAATAAGAAGGGCTTAACAGAAATTAGCATGTCTTAATTAAAAGTTCTATACAGCGTGCTGCACCTTGACATGTCTGTGAAATCACAGCAACTGAAGTCTAATTATTGTTGATTCCTCTGGCATCACCTATAAGGTCTGACGTACCATTATGTGAATTTACATGCAACTATTTCCCTAGCCTAGCACGGACAGGGGCAGGAACACAGCCTAGCAGGGACAGGGGCAGGAACACAGCCTAGCACGGACAGGGGCAGGAACACAGCCTAGCAAGGACAGGGGCAGGAACACAGCCTAGCAAGGACAGGGGCAGGAACACAGCCTAGCACGGACAGGGGCAGGAACACAGCCTAGCAGGGACAGGGCAGGAACACAGCCTAGCAGGGACAGGGCAGGAACACACCCTAGCAGGGACAGGGGCAGGAACACAGCCTAGCAAGGACAGGGGCAGGAACACAGCCTAGCAGGGACAGGGCAGTTCTTTCCGAGGAAAGCTTCACTCAGTGCTGTAACTTTCCACATCTTCAGCCAGTTCCCACCCTCCAGCAGCACTGGGGTGAGCCACAGGCTCTTTCCATCACCAGGTCATTCTCAGCTGGGGGGTATTTGGTATATTTTTTCATTAAATTAATATAAAAATATTATTTTGGTAAGAAAATCAATGTAGTGAAAGACATTTCATCTTTCTAAACACAGAGTGGAACCTAGCTACAACTAAAGCATAAGCTTTCTCTTATCCCCTACACCCTCTTTCCTTGCTTTTGTTATGAGTGTATGGGTGAAACTAATTCTCTTACCTAATAAATCTGTTTACTGGTGGGTTTTTACAGCTGAGGACCACCTCAGAGCCGGATGACACCCTGCCTTCAAAGATCTTTGCCAACCACATGTACATCTCCCTTCTGCTTGTGGTCACTGCAAACAAGAGGACACGTCACATCCAGCATGAAGAACATCTTTTCAGAAGTGGCTTCACCATGTATTTGTCATGCAAATATCCCAGAATATCCCCCCCCCCCCCCAAAGAGCTTGTGTGGCACAAACACAAATCATTCAGGGGGAGCCCTTCCACTCACCTCTGCTCATCCTTCCTCGGATGCTCAGGAGGGTTTGGCTCAGCAGGAGAAGACATCTCTCCTCTCCAGCTGACTCCAGGTGAGTGTCCTGCGACATGAGGGCTGTACACTCTGCTGTGAAAGGGTTTTCTGTGAAATGATGAATGACAGAGCATGATGGGATGTTGGAAAGGTCTCATTACCTGCGAGACCTGAGACAAGTCTCCTTCAGCCTGTCAAGCTCTAATAAAACGTGCATTGCAGAGCCTCTGCTGCTGCTGCTCCCACGGCACCAAGGCTTATGTTACCTGATCACAATATTCACAGCGTGAGGGAGGAGGAGAGGATTTCCCATCAACTTCATGGTTCCTAAAGGAGGCTTCATCACTGCTGCTGTCTGCCCTGACAGGAAACTACTTGGGACTGTGTGGTTCATCTTCCACGGTTGGAAAGCTGCAAGAGCTGGATTCCCACCAGAAACCCCCTTCTTTAAACCACACACAGCAAAAGATTACACTGCCAGGAAGGCTTTCAGAAAAGCAGAGCAGGCACCTAGAGCAGCTTCTTGGAATGACTCTCCAGCAGATCTTTCCACTCCAAATGGTGCAGGGAGCTTATGGAGCAGAGCCTCCTGGTTTTGACACACCAAGACCCACAGTGTCAATAGACCTGCAGCTCTTTAAACAGCCCAAGGTGTAGGGAAGGAAACCTGAAGCTCAAGCAGCCTCCAACACAACATTACACACACAATAAGTTAATGAAACCATAAATAAATAGGAATATCCTGATTACTGCCACTGGTCTCATTTGCAGGCTACACCTAGCAGGGCCACCCCTTTCTCTCCCAAGGGCTGATCAGCACATTGAAGCACTTTCATTAGGCTCCTTTTGTTTGAACAACTGCAGCTCTCTCCAAGGACTGCAGCTGAGGAACAATACCCCAGGACTGCCACGGAGAGAATGTCTCATTCTTCTGCAACAGGACTGCTTCCAACTTATTTGAATATTTCTTCCATTTCCTTGCTAATAGTATGAAATGAATAAAATTAAGAACATTTGGTGAGTCAATTGATGTCTGCTGACTAGGAAAGGAGAGGTAAGAGGAAGTGGGGAGAGGGGAGCATCTGCATTGCTTGGAGCAACAGGAGGTTCTTCAGGGGTTTCTGAGGACCATTTCACTAACACCCTCCTGCCCCAACTTCCCAAGGTGGCAAGGGAATTTCTGCAGCATGATAACCAGGGTGAGCCAAGATACCTCTCTAGTTTTGGTCATTGAAACAACTCAGTGTTGTGTTGGCCAGCTGTGGAAGACCACAAGAGATGGAGAGCAATGTGCCATGGGGTAAGTGCAAGTGTCAGAGCCCATGGTGCCTCTGCTGCCCTGAGACCCCAAAAGCCTGGTTTTTAGACCCAACTAAACCAAGCCCAAGTTTTGCCATGGAAAACTGAATACAGCCTGACAGATCTGTGATCTGCAGTGGCCAGACACCTGACCCCTGGATGCAAAAGTCTTTTTGGTCAAAGCTCTCCAGGAGAGCATCCATCCCATGCCAGGGGCTGATCCCACTTGCTTCATTTGAAATACACCCCATGTTTTCCCTTTTTCCCCTGTGTGTTTACACCAGCCTTTCCAAAGTTTGGATCCCACTGCTTAAACTTCATTTCAACTGCTAGCTGTACAACTTCAAGCCTCTTATAAATTCAAATATGTAGTTTTTTCCAGTGATACTCAAGTTTTTCCATGAAAAAAAGGAGATCTTCTGCATGACCAAATGCTGCAGATGTAAAAATCCCAACAAAACCACCCCAAACTTTTCCCAGGGAAAGCCAGCACTCTCTTTTTTTAACACATGAAAAATTATCACAATCAAATTCCATTGTACAATGCACTTCAGAGTTTGTCTCACCAACTTGATTACCGAGACAACTGGGATATTTTTATTTTTTCCCAAAGTAGAAGGAAGTATCTAAATGAGAGGGAAATCACTGATATACAGCTAGCAAGTGGTTATGAAAAATAAGGGGCCAAAATTTATCTCTATCGTTACTGTACAATGAAGCTCATGTGCTATAAAGAGATACTATAATGGAATAAATCAGAATGGCACCAATGATCATAATCCTTATTCTTTATGGTACGGCCTGAAAAATCAGGCTTCAGGATCCCATTTTTCTTGGCTTTGTAAGAAACAGAGCAGAGGAGACAGCTGGTGAGCTAATAACCTGTGTGACAGGCAGGATGCTGCAGGGGTGGAGGGGGCGGGGGAAACCAGAGAGTGGCAAAGGTTGGGAGATAGGGACAGTGTGGTAACAAGGAGCAGAAGTCACAGCTTGTCGTTTACCCAACCAGTGCCCGAGGGCTGAGCTGCAGCAGAGATTGAAAGGTTATGGAAATGAGTGGGACTTGGGTTTTCCCCCGCACAGAAGGGGGGTGGAGGGCACAGAGGTGATGGGAAATGCTAGCAGGGCAAGATGTGGCGTGGAAAACGCGTTTTTAAAGCTCTGCTGGGGATGATATGACCCACGGGGACATCTGCTCCCAGCAGCATGTTTACTGCACTTGAGAGGGGAGAAAATGCATATGGTCTGGATGAGCATCAAAACAGCCAGGAACATCCCTCTCGGGGTGCAGCAAGGTGAGGAGCAAGGTGAAGTGCCAGAAAGAGCATCTGCTGCAGAGCTGTACAGGGTTACCTGGGGCAGAGCAGCTGGGGGAAAGTCAAAGGAACAGATTAGAGCTCCTCAGGAAGGAAGGGGCTTGAGCCAGACGGACCCTGCACTGACCTGGGAAGGAGCAAGATTTATCCTGGTGTTTCTAGGAAGCAAAAGGCTGCGATGTAACTCCAGACCTCATTGCAGACTGGGGAATCCACACTGGAAAACACGCTTCTTGTTGCTGCCCTATTAACAGAGCTACTCTAATCAACAGTCGGTCAGAGGTGAGGGGGCCATTCTTTCAGATGTTATTTGTATGTCACTATCCATTCATCAACTCAAACTGAGACAGAAAATGAGGAAAAAATACCAGATAAACAATCCCACTGGAACACCATATACAATACCTTAAATACAGGCAATTTGTAGATGAATTATGGGGGGGTTATATATAGATGTGCCTCTCAGCATGAATGTAACTCTCTGTGTATGTAGTACAAACTGTAGCATCTGCAAAAGACCCTACCCCTCTCAGTTCCCAGCCTACAGAACCCACCAGCTCCATGCTTTTCTCAGGCCCTGGGTGGTCCTCACCCCATGTGCCTCGGGAAGGTGTTTGCTAGGCACGGCTCACAGCCAGAGGACGTGGAGGTGTGATGCTCACCTAGACTCCTGTGCTCACATGTGACCCCGGGGGATGAGCTACTGTGAGAAATAAGCCTGGTCACAGAGAGCATTTCTTTACTCATGTGAATAAAATCATACCAGTGAAGGGGAAACTGGCTCTCAAGTCGAGTGCTGCCTGTGCTTTGGCTACAGCATCTGCCTCACTGCCCTAACAGGCTCGAGCATCCTGGTCTGGCTGTGCCAGGCAGGCCCGACCATCAGCCCCTCACGTGCTGGTGGGGGCACAGGCTGGCAGCCCCCATGGCCACCTGGACAGAGGGAATCAAGCAGCATGGCCAGCCCAGGTCAAAGTCCCTGTTGTTGCAGCAACAGGATGATTTCCAGCATGGGACTGGCCAGCATCTCCCACCCAGGTGGGCAAACCACAGGCTTCAGCCCTGGTTATAATTTCTCCTGGCTCAGGCTCAGCTAAAGAGCTATTTATTTTTTAACTATTTCACATTATGCATTTTATACATTTAAATTCATGGAAATGTTTACTTATATACTTATATTTCATGGGCTATAAAACAATAATAACAAACTCCAAATTAGTCATTTCCTTTCAGATAATAAAGTCACAATGAGAAAAAATTTGTAGCTTCCAATTGTTCCAGCCAGTGCTGGAAACGACATGAGCATCTCTTCAGCAGTCATTACTGCCTAATTGTGTTGGAAAGCTGCTGGAGAATTACCACAGCTTTTTTGTTGTTGTTTGCTTTGCTAAAGAAAAGTTAATTTTATTCAAAGTTATTAACTATTTCCATGGCTTTATTCTTAAGAACAAAACAGACAAGTGAACTGGGAAACGCTACTGAATGCTCCATCAAAACAGTTTCCTGCAGAATACATGATACAGCTCGTTTCTCTTGAACCTTGCAGACAGCAGCCCAGATCTGCCAGAATAGGTTGTCTTAGGTTCATTGCCAACATATATTTTGTTGCAAATATCCATATGTGGTTTCATAATCCCAGTTTGGTACTGGGAGTTGCTAAACTCCTGAATTATGCATCTCGTTCTGTGAGCGTAGAAGGAAAAGTGCTTACGTCATAATTAGTCTATTTGGTATTTTTTATCCAATAATTCATAAAGAGACTGACCTTGTTTAGGTGATTTGGGGATGCTCTTACACCCCATCTCGGGCTGGTGCCGATAGCACCGGGGATGCCAGGGGAGGGCACAGGCTTTCCCTGGCAGCTTTAAGCAGCTCAGGTACATCAGAAAACCAAAGGCTGGAGAGAGAAGACGAAGAAACCCAGTGTTCAAGTACTAGTCTGAGACTCAGAACATCTTGTTCCTAACAGTGTTACAGATTCCCCCTAGCTACTTGAGAGATGAGCAAGACAGGCACATCTGGGGTCCCCTGCCTTCCCAGGCATCCTCGGAGCCAGAGGTGGGGGCTCTGGCCTCACCCAGCCCTGATGCACAGCGGTTCCAATCTCAGCTGCTCCTGCAGGCACAGGAACAATGACAACAAAAACAATGCTTTGCTCTACAGAGATGATCCTTCCAGCCTTCTCTTTACACGCTGTTTAATAAATAGAGTCTGTTTTCAGGACTGCCCCTGGACAAATTCCTACCCATCCAGTCCTGCATTTTTCCCCTAAATGCACCTGGATCTGATCCGAGATGAGTGCACTGGCACTGAGGGCTTCAGGATTAAACTATCCATTGTCATGTCTCCCCTCAGACTTGGCAGATACTAGGGAATCTTTGTCTTTGCCTTAATCAGTTTATATTTATTGCACTGTCCTGTCTCTTACAGAAGCTGATCAAGGTTTCTGAACAGCGCCGTAATTAGGGCACACACTGGGAACAGGGTGACTTTTCACACCTCCAACTGCTGTTGGTTTCACTGGTGATTTTGCTGCATCTCTGCTAAAAGACCTGATTTCAGATTTTAGTGGCCAGGCTCAGGAACCTTCACAGCATCACAGAGCCAATGCAGCTGAGAGAGAATCACATCTGGCTGCATGCTTATTCCCCATCTCAAATCGCACTAATAATTTGTGCAGTACAGAGACTCTAGGCCCATCCTTTAAGCACCACAACCCTGATAACGAGACCAAAATCCCAGGCTAAAGCAGTGAACACACACAGGCCCTCCAGGCAGAGTCAAAATCATTTATTCATACCAGTAGCTCGGTCTTTCAGCATTCCCAGAACATGGTAAAAAGGGATAACTGATGCCTACATGCTTCTATCCCATCTGTGGTAGCACTGTAGATAATGCAGGTAGGGCATCAACAGTCCTTATCAGTGTGAATAGGTTATTCCTCTAAACCGTATTTAGTTTAACCCTGAGGTTACAGCCTCACAAAGTGGGTCAAACCAGCCCCCACTCCTCCCATCACACACCAAATGAACCCAGTTAGCAAACCCAATGCCAGAGCAACACAAGTAGCCTCAGGTACTGAGTACAGAGTGCCTCTGTAGCACAGAGATCTCGTTATTTCCAATAATGAAGAAGAAAACCCATCTGTCTGGCTCTTTTTTGGTGTTCATGCATCATCACCGTTAGATGCCTTAAGCATCATTCAGTACCATAGGAACAGCAAAGAGGGGATACCCCTGTGCCACAGCTTCCTCCACGTGGAAAAACACTCCCTCACTTACAGAACATTCAGAAAAGGAAGAAGAAAAAGGTCCACATTCAGCCAACATCCTGGTTTCTAGAGAAGCACTGCAACAGCAGCAGCCAGCACCTAAGTCAGTGTGATTCATCAGATCAATAATTCTAAGGTCTGGACCTAAAAGGTTGAAAAATGGGATATAACCTGGCAGAAGAGTAATGATTGTAATGTTCAGCAAAATGGTTAATGAGGCTTGGAAAAATCAGACTTTTGGTGGGAGGAGATATAGGTACAGGTTTAACCTTGCACACCAGCTTCAGAACATCCTATCTTTCAGGTTAACTCTGAAGTCCCCACAGACATCTTCATTTTCTTGACATTTTTGCTCTTTCACTGATCAGCCTTTTCTTTTCCACATTTTCACACCCTGGTTATGGGAGGGGGACACAGCCCCTTGTCCAGCTCACAATAGCCCTAATTCTTACCTGTTGAATGGTGGATTTTGGTAGCACAGTTACATAAAGTCACAGAAAGTTTCTTTTCCTTCTCCCCAGCTGCATGTTTTGTTCTTAGCTTCTTATTTTTTCCTTCATCAGTTATTATCTGACTCCAAATAATAAAATCCTTTCCCAGATCCCTACTTCCTCATAGTTTCACTTCCCTCAGGTGATGTAATAGCATCCTACAGACGTATTTGTGCTCAAAATAAGCCAAATAACAGCAACAGTGAGACAGCTGAGGCTGGGGATATTATTTTAACATTCCATTATCCCAAGGAAAAAAAATATGACCCCAACTACAATCTCTTACTGTTCTCTCTCAGTCCTTGGGAATGACCACCTGGTCCATAAAAGCATTTAACCACAAGCTGGCCCCCTTTTGGGACAGGTGCAATGGCATCCAGGCCGGTGCTTTACCTAGGATAAGATCCCCATCATTAGACCAATAGTACCAGGGGGAGATATCAGAGGAGGAAATATTAGACAGTCCATTTAAAACTGTTTACCAGATAGTCAAAACCCCATCTCTCTCTTCAGCAAGGCACACTCCCTGCTTCATTATTCATCCTTTTTTTTTCCATTAAAAGTTAGCTTCCCATTAATTCTCTCATCTTCAGAGGCTGAACAAAGGAAATGCCCTTTGTAGCTGCAGTGAAACCTTGTACAGTCCTGGGATGGTTTGGCTTCCTTGTTATGTTTGAGTTTGCCTAGGAGCTCCTTGTTAATCCATGCACCCACCCATCCTCTGGGCATGGTTACCTCTTTGTTGGGATACATCATCGCTCCTGAGCTCAGAGGAGGTGATTCTTGAACACTGACCAGCTGCCTTGGGCCCCTCTACCCTCCAGGGTTTTGTCCCATGGTATCTGCCAAGCAGATCCCTGAAGAGGCCAAAATCCACTCTCCTGAAGGCCAGGACAGTGAGCTTGCTGCGTGCCCTCCTCGCTGCCCTGAGGACCTGGAGCTCCATGCTTTCAGGGGCACTGCAGCCAGTTGTGTCCCACAGTTGCCAGTCTTGTAGCAATCTCAGTGCCACCAACGACTCCACAGGCTGCATGCTCCCTCCAGCTGTAAAGCATCATGTCCACAGTGAAGACAGTTAGATGTTTCTGGTCTCTTTTCTATAATTCCCTTTCCCATCTAATCAACAATTACCCATAAAGAACCTTCCATTGCTGCCTCAAACTCAGCAGTTTCTCTTGCCATAAAGGAAAAACCAGTGGCAAATGGCATGTAATGTTTTATGAAGTGATTTCTGAATAATCACACTGTCATTCCAGAGCTGCTTAACAGCCAGAGTGAATGGCAGACAAAGGAACTGGAGTGAGGAGTATGACCTGGGAAACTGATGCAAATTCATATGGAAAAACCCTTTACTAGAGAAGGGTCTCCTTGCCACGGGTCTATAAATCACTCAGTAAAATGCAGCTCAGTTGTAGAAACAGGTAGTTGTGTAATCCTGTATCTACAGGCATGTGAGTGATGGTAATGATGGGGAAAGTAACAAGAAACATTTTTGCCCTCTGTGCAGGCACATGCAAAACTGGAAGAGGGTGTGAATTGACCCTGTTATTCATAATCTCCCAGGGAAGTAGCTCAGAGATTGGTTTGCATGGATACCTGAGTTAATAATACAAACTCTGAGGTCAAGCTAATCCACCTGCTCTCCCTTACAAGAAATCCCACTGCTTTCAGGTCCTTCAAGTCTCTGGAGAAGCTCCTGGGGGACGCTCTACAGAGCAGGGCCCATGGCCCCTTGGGCAGGAGCAAACACTTCCAAGCTGTGTTGGCTTCCCATGCAAACACAGCCAATCTCACCCCCAAAGCTCCATGGAGCTCGGTGTGATGGAAGCCCAGAGCAGCTGCCACCCTGACCCTTCCCTCTTGCCACTCAGGCTGCAGCCCAGCACTCAGAGCTCAGGGGGAGAAATGCATCCTCAGCCTGGATCCAACCATTATAAAATACCAAGAGCCGTCCCGTGTTTCCAGAAGCTTCTCTGTTTCACCTCAATGAGATGTGCCTTCAAGGGAAAAAATTTAAAAATTTTTTTTTTTTTTTTTTAAATCAGAGACACTGTTAGTTATAGAGTCATAAACTGGTGTGGGTGGGCAGGGCCCTCAGAGCCCCCCAGTGCCCCACTGCCCCAGGCAGGGACACCCCCCAGCCCAGGGTGCCCCAAACCCCATCCAACCCAGCCTTGAGCCCTGCCAGGGATCCTGGGGCAGCCCCAGCTTCTCTGGGCACCCTGTGCCAGGGCCTCTCCCCTCTCCCCAGGAAGGATTTCTGCCTCAGATCTAGTATAAATCTACCAGCTTTTAGCCTAAAGCCCTCTTCATAGCCCTCTCTGTGCTTGTTTCAACACTCCAACTGAGTGAAATGTCCTAGGGAGCTGCTTTGGCAGGGGGTTGGACCCGATGATCTCTCGAGGTCCCTTCCAACCCCTACAATTCTGTGATTCTGTGATTCCATGTCCAGGCTAGACACAGGCAGCCACTGCTCTTGGAGAGCATGGAAGCTGCTTGCTGCTGCCCATCCCCGGAGTCCAGTGGTGGGATGCAGGATGGCTGAGAGAGAGACAGACACCTCCAGCCCAGAACATCACCTGGAGCTTGTGGAAGGGGTTAAATTCCTTCACCCCCTTCACCAGGCAACAGCTGCAGCCCCCTGGTGAGGAATGGTGACTCTATGGCCACTAAACCAGGCAGGACAGATTCTCCCACCATGCTGAAGAAAAAAGCCTGTACAGTGTAACCAGCCTGAGGGGGGAACGTGCCTGGGGAAGGGCTTCTTGTGCTGCAGCATCGCTCCTCCTGCAGCTCTCTGCTATTTCTGCCCCAAGCCCCAGACAGGGAGAGCTAGAGGAAAGCCTTCACCAAAAAAGCAAGCATTTATCTTCACTAAGCCCCAGAACTCACTGCTTCCCTTCTCAGGGACCGTTTAAATCATGAAAACGTTTTAAATTCATTCAAAGTGTTCAGGTACCGGTTGCAAACCAATTATTTTACCAACCAGAGAGGGTTTTTCTGAAGGGGAAAGAGAGCAGAGCTGAGCATTTTCAAAACAATTACCAGTTGTTTTGCTTTCTGAGGTACCCATCCTAGAAACACACACTAGGTGTACTGTGATGTGATTACCATCAATTGTAATACAACAAAAACGCAGCTCAAATAATAAAACATGTAAGTATAGGAGAAAAAATAAGTGTAAACTCTTCCATATGTGTATTTGTTTCCCAATACACCAACCTGGAGTCTTGGGCACGTCGGGGCAGCTGAGCCTGGTGGATTATCTGATCAATAGCAAACAAGAATGAGAAGTGTTTTCAAGTTCACTGGCAAAAGTCAAGGAACAGAGAAATAATAAAGGAAGTGATGATTCGATCAGAGGGAGCTGGAGTAGGTGGCACAAAATCAGGGGACAAGTGTCAAGCACACAAACAAATAGCTGTGCTGGAGTGAAAGACCAGGAGCTCGCAGAGTGTCTTTTAGCAGGGCTCTGGGTCAGCCACCACCTCCTCCAGAAGTGGGCTTGTTGGGAGAAAAAAACCAACCCTATTCACAGAGGTTAAAAAAAAAAAAACCAAAAAAATCCCATGAGGCCTCAGCATCCATGAAATTCACGGGCCAAATTTTCAAGCCACAGTCACATCAGCTCTCCTGTCATTTTTAGGCTTGAAGAACAGAGGGGAAAGACACAGGGCTTCGGAGCATGTGGGGAGAGCTGGTTTCTAAATGCTGGTGTTTGCAAACGCCTCTTTGCTTAACAAAAAGGTTTTTCCTCCTGTAAGTTTAAGCTGATGAAAAGACAGAATGTGTTTCAGCTGGTAGGAGCAAGGTGACAGTCTTGTAGGGCTGTCAGACATCACGGAATCGCTCATTCTTTCTGCTGTCAGGCAAAAGACAAGTCAGAGGCAGGAACAGATTCCTTTTCCTTAGTCCCAGGTTTACTCAGAAATGCTCATTTTCCTGTTCCTAAGCAGAGATTAAATTTAGGCTCCCCCTGTACTGACATCTACCACAAAGAGTGTTTGTGACCCTCCGGCAGCAGAGCTGAACCTGAGCATGGTGGTACCCAACCTGGCAACAGCTGCACCCCCTTGCTGTAGAAGGAAAGCTGTGGTAAGGTTGTGCTTGTTCACCAAGACCTCAGCCCAGCTGAGCCCAGCTTTACTTGGGGGAGAAGAGCCCAGCTCACCCTACCCAGCCCAGGACCCAGCAGCTCAGCACATCCCCGGGGCAGCACAAAGCCCCGTGTCAAGTGGAGACAGGAGATGGAGGTGGAAGAGAAAAACATCGTTTGGCTGCAAGAGTCATGAAAAATATATTGTGGAGAAATGCCTGGAGGGGTGAGGGCTGGTGATAAAGCACAGTCACGGAGAGAAGTGCTACAGTCCGACAGCTGGAAGTACCAGAATCGATCAGGCAATGGGAGCTGCAGAGACCTGCTCACAGACAGCATGGACTGACAAGGGGACACAGCCCCATTGTCAGACACTGCTGGGTGTCATGCCAAACCCCCCACATCTGTCTCAGCCAGCAGCATGGGCTTTGCAAACACAGATGTTCCTGTCTCTGGCTTTCACAGCCGCCGACAGGTTATCAAAGCATCAGGAATGAATCAATGTGTGACTTACCTCCCAAAACCTGCCTCCTGTTCTCTGTCACCAGTGCTAGCAGCTCGCAGAGATGGTCACAGCCACCTAAATTATGCCCACCCTGCTGATTTTAGAAGATGCTTTGTTAGATGGTGAGAGGTGAGCTCCTGAGACAGGTAACTCAACCCTAAGACCATGTTCAACCCAATTGCTCTGAGAAGCAAGGTAGGGACAGGAAGGTCCTCCCCACCTCCTCCTGCCCCTGCTTGGTACCTGATGCAGACAAAGCGAGTGCCTGCCAACACTGCACATCACCGGGGGCACCAGGAGGCACACCTGAGCATGGGCTGGGCAGCCATCCCGGTTCTTAGTGGTGTCCCCACAGCAGAAGCATCCTTGGCTCATCCCCAGCCCCTTGGTATGGGGCAGCAATATCTACACGTGGTCCCCACTCACCCTGTCAGCTCTGGAGCTGAGAGGCAGCTCGCTGCTTCCCAGGGGTCAGGATAAAATTGGCGTCAATGCTTCAATTCACTTTAACTGCCTGGGAATCTTACAGACAGCTCAGAGACTGAATGAACCCTCCTATTCCCAATCCTTGGAGAGGGTCCCTCTCCAAGCCCTCCCAGACACCCCCATATGTATGTAGGGCTCCAGATATTTTTTTTAAATATTATTTTTGTTAGATACCTGCACAGCATCATCCATTCACTTCTGGTGGAGGTCAGGTATCTCCCCACCTCATAGGGTATCAGCAAAAAGGGTTTCTCCAACCTACAGAAATACCACAGGCATCCAACATCAGGATCTCAGGAGCTGCTGCTCAAAGACTTGCTAGATGGACGTTCCCCAAGTGCTTTGCAGCTGGGTTCGTTCAGAGCACTTGGGTCTCACCACACAGGAGCAGACTCAAGGCCCATTGTTTTATCCAGGTTTACTCCTTCATCTCCTTAGCTGGACCGAGCAGTGCTGGTTGAGTTGGTGCTTTCTGTGCCAAGCTTTGACAGGCACTCCACAAAGAAAATAAAACCACGGTACTGTCAAGGTTAAAATCTCTGATGAAATGATCTTTCCCACCACTTCCAGGGCACTGCCCTTGGATCAGCCTCCCCACATCATCACAAGTGCTAAGATTTGCTTTAAGCAAAAGCATCCACATGTGATATTCTCCAGAAATACTTCTGAGTGCATCCAACAAGGATGATAAAGGTCTTTCCTCCCAGCACCACGGGGGTCCTGAGGGGTCCTGATCAGCCCTTTCCCAAGTGATGAGTGGGGAAAAAGTTTGAATCCAATCCTGGGAAGTGCTCCCAGTGAAAGCAGCAGGGTTCTGCTTTAGGAAAGCCTGCAAAGCTCAGCTAATTGTGAGTAATTATCCCCTTTCTTGTGCAGCACGACAAAGATGCTGTGGCAGAGCAATCAGACTGCTGCGAAGTCACACGCTGAAGAGAGAATAGGAGATTTAGTCGTGGGCCACGCTGGGGGGCAGCTCTGGCCACGCCAAGGGGCCAGCTCTGGCCTTGCACTGATTCAAAAGGGAACCTTTTAAAACTTCTGCTCACTCACCCAACTCCTCTCAGCCAGCACCTTCTTGATTTCTCCCCAGAACCTGAGAGCACAATGGCTCCCACCACAGCCAAAAGAACATCCTCACCTGCCTGATGCTCTCCTTGGGGGCTTGGCCACACTGGTAATGTAGATCCATCACACACACACACAAATTAAGAAAGTAAAACACAAGTGCTTTGCCCTCCCCTCCCAGTACTGCAGTCCTTGTTAAGATTTGCTATTTTGTCCTATCTGGATTTTATTCTTTTTAGAGAGAACAAATCACAGCTCTCCTTACTCTCGAACCAGCCCTGCTGCTAACAAAGGGCATAGCTGGAGAGGTGGGCTCTCTGCAGTGTTGTTCACCACAAGAACTGCATGGCAGACACTCCAAAAGCTTGGGCCTTGCAGTCACCTTCTGGCGTTTCATCCCAAAGCATCCTGCAGGAAACAGGCTGACCTCATCTCCAGCATAGAACTGCAGGGGCTGCTTGAACTGAGTCCTTTTGGGCTCCCATTGAGAGACAGGCTGTGGTTCTGATAGGGAAGATGGAAATTCCTTTTCCATACCTGTCCTAACATTCATTTTGAACATCTGTGACCAGAATTATAAGCAGCAGCCCACAGGCAACTGCTTGCACAGCAGCACCAAGTAGATCTTTTCTTCTAGACCAGAACAGGAATATTAAAGCCCAGCTCTTCCTCCATCACCTAAAATGGTAATTTTCCAGTTATGGCAGAAATTTTTCATTCCCAAGTCCCAAAGCACATAATCTTGTACTTTTTATTATTATTCATATAACTTGCATTACTGCAGCCATCCCAGTCATCTATTTCTTCCTATACACCAAACCTCCTCTGGACCAGCAGGCTTTTGTGTCACCAGCAAATTTCATTAGCACATTACCAAGTTAAAGCACCAGTCTCAAAGCTCTTCCTAACGAACTCTAATAACTCCAGTCCTGCAGAGCAGGTCTTCTTTTAGCATAAACCATGCCTGATTATCCTGTGCCAGTTTCCTACCGTCCTACAAGTAGGTGCTAAATATAAGTTACTGAACACAACTACTTGCAGGTTCTTTTTACGTTGACCCTGTTTGTGTTTTGCAGCTCTTATGCTGGCAGCAGGAGCCAGCACGGAGTCACACGCACCGTAGGTGGTAGCAGGGAGTCACACACACCATAGGTGCCAGCACAGCAGCTGTCACTGCTCCATCACCGTATGGTTTTGGCATGAAGTGTAACCTGGTCGATTAGTTTTGTTGCAAACCAGGAGGTAGGAACTGCTACCAACTGATTAACATTACTGCCATGCTCCTCCTTTGTAAACAAGCACTTTCAGAATTAATTTGGGTACCTCGTTATCTAGACATACCCATAAAAGCATCCAGGGGTGACGTGGTGCATTAATGGTGCTGTAAAATACCAGTTAGGGTTTTAAGACATCCAGAGAGGGTCAGTCAAAGATCTGGATGATCCTTTAGCAGCACATGGTAAAGTGACTTCAGTTAGCTCACTCTCCCGGGAAGCAAGAGCTGAAACAAACTGTAATTACATGGGATTACATGTGGTTGTGTTGCTTCCATCTGTGGCCAGTGTTAAGGTGAGTTCAGGACTTGGTGTCCATTGAAGCTTGGCCTCAAGGAGAAGCATCCTTCTGGCTGTGTGTCACAGTGTGAGATGAACGGGCCGAGGGACTGGCGTCAAATCCAACAAACTCAACACAGCTCCCATGTGCTTTGGCATGACCTGCTCTGGCTCTGTTTTACCCATAAGATATTTCTTTGTTATTAAATTACACAGCATTGGCCTGGAATGTGACTGCTTTTGCTATGGAGCAGAATGGAGCGCTGCAGAGTTATCCACACCCTTCTCCACACCCTCAGAGCCCTGAAGGAGGTGAGGAGGGATGGCTTGGCAGAGAAGTCACAGAATGCAGGTTTGTCCTGCCCCCAGCACATCCCCTTGAAGTTGGCCCAGCTTTACTTTGGAAGCTGCAGAGCTCTGTTAATGCACGTACACAGCCATACTTCAGCCTTTAAACAGCATATACGGCTAGAGCAGCACTTCACATCACTTCCTCCTGCATCAGCGATGCTCCTGCGATGCTCCCCGTGGAGAGCTCCACTACCCCAACAGGAAGCTAGCAAAACATAAAGCCCTCACCCAAAACCTTCCCTGTGCAGAGCCGGATCTGCTGCCCTTCCTGCTGCTGGGTGCTGGGCTCCTCCCGCCACAGGCACTGATTTCCACAGGCACACTGGTGTCTTTGGGCCTCCTTTGCTGGAGGAGGCACATCAGCACACACCCCTACACGTGTGAGACAGGGTCGTGGTACAGAAACCCAAACAAGCACACACTGTCAGTGCCTGCTCTGATGCATGGTGCTTTCCTGCCATAGCCTTTGGCACATTCTAAGCTTAATATTAAATCAACCGTTAGTTATAATTTAATATACAGTACTTAGTAATCCACTGAGTAAATTTCAGTGTTACCCTTTGGAGAAAAATTACCATGCTGCAGCACCCCCAGCCTCAAAACCCCTTGCCTCCCCCCCACCCCCCACCCCCCGCCCCCCGGCTTCTCCTGCCAGGAATACAGCTGCCCAGGAGTGCCAGGCAGACTGGAAATCCAATGCATTTCTTTCCACATTCTGAAATGGTTTAGGTAGCACATCATTTTTCTTTTTGAAGAATTGCCTCTCCTTTGACAGGTAAATAAATGTCTAACTTTCTGCTCCTTTTACTGCTGAGAAGGAAAAGAAGAGAGAGAAAGAAGAGGGGAAAGAACCTGCAACAGGTTTGCTGAATATTAGTTATTCATTTTATGAAACACAACAAGGGTACTTTATAAACTAATCCAGCTTTATGACTGCAATGTTGCCTTCAGTTTTGTGTTATTGGATAATTTGTCAGTTCTGGCACTTTGGCAAGTAATAAAGAAAGGAACAACTACCAGGAGCAAAAGAAAATTATTGAATCTGGTTCTTCTTCTTCTTCTTCCTCTTTATTGTATTCTAAAACATAAGCTAATTTTAAACAAAATAGTGTTGGCAGAAACCAAACAACTTTCAGTATTTATAAAAGAGACAGCACCAGAGTAAGATGCCTGTGTTTAAGGGTGTTTTGACTTTGCTCCCCCTCCCTCCCCAGTCAGATCACTTTCCATTAAACAGCTTGAGCAGAACATGAAGAGTCCTAATCCCTGCCCAGGTAAAGCTTCAGTTTGCATAACTGGTAGCTCTGAGGAAAAAGAACATTACAATGACTTGGGTTCAGACGTGGACCGCTGAGCGGAGCCGCGGAGGTACGGCTGCATCTCTTTACAATGAGTTTCCTGGAACCTGAAATTAAAAGGGCAGTCAAACCCCCACGTACCTGCCTTGTCTCACTCCACTTCAATCTGCTGAGGGGAAACGGGCAGGCATTGCCAGTCCAGAGTATACAGCAGAAAACTGGTGCTATTGTTGGCTGGCTACTCCAGAGAATCCAGTCCTCCATAAAGCCTGGGCCACTTCCAGAGCATCCCCTGGGACACAGAAAGCCTCTGCTGCCCTGAGGGTTAAAGGGATTCACAAATAAATCACTGTTCCACACATGCATCTTGTGCAATGCACCAGAGAGGGGGATAAAAATGTATATAGCACTTGTGTCCTAATGAGATACAAATTAATTGGCAGTTCACATCACCAAATCTCAGCAGTTGGAGCCAGAGCTTGTTTTCTCTTACAGATTGTCCTAGAAATGAAGAAGGAGACACTCATGAGGGTTTAACCTATTAAAAGATCATGAAAGGTAAGGAATTAGTTCCACAAGAAAAGCCATGAATGGAAGACCAGCTTCCACACTGGGTACCAATCTCAGTCCTCATGGTTGGTTTGCATCTCCACATGTTGCTGCTAACCAAATAAAAAGGAAAAATAAATCAAGAAAACCTAGAGTGGAGATTGTGACCCTATAACTGCATCACTGTGGGTCCTTCATTAAGGAAACGAATCACCAACTGTCCAAAGTGTAGGGATTTGACAAAGAAACAGATGTTGAAGCCTTCTAGGTTTAATTTGCTGCTGAATTATTGTATACATTGTCTGGTCCTCAACAATACTTCACCCTTTAAGACTGTCACTGGCAGCAAGAAGCAGATCAGGATGTCTTTCAGTAATGCCCTGGAAACTTTCACTGTTAAAGAAGACACCAGCCAGCCCCACATGTTAATAAGAAAAAACAGCTCAGATTTAGAACAAGAACATGAGGAAACAACTGCCAAAAAAAAAATATACAGAAGATGCCCCAGCTCTGATCAATAAGCTGCCTGGACTTGGTTCAGCTTGTTGTTTTACAGATTCCAGTGCAACTGGTACTGAGCCTGGATTTACTATCCAAACCCCACCGTAGCAGGTGGAAATACCACTTTAACATAGAGAAGATCTTTCAGGGCAAGGATCTTCCTCTCTTCTTACCCAGAGCCCTGTGCCTGAGGGAGATGATCTGGTAACGTGGAGGGAAGAAAGCAAACCCAGCACGCTTGGTGCTGTCATATTACTAACAATCTCTGCAGAGACAACATCAATGTATTATTATCTTCCATCAATGGGTCCCACACACAAATTACATGAGTTTAAGATGATTTGTGCAAACCCTGCATAATTAATAAGACATTAATCCGAGGAGGTGCCTGTGCTCTGACAGAGACATCTTTCATTTAGCATTAAGCTGTAGCCATTTCTCTAGCTTGTGTGTTTGATTCCTCTAAATTGGAGGAGTAATAAATGAGTGTGTCTCACACAAACCCCAAGTTTCCCTCCATGACTGACAGGCATGCTGGGGATGCTCAGAGCGACAACTTTATGCACAAGTAGTCAAACAGAAACAGATGAAACCCACTTTAAATGCCTGACTCGGTGGCTGTGCTGCCCTAAACCTTTCCCAGTTCTATTAGAATAGTTCTTTTGGCAGGTACAGTTATCCTTGAACCACAAGGGGGTTTATTCAGCCCTGGAGAGCTCACTGTTTTGGTGGAAATAGGCTTTAGAGCCACAACTCGTGTGCCCAGCAGCCCTGGTGAGGTTTGGTGTCGGGTTGCTCTTTGGCTCTTACTCCTTTCCCCCTTGGAAGTCACCACCACCTATCTGCTGCCCATGGAGGCACAATCTGGGATGGCAAGACCGGGGGTTCAACTCACTGTGTGACAGATGCCTGTAGCTGTGCTGCCCATGGGGCTCCTGGCACCGATGAGCCGCTCCAAATGCTCCGGGACAACTTTGGGTGCATCCTATTCCCACCCCTCAGTGCTGGCACAGCCGTGCTGGGCAGTGTAGTGGAAACAGAGGCAGAGACCCACCTGCACCAACGGCTTTCCTGCACACCAGCCTGGGGAAGGCTTTAATGGCCAAACAGGCAGGTGCCCAGGCATTAATGGACCAGGCAGTGAGCGTGAAGGAGAGGTGAGGAGATCTTTAATGTCCATTACTTCACTGCATCACTTCATCCCCAGGGACAGGCTGCAAATGCTTGTTGGGGCTGGAGATTCCACTTCTGGATGCTGCTGATGTGGAGTTTTGCTTTTTAGTGTTCTCTCACATGATAATGATTCCACCTTTGCCACTAATTAACAAACCCACTCTTTGTCCACCAGTCCATTTTAAAAATTAGATAATGGATCCCACTTAAAACATTGTGGAGAGGAGAACACAGAGTGCATAAACCAGCAACAGTTGCGTGGTCCCGTGGTTCTGTACAGACAGATGGTTCATGGCTTCCTGGTCATTAAAAACTACTAGCTGAGAGGCTCAGGAAAGGACCCTATAGCTGTGCAGGGATGGCCCAGAAGCCAATTACACACCCAGATCCCATACATTGTCAGGAAATTATATTCCACAGCTTGGCAACCGCGCCTGCCAAGCAATCTCTACATGAGCATTGACCAAGAATGTCAAGGTCACTGCTGATCCATGTGGAGGTGGAAATGGAGTTGAATCATTGCTGCCAGAAATATGACTATGTTCTGACAATTTAGTAATAGAATTGCGTGGAGATGATGACACTATTTCTCCTGTTCCATTCAAACCCAGCGTAGGGAGGAAAGTATAGTCCAGGAAGCGTGGCTAGTGCAGCATGGCAAGAATTACCACTTTTATACACCTTATCTGCAACTCCCAAAGATCATGTTATAATCCCCTATTATAATTTCTATTTCTTATGTTATTTTAGTTTAACAACAATAAAAAAAACCCCAAACTCCAATATCCTACTCAATTTTCCTTGGCAGAGCCAGACAAGAGAGAAGAAGAAACATTAACTGAATCTCACTGACAATAAACAAACTGTCACAATACAAGCAAGCTGACAGTTTGGAAGGAACCAGGTTGTTGCAATCCCTCATGGCAAAGATTTTCCACAGAAAAACCATGGAACATTTGCCTTACCTGGGTGCAGGTCCCAGGTGTCATCTGGCTGCAGGATGCCATCAATCCCAGCACCATGTTCCTGAGGCACCTGCAAGACAGGGTTAAGTGACACCGTGATGCTCTCTGAAAGCCACTGATTGAACAGGAAACCAACATGTAAAAACAACCCTCAAACCCCTAAACAAAAAACTTCATAGGATGATAAATTAATGGACTTTCATCCCTGTTTGTTGTGTGGGCCTTACCTCCAGTGGGGAAAAAAACTAATAGAATAAATTAAATAACAGTATGCTTGCAGGACCCCAAGTGATTTGAATTTAAACATGTTAAGATCTAAGTGTGGAACAGCCAAAGCCTTCACCATGCTTGGTGCCAAAGCAGTGAAACAGGCAAACAGCTTTAAGCAGATAAAGCTACACCACAGCTTGAGCCCTCTTCTATCTCCCATCCTTCAAAACAAGAAAAAATTGGCCATTACATCAAATTTTTAATAACAGTAAACATAACCTGGCTCTTAAAACTTTAATTCTAGTTGCAGCTCCAGCACAGTAACCATAGAAATAGCCTAATCCCTTCCTACTAAAATACTGCTTGTCCTTGATCATTATTTTTCTTAATTGAAATATTTCAGATACGTGGAACAAAGTTGCTGTGCTGCACAATGCCTTGCATACGAGTTGGTTCGTTTTGTAACCTGCTGGTACACCATGTCCTACATTTTAACAGTTTTCTGGGAAGCTCCTTAAAGGCATCTTTAATTTTTAATAACTCCCTGGACAGCTGAAGCAGAAGGAAAGGCAGGTTGCGTTTTTGGGCATCCCGGTTTTGACAGAGCTCTTTGAACTCTGCAGCTGTGATTGCGTAGGTACGTTCCCCGTGCCTTAGATCCTCACCTAATGAAACTTTGAAAGCCTGATTCCAGCAGGAGCAGCTGGTTATCATCATATTTTCTTAATTACAGCAGCCTGCAGCATCCACACCTTCCTGCCACACAAGGGCAACGAGCACAGTGCGTGGAAGCGTTCCTACCCCAGCACTCCCCTTCCTGAGGCTGGGAGCAGTGTCCATCCCACCCCGTACGGGTCCATTTACCCTCACACCCATGAGGGAACCCCCTGCAAAGCCTTGCTCTTGCATTTTCAGGTTCACAGGTCCGTGCAAGGAGGCCACGAAGCCCTTGAACCCACAGGTGATGCCCCAGTTTCACCCCAGACTGCGGTGGGTCACAAAGACCTCTCCACAGCCCTGCTTGGTTTAAATTAAACCAGCACAGCACCCCCAGAGTCCACAGATGAAGTTCAGCCCTGGCCCAAGACCTGATCAGCACTGGTAGGGTGCGTGAGGGTCGGATTGAACCCTTGGCAGCTTGAGAAGGGGTGATTAGGAGGGGGAACTGCTGAGGAAAGGCAGGGTGAAAGCTGGTTCTGTGGAAGGGCTGGGGGATCCTCAGGGCACGTTGTATCAGCAGACTTACAGCCCATTTATTCTAATGGAGTTGGTTGCTTACAGGCAGTGCTCAGAGGTGGCACAGTTACTGTCAGATTTCTAGCCCAAAGTCTCACTAATTTGCTAGCACAGACTGAGATCATCCTCCTGTCCTTCCCCTGCGTGTGATCCACTCCCCCAAACCAGGTGCGTTATCCACAGACACGGACAAGCTCAGCAGAGAACAGGGCACGAACCGCTGGCCCAGCATCCCCACCACAGGGAGGGACCACCAATCCCTCCCCCTGCAGAAGGGCAGGGAGCCAAGGGACCCAACTGCTGCTTCCCCAGAGCTTCTGGCACAGCAAATTCTCTCCACCTGTTTGATCCTACCGCACAGGAAGGCGGTTGCTAGAGTCAGCAGGCATTTTCCCAAGTCCCCTTAGCTCCGAGCAGGGGATGTCTGCATCCCAATCCATCACTCACTCTAATTGCTGCTGTCTCTGGTGCAGACTTCCAGTCTGTTTTGAGGAGACCAGCGTGCCACAGCATCTCCCTTCAAGCGGTGACACGATCTATCAGAGCTTCTTGATATTGCCCTGAAAACCTGCCTTCCTAAACGGCCATCACATCCTTTTCTGACAACTTCCTAGCCTGGTTGTTTGGCATTTGATATCAGGTTTTGAGAAATTATAGAAGCCTTCTGAAAGCTATGATCCCCAGAGCAGCTAAAGAGGATTCCCAGACTTTAATCCGCTAACATGCCCTATAAAAACCACCTCTACTTGAAAAAAACCACATATGCTATGTGCATTGCAGGTATACACACACCCTCCATGATGGAATTAGGTAAAGTGCCAGGACCTGGGACAAGACCTCTCCACCCTCCTCCTCACATCTCCTGCTCTGCTCCAAATACCTCACATGGACCACTGTGTGTCACCCATCACTCCCACAACTTTCCCAGTTCTCAGTATCATTCAGTTCTGCCTTCAGTGAGATTTCTCACAGGTTTAGAGGAGACCTCACAAGCAACATCCATTTCCACAGTGCAAAAACATTTCTCAGGAATAAATTTTCCATCAGAAGGTGCTTTTTGGGGATTGCCATCACACTGTGTGGATTCTTCTCCCTGAATTTAGCAGATGGATGCTGACGTCATGGCAAGGACAGCAGGTTACATCACAAAGAAAAGTGCTTACAGCCTTCGGTGATGGGTGCATGGGATAACCCAGGCTGACAAACAGTTGAAAGGCGTTATCTGGTTACTAATGTATCTACAAACCAATGCATGATGGTCTGAGGCAACCTGGGACCTGGCAGATCAGGAATGGAACTGGGATGAGAAAGGTTTTCAACATACAAAGTACCTTCAGTCCCTTAGAAAGAAATCAACCTCTTTATCTGCTGTGGTTTCTGTATCTGAAATGGAGATATTGAAAGTTTTTAATACATTTTTTAACATATTGCCATTTCACCAGTGTAGGGTGGGTTTGATACTTTCATCCCACCACGAGGAACTCCCTGTTTGTGAAGAGGACACATTGGTTTGGGCAGGGAATACTACACAGAGGTTTGTAATATTGCCATTTTCTGAGACCTGTGGAAGTCTGCTACCCACACATGAAGCAGAGCTTGAGATCCTGCTTGTGTCAGCCTTTCCCTGTCTTCCTGCAATACTTGCAATCCATTGACTCCCTTCTCTGAGCTGCCAGTGCTGCCCCTCTGGTGTGACCAAGCCTGTGCTGAAGTACTGGGGTGTGGGTGAGCCTGACAATACACAGGCAGTGCTGCTCTGGAAAGATTAACTCCTCCTCTCTGATTGTCTCTTTCAACATCAGTACATTAGTACCCATCACCTGGAAAAAGGATGCATAGCAAGATACAAATGAAACTCTCAGGCTGAAATGAAAGTTTATTGGGAAAGGTAAAGCTAGAAACGTGTGTTTTCACCTAAAAAAGAGACATCTACTCACCAGCCAGAGTCCCAGTGGGAGACAAGGTCTGGTCTTAGAGGCTGGTCTTAGAAGGACCAGCAGAGACCCTCCAGTGCCCAAGGACAGCCAAGCCAGGCTCTCAAATAGTGCTGAGTAGGATGAGGAAAAGCTGGTAGGGTTGGTCACTGCAAGAAACTCCAGACACTGCCCTTTGTTCTTGACCAAATTCAGTGGGATCACCTGCTGGTGTTGGAGGAGAGCAGTTTGTATTTGCTGGGGAATGGAAGTGACTCTCACATCTGCAGTCCAGAACAAAATCCTTGTGTGATCTGTGTAACAGGATAAGCCAGGGAAATAGCTGAAGAACTGACCTCCCTGTGTACCTGCATACCAAGAACCTGACCACCTGCTCCTCAGCTCATCTATCGTCTCATCAGGGATCCCACACGCAAGTTCAGAATGAAACTGTTCAGAAAGGAACAGAGTGGAGATGCTGAATGCACAAGAAATTGCCATTAAACATTGAACGTGCCAGGGGCAAGACAGGATCTAAACATGCTGGAAGCCACTCAAAGGGAGAGAGGAGGGTTTCTCCTTCCATATACCACCCTCCTCCCCATACGTACACAGCAATCCACCCAGCACAGCTCATCCCAACATCTCTACGCAATATTTTGTGTGTGTGACTTCCTAACATGCACCATTAAACCCATGCATGGAAAGAACATACTGCTACAACTTTTTTTTTATACACACTGAAATCCCAGTATTTACAGTATTTTTAATACAATGAGGTTAAACCCCAGCACTTCACAGCATTCCCAATGAGGGGACATTTATAACCCAAGTAACCACTTCCACTAGAGCAATCATCAGCTGTCAGATGAGAAGTGCATTGGCAAGGCTTGTTTAAATACTCAAAGTGATCTGCAGAAGATCCCAGTATCACTAGAGATGATACATGAATAACAGTGGATAATATGATGTAATTACAGGGATTATCCCACCCCTGGGACAAAAAAAAGTGAAATTCAAGCACTCTTTAATCTCACTGGGACAGAATGAACTTGATGATAACTATATTTTGTTCAAAAGAATTACTTGTACTAATTAAGAGATGAAGGTGGCAGTTCAGAATCTATTCCTGTCATTTCAGATGTCACATCAATCTATTCCACTGAGAAAATAACAATCAAAATGCTTTCGCAGTCCCAGCAAGCCAATTTGTACTATAAAATCACTTTTACACAGCTGATTATTATGGCTTTCTTCTTTTAGGCACTCTAGTGAACCAAGATTGCCACCTATACTGAGCAAGGGCAAGTGTATTTATAAGAAAGAAACACAACTTTAAGAGATGCACAGAGTTCATGTAAAGTCAGCTCATGTTTTAAGTGGCAATACAGTGCCCAGGAGCTGGGCTGGGAAACAGCAGGATGCGATTCATAATACTTAAAAGTATACAAAGGTACAAACACAGGGCCACATGCCAAGTCCCCTGGTGTACTCATCTCGGGCTCCTAAGTGTTTTTGTGCATCCCTGGGAAGTTGAAAGCAGGAGATGCATGGAAGGACCATACTTCTTGCCCAGCTTCAGCTGCACTGTTTCCACTAGTGAAATCTAAAAATGCATCCTGGAAACAGCTCGTGGAAGCAGCCTGGGACTTCATTGTGGCTTCATCCCCATAATTCCCAAGGCAGGGCCTGCAGCCAGCACGCTCACACTTACCTGGGAACATGCTGCAAGAGCACAGCGCTGAGATGGGAAGGCTGCACGTGACCCAACATTCGGCAGTTGCTTTTGCCTCGTGTCATGCATGCAATGCCCATTAAAGATAACAGTATTGATCCTTCAAGTGCTATGGGCCAGGAATCACAATAAGTTCCTTGAGGAGCTCAGAGATGTGCTGCAGTCTGCTCCTGTTTACAGCCCTTCCAAGGAAGGCAGATGAAAAAGGTATTTGTTTAGGAATTGTGATGACCAAATAAAAGTGAAAACTACTGCAAATATTTATCTACAAATCTACAGTATAAAAATAATATAGCAGCAACCATATATTGATATAAGTGCACAAGCAGCACTGCTTACCTCACTTCTGCCAATCCTCCCAATACCTTACCTCCACGCACATCCCCTCTCAAGTCCCACACAAGGCAATCCAGCCTGTGTATGCATAATGCAAGAGAACTTACACATCATTTCTCAGCCTTTTGGCATTTCTAGAGAAAAAGCAATTAGGAATTGTACCCATTTAGAGGGTCATCTGGTGGATTTCATATGGTAGAAATCTCTATGTGTTGCACCTGCAGCGCTGCATCCAGCTTGGGGGTCCCTGGAGCTGTGGGAGCAAGTCCCAGGGAATCAGAGATGCTGCTGCTCTGGAGCCAGGCTGGGGCTGCCCCGGGATCCCTGGCAGGGTTCAAGACCAGGTTGGATGGGGCTTTGGGCACTCTGGGCTGGGGGAAGGTGTCTCTGCCCATGGCAGAGGGGTACAGGGGGACTCAGAGGTCCCTGCCCACTGACACCAGTCTGGGATCCTGTTGTTTAACTGGGGGATTGTATGAAAGAAACAGAATAAAATCCTATTACCAGGTGAAGCATCCAGGGTGCAGACAGCGGTGTCGTGCCCAAGCAGCACATGTCTCTAAGCTCCTGGCAGCTCCTACACAAAGCCAGGCACATATAATTGAATGAACACTTCTGAGTTCTAAAGACAGTTCATAAACTCTGCAAAAAGGGCATCTTTCAACCTCATTATGCCTGTAAGAGGCATGACTAAAACTGTGTGCCTTTTGATTGCGTTCATGGGGTTCAAAGACTGGATTGCAGGAGGTGCCATCCCTACAGTATTGTTCAGCAGACAGCCAGGATGTTCTGAGAGGGGGTTACTTTGAGAGCTGGTAAGTGTTTACAGTGAAGACAATCAAGCACAAGCAGGCTGCCCACAGAGGTTGTGGGATGTCAGAGATGTTCAACACCTGAATGGACAAGAAACCTTGATTCTAAATAAATACCATCATGAGGGACAAGAGGAAATTATGAGATCTAAGTAATGCATCAGGGAAAAAAAACCCAAACCAAGCAACCTCCCCCCACAACAAACCAACCAACCAACCAACCAACCTCCCCCCCAACAAACCAGCCAACCAACCCTCCCCCCAACAAGGTCACACTACCAGTAATCATGAGTTAATGCCCTGCAGTGGACAACAGAAAAGAAAGACTAAATGAAAAGGACATCCTCCTTACTTCTGTAGAGGTCAAAAAAAAACCTACAAGGGACACTCTACTCACCAAGAGCTAATAAAAATTTTGGATAATCTGTGACAAGCTCTTGAATTCTGGCCATCCCCAGCAGAACAGAAGACTGATGCAGTTATTTTTTCCTGAAGGAAAAAAATGTTGTCTAAAGTTTTGGTTGCTTAATCTATAAAAAGAATTCATCCACCTTGATGGATACAGGAGCAGTCCCAAGAGAAGGCTATAAGACATAAGCAAGTCTGGTGGAACATTGATCCTGACTTTGTCAAAAATCAGACAGACAAAATCCTCAAAGCTGTCAAGGAAAAAAAATGCCTTCCTGTGAGCTGGCTCGTTTGGCAGTGGCAGGGGGCCAGGGTGGATGGAGAAAGGCATTAGAATTTCTCTGACCAAGTGCATCCATTTTATCACCCCTGAAGTGTCAAACAATCCAACTCCCAAAGGCATCTTTTCTGGCAGCTTTTAAAACAAAAACAAACAAACAAACAAGCACAACCCCTGAGCCCACAAAGTAGCAGCTGCTCGAGTTGTTACCAGTCCATTTTCCCTTTTTCCTGAAGTCTAAGCATTGTCATTTTTCCACACACCAACCTTTCCCTCTCCAGCCACCACTCATAAGGCCAACAAGAGATTTTGCTCCTTGTTTGGTGCAATCACTTCTATTTCAGCAGCTCATTTCTTTGCTCATTTTAATAGAAGCTACTGAACAAGGAGGAAATCTATTTGCACTGGGTCAAAAGAATTATTTTAATTACCACAGTCAGCAGGGATGAATGTGGAAGCTGTGCATGAGGTAATAACCAAGCAGTTATTTGAGTGAAATACCCAGCAATAAGGAGTAGGAGTGCCATCAGGGGCGTATGATCGATCCTTTTCCCTCCTCAAACTCCCTGGCACATGCAGAAGTTATCAAATGTCTGATTAACTAGACAGTATCCATGCATATAATTACTTACCCACATAAAATAGTGTCCATGGTTTAGGAGCAGTCAAAACATTACAGTTGTTATCCCATCTCACAAAAGGGGTGGGTTTTGCTGCACCTACAAGTGCTTAAGCTGCAGTGCAACATCTCTGATACCTTCACCAGGGGAAACCCCCACCACAAAACCCATTCACACACCCAGCTTCTCAGTGTTAATATTCACACTCCAGTTTAAAATTCCCCTCCCATAAGCAATCACTGTTGCCTGCTCTGTTGTGGTGTTTAGCTGCTGGCTGGGGTTAAACCACAACATACAAGTACCCTGCCCAATGAATGAGTTGCTTAAGACAACATATTCAAATAAAGCAACAAAGGAATTCTACTTGTCTTTTCCCTTTTTTCACCCCACTGCACATACTCACCTCCACCTGAAGTTACCTCTGACAGTGATATTTTATCATCTGCCACAGGATGGGCAGATTTCATGGTGGGGAAAGGGAAAATATCCTGACCTGCTGGACAAAGAGAATATGGTAATTAAATGATTTTATGTTCTAATTCTGACACACCACCACAGTAGCTATCAGGTAGCACGATCTTTAAAGTTCCTTGCTTGATCCTTAAAGCTCCTTGTAAATCTTATCGAGTAGAATAAGTCACTCCAAATTAAGCTACCTTCTTAGACAGGCACTGGTAAGGAATATCTCCCTATGATTGATTAGGAACACTCTTATTGATTGATAACTGTGGGTAAACTTGCCCAATTTTTGGCATAAAACTTCAGTTCCTAGAAGAGAGGGAAACCATTTCCTGTGAATTAGTGTGAACTGCACTGCTGCAAGTATTGGTCAGAGAGAGGGAGCGGAACAGCTCTCAGCCCTGTGCAAGTGCTGCTCAGTAGGGGCACAGCTCCAAAATGCAGCCCCGTGGCGGCTGCTGTGAAGAACGTGAGCTCTGCCCCATCCAGAGCCAGCACACAGCCCCACAGTGCAGCCTGGGCCATGAAGGGAGCGAGGGGGATTCATGTTCACATCATCAATCCAGAAGAACAGGTATGAGGATACCCCTGTGCTGCTCCTCACAAGCCCCGTGCAATGGCAGAGGCCCTGTGCCGTGACAGCTTCCCTGGGAGGGGACGACCAGCGCTGGCATCCCCAGCCCT
Source organism: Hypotaenidia okinawae (assembly GCA_027925045.1). Classification (NCBI taxonomy): domain Eukaryota; kingdom Metazoa; phylum Chordata; class Aves; order Gruiformes; family Rallidae; genus Hypotaenidia; species Hypotaenidia okinawae. The sequence continues at coordinate 22,198,250 of BSDF01000011.1, read as the reverse complement.
ACACACACCTCACACCCACTGCCTGCTCCTGTCCACCAGGAGACGGCACCCACTTCTCCCCAGCTACTCTCTCTGCATTGCAGGCCAGCACCCAGATCAGAATGCCACGCCTCCCTTTCCACACCGCTATTCCATGTCCCATCCTCAGCCTTCCAATTCACTGTTTGACTCTGTTGACGTTACCTTACCTAACTGTGCCATCCTCGGTAGCACTTTTCCAGGCTCCGCTGCAAAAAACACCAATTTCAGTTAGCCTTTTTGCATGTTATCAAGATTTTTCTCCTTCAGCAGGAAGTCGTGACTGCTTTCCAAGCTCAAACGAGTGTGTCTGTCCATCTGAAGTCCAAGCGAGTCCCCTCTTCTGACAACCTGTGCTGGACGTGAGGATGGTAGGTGAGCAGATAGTCATGGCTGTGCACACTAGAGCACTCTGGAAAGGTCTCCTGCAAGTGCCCGACGTTAGACATATGGCTATTCCTGAGGTAGATCTTGACTTAACTTTGGAGGGAAAAAAGAAAGGGGGAGAGGGATATATATCCTGACTGGTTCATGAGCTTAGTCTAGAGTGCAGGTTAAGCTCAAAAAAAGCTTCAAAGAAATGGCAGGAAGCAAAGAAGTGAAGAAGAGGAGCACTCGCCGCCTCCACATCTGTGCACCAGATCCCGCCGGGATGGAGATCCACAGCACACAAAGCCTCACCATAATTACAGGTGGAGGGATTTCAGCAACAAACACCATGCTGGCTGAGGCCTCGCTGGACGGGGTAGCTGAGATGCGTTGGATTTCTGCAGAGCCTTTGAACTAGAACATTCTCTTTACGAGGGGCCCTTGGGAAGAGTTACCTGGCAGAGGAGCTCAGCTGACGTCTGTGCAGAAGCATACAGATGGCAACAGCTCCACAAGTCTCTCCCCACCCACAAAAACACGGGATTTAAAGGGAAATTGCTTGTGATTGGCAAGGGTCTTCACAGAGCTGCCTGGCCTGCGGCCCTCTCCCGAGCCTACCGCCGCGGCAGGGGATGTTCCCCGCTGCTGCTGCTCCATGCAGTGAGCTAAACCTGTGTCTACATGGATCCCAATTAAGATTAAAACTTAAGAGGAGGACACCAGGCAGGTGAACGGGACGCAGATGTTCAAGGCTGGTTTCCAAGGGCTGCGGGAAGAACACCTGTCAGGGCTTGACAGAAATGGGACAGAACTCTCTCCGCTCTAAGAGGCAAGGAGAGCTGGGAAGATAAGTCTGACCCTCTCCTCTTCCTTTTGAGACCTGCCTGACACCAGCGTAAAGGCAGAGATGACACAGTAAAGAGTTTTTAAAGACAGCAGCTGGCAGCAAGCTTGTAGCCTATTGAATTGTCTGAACTGAACATTAGCTCTGTCTCCACCTTGTTAAATATGAGTAATGCCTTTCTGTACTTGGGAAGGATCTTTGGGGATCATACTTCACAAACAACTCGCCTCAAAGTGCTCAGTGGTGCTTGGAGGACTGACACAGCCTATAGAGAAGATTAAGAGTACCTAAAAGTGAGTGATGGCCCTCCTGTACGTACAGGTATGGGTGTGTTTATCCCCACTACTCCTGCTCAAGGTAAGGATGACTTAGGAAACAGCCATTAGAACAACCAGAGTTGTAACCTGCAGATATAACCCACGAAGGCAGCACACACAGGTGTGTGGTGGGGTAGCATCACCACCCCTGCCACAGACTTGAAGTTTCTAGATAGAAAACTTCTATACTCACACCGTGCCTCTACCTTAATTCAGTGGGTATCAGTTTCAGGTGAAACTTTGTTTGTGCAAAACTGTCACAGCTTGAGTCTTTCCCCTTGGTGAGTTGAGGTAAATACCAAATTCTAAAAGAAAGTGAGGTAATTGCACCACTGAAAGCAAACACAATTATTTATCATTATATCTTTGCCTGTGACAGAACCTCTTTCAGATTTTAATTAATTCCACTTAACATTTAAGCATCCTATATATCTACAAACATGAATTTAATTCAAAGTTGGTGTTTATTAGCAAGATAATTGTGCTTATTACTTAAGCATAGTGCCTAGCTGGCATTCAGCCCAGATTGGACTTTTCTCTCTATTGTATCTGCAGAAGGATTTGGACCCACTGTCTGCAAAAGCAGATGTTTTATCAATTAGGAAGAGCTTCGCCCAAACCCCAAACCTACTCTCCAGCCTATTATGAGTATTTTGAGATGAAATGGCCATGCACAGACCCCAGGAGATGTGAATCACAGCCAAAAGTCGAGCGGGTGGATGTAGAAGAGGACAGACTTGGGGCGAGCGGAGATGCAGAGGTTCAGCTCCCACAGTGAAGGGGCCCTGCAGGCATGGAAAGGGGACAGAACTGATTTTGAGGTGATTAACACCAGTTGTGGCTTTTTTGTTTCCACAAACATATTTTTTAAAAAATCACCATGAGCTGAAGGCCAAAGAAACTGCACAGCCAACCCTGCCTATACACACATTGAGGCAGTTTAAAAGTCAAATCAAAGCAAAACAAACCCTTTTGTGCCATTAAAGCAGTAATGGGGAATTGCAGACAAGCCACAGTGTGGGGACTGGGGTGAAATTCATTCATTTTAACACTTAAGGACAAGTTTCACAGGAAAACCCAGTTTAATCTGCCAGATGACATCATCCCACTTCCCATATTGCATATACCCTAAGTGTTCACGATCAAGCACATGATAATAGACTGTACTGCTGCATCGGTTCAGAATAACTTCAATGTCCACAGAAGTGCAATGGTGCCCTAGAGAATAAAAATATATATATAAAAATCAAGCTTTCAAAGAGTACGTGACAGATCATTCTGAAAGGAATTTATTGGTATTCTAATGTCTTTATGCTATTGTGATGTTTTCCAAAGAACAGTCCATCATCTTACACAGCTACAGCAACCCCCAAAGTCTGATTTTCTACTTCCTAGAATCTCCCAAGAAGCTTTCAGTAGATACTTTCTAAGTATTGCACTAGAACCCGGATGCATTCATTCCTGAGGGCACTTTCACAGTAGAAGTGGCTTTGGAGGAACTGTTGAGAATGCATCAGTATTTTTTAGAATTAACTGCCTGGTATTTTTATGCCTAAGGTGGGATGGGAGGAGGAGGAGGGAAGGAAAGTTCACACGTATCAAGAGTGGCTGGTTTGCAAACATGTGAAAGCCCTTAAATTCTATTTCTGAAGGGGTTGGTAGCCAACATGCCAGCTGGCTGGAGCTCTGCCTGGAGTGGTTATTTCTTAATGGGGCTTTTTTAAGTGAAAGCCCTGAAAGACTCAAGACTCATATGGAGCACAGTGAATTTGGGGGTTTATCCAACGCCTATCAAAGTGTGTCAGCACAAGCCCTTACAGCAGGCAAGGCATAACATCCTTATTAAATGCCTGGTATCCCCCTCACACACACACACACTGAATATTGTTTCCATAACTGAAGAATTATTAGATCACTATATTCACTAAAAGCACATTTCGTATACCTTTCATTAACTTAAATACGTTGTTGCCTTGCACAAAACAATTCTGCTCTGTAGTACACTAGCTTGCATTATTCCCTATAGGAATGGCTTTAATTTGATGAACAGATGCAACATGGCACATCAATCGGTGAACTGTGCAGACCCAGAAACAAATCCCAGAACTCCACCCTTTCTGCACCATCTCTCCTTTGCTGGCTGGTAAGAAAAAGCCACATTATTCCCTGAAAAAAAAAAAATTAATGTAATAAATGTTCCTTCTTTTCATTTGTTACTCAGCTGCACAGTGATGAAGGTCCACAGAGTTTGAGGAAAACTGACTTGCTGCCAGTTTGACATGAATGTTAAGAACCATCTGCTTTTGAAATGACTCTTCCTTTCCCTCTTTAATAATTCGCTTCTGGTGATCAAATACATCCTTCAGCTTGGTCCATAAGGCGGGGGGGGGGGTGGGGGTGGAATAAAAAGAGGAAAAAAAGTGCATTCATCTATAAAAAGAGCTAAGAACACTGGAAATTTTTCTTTGTAATTTGGTGCTGTGATTTGACTCACACGGAGCTGGACCATCAGACAAGGGAGAAACATCTCGCACATGCCATGAAGTCCAGATGTGAATCCCAGATGTAAAAGCCCTTTCACCAAAAGGCTGCCTTGGCTTTGTATCTGAGAGAGCCCATGATCAAGACTGGGAGGAAAACCACAACAGATGAAACCTTCATGTGTTTCATGAGGGATCAGCCACCCTTGAAGAGATCTCAGCTGCAGGAACAGCTCCATAAATCTTTATCGGCGCCTCGTTCACCGGTACCCCTCTGATCTCAGAACAAGACAGATGTCTGCATTACACAGGCGCCTGATTTGCTCTGTCTGCTGTGAGGATGTCAGAGATTAACCGGTCCCTGGAATTTTAAATAATTGTCTTTCTGGGTCAAGATCAAGGTGCACAAATAGGGGGAATAAAACCTGGCTGTTCTGCAGCTAAGTGGAGCATTAAAAGGAAGGGTAAAGGGCTGGGAAATCCCAGAGCTGAAAATTGCTGGAGGCTGGGAAAGCCCATGACTGCAGCAAGAGCCTTTTTTTTTTAAAATTTTTATTGATGCCCCAAAGGCCTCATCTGTATCTTCTTGCAAATACACTTATCTCCTTTTCCCCCTGCTCAAACAGACAGGTGTTAAGTCTTTCCATAAAGGCCAAGCAAAAATATATCCATTTAGTTGAAGAGCCAACCTACATCAGACATTTTCTGTCACAGAGCTTGTCAGTAAGGATCTGGGATGATGACTGGAGAGTCCTGAGTGCATTCGGTGGTCCCTACACAAAGCAGCTGCCAGGGTCCTCATTGAGTTCTCTGCTTCCCCTGTTTAGGGAGGGCAATGTGTTTTACCATCACCATACACAACATACTCAAAGAGGTAAACAGAACTTAGTGTGTGAGTATCCATACACACAGGGCGTGTGAAGCAGTCAGGAAGTTGAGCATTTGCAGTAGAAACCTCTAACTTCAGATCAGAACAAGAATCAAAATCACATCTAGGGATCAAGCACAGGAAAGATAAACAAGCTGAGCACTTTTGTTTTGTTTCAGACTAGGTGAAAAATTTACATTCCAGTTCCTAATGAGCACCACTGAAGCAAACACTGGAGCCCAGCTTTCCATTCAAGTTTCCCCTCACAGAGCAGAGCACACACAGGTCCTTCTCCTTGCTGAGCATCCCTCTGCCCTGCAGGGCGAACCAGGAGGTTCGTCACAGGGAGCATCTTCCCCTTCTCAGAGCAACTCACAGCTAAACTGCCCAGTCAAGAAGGACAACTGAGAAAATCAAACAGAAAAATGACTCAGGGAGGGAACAGGTTGAAGCCCCTCAAAGCTTCATCTAACATCACGTTCAGAACAGATTATTCATACACACAAGTGAATTGTGTAACAAGGAACAGACCCTTATGAAGCATTTAAATGCCAATATATATTTTTGAAGAACATTAGGTTATGAGGGAAAAACATACCAAGATTGCACTTCAATATTTTATGGTACAAGTGAAGCCTGAAGACGTTACTGTTTCTTAGTGTTTATAAGAATCCTTAATTGGCAAGCTGACCCGTAATGCCAAGGAGGAGTAGCACAAAGAAAGGAACAATGGTGGTTTAAGAAAAAAATCAAGGCTCAGGTTGAGTGTTTGCACTTAACGTCAATCCTCTGTCACAGTGCCCCCAGGATTGGGCCCTGACTGGCATTTTTCACCCTCCAGTGTTAGAGATAAGCCCAATGCCAGAGATTAAAGAGTATTTGGTCACATGAAGAGAGGCCATTTCTAGAATACGCATCCTACCTTGATTCAAATTAATATTAGTCTCTTGAATGATTAAGAATTATATTAATTGTTAATGCCTGAAATTAGCATAACAGCTAGAGCTAAGGATAGCAACCCATCAGAACACCCCTGGGAAAGACAAGGGAAGTGTTTCCATGAACTTGCTGGTCAGTAGCCCCTCCTTACCATAACCACAGACATCCACAATCAGACAGAACGTGTAATTGATCTACTCAATTAAACAGACACAAGTCAGCTGTGACTCTCCAAATTAATTACCTCACAGCAGCCTCCATTGCCCCGCAAGAGAACAGTATTTACATATTAATCTGCAGAGTTTGCAGGGGCATACCTTTGATCAATAAACCCTTTATAGAGCCAATGTGAATGCAGCCTGACTCGGCGTTAAGTGGTACCCACTGCAAGGAGCACAACATACCAGTGGAGCCTCATCTCAGAAACACAGACCACGTGCTGGAAGAGACCCGTGAGCAAGCTCAAATGAGGAGTCATTTACAACTGGCAATAAATAACACCCGAAATCCACCTCCATTGCACGCTGTAGCCACTATGTGTTATTAAAGAGATGCTTCCACCTTGTTTATCACTTTTATTTAACGCTGTCAGCCCTCAATTCAAAGACCTGGTACCAACATATGCGTGTTTGTCATTCTGAGGGTAAAACCTTGACTCACACTCACAAGAGAGCTAGGATAATCCATCAAGCATTAGGTACAGCCCAACAGCAACTCAGCACGAGCCAGTTTCCCACTGATGAACGGCTCTGTACAACACTTCCTCTCGCCCGGTGTCTGACCCGCTTGAAGTGTGTTGGACCCAGAATTTACAGAGGAATTGCTTAAGCAGCTCAGTACAATATACCTTTGTTCCACGTAATATAATTCACAGAAGTTCTTTCCCACAGTGATTTAGGGGGTTGCACAATGCAGTTACAGCCTTAACATAACGGCAGAGTAGAAAAGAAATTAGAAGCTATAACCACTGGAGAAGGAAAATGTTTTCAAACGTGATTCGCAAACAGACAGTGAATCAATGAGGCAGGGAGACATGGGGATTCTTCCACAGGAGAGGCAGCCAGGGAACTGGAAGCAGGGCATTCGATGAGGTGGTGTGCTCCTTCACTGCCGCTCGCATGGGCTGGCTGCACCCATTAATCTCCCAACTACTCACTGGTGAATCCTCAAAGCGATTAGTATCAGACTTTATTTCTCTTTATTTCTGGGTTGGGTGCTTGTGTTGGGTTTTTTGGGGGATTTTTTTTGTTGGATTTTTTATTTTCAGATATTTTTCCCCTACTCAGACTGAATTACTTCATACTAGTCAATGGAATTACTCCCCTGAGTATGGCCACGATGTGCTGCAGTACTATGCCAGCATCAGCACCTGAGGGTGACACCTCCATGCTTGGCTCAACACACCTCACCTGCTTGCCTGCACACATAACCTGTGAGCATGTGCCCCTTGGCTTTCCAATACACTTATTTTTCACCTGGGTACTTGAAGGCTTTCTTCACGCATAGGAATGCAATTTGAATTCCACTCTGACTTTACTCACGCCTCCAAATTCACATTGAAACGTTTGAAATAGCACCTGGTAATTGCATATTAAGGAGAGGCAGACAGGCAATGAAAAACTCAAATATTATAGGAACCAGAGACTTAATAACAGTGATAAAGGAGTAATGCAGATAGTAAAATTAATTTCAGTAAATCACACGTGCTTTACAGAGTAACTTAGAGATGCGGCAAAGGGCAGTCTGGCAGAACATGTTTAAATTTCAGGGGGAGTGTACTGAATATTATTGGACAATAACAGACTAAGTGCACATCTTTATATTGCTAGCAACATTTAACACTAAGTAATCATTCATTTGCAGGGAGCAGAAAGTGCTGGGAGTAATCATGCCATTTTCAGACTGCCAGATACTTCCCAGTTGCCTGCACCAAGGCTGCCTAGAAGCCACTTTTATATAAGCAATGGAAATATTTGTTTGCATATCACCTCTCCACTGCGGGGCCACGCTGCCTTCCTTTCAGAGGTGTGAAAGGTGAAATCCCAACCCTACAAAGCCAATGGCAAAACGATACTGGTTTAGACTCTGCTGCATTACAAAATGTTACAGAGACTGGCCTGAGTCGATCTGATGGACTGGATCAATCTCAGTAACCTCCTACAGAATAATAATCTAACACAAACAACCCCCCTGCTCTTTTTCTTCTTCTATTTTTTTTTTAATAGTAAAAAAATATACAGCTCTGGGACACTAGAAGTCAACAGTGGGAGGTAGTGTGCTTCCCAACAGTCCTGAGGGCACACAGGAGCAGCAGTCCCAGCAAAGATTTCAGAACAGCATTTAACAGTGACGTAAACTCTTGTGGGAAAGGTATGAGCTGGTGCAAAGTCATTTCCTGAATAACTCTGTGCAGCCTGAACTCCAGAGAATGCAGATGGATAATTTAGTTAATGCATATATTAAAGCTCTGTACATCTCATCCAGGATTTGTTCACTTTGGAGTCAACTTTGTATTGTGTTCAAGAGAAATGCTGGGAAAATGAAGTGTTAAACAGAGCAATCCCTATCAGAAGTGGGTAAAACATTCCCCTGTGTGTCAAAGACACTGAGCTGCCAGTAGTCTAAAAATAATAAAGACCGATCTCAGTTCCTGGCAAATCAGGCTGACACAAAAAACTTGGATATCAGTGTAAAAGAAGAGGGGAAAAAAATAAAAATCAATGTCAATCCATTTCTTCACTCAGAAGCGACAATCTAACAAGACAATTCAAGCTTGAGCCCTGGAAATGATTTCTATGCATTCCTTGTGTTCTGGAAGAAACCGAACCAGGGGGATCCTGTTCAAAACTACCATTTTCCTAACACATATCCATAATTCCTCTGTTATTTCCAAAGGCAGCAAGCACAAACCTGCCACGGATCCTCCAGCTAAAGCTGGTTTTGTGAGGAAAAGCAGCACGCAGGAATGACTGCAACAGACCCAAGGCAGAAAGATTTCGTCACAGGGCAGAACAATTGCAGGGCAGCCTATGGACTCCACCATTATGCTTTCACATAACCTTTTTAAAAGCTATGTCCTTTTAGACAAGGAGGGATGTTTCACCACAGCAAGAGCTGCCAAAGCTTTGCCTAGCTGTTATTCCATAACCAAGTGAGAAAGACAGGTACCACTAGAAGAAGTTTCCTTCCTTTACCAGCCCTGAAAGCCAAGGCAAGCTTAGGCTCTAAAGAAGGAATCCCATCTTTAAGCACTCAGTAACATCTCGATGATGCCCAAGACAGACATGACTCTGCAGCTGCAGCAGTCTCAAAAATAACAAATCTAGTCAGAAAAACAGTGAGAGAAGAATAGCAATTCAGTAACTCAGAGACTTAAGGACACCAGGAGAAGCCTTTTTGATTTCCTGAGTTTTAGAGCAGGTCTTGCCTCTGCATAGCCTAGGAGGCATTCAGCAGTTCCAGCTCCCGCTCCTTGTGCTTTCCAAGGAAACTGAGCTGCTCTTATGCATTACCCTGAACAGAGGCAGAGTGCACGAGGTCCCCTTTCCACCAAGTTTCCTCATTTTCTGAACAAAAGCATCAGTCTCAACTGCTGCTTTGCCCTGGGCCAAGCAGCTCAGACTTCAGATGATCTCATCTCTGCATCCTGTCACTTCAACCAGCCACCTGCAAACTGGGCTCCTGAGCACTCGCCTCTAACTACCCCATGGCACCTTTCCCAAAGGCCACCAAGGATTGCTCCATACCTATTATAACCTTTTAACATCTTTGAATGGAGGGTAAAGCCACAGGTTTCAGTGACTGGCCTTGAGCAGTGAAACACAACAAAGGACTGCCACACGTACCTGGAGTGGGAGGTGGCAGCTCCAGTGATCCCCGTGGCTTTAAAAACAAGTCCAGACCCAATAAAGCTTAAGAATAGACAAAAACCCATAAGGGGAGGGGGTGTCGTTGGTTGGGTGAGCCAAGACTTTCCAACCACACACACTCTTAGTGGTTGAACTCAGTATTAGCTGTGCAGAGCCCATGGTCTCTCATCCCACCCCTCCAGCTGTCCCATGGTGGATCAGCACAAAGCCACAACAGCTCACAGGGTGACACAGGCAATAATTCAATTAGCCTGGCTGTATTGAAAGTTGTATTTTGTCTCGATAAAGCAGTATTTTGGACTATAATAATTTCCCTTGGCTGCTTAAAAAGCAACTTGTACATAACAACATGAGTGGTCAGAATAGAAATGTGATTTTTAACTGGATTGTGGAGAGCAACTGTGAATATATTATACTTTTTTTAAAGAATAAAATAATGAATAACTTACAAAAGCCTTGCTCAGCTGGGACTGTGGTTTTAGCCTTGTAAAAGGTGTAGCTCAATTTACCTTAGTCCCCTCAAAAGGGTCACAGCGGTCAGGGATGACACAAAACCTGGTCTTGAGTCTAAGCCTTTGAAGTGGAACACAAAAGCTATTTTCTTGCTCGATTGACAGCAAATAAAATAGCAAACAAGTTAAAAACCACATAGTATCATTTATGTGTCTACACTGCCAGTGAAAGGAATGGAGAACTCTGAACAAACTCTTCAGTCACATGCAGCATTGCTCCAGCCACTGCAAATCATCCTGCACTCCCGCAACAGGCAAGAGGTAAAATGGAGGTTGCACTGATGGTGCTCTCCAGATGAGCAAATAAAGGATATCTTTAATGGCTTTATTGCTAAAAGGCAGGGACCAGTCCAGCAGCAGAAAGCTTCAGTTGAAAACCCAGCTCTGTTTACAGGTCAGCTGCTCAACACACATCATGTCAGCTCAAGAAAAAAGCGGTAAGAAAACATCCTGTCACTGCCTCTGTCAGAGAGTTTCTTTGGAGGAAGAGGAGTTTGAATGCTCTGCATATATTTATATCAGCATGGACTCTGAGAAACTTACTCAATTATTTAATTTTCAAATCTGAATCTTTCAGCCTGGAGAAGAGAAGGCTGTGGGGGGACCTCATTGCAGCCTGCCCGTCCCTGAAGGGAGCAGAGGAACAGGAGGGGAATCTGCTTGTCCAAAGGGTAGATAATGGCAGGACAAGGGGGATGGAGTGAAGCTAAAGGAGGGAAGGGTTAGATTAGATCTTAGGGGGAAGCTCTTTACAGAGAGAGTGGTGAGGGGCTGGCAGGGGCTGCCCAGAGAGGGGGTGGGTGCCCCGTCCCTGGGGGTGTTGAAGGCCAGGTTGGCTGGGGCCCTGGGCAACCTTGTGTAGCTCCAGGCCTGGAGGTTGGTGTCCCTGCCTGTGGCAGGGGGTTGGAGCTCTGGGACCCTTGGGGTCCCTCCCAACCCAGACCAAGCTGGGATTCTATGAAGTATTTTGAGATCTAAACCATTTTGCATTGTCAGGCTACACAGAAATAGTTCTAACAGGGTATTTCTGGCCATGAAAGGAATAGGGTGTTTGTTTCCAGATGCACTATCTAGAACATTAGGGATGTGTAGCCATGAAGCTTGAACCATGAAATTCAGTGTCCATTGAAAAACTGGTCCAAGGATTTGTTTTCATCTAAGATAAAACTACTACATCACCTAGAAAAGATGTTTTAAATACATATGTATATATACACACGTAATACCTTAAGTTGCTTTTATTTCTGTTTTAGAATCCCACATGAATCAAGCCCAAGTCAGAAATGCAAACCCCGTTTTTGTGTTCAGACCCAGATTCAACAAGGTATACAAGCCCATGCTAAAATAACAAATCCTCCACTGGTTATTGGACTTCACTTCTTCAGACACACTGAGCATTAATACTTCAGATAAAACATACTTCAAGCTTCCAGCTACATGTAAGTTTAATATTAAGAACATGTGTAAACATCATACAGAACTAAGACCTAGCTTACAATTTATATTCAAAATGCAGTGGGGTTTAAACAGAAATGCAACCCATTATTGAGCTGCTATTCCCACCTAAATTCAGTCTTATATTTTTAAGCCACCTGAATCAGGGACGAGATGCTCCCAGAGCTTTTCAAGCATCTTTGTTATAAGACAATGCTGGAATCATGAATAAGCAAAACCTGTGGTATTGTGGTGAGCAAACAGCAAAGAGAGGATATTGCAGACATATCGCTCTTGACAGGGCTAAGCAATAGGTGATACAGATAAGTGAGGTTGGAATAAAATATGATTAAACCAGTCTTTTCCATTCCATTTTGATTTAAGAGAACAAAGTGCAAACTATTCATCTTCTGTCTAGAGGCAGTAAATCAACTGATAAAGAAAAGTGAAAAGTAAGTGGGGTGCCAGGAAAATCAAATCATCATGTGCTGGAAAACTGCTTATGGAAAGGAGGAAAATGGGATTAAACAACAATGCAGGAGCATTGACCCTAGGCTTCATCAGAATTTATGCAAGGTCACTACAGGCACAAAAATTAACATGAACAGCCAAACACAAAAACGAGGGAAGAAAAGAATAAATATCAGGAGAGAGAAGATATTATGGTGCAGCAGAGTTCACATCACCTCTGGGTCTAAGGCAGGTTCCCTGCTTATTTTTCTTTTGACTCTGCCAGCATATCATAGAAGTGATGTGTTTTAAGGAGCAGTAGGAAGAGAGCTGCTGAAATACCACTCCTACAAGAGACAGCCACATGCTGCTGGGGTTATCCAGGAGAAAAAGCACCAGCAACTTCCCTCTCCAGGATGGCTACAGCCAATGCTTATTCCTATTTGATACCAGTTTGAAGGTCAGCAACTGTTACTCCCAAAGGTGGAATCCAGCACTCTAAGCCCAGGGAGGTCTCACCCAGCAAGAGCAGTCGACCTGTGTGAACCCAGCGCGCCTCCTAATTCTCACTACTCAAATGTCAGGGAGAATAAGGGAGAAAAAGACCCAAACCCTACATTTGTCCGGTTCATTTGCAATTCCAAACCCACCACATAAGCAAACCCACTTAGTTTGGGACTGAAATTATTTTATAATCCCATCCTAAACCACGTTTCCTTTCAAAGATCCTACCTTTTCCCTGCTCAGTCACACATGGGTTTTTTATTTGCTGTTGGGTAGACAATCTATTCACATAGTGTTTGCCAAATCTGCTTATCTGTAGGGACTTTTTACCAAAAATAACTGGTAAGTAGAAGTCTTCCCATCTTTGTCAGAAGAGGTGGTTGAGGAGCCTTTCAGGAAAAGCTTTCATGTCACCTTAGGAACTGTAGAAAGATCAACACCACACAGTAGACTTTCCTCCAACTACGAGTAGATTCCAATCCAAAAAATTCTCAATGCTTTTTTAATTGGGGATTTGGTTTTTTCCTCTTCCCAAGCTTCAGGGTTATACTCTGAACCCTGACAGCACACCAGCAGCCCTTACTGTGTCCTAACTTGCTCTACTTTGCCTAAGCATGCATGATGAGCAGTTTGGGAGACATGTCATCATCTGCAGCTGTATGATGGCACAGGCAGATGGTCCTAGTTCAGGGATTACCATTTCCATCACACTCATTTCAGCACAGAGCCATATACTTAACCCAGGGCACAAAGCCTCAAGTCTGCCAGACACCCTTAACCCAGCACCACTTCCATCTCTGCACTCACAGGAGGCTTCTCTCCTCTTCCTCTGAGGATGTTTAAGAAATAACATTCAGTTGAAAAGTCTGGATGCTGCAAGATACACCACTATTACGTTCCCTAAATCCTAAAAAATAATGATTCCATTAAAACACACCACTCATGCCACAAACATTCCCCGCTCACTTCTGCCTGGGCTGCTGCGTGCAGACAGCACCGCAGCACGACGTAGCGCTTCTTAACTCGTAGGATGAGAAAGTCTTAGTGTTTTAAATGAAATCATTACACAGAGGTTAGAATATAATAGTGAACTACTGAGGAACACAGTACGGAGCCTCCTGAGGAAGGATCAATGTGTCAGCCAGGAAGGGATGGCTTCGTGAAGCAGAATTGGCATTCTTCAGAGAAATAGCAAAGCAAAATGAGCTAGAAACAAGCTGAATGGGTGAAATGAAGGGGATAATCCTGCATTTTTCACAAAAGCCTACAAGGAGATTAGTTGCCAGCACCAGCTATGTTCCTGCAGCACGGTGGCTAAGAGGAACGCTCGATGAATAGTTGGTAATTATTTTTCCTTCACCAATATTGCAAATCAGTAACAACAATAAGAACCACCTCTGTGCTGCCATCCCCACTGCAGCATGATTAACGGTACTTTGTAGGCTACATTGCAAAGGAACTCTTTGAGAGACAAGGGTTGATGAAGCGAGGGGACACACGGGCAGGGTTACCTGTGGAGGCTGGCAGGTGACACCCTGTCTTCTCGCACCAGTGGGGCACACTGCTGACTAGGTCACACCGTGTGCCCAGCCCCAGAGGCACAGCCAGAAGAGAAGGTTCATTGCCCACCAGTTAAGATTCGTGAAGCAGTGTGGGAACAGAGGTCTGCGGCCACTGAGGAAGAAGAGACGAGTCCGCAGCTGCTTCCCCATCTCAGCAGGGGAAGGGCTGTGATGGCAAGGGCAAGTGATATACTTGGGATAATCCCTCAAGGCTGGAATTTCACAACCTGTGAGGCCACCTTATTGCTGGAAATAAATGGGGCATAAAGCGATTCCCAGCCCAGGACCCTTCATTAAGACAAGATACAGAAAGATCCTTAATCAAATGAGTTGGACCATAAGCTGTAAAGCTGGAGAGACGCAGCCTTGGGCACTGCTGCTGCCTGACATGAGATCTAATCTGCTCCTAACGCCAAGCAAAGGATCCAGACACTGCTCAGAGATGTCTGATCATTTCACTGTCCCCTGCACTCGCTGGAGAATATAGCACATTCCTCTCAGTTGCATTTCGCAGCTGAGGTGAAATTTTTCAGAGATTGCAAGTCCAGGAAGGCAGGCCAGCCTCCTTCAGGTACATAAATCCATTGTCACTGTGAGAAAAGTATTTCTTCTTGCTGTTTCAACTGATGTCAGCAGTTACTGCGGATGGGGAGAGAGAGAAGATGGAAGAAATGGAAAGAATAAGCATAGCTGAGCCTTCCTGATTTAACTTAAATCCCTGCTTCTGCTGGAAGAAGAAGCATTGGTGTCGATTCCCACCTTGATGATCTCACAATGCCAAGGTAGCTACACTAGATCTCAGTTCAGAGGGGTCCCCTACTCCTCATTGTGCAAATTAATCGCTTCCAACAAACCATGATCGATGTGGAGAGGCGGATCCTGGTTCACAGCTGGGTGATTTGCCAGGGATGGGTCACGTGCCGAGTTACACAGAGTTGAGGTGGTGATATAAGAGTAGTAACAACGCTAAAACCCAGCACACATCCCATTCAGCCCTACAGCAGGGATTCTACATGTTGCTTGTCTTTTCAGCAGTGCTGACGCTGTAACCTGTGCTGTTTCCAGACTCGTTCTGTTGCCATATGGTTTCCTTGCATAAACAGGCCCCAACTGAAGCTCTGCACAGGAGCCACAGAGCTCCTCTTCCTCATAGCATCTTGCCTGGAAATGAGTAGGCAGCAGTAAGGAGAGCGATAGTCCTTCCACACCACTTTCCCAGCTATCGAAATGCCTCCAAAACCCCTTCTAGAAGCATCCTCGTTACCCTAATCGGATTGCAGCATCCCCAGGCATACATCCCCTGTGGCATACATCGGAGTTAATCCTAACCCATCAACCAAACGCTAAACTGGATTGACAAACCTGGAGAGCAAACTAAGGCTGCAACAGAGTTAACAGAGGTGCCACCATGGGCACTTTGAGGCTGTGTGCAAAGATTTATTGCAGAAGCTGGACTGAGTTATCTCAGCTTTTCAAGGGAAAGGAGCAATAGTTCCTGTGGAGCCCCACACGCCATAACTGGCACCCTGCACGGCAGAGGCAGCACCCACACCGATGTAAGCCCAAGTCCAAATGCAAGTGAGCCCACACAGGTCTGCTCAGGGTTTGCACTGCACGTTATCAAAGGAGCACGAAGCAGCAGAGCATGACCTCCAAGCGATGGAACCAGGGGTTTGGACAGCAAAGAGAGCTTTAAATACTTCTCCCCCTTTGTATATCGAGAAACTTCTGGCTGAATAATCCTATCCTAAAGCACAGTTTGTGGAGTACTTGGCATTAATTCCGCAGGCGTGTTGCCACGAGTATTCAATCAGGCTGCTCAATTACACAGTAACTGAATGCTGACACCTACTGACACACAAAACCCTCCGACTATAACAACACTGCAGAAACCCGACTGATGCACATCAGGGCACATGATTCAGCTTTTCCCTCGGCAGCATTAGCGGTGAGGATGGGACTGTATGTGTTTCCAAAGGGATTAAAGCAGCTGCAGCATTCCAACAACTTCAACAGCAGAGTTTTTACTAAGTGTGTAAAGAAAAGACACGTATGTGCATTGAAGTCACACGCAAAATTACTCCTGGTTAATAAGCATTTGCAAGTCAGTAGCATATCAGGCTGGGAAACCCAGGAGAACATGGTGATTCAGCTACTGCAGTCATTCAAAGGTGCAGAGGCTTGAAATAATGATGTCATTTAGGCCCCTCAGGCTGTCACTGTGCAGCTTCGGAGCGGGCTGATCCCCAGCCTCTGGGCAGCACTTCCCACAGGAGCCCATCCCAAGCAGAACAGAGCCAGGGGAGATCAGCATCATAAAGCGATGCATTTCAGTGGAATATTTACCTTGGAATGACAACATAGCTATGTGGTATATAAGTTCTTTCAGGAAAAGCATCCTTCCATTACGCATGGACTCAACGTTAACACTGTCATCATCAGTCTGTACTTGACTAAATACCCATTGACCTCAGTCCATACCCCAGTGACTACAGAAAGGCCTTGCTGAACCAAGGCTTAGTGAAAAACACCAAAAAAATAATTTCAAATATTACTGATTTACTTCTTTGGAACTAATTAGTGCATTGCACTATCTAAAGAAACGCAGATTTCCAGGAAAGGATGGGTAAAGCAAAAATGGTATAGAACAAAGTTTTGACTGGACACAACCCCTGATTTTCAGAGATCGTTAGGAACAAATAAACACAGTATATTATTTATTTTTTCATAGAATATACTCTTGGCCATTTGGCAAATACCAACCTTCTACGAGGTTGTTCAGGAACATCGGTGCAACTCAACATGCCCATGCTTCAAAAGAGGAATTGCTCCTCAGTCCCCCCCACCTTTCTGTGGACATTTGTGCATGGGACCACACTGGCTTCAGTGACCAGAGGCACCATGGGGCTGGAGCATGTGGATGCCAACACTGTAAGGAATTGATTTCTTTGCTACATTTGCTGTGATGCACGCTATTAAAACCAGTTGCCATGCTTTTATTTCAACAGTGATCAGAAGCAGGAGGATCAGAGCAACACAGAGAAACTGAACTGGATTCATAGCATCACCCTGACCTAAATTATGTTCTGCCATCAGTAAGGTGCTGGAGCCTTCACCTCAGCTGCATGTGAACAGCAAGTCCGCTGGAGTCCCTGACTGATTGCTTCCAATTTCCTTTATTTAGTGGCCTGACAATGCCAATTCAACACAGTAATAATAATAACAATAACAATAATAATACTGCTGCTAACCAATTGTTAGCATGGGAGCACAGAATTGACTGTTAACTCTTTATCCATTTTGGCTCTAATAGAAGCATTACTCTGGGAGGAAAAAAACCACTATTACAAGAACATTGAAATACCAAACTATAATAATTATTTCACATTTCTGTACAAGCACACATGGAAACTTCTTCAGCTGTTCTATGGGGCTTTGCTATTATTACCATAAGCTGCAAACTGACATTGAAACACACACAAATTCCTTTTTTTCCCCTTCCTGAAATAGAGAGGGAAAAAGCCCCCTCTGTTCTCCAACACCTCCTTAGCAGATGGCAGTGAAGCTAAACACCTCCCACACCCAGCTGGAAGGGGTTTTTTTACAGGAAAATTCCGCCCCCATGTCCAGTTTAAAAAGAAACCAGCAGAGCAGAGCGGGAGGTGGCGAGAACCCCCGCGGGGATGCCCCCGGCACCACCACCACCATTTCCACATGAGCCTTTCATGGCTCTGGACCAGACTTCTTCCTTCTGAGCTCGCTTCTAAACCCAATGCAGCTCTGAGCTCTGTTTTTCCTTCTCTCCTTGTATTCACGAGCCTGCTCCAGGTCCCAGTTGGACACCGGTGAGAGCAGCCCCTTTCCCTCCTCTCTTTCCATCCAGCTTTTTCCTTTGTGGAAAGAGCCAAACATTTCTGCAGCTCCTCAGAATCACGAGTTTTTCTACAGGGAGACAGTAATCTTTTTCCCTTATAGTAAACAAAATTGGGGAAAAAACCCACACACTCCAGGTTTATCATTTTGCTCTATAAATTCAATAAAAGAGGAGATGGAACTGGCTGCAGCCCAAGATGCTGGTTGTCCTGAAGTTGCTGCCCAGAAGGGTAACACAACCTAGGGCACAGCCTGGTGAGAAATCCTGTAGTACTATGCCTTACGTTCCTCTACTATGGCCTAAAAAACCCACAAAAAACTCAAAACAAGTGAACAACAAAAAGCCCAACCCACAAAACCAAAATATCCTTACCAGCAATTCAATTTTCAGCCATCGGCTCATAGGAATACACATCATCTTCCTCAAAGCAAAATCAACCCAGTATGAAAAGCCATGGTGGCATTCAGGAGTTATGGTTCAACCATACTACAGCATCAGGAGGTTCTGCACATGAAGTGGTACACAGAAGGAAGAGCTGGTCAAATTGAAGTCCTCCTAAAGCTCAGTTGTCTTTTGCTGGCTGTTTTCCTGCACCTTCCCCAAATAATGTTAAAGCTATAGCTGCTGCCTCTGCCCCCATGTGAGAAGACACCATTGAGAATATTCTACACTCTGTAAAGCACAGAGGTTTCTAACCAGATTATAGTGCCTGATTTTGGTAATAATTATACCTAGATATAAGTTATCCCCTCACATTTCTTGCTATTGTATAAGAGGAATTCTGCTATGATCAATAATTACACATCAATTACAGAGCTGCATGTGCAACAGAAGGTTGTTCTCATGACTTGGGTGCCCCTGTGCCTCTATTACCAGCATCTGTAAGGGTGGCGATATATCTTAATAATTCTTAAATCATGTATGAATATAGAAGGGCTGATGGCATTATTCAATTCCTATTTAAGTTCAAGGAAAGCTGCCTGTTTAAATTATCCAGGAGTCCTGTTTCTCCTGAAGCACACTTTGATGTGACTCTGCAAACACGTGTTAGCCACAGAACAACCTCAGGTTGGAAACAGGTAACAAAGTAATGCTGCTTGTTGACTCAGGCTAGGAAGCCAATTATCCTTTTATTTTTCCCCAAGCTGTGATTTATAATTTTTCCTTTGCTTATTAATAAGTTCCAAGGAACAGGGAGTGTATTGGCAGGGCCCTTTCTCAAGAGCAGCCACAGGTCTGTGGTGACGGACGCCAACGTGGTAGTTTCATATTTCAGCCTTGTGTTCAGCCTGGGAATATTGACCTGCTGCTCCTGAGCCATGAATCAACTTTTTCCTCACTTCCACGGTCTGCTTCATTCCTAATTTCTCATTAGACAGGTTTCAGGGGACCAGGAATACTGGAGTATTGAGCAATGTATGTTTAGCTGCAGAGACCCCCCTGCGCACACACCCTTTTTCAGCTGGAAAGGGGTCTGAGCACCGATTCCTGGTGAAGCCTGTGGCTCAAGCAATGACAGCTATCACCATCAAGCCCTGGATGGAAATGGTTTTTGCCCCGTTTTCTGCTAGACACATGGGAATTTCTGTGGTCTATTAGAAAAATCTCAGGGTTTGGTTTTTTCCCCCCAAAGAATTCATGCATTTCTACAAATTATATACATATTCTTAACCCCTTTATGTCTACAAGGTGACAACCTTACCATGTTCTAATTCTAAGGTATTGGAGTTGGACTAGTTAGACTAGTTAGTAACTAGTCCTCGCACTCCAATAAAACCTCCCAAAAATAGCACCTGGGCTCACTTTTTAGTACTACAGGCTATTTTCAGAGCTGTTGTTTTTAATCCCAGCACAACACAATTTCTTCAAGTGTCTCAAGACCAAATTTAAATGTAACATGAACTGGTACAAGCCCAATAAATTTTCTTCCCATGAAATGATCAGTCACACCGTAAAAGCTGAAGCACGGACGTGTGGTCCATGCAGGACCACAGGCTGCATCACTGAACGTCCTGGAGGGCACAGAAGTGTTTCAGCAAGAAAGCAGGTCGCAGGTAGGGAAAAGGGTTTCCACAAATGTCATTGTCACCATCTGAACTATTAAACATGAGGTAAGCAATGAGTTGCCTTCCCTTGTATCATACGAAACACAGAATACTGAATTCATTAGGGCTTTTCTCAACATACTTCACAGAAAGCATTGCTTCAGAAATGTGCATTTATATCTTTTTTTAACATTTCTAATTCCCAAGAATGAAGCAGACAAATTTGAAAACTTTGAAAGATGATGGAGGGGAAGGGAGAGGTGGGCAGAGAGGGAACCTGGACATTTTCAGAGAAGTCAAATAATTGGTTTTAGTGATTTTACAATAAAATGAGTTTTTAGGGGGCTTTTTGTTTTGATTTCAAACTCAAGACTTAAAAAAGCCACAGAAACTCTTTTAAGTCTATTCAGAAAAAAAGTTCATCTGGGACAAAGCACAAAAATAAGGGAGAATCTATTTCCTTGTCCCTCTCCAAACTTCAGGACGCACAGATGTTTTCTGTGGTCACAGAGGAAATGGAAAGCAAGAAACAGTGACTTTCCCAGTTCAGCAGCTGAAACCAGGAAGGTCATTCCATTTAGTGATGGGCAAGTACAGCCAATGGGACTATATATGTCAGTCCAGCTTCACACAATTTTCTTTGCCTTTTCCTTTGAGCCCAGTGTTTTGGTGCCGAGGAGCCGACAGCCCCTTCACCTTCATGGAAAGTGAGGGGAGCTTTTGCTCTCCCATAGCAGCACCCCTTGATGCTCACAGCCATCCTTTGATACGAGGTCCTCAGTGCCTGACAAAGCATTAGCTCCTTTATTTCTCCTTTGTAGCAGACAAATAAGGGATAAATAATCATCTGACTGAATTACTGAAGACTTCTTTAAATATTAGGGGGACTCCGAGCTGTTTCTTACAAAGGATGAGGATGAGAACATCTGCCAGGTCTCTTACCTCTCTAAATCATTCTTTGCACCTCCTCAGCCACCTTTGCTTATCTATATTGTTTCTGGGAAAAACCTGTTCGTTTCCCGACATGTGTAACTGCGATAAAGTGTGATTGAAAGCTCGGGATGTCAGATAGAGAGCTGTTATCACAGCTTGATTTTGAGCCTGGAATTATACTATATAATATCCTCTCCAAACAACATACCTCTAAAATATATTTATGAATAGCCTTCTCTAGATCTGAGGATAAACTTCTGGTAATAGAAAAGAGTGTATGAGCTGACGGATGGCCTTATCATTGATGAGGGGTAGATACATTTATGCTGCACTGGGAATTTCATGGATCAGGAGAAGTCCCTTTACACTAATTAAATGTCATAGATAAATGTCTTCGATTTCCAAATAATTTATCCTTCCTTCCATTTCAAACCAGGGAAACTGAACTGATGGGGAGTAGAAACACATGAATATTTAGTGTATAATTGCTTATGGGAGTAGGAGAAACCACTAGATAAAACATTTCTGAGCTGCAACGTCCTCTTCAGCCTCCCATCTGTATCCACGTCCATGCTCCTGCCCAAAGACAACCAGGGGCCAGGTGCTGCAAAGAGCCATCAGCAGACTCTGTGCTGCGGTAAGAGTTGTGCATGAGGCCAGCTGTGGTCCCCCAGCCCACAGTTACTCACCTCAAACACCCACTGAAAGCAGAACAAACCTGAGGTTTGGTCGATAAGCTAACCAACTGCAGGGCAGGCTCAAAGCCTGCGCAGTAGTTAAGCTAAGCCTTGTGGGCATGCAGAGGGGGTTTTGCTGCCAAATCAATGCCCACCTCTGAGCCCCTCAATTTCACAGAGAGCTTCAGTTGTTTTCCTGGGTTTTTCTTGTTTCACTTGCATTTACAGACACTTGCCCTGGTACGCGTGAAATTATATGGGGAATGTGTGTGATGTAATCTGAACAACACCACAACTGTAAGGAACTGAGGCATTTTTGTCCATTTAATTTAATTTTGTTTTTCCTTAAATACAGGGATGAATTTTAATAACTGCCCAAACCAGCAGAGATTTGGGATATCAGCTCTGCTCATGAATCTGAACAAAGTTTTGTTCGACACACTCGATCTTCATCAACTTCCACACAATTTTCTCCATTGTGTTTTACTGATCCTGACTTTCTGGTACTGCAATAAATGATTCCTCTAGGTGCTTTTCAAAGTAAGTTAACATATAATCAAATACAATACTTTTAAACTTCAGAACAAGGCCTACATTAAACATTGACTGGTCATGAAGTCAGTTGGAGAGCGCTACAGTCCCATCTACCTTTTGTGTGAGTAAGTGCACCAGTGATGATGGACCAGCCATGGCTGAGTGGATACCAACTCTGCCAGAATGGGCTGCTGTCCTGTAGAATTAGGATGCTCTACAGCAACTAAAAACACTGGTAAGAAAGGAGTTTAAAAGTTCATAGCAATCATCATCTAAAAACCAACCCAGCACCTTGGTGGCACATCTTGCTGCAGAAGACTCCAGAGAACAGTTGCTAAAGACGCTAATTCAAAATGCCAAGTATAAGAGGAATTGAGCAATTATGCCTATGTAGTATGAAGGAAAAACAAATATACTTTATCTTCTGCAAGTAATGGAAAACTACAATTCTTCTCTCCATGCTCTTTCCACTGGTGACTCAGCCATCAGATTGCATATGCTGATCCCATCATTTGATACATCATCTCCTTTGGAAGTAAAAAGACAGCAGGAGTACATCTTTTTAAAGGGGAAAAATAACTTCACACCAACATTAGTTTCTTTATCACCTTATTAGTAACAATGCTGTACAAGAACACAAGAACTTCTGGAGCCTTCACACTTGTGCAGTGATGGCAGAGATACAGTGAGGGGAAGTGTGCAGGAAAACGAGGATGTTTTGTTAGACCAGTTGATGCTGCTGAATAGATTGGTCAATCCTCAAGTGCTCAAGTCTTCTGTGATATTGTTGTGTGGGGTTTTTTATTGTGGTCTACTAAAACATGCTACTCCTCACACTGCTTATGAATATATATGTGAAAACACGACATCCAAGCTCTTGGGAGATTACTTGTGTGTGACATTCAAAGGCTCTCAGAAAATTCTGGAGTGATGGAAACTATAGCCTTATTTTAAATGGTACATTCCTGTACACCAAAGAACGAGACAGATGTATAGATTGGAAAACAAAGAGTTAATTTGAGTATCAGAATGAATTAATATAATGTAGCACAAATGAATTAAAGGCATCATAGAGTGGAATATCTCAGAATTGAGCTATTGAGGGATCAAGCTGGTACCCAATAGCCATACAACTGGATATAAATAGTAAATGTAACAGCCTAGGATTTTTTTTTTCCCCAAAAAAAAAGTTATCAGCATGTTTCCTGCAATTTAAATCCGGAAGATTTCCAAATGTCACATTCATATGCCATATTCAGACAACATTTGTACTATTTTAATCATAAGAACAAAGGTATGCAAAAGCCATTGAAACATCTATTTCAAAGGCTTAGGCATTGCTTCTTTAATTGATAGAGAAAGAAGTTTCACTGTATAAATCATCCTTATCCATTTTGAGCATTTTCACCAAGTTTTCATTCTGATAAGAAAAGGATTCAGGCTTCTCAGCTGATCCATCAGAGGCAATTCTAAGCTTTCCATTTATTCCTGTTCAGCATTTTGAAACTCATGTGCAAGCATCTGACTGGCGGGTGGCTCTGATAGCTGAAGCTTTATTCACCTAGTATCATCACAAAAAATGCCTGTGATACCAGCAGTTCAAACTCTGAACTTCATGCCCAGAGGCCAAATCCATCACTTGGCACCCGGATCCCAAAATTCAAATTTCTAATTTAAAACTGGAACCATCACTGGTGACATGGGCAGAACAGGTCTGAACACCTCCCTGCCATGGCTTTTATCCTTCCTGCCATGGTTTTTATCCTCCCTGGTGGGCAGCCTGTCTGCAAGGAAGGAAACACACCCTCTCCATCCTCCTCTGGTTCCCCACACCCAGGCATCTCTTTCCTGTGGTTAACAGAACAGAATCACAGATGGCGTGTAGTAAAAAGCTGCCAAAAAAACCCCCAATCAACCAAGGGGGTAAACAGCTCTTGATGCCCATGAAGGAAAGGGTATGAACACCATCAGGTTATGCACTGTGCAAGGTACTCCAGCCCTAAGGACAGGCAGGTTCTGCTGGAGCATCAAGGGTTGCAATCCATCCCTTTTTTTTTTTGCTTGGTGTAAGAAGCAGCTACACAATTATCAGTTAGGAACAGTTTTAGTGTAATCAGAGCAAAAGGGTGACTTGGAACAAGCTTCTAACAAGGTGACCAGCCAACTATTTCTTTGAAGAAAAAGAAAATCCACAGATCAGAGTGGGCATAATGAAGTACATCTGTACAAAAAGATATTACTTATCTAACTGTGCTTTTCCTGCTACAGCTAAACACTTTAATTAGGCTGCAGTAACTGCCTAGTGCCATCCTCTACCTGCAACTCCCCCAAAGCTGACACACAGAATTACCAAGTCTACATGAGAGTCTTCCTCATCTTTGTCAAGACTTTGATCCGAGAACTACCAGAAGTCCATAAAATGATAAGTTAAATAAACTAGATCATTTCTAAGGGACTTTGGCAACCCTGTTTTCTTTGATGTTGCAATTATGAAATAATTTCCTGCATTAGTTTATTTTTACTGATTCTCCACACTGCAGTACAGTGCCATGTGAATGCCATATCGTTCCTGCCTACAAACACCCCATTTTTCTTGAAAAAAGGAAGGAATAAAGATAGCCCAACCACAAACAGGGACAACAGACTTCTTAACATGGGTTTAGTTTTTAGATGTTCAGCATAAGTCTGACTCTTGTTTTGGAACAGAAAAATTCCCATGTTTCCAAATGGCATCAGAAACCTTTGAGTCCTCTCCAGGGGTGTAGGCAAGAGGAAGACTTGTCTCAGTGTCATCACCAAGTGTGTGCTCAGAGCTGCATGACTGCTATCTGCACTGGCTTAGAGAAGAAGAAAGTCCCCAGTGCTTTGTGCTTCAAGCCCAGCCTTCACCAAGCTCTGCATCTTTCTGCCCCACAGCCCAAGTCCCAGTGTCCAGGTCAGATTGGCCAATGCCTTTCTGTGGGCACGGAGAAGATACACAAGGACCCGAGGTTGAAGGAGAAGCTACTTCAGGAATTGAGTGGGATTTTCATAATTACAGTTTCAGGCACAGATGCCTAAGTGCCACCAACAATCTTTTTCTCATCTATCCTTTATATTCCATCCCTCAGCTTTCCCAGCTGCAAAACAAGGTTAACTTTTCCCATGCCTGGCAAGGCTGCTGTGAGGATAGTTATGATACCACAGACACATTAGTGAATGACTTTCTTAATAAGATGCTCAGATACAACACTAATAAGATATGACATCCCATGGAAAAGACAGCAGTGCTCCAGAATTTTAAAAAGAAAGCAACAAAGCCTTCAGCAAACTCAAGCCTCCCATGAAGCCTTGACTACCCTGCTCCTTAGACTCCATGAGTTCTGATCTTCTGGGACAAATTTGCATGCCAATCCCATATGGGACCCCAAAGGTCTGCTAGGAGATCATCCAGACCATCTTCTCTCTACTCTGACAAGCAGCTAATCATCTTGAAATTCAATAGTGAAAGACGTTTCACAGCTGCTCTACTCAACTACAAATCCAGGCAACACATTGAAAGCCATGAACTCCAAAATTCCCTAAATAAAATTCATCACAAATAATAAGTCAGGATTATTGGATAACAGGAGAGTATTTACATTTATGCACACAGGAGAATGAGTTTATAAAGCCATCATAGTTGAGGAAACAAAATATCCTCCAGTTAGGTATGTAATTAATAATCTCATTCCTCTGATGAATCAGCTTCTCTTACTTGAAGCACAAACACCTTTCATCATCATCTTATTCTGCAGAGCAGGCCCCACTGTTTGGATGGCAGATCAAGTGTACTCACCTACAACCCTGAAATTACATCCGAATAATTCAAACACTTCCCAACCCACCTAGAGCAGCATTCCATAAATAACTGCAGAACATGAATGTCCAGTACTTTCCATTTGCCTGCAGAGGCCAGGCTGCCACCTAGTGTGGGCATTTCCAATACATGACCCATTCTTCAGCCTTTTCATTGCCAAGAGCGAGTCAAAATGCTTGTAAGTGCAGCTGGAAAAGCAGAGCACCCTGAACAAACACTTCTACCCATGGCTGGAGTTATTCAGCAAAACAAAAGTAAAGACTTTTCTCAGGCTAGATGCAAGATTAAGAAAATGCTCAGGTCCACATTCTAGGAGGATGGAAAGAGCATGTTTGAGACAAGGGGAAGAGAAGCCCATGCAGCAGAGGCTTACGACCATAATGAAGCATGTGCAGCACAAGCTAAGGAAGGAGAGCAATGGAGGAAAAGGAGATGGATCATTGCAGGTATTTAAGGAAGAGTAAGAGAAAAACACTGCATCCCTTTTTCTATTCTCCCACTAACAGAAGCTAAAAACCACTGTGAAAATGCCAGCATAAATTTTGCAATAAAGCCATTTGCTGTGGCTATTACAGCCATGAGCTATTACTAGGTCAGGAAGGACTGAGGAACATCTATCAGTTTGCTATGATGTTGTCCAAATTCCAAAGACATTTCAGAAGACTCATACTATGGCAAAAATTTCCAAACACCTTAAACAGTTTTCCTATCCATAAACATCACATTGCTGCCAAACAGCCTCCCAATAAGTCGGTTATATAGCAAACCTTGAGTGGACACAGGCTACCCAGCGGTTTTCTGCACTCTTGTTCCCCCAGCCCTGATTTCAGAACCTTTTTCATGGAGAACAGACACTTGCATTTATAGTAAAGTTAGAAGAAAATAAAACAATTAATACATGCTTCAAAGTTAGCCCATCTCTGGCATAGCCAAGTCTCTTCACAAACACGTTTGTGCCACCGAGCACGAGGCCTCATCCCCAGCACAGCCAGCAGCCCAGTTACAGGGGCAGCTGCACGCAGACAGAGAGGCTGAACTACCCAGTCCTGACATGGTTTATGAGTTAATTTGCTGTTATTTAGTGCCCTGCGCAGCAGCACTAAATCTTCACATCCTTTTTACTGCTTTAAGTAATGCTTTAACTTCTCAGTAACCACACAAGCTGGTGTTGAACCTTTTATATTTATTTGTTTAATACACAGGGGAGCTGCAGAGTACATTCTTTGCTAGAGAACGAGCAATCCAATCTAAGCTAGAGAGCTCTGTTTTTTCAAGGCACTTTTCCCTGTTTCCTTATCTGTACTTGGTTAGGATTAAGAAAGAATAAAGATCAACCCCCCGAAACCCTTAAGCATTCTCTCTTTAGAGGTGGCTGGTTTACTTGACAGCCAGATTAATAGCTTTTTCACTGGGCATCCAGCATCCCTGGTCACCCAATGTCAGTGCAAACTTAGGGAGCGGCAGGGTAACTCCTGGAGCTGTCCCTGCCCCTTCCTGAAAATACCAAGATCAATTCCTCTTAAAATTCTATGGCATCCAGAAGCAAAAGTGGTGTGAGAATATGGTAACCAGTCGGTAAGGAAATAAATCACAGTAGGTGTCATTTCAGATAGTCTAATCATAACGCTGAACATCAAATGGTACGGTCGCCTCACAGACCTTCAGTCAGTCATTAAAATATACTCCTAATAAATGATACAAATCAAGATCACACTTGATGAATCACAGAAAATGTTCTCAAGTGTGAACCAGCAAAATCTATAAATACTACAAAACATCTCTGGCATTTAACTATGCTGTTTGAAGTGCTTCCTTAGCCAGGGAATGCTGGATAGATTGACTAACAGATGGACACAAAAGTCCATCAAGTACATTTCGCCTGCCATCCTGTGAATGGCAGGCAGCTAATATAGCACTCAAGGGAGCTTTCCACCCCTCTGTTCTCAATAAAACCACACGATGATGTTCCTAACCTAGTCTTTTTAATTTTTACCTCCAGCGTTGAAAAATATAACAAAAAAATTTATCCTGGAAAACCCAACAGTTTACAGACCGTAAGAAACTCACAGTACCACTGGCATTTGGTACCTTGGACAGGCTATATAGGAGTCCTATTTTTCCTTCTCTAATTTATTAGCAGGAGTTATTATGCTTGTATTATCGTAATAGAATGATCTCATAGCTCTATTACTAGCAATGAAGCCAGATAATTGTTGTTCAGGCATCAGTCTTACATTGAGGAAAAATACATGTCGATTAAATTCTCTTTTTATCCAAGACACCCCATGCCCCTGTGTCACCCACATCACAGCCCACGGGGGACGGACATGGATTGCCTACTGGAGAGCAGGATAGTGTTAAAAGGGAGGAAAGAATCTGCTGCTACCCAGGGAGAGCAGCAGATGGGGTAACACGGCCACAGTGTGCTCCCTTGACCCACTTGGAGTGCAGTGAATGTTCCCTCAGCCCTGCTTCCCTGCGAGGTGGCTTTTGCTCATCACCAGCTTGATATTCCTCCCCATTCACACAATCAACACAAATACAGTGTGCAAAAAACCCCCACCCAGCAATAACTTCAACTAATCTTTGAAGAGCCTTCGGGAACGCAGTTGGCTGACAAACAACACTGAAAAGAACCAGCTTGGGACAAGAAGAAAGTCCAGTCTGAATCTGGACATTAACAGTGCTTTTCCCAGCAGCTTCCTCTCCTTTCTGTTTTGCTGTAGTTCAAAATAAACCCATACAAATCCAAACCAAGAACAAACAGAACTTTTTCTTTCTTTTTTTTTGACAAGATGAAATTAAAGATGATCTTCTAACTGCAAGTCTTCCTTTTCACACTTGTGAGTGCTCCTTAAAATGAAAGAAAATGCTGGTCTCAAAAAAAAAATATCAATATAATTAAAAAAAAAATCCCAACAACCTCACCCAGCCTCTCAGAATTACACTTCAGGTGGTGGAACCCTGGAAAAATTCAGTCTTATGGCCCCAACCCGTGCATTTCAAGCTTCTATTTTAAGGTCTATGCTCAGTTTTCTTAACCTTTTGGAATTAAAAAAAAAGAAAAAGAAACAAGCCAAAGAATGAAACCCACATTTGCAAGTGGTGAAATTTATCTGTCGCATCAGATATTAATAGTGTATTTTAACACTTAAAATATGAGAAATCAGAAAGAAGTAACAAGTATAAAGCGTATCCGTGTATGTAAAACATCCTAGAAGAGCCTTGCAAGCAGGTTCATTTGCAATCATTAGGCTCCTGCAGATAAAATATTCTCCAATTAAAGTAACAAGCAGCAGCACCGGTATATTTTCTCTCCTCAAGCCCATCCTACAGCCAGCTGGAGCCTGTGACCGTGGAGGCTTGCCTACAGACATTAGCAACCACAGGAGCAGGGTCAGGAGAAATATTCATCATTTCCTTTTTGATTTGAGATGCAAATCCAACATGAGTCTCTTTCTCTGACCAAGCAAACATTATTTTTATAAGCATAGAAGAGACCCAACCAATTCACCAGAGCTCACTCTATGCTACCAAGTTATAAATAAATGCATTAAATGGGTTTATCAGGGCTTAGCAGAAGTTAAGCAAACTTAAGGATTTAAGCTATTCCTAGTCTCCTAGAGAGTATCTAGCAATGAGATATGACACCAAAGCAGCCTTCCCCAAACCTGGAGGCACAGGCTGGTGTGCTGGAGCTGTTCAGATGTTGATGCCCAGGGTGTTGCTGCTCATTCTTGCTCTGGTGGCTGCTCAGGGCCACCCTTCTGTAGGGGACAACCACTGCACACTGGGCATCTTTCGCATTGCATACAGCACCATCTTAATGAGTCAGCTGCCCTGACACAGCAAAGCACAATGTGGCATCTCACTATGTCACTAGGATTGCTTACTAACTCAAATATATTTAAATATAAGTACTTACAACGGTGATGCACACTGTGACAGACTGCACTCAAACTCATATCAAGGGATGCAGTAGCCACAAAACTTCATTAAAGTTTTAAAAGTTTTAACTGAGCCCTACATGATATTTTTGCTTAATAGATAGCTCAAGACTTAGATTTCCTAATCAAGGCACTGTATATATAGAAGAACCTTTTACCCTTCTATTTATAGTCTTTCCTGATTATTTCTGAAGCACTTTTAGCAGACTCGATGGGAGAAAACCATGTTGGTACCAAACTTATAAATAGTTGTTGAAAATACATACAATCATGGAAAGCTTACTTGGGGGGATTCATAAGGCTTGTGAAACTTTGAGGGGAAATTTGATGAAAATATTCATAGATCTTAAGTTTCAGGAACAGAGAAAACAAGCTGCATCTTTAAAAAATGAAATCTAATCTCTGCTAGCACTGCAGTCATTAAAAAAAAGCTGTATATTCACACACACGCTTTGTGCTGAAGAATTAAAGCTACTTTGCAAACTTTCAGGCCTCTCACAGAGAGTGGTTTCCGTCTCCCACAGCCCCTGGAAGGCTGTCAAGTCCCAGCAGAGCCACCACACCATCAACATGACCAGCCACGCTGCACCCTGACATGCAGAGAAAGGATCAATACTGTTTCCCCTGGTAACTGCAAGGAAAAGTTTGGGAAAGCAGGATCTAAGTGGGTCAGAGCAGGAGTTGAGCTCCGCAGGGAGGGCAGTTCCAGCTAACCACATCTCCAGCGTTCTTTGAGGCTGAGCAAACACATTTTTAAATTTCCATCCTGTTTCTTCATTGTTCTGCTGATTTTTGTACCGTTCACCAACTTTTTCTACCTGGGCCAGGAATGGTTGGAGCAGGGGGACACATCCACACCTTTCTGGGGTGGGATGAGCTCCCACCACGCACGGCTGTGCAGTACCAGGCAGTAAGGCCCTGCAGCACAGTGAGGGACATGCCAGCCCCAGGCAGCTGCTCCTGTTTTTTGCAAACAAAAAACCCTGAAGTGTTGCTTTTATTTTTAAATATATATATATCTACACACACACACACTGATATGTACTGCTCAGCAAGTTAACAATATAGAACTCTAGATTGGTATGGATGGGAAGGGACCTCAGGCCCCCACCGTGTCTAACCCTCCTGCCACAGGCAGGGACACCTTCCCAGCCCAGGGGTGCACAAGCCCCATCCAACCCAGCCTTGAACCCTGCCAGGGATCCCAGGGCAGCCCCCAGCTTCTCTGGGCACCCTGTGCCAGGGCCTCCCCTTCTCTGGGAAGGATTTCTGTCTCCCAGCCCCTCTCCAGCTGCAGGCCATTCCCCTGGGCCTGGCCCTCCCTGCCCTGGGCACCAGCCCCTCTCCAGCTCTCCCATCCTTAGGACGATTAACAACACAGTTTTAACAAAATTATGTCATAAGAGGCAAAACCAAAACCAGATACTTTGAGGGCTGCAGAGGTGCCCCAGTGACTCATGTGAACAGCCTTAAGCCTTTAACAAAGTTGAATTTTATCTATATTTTTTGATTCAGAGCCCTACATCGATGTGGAAAATAGCAGCTAATAATTTTATTTCTTTATTCTTTACCCAGAGAGGTCTAAAGTAATTTTTAAAAAATTTTTTTAATCTACATTAATTGCAGCCCAAAAATATACATATAAAACTGCCTTATAAAGCATCTGAAATTGTTCAGAGGTAAATCAGATGTGATAAAACAGAGTGCTTATAATTAGTTTTAATTAGAAATCTGCAGTAAATTTCCATGAATTATTTAAATTTATCTTTAAAGATACCCAATTCTTCGGGAAACATCTCCTCTGCATTCACTCTGGTCTCTCTTCTCAGCAACAAAGATATTTGATCAAAGGATATT
The DNA here is from genome assembly GCA_027925045.1 of Hypotaenidia okinawae. Taxonomy (NCBI): domain Eukaryota; kingdom Metazoa; phylum Chordata; class Aves; order Gruiformes; family Rallidae; genus Hypotaenidia; species Hypotaenidia okinawae. Next base: position 22,166,379 of record BSDF01000011.1, on the reverse strand, counting down.
TTCCCTAAATTGCCTGTTACACAATGCTAAGGCATTTCTCAGACGAGCGCATAGAGCATGCACAACAGTGTGCACACTGCTGAGATTCATGAGATGCAATGCTGAATAATTTAGTTTAAGATGATATATATCCAATTCTAGCCTAAAATTAAAAGGGAAATACAAAGTGATACTGCCTGGGCAGACTCCATCCTACAGCAGTTTTGAATTCTGATGATTGGCAAGGCCCAGCATAGATAACCTGGGATCAGTCAAGGTTCAAAGCATCAGTCATTGCATCAGCAGACCTTAAGAGGGGAAGGTGCCAGGTAAGTGATTCTTCTCACCACACTATGCAAACAAAGACTAAAAAGGAGCACAGGCTTGGATGTTACATGCAATAACCAGGCTCAGAATAACCACTCTGCCTGTGTCCATGTACCCATCACACACCAGCCCTTGACCTGCACGTGAAGGGTGGCAGCAAGCCTCCTGCAGCCTTACACTAACTGGTCATGAAGAGAAAGAAAGGATGGTACCACCATGGTACCACCGCACCCATGCTGGCAGAGCGCTACCTGAAGACTAGGTTCCCTCAAGTGATCTTGTTTATGAGCCCAAATTTGAGGGCAGACTGCAAACATTCCCCCCACACACATTGAGGGGTAGGTTTACAAATGCCAACACAGGGCATAAACTGGCCACACTGCACAAGCTGTGTGCCTATGCACATGTTCCTCTGTTAAGTCTTCTTAGCACTGAGAGATGTCATAGCAAAAACTAACATTTTAATCTGTGTGTGGGAAATCCCAGCCTATCACTAACTGCCATTGCAGTCCTTGGCCTTGTCTTTTCCCAGCAGCATCCAGTGTCAGCTGTAGAGCCTGGATATACACGAGTGTTGTGATTAGAGACACAGCCGGGATTAGAAACAAATCCTCTAATCAATCCCAATTACCAGGTATTAATGCAATTCAGAGAGCAGCTTTGGTGAGCACCAGCTAGATGGGAGGGAGGGACAGCACTGTGGTGGCTCCATTAAAAATCACACCCAGTGAGAGCTCTGAGCTGTAATGAGAGCCCAAGGTGCCATTCCCAAGCCGAGAAGAGTTTTTCGAAGTATGTGTATATAAACCTACATAAGTAAGAGTCATCAACAGATTCATACAGAATCTTTTTTTTTTTTTTAAATAGCTATTTAAGCAAAAATTAAAGGTTGCCTACCTGCCCACCACACCACCCACCAACAGAGACTAAACTATTGGGGCAGAAAATCACACATAATTTCCCCAGATTCAAGCACAGTTTCACAGAAGGTTTCAGAGCATCTGCAGGCTGAAACCCCCACCTGAGCACTGGCTGGGTGCCAGAGGAACATTAACTCTGTGCCAGGCCCTTCATTGCAATCAGTAGCTTAAAATTATCTCCATCTTACAGAAGGTAATTGAACATGAAAACACGATCTTAAAATCTAAATAGGGAGAACTCCACTCCCATCGGGCAGGTGCCACACAAGGTGGGTTCTTCACTGATGTTTGCTCAAGTAAAGTGCTAGTTCATCCCTCTCTCACCCCTGAAGCTCATGGGCTGTGTTAAAATACAAGTCAATAGTATTGTCTGCCTTCTGTGAGCCATCTTTAAAAATAAGAACCCTTAAAAATTATCTATAGAATCCTAAGGATCAACCACCATCCAATTATTCTTTATTACTGCAGATTCTGACCTTTCCTGTCCTTTCATAATTTTTATACTTTAATAAATCTAAATATTTTCCTAATTACTGTTTGCAACAGGACTTTTATGATTAGTTGGATAATTGCATTAAAATATGCAATTACATCTTCATAATGTATTCATTACTCTCTTAATAGGGTATTCTTGAAACATAACAAATTTCCATTGAGAACATCTTTCTATATTAATTCCATAAGACAGACAGTTTTAAAACTAGATTAATATACTTCCTACTTACTATATTATAAAAATCATTTTCCATTAAATCTGAATGATTAAATTGCAATGAATAACTAAATTGGTGGATTTAAGTATTTTCTCCCTCTACCCCCACCCCCCAAAGTTATCCTTACATGGTAAAAATTATCCTCGTTCATCACTTAATTCAAATTTCATCTGCAAGTCTTGAAAACTAAATTATGAATAGTTCAAAATATTCAAGATGCAATCTAGGTGCCTTATAAAATTATTTCCAGTACCAGAGAAATGGAAAAGCCAAAATCTTGTATTTAAAACAGCTGAGAAATTAAAACTTTGTCCATGAATGCTGCTAAGCACTCAGAATAATCCTATTTTCTAGTTCTTGTAAAAAACCAACAAAAAAAAAACCCAAACTCAGGACTGCATGTAAGAAGATAGCTTTCAAGCTTCTTGTCCCACCCCATTTCTCCCAAAGTACAGGATACAATAAAAAACAGATTTATTAGATTTAAATCTAAAGGGTGGAACTACAAGATGGGTACCCATCTGACCAGAAAAGATCACTCTATTCCTGGTTTTGTGTCTGAGACAGAAAACAGTGAATTAAATGCAATTATTCTTCAAAACTTTCTGTTTCCCAGCAAGCAATAAAAAGCCCCACAGACCTGGGAGTCACAAACTCGTTTGTAAAGGGCTTGCACTGAAAGCACAACTCTACAACATTACTACTTTGTGTAAGAACAACTCAGAAAATGCCATATTTTCTGTTAAAAACACATTGGAAAGACTATTCTAATCTATTCTACTGTTGTTTAAAAAAAATCCAGTGTCCTTCAAGCATTGTTACTCTCCTGGTAATAGGCTGCGGCACCGGTAGTGGTGGGGATCACTTAACTTCATGCCCTGGCCCAATCGGCAGCAGGGAAATTGTCAGCATAGCCTAAAGCAGGGTCAAGATTTAATACACCATCCAGAAGATGGGTTTAAAACCCACATAATGCCTGAAACTGTAAAAGTCTGCACCCAGCCCAAACGAGCCTGGAGGCAGGAACGTGCTCTCCCACACAGACACCAGACTAGACCCACTCCTATAACTTCCTGTGTCATTGCAAACTACACCTCAGGCACTGTCAACAGCCTCTAAAAAGGAGCCACATAAAAAGGACTCCAGCTAAACAGCAAATGTATTGCTAGGTAATAAAAAAATCAATAATTATTTGGGAATCTGCAGGACAAGTGATACTGGAATGATTGCAATGACAGACATGTATAAATATGCAGGCTTTCGCTCATTAGTCTTAACTACTGCTGACCAGTGTAGTCAACTGTCTTAATGACTGCAATAACATCAGTGATGCTATAAAAATTATTGCTAGAGTTTTCCATACATCAAAACTACATTTTAATTGTTTACAGGTTCACATAGCATCTGTATCTCTGCTTTCTTTGTCATTCCAGTATTAATCAGCGTACTGCCTTTCTTTGGCTAGAACAGAGCGTCCTGTTTTGGTGCTGTGAGTCACCTGCCACATCTGAGAGTTTGCTGAACCAGAACTTCACCTTGGTGGAAAAAGAACCCCTATAGCTGCTGGAACCTCTAGCAGGACAATGTGTGCTTATGTTCAAGCTACACACTTCTCTCACCGGGCTGGCTCAGGTACTCTGTGGTTCCCAGTGTCGTTTCCTTTATTTGGAGGTTAAGGTCTCAAACACCATGACTGTTGCTGTGCTGTTCAGCCCCCCTTGCTTTGCAAAGCCTGGAAAAAGCTGTTACAATCACTTTGAACCACCCCATGACTGACTTCTCCAGCCTAGCCCTCTGAGGATGGCTGAGCAATTCATTAGCCTTTATCCCTCAGGTCAGACACCACCATGCATCCGACTTTCCGGGAAAACAAAACAGAAGAACAGCAGCTGTAAAGTCACGGGAGAGGAGATTCAGAGAGACAGGAGAAAGCAATTTTCCACGCCCCATAAATACCACAAACACTCCTAACTGTACATAAAGTTCCTTTATCAGGCTGGCTTGCCAAAATATTCTCCCTTTAGGTAAAATCCACACGCTGCCTCGCTTATTCAGCCAGCATTGAAGGGCAAAGCGACATGGAGAGAAGAGAAGATGGAGAATCCAGCTGCTTTTCCTTAACCAACCTTATTCCTGAGATGTCCTGGCTAACAGAGCCACACTGAATTATCGAGGGTCTACATGGGGGCTGCATCTGGTGGGCATCAGGAGACCTAGGATATGGTCACCCCTGCCACTCATCCCTCTCATAACCACAGAACCAGACAGTCTTGGACACACTGTGTTCTATCATGGTCAGTACTGAAGAGCTGCCAATGACACTTTCTATAGCCAAACAGTATATTATCACATCAATATAGAGTTAGTACACCATGGGTTACATAGGCACAAGACAGTGATGGCTTTTTTTTGAGCAAGCAAAGCAATTTTATTCAAATATTGCATAATTTGCCAAGAATTTATGGATATTGCCACTAGGGAAACATTTCTCCTTGGCCTCCTTTTCTTGACATACAGGTCTCTATTTCTAACCTAGGAGAAAAATAAAATTATCTTATCCTTGGCCACCTTCAGCTTTCTGTATTCGTGCTTCCAGGTCACTTCAAAAAATCCCTTTTCAAGTAACAGCTCTGCTTCTCAAGGGATGGTACTTGGAAGCTACAGAGTTCCACAGCACAGAAGATGTATTAAGGAACTCTCATAATACACAAATAAATTGATTGGGATTTTTGGAACTGGTTCAGATTTACACTCTTTTGATGACACAATTGCTAAAGAAAATCTATACTACTTCCCTTTTTAGTAACCCTATTACATCATTGCTCCTTAGAAATAGTGGAGCATCTGAACCAGGACATGTCAGATCCTGTGATTTATTAGGCGTTAGCATGCAGAGGAACAGACCAGTGAGCAGTTAGCTTTTGTGCAATGTATAATTGAAAACACCTTAACAGAGCGCTCTGATTTTGAAGATTTATACTGCAGAAGTGCCAAAAAGTTATTGACAAAGTGTTAATAAAGCAGAAACACAGGATGAATAGATGTACTAAAGTCTTGAAGGTCCAAACATCATCTCTCCCCAGCTCTGCTCCTGGGGAGTTGACAGAGTCCTTGCTCAAGTAAATCCATAGTAGATGGATAATCCAAATTATGTTTGATCTCAAGTAATTTACCACCACCAGTCCTCAATAAGAAGTTAAAATACTTCAAAAAAAACTATGCTTCACTTTGTGGGAGTCTCCTGACTTCTTTCCTGCATCTGCCTTTGGTACAGTCTTAACTCATTGTTCTTGGGGGTTGGACCCGATGATCTCTCGAGGTCCCTTCCAACCCCTACATTTCTATGATTCTATGACTCTATGATTCTTAGGCACAAGTTTGTCTTGGCTTTACTTCACAAGCAGATTTCCCTTTTTGTTTTCCAGTTGACATATACTGCACTCCAGCAAGTCAAATCAGGTTATATTAGCCATCAAGCTAAATAAAGTGGCACAGTAAGACTGGCTGATGCAACATGGTGTGAAGTGGTTTCATGGGTTGGACTTGATGGGATTAATGTGATAAGCAACAGTAAGGACTGCAAGAACCATGCTGGGAAGGAAGAGGAGGATGACAGAAATATAGGAGGCAGCCATTACTGGCAGATTAAATATAGAAACCAATTGTTCAACTTGTATCTGGAGGCTCACCTTTATTTTTCTCACCCTTTCTACCCTTCCCTCACCAAATCAGCCTAAGCAGATATTTCTTCTACAGGTTTCCATGTACTTCCCTAACTCACCAAGTTAATACATACATAACCAGCAGATACAAGATCTCTCTGTTTAAGCATGCCAAAATTCAGACCATATCATAGAATCACAGACTGGTCTGGGTTGGAAGGGACCCCAAGGATCACACATTTCCAACACAGGCAGGGCCACCAACCTCCAGGCCTGGAGCTACACAAGGTTGCCCAGGGCCCCAGTCAACCTGGCCTTGAACACCCCCAGGGACCTATATGCAGCATAAAAGCAGATGTTCAAGGAGAGAATGAACTTGCTAACCTGTTTATTATATGAATAATTTTAATAGCTAAAGCATGCTGCTTATGGCTTTTTCAGAGCTGGTACCCAAGTAGAAGCCACATCCAGCTAAGCAGGCAACATGTCTAAACATGCTCAGAAGGTAGCACACACAGAGCAAGTCAAAGACTTAATGGTATGAAGTCAGAAGTCTTAATTTCCTCATTAACGGAGAAATTCTCCAAGGAGGTAATAAAGAAATAACTGCCACTGACAGCAAATTAAATAGGCTGATGTAGAGGTGAAATCTATACCTGGTACAGATGAGGAAATTACATCCAAGAGTTAGTTAACTCGTTTCTGACCTGTTCCTTCATCTGGAAAACACCAACACCTCACAGTAAGCTGTCAATGACTATGAATCTGGAGATTCAGGTTATCACCACAACAAAGCATGCACTTCATATATGTGAACCGTACGACCTGAGCGATTCAGTTTGGTTTTAGAGTAAAAAAGTTGGTTAGATACACACCCTGCCCCCAGTAAAACTCAGCTTTGTCAATAATCTCTTCTGTATAGGAAATTTGAAAGATACATTGCTGTAGAGCAGTTATTTTTAATATTGGATCCAAAGCACATCTTTGGTATTTCTGGCTGTAATCACAGTTAAGTCAACTCAGAACTCAGTTTTGTGAATCTCAAATGCATCTGCTGATCTGGAGACAAGGTTTAAGCTGCCTGTTGCCTTTTCCAACTGGATTTAGTCAATATAAGTGTCAGATGGATGGATATTCAAGGATTTGTGACTACTTTCTAGGGAACTGGCATCTAAACATTCTGAGTTTGTTATACAGTTGCTCCACTAACAGTGTTAAAACCACAGCAATCCAACCTTCAAATCCACAGGGACTCTGCCATAGATGCCAACAATTACACATTTGATTTTTTTGTCTTCTTTATTCATTATTTTAAAAGGATCAGTAATATAAGGAAATAATTTTGGGAATAAACATTCCATTTCTACAAATGAATTTTTTTTCAACTTCCCAAGGGGAAAAAATATGCCACTCCTAAAGGCACAAAGTAAAATTTATGATTAAATTCTTCCTGCATGGGAAATACCCAATATGAAATAGCATTTATTAAAGTAAGGATTAAATTTAGGAAGACAAGTAAAGTTCCTTCATAAAAATTAGGAAATCAACATCTTAAGTTGTGTTTTCTCCTGGGCACGTGCAAGCCCTGTAAAAATCGGTGTGAGTTAAAATCCTGTGACACCTTTAATCTCCCTTACTGTATCTCCAGACCTGTTGCTCAGCACACACAAGCACCACACAATACTTTGCTAGGTGATTTTCAAGTACTGATTAAAAGCCAGAATTCCTGCACTACACCATCAGCACACCAGAGTTTTATTTTATTTTTTCTTTCTTTCTCCATTTTAGTACTTCACTGTGCTGAACTCTACGACCACCTATTGAAGGACAGTACATCCACATCCTACCTCTGCTCACTGTGATTGTAGCTGGAGTCTGCACTCCCTCTGTTCCAGGTTTGGGAATACTCCAGGCACTGTTGGAGTGATGGTATCTGACAACGTGTCATCTGATCTGACTTGCTGACTTGGTTGTCATGGGAAGCAGCACTCAGAACAAGAACATTTAACAAAACACATTTATGTTGTCTGACTAGCTAGGTAATGTATTCAGAGCCGGATAAAAATGTCAACAGCTCCAAAACTACTCTGAGAGCTGGAGCCCTCTGCACCGCTCCCGGAAACAGGCAGGAAGATGTGCCATCTCAGTCAAGAATACAGAGCGAGTTACTGAGCAACATGATGTATTCAGTGAGTATTAAGAGGACTTCTGGAAGTGAGGATAATCCTTAGCTTAACAGAAGAGCTCATCTCAGAGCAGCAGGGTTTTACCTAACACCCAAGAATGTCTGTTCATCCTTTACAGTGGTCAGTCTCCATAGAGGATGGGTCACTTGTGCTTTATTTCCAGGAAGATAAACTTAAAGCTGTTTATGGCAGAGCTGAATGTCCCTTTCCTTCAAATGCTTTCAAGGTTGACATCTGATCTTATAAAGTGTAACTCACAGCATTTAACATCTGTCTGTATTTCCTTTACCTGGACGTTTCAGAGGCTCTGCAGGTATTTGAAACACAGATTAAAAAATCACCATTCTGAGAATCCCTCAAGACTTTTCTTCTTCATTTTCAAGGATTAAAAAAAAAAATCATCATCTAACTGGAAAAATGTTCAGAGTAATGAGCTCAACTCACCTCAAAACATATATTTATCTTACATGTATTTGAAGGTGTGGACAAGATAAAGAAATTAAAAGGAAAAATGTTGAAAGTTTTGAAAGAAGCTAAATATAAAGACCAAAAAGTCAGTGTCTTGGTCTGAAGAAAGACTTATACATCTTTAAAACCTGTCCTTCTGATACTGAAGTAAAAAACAAAAAAAAAAAAAAAACCCCAAAAAAAGGGTATGAACAGTGATGGAGAGGGTTTCTATCACTTTCACAGTTACGTGAGCTTTAAAAGCTCCTGTTTGGGTTCAGGAGCAACTCCCAGACCCAACAGCAATGCTTCTCAAAATGCAACAGCAGAATACAGCAACAGAGAACAGGAACTTCAAATTGCAAGAAAGAAAGAGAAATTAAAGTCTTTAAAACCCATACACTGATGTCCTGAGGAGAGACACCTTCTACAACTCAGGTCACATCTTGCATATCTATTTTGAAAACTCTTGGGTTTGATGATTCAGCCCTTTCACTCCGCCTTTCAGATCCCAGGGAATTCAGAGTTCCTGTAAGCATCTTCTCTAATAGTTCAAATAATTTGACATTGAAAGCAAAGGGATGTCTGCTGCCAACCAGCAACTTTCCCATATCAACATCTCCCTCTCCCAACCTCTTCATGAGTCAAAAAAGTCATATTCAGCACAAGTCAAGCTCCTAATGACCAAAGCTCCTGAAGACAAATTAATGAAATGTCAGTGCCCTTGTCAATCTTTATGACCTCCCCTAGCAGAGCAATCACATCTCCAACCCAGGAATCAGATTTAGGTTTCCATATCTCTAGTTATTGATGCAGAAAATATATATATATATTTTTGCCTGAAGCAAGCCAGGCTAAAGCCCATCATATTTGGGTGCACAAACAGGGGCATGAAGGAACAAGTGAACCCAAAAGGAAGAGGAGAGCAAAATAAATTCACTCACTGGACAGCCAAGGTTTGGGTTGGATGTGGCTCTTTGCTGAATGAACTGAAATCACTGTAACACAGGAAGGAAAACTGCAGCTCTTGAAATAAAATTCAACCTGCTTCTGTTTCTCAAATATGCAGAAGGCAGTGGTGATTTTTGCCAGTTGATTCATGCAAGTTTCTGAAATTTCTTTTGGATTGATCACAACCACAACATTCACATTCAAACTACCCCTTTGTGGCTAGTGTGATTTAATCAATTGAAGGGGAGAACCTTCAGTTGATTAAATCACATGGTGAGCAAATGAGTTGTTGAGGACCCTAAAAGCTTGAGTTTAATTCCCTGCTCCTCTGAGAAAGTCAGATCACTGGCCATGTGGACCATCTTTGAGATGGGATATGGAAACCGTGTGCTTTCTGTGGTACTTCTGCAGTGCTTTTACAGATGCTGTCAGGAGCTATGCCACTAAGGACACATCAAACCCATGTCCCCACATGTCAACATGCAGATTGCTCTGGGCCAAGCTGCTTGGTGAGTAGCAGCGTGTCATGGAAGCTCTGCAGAGGGACATGAGGAACATGAAATATTCAACACAGATTGATGGTGCTGTACAGCCTTATGGTGAACCTAAAGCACACCAGGTAGGAGCTTCTCCAGAAAAATACACACACAGCCTTAGGGATCCTGCAAGGGCTTTAAAAACCTGGTGGGATGTCTCCTGGGTCTCCTCAAGATAGATAAACAAGATGGCTCCCGTGGGGTTTTCAGGAGTGATCCATGAACAAGGCTGTACAAGTAAGAAATTTTGCCTCGAGTACATTCAGCAAGTTCAAACCAGCTGGTATAATTCTCCTCTTCACCACAGGGAGAGCAGAATACCCCTGCCTGCCGACTTGTCAAGGAATAACCAGAAGTTTCTAGCTCTCCAACTCTTCAGCATCCCATAGGGAAAGCCCCAGGTACCAGCTGCAGATGCTGTGGGACAAAAGCAACACGGGAGATACATCTGTGGTACCTGCAGTGGTACCTGCGCTGCCAAGAATAACACGGTGACTCATAAGCAATGCCATTCCAAATGATGCTGCCCTGAACTTGCTGATGTGTGTCCTTCACAGCTCTGCTAAGTAATTAATAACACAATACACATGCAAATAACATCGTGGAATACTGAAAATCAGGTGTTAATTCATTAACAATTCCTTTTAGAATGACACATCAGATGGAGAGCCTAATAAAGCTTCTCCTTCGTTTCCTGGTTGGCTGCAACACAGTTGTTGTGTAACAAGTAGGATTGGAGCTGAGCAGAGTGAAAGCCAGTCTGTGTAAGCAGAGGTCTCTAGGCTCAGGGAGGGGAGCACACAGGGACAGAGGGGATAAAGCCCACATCAAGCCCACATCACCAGGAGCAGAGATGGGGTGCCCACCTGATGTTCTCAGCTGATAGCCTGGAACATCAGTGATATGAATTACAACTCCAGCATTTTACACACGCATTTTTATTCATCAAAAATACATTTTTGTCATCTTCTTACAAGCCCCATTACTTGCTGGCTTCTGTGATCATGGAGTCTATTTTTGGTGACTTCTCAATTCTTTCTGTTCTTTCTCCTAAGGCTAAACTGTAAGTCTGCATTCTACAGCGTGTGCCAGCTCAGTATTTCCTCCAAACACAAGCGTTTGCTACTTCATGGGAATTATCTGAAACCCCAAAGCCAGCTTTACCACAAACACATGTATGGGAGTACATAAACACTCGTGGGGGTACACTCAAATTCTAGGCCCTGCAAGCAATCTGTGGCAGATCAAAGCGTCGGTGGGTCTGGAGGCCCTTACACAGACCTTTTGAACCTCTTAGGGCTGTTTTTATACTTATTAACAGACTATGGTGATCCAACCAACCGATTAGCTGTGAAATCAAAAGCCTTCAGTAAGGAAAAGTCCTACGAGATTAGACTCCTACAGGAGGGCTGCTGAGAAGCCAGCGCAGCACGCTGGAAATGCTAATTGCTTGGAGGTAACGTTCCACCTGTCAAACAGCACGTCAGCAACATTACAGGCTTCTAATGGTTTTAATTAAAGGTTTTACATTTAGCCACCTTAGTTTAGACATAAAATTAAAGTTATACTGACTGCCAGTCACATCAATAACAGGTTTTACAGGCTCTGACTTCTCTGTTCCTCTTTTTAAGCCCAGTGCATTGCTTTCCCATGCAGCCACACAGACCTTGATAGCCTTCACCACTAAATCTTCATTATTGAGACACTTATATTAAACTACACACACCTTCCAAGGAGGGGGAAAAAAGCTTTATTGCCACTGAAAGAAAGGATGGCTGGCAGAGCATGATTTACAGTAATTAGCAAGATTAAGAACCACAATTAACTGCAATTAGACAACAGAATATTAAAGGAGAAAAATTACCACGCAGCATGTCAGTAAATAAACACATGGAGGATGTGGCTACTTACAGGTGAAGCAGAGGAGGTCAGCCCGAGTCACACACAGGCCAAAATACTTCTTCATGCCACAAGAGCATGTCACATGGGGGCACAGTCCAAATAAAATCACTTTCAGGGTTGATGTAACAGCCACAGCCATGCAACTCTGCAAATGCAAGATCCACACATTCCCACTGCTCCAAGGGGTGAGTTTGTAGTATGGGAAGCTCAAGGAATGGCTGGCTAGCAAGTTTGCAAATAGAGAAATGCAAAGTGTTTACAAAACACCAGAGCTTCCCCAGTATCCCAGACAGATCTGGCTTCTTTGCTTGTGGGAAATGAGTAAATCAATACTGTTCATTAAAAAAATTAATATTTAAATTACAAAAAAAACCCCAATAGTATTTCACTTTTCCAGCCCTAGGATCAGTGAGATCAGGCTTGGTCCCCAGGACTACTTTCCACTGTAGTCATTAACAGCAACCAAGTAGGTGTTTTTTCCCTCTTCCTTCCCAGACAATATCATTTCTACCCATCAGTGGTCTTGAGGCAGAGGGAACTGAAGTGCTCTGCACACAAGAAGCACGAGAAGAGGTGATGCTTTTCTGGCATCCATCTGCGCTCTTAATAGCTCCTCACAAGGATCCTCTGAGGATATTCTCTGAGGTGCAAACTACCACCTGGAGAAGCAGTGGGGTGAGCAGCAGAATGCCAGCAGGACAAAAAGTTTGCCGGAGCAGTAATTCTTTCAGTCTGACAAATATTAGGAGGTATTTTCTGAAACAGATCCTCACAGTCAGCAGGTCTAAGGGAAAGCCAGTGAGCCGCATTGATGGCATCAGCCGGCGCCACAAATAAAGCCAGCAGTGAAGCTGTGTTGCTCGGATTGAAGAGCTGCTATGGGTTTGTGGAATATCCCTTACTTGTTCAGAAGAGTCTGTCCAAATCCACAGCTGCTTTTCTGACAATTCAGAAGTTTAAAAGTTTTTTTAAAATATGATTGCACTGCTTTTTCCTGTAAGTCTCAGTCTAAGCCATAACTACTCATCATCAATGACACATTAGAATATTCACCTGACTATCCTACCAGCAGCTCTCCTGCTGCTGAGTTCCTTATGTATTTAGTGGAAGGGGACCACACTAAATGCAGCAAGCCTTTCTCCCCACAGCACAAGCAGCAGGGATCAGAAGCAGTTATGCTTTCCTCAGAGCCAGTTAGACTCTTATTCTCCAGATCAAACTAATCCAACGCAAAGGTCTTTATTCAAGACTTTTAACTTGCCTGGGTTACCCCCCATGCAGCGACAGAGCTACGTGAATCCTTTTGCAATCAAGGCTGGAACAAGCAGTCCCTTGAAGAAAGGCAATTTTACAGTACAATATTAAACAAAAATAGAAGTTTTCTAATTTTCTATATAAGAAACATATCCAGTAGAGGTTTTCTATATTTCTATCTCTAACCTCTCCAAAGTTATTAGTGCCAAGTAATCTATTTTATCTGGATTTCAGTAGAACAATCAATATGGAAACTGAATTCCAGGGGAAGAGACAGGTATTACAAGAGAGCTTTAGGTAGGTGAGGCAAGGGTAAGAAAAAAGGGTAAGACAGCCTGCACACAGGTTACTAACTGAATTCTTGGAGTGTCAGCCTTTTAACAAACTGCTTTAAAGCCCTTGTTGATGAAGTTTACCTGGTACTAGCCTGAATATGCTAATTAAATTAGCTAATAGAAGTCAGGAGGTCTCATTCACAGCAGAGTATCAGGTGCCACATGATGCCGACTCACAGAATGACTCAGTTGTACCTCTGTGTGTGGAGACAAAAACGTGGCTACAGTCGAGTGAAAGACAATGCTTTTTGGAAGCAACAACCAAAGTTTCTGTTAAATATCAGGAACTCCGAAATGAAAGAAGGTGAAACCAATTATCCTTTACACAGAACAGGAGTTTGTGATTAAGACAGTGAAATCCTATTACACATCATTTTTCCAACAAAAACTTCCATTTTCAATATCATGTATAGTTTTGTATAGCTTTGCTCAGGAAAGATGGATTACAGCCTATACAGGTACTCCAAAGAACTGCATGGATGATCAAGAACAGAGGATGAGATTAAAACAAAATTGCTTGTTTAGCCTAGAAAATTAGCCAGATTTTGTGCCAGTAAATAAATAAGGAAGAGAGAAGAAACAGTTATGATAAGACAAAGTTAGGAGGGAAAATAAAGGGAGAAGAGGAATCTGGCTGAAAGCCAAGGCTGAAAAAGTCCAAGTTTCCAACAATCAGAAAAACTGAGCTCTGGAATAATGAGGGGAAGAAGGAACTGAACCAGCTGCGTGATCATGTTCTGTGACTTTGTGAAAGGAGGTGGGATGCTGATGCCTGTGGAATCCCCTTGATTACCCCAGGGGCCACACTGCTGCTTGGTCACCACTCCTGCATTTTTTCCTTTCTTCATACACAGAGTATCTACGAGCTGGATGCTCACCAGAATCACACATCACCTTAAGTCATTTGTTTGCTTATAGAGTTTGATGCAAACATGTTCAGACAGACACATCACAGCCCAGACAGGTGAAATGCCCAATCAGAAAGCGACCCAGCTGATTAAATAGGCTTTGATAAAACATATGTCATCTGAGAAAAAACAGCAGAAGCATCTCATTACCAGGTATCAAACCACAGTGATGCAGAGGTATGTAAGCGAGTATTACACCACAGCCATGGCAGAGACACCAGTTTCTGCACACTACCCAGCAGTGGTTGCTGGCTTTCAGGTGTTTGGAGTGTCAAACAACAGAAGTTACATTATGAAATCCCTGCTGAAAAGCAGCTTTGCCTCCAGTTCAGCTGATGTATTTGTATTTCAAAGCACATTTGGAGGAACTGTAGAATGTGGTTTCCAGCATTCAATCCAACCCAGTCCCATGTCTGGGAGCGCCAGGCTGAGAAGCAGCTCTCACACCTCAGCACTTGCCTGTGAGCAGCAGCTGATCTCATGAGGACATCAAGCAAAGGTACCAAAGACAAATGTTCTGAGAGAGCTGGCCCAGTATTTGATGTTAAACACCTAGATACTCCTAAGAACACGCTGGGTGTGGACCCAAACAGTTAAACAGCTGCAGAATAAATAGTGATAACGCAATTAAACAATTAAGCATGGTATCACAAGGGTGGGCAGTGTTACAGAGTAAGGGTGCAGCCTGTGGCATGCAACAGAACTGGGCTGCACATATCCCTGGCATTCAAAAATATAAACACATGTTTGAAAGCATACATCTGTGTGGAGTGGCTTCATGAAGGGAGCCATGCTGGGGCTTGCAGGCTAGATATAAATATCCAAATATGACTCCTAAAAGGAGGTTGTAGTGAGGTGGGGGTTGGTCTCTTCTCCCTGGTAGCCAGTGACAGGACAAGGGGAAACAGCCTGAAGTTGCATCCAGGGAAGTTTAGGTTGGATATCAGGAACAATTTCTGTACTGAAAGGGCTGTCAGATACTGGCACAGGCTGCCCAGGGAGGGGGATGAGACACCATCCCTGGAGAGGTTCAAAAGAAGAGTAGATGTGCTTAGTGACACAGTCTAGTGTTGGACCTAGTAGAAATGAACAGATGGTTGGACTCAGTGGTCTTGAAGGTCTTTTCCAACCAAAACCATTCTATGATTCTATTGCTGGGTCTTTCCAGTCCGTAGCACTGACTGGTTTCCCAGAGCACAGTGCCACAGACACGCAGGAGGCGAGACGCGGGCTCTCCAGCTCCGCACCCTCCTGCCCTGGGTGGCTCCGAACCGGGAGCACTCAGCAGAAGGCACAAGCTAAAACCTTTTCCATTCTATGATCACATGGATCAAAATAACTGCACTGCTGCTTTCTCAGAGCAAGGAATGCATTGACTGCTCTCAAGGCTGTCTGGTTTCCAGCTGGATGAAGTACATCCTCACGCTGGATCAACGCAGGGAGTGTCCGTAACTGACACAGGAGGAAAAAACAAACACAGAATTCATGTTTTTCTTTCCATGCTTCATATCAAATATTTACTTTACTGGCTTCACCTCCTTTGCTGCTTCAGTGGCAGTACTCCATGTTTTAATTGCTTCTAAAATTTCTAGTTTGCTTCTACTTACTGTACCCAAGCTCACCAACAAAACCCCTCTCTGCACAACGTCTGAATGTTTTCTTGGGCTCAAAGGGTTATTTCTGCATTACAGGGGTGGAAATGAACAGCGTTTTAGGACACTCCTGCAAATATGCTTCATACCTATTGTGGGCTTAGCATTAAAATTTGACAAGTCTTATTTCCAAGAGGTCTGAAATGCTGTGATGGGAAATGAGACTGAATTCCCAGGTGGTCCTGGCTCATCTGCATCGCTCCCGGAGATCTCCTCAATTGACACCTTGAAAAATGATGATGATCTGCTACAACCTGGCTTAATTAATTGAACTGTTCATCCTCTCTCCTCCCCCGTATTAACACACCTGATGTGCAGAATCACTAAGCAGAGTAATTACAGTGCTGAACGCAGGGACACTGGCTGTAGGAAAATGCAAGAGAAGGATTTTTGTTAAAAATAACCATCAGCCATAGGTGAGAACTCTGGATAAATTTAACATGTAAATGCCACCTTTGCTGTTTCTAATAAGCCTTTCAGTATAAATTCTCTATAAAACAGAGCAGGTATGCTTCTGCCATGTTCTCAAAGACATTCCCCCATCTCCTTGTTCAGGACTCTGACTTTTTAGGGATGTGTTTATCTGTATAGAGGTTCTTTATTATAACTTGTGCGATCAATGGCCTTGAGACTGGAGGCTGCAGCAGGACGGTGAGCTAGGCCTACGAGCTAGGCCTGCGCTCCTTCCTGGGAAAACACTTCTCCTGAGAGAGGGTAAAGATACATCTTTGAAAATAATTTTCATAAGCAGCAAGTCCAAATCTTGCTATGGACCTTGAGCTTTTAATCTCCTATTCTTTAATTTGATATAAATAAGACTTATTTCAAAAGAAATCAGGACACACAATGTCATTACCCCCAGGACCTCTCTCCAGAAATTCTCACAAATTCACTGATAGCTTTATATTTTAGTCAGCATAAGAGTTCAGATACGTCTCCCAGAAAGCTTATTTCAGATAAATAAGCAAATAGCGATAATAAACCTCCCATCTTTTTTGATATTGCCAGCATGGGGGGATGTACAGAGCCACCACAACTCTCCCTGGGCAGCACAGCGCATTGCATGCTGCCTCTGCAAGAAAGTTGGCTCTACCTTCCACACAACCCTCAGTGCCCAGCCAAAATAACCCAACCCAGAAGGAGAATTCATAAGAAAAAAATATATATATATATAGAGAGAGATGATAGATAGATAGATAGAACTTTTTTGTATATTTATATTTTTATATATATATATAAGAACACCCTCCTCTCTGCAGTTAATCATCTGACTTAAGTCTTTCCATTATCTGTAAGGCATTATTTCCTGCTTGCTGGTATTAAAATTATTTGATGGGGCAAGCAATAAAGCTCATGTTTGAAAATTAATACCTTTCATAATGTACACTGTGTATATACCTTTGCATAAGGAAGTGAATTAAAAGATGGTCATTTTATCCCAATAATGTGCTTTATAATCTACAGTGGTAAATTCAGTGGCATTGGAGAGTGCAATTTGGACTGGGATTTTTTGTTTTGCAAGGCAAATCTGTGCAAAACTTGGTACCTAATTATGGGGTCAGACATATATTACAATCATTTTTCCATGAATTCTGAAAAGACAATCTGTCTCCCTTTCTTCAAGCTAAAACAGAGCACCACATGAGTGGGGGGTCAAGGAGATGGTGGGAGGTAGTGGGCTCACACCACCCAAACCCTTCTTGCAGAAGATTTTCAAGGTAGGAAGAAAGTGTCTTGTTTTCTTGTGCCTTTAAGATTGCTTTTCACCATCTACCACATTGCAGAACAAGAGTATATTTTTCTTAATAATCTGAGTTTGTCACATGCCTGGAATAAATGGAAAGTCTCTTGCAAAGAAATATCCTACTTTTTGTAATTTAAAACATCCTACATTTTGTAAATTAAAGCCATGTAGCAACCACAGCTGCCATTTCAAATATTTACCTAGAAGTGTGAGAGCTGCTGACTGAAGACTGCAATTTCCCATGGTAACAACCAGTTTGACTTGTCTTAATGCAACCCCTTAATAACAATTAAGGGCAAGCAAACCCATTCCTTCCTGTTTGCTACTCAGAACCTTCAAAGGAATTGATTTTTTTTAATTTAGTTTTAAGTGCTAAGCTACAATCCTTCATTTGGGAACTTCTCAATAATAAGGGGTGAAGACTTCATCAGTAATGGGAGCTGAGCAGCTTGGCTGGCTAGGGCATCCTGCAGTCCGAACCGCTGGCTGATGCTGAAGTGCAAAGTACCCAGTGCTCTTCTCTGCGCTCAGATTTTGAATATTTTAAACTAAAGCTTTAAAAATTAAAGAGAGACAGGCATCTACCCTGTGATGCCACAGCAAATCATTGGCAATTCTGCAATATTTAGCTTGGAAAAAGAAAAATAAAGAAAAAACAATAGTTCGTCCTGCCGTATTAGGATTACAGAACTCAGGGATCTTTAGAAAGCATTTATATTTATTTCATTTTCTGAAACACCTGTGTACTGATGGGAATCATAAAATTCTAAATGAGGTTGAATGCTGGAAGAAGCTGTAGCCACCCAATGAGCTGGGGCAGCCGAACCCATGTGCGTCCCCAACATGTTTGGATACAGCACAGAGTGCTGCTCTGGATGGGGCACAGGGAACGCTGCAGAGGCAGTTTTCCTCAGCCCATATGATCAGACGCACACTCCTCATCATCCAAGGAGGATCAAAAGCTCAAGTCCTTGAAAGATGCTGAGGTATTTCCTTTTACAATCTGCAATCAGTAGGAATCTAACCACTGTCAGAGGTCTGGGGCCAAGTGATCCAGCCAAGTTCAGCGCAGGGTGTAGGTAAGAAAGATGACGCCTCCTAAACACAAAGCTCCTAAACCCAAAGCTCCTAAACCCTTTGGGCCTTGCTTGTCCCCATCATAATGAAAAGCATTGATTTTTCACGTGGCAGCTTCTGCAAGTGAAGTGCAGCTGTGGCACCTGTTGTACAAACAGATTTACTGTGCATAAAGAAAACCAAATAAACACCATTGAGGCCTCAATCCAGAGCTTGATGCTTTCTGCAGAGGTACTTTTCTCTCCAGGCAGGTTGAATCTGGACTTGGCATTAAGCTACAAAATATAACATCCAGGAAAAGTTCAAGCAGACATCTCGTTACTGCCTCAGGATATGGACTTTATGATCCTTGCAACGGTTTGCAGTTTATAAAATCCAAATTAACATTCCAGTATGTAAAAGCCTGGAATCATAACCTGAGAGAGCTTTGAGTGCCTGGAAGTGTCCCGCTTTGAATTCAGCACCTTTCTCTAGAGCTGGGCGTGCTGGAGCCACAGTTTAGCTTGTTAATTATGTTGTGCAAGGACCACTACGCTGTACTCCTAGTGAATGATTTATTAACTCCAGCGATATAAAATCTCCTCTGTAGTGTTGGCACACCAAAGACAAAAGAGGTAATTACTGAGCCCAAAGCACTTTAACTTCATTTATACTCTGTACGCTGTGAGCACCATCGCAGTGCCCTCAATCACTCCACTGTTATTCAGTCCTCAGCCACATTTTGGCTGTGAGATGTTCAGCATCATCCTTTGCTTACAGCTGTTTTAGGGCAAAACACCATGCAACAGATGATGTGTGCGAGGGGGATATGCCATACCTTCACTGACGTGCTATTACAGAAGAATTCATTGCTGTTTCAAGCTCAAACCCCAGTTCTTATGACTGTTATCTCTTCCTGTGACTGTAGGACATGAGTTAGAGTATCAAGTCTGCTTAGGAACGTCATTCAATTCTGTATATAATGAATTTAGCAGTGTTCCTAACATTCATGTCATTTTTTTTTTACTCTTTTCAGCTCTGGAACATCTTGATGTGCCTGAATTGAATATGAAAGAATAGCTTCTAGATAACCTGCATTTACTTAAATTTCTGTGTCTCAGTTTCCCAAGATGTTTCATTTTATTGTCTGGCACCTCTCCTGAGAGAATAGATAAAACATTAACTTGTGGGGGAACAAAAGACCCAACGGCAGGATGCGTCAGGAGAAATATCTGACGTGTGATTGCCCATCAAAGGAACTCTTGTTTGAGCTGGGCTGTGTGTACATCACTCACCTGGAGTCTGCATCTCTTTCAAACTCATTCTGTGCTGCATCTACGATTATGTGTTGCATCCAGGGAAGTTTAGGTTGGATATCAGGAACAATTTCTGTACTGAAACGGTTGTGGGATATTGGCACAGGATGTCCAGGGAGGCGGGTGAGTCACCATCCCTGGACAGGTTTTAAAGAAGAGTAGATGTTATGCTTGGTGATGTGGTCTAGTGTTGGACCTAGTAGGGCTGGATAGATGGTTGGGCTTGATGATCTTGAAGGTCTTCTCCAACAGAAACCATTCTATGATTCCATTCTCTTCCAAACTGGTATGAAAAGACAAAAGTAAAAGACCTAAAAGTAAAAAGAAAGTGGTAACTTTAAGGTGAGTCGTAAACATTGTCAGGAGCATCAGAGTGAGTGCTGCTGCTGTAGCAGACATGAGTCAGAGGGAAAGGCAGAGTGAGAGGCTCTGGCATGGCCAGGGGATCCTTCCCTGCTCCAGGAGCTTAGAAACTGAGCTGAAAAGTCTCACAAGAACGAGCATGATAGTTGGCACAGCAACTTCCCAAGTTGTTTATTATTTATATGACCTTACACAGGTTAACCCCCTTGTGTTGGGCATGTACAAATATAGAGCTGGAACAATGGGCCCTGTGCTTACATTAGATCATGTAAGAGATAGGGAAATGATTGAGAGCAAATGGCATCGTGGCTGACAAGGCTGAGCCTACCACAAACCTCGACTTCTTCCTGCAGCAGACAGAGTTTCCCAGACACATTTTCTCAGTGTCTTGAGGCTGTCCCCTAAAATTTAATATTGATTCAATATTATCTGGGCTTCTTGGGTGGGGGTGGGGGAATGAATATGCATTTTCCTAAGCCTATGTGGTTTTAAATAGCAGGGTAATTTTAATGGTCTGCAGATAAGAGGAATGAACATTCAACAGCTAATACATTGTTTAGACAAGCAGAGCATGCATCAAGATATACTGTTTACCATCACCTCGGCTGACCCTCTTTGTTTATTCATCAATAGTAGTCATTTGGGAGAGTTTCAACCTGGCACAGCTCTGCCCCGGACTCAGCAGGTTACTTTCCCATCATGTATAACATGCTGTAGTGAAGTTAATTAGACGTAAGTAGGGTTTTTTTTTTCTTTTTTCTTTTTTTTTTTCCTAGAGAACATAATTTGTTGCTTGGTGAGCTGTGTACATTGTTCTGGATGCAATAAACATCGAGGGAGGTGTTGAAATCTGGTAGAAAGAAGGAAATAGGTGTAAAAAGGAGGGACAATGAGAGCAAGCTTCCTGAGATTAAAAGATAAGCTGCTTTGAAGAAGACAGAGTGCCTTTTTTTGCCCAATGGGGCTACATCAACAGCTATGGCAGGAGAGCACTGTGAGGTGTGTGTTTTATTCACAATAGGCAGAGTGAAAATCTATCCTGATGAGTTTGGCTATGTGATGCTGGAAACCCACCCCAGTACAGCATCAGCCTCCTGGTTTGCCTTTCTTCTCCTCAAAGAATTAAGAGAAATACTTTATTATTATATCTGGTATCTTTGAGTGTGTTTCGGTGACCCACCTGAGCACCGTGCCACACAGTACCTGACTGGAGGCAAGCTGAGCAGGAAATTCAGACAACAGAAATAAAAGAGCACTTGGAACACACTGAACTTTGGGGGAAAAGTCTGTGAGAGCTCTTTAAATATTGCAGAGCCACGTCACTTTGTATCAGCTGAGTCTGGTCCTTACGCTTCGCAATGACCAAGGATGCAACGGCTGCATCCTGCTCTGGAAATTCAGAACTCGACTTCCAGGCTGCGTTACTGGCCATTAATTTCTTTTCCAATGTGAACCCAGTCACATGAAGCTATATTACAATGTTACTTGGGAGCAGCAAATTGGTTCTATTAATCTTATTTACCCGAGCTGTTTTGAATTTGAGATTGTAAGAACTGTATTGTATTAGAAGAGGTCACCTCGACCCAATCAATACTAATCAGCTCCAAGGCTTTTGGAGAACAGAATGGCACGCTGTACTCTTTGGGAAGTCTTCTCTATTCACTCATGTCTCTGTTTCTCTTCTGCTTTTCAATAGGATAAGGATCTGCACAGGGTGGGTAAACTCTACCTGTATTTGTAGGTTAAATTCCAACACAACTAGTGCAAAAGAAAAGAAAATGATGGGCTGCGTTGGCAAAGGCACCCTAGTAATTAGTTCGTAGCTTAGCAGATATTAAACATTGTATTAATGAGAAGCAGAACTTCTGCTACCTTCATGTCGCATTTATCAATCAAAGCTGTCCATAGAATTATATTTTTCCTCCTCATCAAACTCCAATCTGTTTGTTTCCCCTGTTTTGGTTTTTTTTTTCTAGTCTGCATTGAATTGGGACTGCATAAACCCTCAAGGTGATGGGCTACCAATATTACTCAGTGCATTATTACAACAGAAGGCAAAAGTACCTAATGAGTACGTCCTGTCCTGTGAGGTCTTGCAGCCAGTATTTATTGTTCAAAGCCTTTGTCATTTTATCCACTCAGAAAATAAAGTTCCCCAGTGCCCTTCCAAAAACATGCTCCCTAGCTTGCTTTCACTTAAGCAGTTTTAATGTCTGTACACCTCTGCAGATACTGCCCACTTAATTATGCGGCATTTGGAATGACAGCTCCCTGGCATCCTGACACAGGATTATTAATAATGCTCTCCAGGAAAGCAGAACCAATTGAAAACAGTTTTTTTAAAAATATATATGGCAGATTCCCTGCCTCTCCTCTCCTGCTACTCCCCAGCAAGGCAGTCAGGACCCCTTTATACAAAATACAGTTGCATAAATCATTCAGAGAATAGGTCTAAGAGCAGGACTTGCCAACCAGAGACTGCTGGCACGTGAGCAACCTGCAGACCTCCCTCCTCAGCATGATCTCTGCTGCAGTGTTTGCTCTTCCAGTGACTGCAGGGTTAAAATAGAGGTGGACACTCCATTTCCAAGGGGCTCCTGGGCCATGAAATCTGTAAGGGTGACCAGAAAGATCACAGAAGCATTTGCAGCACTTGATGAACCTTCAAACCCCTTGCAGAATGTTGCCAGCTGTTTGCTGGGCTGTATTGAGGGTATCTTGGTAGCCCCTGAATCCCATACACCACCATGTAAACATCACAAACTGGTGGGGGCTGGCAGGGACCTCTGGAGACCACCCAGTCCCACCCCTGCCAGAGCAGCATCCCCTCAAGCAGGTCCAGGCTCATGGGGTTTGAACATCTCCAGAGATGGAGACTCCCCAAGCTCTCTGGGCAGCCTGGCCCAGCGCTCTGCCACCCTCCCAGCAAAGAAGTTCCTCCTCAGGGTTAGGTGGGACTTCCTCTGCTCCAGTTTGTGCCCATGGCCCCTTGTCCTGTCCCTGGGCAGCACCGAACGCAGGCTGAGCCGTCCTCCTGAGCCCACCCCTCAAGGGTTTTAGCTACCTACAAATGTGGAGCAAGCAGCTTCCTTGCTCCTTATGAACTGGGAAAAGTCCTTCAAACCTTTGATGTCCACTAAGGCTGTGAAAACCCCAGAGGCAGACCAAAAGGCAGTTCCCTGCTACACCATAATCACCCCCTTCTCCCAGCCATGGGGAGGGAGAAATGACCCCAGTGCTGTGGGTACGGGGTGCTTACTCCAGGCTCAGCGCTGGGGGTTTGGCATCCCCAAAACACAGGTACCTCCTGCTGAGCCTCACACGGGAGAGCTGTGAGTTTCACAGCCAGCCTTAACAGCAGCACCTCCTTCTTTCCATGGGAATTTATTGCTCGAGCTGCTGATTCCAACCGTGGGTTTGGGGGCTGCTGTCTCCCCCCACTGCGAGTAAGATTAGCACGTAGAAATGAAATCCTCCTGCGTTTCTGTTGCTTGCTGGCAGACATGTCTGGAAGTGTTTTACTTGGAAGTATTCAGAGAACATATTGGAAAACCAGCGAACATAAGGAAAAGTCTCCTCTCCCCAACAGATTTTCCTGTTCCATCCCACTGGAGAGCCAGGGCTATAAATGGCTGCAGACATCCCCTGCCTTCGGCAGCGATGCCATGGAGGGATGAATAGCGCTCGGGTTTCCTGTAAGATAGAGTGCCAGAGGAGCTCTTTGCTGTGATATTCATAAAGAAACAGCCTCTCTGCTCTGAATCTTTAACACTCGTATTAAAAAATAAAACCCAATTATTCATTTTTAATGGGTTTCTTAAAAATAATATTAAAAAATATATATTCTTTCTGCTGTGTAAAGCAGAAACCAACTCCAACATTCAGCTCCCCACCCCCACCGACTGGAGCAATTTAATAAAAATATTGTAAAAGAGGAATTGCCATTACCCCTCATTGCTTGGCTTGTGCGGGTTTTATTCCAAATTGCAACATACATTGGCAGTGTTCTTCCCACACTGATACCTCCTGCTCCCTGGGTAAGTGTTTCCTTAGCTGGAGCACTGGCTTGGTGGGAAGGGAGGAATGGGTTTAATAAGGACATCTGAGGCAGAGATTTATTTCTTCCCCCGTTCCTGTACTGTGGCTGGAGGCACCACTCTGCTAATTCCAGGATGAGGGTTTTAAACTACTCCCAGCACCTTTTCTTGCTGCATTATGCAGCTCAAGCCTGTAAGATATTTCAACATCAACTCACTTTATTTTATAGCCAAGCGAAACCCTACACAATCGAAACAAGGTTATGGTAATAATGAAATAAAATAAAAACGCAAAAGCTAATTTAGAAACCCTCTTGCTACATAACACCAGGAAGCTGGACCAGAAAGGTCAGAGTGAGTATGCTGGTAAAAGGAAGATGTTGCTGGGGACATGAGGCAGAGCAGCCCCTAAAGTTGTGAGTGATGTCCTTGCTCCTTCAGTGGCGGCTTTCCCTGGCACAACCCTATGCAAGAGACACACAACTGGCCACAGAATCTAAAACCATGGATGTTTGGTTTATGTTTATAAACCTTCATGAAGTATAAAAGAACCCAAAAAGTAGAACAAACTCACTCCACCATCAATAGGCTGTTGCATACAAGGTTATACCCACCTGTCCTTAGATGTTAGGGTACATCTCAACGGTGTTTAAACCCCAGGAGAAGATAATTCACTGCTGAAATATCCAAACCAGTTGAACCAGTCCCACCACACAGGCAGGACACGTTGTTTTAGCTAACTGGTTGCTATGCTTTGACCACCAGCAGCATCACCTTCTCTCAAAGCATGCTCATTAAACAAAGAATAGCAGTTAATTATCTGTAGCCTCATGGCATTTTAGGGCGAGGAACCATGTGATACCTAAAATACCATGAGACTACAAGATAGGCCTACAGATCAGCCTTTTTAACTTCCTTTCTTGTTTTGTTTTTTTTTTTCTGAGGGGGGAAATAAAAAAAAGGAACAAAAGCCTTGTAAGAGTTTGTAGAGAAACTCAGTTAGATGCTGGTTGAAATCCGGATCCATAATGCAAATGTTTTTTGCCAAATCCCACAAGAAATGTTGAGTGATGGCAGAGAGGCTCCTCTTATAATGTAGATGTGCCCTTTCGGTTTAGATTTTGAATGTCAAGCTTGATTCATGACTGACTCAAGGTGGGTTTTTAACCATGTTGGGTATGTGTCTGTGTGTGGAAAGTACCAGTTACAGAGTTCCTTAAATTTTCTGGACAAAGGTGACAGGTCCCTCGCTGAGCACAGGGCAGCTGGGAGATCCAACAGACCCACCTCAAAAATCGGCTGTGAAGCATCCCTTCAGCCTCCTGTTCTACATCAACAACATTGAAACACTTTCCTCCTCTGCTCACCTTTACTAGGATGTGTGGTTTCACTGGTAGAGAGGACAACGAGCCACATCCTCCAGGAGAGCAGAGGGGAGGTGGGCACAGTACCCACGTTCCCATTCACAGACCACAAAGGGGCTGGAGCAGGCTCTACCCCACAGTGATGCCTGGAATCTGTGAGTTTATAGTAATCCTTAGAAAATTATGCAGCAGTTTCCAGGCAAACCCTGCAGCTGATGTTCCGTGCTGCTGTCACATGAAAAATAGTTTGAACTTCTTTTTTTCCTTTTCCTTTTCAGCAGAATAATCAGTTTCTTCAAACTTGAGAAGGAACTGGTGCCATGGAGAGGTGGGAAGGGAGGGATGTGGGAGCTGGGGGAACAGGAAGACAGCATTAATTACACAGAGCCTGACAGGTAGAGGAGAAAATTTTGCACTTTTCAAAAGGAGAAGAATTAAGAGATGATTGAGAGCGGGGAAAACTAGTAATTTCTCTGAGCTGTTTAAATAGTTTGTCAACCCCTTAATGGAGCTCCGTGTGCTAGAAAGAAATGGAAAACAATCAAAGCAGCAGCCTGTAAATACCCAGATTAGCATTTTTCAGAACATTTGCAAAGTTTTGGGTATGGGGAATGTTTTGTGCCTTGTGGCTTTGAGTGCTTGTGTGGAAACATAATAAACTGACAAGATTCAGAGGCAGCTTCGCTGGCCTCGCTGCTTTATCATCTGCATACATCGAGCTCTCAGCGAGACAGACAAGGGCTCTCTCTCTGGTGTTGTCTGTGGCAATTTGTAACATTAAAACTCAGTAGGTTTAGTGGTGTGGAGTTTAGTAGTCACATGTAGTACATACTACATACCTCAGATATGATTGGGCAAAAGAAACACAGAGCTCAGCTGTGTTAAGTGATGAGCAGAGGGGTTTCTGTCCCCCTCGGTGGAAGCTGACAGGACTGTTTGAGTTTCAATCACAAGAATTACTCGGCTCCAAATTTTGAACTTTTTTTTTTCCTAAAGGAGAAAAACGGTCTTTACACTCTTCTTTCTGCAAGTTGAACCTGTGCAGCAAAGAACAACACTGAAATATTGTGTCACTGGCGACCCACACAAACCGGATCACGTATGATTCTCTTCATAACAAGCCAATTTCATGGAAAAAAAATTACTGACACGGAGAGAAAGAACAGTTCCTCCAGGTCAGGAAAGGAACTCCTCTGACAGCTATTAAAGTACAGTCTATAGGCAGTTGGGAGTGATTAACTTTTCTTTTGTAAGGGGGTTGCTTCAAAAAGTCATTAGAAGGGCTTCTGAAACTTGACAGTTTTCTTCTGGTATATAGAGAGGGAAATAAGAAAGGCTAAAGTGCCAAAGGATGTAGGGTGAGAGAGGCTCTGCCAGCCCCGTCCACGTGGGAGGTGGAGGAACTGTTAGATCCTCACCAAGAAAGAAGAGCAAATAACACAAGGACAACACAAAGGGCAAAGAAGCAGTCAGTGCCCGACCTGCCTCTGTCTTCGTACATCAGATACCTGTGACCTGGTATCCACTGCCTCAGCATCCCCAGAGAAACCAGAGGTCAGAGATGGCTTAGGGAAATGCAAAATGTTCCACTCAGCAGGGCATGGCAGAACTCGTCCTGGGAAACTTCAGAGCCATTAGTAATTGTCTGTAACATCCTGTGGAATGGGTGAGAACCCAGAAGAATGAGGAGGAGTGGTGAGAAACCCAGGGCAAGGTTTTGATACTTTGATACGCAGGAAAATACTAGGAGGGATGATTTAAAATATCCCATTGTAAGATCCAGAAAACAAAGTAAGACAAGACAGACAGAACAAAAAAGCCAGAACATGCTTCTGGTCAAGATTGAGGCAAAGAAACCCAGCCCCTACTTAGATAACTGTAAAATGGTGAGAAATGAAATGGGATAAAAACAACATCCAGTAAGGTGCCAAAGAGCATACTGGGAGGAGGAGAGGAAAGGCACAACAAGGACCACCAAGCTGAGCACTGCAGCGGGCTCCTGAGGAGGAGACAGATTCACACTGTGAACAGAAAGCACTGCCAGGAAATCCAAATCACAGCATCTTCCCAACCAGCACTCCTGCCCCATAGCAACCCACCACTTTAGTACCAGTTTCTCCAGTAATCCCACCTGACTGGGGCTCTCAGAAGGCTGCCACCTGTGATGCACTTTGCAGCAGATAACAGGTAATCTCTGCAGGAGACTAGGAGAGAAGTTTGGGGTGCCAAAATAATTACTTAACCCTTTCAGAGACACATTCTCTCTGGGATTTAATTGTGCATCTGTTAATCCCCTTAATTGCCTACATCAAAAGATATTATTGAGTATACACAGGTAAGAGACACCTTTTAAACACAAGTAAAACCTCCATAGAAATAATTTCCAACTACAAAGCTGCACAACCAGATCTATTCAACTCTTTGCCTTAGAGTATTTGCCTCGAGGAGTTCCTGGCTGTTATCAGAGGTATCACATTCACTCACAGCAGCAAGCACTCCACAACTGCCCCTACAACTAGGATGAAGTTGGAAGGGAGGGGGTGTGATTAAGAGAGCTGAGCAGCGCACACATCACCAGTGGCCTGCAGTTGTCTGTTGGAGAGCCCAGAAGTTAGAAAGGTATCGGAATCCAGGGAAATGCACAAAGAATGGAAGACAGGAGACAGACAAAAGAGGGTGAAAGGGTGCAAAGGGAACTGGAAACTGATTTTAGATGTCAAAAAAATTTAGAGTCAAAGGAAAAGAGGCCCACGGCTGGAAACACTGTGCCCTCATGTATCAGGGAAAGGTTAAGCACAAGAAAGGGCTGCATCTTTTTCAACCACGTACTTTGATTTTAAAATACTGTATGCCCAAACTAAGCTGGTTTGTGAGAAAGCTGCAATAAAACACTTCCCAAACTGATGGAATGTGAAGCTGAAAAAATACTTTTCATTTCGAAACGTAAAGAAAAGGGTTAAAATTCAAACTTGATACAAATCAAAGTGCTTTGAAATAACCAGAAACGTAGTGAATGACTTGCAGAAAAAGCACTGATAAAGAAAGAAAACCACTCACCTCATTGCAGGAGTGGGGAGTTTCTGAAGTGTTTTGCAGGACAGGAAAACAATTTCACTCACAGGATCCTGAGGGAACCTAGAAGCAAACTGGAGATTCAATTTATAAGAGCAAGAAAAGAACCCATTGCCATGTTACCTTTGGCTATGAAAGATAGAAATGAAAATCCAGCCAGGCTCAGAACAGCAGCAGCCAGGCTCGCTTCCACGTGCCATGACGGACATGCAGAGTGCTTCATTAAGTTTCTCCTGCCATTCAAAGCCCTGTGCTGCCAGGGGTCAGGAACAGGTAAATGCCAAGGTACAAGCCAGAGCGTATGGCTATGAAATACTGTGGCAAATTAAACTCACAGCAAGGGCTGCGGGTGCTGGGAGACAGGTGAGTGGCTGCAGTGTGGGCTCACAGCTCCTCTTCTGCCTAAAAATTACAGTTTCAACTACTTTTGTAGCAAAATAGTGAGAAAGTGATGAGGGGTTTTACCTTGGTTATTCTGAGAAATGAGAAGGTATCACAGCAAATATCCATACAGGCAAAGACTGGAGAGAGAGTTATTGCTGGTATTTCGGGAAATGGAGCTGCTAAATGATTGAGAGTGGGGAAGGGCTATAAAAAGCATCTCAGGGATCGTGCAAGAAGCCCAGCACCTTCTCCCTGAACAGTTTTAACCTAATAGCTTAGTTCCACCCTATTTTGAAAGAGTCTTTAAAAAAACTTGAAGCAGGATATTGTTACGGTGAAAGCGATGTCCCATCTTGCTGCTCCAGTTCATTTGCACACAGGGGATGGTCACGTTTCATGTGATAAATTTGGGAAGAACCCTTTAGCTCTGTTGTATTTATCTCACTCTGTACTGCCTAAATAAGGTCCAAGGGACATCCACTCTGCTTTAGTCCCAGCCTGATTCAGACCTGTCAGCCTTCTGTTTCAGCCAGAAAGATGGACCAGATTAGGTACCAGCTGTGAAAAGGTTGGAGGGTGACATGCATGGCAACAGCAATGCATTTTAAAAAACATAATCAAAGGGGATGGTGCTTCAGCAGGGACAGGGAGGGGATTGTCCCTCTCTGCTCTGCCCTGGGGAGGCCCCAGCTGGAGTCCTGTGTCCAGAGCTGGGGCCCCAATACAAGAAAGATTTGGAACTGTTGGAGAGGGGTTGGAGGAGCCACGGAGATGCTCAGAGGGCTGGAGCAGCTCCCCTCTGGAGAGAGGCTGAGGGAGCTGGGCTGGGTCAGCCTGGAGAAGAGAAGGCTGTGGGGGGACCTCATTGCAGCCTGCCAGTCCCTGAAGGGAGCAGAGGAACAGGAGGGGAATCAGCTTGTTCAAGGGCAGAGACTGGCAGGACAAGGGGGATGGAGTGAAGCTGAAGGAGGGAAGGGTTAGAGGAGATATGAGGGGGAAGTTCTTTACAGAGAGAGTGGTGAGGGGCTGGCACAGGCTGCCCAGAGAGGGGGTGGGTGCCCCATCCCTGGGGGTGTTCAAGGCCAGGTTGGCTGGGGCCCTGGACAACCTTGTGTAGCTTCAGGCCTGGAGGTTGGTGTCCCTGCCTGTGGCAGGGGAGTTGGAGCTCTGTGACCCTTGGGGTCCCTTCCAACCCAGACTACTCTGTGATTCTATGATTCAAGCCTTCCAGCACTCCTACTTGTTTCTTTGGAAGAATCTGGCAGAAGCATCTCTGGACCCTAAGGTGGCTGGAGCTATCCTTCCCATCTGATCTCAGCGTTTCATCCAAACATCTTGCAGCAGGTTTTACTGCTGCCCCACTTCCTTTTGCCCCTGTTTGCATTTTGTTTTATATAAATTATCTTCTTGACTCTGGGCTAGCAACTTTGCTTTGCTTGCAACTCCTTCTCCTTTGTCCTTATTTCGTGGTTTCTATCAAATCAGTATGCAAGTGCCTTTTGTCATGCTAAAGGATTACCTGTAAACAGAAGAGAAACAGAAAAGCTCTTGTCTGCTGCACAGATTTATCATGTACTGGTAGCATATTTGGCATTCAAAAGAGATCATATAAACTCTGAAAAATGGTAATTAAATACAGCTTGGAAATGTTCTAAGGAATCCTAGTTTTCATGTGGTAAAGGATGGGAGAAAATTTAATCAGAGAGGAAAAATGTGACCAAAGTGAGTGACCATCGTGGTTTCTTACAGAAGAGATGGATGAGATTGGGACAAATAACACATATGGAAAGGGACAGAAGTAGTGTGTATTTAAGCATTCACTTGCTGGTGTTCTCCATGAGATCATTTTAATTGTGTTAATATTTATTGCTGGTGAAGACAAAAAGCGGAACCTGTTGAGCGAGACCTGAGGGACAGGTGTCTGCTCTGCTAACTCCAGGCCCCAGCAGCTCCACAGGGCTGTCACCCTGGGAACAAACCCTTCCCATGGGACACACTGCACCCTTCCCTTCTGCGAGGAAGAATTCAGGGAGGAACTGGGCATGCAGACGCTGCTGCAACTCATAGTTGTGCTTAAGGTAAGAGGCATCCCAAGAATCATGAGTTCTTTCCCTCTTCCATCAACTAATTGCAGGTATTTGAGTTGTGTTTGTGGTTGAAGCTAAGCACCTTTCCAAGTTTTTTCTTCACAATAAAGAAATATATGTTTTTCTTAGATGGATAGCAACATTCTTTGACTGACTAAGCTGCAGGAACAGTGGCACAAACAAAAAGCAACTGTAGGCCTTATTTTACCCACCTTGTCAGTATGAAGAGATTACCAGCATTCAGAGAAAAAAACCCACCCAAATCAGTTCATAAGGAGGCAAATTCAATCAGATTAAGATGATTTTTAAACTGAATGAAGGTTTGGAGAGATCTACACCTCAGTAATCCAACACAGTTATATTCTATGAGCACAGTATGTTCAGCACCACTATTAGAATAAAACATTCTTGTGAAAAATATTCCAGTGTGTGCAGCTCCCAGGTAACACCAGGGGTGAAGGGAGTTGCTATATTTGTCTATTCCAGTCTTAATCTATCGAAACAAATAGCTATTTAAAAGAAATTTAAGGGAAAATGTGGAATTTACCCCCACACGACTTGAATCCCATGACTGAGCGTGTCTTGTACGCCATGCACAAAGTGATAAGGCTTACATAAATGCCCTACATCATCCAAGTAGTCACTTTCTGATCTTCAAAATCCAACAGAATTATTTATAGTTTTGTATGAAATATTCATGGAAAAGTGTCCATTGCCTGAAATTTCTCCTAAGGAGTAATTTAACTTGGGTTTTTGCATTTCTTACTATCAGAATAATTTAGGTCAGGCAAGAGCCAGCAATATCATTTGTCTAAATGATAAAAAACCCTGTGACAAGTATTACAACGTCTTTAGATTTTTAGCAGGTATTTTGTAAAAAAAGCACGACATACAATGGGCTAAACCCAAGCCAGCTGAAGTCAATAGTAGTATTTCCATTTATCCTCTCCTGGATGAAGCCTTTCGAGCTATCTTTTTAATCACAACAGCCAGCTCAGTAATTTCCTCCATACCCAGTGCCACTGTTCCACGACATCATATTGTTCAGTAGCAAGTATGCCTTCCCTAGGGCCAGCAATAAACCAAATAAATCCTGCCACATCCCCCTCCCAGTGCCTGCAGCACACAGTCAAATTCCCTTTTGGTTTGAAACTCCTAGAATAATGAATTCAAAGGCACAGAAACATGACCAGGCTGAATGCAGTGAGCACTGTAAGTGAAAATACGTGGTGTAATCTCAAGCGTTGTTGAACATGGGCCAAATGATGTAATCATTATGCCAGCATGTTTTACACCACTTTCAATTAGATTTCCCGGCTAAATAAAGATTTCTTTTATTCCTCCCCCCATCTTTAATATTTAATAGCTTTATTTCTGAATAATGGAATCGCCTTTAACTCCATACAATAATAAATATGGAAAGACCTAAAGCAACACATGGCAGGCAGCACAGAAGTCCAAAACAATAAATAGCTAGATATGTGTGAATGCAAGGAACATATACATATATTTATGCATGCATGCCTTAAAAGCAAGAATTTTCTCCAGAAGGTTTTTCAACCACTCTTTTCACTTAAAGTAGTTGTGGTTTTATGACCACCAGATGTCATAAAAACATTTACATTCCCGCTAGCAAGCAGGAGCTGTTCCCATCCCCTTTCTCCATGCAAGCTCTGCTTTGCCCCTGCTTTCTTTCTGGCCAAGGAAACCTTTGG
The DNA here is from genome assembly GCA_027925045.1 of Hypotaenidia okinawae. Taxonomy (NCBI): domain Eukaryota; kingdom Metazoa; phylum Chordata; class Aves; order Gruiformes; family Rallidae; genus Hypotaenidia; species Hypotaenidia okinawae. The sequence goes on along the minus strand of BSDF01000011.1, from coordinate 22,133,469 downwards.
AGCTAATTGAATGTCATTCAGCCTGGTGAGGTGTCTGGTGAAGAAATAAATGGAAATGTCTATAAACACCTGAAGCTTGCCAACCACCAGCTGTCCCCAGAAAGCCTGGGGCTGGGGGTGATGGTAGAAGCCTGAAGCCTGATCCTTCTCTGACATTGTTTTGCCCGGCACATCTCAGTGCTGGTTTTTGTCCCCTTGAGCTCCCCAGTTCTTGGCTGTCCTTGAGATAAGGCTGTCTGCCTGTGAGAGCCCAGCCACCAAAAACACATCCGTCAGCTCCACTCACTTATTGTTCTGTGATAGGACAAGGAGCAGTGAAGGAGGGCAGCTGGGGAGGGGCTGGGAGGCAGAAATCCTTCCTGGGGAGGGGGAGGCCCTGGCACAGGGTGCCCAGAGAAGCTGGGGCTGCCCTGGATCCCTGGCAGGGCTCAAGGCTGGGTTGGATGGGGCTTGGGGCACCCTGGGCTGGGGTGGGGTGTCCCTGCCCATGGCAGAGGGGTGCTGGGGAGTCTGAGAGCCCTTCCCACCCACACCAGTCTGCTGTTCTGTGATCCCTGACGCCTCCTCTTTGTCCTGCCACTGATCACTCTTAGCTGGATGAATGGCTCCTCCTCAGTCTGACAACCAACCTTGGTCCTGAGCATCTCCATCCTGTTGCCACCCTTCATACTAATTAATAGTGATTGTTTGGCAGAACCCCTTACTGACCTGCTTCAACACAGAGAATAGAAAAAAGCCTCATAGCTAATTCCCACTCCTGCACTCCTTGGGTTCTATCTGCAAAGGGGTGCTAAGAGGAGGATCAGAATGCCCCTGCTTACACAGATCATAACACTGTAAAAGGGATCAGTATTCTCATCTCAAAACAACTGCCAGGTGACAACCACTAATCAAACCTACAAGTAAGAATCTTAAGATGCTTTGTGCATGATGAAGTTATGTATCCAAAGAAGTTATGTATCTAATTAGACAAACACATGGCAAATTTAAATATTACATCCTACTCTGACAGCCAGACAAGTCAGTCCCTTTTAAGAGTAGTGCTGACTAACAATCTGAAGTCCCAAAGTTTTCAAGCTATTTAAGATGCACCTCATAATATCATCCTACTAATTCACCTGCAAAAATTAACACTGCACTTGAAAGCAGGGTGGTTTCCAGCCACATCTCTCACGTTCCAGCTCTTTCTTTGCTCATCAGCTTTACCTTTCTGCACATTTCATGTGTATTTATAATTAAAAAGCAGCGTTTGTTGCACACTAAAAGGTTTTCTATAGCATGCAGTATGCAGATGCAATGGATGGAGAACAGAATCTACTCCCTTTGCCTCGTGAAAGCCACTTGGCTAAGTGGGAAACAGAACAATGCACCCTGATGTCAAGTAGTGGAACAAGAAGAATCAAAATTTAGCTATTTTTTATGCCAGGTTGTCATTACCTTTTTAAATAATACATCTCCCCAAAAATTCTTGTGGATAATTGAAAGGAAGAAATGTTCTCAGGAAGCAGGTGTTTTTCCCATTGCTACCAAATAATTTAGGATGGCACATAATATTTTGACAGCGTGTATATGTGAGCGTGTGTGTGTGTCTCTCAGGCAGAAATTCTCCTCCAAGACAAAGGCTCTGTGAAATGTACAATGTGTAATGACATCAGAGGCTCCCAACCCTGCGGAGGTCGAGCTGAGACCAAAAATGGAATGCTAAGAATCAGATATAAAGCATCATCTTGGTTATTTAACAAAATGGGGGAAATTAGGTGTAATTTCCAATTCTGACTTCTCAGCCTCAGCAAAACAAACTCAGTGAAAATACTTGGAAGCTGAGATTGTTTTATTAATAAGGCATTGGGACACTGCTTTTGATTTAGATTGCCAGAAGTTGTAGGCTCTGCACGTTTTGGGCAAAGTCTGTATCACTCACCCAAAGTCTCCATCACTGTTCTGCATGGTTCCACATCAACACCAGGTGCAAACTCCAAATTCCAGGTATCGAGTACAACACAAGGTCAGCTGCAGACAGGTGATATTTCTGCAAAGATGAGTCAAAATTTAATAGGAAAATCTCAGATCAGCTTGGAGTTGTGAGGTGCAGACCTTTACTGTGAGTATATTTACCAGCTTCAAATCACTCCACTGGCATAAATGCCATTTAGGGCACAGTCCCCGGGCAGTTCCCTTTGTTTTCTCTCATGCCAGAGGCAGTTAAGCATTGCACACTCACACCCTCACCCAGCTCACATTTACCTGAGCCTCATCAGGAAAATTTTATTCTAATACTTTTCCCTCCTGCAAGGAGAATAAAGCTTCACTAACATTAATATTCAGGTAAAGTTAATTACATTTGCCCTGTCGATTGCCTGAGTAAAGCAAATCTTTTGCTTTCTGATTTCAACAGGAAAGATCATGGCTCAGACCAAGACCCACCCCTCTTTGCTGCACTCCATCCCCAACATTCAATTGCCACCTCCCATCTCATCCCATGGTGATTCAAATCAGCTCCTACGCTCTTCAGACCAGGGACCTTGTCCTTCTCCTCCAAGGAGCTGCTGAAGAAAACCTGTCCCAGTGTGACCTGCACTACTTCTCTCCATGCTAGCAGTAAATATTGTGACATTGCTGGAGAACACATTCCTGTGAGGGGAGAGCAGGCTTGGGGAAGAGGAAGGTTTCTGAAAGGAAGAGGAAGGTTTCTGAACAGGCTCAACTAGAGCTGCCTGGTCTCTTTTTCCTTCAGGAAAATCTGTCTGCAGATTTAAACAGATAACAACCAAAACTGCAATCCAAATATTCTTCCCATCCTCTTATTCCTTTCTTTCTGTGTCTTTCCATCCCCTTTCATCACCATATTTAAACCCTGGTGTCCAAAAAGTGTCCAACAACATGGCAATGTGAATTCACAGCCTTGTGAATTTTTATATGGATTTTTGACAGTGTAATTCAATGCACAACATCTATAGCTCCCCCAAGTCACTGAACCTGTTTCTATTTCATTATAAGCAAAACACAGAAGTCTGATCTAGTGGGTTACAGAAGGAGAGATGGAAACTAAAAGCCAGTGTTTCTCTATCTATCAGAAGGAGAGAAATGAGCTGGGTTCTGACAAAATCTGCCATCAGTTTGCAGTTATTCACTAGAAGACGCAGCATTATAACATAAATTAATGTGCTAAAACTCCTTCTGTACACACATGAAATGCTTACAGTTTCTACCCGTTCTTTGTATTTTAATGAGAGTTGATTGCCTCCACACTACACAACTCCATCCATTCAAGCAAAAAAGTTACCACTAAATCAAGAAGAGGGCAATCAGTGATTAAAAAGGTAATGTTAATTGCAATATTATGAATACAAGAAGACTATGCCTGCTTTCCAAAGTTGTCTGTTTTACTCTGAGGACTGTTACATTTACCCTGCATCAACATTTTGCTGTAAAAAGTAATCAAAAAGTTTTTTACCTATTTGACAAACAGCAGCAAAGGGCTTGTGTCTTCCACTGGTTTGAATGATAAACATGAAGTCAAGGGACAACAATCTTAGAGACACAGTTACATGAAACAAAACCCTCTTTTGCATCACACAGCAGCTTTTCCTTTCCCTGCCAAAGTTCTCCTCCACAGGCATGTTGGATTCTCTGCAGTGGATGGGAAGCTTAATTTCTTTCAGTTTCCTGGCAATAGATTGCAGCCTGAAACACTGACCAGTACAGCAACACAGACACAAGGAAAACCTCTGGATTTGGGGGGTTTGCTCAAAACAAAATCTGAGAAACTCTGAAGCCAGGTTGCTGCATAGCAACGGTGGTGCCCAGAGCAGCACTGCTGGAACAGGCACTGCTTTCCCAGAAAACAAAGAAAAACCTAACAACTTACCTGGCCAGGGCGTTAATGAAGGTGAATCTCCACAGAAAGATATCATTGTGCTCCTAAACTCCTCCAGCCCCCCTTGCCAAAGTGCAGCACTGCATAGAAAAGCTATCATTTCAGTCATTTATAAAGATGGAAGAGCAGAGATGAGGCTTCAGGGAATATAGGAGAAAGACATAAACCAAGTGTCATGGCAGTATAGGCACAATAACTATTGTGAAGAGCAGCAAAGCAAACTATAGATGGGATAAGAAACAAGTCACAGACCACCTACTAAAGACAGACTTCTAGTTATCTGGATTTAAACATGCCAGCTAGGCTGGGAAGATCAGGGACCAGACAAGTTTAAAAAAATTGCTGCTGCTCTCTGACACAAGAAAGAGCAAAAGTTGAAATTCAGGTCCCAGTTCTGAATTCAGAGTCCAATTCCAAACACACCTGCTGGGAAATACTGCAGAAGGTACTCAGAAGTCCTCACACAAAGAGCTGCATCCAAGCACACTTCAGAGCAAACGTTCCCTTCTCTACAGTAAACTGTCCTGGGTAAGGTTCCAGTTTCCTTATTCATAAGAGGAGCTGGACTGAAGCAGCACGTGGAGTACTCTGAGCTCAAAGCTCTTCCCTTCCCAAACTTCCGTGATGTCCACAGGGAAAAGGGCCAGTGAGACCTCAACAAGAGTCAGTAAGCTGGTGCTGAAAGTAAAATCACAGCACCACAGACTGGTGTGAGTGGGAGGCAACCTCAGTTCCCCCCAGCATCTCCCCACTGCAGGCAGGGACACTCACCCCCAGCCCAGGGTGCCCCAAGCCCCATCCAGCCTGGCCTTGAACCCTGCCAGGGATCCAGGGACAGCTCCCAGCCTGGCTCCAGAACAGAGGGGCTCCAGCCCTCACATCATCTCCATGGCTCCTTGGGACTTGCTCCCATAGTTCCATGTCTTCCTTGTCCTGCGGACCCCCGAGCTGGATGCCAGCACACATTGCCAGGTCAGGTTAAGCTTCTCTTCCCCCAGCAAATCCTCCTCAGGGCTGCTCTCCATCATTTCTTCACCTGAGCTCTAGTTGTACTTGGGACTGTCCCAACCCATGTGTAGGACTTGTTGAACTTCATGAGGTTCACATGAGGATCCGGAATGTGATGTTTACACCATGTAAACAGGAGCCTGTTTGATAAGGCTTTTTGCAAAAGCAATTGCTGTGGAAATTTAGCTTCCAATTGCCTTGCAATCCACACTGACCTTTACCCACATCTTGCATACAACCAAGGCATTTGGATTGAATAAGTGGCCCTGCTTGTTAAAGCAGCACTTCCTACAGGATAACATCTCAGTTCCTGCTGTCCTAGTGTGGCTGGATGGCCTTCAGAAATCTATCACCGATCTCAATTGGATTATCAGGCAAATTATTAAGCCGGAGTTATGAGTCTATTATTACACCAGAACCAAAGTGGTACGTATAGCCAGTCTGTAAAGGGTCTAGCATTGCATGGGACAGAAAATTAAACACAGGTCCCAAGGCAAGTCCCTTGAGAGAGCAGCTAACTTGTAGTTGCTGGTATATTATGCACAGAACACACCTGGTGCAGCTTTACCTTCAGGACTCTCTCAAGCACTCTTTCTAAAATTTCCCAGAGCCATCCGCTTAGCATTTTCCCTCCTTCTCCACTTATAGGAGATAAAATCAACAGAATCAGGATCTAAAAGAGCCTCAGCAGAAAACAACAACAAAAAAACCCCCTTTGTTCTCCCTTAGCAATCCAACCAGACACCAGGCGATGCTGATCCTGTCTCCTCCAGGACACGTGTGCCAGTACTGCTCCTAAAGATTCAGGAAAAGGTGATGAGTCAGTTCCTCTATCTTGATCAAATTCATCTGGAACTGCAACAGCAGCAAAACGCAGTTTTATCTCCAGGAGGGGGAGAGAAATAGAGGGCACAGATTAGACACAAAGGACAGAAACAGCGTATTCCAAACGCCCAGACTCTTGTTAAGCCAAGAGGAAAGGAAGCCAGTGACAAATGTGCTATGCTGTGCAGCAGATAATGGAAAAACTAAAGAAAATGGACATTATGCATAGGACATTATAATTCTTTACAGCACAAAGATTGCACTGTTTCAGTTCAGGAAAAAAAAGAAAAGAAGGAAAAATCCTAATGAATGGCCCAATGCTGCTCTATTCACAGGGCACAGGGAGATGGCTGCTGGGGAGCACATACTCCAGGCTCTAAGGCTGCAAGCTGTATAAAGTACAATAGGAAGGGGGAAGAAAAGTAGATTAGACCGTGAAATATAAGTGTGACACTATTAAACAATATTATGATACTTCATGGTGCAAAAAAGAATGAAAAGTGGGGTCACTGGGATGTGAAAGTTCTTCTTTCCTCAGATAAATGCGGAGTGTAGCGTTACCTGATTGAGGGGAGAGGAAAGCTCGTGCTTCAATAGGTTTTCTAATTTACTCAATTCTTTAGAATATACTGGGGAAGCTGAAAACCTCTAACTGAAATTTATAGAAGCACAGGAGAGTCTCAATGCCATAAGATATGCTGTCGGTGGTCCCTCAGCCAGCCTGGGCATCCCTACCCCAGGGCGCCCAGCAGCACCAGGGGGGATGAGCGCTGTGCTGAGCCCTCACCCACACCCACAGCCATCCAGGGGATTTGGGGAGAGGTTGCTTTTTTCTAGAAACCTCAGTCTAAAAGAGTGATGGGAATTGTTACAGCGTCCAGCATCAAAAGGCGATGATGATGCTGAGCAAGAATCTGGTCTTTTCTCACAAAATGGGGAGAAAAAGGTGCTGCTCTGAACAACAAGGGAGTGACCTGTGATATACCCCCTAAGACAATGTGAATCCACCAAAATTTTGGCAAAACATCCTTGTCCAAAAAAAAAAAAAAAGAGGAAAAAAAAATCATAATCACAACAGTGTTTTAAGATGCTCAAGGCCCTGGGAGTCACCTTGAATTAACCAGTCAGAAAAGCAAAGCCTTGTTTTGGCCTGGAGCGCTTTAAAATGACTATTTTTTTCCTTTTCTTTTTTCCCCCTTCAGCGTTCATCCCTCCTTTTTTAAAGGCACCTCAAAAAGCTGGTTTCCAAGAAGTTATAAATATTTTTCATACCCACATGAGTGTTTTACTGTGGAGGAAGGAACCTAGAACTGCCATCCCAGGCAGGGATGCCATAACCCACAGCACAGGCTGCTGTGCAGAGCATCAGTGATGCCAAGGGACTCTTCACCGCACGGTACCTGCTGTGGAACAGGCTATAAAGATCTACCTCTGCTGTGGATAAATCACTTCTACAACCAACACATTCTGTAGGGGCTGAGCTAAAATTGAAAGTTATGGTGATAAACCCACGTGAAACTAAACAAAGAGAGGAGAGGAGATCTATTGTGTGTATATCACCACAGAGCAGCGGTTATGCAGAACGGGTCCTGGGATGGCCAAGGGATGGCCATTCTGTTCTCTGAGCAGCAGCAGTTATCCAGAAAGGCGCATTAATGCCAGCACAGTTGCATGTGGAGCATGGGGAATTTAGTGCTTTTCCTCAGTAGGGCCAAACAAACAAGTTTTAAACCTAAGCAGGACTTTATTTTTGCCATAGACAGAATTTAAAATGGAAATAAAAATTGATTTTTCATCAGTATAATAAAGCTGCTTAGGAAAAATTATTATTTTAGGTCATTACTACGGTAGTGAGCTGTGTGCTCAAAACCAAAGGGATTCACTGATGAAGAAGGGTGGTTTTGTCCAGGGAAGAATATTGTTCTGCAGATTTAAAATCTGGGAGTCCTGCCTTACAGCCAGACCCAGGAGTGGTCCTGGAGCCTCCAAAACCCCTGTGGACATCGAGTACATTCTCAAGGGCAAGAAAGAAAAGTCTCTGTGGGACATGCACTGAAAATGAAATTTGGATCATAAACCTTACAGGAAAAGAAGTTAAAATCATTCATATATCCACTCACCTTAAAAAAAAAAAACCAATCTAAATAAATAAACAACACGTTTTGCTTTCTAACAGCTTTTTAAATTTATTTGAAGTTCCCAGTTAAAATAAAACCAACATCTAACAAGCAGTAAAAGACTAGAATACTTAAAACTGAAGTGATCCAAACAAGACAAACAGAAAGCATGAGGGAATGACACAGCAGCTCATTAGGAACGGTTCACAGAACAATCTTATCAGTGAACATTTTTTTCCCCCTTATTTTTTAAGAAAGCAACCATTTAATAGGAAAATTAATTCAGAACATTGCCTAAATTAATCCTGGAGACTTTTAGCAGGGATATAACAAACTTCTTGGGTGTTTGGTTTTCAATTTATGCCCAAGACAAGTCTGAAAAGACTATAACTTTGATTCCCATTAAAAAACCATACTCCTGTAATTATTTTCCTCATACAGTCTGTGTGTACCTAGGGTGGGTCCCCACCACGTGCTGGTGCCTTCTGTGGATGCAGCAGTGGCACAGGAGCAGGGAGGTTTGCAGCAAGGTACTTGGCCAGCAGCCACTGGTGAGGCTGGAGGGGATGCTGAGGTCCAGCCGAGCTCACATCGACTCCCGTGGGCATCAGCTCAAGCATTAGACCCTGCTAAATCAAATGGCATCGTGTGTTACCAACAGGGTTTGGCCGTTTCCCAAGCCCTGCAGCTCTCCCCATGTGCTGCAATGGGTTCGCCGTGAAGCAGTGAGCATCACCAGGGAAAATGGGGCTCTGAGCACTAACAGCTTCAGTGACACTCCCATAGTTTCCTACCAGGAAGGGGCTGATTTTTTTTTGTTTACTTCAAATAAAATGTGGCATTTTGCGATACTTCATTTTTGGACACTGAAGCATTGTTTTTAATAACCTGCCATCTAATTTTTTTTGGAACTGAACTACCTGCACTGCTGCTAAATTGAGAATGAAACATTGCATTTTCTTTTTCCTTGGGCTTTTGTGGTAGTGATGGGAAAGACTCCAAAGGGTTTGTAGCTTGAGTTTTCATTTAGATAAGCTGGCCATGGCCAGAGAGGTTGTTTAAGCTTATCCCCACCATCACAACATCTCAGCTCTGTGGGCTGGGGAAGGGGCTACTCGTAAGGAGTGCCAGCAAATCTAAATCTTGTGTCTGCTGGGGCTTGAGAAATAAGGGGGAATTATCTGCTCTGTCAGAACCTTCAAACACGCTGTAATTTCATAACGATGAACAGGTTCCTACGGAGCATTAATCACAACAGCCGTCGAGTGTATCGCCACCCCACAAAGCCCGTGAGGAATCCAAAGCAGGCTGCCCAACGTCCAGAGGACTAACGAGTTCAAAAGCAAGCATACCCACAGACCAAAACTAAACTTATAAATAGTAGTTACACATATTTGACCCCCCAACTAAAGCTTCCTTTACTTGCAGCTATAACAAGCTTTCGCTTTGGGTTTATTTGCAGGGAGAGGGAGCACTCAGGGGCAGCGGGGTTCACCCGCTTGTTTGACACCAGAGTTACAAAAACAGGAGTCCAGAAAAGTGGCTTGGCACCAGTAATTCATTTTCCACTGAGTTTAAAGTTCCTTCTCATGGTGTCTGATCTTGCATGCTAGCCCAGGAAGGGCTGCCAACGTCCAGAGTCCACCGACTCACCAGGATGGTGACACCACTCACCAACCTGGGCGAGCCGCCCATAAAAGCACTTTTTCCTCAGCTGGAAGGCAGTCTTGGTCAAACCAGATGCCTTCTCCTGCACCCCTGCCACCAACTCTCACTAGATGAGGAACGTCTCCATCTCCTGTGCCCTCTGTGTCAGGAACTGCCCACCACCACCACGGTCCCATCATTTCAGGAGAGGCAAGCATGGTGCATGGCTTCTCTGCAAAGCATTTTGAGACCTCATCATCGAAATGCTGTTTCCCACTTATAAATTTGCTGCTACCTACTGGTTTCAGAACCACACAGAGCTCCCAAGACTCCTGCAAAACTCATCTGAGGGTCTCAGCTGAGCTCCATGGGATGGACGTCCCTGTGTGGACATGAGCGGCACTGGATTGACCTGTTAGACACTACCTGAGACCGCTGAGCAATGGTGCTGGTACCAGTCTCTAAGAGGCAGTCTACCACTGTACTGAAAGACTACTGCAAATGTCAAACCCATAACACTTATGGCTGGAAGGGTTTCTCTTCCTAGCTACCCAGGAAGGGACCAGTAAATACCCTTTACATCATCAGTGCTCAGCATCAATTAGAAGTGCTGACAGTGAAGCCATATTTCCTTAAATTCATCAGGAATGGATCACTGGATCTAAAACCTGCCATGAATTCGGTGCTCACCCCTCTGAGTGATGCAACACAGAAGTACTGGGTCTGAAAAAGCATCAAAGGACTGGATGATTTAGGATTGTCTCCCAAATAAGTAATCTGGGCAGAATCTCTAGTGCTAACCCTGACACTCATGGAGGGGCATTCAAGGGATGTATTAGCCTGTCCCTTGTTGCACTGGAGGGGAACTTCACTGCCCAGGCAGACAACTGCAGCAGCCCGTCTTCACCAGCTCCTAAAATCACTGCACACTGTTTGCAGATAGTCTGGAACATTTTAAAATTCCCTTTCAGATTTTTTGGCGTGATTTAATGTGGCAGAGGATGTAGCAGAGTTACAAGCTGTGATTCAGAATCATTAAATGATTCAAACAGAAGAATCAACTTATTTAAGGCATTCAATCTGTCTTTATTTAGGTACAGCCAACAAATAAAGACTGCCCCAAGAAATATGGCAGAAAGAGATGGGCATTTTGACACCAAGATGCACAAAAGCACATTATATGCTTCTCTTGCAATCATTATTAATCCCATTTTAATCCAAAATTGCTTTGACAGTGTTTCCCCAACCTCTTTCCTTTAGTGAAAGCTGCTACAATTAAGAAACATAACAGAATTTGATCCAGAATTAATTAAGGAAAAAGTGATAGGAAGCAGTATAATTCAATCACTGCACTTTATGACAACCTATAAAAGATCCAAAATCTGTAGCTCTATCTGTATTAGCATTAAAAAGAGGAGTGATACTCTTATTACACTGATTTTCTATTTAACACTTACTTCAGGAACTTAGGCAGCACAAACACATGCCATATGTCTGCCTTCACAGTGCCTCGTGCAAGGGAAATGCCTCATTTGGTTCTCCAAGTGATTATGCTGTAAATTGTGTTACAGGCCAGCGTGCAACCCTGCGTTGCAAGGACAGAGCAAGTTATAATAGAGAAAAGTTAAGAAGAGAAATTAAAACCCCATTTTCTTCCTTCTCTGCAGCTGAGTAATACTGTGCTCTTGGTGGTGACTGATGTGCCTCCCTTTGTGTGGAGCAGGAGATGTGGTACAGCTCCTTCTCAGGGGCGTGTGGAGGGCAACGGGCACAAGTTCTAAAGAGGAGAGGTGTGGGAACTTTGTCTGTGCTGGATTTTCATTAGATTATAAAACTCTTTAAAGAAGCAACATCATTTCCCATTGCTCTCCTCCCACCCCCAGCTGTGCTCAGACATGGGTAAGATTTCAAGCCTTGTATTTTCCAGGGCCAGAGGAATTAGTTGTTGCTGCATGTGGTGATAACTGAGAAATTAAGATGGTATCTAATGATTTCAACTAAATCATCTTGATGGCGATTGTATCTGTTCCTTAATTGTTAGTCTTCCAGTATGTCCTACCCCTTGCTGGAGCTGTGTGACCTTCTGGAGTTTTCCAGAAGAAATGAGTTTGAGTGAAAGGGTACAGAGGGACAGCACAGCATCCAACAACACCCACCAACACCTACTTGCAACCAGAACAGCTCAGCTCTGGTAGAAGTGCTCCAGGTGAGACAGGTACAGCAGGGCTTGGCCAGAGGAGGACTACCTGCTGAATGAAAAGATATTTAGCCATATTCGTTTCTGCTGGCACGCACACCATGCATACCTGTCCCATGTATCACCATACTGCTGTTTTCTTTGGAAATGGCTGGTTAAAAAACAAAATTATACAGGCATAGCAAAATGTTGTTCCAGTCACAAAAGCAACCCTCCCAAAACTAGGAATTGGACTGGATATTTGAGTGGATGAGCCCAATTAAACTGCCGTGAATCACTTTCCAGCTCGTTTTTGCCCAACCCATCATGGTACTTACCACAGCATGGCTTGGAATGACAAGGAGAATGCATGTCACTAGTTCACAGTACGACCTTTGGGACCATCATGACTTCTGCACACGTAATTTTAACCACCAAGAACTGCACAGGCTAATTCTTAGCCACAACTCACTGTGGAGTTTGCACTTGCAATGCACATCAGATGCGTGTTTACGTAGCGTGTCTCTAATCACAGGATTAACAGAGGGCACCTCATCAATCCCAGAAGGGAAGCATCAATTCAGCGAGGGAGAATCCAGCTGTGTCCATTCAGGAATTATCTAAAATAAAAACTGTACAGATTTTAGTTAAAGAGCCATTAACAGCACTACAGAGCTGGGATGGAAAGGCTCCGTTTCATTCCCAGGCATACCATGAAGAGCATTAACTGGGGAAATAGCAAGTGTGAAGGAACAATCCAAGCACCTGCTACATGAACAGTTCATCAAAAATCAATTATTCCCTAACTACTGATTAATATAATCTAGTTTTAACTTTTGTGATATTTTCAGCCACTCTAATAACTCAGCAAACTAGTGAGGAGAATGAGAAGATACCTACAAGTACTTAGCCAAAAACTGCCCAAAATACTTGAAATTGAGCACTCTAGTAAATAAGCATCCTTCTGGGCACCTGGAGCTTCAGTTTTACAGCCCTGATGCACAGTGTGATATGAAAAGACATTAATCCTGCCCAGAATAGAAAACTTTTTCTTTGAACAGTGATTTCTTGTTACCTTGCATTTACACCCCTGGTCCCCTCATGTCCCCTAGTTCCACATAATGCACGAAATTCGCCCTCTTGTAGTGCTGAAACCCATTACCAAATATCCTCCACTAAGCCAAATCCAGTGCTCAAAAGTGGAAGGTAAAAATAAATATGCAGTCCCCTAGTTAGAGAAGAAACCAGTGAGGCATACAACAAACACAATAAATCCCAGAGCTCTTTGACAAGCTGGAAGAAAGTAAGTTAATGTTGTGTAAAAGGTACACATTTATTCCTGGATTACCATCCGTCTTCTGGATCACAGTGCAGAGATTATGGGGGAATAAATAGAGGCAATTTGGGTAGGCATTTTGTATTTCACTGCCTTTCTCCTACCATGGTTTACTCTGCTCCATGCAATTTGGCTGGCTATCGGCTGGCAGCTGGGCAGCGTAGATGCAGCACGCAGCTACTGTAGGTAAAGCAGCGTGATTCCTGATTGCTGACAGAGTATTATCATCTTTCCTTCAAGAGCAAGGAAATTCTGAGGAATGGGAGGAAACTGAGTTTCTTAAATGTCATTTGATTTTTCTATTCCTGTGTAAAAACTCCTGTTTTAAGGCCCTTCTTTAAAAACCCAGAAATGTTGGACACGGATCACGCTGATCTCTGTGGCCACTTTGATATAAATCTGTTATTACTGTTGCTGCTGTTATTATTATTCAAGAAGAGAGGTTTTTTTATTATTATTTATGAGGGCTTATTACTAATTTCTCACTTTAGGAAATCACAGGGTTTTGGGAAGTGAAATTTCTAGTGCCTACAGCTGAGGGCTGCTGCTCTTTTGCAACCTACTGTGGAGAGGTTTGTGGCTTCAAACCAAACTATACATATCAACATTTCCATAAACATTATTCCTTACCTACTAAATCAATGAAAATGCTTCTTCAATAGGTTGTTGATAAGCCCTTTTGGCCAAAAAAGCCTTAAAAACACCACATGTTTATACTTTACCCAGCACATTTACAACAGTGTCTTTTGTTATTCATGCAAAAGCCACTATGAAGGAGGTTTCAGCCAGGCCAAGCTCTCCACACAGCAGTTGTCAGAGAAACACAAACAAGAATATGGAGTTATAGCCCAAAAAAATCTATGCTCTACAAGGTGATGAAACCTTCAAAGGAAGCAAAGCTAGCATGGGTGCAAGGTCTCTAGAAGAGACTTGCCCCTGCTTCTGCTCTTTTTGGTTCTCAAACCTCTACGTTTCTCATAGAGCTGGAAGAGGAGATGGGGGCACAATGAATAAACACTCACCGCTGCTTTAGTTGTACATCCACCTGCACCTCTGCCCAGGCCGTGGGTGCTTCGTTCCGCCGTGTCGGGGTTCGTCCTGTGAAGGCAGGCAGCAGAGGAGGCAGGAAAGTCTGGGGGAAACAACGTGGCTGTCAAAAGTGATAATTAAAAGAAATCTTCCCTAGAATCTTTTTGTGTAAGTACAGATTCTGGTGGGTCAGTTGTGAATACGTCCTCCTGATCCGTTGCTGCTGACCCCTCGTAATTCTCTCCTGTTTGCTCTGGTGCTATTTGGAGTTATGTAGGGTCATCGGTGGTCTGTGGAAATAACTCCTGTAGCCACGTTGAATAAACACTTAGAATTCCTGCTAAAGAAATGGCCTTCACACGAGAGTGAGCTTGCAAGAAAAGGCTATTTGTCCCAATAAAGATACAAGGTAGAGGGCAACCCACCTCCCTTCACATCCGAGGGGCTTAACACTCAGCGATACTACAGCTGCCCTTATGGACCTATGAACTCACAACAGGGCATTTTACTGGGGGACTAAGCCCTCATCAACAAGAACATTAGCTTAAAGAGCAGTTCCCTAGCTGGAAAGTGTGGCAGGAAGTGGCCTATGCAGCAACACTGACACTGGACATGGAAACATGGAATAAAACACAGAGCAGAGACCACGTAAAATATCTTCAGGGCATTTGCAGCTTACAAGGCAGACCTGCAGCCTTGTAAAGCCTATCTCCAACAGCATAGCCACCAGAGTCAAAACCAGGAAGATATTTCCATTTCTCAAAGCAAAAATAAGGCTTAAAGTGTAGGAAGGGCTTTATTTTCATTCGCTCCAATTTATTATAGACATAACTGCAAAAAAACTTGAGATAACTAAAAATAGTCTTTAATTAACATGAGAATAATGGCGAATTTACAGCATGATGAATGATGATGTGAACACAGCTCCATGCTCAAGTGCAGAGGGGACAACACAACCATAATTGTGAGAGTACTCCCAATGTATCAGCACCTTGAAAGGATTTTTAAGGCTGGACATTTTCCAAAGTATCCTGCCGTCATTGTGAAGCTCGTGATACTGAATTTGTCTCCAAGAATTAATGTAGAGGCAAATTCTCAATAGCACAGACAACATTTATTTCTCCTCCCAACTTACCCCTGGTTTTTCACTTCAGTATGGTTATTGTAGCATATTAAACTGGAGAACTTTCCAGGCCAGACTTCCATTTTAATTAAAATGTGGCGGCAACAGCTGTTTGTCATTGAGCTGAGTTCATCTGGTGAAAGAGAACCAGCATGTTCTACATAACAAGAACAAACTACATTTAAATATGACTCACTCCCAGTATATTGACTGTAAGTGCCCAGGCGCTGGGGTTATGGCTGACAGCATAAACTGCTGAGACTGGGTGACAGCTGAGCAGGGTAGGCATGACTCATGTTTCTGAGCATCTGCCTTGGACAGGGGACGCAGTGCCAAGGACCAGTTGATGAAGCCAGGATGGTAATGGGCTGTGATGAGGCCTTTGCAATTTGGGATAAGGCGGCGTGGTGAGTTTTGTAGAGCAAGGTAAGAGTGTGTTACACCGGGAGCCTGCGCAGCATGTGAGACTCTTCAGTGCAAGGCCTAAATGGCCCTCGATTTGGTCATCTGTTCCCAAATGAACCTCCCTGGTAAAAGCCAAGGTCTGCAGCTGGTGGCAGTGATCTGCAGCATCTGTGTGACCCAGAAAGGATGCTACAGCAAACCACTGACTTTCCACCCTAATCCCAACCACACAGCAAGAGGCTGACCCTAAGCCAGAGGACCCTCTCACAGGAACACGTGCAAGGAACAGACTTAATCAGCCCATAAAAGGAGGAAGGACATTGTTTGTGGTGTTCATGCAGTGGTTTCTCTGAGTGCTTAGAGAGCCTCAGGGCTTTCACCCATGCCAATGCTCATACCTCGGCATCCTAAAGAAGCAGAGCTTGTACCAGAAGATTAGGATAAGGGTCTGCTCTTCCAGTAGTTTAGGGTTTGAGGGAAGGATTAATTGCTTTGATGACAGGGATGGGTTTCCTTGGCAGCATGGAATATCTCAGTGGAAAAAATTATGTTCCCTCTGTCAGCATCTAGATCTTGAAGAGCTTTCCATCTAGAAATTGTTTGCAGCCTGGTAGCTATAGGAAAGGAACATGGAACGGTGACCTTGAGAGATGTTGTGGATGCCCCATCCCTGGAAGAGTTCAAGGTCAGGTTGGATGGGGCTTTGGGCACCCTGGGCTAGTGAGGGTGTCCCTGGCCATGGCAGGGCATTTGGAGCTACATGATCCCTTCCAACCAAACCCATTCTATGGTTCTGTGTCACCTGCAATGTTTGCTTCCTACTGAAAACTGGCATAAGGATAAGCACCTGGGGGAGAAACTGTCGTTTCAGAACATCACAGGTCAGTCTACATTGTGTTTTTCCTTCTAGAAAAGTTTAGCACTTCTGAGCCATCATGAAGTCCTAGTTGCATCTGAAAGGTGTCCAGCCCTGCTCCCTCCTTCCTTCAGGAAGGGTGGACTTAAGGTAGGACAGAGGAAGTGACTTGCCAAATGCTGCATGGCAACATCAGCCGTTAACGTACCAACAGTAAAGGCTCCCTGCTAAATGAGTGAACAAATAGCAAATATTGTGCATTGGGCACTTTTAATCTTCAATTCCATTTGCAGTAATTACATTCTGACAACAGGCAGGTGTATTGACCTCATCTTCAGAGGAAGCTGAGGAGCAAACACATCCACAACTTCCCTGAGACCAATCCCAGGCTTTTCCTCCACGCTGAAAGCCACAATTTTCTCTGCTCAGCTCTACCACAGCAATTACAGTTTATTCTTTGGCACATTTTTCTGCTTTTATTTTTTGGTGCAAGTCATTATTTTCAACCCACTCATTTAAAAATCCTCAGGTCTTGTTCAGGTCATAAGTAGATAACAGAAAGTTACCTTCCCCTGCCATCACTTTCCATTTATTCCTCCTGCAACATCCCATTCCATTATCCTCTTTTGCATGCTGACCAGCCACTGGGAAAAAAAACCAAGCTGCAAATACAAGACAGACATAAGAGGGCAAAAAAAATTCCATTTCTTCTCATGAAACATCACACAAATTAGAGGCAGAGCCCCAGTTCTGCACCTCATGGGCCAAGCCAAGCACTTAAACCTTTGCCTGCAATCCCAAAGTGCCAAAGAAATATATAAATTTAAAAAGAATATGACAATGTTTCAGCCAACAGGAGTCAGTAGCCTTTATAGAGGGGAAAAATGCTTTTTATTTCTCCTGCCTTCCCCCTTGGCCTTTGAAGCCAGCATTCCCATGTATTACTCCTCCAGAGAATGACTGAACTGTGAAAATAGTTATTATTTCTTCCTAGCCTTCTCCTGCTCCCTCTTTTTGAAAATGGCCTCTCTTAAAACAAAGCTATTCAGCAAAAACCCGAAGGAAGAGGCAGGGAGGAGGCTGGGTTTAAATCTCTTGTGAAAGACAGAGATTTCTGAAGTATTGATTTTTGATATTTTTGTCCCTCTTCCCAGGCTCTTTGTCACCACATCAAACACGACGGCTGACCCTTCTGCCCCTGCTAACAGTGGGCTGGCCAAATCCTTGTCATCTCCTGAAAGCTGAAGAGTGAGAAGGGGGAAAAAAAAAAAGAAAATCAAAATAACAATTTACCCCAGAACCTTGTGCCCTGGATTTGCAAATGGTGTTACACAGAGCCAGCTCTCCCTGAGAGCTGCATGAGTTCATGTAAGAGCATTCAGAACAGATTACAGCATGGAGAATTACTGCCATTTGTTAAATTCATTAAAAAAAAAACCAAACAAAACCCAAACAAACCCAAGTCTGGCAATATTTTCTTCCAGGAGGTTATTTCGTGAAGGGAAAATTTCCACAGCAGAGTTAATTTTGAAGTATTTTCACTGAATGGACCTGAAATTCAGATGTGACTTTAAAAAGAATCAGAAGGCCCCTTCCCATGGGCAACGTGTGGCCAAGGGGGTGAGCACCCATGGGAGTGATGGGGGGTGTGATGAGGGAAGCCCAGGCTCTAGTGCTTTGTTTGGCCTTTACACACAAACAGGGGGAAATCACTGTTGGTTCACACTAACTTACAGGCTAAGAGAAAACTTATAATTTTACATTTAAGTGTGTGACTGAGCTTCAGGAGAAAGCACTCAGGCCTGATGCCAGCTTCCTCAGCCTTTGGTTCTATAGTTTGGACAAATAATAATGATAATGAGCTTAAAATTTAATGCCTTTCTTATCAACAACAGAAATCACCTTGACAAAGAAAGATGTTTCTAACTTATGACCTGAGAAGCAAACCATTCCATGCAGCTCCAGTGGCACTTGGAAGCACACAGCTGTGGGTCTCTCTCAACTCATTCCACAGGCTTTGAGTCCATGGGGCTGGTGTTTCACACCATAAACGTTTGCCAAAACAATTCAAGACTGGTGCAACTACCTGCACAGTGATGAGCTCCCTGCAGCCAGTCGAGCACTCACCCATCTTTCCCAAAGCCAGCCCCTCAGGAAGCAAAGCTTACAGATCACTCTGTCCCTTCTACACCTGTAGTGAAATACAAGAGGTAAAGACATGCTGGAGATTGCAAAAGCCCCAACAACCTGCAACTTCTGACTTTTATTTTTTTTTATGTGCTGTAAACCACCACCATTGTCATTCTACTTGATTTAGCTTGGCCTGTGAAGGCTCTCTGTGGCTTCCAAGACCAAATAGGGAATGAGAAAACAGCCCCACATTGGAATATCGGCGTAGGAACTGCAGTGTGTCCATCTGCCAGCACTACAAGCTGCCACGCATCCCTTCTTCAAAGGGATGGGGCTATATGGTCAGCACTTGCTTCACAGGCTGGCAGGACACACACAAATACCTTGAATCTATCTGGATTCACACAAAGGAGAGGAGCTGGTATGAAACACCAGGTCAATGAAAGTAATGCAGGACAGGACTCCAGAGTGGAGTCATGATTTCACCATGGAAATAGCAGAGCTGAGCTGATGATGCTCTTCAAAGTGCAGTGCCCAGAGGATGCATTACTCCCTCGAATGAAGCACCAATTTGGAAGCTCACACAGCCTGGAGAAGAGCAAAGCAATTCTAGAAACTCAGTTTAAACAAGCAAAAATCTGTCCTACGTGTAGTGCCAATTTCTACTTATATATTCCTGCTTTGCACAAAGGCAAATAAGAGTAAAATCTGGCCCCCAAACCACCAACACTTCTTTGAATACTAATTTAGACTTCTAAAACATCCAATTACGTACAAAAACACAGCTCAGATGTGAAAAACCACCAGAATCGGCTTTAAAATCTCTGCTCTCTCTTTTCGAGTCCTCCACCCGGCAGCCCACAGCTCCTCCATACAGCCCGTGCTCCCTCACCAGAGGAATAACTCCCCCTTACCAGTGCTGAGCTGGGCACTCTGGCGCTGCTTGCAGCATGGAGCACGGTGTCCTTCAGCCAGAACCTGCTCAGAGTCTCCCTGGGGTGCAGGACCTGGTTTCAGGAGGAGTTTGGCCACATCAGGGAGCAGGGTTTTTTTAATTATTATTTAGTTTTTTGAGCTGTTCCTAACCCAGCCGTGCTAGTCACTGATGTGTTTTCAGAGCTGGAGTCACCAAAAGGAGAAGCCAATGACCGTCAGGTGAAGCGATGTGGATGGTACTGGATGGTACCATCAGCACACACCTCTGCCAGCTTCAAGGGATGCTGGCCGTGTCGCTGTGGGCTGCAGCAGGAGTGAGTCGTTACAGCCACAGTTATGTGTCAGACCAAAATGACAGAGAATTCCTACAGCAAAGCGTGAATATCAGCTGCTGTCGGATGATTTGCCTCAGGGATAGAACACCTCAGGAACATACACCTCGAGCATCATTAAGTGTGCCCCCTGAGCTGGTACATGTGCTACAGGGATGTAAACAGTCCAACCAGACTGGTGTGACCAGTTTGACTGGTGTAACTGATGGCAATCTCAAACAGGCTGGGGGAGAGCTGTTCAGTCACTCATCTGTTGAAAGCAATCCTGGAGACTCAGTCCATCCCAGAGTTTGTTTTGCAGCAGGTATATATCTTCTGCACAACAAAAACCCACAAAGAACTGGGGCTGTCAGTAAAACATTTTCCCTAGCCAACAGAGATAAAGTGCCACTCACAGCAGAATGGTTTGAAATTCCAGCAGAAATCTGATGGACATGCCTTGTTCAGAGGCAATTGCTTCAAAGGAAAAGTTTGGTTTGCAGACTTCTGATTTTATTTTATTATTATTGTTATTATGTGTGGGTCTTATCCCTTAGCACTCTGTATCGGCAGCTATTTTAATTAAGCTTCCCGAAAGCTCATTTCAGGATTCTCATTTGATTCAATGCTCTCCCTGAAACGGTGCCAGCTCATGCTTTTAAAATATTGATGAGCACCTCTCTGAGATTTGTACACCAGGTATGAGCTGTGCTCCCACCCCAGGGCTGCGCAGGCTGAACATGGGCACTTACAAAAATTCATTAGCTTATTATGGCAACTAAAATTTCCAGGAATTTTATTATACAGGATAGTAACCTGCATGGCAATTAACCAGCAATTAATAAGCTTTAGAATATACTCACCTGATCACTTGAGAACGGGATGACTGCTTATTTTGAATATTAAACAAAGAATGATGCTTTGAAGTGGAGCAAGGCAGCTTCAGCAAACTCTTTCAAAGAGCTCCTGTGACACCAGGCCCAGTTCCTCAGTACTGGGGTTAATGGGCTTCCTTTCCTCATGGTGAGAATCAATGTTACCAGCTTTATTGCAGTGATACTCAGGATCACATGTGTTGGTGACCAGTCATCACGTGCCACGTGCTGTACAAATAAAGTATAACCACTGGCTTTGCAATCTAAATTACAGGGTTTATGTTTGCAGACAGACTTTCACAGTGGGAATTAGCCTTTTATAGCTTAATTTGTACCATATTATTGTTTATGAAGGGAAAAGCACTGACTTTATCATTACAATAAATGTTAGCAGCCCGTTTGAAGGCTCTGAGACGTGTGCACGATGTATGTTAAGAACAAACACATCATATATCTTCCTATTACAGCTCTCCTCCCCCTACTTATTTTGCATTTGATTTTCTTCAGCGAATCAAAAGGGGACAGAATACTCCAGCCCATCCCTTTCTGTCAAGTAAAATACGGGCTTCTAGACTAACTAGTTCTCTCTAGAATCATTCCTCCACAGACAAATAAAGTCACAGGGAAAGCCACATTGTCAAGTATTTTTCATCAATAGAATCACAGAATCCCAGCCTGGTCTGGGTTGGGAGGGACCCCAAGGGGCACAGAGCTCCAACCCCCTGCCACAGGCAGGGACACCAACCTCCAGGCCTGGAGCTACACAAGGTTGCCCAGGGCCCCATCCAGCCTGGCCTTGAAACTTGAGAAACTGGAGACTTGCTAGGCCAGTCTTCCTTTCATCTTTCCTATTTTATCTCAAAACTATTTCAAAGTAGCTTTAGAAATAGGCTGTGGCTTTTTAAAATGATGAGTTACACACCAATATTTCTATCTAGGTTCTGAATTTATATTATTAACTCAAAGGATTTAAACTTTCCTGCCTTGTATCCCTTTGTAAAATAACGGAAAAAGGATTTTTCAAGGAAAATATTTGAGGGAAATGGGGAAAAAAAAGACAGTCTACCACACGGCCATGCTGTCACTTTACACCAGGTTTTCTCCCCATAGCTTCCTGTGATCAAAATAACATAATCACAGTGGCATCTTCCAGCCTGTGCACTGAACTCTGGTGTGTTTGCTGTACCTCATTATAAAGACTTATAAAATATCTGCATTTATATTGGAAATTAGAAACCTGCTGTTGAAAACTAGGGAGGAAAAAATGGGATGGAGGTAATTTTACCTATGCAAAATTAAGGTTAAATACCAGGCCATTTATAAATGCAGTTGTGCATCCCAGGGGGGTTGTGTGTAATGTGAGGTGTGCTTCCAAATTGGCCCTTATATGACAATTGTTTTTAGTCTTTCTTTGGGGCAGTGTAGGGAATAAAGACACACTTCTGTCTCCATGGTCTGGGAAAGGGCTCTGTACTTTAAAGCTCTTTGCTCTGAGCTGAGGGGTTAAAGCAA
Organism: Hypotaenidia okinawae; assembly: GCA_027925045.1. Lineage (NCBI taxonomy): Eukaryota > Metazoa > Chordata > Aves > Gruiformes > Rallidae > Hypotaenidia > Hypotaenidia okinawae. Next base: position 22,111,306 of record BSDF01000011.1, on the reverse strand, counting down.
CTTGGCTTTTTTATGTCTAAATGCATTTTCCTGACAGCGTGTTGGTGATACCCTTCACTCCCCCTTCACTCCCCCTTCGCTCCCCCGGTAAAAGCTCTCCCTTTCCTTCATTACTTCAGGATATGTGACCCTATTTCATCCTGGTTTCCCAGGCAGCTCTTCCTCTGGCAGGGGCTGCCTGCCGGCTCACATGGTCTTCTCAGGCTCCGCTCCTGATTGAAGTCAGGGGAAGCTTTGAGCCCTGAAGACCAGGCTTGTGAAGTTTTTATCAGCCAGCATAAATCCAGTGATGGTGCCTGTACCCATCACATTTTCAGACCTGTCTGAAAGTGAACTTGGATTTTCCAAGTCCTTTTTTTTTTCTTTTCTTTCTTTCTTTTTTTCTTTTTTTCTTTTTTTTAAGGTATCCAAATACTCAAAGCTACTACGACAGCCAGTCACAACTCTGTGTTCTGGATGCTTTAAACTCATGACAGACATCTAACCTCTGGTGCTTGGTTACAGTCTGCTCTTCACCTCCTCTCCCCTCACATCCCGCCCTTCGGTCCCCTGGGCATCCCACATGTGCTTTGAGGAATCAATCACCAGGACTTGTGGTCTTTTTGAAGACGCACTGGTGTGAATTCTAGCACCTGCATTGCCACACAGTAGCAGCATCGTCCCTGTCTGAATATTACAAATTTAAGTTACTATTATGCCTTTGAATGCAATTATACAACTTTGATTGCAAAAACAACTGCCATGCAGAGCAAGGGGAATGTTTTGAGGCAGGAATCAAAAGTGTGCTTGTTGCAAGAGTAACACATAGGTGGAACAATAAAAACAAGCCTCCCTGGATCCTTTCTTCCTCCTCCCCTCCACCACAGTAGATTTTGTGATGTAAAGCCCTGAGAAAGGAGCAGAAGGATTTTCACTGACCTCTGGAGCCTGTGCATCCTCCGGCTCTGCGGGGCGGGTGGAGGGGAGCCGTAAATTCTTTCTTCAGGCCACTTGGCAGAACTAATCTCTTTTAATCTGCTCTCTTTATGGCATCTCTTTGGTCTGACAAAACTCCGATTTATCGGCTGTCAGGAAGGACCATGAAGCCTCTATCTTTCTTCAGCAGTTCACTTTCTTCAGCAGAGTGGTGAGAGAGTGACTTGAAAAGGAAGCGTTTCGCTCATCACTTGAGCCCGACAGAGCTGCACAGCACTACAGCAACACTGCCTATTATTCTAAAGCAATCAAATAATTCACCTGTATTTGACAAATTATTGGAAAATTGTGACTCTGCTTCCTTCAAGAGGTATTCATCTTCCCCTCAGCCAGCGAGGGAATGGCATGGAAGAGGAGAGTTGGAAGGACATCCTTCTCATAGCGAGGTCGTCACATCATCCACCAGCACGGAATCATCAGGTTGGAAAAGACCTTTAAGATCATCAAGTCCAAACAATCCCATCCTAAGCTAAACCAGATCCCCGGGCACCTCATCTACCCTATTTTTAAGCACACTCAGAGAAGGTGACTCAGCCCCTCCCTGGGCAGCCTGTGCCACAGCCCCACAACTCTGCCAGGGAAGAACTTTGCCCTCCCAGCTGAGCTGACCCTGCCCTGGCACAGCTTGAGCCCATTGCCCCTTGTCCCAGCTCCTGTCCCCTGGCTGAAGAGACCAGTGCCCACCTCTCTGCACCCTCCTGGCAGGGCAGGGCAGGTGGGGAGAAGGTCTGCCCTCAGCCTCCTCTTCTCCAGGCTCAACACCCCCAGCTCCCTCAGCTGCTCCTCAGAGGATTTGCCCTCCAGCCCCTTCCCCAGCCTGGTTGCCCTTCTCTGGACTCGCTCCAGGACCTCCATGTCCTTCTGATGGTGAGGAGCCCAGAACTGGGCCCAGCACTCAAGGTGCAGCCTCACCAGCGCTGAGCACCAGCAAGTCCCATGGCAGACCTGAGGCCAGCTCTGCCACACCTCTGCCAATTCATGCTAGACCTTCAAGACCTCAGCTTAGCACCCTCCCCTACATTCAGAAGAGGAAAAAAAGAGACATCATCTCAGGGCTTTGTGACAGTTTAACTGATGAGCCCCGTGGCGCTGACTTTATTGATCCCCTCCCCAGCCTGATCCCTTGGGAAGCAGCGTATGCATTTCGTGAAGCAGCGAGATTTGGAGATCGAACGGAGAAGAGGGGCTGGGAGATTCATTGGATAAAAATAATTACCTTCGATTCAGGAAAATCTATTTATTTTCTTTTTCCCAATCTGGCAAGACTACATCAAAGTAATTAGTTAAGGAAAATACTATTTAGATAAGATTAGTACTTAAATGTCTTCAGATATTCATCGGCATAATGTTGTGAAGGGCAATAGTTAAATATTAACTGTTCTGGCAAAAACAGTTCAGAAAAATAACTACAGATAAATAACTCCAGATATTCCAACTTTATAGGTGAAACTTAAGTCACAACAGGACCAAGTGATTCATCCAAGGACACCCAGACAGTCTGCAAGCAGGAGCACAAACTGAGCAGTGTTAACCACCAGCCCATCCCTCCTCCCCTAATTCCCTGAGCCTATCCTTATCCTGCCAGCATCATCACAGGACAGAGGCTGGGATTTAAATGCAGCTACGTACATTTACCACCTCACCCCAAAGGATTTAAGGGAATTAACCGGAATGAAGTTATTCACATGCAGACATCATTAGCACAAGTGGTCCCTGAGTGAGAAAGTTTTTCAAACACGGACCCTGCAAGGGGGAAACCACTCAGACCACTCGTTTCTGCTGTGTGCATATGTTGCATCCATAAATCGTAAACATAAGGTAAAAGTACTGCAAAGCCTCAATGGAGCTTGGAGCTGAAAACGATCTGTGTTGGTCTGCTGGTTTGAAAATGGTTTTCTTGATGAAACTCATGAGCGCAGGAGACTGAGACACAGATGGATGAGCCGAGCATATGATAAACCTGCTGCATGAGTTTGTAGTTAATTGCCCATCATCTTTTTTGTCTCACCATAAAAAATTTCACGCCCACCTTGCACAGTAAAGGTAACCTGAGTGTCATAAACCATTTGTCTCCTGCGCTTCCCTTGCTGCATTATCTGATCGGTCTTGTTAGAGTGCTGTTGAGACAAGACAAATTTGCGGAGCCTTTTCACAGATGAAGCACACCACATCCTTTATCAAATGATCTCCTTCCTCTAATGAGAAGAAACACCTTCCAGAGTCATTTGCATACTAATATCTTTATTTCTAAAACAATAAGCAGGCTGTAACTCACAGAGCCATTAGTCAGAATAAAGGGATTTCATTTGCATGAGCGCAGTGCAGGAAACATGCCCCCTTGGCACGGACACAGAGGTACCTCGTGCTTGGCAGAAAGATGGGCTGAGGGGCCTGAAGACTGAAAATATTAATTGGGTGGGAAGTGTACCCTCATCCCCCCGAACAGCTCCTGTTGGGAAAACACCCCCTACCTCCTGCAGAACACAGGGTGCATAGCTGGTAGTTAAGCCACAAGGCAATAGGGCTTGAAAACAGGAGCTGATACTGCAGATACCATCAGAGCTTCTCAAAATTCATTGCTGGCTACGTTTCTGTCTCTCCTCTTCTTTTATTATTACATGGGGACAAGGTATTGCAGAAACAGGTCATTTCAGGGCAGCACAGTGGTCCTACTCCGAACAATAAGACAGACAAAAGACTGTCTAACCACTGCACTTTGCAATCTGCTTTGAAGAATCAACTTTGTTTGGATGCCACAAAATTGGAAGGCTGATCTTCCCTGCAACATTGTGAACGCAAGTGGTGTCAGTCTGCTGGGGTGTTGAGTGTCCTGCCTTCCGACCGGGAGAAAAAGGACTTGGGGGTGCTGGGGGATGAGAAGCTCAACCTGACACATCAATGTGTGCTGGCAGCCCCAAAAGCTGCCTGTGTCCTGGGCTGCATCCCCAGCAGCAGGACTGGCAGGGCTAGGAAAGGGGGATCCTGGGACACAGACCCCCCAGCAGCGCTGCCTCCAGCTCGGGGTCCCCAGGACAAGGAGGACATGGAGCTGTGGGAGCCAGTCCCAAGGAGCCATGGAGATGATGTGAGGGCTGGAGCCCCTCTGCTCTGAGCCAGGCTGGGAGCTGCCCCTGGATCTCTGGCAGGGTTCAAGGCCAGGCTGGATGGGGCTTGGGGCACCCTGGGCTGGGGAGGGTGTCCCTCCCCATGGCAGAGGGACAGTGTGAGTCCCTTCCCACCCACACCAGTCTGGGGTTCTGTGATCTTACTTTCAGCACCAGCTTACTAACCCTTGTTCCCTTGGGGTCTCACTGGCCCTTTTACTTGTGGTCATCACAGAGATTTGGAGGGGAAGAGGCTTTGATATAGCAGAACCACCATTCTGTATCTCTCTGAGTCTAGTGGGTATCACCCATTAAACAAGGGTGAAAGAAAAAAGTCTTCCTTGCACTAAGCCACCTCAAAGAACATTGAAACCTTCTCTTGATCCCAGCAGTGTTTCTTAACTGGCCACCTAGAAACATGTGGTGATGCCAGAGCTTCTCCAGAAAACAGCTTTTCTTCCTCAATCAGACACTTTAAGTAGGAATGAGCAAAGTCTGAGGGGCAGTTAAAGGAATTAGTCCCAGCTTTCCTGGTGTGCTTTGCAGTTCATGGTCCTGATTTACAGAACTTAAATCTTTGGTCAAATAGTTTTACCCTCATGGTACCAGTTCACTTACCCTTCCCATAGCTCCCCTTCCAGTTCCACCAGAAAGCAGAGGAGCAGCCGGCGCGGCTCATTGAGAAGCTGCTGGGAACAAGGAGGGATCTTCTGAACACTAAATTTAGAGTTTGCTGAACGTAAGCAGAATTGTCTCAGAGAAGAGGAACGATGTCTTCCCACAGTCCCTGTGCAGCCTACACTGAGGCATTAACAACAACACTGATCATTGAAGTAGGACCTGCATTAATTAGTCTAAGTGGGTGACTATTTTAAGCACTTGGGAAGCGAGGAAATGACTGAAAATAGATCTCTATCGAAATAAGGTCTAGCACTGCAATAACCCTGTGTTAGGAAACATCACTTTCTTCCAGGTTCTTGTGAAGGTGTGTGGCAGAGGACCATTTTCCCCATCAAAGTAAGAAGAGCCATTCCATCCACGTTATACATTTCCTCCTGACTGCATTAAACAAACATTACAGGGAAGGTGTTTCTCCCCATCTCTTTCAGAAGGCTGCCACCATATGGGGGATTTGATTTAATACAAGGCTCAGTTTGGGGTTTTGCAAATAGATCTTCCTGTAGCATCAGCTCAGTCTCTGAAAGGAGACAGCTCTCCAGGTCAGCCATAGAGCTGCAGTGCCACACAGAAATAACTCCATCCCAGGAAGGATTTCAGGCTGTAACTACCTTTCCTCTTTTAAAATCTGCCCTTAGTGTTAAACATGCAGTTTATCCATTTGTGTTATCAACAGCTCTGTGCATTTTGGATGGCATCATTTAAATTCTGCTCCTCTGTGCCTACAGCTACCAACTGTCCTTTTACACACTGGAAAGGATTGTTGTCACTGACTTAGATTGTCTCATCTTGCCACCTCGAAGCCTGAACATCCACAATGCTCCTCTACATCTTTTCATAGTGAAGATCTTTTTTCTCTCATGCATTTTTTAGCAGTGATGCTGCAATTAGCTTTAGTTATTTTATGGGGATCCTCAGCATAATGTTCCCCAACATCTTGAACACAAGGAGTGAGAACACTCAGCTTAAAGCTGCACACAGACATCAGTGTTGTTCTGACTAGTGATGCAGATGACTTCCTTCCAAATGGAGAAAGAATCTGATTAAGACAAGCCCAGACCAGAGCAGAAACATGAAATGGACTTTTCCCAAATGCAAAACCATGAAAAAAATATTGTTGTATGTTCTCATTCACATCCTGACTCCAGTAGTAAACAGGAGACTGAAAACGCAGGGAGTGGAATCACTAAGCAGTTCCCATGCCATGGGATTTATTTATTTGCCTCAAATCTGAAGGCATATTTGGAACAGATTAGTTTATAAGAAAGGAGTTGCATTCCACTGGATAACCAACGAGCATTTTGAATAAGGTTTGCCCAAGTTCCTGGGCCAAGTTCTGAGCGTTGCACATACTTGTAATTTATTTTTTCAGAAAAGAAGAAGTGCAGAAATCTATCTCCATTTCTCTTTCAAAGGTCTGTATATAAAAGTTTGGCTTCGAGATGTTAAGATAGACACTTCACAGGGGGGATGTCAGGAAACTGCTACCATCTTATCTCTATGATGTACTAGGGGTTAAGCAGATATTACCAAAAGCAGCATTAGAAATAGGAAATAAGACAGCAAATCATCTTCTTTACACTAAGTTGTAAGAAACTTCTAGAGTGGCATATAGAGTACATAAAACCCTGGGTTAAAGCCATCAACAGGCTACAAAAGGAAAGCTGCCTCATGGCTGCATCAATACTACTTCGCTGTTACTACAGGGATGAGCAGGGAGCAGCTCTCTTGCAACATACAGAAGTTGTGTCCATCTCTTAGGGTGTTTTACCATGAAGTTACACAGGCAAATCCAGCTATAAACAAGAGTAGGAGGTGGGACATGCTGCAGGGTAACATAACTGCAGGGCTGCATTGCACGGGTGGCCATGTGATCAATGTGATCAATGCCCCATGCACGATTTACTCACCTCTGCCACTCTTCCCAAGCACTGGGGGGTTATTTTTCTCCAGAAGCCAGGAAGATGGAAGTAGCAGTAATGGAGAGAACAATACAGCTTGTTATACAAACGTCACGATGTGTCTGTGGACATGGAACAGGATGTGGTCACCTGCCCAGGGGTAGGGGATGAGCAAGCAGTGGGTGAGTAGTGACAGCTCTTACTCTGCAGCCCTAGGGGAACAAGCACAGACCAAGGAAAGACAGATTTTTTGGGGGAGATTTCTACTGGAATAAAGAATTAAACTAAAGCAAACAAGATTAGGTGAAATGAGGGAAGCATGAAGCTTTTCCTTGCACTAGAATCGCTCCACAAGATCTGACACTATTATGAAGTATAAACATATATACACATAAATAAACATAAATACATAAATATAATTAAATATAAATACATATACATAAAGTATAAATGCATATACACATAAAGAGCAGCTCTTTTGATAATCCCACGATCACAGTGGATTACACCAGCTGGAGATCTAACCCTAAAATTGCACATGAATTTCATACGTAAAGGGAATTCTTCACCTCTCAGTGGAACCAATCATGCCTGAAGCTCTTCCTATTGACTTACAAATGTCATCTAAAGTTCAGGTTCCAATCCAATCTGAGTGCTTGTCCAACAAGACACTGTAGCACCTGCACACAAAGCCTGAACGTTCAGATAATACTATTCCTAAACTTCATCCCTGTTGTGGGCACATTTTCAAAGGACACAGGCAGACAGATGCCATGCTTTGTGTGGAGTACCAAAGCAATGTCCTGACTGCTCTCCCCATTCACCCTCCAACACCCATGCTCCCTTTGCCTGGCACGGGGGTGTAAACAGTCCAGACTGACTCTGTCAACTCTGTTGACCCCACTTCCATTAAGAAATCCTGACTTCACCCAAGCACTTCTCTTGCTGTTCACACAGCCCGGAGGTAGGAGCTGCTGCGTTCATGTGGACTCGAAAGGCATGATGTGAATTCTCTGCCAGGGGCACTAGATGAGCTGGGGAGGAGGGAGGTGGGCAGCACATGCCTGGACTCACTCTGCACAGGGCTGTGATGCCGCTCTCCAGCTGGAGCTGTGGCCTCCTCAGCACCTGGTGTTCCACCCGTGCTGGCTGAAGACAAGGGGAGTCAATGAGGCTGCAATGGTTTCAGGGCTGGATGCCGTGCCTGGTGTTACTGTGAACACGACGGGCTTGTGCACACAGTGTGAGGGGCGCTGTGCTGTGTTTAGAGCAAGGCCGAGCACTCGGGCTCAGCACGCCTTCCCAGCTCCAGCAGAAACTGGCTTGGCACATACAGATGGGACGTGGCAGTGCCACAACCCTTCCTTTGTCCAGATAGCTACCAGGCCATTGCTGAAGCCCAAAACTAGACACCTCCACCTGAAACAGGTAATTTTGAGGCTTCTTTGCCCTTCAGAAGATACATCTCTGTGTCTGTGCAGGGCAAGCATCAGTATCTGGGGCTCTGTGCATCTCTGCTCTTTGCAGAGTGTTGCTCTGTTAACAAGAATTGCCAGATTGCATCAAGCCAGCAGTCCAAATAATCCCATCTCTGGCAGTGTCTAGGCTCTAATACATTTTCAAAGCAAGAATCCATCAAGTTTTTCAGTGCAGATACCACCCTATACAGAGAGGAATTTATGAGGAAGCGCAGCCATTGAGAATCAAATTTCCTCCTCTTTACTGTTGTCCCAAAAGAGTCACTACAATTTTCAGATAATGATTAGGAAGATGGAGTTTGAACCAGGAACACGTAGAGCTATAGGAATTGGCTTCACAGGTAAGACAAAAAAAAAAAAAGTAAAAGAAAAAAAGTAGGCTCACTTCTTCCCTGGATCAATCAGAGAGCTACTCTGAATACAGAGTGAGCACCAGCATCAAAACGATGGCTTAGTCTGAAAGACAAATTTCTCCTGCTGTAAATATATGAATGGAAAGCATTATTTTTGCCCAGAAGGCTGTTGGAGATAAGATATTTTTGATCTTACTAGAAATCCCCATAGCTTAAATATTTTAAATACATATTGAAGCAGCTGTTTATCTGACATAGAAACAAGCACGTCCTGCACACTTCAGTGGGTCTGGATCGATCCTTACTGCCAGGAATCTGCCCTATAGATTTTAGGTTAGTCTTCCTCTGGCCCAGGGGGTGCTTTAAATTCTTTTATCCTAATCAGCCTTTTTGAAGGGCTTGACTTCTACAGCCATCAGCTGCTGCTTCATATACAAGGAAATTGGTGTTTTCAGGCTTTGGGGAGGGGAAGGGGGGCAGGGAGAAGGTGTAATTTTTTTAAAATTTTAAATACCTCCAGCATTACTAACAGGAACCTGAGCAGCACCCCTAGGGCTGCCATCATTGTATGAACAGCCAGATTTAACCCCCAGGGTGGAAAGTGATCCCACTATCAGCTAGAATGACAAGACAGGATTTAAAGGTGGAATAAGTCTCAGTGATGCCCATAAAATAGATGTAGCCAAAGAGGGAAAAAAACCAGAGCAAATTAATTACAACTCAACTCAGAGATGCTAATTTCTTACTATGGGTGAGGCATGATCAAGTTATATATATCGAGAAATCGCAAAAACTTGGCCAAGTGGTCTGTGTTCATAAGGCTTCCTTCCCCCCTTCAGCCTTTCTGCATCCCTGGCATCCCTTCACACAGCCCTGCATGCTTCTGCTGGGAGCAGGAGAGCTCTCACTCAGCGCGTGAGCATCCTGCCCTGTCCTGCCTGAGCACCAGGCAGGGCTGTGGCTGTCGAGCTCCAAGCCCAGCATCTTTCTTTGATTCCACTGGTGCCACTGGATTTTACTAACAATGGCATTCTGATCCGAGATTTTATTTGCCTCATAAATTCAAAGAGTCTCCTTTATTAGCTGATGTGGAGCTTGTGAGGACTCCTACTCTAGAATAGCAGAAGTCAATAAAAGTAATAAATTAAATGTACTTGGCCTCTTTTCACTCGCCCTGGCTCTGCCTGTTCCCTCACAATCCCAACACCGCTGAAACTTGCTGCTAATGCCCTCTGCTCCAGCCAGGCAAAAAAAAAAAAAAAAAAAAGAGGAGAAAACAGATAAAAGAGCTATTATTTAACTGAAGAACAGAATCACAGGATCACAGAATCACAGAATTGTAGGGGTTGGAAGGGACCTCAAGAGATCATCGGGTCCAACCCCCTGCCAAAGCAGCTCCCTAGGACATTTCACTCAGATAGGTGTCCAGACGGGTCTGGAATCTCTCCAGAGAAGGAGACTCCACCACCTCCCTGGGCAGCCTGTCCCAGGGCTCCCTCACCCTCACTGGGGAAAAGTTCTTCCACATGTTAGTGCGGAACTTCCTGTGCTCCAACTTGCAGCCATTGCCCCTTGTCCTGTCCCCACAGACACTGAAAAGGGGCTGGCCATTTCCCCCTGCATCCCCTGCTTAAGATAATTATAAACATTAATTAGGTCCCCCCTTAGTCTTCTCTTCTCAAGGCTGAACAGTCCCAGCTCCCTCAGCCTTTCCTCACAGGGGAGATGCTCCAAGCTCTTCATCATCTTCGTAGCCCTTCTTTGGACTCTCTCCAGGAGATCCCTGTCCTTTTTATCCCAGGGAGCCCAGAACTGGATACAACACTCCAGATGGGGCCTGAGCAGGGCAGAGTAGAGGGGGAGGATCCCCTCCTGTGACCCGCTGCCCGCACTCCTCCGGATGAAAGAAACAGCCTAAGTGTGCACAGCTCCATCCTGAATCCCAGCAGCTTGAACACAGAGCTGCAAAATACTTTGGCTGGGAAATACCGTGGCGTATGTCACCTCACACACATCAATGAGGAGTTTTGCCTAGCCAGGGACCATACCCCTTGTTGCCAAGAGAACTGAAAAGATAAAGGGTGAAAGAAAAAAGTTATTACACTTAAAATTTTATCATGAGCAACAACGGGCTTAAAGGAAACTGGTAGTAAACAATTGCTTGTCGTGCTCCCTCACACGGCCGCGGGAGCTGGCGGTACAGCCTGTGCGCTGTGCATGGCTGCAGAGCAACTGGGGCTTAAATGAGGTTTTATCTTTAGTAAGTGTTTATTGCACTCCCCATAAAGTAAAATGCACCAGGGTTTAGAAATAATGTAATCACAGCCCCGAGGATCATGGGGAACAGATGACTTTTATTGCTTGTTGGGTATGGAATATTTCATATTTAGGTTATGAAATAAATAAGTAGGTAGGATGCTGCGTTGGGAAAAAAAAAAGAGGTGCAAAATACACATACAATTATATGCCTAAGCATCATAGAAACACATTGCAGCTGCTCACAGAAGTTTTATATCTGGGAATAATCACTTGCTTGCATGTGCAGTTACTCCAATTGCATATGCATTTACATCAATTGTCCAATTACATCTGCTGTTTTTCCAATGAGCTAAAAGAAAAAGAAAAAAACAAACAAAAATACCACATTTTTTTCTCTGCTGTAATAAAAATGCAATCTGCATACACAGGAAAGAAAAAAAAAAGATTCCTGTTTTTTGAGATATGACATTAAACTACCTTGGGGTATTGTGCTTTTCTAGTCTTGAATGAAGTATAAGGTTTTCCATGGTACTAAAAAAGGCTGGAGCTGGGTTATAGCTTGGAACTTCACAGTAATACGTTCTCCTGGGCCACTGTAATTACTGTACAGTATCCCACTGTCATCAGAGAAATTATATTTACAATTAAGAAGATACAGTCTTGGGGCACCAGATTTTTTTAGAGCATTCTTTTTTTTTTTCCCCTCTCTATAATGACTTAGATCATTAGGAATCACATTTATTGCGTTTCTCAGAAATGGGGAAATAAATGAAGAATTATAAACTCCAATCTAGAACTGTATTACTAGAATTAGCCAACATCTGCTGTTCCTAACAGCTCAGCAGGCAGAGGGAAATCCCTTAACCTGCTCACCGGCAGTTTGGACCTCTGAAATTATTGTATCTTTATGCGCTGTGATCATCAGAAAAATACAGAAGTGGTGCCCTGGATTTTTTGGGGTGAATATGGCATTTCCAGGATTTTCAGACCTTGTTTCCTCCATTTAGAAATAGAAAGTGCTGCTTATTTGCCTTACTGCTGCCACAGAAAGATTGTGGCAGAGCCAGCATCCGAAACGTGTCTATCTGTGGAGCAAACCCCTGTGAACTATTACAAGCCCCTCTGTCAGATTTGCTATCTCTACACCCCTGTATTTCGGCTGTGGCACACCCCAGCTCCATCCCTGCACGGGACAAGGGATGCAGGCACACTAGGGTGCCCTCCCAGCCCGTAGAAATCCCTGTATTTGGGGTGAAAACCATGAACAATGTGTGCTGGGGCTGAAATTATGGACAATTTATGCTGAACAGGCAGCTTGCCACCCAAACAGATGGAAGCCAGCGCGTCCGGGTGCAGCCAAAACACCACACGTATGGAACTGAGCATGGACATCTCTCCAGCACAGGGCTGCTCCTGGGGGATGCTGAAATGTGTCTGGGTCATGCTCCCGTGTCTACAGCACTACAGATGTGATATCACATCTCTGACCCTGCATGAAATTCTACATGATAAAGAAGAAAATTAATTTTACCTGCTTGGATAGAGGGGGGAATATCTGGGTCTGATGGAACCAGTCTGCGCTGGCTTGAGGCCAACAGCAGCAAGACCCAACCAGCACCTGCTCTGCCTTTCCCTTCCTCAAAGGGAGATGGAGAAAAAATACTAGGCAAGGCAAGAGCTGGGAGTAGGTGTGAACTGTATGTCAGCTCAGCTCAACACAACTCCTGCTACATGGCCCTAAGAGGAGGAGACAGGTTCTCTTGGTCATTTACACCCCTAAGAAAACAATGTTGGCAGCTTAGTGCTGGGGACAGACCCCCCCATTGGCATTTGGGCTTTGCAGAAGAACAAATGATGTTGACAAAATGCCATAGAAGTACTGGGTTTATTTTTGCTTCAAAAGCTGACTCCTGCAAAAACTAGAAAGGATTCTGCAACTTTTCCTTAAAGCCCAACATTGAACACAGAGAAATACATCTGTCACTGAAGAATAAAAACTGGAAACACTTGACTCATGTTAGCTGTTCCTTTCCAACCCCTTCAGAAGTGACTCAGTCCCTAGATCCGGGATCTCCCTTTCCTGGCCAGCTCCCCTGGGTGCTGCACTGCATCTTTCCCCTTTAAGGTGGTATTACCTTTAACGCTGGTCAGTGTCAGGTGTGTTTCTCTGCTTCCAGTGATCTTCCAAACCTGGCCAGGAGGTGCTGAAGTCAAACAGCAGGCAGCACAGTAGGTAAGAGTCAGTACCAAAACTCTGTCCATTCCCAGCTCAAACCCAGCAGGTCCGTGTGTGTGAGCTCTGGTCTGGAGGCACTGTGCTTTCAAGCCATGAATTAGACCTTGGGAGAAAGTTTTCAGCTAGAGAAGATGTTTCTCCTTTTCTTTTTTATAATTACTTCTCCATTGAGAGCAAATTAAACGCTTGTGATGGAGCAACCCTGGCTGCTGTCAGGATGGCCGCCTGTTTGGGCTGAGTTATGGCGCTGGAGTTACGAGCACTTCAAGGTTGTTTTTGGACTGCAGCTGTAGTAGAGAGGTTTGAAAAGAACAGTTTATTAGCAGTGAGAGTCTCCTTGTCCCCTCTTCAGACAGTGAGGATGATGCTTCAGGCACCAGCCGCTGTCTGCTGTGAGGTGTGCAGGCTCTTGGTGATGGGGCTCAGTGCTCCAGGCTCTGACTTCTCCTTGGGAACAGGAAAAAAACTCAATACAAGAGAGTTGATGTCAGTGCATCTTCTTGCTTGGTCTGCCAAAGGTCCCACGGAGTGAAAATCAGCTTGTAGATGACAAAGTGGGTTTGAATCATTTTTTTCCTGTCCTTCATCTGCCGTACAGAGGTAGGGCTGGGTGGATTTTTGAAAGCAATCCTTTTTCTTTCTGATAATCATTGTTCTTGCCCTGAGTCACATTTCATTTTCATGTGTAAATACGTGTGTAGCTGTAGGTTGGGCTGAGAAGTTAAACATTAATGGGAAACTTCATAAATAAACACCATAATAAAATAAACAAATGCAAAATGCTTTCGTTTGTATTTGCTGGTTCCCAGGATGAGTGCCTGGCTATTTGGCCAGGGAAAGTAGCTATTAATTTTGGGTGCCTGAGTGTGGCTGCTTGTCTCAGGGTCACTCCCAGGCACTCAGGTTACAGCATAACTTACTTATGAAAACAAATGTGCACAAGGAAAAGCGAGGAGAGCACTCTGAGACTTCCTCAGAGCATCCTGAGGACCATTCTCCACTCAGCAAACAGCTCTGGGGGATGAAATGTGAGTTTTACAAGCCAGCAGCCACGCAGCCCAGACGAGCAGGGATGCTGGAGGTTTCCCTGGGAGCAGCCTGCAACATGGGGCAGCTGAACACACCTCAAAAACTTCACCAAAAGCCCACGGCCAATAACTATAAACATTTAAGCACATGAAATATGAACTTAATGCCCAATATTAGTTTCTGTTTATTTTCATTTGCCCAGCTTTCCCCTTTTTCCTCAAAATCAACCACTCTCATCCAACCTTATTTTAGTCCCACATCAAGTCTATGTTTGAAGCACTCAAACAGATCAATTAATTGTGTTTTAATTAATCCCCCAGTGTGACCATACTTCAAAGACAGAAGCTCTGCAAACCATTTAGAGCACCAGAAGAAGAACAAGGTTCTTTTTATTTTAATTTTCAATGCACACTTTGGGCAGAAAAACAGAAGGGAAGCATTTAATTAAATAGCAGGGCTTCTCTAGGCTTTGAACAAATTACCTGGATAAAGTTATGATTTAAACCTTGTCAAACAGAGCATTTGGGCTTTCCACTGTCCACAGAGCAGTTACCAGTACATTGTGGTATCAAACTGCACAGCTCGTGGATATCCAACCTATCCTAGTTTTAGGGTATCTTTCCCAGAACAAGAATCAGCATTTTCCCCCCTTTAAAAGCACTAATCTTCAAGGCCCCGACCCAAGGGATACACTTAAAGATGTGTGTAAACATATTCTGAACTAAAAATAGGCTCTTAGCTCCAGAGAAGAGTAGGGATTAGGGACATGCTGAAGTGACCCCCTTAGGAGGTGGCCCTGGAAAGGGTGTGCTCCACCCACGAGCTCAGAATGCCACTGCACACACATCCAGTTGTTCCCAAGGGAATTCGCATTATGTATAAAACCTTCAAAACATCTTTGTGCACAGATCACCCAACACACTGACCACGTATCCGAAGACTATACACATTCTATATGTTCAGTCTCATGTTCCAGCATCATATTTGACAAGAAAATGGGCTCAACTGAAGACACATTTTCCTCTGGAAGGATTCTGCCAGCAGGAAAGGATGCTGGTCAGAAGGGCAGCCCATGAAACACAGGATACATTCTAAGGGAGTAGGACAGACAGGGATGACCGTTCTCTGCAAGGAGGCTCAAGACAGCTTCACTCATAAAATTTGCATAAAGAAAAGATGAAAAATTCATGCAAAAGCAGAAAGGGTGATAATGTCCATCCCTGACTCTCCTGAAGAACTGAGGTGATGCTGCAGGGTCACAGATGGGCTTGTTTCACGTAGCCAGGATGCCCCAGCAGCAGTTCACAGCAAAGAGGAGATGTGCTAACGGGCTCCGGTGGAGCCAGTAGTGCCTGGGTTTCATTGCAAAGCTGGGGTGTGCTGGATGCAAGGAGCACACGCTGTCCTGAGCAGGCAAGAGGAACAAAGGAGTGCATCCAAAATCAGGCATACAGTCTTGTTTGGTACCCAGTTCTATACCAGAATAAAATTAATAAGTGAGTATTATTCCTGCACCTAATGTGTAACAGCTGCCAGCCTGTGGTACAACCGGCCTTGGGAGAGACAGCTGAGCTGTCTGGACAAGGAATCACAGACTTGTAGGGGTTGGAAGGGACCTCCAGAGCTCATTGGGTCCAACCCCCTGCCAAAGCAGGGTCCCTAGAACAGGTCACACAGGTAGGTGGAAAAGCTGCACACTTAGTGTGGCAAACACCACAAAACACCAACTCATTTCTACAAACATTGTGGCTCACACATATATATTAAACTTCAAACCCAGGTTGTTCTGGGATGGGGGAGGAACTCCCTATAGCTTTCAGCATTTTTAGTTAGGGCTCTGCTGATCTCGGTTTTGAAACTTTGGGAACCAGCAGGAAAGTTCTGGAGAAGGCACAAAGTCAGAGCAGCAGTTGGCAGCGAGACGGAACGATGCGGAGCAGGTTGCGGCAGTGACGTCCCTGGAGACACGAGCTGGCACGGGGAAGGAGAACAGGTGCTGCTCAGGACAGACCTGTGCAGCAGATGCACAGCTTGCCTCCAGGGCTGTTCCCAACACACATACCCAGCAAAGCGTAGGCTTCAGTACCACCTGCCTCTTCCAGAGGGAAGAAGTGCTGGTGATGAGCCCAAGCCTTGGCCACACGCATCCTCTGGGACATCTGCTCCACGCCCAGAGAAGGCGGTGCCTGATGCAGGCACGCAGCCTGACGCTGAGCATCAGCGCTGATCTCTGCACGCCTCCCACTCCAGTCATGGTGGAAACCAAACCAAAGTCACCACGTGTTGAACTTTGACCCAGTATGGCAGAACTGGGCTGGTACATAGACACAAGCATCTCTACTAATGGATTCTTGCTCCAGTGCCTTCATGACAGCATCAGCTGAGGGTGAGGAGAGAGAGGTTTAAAATCAGTGTTAGTGTATTACTGCATTTACTGTTTGAGATTTAAGAACATCATTGCTCTAAAACACATCCCAGAGAGAGAAACAGCAGCACTGTCATCCCAAAGTCCACAAGGGAATTCACCAGTGGTACAGAAAGTGTCCAGTGAAAAATTAAGTTCACATTTGCCTGGCCAGAGCTAAAACAAAGCACTCAGGAAGACACCCCCCAACCACACTGATGCTGAAACACATACCAGTGATGAGTATTTCGAACCCTGCTGGGAAGCAGTAGATTAGGTGATTTATCAATGGCTTTCCATCCTTGCTGAGCTCAGACTTACACTCCTGATGTACTGGAGGAGGAGTCCAGGGGCTGCTCTCATTCGCTGATTCTGCAGGTAAAGGGAAGATTATTGGGTATTTGGACTGAAATACTGCACCCAGAGTTGAAGATAAATCAAAGCAGGACCAATGACCAAAGGAATCAGGCCACTGGAGAATGTCCAGGATGTACTGGGAGAGAAAGGAGCGGGGCTGGGAGTGCTCAAAGTCCTGTGGGAGGGGAATTTCCAGAGAGAACAGCCCCAGTATCTGGGCATCTCTGCAGATCACTGACCAGGAGACCCACCATGATTTTGCTGTTCATTTCAAGGCAAGGAGACAAGTAACCTCTAGCATTGGAGAGGGACTTTCCCAAGGGTTACTTGTAGCTCTGCCACGGCAGATATGGATGGAGACAGTCTGAACAAAACACTGAAATTCTTTTCTAGGCAGAAGACACAGGTGAACTCAGTTCAGCTATGCTGAATGTGACAAATCTCTCTGTCCCACTACATCGCAGTGGGGTTTCACTTTGTGCTGCCTAAACCTGATTCTCTCTGCAAGCTTCTCATGTTGCCAACTAGGTTGCTGGATAAATATCTTTATTACCATATTTTTTTAACTTACATCCCACAGTTAAGGTTCCTCTGGAATATCTAGGCCAAACCCATCTTGCAGGCACCTGCAAGTCTTTGTTTTCATTTGTATTTTTGTTTCTTGGCACAGAAAAGAGGAGAATAAAAGGAAAAATAATTAAAAGATCCAAGCTGTCCTGCTGCACGTGACCCAATCCCCAGCCCTTGGTTTCCTTCTAGAGTTAATGCTAGATGTGAGCGTACCAAAAAACCCAACCAAAAACTTGTGATGTGCACAGCTAATTTGAGATGTGAGGATGTGGAGCAAGGACAGCTATTGCCCATTCCTGCTCCTTACTCCCTCAAAGGCCTGATAGATACCATCATCAGCCCCGTGCCTCGGGAGCAATGGAGTCTAAGGAGGTCTTGCTTGGAGCTGCAGTTTTTCATAAACCTCCGTGTCCCCATGACAACTCTCATGCCTCCTCACAATCCAATATATTCTTAACAGCAATCCTTTCCCCTTCTTCTCCGGAGCAGGCTGCAGCTGAGCTGCTGACAGGGCTGGAGAAAATCACTATTAGAAAGCAGCCTGAAATCCTCAGTCCACACTGACTCAGGACCAAATGGCTGGAGGCTGGGGGAGTACCCGAGAGCACCACCGGATGCTTCCCCCTTCCCAGGGCAACAACCGTTGGCCAAGGAGCTGCTCAGCTTCCATCTGACCCACTAACTCACTTCCTTTGTTCATAAGACCTGCACAGCCAGCAACTGCTCTCTGTGCCTTGCTCAAAGTGTCTTCTTCCCAGGATGAGGAGACCTTTCCCACCTGTGTAAATTATCTCCCCTAGAAAGAACACTTCTTAAAAAGACTACAACATTTTGGAAGGTTTCTTGCATCATCTCCAGACCCAGGTCCACATTCCACTGCCCATCACACAACAAAACAGACTAGAACTTCATCGCATCCGCAAGCTCAGCTGTACTCTGCTTTGTGATTCCTTTGCCATACACCTGCAGTCCCTACATAGAGGGGTGAAAAAGCTATTGGGGCCTTTCAGACATTTCCAGAGTAACATGCCAGCAAGAGGGCAGGTTCCAGCTCTCACATCCTAGGACAGATGGTCCATGTACACATGTACATGCAGGTGACACTTGGCACATACAATTTCTCGTGTTCTCCATGCTCTATAGTGACACCAGGCATGGGATGTCCTCTCTAACTGTCTATCTGTAGAACTACAGAGCATCATTCTGAAATATCTACTTATAAAATCCTACTAAGCCAAGCTCTTTATTTTTCTCCTCCTTTGTTCCTTGATGAAAGATTACATGCATGCCCCTGTTAATTGCTCTGCATGCTGTACTCCAGCCCAAGGTCAATACAGGACTTTGCAGAAAGCACAAATGTGACAGGGGAGCACTGGGCTTGTTTTGCTTTGTACCCTTTGCACTGAAAATTAAATTGAGATCTTTCCTCACTTGTAACTTCTTTTTTCCCCCCTGAGGCAGAAAGAAAGAGGCACCACATAAGTGAAATATTGTCAGCAAATTAGGGAAAGCTGACTAAAGAAACCAGGGGGAAACCCCCAAACAGGTAGGTATATATTGCTCAGAAATAACCTGGAAAAATCAAGAGTTCAGTGTTAAACAAAGTTGCACGGCACTGAGGAAAAGCTCAGGTTTAAACACAAAACCCGTGGATCATTTATAACACTTCTGAGGATGAGACTTATTTCTGACTCAGTTTCAGCAACACCAAGCGTTCCTTCATTGTGTCATTGGTGAAAAGGAACAGGCTTTAAATGCTACGCGCTAAGAAATTACACTGACCATTCCCTTTTCTGGTCCTCTGCCCTCTGAGCGCTCTCATTGAAAAAAAAGCAGATGCCCATTAATAAAACCAATTTATTTCACTCTGCCTGTTGAGCAAGAAGAAAGCTTTGTGAAAGCCCCAGCTGCAGCGTGGAGATACTGCCACTTCCCAGTTCCTCTCCCTATTCCTTGTCAGCTTCTCCCTTATTTTTCCTCCTTGTTTTCATAATTTTTTAAGGTCGAAGTGTCTCGGTGTCACAGTGCTAAATGGATGTAGTGCTAAACTGGTGCTTCACAGAGGTTTTGAACACAAACTGTGCTGTCCAGCTTCAGCCAGGCCACCTTGAGACCTTCACTACCAAAGTCAGTACTTCATGACGTGTGTAGGACAGCATCTCCCCCAGAAAACTTCTTGCAAAGGATGGAGAGATCAGAAAACACTCCAAGTTGGTAATTTGCCTTTTGATGTAAGTGCAGCACTGCTGTTCTTCCCCCTTTAAATTAGCACTTTAGTTACCACAGTCAACATGCTTAAGCAGCGCTGCTTAATTCAGCTAAACACACAGAAAACTCTTCTTGGTTCACTGTGATTTGCAATTTAACAATACCTATGCAAATGAAATTAGTGCTGGCAAAAATAATTACAGTTGCTCAAGGGAGGATTAATAACTGAAGCCTGCCCTGCTTATGTTGAGGTTTAATTTAATTCTGTGGCAGGTATAAAGTGAAGGAACCAATTCCGTGCTGGCTGTTGTGCTCGGCGGCTACACGCGCTCACAGGACAGAGTTTAGATGGAGTGAAAAGGGCCGTGTGTGGAGGTACAGCCACAGAGATACAAGTGATTCTGTGAGTAGCAAGCATTAGCTGGTGGATGAGCAGCATAATGCTTTCTTCCAGATCTATCAAAACCTGCCATTCATCGCTGGGAAGTCATTAGGATTGACTTATTACTATAAGGTGTAGTGATGTTGTATTATCTGTCCCCTAAGGCTGTGTTTAATAAAAGAACAACCACTGTCCCATATAATGCCTGCATGGACAAATCACATTTAGAGTGTGGTTATAAATGTGTGCCTGTGGAATGGGCTCGCTCGTCCCCCAGGCACATCCCTGCCGACCCAAAGCAAAGCTGAAACTTCCCCTCTGATCCCTTGATTTCACTCTGAAATTCCTGGTTTGGAAGAGCCCATGGCAGACCCGCCTTCCCATCACATCACTCACATGGTGCTTAACTCCTTCCTTCCTCAGCAGTGTGAAATGTGGCAGGGACCCCGTCCAACCCCTCACGGCAGCGGTGTTGACACTGGTGCAAACCCCCCACACCAAGGCTGGTGGGAAGGTGTTCCTTAACCTAAAAAAGATTTAGAAGAAAAAAAACCCCAGACATCATGAACATTTCAGGGTTGTAAGCACCTTACAAGATGAAATCCCTTCTAAATCGTAACGCAATTATCTGGCTGTTTACAAGACTTTTATGAGTTGGATTAGCTTTATTGAAGCCGGTGGGTACAACAGCTGTCTTTCATTTAGGATTAGCATAAAAATCAATCAAGCCCCTTATGGAGACAGCAAGCTGAAACTGTAAGAGTTCCAACAAAAACAAAATACAGATGAAAAATAAGATGCTTCTATGAGGGCAGAGAATATATAGCAGGGCTGGACGTTACCCTTGGAGATGTGTACCTGCACTTCTTCGAAGCCCACAGGTTTCCTACTTAGTACTTACTTTGGAACTTAAGTGAGGCAAAGGTCAT
This sequence comes from Hypotaenidia okinawae, assembly GCA_027925045.1. Lineage (NCBI taxonomy): Eukaryota > Metazoa > Chordata > Aves > Gruiformes > Rallidae > Hypotaenidia > Hypotaenidia okinawae. Next base: position 22,090,443 of record BSDF01000011.1, on the reverse strand, counting down.
GTTATGTAATTAACTTCTAAAGACTGTTTTTAAAAATATGTACTCGTTTAAGGACTTACAGCTTCCCAGTGTTTCCCAGAGGACACCCTACCTTGCCACACCAAGCAGGTTTTCTGCTGCTGGTATTTGTGTGAATCCTTCTGGCAAAACTCTTACTAGTGTTTAGGACATCTAAATTACAGCCCATGAAAAGGGTCTTGGAAACATCCAGAACAAACACACTAAACACCCCCCCAAGCGTTTCTGAGTGGTTTGAAATAATTTATCTCAGCTTTTCTTTATGGTCAACATCATAGTTGAAATAAAGGGAGACAAATATCATCGATAGTCCAGTAATAACTAAATTTATTAGTGAGTAAAGCTGCCAATTGGAGGCTAATTGACAAGAGAAATTTATGCAGGCAGATTCTGAGGCAAAAGTATTATTCTACAACCACCAAAAAACCCATCAGGACCTCTAGATGCCTGCTGGTGCTGTTAACCTGGCTGAGTTGGTGCTAACTCACTGTAAAGCTACAGAATTCGGAACATTTTCTATTAAACAGAGGGAAAAGCCTTAGGTGAGGCTCACAAAATCACGGCACACACGGCACTTCTCCAGAACTGCATTCAACCTGCACGTAGATTGTTACAAGCTACCCAAGGTCTCTACACTTAGAGCTGGCAAAAACTACACGGGCACTTGCTAAGATGTTTTGTGTCATCTGTGGAGCTTCAGATTCCCTTTAAACAGGACTCCATGGGAAAACCAAGAAGGGGAAAAATAAAAATTACTTCCCATATCAACTTCTAATTTTTCCTCATAAGTAGATTTGCAGCAAGAAACAACTCATAGGACTGTAGGTTTGGTAATTCTTACACCAGGAGTAGCTTGAATCAGTGCAGAAAGATCCATCTTAACAAGCACTGTCCCCCTCACTTGCTGCTGGGGACACGACTGCTAATTTATGGTGGGTGCACATAAGGCATGCCAAGGTGTTCATATATTTCCACGTGAGGTAAGACCTTGCAAAACTTTTCTAAGTTTTCTAAATTTCTAAGCAGAAAGCAACAGCTGGTTCCACACCCCTCAGCTGAAGAGCCCTCTGTTTATCCTAAGAACAAGATCGATGGCACACAGACCATCCAGTATTTCATAGCACCTCCCTTTCCTGCCCTGAGATTTTTTTATAACCAGATTAAATGTAACACTTCCCCTTCTTCCTTTCTCATTTGAACACTTCTTGAAAGGGCACTTCTATTTCCTAAGGGCCAGCCAGGACTTATCCCTCTCACTCTCAGCACTGTAAGTGACATCCTGGGTTTGTTTATAACAAGCACACTCTTAGGCTGCTCCAGGATTAGATTTTAACCACAAAAAACTTATATAAGCTATGTAATAACTACAGACGATACAACAGCCTAAAGAAAGGGAAAGATTCACAATGCAAACCTAAATTAACAAATTGAGTATTAAACAGTGTCACCTCCAGAAGCAAGGTGAGTGTCCCCAGCATCATCAGCTAAACATAAGGTTGTCTGGCCTGTGCAGAAGCACCTCTCCAGCGCTGAGATGGGTTATCCGATTGGACTTTGAAGACAACAGCAATTTGTGCAAGGGACAAGTGCTTAAGCACACGGGTGGCACAGATGCAAGCTCATTAAATTTTAAAAGTTACCTGAATCAGGCACTAAAACTCCTGTCTGCAGTTAATTTGACTTGCTTATATACGGGCATAGAGACTGGGAGACGGTCTTTGATTTTTATTTTTTCCTATGCAGGCTGACTAATTGCACTAAGGAGAGTAAATCCAGTATGATGGTAATTATCCATGCACAAAATTAGTTTTTGTAGGAACTAGACTTGTGCTCTTTGATTTCTAATTAGTGGATGGCACCAATCAGCATTTAATGTAGCACGTCTAGGCAAGAGAAAGCACGCGAAAGCTACCGTTTAGTGCTACAAAAGAGGAGTCTGGTTGTTTTCCTTCCTTCTGCTTCTCGTCCAGGGCTTCAGGCAGGGATGAGCATCCCCTGGTACCACTGGCTCAGGCCGAAGAAAGGCTTCCTGCCTCAGAGAGCAAACTGTCAGCGAGATTGGCAGTGAGCCCCTGTCAGGCACATGGATAATTTGTGCTGCCATCCTATTTCTGTGACGTTTTGAAAACCACACGGGTGTCACAAGTGAAGCAGAGGAAACTGTTTCCACCTCCTGTGTTCACTGGTCAGATCCATCACTAGATTTAGACAAAATAGATGGCACCTGTGCTCCCATGGGAGTGTTGTTTTCCACTGGAATGAGGGCTCCCTTGTACCCCAAACTAACTCCCTGCCCACAGAACTCCAGCGAGAGCCAGCACCCAGCACCACACCTGCTACACAGCCTGGGATTCTCTTGCCCCTTACTCCAGTCAAGTCCTCCCAGGCAGTCAGTCCTGACACCAGCATTGTCAGGATCCGTGCCGCTGGTCTCACAGATCAGAAGACTGACACCACAGGCAGGCAGCAGCACCTCTCTCACTTCTTCCCTTTTCCCCCCTCTCTTTAAGTCTATCTCCTTCCTAAAGCTCACATAAATCCTGCCAAGTCATGCTGACCAGCAGGTTAATGCCAAAGACAAGAGGGAAAAGGCCAATCAATAACTTTGCGGCTCCTTTTTCCACAGACAACTCATTCCAACAGTGCTCATTCCGACCCCTTTCCCAGCTAATTGAGCTGTGGGTGTTTAATTTACTTTGCTTTTACCAGTAATATGAAGCTGGATGGGTTTGTTCTGATAATTCATTGGTAAGAATAAAAATCATAGCTCATCTTTTGTCTTAGCACAGATGACTGAGAACTAACCTGGTGCCTCTCTCATTTATCAGCACTGCTTAATAGCTGAAATATGTTTTTCCCCAGTAAGCAGTAAACTGGAACCTAAAGGAGTCATTTTCAGAACAATTTAAAACCATTTCAAAACATTTTAAAACAATTCTCAGTACCTACTACGTTCAGAAAGAGTTAAACCAGCTTTATTCCATTTATGTATTCATTTGTTTACTGTCCAACAAATCCACCTCTACAAAAACAAGCTTTCTGTGTTTGTAAGGGCAACCTTAAAGCATTTCCTCAGCTTAACACACAGCTTTTCTCACAGCTCTCCTGTTCAGAGCCTCAGACAACACATCTGAAGTTATCTCCTCCAGACAGACCAAGGTGCTTATCCAGCTAGGAATAGAATAAACAAAGTGCCCATTGCTGCCCAGAGAAAGATGCTCATCAAAATTTAACTTCCAAACTGCTGGAAGATTTTGAAGGAGGACTTCTTTTAAAATAAAAATCTTGTGATCTTTTCATAATGTAATGTGACCAGAAGGCCCTAAAAGCCTATTGCTTATATCATCTGATGCTGCCTCTAGCAAGAGTGCCCTGAATATGATAGTGGGTCAAAACAGACCCAGCCCTGAGTTTACCCATTGTCACTGGACAAATCTGCTTCTCCATGGTATCAGTATATCCAGCAGCTTCCACTGCATGTCCCTGTCACTTGCTGTTGTGTCACTACAGTTCTCACTGCAACAGAGCGAGTGTTAAAGTCACACATGCTCTAACGTTGCCATTTAATTCCATTACAATTCCTTGCTTAAAACCTTAAAAATAGATTTAATGAAGATATTAAGGTAAACTGTGGCATCAATGTAACTGAGGCCTGTTACCAAGAAAAGCATTAGATCAGAGGATTATAGTATTTTTTAGTGCCTCATTAAAATAGCCAGCATGGATATGAGAGTTTTTAGGGATGCCTTGCCACATAAATAATCAGACCATTACTTTCTTACCTTGTACACTATATAAGATGTTAATAAGCATCCTAAAATGGGCTTGCATTATAGGAACTTACTTTATAGTCCATAAAATATTTGAAACTAAATTATTTACCACCTTTTTGAGATTTTTTTTTCCCTAAAGGCTCAGGTGGTGTGAGAGGGACACGGGACCATCGAAACAAAAGCCAAAGTGTTTTGGGTGAAGCTTCAGATACAGAGTGCAGAAGAGCTGTGGATGTACACAGCACATGGAAGGTTGCCCAGGACTGGCTAAGGAGAAAGTGAAAAAGGACTTCTCTGGGAAGGATAAAGCCCATTTTGTTGATTCTGCAGCACATACAAGGGTTAACTAGGTGGAGAAAACATGTTTCCTCCTTCCCAGTCAAAGCTCACCTCAGGTTTCACCAAGGGCAGGAACAAAGGCCTAAGCTACCTGTTATCACCATTTGCAAGCTGATGGATTTCATATGAAAATTAACAATTTTATCTTCATAGGAAGCAGTATAACAAGGGACAGGTGTTCTTTCTCATCAGATTTCAATTGAAAAGATTAAAGAACTTCAGCAGAAAGAGGCTCATTTCTTGCAACTTGTTGCAAAATTCATCAGCCAGGAGAGGACATTCCAACTGGGACCAGCCTCAGCATTATAAGGCAAACCAAGAGTACGAGTGTAGCTGTGCTGCATAGAGCAAAGGCTCACAAATGGCCTCAGCCCAACATTTTCAATAGAATTAAATCTGGCCAAGACTATTATTTCACAACAGATATCATTTATCAGAAAAGATGTATGAGACCTAAACAGGTTAAAAAATATCTGCTGTGATTATCAGAAGTAGCCAAAGAGCAAGCCAATTCAAAGTTTGGGATATTTCATGTTTGCCTCAGCATATGAAAGTCATTCTACTTATCTGACTCTCCTGAGAGGGTAAATAAATCAGATATAAAACCCCACAGTAAGAGAGTTTCCTCCCTATGATGCTATAATTTACTGTGACTAGCGGTGTTCCCCAGGGCTCGGTGTTGGGTCCAGTCCTGTTTAACATCTTCATTGACGACCTTGATGAGGGAATAGCCTCGACCCTCAGCAAGTACGCCGATGACACAAAGCTGGGAGGAGTGGCTGACACGCAGGAACACTGCGCTGCCATCCAGAGAGACCTGGGCAGGCTGGAGAGCTGGGCAGTAAGAAACCAGATGAGGTTTAACAAAAGCAAGTGTAAAGTCTTGCACCTGGGAAGGAACAACCGTTTCTATCAGTACAGGCTGGGGGATGACCTGCTGGAGAAGAGCTCTGTGGAGAAGGACCTGGGGGTCCTGGTGGATGACAGGTTGGCCATGAGCCAGCAGTGTGCCTCGGTGGCTAAGAGAGCCAATGGGATCCTGGGGTGCATCCGGAGGAGTGTAGCCAGCAGGTCAAGGGAGGTGATCCTCCTGCTCTACTCTGCCCTGGTCAGGCCCCACCTGGAGTATTGTGTTCAGTTCTGGGCTCCCTGGTATAAAAAGGACAGGGATCTCCTGGAGAGAGTCCAGAGAAGGGCTACGAAGATGATAAAGGGCCTGGAGCATCTCCCCTATGAGGAAAGGCTGAGAAGATTGGGACTGTTCAGCCTTGAGAAGAGAAGACTAAGGGGGGACCTAATTAATGTTTACAATTATCTTAAGCAAGGCATGCAGGGGGAATCAGCCAGCCCCTTTTCAGTGGTCTGTGGAGACAGGACAAGGGGCAATGGCTGCAAGTTGGAGCATAGGAAGTTCCACACCAACATGTGGAAGAACTTTTCCACAGTGAGGGTGACAGAGCACTGGAATAGGCTGCCCAGGGAGGTGGTGGAGTCTCCTTCTCTGGAGAGATTCCAGACCCGTCTGGATGCCTATCTCAGTGAAATGTCCTAGGGAGCCTGCTTTGGCAGGGGGTTGGACCCGATGATCTCTCGAGGTCCCTTCCAACCCCTACAATTCTATGATTCTATGATTCTATGATTTCAAGGTTGTGTATGTCTTTGTGGCTTGATTTAAGAGGAGCCATAACCTGTTGAAACCAATGAAAAACCCTGGATGAACTCAGCAACCTTTGGAACAGCCCCTTCTAAACTCTTTGAAATCAAACTTTGTGAATTCCAACCCCTTATGGAACAAAACCCAGAGAGCTCTTTATTCTGCAGGGGCTCTCTTATGGGATCAAAGAAGGTATATTTCACCTTGGACAGCTGACTGAAAAAACCCATGTTGCTATAACCACGGAGTCACTGTGCAGTTATTTATTACCAATGACACCCCATGGATACCACATCCTTAATTCCAGTAATCATTTATTATATAGTGATCTACCTGAACAGGGGAAGGCAGCAAGAGCAAACAGGAAAGGTACACAAAACCACTCGAAAAGCAACCCAAAGAGCACTCTCAACCCCCAAGCATCCCTTACCCCCCAAAAACACAACGCTGTTTTGCCAAGGAGGCTGCAAAAAGACTCACTGAGTCCCGAGTAAAGGGCTGTTTGTCATTGGGTACTGACTCAAATCTACTGCAGACGAGTGACTCTTCCTTCCTGCTGCCACATCTTTAGAGAAGGATGGCCTAAGGGACACACTCACCTGTGAAATCATCATGTACAGAAATGCTTGGGAAGGCATGAAGTCCATGCTTTATTTTTCCCTTGAGAAATGATGACTACAGTCACCTGAAAGCCAATCAAGGGCAGATTTCTCCATTCAAACTGCCCTACTTTGTACCTGTAAAAGAATAAATGTGTGCCATCATTCATGACTATAATAAACACAGGAGGACCTCAGGGAGACAAGGATCTGCCTCCTAGTTTGTAACAGTCTCAGCTGACTACAGAGGTACTTAAGCACAATCATCTCTGGAATGAAGCTCATGCTCTGCTGGGGAAGGCAGGAGAAGCAGCAGGACAGAGCCAAAATCTTGCTTCAAAAAAAGGAAATACCTTTTGATTACTTTTGAGCACATCACCTATTTATTTTCCATTTGCTGGATACATAATAGGTCCAGTGAGATCACAGGTGAACAAAGGCACACATCCTTACCACCCCTGTACTGTCTAGCTGGGCACAGAAGGCATTGAAGACCTGCACCACCCAGAGAGTCTCAAGTGAAGCTAGTGGTACTCCTGTTCTGTACAGAGACAGCAAACTCCTCAGCTCTAACTTCTGGAAGATGTGAAAAAATTTTGTCTCTTCTATTTTATTTTTTATTATTATTATTCAGAAATGCTTTCTCTGGCATCTCTTTTTACGGCCCTTAAAACCTCCCCATCAGCCTAACAAAAGTGTCTTGCAAGGATCTGGAAGCACACCCAGGAGACAGGCACTGAGATAATTTCTGCTGTCATTATATACTCTCTGACTCATTGCTAGAAGTTACTTGTTAGGGAAGGTAATAAAAGCCAAACAACTAATAACTATACTGCAGCGAAACTGTTTAGCAACTGAGTTAAATTGGAAGATCTTTTGTATGTGCCACGCTTGCATCCTCCTCACAGGCACCTCAAAACACAGAGAACTAAAGGAAAAAAATTAAAATTTACTTTACAAAGACACTAATCCCAGTGTTGAGAGAAATAGGGTGTTGGATACATGTATGGAACAGGAGAAACTAAATGCATTTTTGGACAGGATTTGGTATTTAAGCACTGAGAAAAGAGTTGTGTGATTAACACACTGAGACAGGCTTATCTACCTAATGGGGTTCAAAAAATAAATTGAATTAAAGTTTAAAAATTTAGATAAAATGCATTAAGCACTTGTAGCTTAATAACATGTGAGTTAAGCAGGAGTTCAGCCTTAATAGCAAACACAACATGGGGAAAGCATCCAACCCCTGAAAGGAGCAGTTTAAGAGCACCTTGAGTGCTCATCACACCTCCAGTTCACGCTGCACAATCACAGGCAAACTCTTCCTCTGCTGCATCCTCTCATTACAGTCATTAAAATTAATGTGGAACTATCACAGAGAGAAAATGTTAGGGAAAAGAAACCTGTAAAAGTCTTCCTAAGAGCTGTGTTAGCCAGTTAATCACAACAACAAAGTGGGGCTGCTACACAGGAAAATGAACAAGATTCATAACTTGACATTAGTCATTTATTTGTGTTTGATTTGGGGTGTTTTTTTTAGATAAGTGACACCTCCTGATCCCTTACCCCTGTGAGCATCTCATCATTTGAAGGAGTCTCCTCCCAATTCCAGCATGTGTAACTCTCAGTGAAAGGCTGGGCTGGCTCTTCTAAATCATACAGATATGTGATGTCTTCCTGACAGGGAAGAACTGCAGATTTATTTAATGACCGGTGAAGAAATGTCTTGCAAACACACTGCTGCTGCTCCCTGAGTTTGTTTATTCAAAGCACCTCCACCTCACAGCGCTGCAGGGATTTTGGGGGGAAGGATTGGCAGCAGCAGGGATCTACACTGATGGACAAGGACAAAGGCTTTGGGCTGAGCCCTGGTACAAACAGAGCTATCACAGGCTTCAGGAGGGGCAAGGGGGAGATCATCCAAATGAGCAGCTCTGTGCCTAAGCACTGGCTTTGGAAACGAACTCACATCCAGGTTGGCGTGCCCAGAAACTCCAGCCAGTGATGGATGGAAACTGAGTCACACACTCTGAATGGGTTAACATGTACAGTTTGCTTTTGCAAAGGTGTAGAAACATTGTGTGAGGTATGAAGCTCACAAGCATGTAAAAAAGTCAAGGTGCTGGGGCGATCTCAGACCCCCCAGGTTTGCACTAGCTCCAGGAAACCCTTCCTCCCCCATAACCAGTCAAGATCTGGATGATCTGGACAGCCCTCAAGCCTGCCCTTGGCTAAAGGCAAAGCCCATGCCATCCACCCTCCAGATGGACCTTTAAATCCTACCATGTTGAAGGGTAAATAGCATCCTGTGTCTGCTAGAGATGCAGGCTGGGAACCTACTGCAAACCCACGGGCCCCTAATTCCACTCTGCAGATAACAGCAGATTTGACTTAATGATATGAACTATCATACAGCATACCAGCTTCTTTGAAAAACTTATTTCTGCCAGCATGGGACTGTATTATATAAATAACATGTGATACTTATTAATGGTTACTAATTGCAGTATTATTGTCAGGGATAATGAAACCTTCAAAATAGAATTACTTCCCTAAAAACACACATGGAATCACAGAATCACCTAGGTTGGAAGAGACCTTTAAGATCAAGTCCAACCACAGCCTAACCCTGCCTAGCCCACCTCTAGACCGTGTCCTCAAGCACAACATCTACAGGCCTTTCAAATCCCTCCAGGGATGGTGACTCCAACCACCTCCCTGGGCAGCCTGTCCCAATGCCTGACAACCCTTTCAGTATAGAAATTCTTCCCAATATCTCAACCTAAATCTGCTCTGGTGCATCTTGAAACATGCTGCTGACTCAGAAATATTCCTGGTTTTCAGTGGAGCTCAGTTTAGTGCTTGCAAATCACAAACCTGAAGACAGACAACAAACAGTCCATAAAAACTCCTCTTTCGTGCTTAAACAAGGAAAAATCACCAACTCCTCGTTAACATCCTTCCTAGTGCCGTTGACTATTTATTGAAATGCTTTCAGTGTTTCCCCTTAGATAGGCAAACACCATCCCAATCATTCTTTTCTTGAGATGGGATGAGTCACAACAGCTTCAGGTACTTTGTGCTATGACTAAACTCCATCACAGAAGCATTGGAGGGCTTCACGCAGCGTTCCCTGCTTAGCCCATATTTCAGCAAAACTCCCACTAAAATCAATAAGCATTTTGCAAGAGTTATGAGGAACGCAGCATAAAGTAAGGCCCATTACCAGTGAAAGAACACCCTTATTCTAGAGGTATATCATTTCAACTTTACCAAAAAATTACATTAGGATTCCTACAGCCATACCCATCATTGGCGCTCTCCATGCCTGGCTCCATCTAGCATCAGCAGCAGTCGTGCACAATGGAACCCACAGAAATGCTCAAGCTGGGTCTCAGGGAGCAGAAATAGCACACTGGTAACTTGGAGCTTCATCAGAATTAGCTCCTCATGAAGTCATTCTTGTTTTCTACTCCCAAAAGACACACGTGCTCTAGCAGAGGTAGGAACATTCTTCACTACTCACAGACTCACCAGGTTGGAAAAGCCCTTTAAGCTCATCGACTCCAACCGTTCCTGTCCTGTGCTAAACCAGATCCCTGAGCACCTCATCTACCTGTCTGCTAAACACACCCAGGGCCTGGGACTCAGCCCCCTCCCTGGGCAGCCTGTGCCACAGCCCCACAACTCTGCCAGGGAAGAACTTTGCCCTCCCAGCTGAGCTGACCCTGCCCTGGCACAGCTTGAGCCCAGTGCCCCTTGTCCCATCTCCTGTCCCCTGGCTGAAGAGACCAGCGCCCACCTCTCTGCACCCTCCTGGCAGGGCAGGGGAGGTGGGGAGAAGGTCTCCTCTCAGCCTCCTCTTCTCCAGGCTAAACATCCCCTACTCAGTGTGCATACATTGAGTATAAGCGGTCCCTTTCCTTACTGCTGAGCGGGGCAGAGCCAGAGTCACTCAGTGACATGTATACGTGTGTATATACACACCTACAGAGCTGTATCATGAAAGCATCTTTCTCAGAGCAGGGAAATACCCCAGTGCCTAACTGGATGAAAGAGGCAAGTCATTGATTAGCAACAAGTTAGAACACAACTTCATGAAAACATTCCCCCTCTTCACAATGGAAGTTACTGGAAACGTACCTGCGTATTAAGCACCTGGCACACCAATCCTGCTCTCTCCTCACGAGCTGCTTAAGCCATTCTATTGATTGCACTCTTGCAATTATACATTATGCACAGCACTATAAACCAGAGCAGTGACAAGCCTTTTGGAGGAGTATTTACTCAGGGAAATGCACTGAGATGGGATTATAGAACATCGTGGCAGAAGCCTTTAGCCCTTTAAACTACTATTCCCTGCAACACACTGCCGAGGATTTTTTGATTTGTTCCTCGAAAATATCCTTTGAAACAGCATCAGAACAGGAGCTTCCCAGTGATCTGTGAAAATGTTCAACAGAGAGATCCAGCAGTTGGAGACTCATTCACCGGGTCAAGCTGAATTATTTGGGCTCTGAGGAGACAAAGTTCCACCCAATTTTGCAGATGTTTGGGCACTTTTGATGCCACTGCATCATTATGGTTCTCCAGACTTCCATCATAACACACAATCTTGGACAAAACTAGCTCTGAGGAATCATAGAATCACGATGGTTGGAAAAGACCTCCAAGATCATCTAAGTCCAACTGTCCTCCTGTCCTCCCATCCACCTGTATTGCTTACTGAACCATGTCCCCAAGTCCCTCACCCAACCTTTCCTTAAGCAATTTTCTAAATCACGTAACCCAAGTAAACAAAACCAAACAAAACCCAAATACTCTCAGTTTGCTTCCTTGGAAAGGAGTATTACTTTATTTCCCTATCCTTACTTCAACTGGTACCTGAGGAGAAGCAGACCAAGTCCATCCCTTCCCACAGGCTGAACCAGAGAACAGGAGCAAACCTAACAACTTCTCCCCATGCGTGGGGGCAGTGTAGCCACAACCCCCTCCCCAGGGAGCGGCTAGTGGACGTTGCACGAGTAGTACCATGGACTGACCTTAAAATGCTCCTAGTAATTTTTGAACACAGCTCAATGCAAACATCATGGCCTCGTCACCAACACCTAGGTAAACACTGCAAGAAAAAATTGGAGCTCCCAGCACGGGTCACACCAGACCCCTCTGGTACCGAAGCCAGCGTGGGATCAGGCTCCATGAACCCAGCAAAGCCCCTGAGGGGCTGTGGAGGGAGAGCAGGTGGGGACCCAGAAACCCGCCCGGCCACATCCCCTCAGTCAGGCTGACTCTCAAACACATTAAACCTTCCATACACAGTTTGCCTCAGAGAAATCAGTTAACAAGCTAGAGAAAGTTCTGGAAATGCAGGCTGACCTGCCCACAAGGCACTCAGGAACAGGATAAGCTGCCAGTTTCCACAGAAATTCATGTCACAAAGGCCCGTGGCGTAGACGCATCCCTCCTCCTGCACTGCTTCCTCTTTGAGTTATTTCCTTGCAAGGAAATTGCAACTGATTAACAGTGAGCAGCACGTTATACATACAGAAATGCCTCTTCGCTCGGCTGTAGGCTGTACCTTAGAGAAATAGTGCATCTACTTGCCTTCTCCTTCAGCCTTTTCAGCCAGAGCAATAGCTATTGTAAGCACTTAGGCATGATAAGGATGGAAATTCCTTGCAGGTCTTTATTTAGGGTTGCTCAGCATCCAGTAAGTATCTTGCTGCCAGCTTCAGACCAGTCACTGCATCAGGTCACTCCTTCCAGTGCTTGATGTAGGATCTCCTTTGCAGCACTGGACTTCAGGAGAACCACTGAAGAAGTCACCTGAAGCGCATGCTTAGTTTTGGCATTCTGGTGAATGGTTTAACCTAAGCATGGGCTTAACCTTCCCCTCTCTCAACAGCTTGACAGAATTACAGGATCTAATGATCCAGCAGCATCCTGAAAGGCACGGGGACTGGAAGCGGTACAGAAATGGCAGAGACTTCACGTCTGTGATGGGAACGCTTCTGGAACAGACAACTTACCCCAGAACTGCACACACCCAACAGCTCATTCTTTTTACTGACACTGCCCAAAGCTAAAAACCTGATGTTTTGAATTATGGTTTTGCACAGCTTCAGGCTGCTGAATAACAGGCTGCTGCTGGAGGGTGCTGGACCCGCAGTTACCCATCTCCTCCCGACAGCGCTCACCTCTGCCATGCCAGCAACTTCAATATCCTCCTCTTCCACGGCCTGAGCCCACCCCTGCCCATGTAGATCACCATCATCATCCAGGAAATCTTTGCCATGTTTGTCTCTTTCCCTTTCCATCCGGTTGCTTTCAAAACTTGCCACACGTCCCCTGGTCAGCAGGGCTGATCCCTGCCCTACCTCCAGCATAGCTCTGTAGTTTCTGCCTTCCACCTTGAATGTATTAGAAATGTGTTCCCAACTCACCCTAACCAGCCAGCAGATTTAAGCACGTGCAGATGATACTTAGCATTAAGTAAAACACATTTCCCTTTCTCATCCTCCACTGCTTTATAAATCCAGTAACAATTATCCACATTCCAGATGCCATGTGGAGGGTAATCGATGTCTGTAAGGCATTTTCAAATCCAAAGCACTACATAAACACAAGGTAAGCTAGACTATTGTTCTTATCCTTCTGAGCAGATAAAACCATCACTTTCCCAGGGATGCTGGGCATCCTCTCATAACAACACATTCAGCACAATGAATAACAGAATTAGAGCAGAGCAAGTGTTTCCTCTTCTCCTTGAACTATCTGCACTTCAACTGCCTGCTGAGCACAGCGCTGCAAACCGAGCATCCCTCCTCTTCCCAGGACACAGTTCTGGGCTCTACTCTTTCCATCACATTGCATTTTGGGAAAACAAGCACTTTCACACATGCCCAAAATGCAAACAAAACACATCATCACCTTGTGAATTCAGATTATGCTTTGAAACATGTGATCAGACAAAAAGAAGGGGTTTATTTGTGATGAACTGCACAAAGTGGCACTGGGGTGATACACACACCTTGTATAAACAAGAGATTCAGAAGGATGTTTAGCTACAAATTCCAAAACAGAAATTAAGAACAGAAAAAAATTAAGAATCTGGGAGAAAGCAAAAGTATTAGATTACAACAAAAGAGCAGCAGTGTGATGCACAAAACCAAGTCTTCTAAGCATTTTTGGGAACTATCAGCTGCTTATAAAACAGAAGCTGCTGAGGGCCCGTCAGTAACAGTGTGATTTAATCAACTTGCTTTGGGGTGTTCCTGGCACCATCTTTCAAGCAGGAGAACTGCAAACTTCCACTTCTAGATCATTGCCATACAAAGACCTTCTCAAGGTCTGTCTACACCGGAGAGCATCTGACAGAAGTTGATGGAAAGCAAGCAATGCAGACACTGACACCTGACAGCAAAGGCAAATCCACATCGTTACTGGCTCCCAGGTTCACCAAGCAGACCCTGTCCCCATTGACTGCTGCAGGTTGCAACCACTCCATTGATTTCCTGTGATTTATTCACAACAGACAAAGGGTTGGGTCACACACAAGTATACACACACCCCTCAGCAACCACCACCTTTGTTGATCTCTCTGGAGGGGCAGACAAGAAGTGAACACTTGGATCATGATTCATTTCTCAGAACCCCAGACCAGTGTGGGTGGAAAAGTTCCTCAGATTCCCTGGTGCCCCCCTGCCACAGGCAATGACATCTTCCCTCCCAGGGTGCCCAAAGCCCCATCCTGATCTCCACAAACCTCCTGGAAGAGCTCAGTGACGCAGTGCTGGGGCAGTAACTTGTGCTGATGCTCTCAGATTTCCGCTGACTTTGGTTTTCTACTAATTGACAGAAGCAGAAGTGAGATGTGTGTTTTCCCCAGGGGATGCTGATAGGGGTAATCTGGGCAATGGGAGCATGGCACCCTCTGTATCCAAGAACCTTGCTGGTAAGCAGGTGCAACACCTGGAGCAGGCAGGAGATGACCCATCTCCCATGGCAGCTGAGCAGGTGACAACTTTCTAACCACAAGCTGCTGCAGCCCAAACACCATTAAGCCTGTGCTGCTGTTGGACACAGCAAACCCCGCTTGATCCCCAGCAGTATTTCCCTACAGAGGCCAAGCCTACTAATGATGGGAAATTAAAGTAGACCCACAGTCAGCCTGTGATGAATATCAAGTCAGAGGAGGTCAGACACTCTGCTTTCCTGCTGCCATCGCTGGGGACGTCTTGCATCTGATCCTACATAATCACACCCCGCCTTTTCCCAGCTGGAGCTAAGTGACTTTTAAATGTAGTGCATCCCGACAGGAGATTTACGGGTCGCTCACCCTTCGTGGGATCCAGCAAGGCTCACACCACCTCCTAGGACCTCCACACTGATGCTGGGACTGTCAGCCAAGAAGTGATGATGACAAGACTTTTACTGCAGGAGGCTAATAGCTGGCTCCTCCAAGAGACAGAAAGTGGAGATCTATGGGGCTACTCGCTGATGTTGCTCCCTCAGCCCTGCCTTCCCCGGCACAAGGACACGATTTAGCACCTCCAGCACAACAGACGAGACTCCCTCTTCTTCTAACAGCCCTCGCAGCCAGAGGAGCTTGAAGGCGATTTGTTCTTCCATTCCATTACTTCTAATTGCACCCTCTGCACTCACTCGCTGCATGTTTGACATTGCCCTGAACAAATGCTGCAAGAAACAAGAACTTTCCTTTGGTGACCCGAGGAAAAGGTAAAAAAAATTAAAGAAAAAAATAGATAAAGCAAACCAAGCACAACTAGAAACGTATTGATGACAAACACACTGGATGCTGCTTCCATTGATGGGGAATTCTGGACTTTGTAATGTCACCAAGGTCAGAGACAGAAGGTTAGATGGGGTTAGGGACACCTGTAAATTCTACCTAGAGGTCATTGAAATTTTACAATTTAGATATGCTGCCCAGAGGTTTCTATAAGCAAGGGCTTTGCTGCCTTTGTCTCCAATTTATTTTCCCTTTCCCTTTTGGATGCATGAAATAGCTTTCAACCTGAAATCTAAATCATAAAAATAACAACCATGAACGGCATCCAAATCTCATTGTTTTCTCTGCAAAATCCACAGCATTTAACTCATTTCTCTGTGACTACATGCTGGTGTGTATTTTCTCCACAGAGAAATGACTCAGAGTTACGTTAGGAGGATTTTTGGTTTCCTAATAGTAGAAACACAGAGTAAAAGAGCTATAGAAAGAATTGTGCCCCTGAGACCAGTCCAACCCCTGAAGCAGCTCAGCTATAAGTTGTATCTTCACAGTCCCTGCTGCGTTCAAATGAGACATCTACCTTCATCCTCCAGGAACATGGGATGGAAATTGGCCCCAGGTGGACAATATGCATATGGTGCCAGGCCAGCTTTCAGTGTGACAAATCTGAGAGAGAAACAGCCAAGAGATTAACGGCTCCCTTCCATCCAAATGAGTTTTTAAAAGCCTACAAAACTACTCCAGGGGAGTAAAAGTTAAACTGGATCTTCAGCCATCCCAGGCAGAAGGACTTTGATCCATTAACTCCACAGCGATAAAACACAATACAAGGAATGTCAGGAAGAAAAACACAAAGGAATTGTTTTATGACTTTACAGAGCCTGTTTGAGCAAGGCTAATGCCCACCCAGACAGCACCTACGTGATCACTGGCAGCCACCTCCACAAAGTCCATCCTGCGTGATCACGCATCCCTGGTCACACCAGTGAGCAGAGCGCAAGATCTTCTCAGTGTTTTGCTTTTCGTAGAATCCCAGCCTGGTCTGGGTTGGAAGAGACCCCAAGGGTCACAGAGCTCCAACCCCCTGCCACAGGCAGGGACACCAACCTCCAGGCCTGGAGCTACACAAGGTTGCCCAGGGCCCCAGCCAACCTGGCCTTGGACACCCCCAGGGATGGGGCATCCATCCCCTCTCTGGGCAGCCCCTGCCAGCCCCTCACCACTCTCTCTGCAAAAAACTTCCCCCTAATACCTAATCTAACCCTTCCCTCCTTTAGCTTTAGTCCATTCCCCTTGTCCTGACAGTCCCTGCCCTTTAACAAGCTCATTCCCCTCCTGTTTCTCTGCTCCCTTCAGGGACTGGCAGGCTGCAATGAGGTCCCCCCACAGCCTTCTCTTCTCCAGGCTGAACCAGCCCAGCTCCCCCAGCCTCTCTTCATAGGGGAGCTGCTCCAGCCCTCTGAGCATCTTCGTGGCTCCTCTGGGCTCTCTCCAACAGTCCCACATCTTTCTTTTGCAGCACCCTGCGTTCCTCCATGTGATTGGAGAGCCACATAAAAGAAGAGCCGCCTGGCATGAATAGCTTTATGGTGCAGCTTTTTGGTGAGGCAAGCATTTGAAGCCAACATGCATAAATCAGGGAAGCAGAAATCCAAATTATCCAGGCACGGAAACTGTGGCTGCATTCTCCGCATTCCCCAAGCCCGCAAAGGAGTACACACATAAGGGCTGTATATATGGAGCTATAACAAAAGGCAGGAGATATTTCAGTTATATTAAAGAATACTCACAGAAAACCAAACGTGACGCCCCTCCACAGCCATTATAATTTTCACAAGGAACGCCAGCTATCATTTAAATTGAGAGAGAAGTGCTGAAACCAGATATCACAAGCCCTAGTCCTCTACTGATTACTGTATTTATTGACTACAATGCACACATGATTGCAAGCCAGCAAAACAAGAATTTGGTGTGTCAGGGAAGGGGGGTTGTGTTTTTCAACATAAATTCCTCCTTTCAGGCACACTCCATTCTCTTCCACAGAGTTATTCTCCCAGCCACCAAGACATACTACTCCTAAAAGCACAAGTGTCAGTATGCAATTGAATTAATTTTTAACACAGATGAAATCAAAGGCTCTGCACTGCAGATTTCAGAGCCAAACTCAATTCTGAGGTGCATAATAAACTCAGCAGCATTACTGTAACACTACGGATAAAACGTTTACTGCAGACGTACCGTAGGCCCTTAGAACATCCCACTGCACAGGCTCCATTTGCACCTGCACTCCCTCTATCCCACTCCATCATCTTCCCATTTTGCTGCTGCTACTGGAGCAAAGTACTTCATTCATTTTAAACACGTTTATCCTACCTTGCTTCAGGCCAAGGCTCTTCAGGGTTTCCTTGTTCCTTGCGGTAGGCTGGAGACATGGTGCCTTGAAACTCAGCTCCTCTGGATGCTGCCCACAGCCCTGCTGTGCTGGTCTTCTGCCAGCATTACAGATGTCATCTGCTGCTGCAGCACTCTTGGGGAGCTTCCCTCGTTGCTTGCAGCTGGCTTTTGGGTGCTTACTGGTGGTGAGAACATGGACAAGCCCAGAGGCAACGTCTTGCCATAAGCAGTGGACTGCAAATTGCCAGCAAAGGTGGCTCATGAAGCTGGGTTTGAAGGCAGCAAAGTCTTCGTACGGTGAGGTGCTCAGTGTCAGAAAGTGAGAGGGGAGCAGGTTGGGGGCCAAACCACAGTCTCTTTAGCTCTCAAAACAACATAAAAAAAGGTTGGTCTTATCATCTACTCTCCAGCCAGAGCAGCTCAGGAGAGCCATTGATGGATGGGTGCCTTGAAGCCAACATTGTCAACCTGAAGTGAGATCATCAACCTTTTTCTTCATCCTTTCACAGTAAACCAGAAGCTGAGCTCAGTGCAGAGCTCAAGTGAAACCCACAGCAGTGAGCTTCATTAGAGGATACCCTGAAGCAGCTGCTGCGCAGGTTAGTGCTGGGCTTGGTGGGACCAATGGTCCCACTCAAACTGCATGTCACCAAGCTACCTCTTCCACCACAGCCTGTCCGGTGAAAACCTGAAACTCTGATAGCTGTAGGAGAAATCATACTTCATCTTTCAGAGCAGCTCCTGGGCTCTACCACAGCTGCTTCTGTTCCCCAGTGTTACGTGTCTACTTCACAAGGAACTTTTTACACTCAAATACCTGCTTCCATTTGGTCTCACAGGACTGTGCCAAGGAGCCATTAAAGAGCCTTTGTGCAGCCTTGAAACAGCCATTCCTTTGCCTTGCTCCGTCCTCTCACGCGGAGCAAATTTTTATCTGAATTATTGAGCAGTTACAGCATCAGATATTGTTTTCCAGGACAAAAGAGGAAGAGAGAAAGTGAAAAAGGGGGGGGGGAAGGGGAAAGCAGTATTCCTGCTCACGGTCATTACGTGCCAAAATTCTACTCTGAATAAATTTTCACAATGGATCATATTGGAAGTGCTGACAGACTCTTAATTGGCGTTCTGCAGAGCGCTGTACACAGCTACGCTGCAATAATTTGGAAATGTCTTGTTTAAAATACATTTAGGCCATTCAAAGCAGATATTGATATTCACTTGTAGTATGAGCGCTCCAACAACGCCTTGAAGGCATCTCTCAGCAACGGAATCTTTTGCAGCAGCAGGTGGGATGAAATGGTGACAAATGGGATGGAAGGCAGCACATATGAATAAACTATATAATATCCTATTTGTTTCCCCAACTTGGCTGCTTGCTTTGTTATTTTTCAGAAGCTGGCTGCGTGAAGGCAGCCGAAGCACAAACCCATCCCCGCTCCACCGTCCTGAGGAAGATTGGAAGCAATTTGTGCTCAATATGCTATCCCCAGGAAAGCACAGGGTGTCTGTGGGGAGACTGGGAGAAAGCAGCCCAGCCCTGAGCAGTGAGTGCTGAGGAATGAAGCTCCCGTCTTCTTTCAGAGTAGATTTGCAAGGAGGGTTTATTAACAGTAATGCAATTGCAATCTTGGAAAGGAAAAGCCTGCAACCTGAGAGCTCGCTCCGAGCAATCTCAGGGCTGCTCCCTTGGTGGGGGCAGAGTGGTTGCTCGTACATAAAACCCAAGCAGCCTCCCGGTGTGCCCAGACCCACGCTGCTCTTACAGGGGATAAAAATTACTCCTCAAAGGATTGCTTCAAACTACATCGTGTGTGTGCTCACATCTGGTGAAGTGCCAAGGTTTAAAATTGCTTCTGAAGCAGGTAGAGAAGCAAAGGAAAAAACTGGGTGTGCAAAGTCTGTAGTTTACAGAAATACCAGTGGTTTTGTTATACAAACCTCGTTGGTAGCACATGCAAAACAGAGTTAAAACATGTAAACGGGACCTAATTAAGAGAATAAGCCCTTTATAGAGACCTGATCCTGCACTGTTCAGACTCAGAGGGTGCTTCGTGGGTCTGTTCACTCTGGTTTGTTCATCATTTATCTTTACGTTTCCTTCTTTCCTGTTGCCTTAATGAGAAAGTGAGACAGTAAATATCCACCTCCCTCTGACAGATGAGGGAAGGTTTAATTAGCTAATGCCACTCCCTGTTTGGAGAGCAGACCGGCACCACTGTTCTGACAGCAGCCACACCACTAAACATAAAGTGCTTGGGTCCACTGAACTGTGCTCTTGAAGGAAAGGCTATTTAATCCCAATGTATTAATTGTATCCCCACCACACCTGAAGAAAACGATGCCTTTACGATGATACAGACACAAATTCAGTACAGGTTGCTTTGAGCATCACATCCTCCTCAATGTAAGGTAAGCTCTAATTTCAGGGGAGTTTTTAGTCTGTTTTATTTTAAATTTAGAAATCCATTAAGAAGTTAAACACCCTCAGCTTCCCTGGGGCCCATCTCCCAGCAGTTCAGGGCACAGCTGCCACATTTTGGGTCCGTAAGCACTCAACACATGTCACCATGTGCCCATGCCCAGTGCCACAATCAATTCCTCTTCCATCCTGCTGGCAGAGACGCAGCTCTCTGTCAGCACAGTGAGACAAGTTACACCCCAGTGCTGACAAACAGCCTTCTAGCTTTTAAAAAAGTTTTCTTTTCCATTTTTTCTTCTAATCCATGTCTGCTTGGGCACTCCACATCACCACTACCCAAACACAGAGAGGACCAGCAGCACTTTCTCCCACAAGCAATGGGAGATGCCTGACACGGGTTTGCTCAATATGAGGCAAACAGCAGTTGTTGCTGCTCCCAGAGGAGCTATCAGGTTTTGGGGAAGCAGAGGCAGGACACTGATGGACACTGAACATCCCAACTGGTTTTGTAAGCACACTGAAAAAAAGTTAAGCTAGGGAGAAAATTAAGATTTTTTTTTTTTGTGGTGGCTTTCCAAAAGGGGGTTATAAATAATGCTCTTTGAATTCCAAGATGAAAAGTGGCTGAGCACAAGAAGCAGGATTCTTCTGTCAAGCTGATTCTTTCAGGAAAGGAAGCAAGGAACATTCATCTTCTCTGCCCTGGATGCATCTCATCTCTAAGGAAAACATGGATATATCTTCACCTCGCAAGAAAAATATTAAGGTGAAAATAGCATCCATGTCCCCTATAATCCTCATTAAAAAAAACATGAGCTGACACAGGAAAGACCCTCACCGGTGCTGCACACCACCAGGTATCCAGGCTCCAGCCCTCCTGTAACCAATTTGAGGGCATCGCTATCCCTTTTGTTAATTAAATTAGAATCTATTACTCCAACAGCCAAAAAAAGCTACTTCACAGGTGATCTGCAACCACGTTTAAGCACAGACATTCACGCCATTCACAAAGCCTTGGTATTCAGGGTGCCACAGTAAAACAGACTGAAAATATATATTTAATGTGCCCATTACGGAGACCCCCAGTTTATAAAGGGTTAAAATGTCTACAGCCCTTATGTGACTTTGACATGGAATATTAATGATGCCAGACACCACACATTATCTTTTGCTACTGGAGTTTAAGTATCACTATAAGCATTTGACTACAGTAAGGTAGCATTCAACACAACCTGTTTTCCTGAAATAAAACTACCTTTTGGTTTAGTTGTAACATGTATGATTTGTTCTCCATGCTGTTGTGGTAGAAAAACTACTGGCTCAAAGGGACTTTGCCTTTGATGGGAGGAAGAACTGATTATCCCCAAACGACAGCTGCAGCGGAATTTTGGTACCCACATCTTTATGGCCAACTTCAGAGAGGCGTTTTGCACATTGCAGGGTAATGAAGTCCTTCGCAGAAACAAATACAGATTAATCAAGCGAAAAAGTCTATTTCAAACAGAAGATAAATTGCCTCAAGCCTTGATAAACATCCCTCTGGGATTAATAATTAACACCAATAATTAGCTTAATATTTCCTTTTTTAAATATTCAATAGTTGACCCACAGTCTGTCACAAACAGGATTTCCAGACACTTTACAGAGTTGTATTATTTAATGAAAACAAGGTTAGATAAGCTATCAACAGGGGAAAAAAGTAAATAAAAGCACGCGTTATAACCCTTGGGAGGCTTTCACAACAAAATTTTTGGCAGGACAGGTATCACTAGTGTTGTCATTGATGTGTGTGATCCATCATGAGGAAGGAGTTCTGGAGAGCCCAAAGCATCCATCAGGGGAGTGCCTGACTAGCCCTCACACCTGAGCACCCCTCCCTCTATCCAAATAGAGTTTGAGATGTGCATGACCAGCAATAACAGACGTGGCTAACACCGAGGATTAGACTTGGAAATGGCAGGAAAAAAGATTCCTAAAGGAAAGATTCCAGGCTTGCTAAATTCTGTCTCTCATTGCCAAGCCAGCGACTTCCCAAGGCAAGATAGGAAGGCTCTGCTTTGGGCACACGCTTAAAATGCTGGATCTGGGCATCAGAAAGCAAAACTGGAGTGCCTAAATATAAATAATACTTATATTATTCAAAATAAAGACAGGTTAACCTCTAGAAGAGCAGTTCCACCCCCGAAACCAGAGCTGTGATCCTAAGCGCAGTAAATCTCCCCACAGCCCGCTCCCAGCAGTGGGGGAGTTGCTTTGCATGTCTTCAGCTGTCTTCCCTGAGAGCCTCCTTAGTGTTTTCTCTTGGTCAACTAATCCGGTACATTCTGAAGAGCTTTCTAAAGCTTTGTACATATAAAGTGTTTGCCCACCACAGCATCGCCGGCTATGCCAAAGGTTAGGGAATAATCAGGCGTTCATGGCAGGAAAGTGATGGCTGATGTCTGGAGGTTTTAAATAAAACTGTGGCTGAACTACTTGAGGTCATTAACGTGTGTTTCAGCCTCTTTGCTTGCATATAAATAGGCTTAAAGAGATAAGATGTCTTATCTGTAAAACTAAGTCTGTAAAGCCTTTAAAGACCCTTAGCCAGAGGCGAGACCTGAACGGAGGCAGCAGGGGCAAAGATCTACAGCCTTTGGGGCTGACCTCCTGCCCAGGCTGGGGGCTTCACCAGAATTTTCTCGATCTGGTCGAAGATTCTCCTGACGTCTGTCGAGCCTCATCTGAAGTTTTTCTATCTGCTGCTTTTCACTGGAAAAAAAAAATCTCTTTACCTGGAAGCAACGCACAAACGAGAACCTCAGCGTGTCCTTTCTGCTGTCACGGATTAATTTTAATTCTGATGAGGAAAGGGGTTTCCCTTCATAAAATAACAACCCTTTCGATCATCATCAAGTGTTCTGACTTCACATGGCCCCAAACAAACTGCCCCCGTGCTGCTCTCAGGAGATGGCAAGCTGAAGCGTCCCTTGTTGTGACAGAGTGATGCTAAAGGTGAACTTGGGGGGTGAAGGAGGAGTATTAAAGTGAAACAACTGCACCTTCCTCACACTGCAGAAAGGAACTGCAAATCCCAGAACCCGGGCTGTAACAGGCTGAAATATCACTGGAATCTGTAACCAACCCCACACTGAATTATTGCCCCTTCAGTTTCGCAAAACCAAAACCACAGCCTTTCCTGTGAGACTGCCAGTATCACGTTAATTTCTTTCCCAGAATATTTCAAGGAAGTTGTGCCTCTGAAATCAGCCTACATTTGGAAGTTCAACGTTTCCTGCTGAATTAAAACGTCCTTGGCAGAGAGAGTCTGTTCATCTCTGTTCTAGCACCATTATGAAACCTGCTATCAATCCAGAAAAGTTACCAGGCCTTTTATAATCAGAATAATTAATAAATCAGTCTCCTTGCCCTTTAGGATTTGCAGGTATCTTTCAAACCTGCCTTCTCATCCATAACCTTCATTCAACAAAACACAACCCTTTCTTGAGGGAAGCAGAGAAAATCAGACCCAGCTGATGTGGGGGAGGAGGTGACCAGTCCTTTGAAAACCACACTCACAACCGTCAACACATTATCTTGTCCTACAGCAAACCCCCATCCAGCCTCCAGAACTGACTCACTGCTTCCAGCGGCGACCACCACAGCCGTGATACTTGTAGTAATATTTCATAGCACAAGTTTTGGGTTTTTTTCCTCTTTTCCAGTAGATTTGCTTTCTTTCAGGATTAAAGTTTCCTTTCCCCTCTATTCAAGGGCAGCCTCACAGGATGGATGGAGAGCATGACACATAACTTCACTCAGCTGCTACTTTAAACTTTCCAGCTCAAAACACTAATTCTGTTCTCATTTTCCTTGCTATGACTCACAAGCATCTTCCTGTGTTTCACAGGTCATCTCCCACTCTCATTTGCAAGAGAAAAGAGCAGAAAACAAATCTATTGCCCGAGACAACGGAGGAGTCCTTCTGTGCAGAAAGCCCTCAGGGGAAAGGCGCCCTGCTGCTGGGACAGGGAGGAAGGAGCCTCTCCAGTGACGGTGAGATGGAGCTGGACATCAGCACCCTCCTGCAGCCCCTGCACCATCAGGGAGGATCTTGCTTTGGTCTTTATCGAACCCACATTTTCTCTGTACCTGGGGCTGAAATTCCCAGATATAGTCATCCCTGTGACATCCAGTGTGACCTCACAGAAACCAGTCCAGTTATTCCCAGCAAACAAGAACCAGAGCGAGCCAGGACTTCACATCCAACCTACTACAAACACAAATAATTCCTGTGCAAACGTTCATCACTCACAACTGTCCCTGGGCCTGCTTTCAGCTCTACTTCCCTGCTGATGTCTTTATATCACACAGTGCTCGCTCTGGCCAAGCACATCCCATATTTCAGGATTCCTCATGGCAGCTGCTTTTTCATGGTTTTTCCCCTCCTTATGTTAATTTTCCTCCTCACATGCATTTGCAGTCCCTGAAGGGGGAAGGGGTGGAGAAGAAAGGTGAAAATGTTTTCCTAGACGTACAGCAATCAATAAAAGCAATGCAACAGAAGCCAGAGTGTTCCCTGCTGCACTGCCTTCCCTTGAAATATTGATACCGTTGTGGTAGATCTTTTTTTCCTTCCTCTTGCTTTCTGAAAACACAGATAATATAAATGTTCCCATTAGCAAGAAATATGTCACATCAAAATTAATGGTATTCAGCCAATAACAATGCTACTCTCTGGCTGTCAAGTTAACTCAGTTTCAGGTTAGCAGAGCAATTCTGCCATCCAAATCGCATTCGGAGACAGAGATGGATTAAGGCGATTCTCCCAGGCTGCATGCCCGTGAAAAGCCTGCCCTAGATCTGAGTGATTACCTGAGAGCCTTTCACTTGCACAATACCCCTTTATCCCAGTGCTGGGCAAGATTCGGATCCCAGTAAGAACCATGCAGATCTGCGGTGGCTCAGAAATGGGGGAGATGGGAATGAAGTTAAAGTTACTTCACCTCTCCAGCGGTCAGAGGGGATCAGAATCCACTCTGTTTATGTTTGATCATGAAGTTTACTTCGTTTTATGCCTTAAAATGTCTTCAAAATAGCCTTTCACCCCAGCACAAAAGACCCTTTTTAAGAATAAAGCTGGAAATATTCAAGAGCAAGCAAAACACTTAAGACAACCCAGAGAAGAGGATTCTTTTCTGCTTGCCTTTCTGTTTTAAGAAGTACTATCAAAAGATAGAAACGTGTTAGTGGTTTTACTAAGCTGAAGCAAAGCCAAAACGCAGGTATCTGTTACACCCTCCAAGAATGACATTAAATCTTTATTATAAAAAAGGTTATAGACAGATCAATGCTCCAGGGTGATTAAGTGACTAAATCATTTAATACGAGCAGCATATGTTTCACTGCCTAGCAGTGGTCAAAGGGAATATGAAATAAGGCTGCAAGCTGAAATGCCCATAATGGCATCAATCTGCCTCAAATACTCTGGGTACAAACACAAGAATAGGTCTTGTTTATATGTGATTACGGACAAATTAGTAGTGCCAAAACCTCCTGTAGTATAAAGAATGACATTAAGGATCACAAAACACAGCTATCCATGCTCCAATCACTTTAAATGTTTCATAAAGCTAACAGTGGTGTTTTGAAAAGTGCCTAGGCATTTACCTCCTGTTGATATGATTGAATAAACACTTCTGGAAGTTATACTGGGTGCCTAGATGCCTTTAAAATAGGTTTATCTGACTATGTGGAGAAGTTGATCACCGCAGTAATTTTAGTTCAGTCTAAATCTCCTCCCAGAATAATCTTCCCTACAACAGACTATCCTGGTTTAAATATTATGGCTTAAATTCAGTCCAAGATTTATACCAGGACAAAAACTTCCATGCTTAGGAAACAGGTTCTCTTTCTAGTTTCATCTCCCCGGCTCTCCAGCTTAATTATGGTCAGAGCTTCTTCCAGGTCTCTAGCTGTGCTGGGAATTCTTAATGATTTCTTTGAAATTCCAATTAACAGCTTTATCTATGCATATCTGAGTCATGTCAAGAAAAGATATTTTCTCAGCCTCGCTCATGTCTACTAGTACTGGTTTCCATCATCCTACCGAGCAGAACTCATAGGTCAAGTACACCGATTAAAGCCTCAGAAGAGAGATAGACTGGCAGAGCATATATGTTCAAGAATTAAATTACGTTTACTTTCTCTCATGTATATTTGGCTGAAGATCACTGGAGTTTTAGCTGGTTTTAAATCAGTATTGGTACAAAGAGAGAGAAAAATACCTCCTTTTTAGCTTGAATCATTTCTGCACTATATTTTGTACTGCAGGTATTCTTTATTTCCCTCTTGGGGAAAGAGCTTCATTACCTTTCCACTTTTGTTGGAACTTCAGGATAATTCCAGTTCTGTGTTACAGGGGTGAAGCTTTGCAGTCACTCCCTAATGATCAGCGGGGTTACTCCAGATTTAGGGAGCTTAACCAGAACCAGTACCCAATCACACAGTAATTAGCTTACAGTCATGGCAAAACATGGAAGGCCATGCAACTTTTCCACCTCATTTCATATAAACAGAGTTTACAACAATTACTGATGTTCAGGACTGAAGACAAAGAATGATTTTTACAAGAAGGTTGTTGTGGGGTAGTATGATGCATTTAAAACTAAAAAGGAAATCAAAATTATAGTGAAGACAACACGTTTCACAGGCATGCATACAAAGAGGGCATGGCTTACTAATCACTGTGCCTCACAGTGACAGGGAAAGCAATATTCCACTGGCATTATCAGTCTCTCACTGATTAGCCAGCGTCAGTCTCACTCTTGGAGAGGTGGCACTTGTGCAATTTACTCTCTGAGTACTAAAGCCTTGCAGAACACTCTCCATAATTATACAAAAGAAATGTTGTGGCTTGGCAAAAATTCAGAGGGCATAACAAGATCAGACAACGAGGATGAAGACTGGGATCTGCTCCCACCAAATATCCACCTTAGCTAAGAGTAAGGGTGTTCTGGGTACTCCCCTCCAAAATCTCACCTTTGCATCAGCGTTGTTTTGGAGAGGACAGAGTACAGACCTCCAAGATTTTGCAGCAAACCCCACGGGTACAAGAGCAGCCAGTTCATCAAGACTCCTCATAACCCACAACCACAGGATAAGCATCTTCCATCCATCTTCCAATGGAAGATTGCATCGTTAATTATTAATACAATGAATTAATCAAGTGAAATCCGAGAGCAACGGGTTCAAAGCAAAGGCTCAGAGCATCTCCTCTTGATGTTCTCTGATTCTGCTCATCTTCTGAAAACTCCCCACCTAAAGGCTCTCAGGGTATATTAGAGCCAGGACTCCTACACAAGTGCTACATGCCAGGAGGTAATCCCAGCAAGCGGAGGTAACTCTTGAAATCAAAACTTCTCCGATAGCTTTCATTTTCCTTTCACATACACCACATCACAGACAATTCCACTATCAAGAGAAAATTGCTCCACCAAGCCTTGCAAGTGAGAGTAAAAATATGGGAGGAAATAAACAGTAAATTGTGATGAAGAAAAACCAAGATGAGATGCAGGGTTGCTGTGGGCTCACTATATTTTAAAAATTCACTTATCAACTACCACTAGAGAGTGATCTTCTAAGACAAGGGAGCTGCTGTTTTGCTGCACTTTCTGCAAAAAATAAAAATCTCTTGTGATTGTTTGCTCTGTAGGAATCTATTTTGAGTCCATTTTTTTCCTTCGCTCATTTTTTTTCATCTGAAGTTCAAATACACTCGATTCAAAGTAAGTCCTACTGAAAAATCCAGCACTGATTGGAACAGTTCTGCATAACAGTCCTGTAAAATAATCCCAGAAGCCAACAAGCAGTGAGATCTATAAGTGTAAACCAAGCATCTGCTGGTTTTACATCTATCTTGCAGAAAATGTAAAGTTTAAGAGAAATTTAGTTCCAATTATATTCTCACCAAACCAGTGGCCATACTTTATTTTTATAAAAAGTGGAAAAATAGAAAGGGCTTTTTTTTTTCTGGGCCTCAGAATAAAGAATTGGTTTTTATCTTATAACTAAGATTGAAATGACCAGCTTTGTGCAAATTTTTTTTCCAATTAATTATTGAGTCATGACTACTTTATGAGTAATTGTTCATCATTCATGACCTATTCGATTGCCTGTGTTTCACTCCACACACTTAAATATAAACTTAACTTCATAGATAATCAGCAGGACTGGTTTTGGACCTGAGTTAAGCAATCAGGTCGATGCTTTGGAAGATTAACACCCTTTGTATCAAAACACCAGCAGTTACCAAGCACCCAAGCAGTCCTTCCAGATGAACATGGGACAGAAGAACTCTTGATAACATTCCATGAGCAAAACTTGAAAAAAATAAGGCATACTGAGTTGAGTCCTGCAGTACAGCATCACTAACAACAGCACATTGATCAAATCTAGCAGCGTCCCTCTATGACACACAAGAAGTCACTACATTATCACTCCACCACCTCTGATTTTAAAAATCACAGAATCACAGAATTATCAAGGTTGGAAAAGACCTAAAAGATCATCCAGTCCAACCATTCACCTATTACTACTAGCTCCCACTAAACCATATCCCTCAGAGCTATCAAGCAGTACGTAGAGAAAGTGAAATGAAGAGATGATCAAACAGTACTTGGAGAAGCCCTGCTGACAGTTTAGGAAGGGCCATAAAACTTGTTCAGTGTAGCAAGGTTATATATATATATATCTACTTCCAGAATAATACCATAAGTATTAAAACAATATCACAGTTGTAATAGGTAAGAACTTACTACTGTTGCATCATTAATGTTTTGTGTTAAGATCATAATCAGAGAGGCAGTTCACATCTCCAAAGGACCAGCTCTTCTTAGATGCCAAGATGATCAAGACTGCCTAAAATCACCATGATATTAAGACTGAAATACCTTCCCCTGTAATGAAAGCAGAAAATTCACCAATGGTTTCTTTTGAATCAGAAATAATTGTAACTAACTATTCAAAAGATATATTCCATATGTTGTACATTAAATGTTTACTTTTGAAAACTTTTCTGGCATAAAAATATTATTTATGTTGACAGCATGAGTGGAGTTAAGATACCATAACAGAATGTTATAGAGTTAAAAACATTTTTTCATTGTCATATTAAAACTTCTAATGAACTGGTAAAGCAGCTCTACTTACTCTGCAGCATAGTAGCCAAAATCCTCATAATGGCCAGCGAGCAGAAACTCTTCCCAGTGGCTTTTGGGGCACCACTTTTCAAACTTAACTCCATCTATTTTCATAGGAAACATTCACAATTAGCACTTGTTTTGCTTAAAATTGAACGCCCTTGCCAATGTCCTCTAATTTCAAAGCAGAAATCAAGAGTCAGATTTACAGGAAAAAGCTACTATTTTAAATACAATTTTTTTAAGCTCCTTTAGCTTTGAAGAGAAGCAGAAGGTTGTCAGATGGATCTGAGTTACACACATCTGAGGAAATTCATTTCTCTAGTTAAATATTAGTACAAGAGACTGATAAATTTCCCCGAGTTTAATACATCGTTTATTTCAATTAAAGGCTGGGTACATTCTATTACTATGGTGACCGTTTCAACCCTTTCTCCATTTCCTGCAGCCCTACCTAGGACTTTATGGTGTAACACTGTTTGGACACAGCTCTAGGCTGACAGCAAGCATACTGGGCTTAATTTCCAGGCCCCAGCACCAACATTTACAACTTATTGCTTGTACACTGAAGTAGCATTAGAAATCTATGTTTTATTTTGCCTGTTCAGAAGGTGGTCGCTGACGACGTCAGACCAGAATGTTGCAAAATGCTTTCAACTTCACTGCATACAAAACCAGAATTACTGGATATGGTATTTCTTTGTCCATAACTTTACCTATTTACTGTGAAAATCGACCGTCTTTCTGCCATCCCTTCATTATATCAGCTGTTATTGCTTTCTTGCAGACCTGGTCAGGGACACAAATAAGGTAAAGCAGCCTTTAACTTGCCTTCCTGGAGAATCCGTAAGAAACAGATGTTTTCAGGTTTATATCCACTCATTAAAAAGCTTGTTGCATAGGCACACCCATGTAATTCTACAGCATTCATAACTTTTCAACGAGCACACTTCATCACACACTGTGGTTTTAAGATCAACCCTTGCAAGGTCTAAAAATTATCCCCTTGAAAAGGAATTATAGGAAAAACTAATGATTGTATTTGGATTTCTGGTTTTCACCTCAAAAATCATATATAATGCTAAATATGTTGCAATAAGATTGGAGGTGACAAGGTAACTGTTCATCTCTGCCAAAAACAAGTCAGAAGGAGCCTGACCTAGATTTCCTACAGGAAGGACAAGCATCCACATGAGCCAATTTATTTCTCTTCGTTTCTATATGGCTCAGGTAACCTAAACTTAATTTGTTTAAAAATATCCTGAGTAGCACTGAAAATTATACTGGAGGTTTCACTGGGCAAGCTCTGCTCCTAAATTGACAGTTATAAGCAGGACACACAGTTCTCCACTCACCTTTCCTGGCTATTTGTTTAAATATAGGCATCGTTTTTAAAGTGCTCTCATAAAGCCATGTCAAAATATTTCATTTTCTGCAAGTACTCCTTCCTTGCAAGATCAGTCTCAGCCAACATTAAACCGTAAACTGGCTTGACAGTACATGCCTAGATACTCATCCTGATCCTTTCTGAACAGTTGGGGTAAACAGCAGAGCTCCACAGCAGCTAATGAGCCAAAGATAACGACTGATACTATTATGATTTACTATGTACAAAAACAACCCAACTCCAAATTCCTCTGCTGTGGTTAGTGGAGCACATAAGAAACTGTGGTTTTGCCTAAATGTGAGGAAGGCAACAAGTCTGCAACTGGAGAAAATCCTGTTCCTTTTCAGATGTACAAGCAGCTCTGAGGAATCATAGAATCCCAGACTGGTCTGGGTTGGAAGGGACCGCAAGGGTCACAGAGCTCCAACCCCCTGCCACAGGCAGGGACACCAACCTCCAGGCCTGGAGCTACACAAGGTTGCCCAGGGCCCCAGCCAACCTGGCCTTCAACACCCCCAGGGATGGGGCATCCATCCCCTCTCTGGGCAGCCTGTTCCAGCCCCTCACCACTCTCTCTGTAAAAGCTTTAATTCATTCCCCCTTGTCCTGCCAGTCTCTGCCCTTGAACAAGCTGATTCCCCTCCTGTTCCTCTGCTCCCTTCAGGCACTGGCAGGCTGCAATGAGGTCCCCCCACAGCCTTCTCTTCTCCAGGCTGACCCAGCCCAGCTCCCTCAGCCTCTCTCCGTAGGGGAGCTGCTCCAGCCCTCTGAGCATCTCCATGGCTCCTCTGACCCCTCTCCAACAGTTCTACATCTTTCTTGTATTGGGGCCCCAGCTCTGGACACAGGACTCCAGCTGGGGCCTCCCAAGGGCAGAGCAGAGAGGGACAATCCCCTCCCTGTCCCTGCTGCTACCCCTCTGCTGATGGAGCCCATTTGATGGGGAAGTCAAACTGCTTCCCTTAACTCAAAGCCATGCGCTCCAAATCAAGCCCACCACCTTTGAATAGCTTCCCCAGGAACTGTTTCGAGTTCCCATGACAGCAAGCTCATTGTCCCTGCATTTTATGGAGTGGCCAAACACAAATTGATGCAAGTGATTGGCTTGTGAGGGCTCCGGCCTGTTTGGCAAGCTTGTTCAGGACAGAGCCGGAATGAACAAGAACTTCATCCTTTATTCACTCTGTGAAACACTCCCAACAGGATAAAAGATCCCATATCTCTTGCTAAGCAGTGTGAGCATGAGTTTTAGTGCTTTTATCTGCAGTTGCTCCCTGTTCCATCTTAAGCACATCCTTTACCCTGAAGGTGCTCGGCAGCAGGCAGGAGAGCTCAAAGACAGACAGAAAGCCAGCTGCGATTCCATCCCTAAGGCCAGCTGCAATTCCATCCCTATCACCTAGGGCTCCTTTTTTAAGGATAAGCAGTGTACCCTGGCCCTTCTGTGGTGCACTCTCTCCAAAGAGCACAATAAACCATGGGCCTTCAGTGGGCCTGTGTTTGCATGCGAGGGCCCATTTGCTGCACAGAGGCACTCAATGAGTTCATCCCTTCAACACCCTCCAGCCAATGTTTACACACTGTACCCATGGCTGGTGTCATTATAAATAACTTAATGAGCACAACAGAAATGGCCTGGCTGTATTATTGTTTGGGGTTTTTTTTACGTGCCACATTTCTCCCCATTTCCACCGGGATTACTCTTTCTTATGCTTTATTCTTCTTGTTGTTGTGTGGAAAAGGCAAAGGCCATTCATAATTCAGTGCTGCAGAAAAGACAACATCCTAAGGGCTGCAAAGTCTAGACAGATAACAAAGTTTTGGCAGCCTATTCTTCTCTCGTGGTTGTGTTTTAAGGCCCAAATATTTTCAGCTCCTGCTTTTTCCACCAAAATCCCTCTGACCTCAGTTTTTTGTACATCTTTAGCTCTACTTCTGGAAGCTTTTCTGTAACTGTTCCCATCTCAGGGAGAGACAAGCCTCAGACTTATGCTGGGACAGTACTGGAAATAATTGGAGTGCAAAACTTCAAGACCCATCAGTATCAGACCCTGCTGAGAAAGGACAGTCAGCCAATTATACGGAGCTCAGAAGTACACCAGGTACAGTGGGTATATAGCTAAAAAGCAATATAACCCTCACTTGTGGGCATCCAGAGCTCAATATAACTGTAGGATTTGCTTTTTTTAATTATCTTAAGATGCTTTTCAAAAAACCTAAGCTAAAGTGAAAAGGCATTTTTACTCCAGGCTGAGAAAGTTTACTGAGAAGGTTATGTTTCTATAACTATATCAGCTGCAATTTACGTTTTAAGGCTCTACCAAAAATATTTTCTGAACAAAAAAGGTTTTAGTGCAGTACATAAATGGCTGAAATACAGTAGCTATTACAGAAATGGAAGGAGGACTACAAATGCCTACATAAATTGATAGGTCCATTTCTCCGTGAGATACACAAGCTGGTGAAATAAACCATGTATTACAGTAATGGGCGAGCATACAAGAACCTGGATAGGTCCCTCCACACAAGAAATGTATATGAACTTGTTCCCCCCATCTCCCAAAGCACAAATAATGATTTACTGTTGAGTTTCAAAAGACATATCCTCACAAATAGGAACCGTCGGGGAAGTCTCTGCTGTTAATTCATCAGCAGCGTTTTTATTTGTGCCATAGAATGAGGAAACAGTTCAGAAGAGCTCAGCTGCTCCTTCCAAACACGAACTGGATGGCAGGCAGGAAACACAGAGGGGTAAAGAAGCCGGGTCTGTCCGATGCTTTCAAACCATGTAATAATCACCATTATCCTCAGTTACAAAACAAGGATGCTCACCCCTGAGATGTGCTGCATCATACATCAGATTTCCATGGTTAACACATTGTTCCTCCGGATTTTTTCCCCTTACAGGATTTTACTTTTCTGAAGGACACAGGCTACAGAAAGAAGTGATAATCCACCTGCTACCCAGGACTTCCTCAAAAACACATTAAACATGGCAGCTGTTGAAGCAACACAGTTGCAGTGACATGCCTCTAGCACAGGCAATGTTACTGCTGCAGTTCCCATTTTATCAACCACAGATTCGCTTGTGGAACACTGTACCTGGAACCTGGCAACATCCCATGCACCAGCTTGGTGGCCAAATGTCACCAGTTGACCCGACATTGAGGATGAAGAGCAACCTGCTCTTCCACTACTGCTTAATTTTGTTATAGAGCTCCTCAAACTCCAACTGAGATCAGGGACCTATTTGTGGTCCATTTTAAAGTTGAAAGCAAGTGCTTTTTTTGGGGGTAATAGATCTCATAGCTGCCTGTAATCTACAGCACAAAGCACAGGCAGAAGGGTACCGTGTGCCAGCAGGGCCGGGCAGGGAGCTGTGTGAGCAAACAGGCTCCGAGGCACAATTAGTCAGCCCTTTTATCAAACACAGGAGGGAATGACTCAACCTCAACAGCCTGAGAGGCTGGACCCGGGTTTTGGCACCACAGCAGAGGTCTCTTGATGGGGAGCAACCCCCCTCAACCCCTGCAGCGGCAGCTCCCCCCATCCCAGAGTCCTGCAGAGGCAATAGCTCCTGCAGCCAGGCGTCATCAGCATCCCAGAGCAGTGCTTGAGCCAAGGGGGGAGCAGGGGAAAGCGGGCAAGCAGTGACTGCATGAGAACAGGAAGGTCCATTCCAAAACTGGACCTGAACCACAGGAGTGTGAAAACTTGACTTACCTTGGCCTGGGCAGTACAGCAGGAGCAAGGAAACGTCACGCCATTCAATTCCAGACGCATTGCTGGATCCAGCTCAGTTTAACTGTGGCCAGGTCCTCGAGGCCCTGGCAGGATCAAGGCCAGTTCATGTTTCAGCCAAGCTGATTTGCCCTGCAAACACGTGGGGAGCATCGCAAACACACATGGCACAGTGGGTCCCCATCAGCTGAGGCAGACAGAAGCATGAATGGCCTTATTTATTATTTTTGGACTGCTAAAAAAGAACATGAAAGCAATAAACTGCTCTAAGTGAATGCCAGTGTGGGGCTTTTGTTATTTTAAACAGGGTTCTTTCTACCCCCAAATGTCTGCTGCTCTACATGCAGGATAGCACTATGCCTAAACACTATTTATCTCAAAATTGCCCGTGTTTCTTGGCAGTGAGGAACAGAGCTACATGTAATAGGGAGACAATGGTAAAGAGTATTTGGCTTGTTCTGACAGACCTATTGACCATCATTCACAGATCTGCCAGCATCATCTGCTAACCATGTGCCCACCACGGTGCTGAGGGCAGGCATGGCCCATCATGAAGGTTTCACTCCACGTTTGCCCATTCTCAGCCCAACCCAGCACATGTCCCACAGGAAGGGGGCTGAAGGAAAGCAACAGACATCTGCCATCAGGGAGAAACAGCTATTTATATATAATATGTGAAAATATAAGAACATGTCTAACAATGATATATAACATATAGTAATATGTAAAATAATATATAGTAATATATAGAATATAATAATATACAAGTTATATAATAATAAAATATGTGTTATTAACTTTTAATCAGTTTAGCTGCTGTTCAGGATGTTTCAGTGGCTCAGAGCTGGCTGGAAGCACAGGAAAACGAAGCTGGAGCCTGCCATGGAAAGCAGAGTGCTGAACCTCTCCCTGCTGGGAGATCCAATGGGCTGAGACACACTCCCTCCCCCGCCTCTTCAGGCTTCAGCACACCTGGAGGTACCACCAGAGATGTATCTCCAGGGAAAAGACTCTGCCTGTCTCTCCCCATCCTCCCCAGGCAGGGTGGAAAGGGCATCAGCCTCTGGAGCACTTTCATAGATTCACAGAATCATAGGGGTTGGAAGGGACCTCCAGATATCAAATCCAATCCCACTTTGCCTCCCTGCCTTGAACCTGCCATTCTCTCATGTGAGCCCATTTCTTTCCAATAGGCTCCAAAAAACTGTTTTAGTAATTCTGGGGTCTCTAGATGTTGTTTCATCTATTTTTAGAACTTTTTGTTATTAATCCTATCTACAAGAAGTTGTTTCAAAGCAAAAACTCCCAAAATTTACCTAAGGCTATTAAAACTAACAAACAAAAACCAGGACAAAAATTCATAAAAGTGATTGGAATGGTTTTGACTTTGGCAAAGTGACATTTTCATACCCAGAAATCTTTTCATTCAGATATTCCAACCGTTTTGTGTGGGAATGACTATTAGAAGAAGTTGACGTGTTTGGGGGGGGGGGTGGCAACTGTGATTTCTGCTCTACAAACTGGGTAATCACCCACTCCAAACATTAGTCATCTCAGGACTAGTCAGGAAATCAGCAAATGCCCCCTGTGAAATTCAGGTCCTTTTACTTCCAACCTTTGGGAAATTCATTGAGAGCCATTTAAAGCATTACCCCAAGAACCCAGTGCTGATCCAGTATGGGCACCACCCAAGGAGACAATTATAGCGGGAGAGGTATTTGACAGAGCACTGGCCAATAACAATGTGCAAAGCACAGGGGCACAGTATTTCTCCTTCACTGTATTTTTCAGTCAGTGTTTTATTGATTTTTATTCCCCACAATATCTTTTATTTATCATTTTTAATCATGTTCCAGTGACCTCCACCGATGGTAAGTGAAGGACAAGCACAAACGTGATTCAGGAACAAGAAAAAAGTAATAAATAAAATCAGGAGGAAAAAAAAATCTATATTCAGAAGTATGAGTGTGTGGAATATTCAGGATATTGTGAAGTGTTGTCTCACAGGACTCCAGGACTACGTGGGGAGAGGTTTTTGTGTTAGGAAGACAGCATAGGACACATTTAATGTCAGGGCTTGTTCCATACCTTCCTCCCACAACACCCTGTGATAGCTGCAGTGGCACAGTGGAGCAAGCCCCATCCTTGGCGTGCACATAGCACCCACAAACTCCTACTCCTCATTTTCTAGACCAGGTGCATTAAATGCTGCCACCAGCCCTGCTGAAGGCTGACATCTGATTGACACCTGCCAAGTAAGATTCCCTGTTACAGAGTTCAAGGTGGCATCTGTACCTTTACTCCAGTTCAAGGCTTCTAACAGAAGTGGAATTGCGGTTACCTTCACATGAGTCTGACCTGCCCAAGTGCTCAATTAACCCCATCATCCTCTTATGCCAATCAGTGTGTGGCACTCAAAGCACAAGCTCAATCTCATTGCAGCTCATGCTTCACAGATCTCCCAGCCCCACACCTGTGTGGCCCAACAGCCCCTCCAAGAAAAGCCAGAGCAGTTCTGGGTGTGATGTGAGTTATCACCACTGCCCATTAAGCAGCAGCAGCAAACAACTGACAATAAATCCAAGGTGTAACTCAACATTGGTTTTTATTTTGTCCATGACATGACCAGCATGGGTTTGTTCCAACACCAAAAGAGAAGTAGTGTTCCTAGTGTTCCCAGGGGAGCCATCAGACCTCTCCCACCTGACTTCAAGAACTCAATTATAAAGCAGCAGCAGAAAAGGATGACTGGTCCCCTGCTGTGGGACATAAAATGGACAGGAAAAGAGAATAAAACAAAAATAAAAGAAAAAAGTGTGAACAGAGGGGGAGAGCTCAAATACATGGAAGCCCAAGTTTTACAATCATTTGTTTACAAGACAAAACTCAAGCAGGAGAGGAAGAAAGCATCATATAGCCTTCTTAAAATATGATCCTGTCAACTGTTGTCTTACTGTGAGCCCAACTACTATGCTAAAGCTGCAAGGTGTATTAAGAGTTGCAGAAACCATAAAGTCTAATATAACTCTCTTTAATTTATAGTTGCCTGACAGTTTCTTTCTACTAAGCTATTTACTTGATGTATATCTGACGTCACTTCAAATGAACTGTTCAAAACAGAAATACAATGTAGATAGGATAAATGTTTTTGTTTAGAAGACTCTCCAAAGTTGGCCTGTAAAATACACCAGTGGCAGCAGTGACTCCTTCCCTGCACACACTGCTGTTCCCAGTTACCATTCCTGGAAACATACAAAACAGCCCTTTCACATGGGCTTGGCTCCGTGAAGATGCAAAGTCACATCTTTAGGTGAGATACATCACCTCTACTGTGCATGTTGATGTCCATGCTAAATAAATCACCCATGTGAGGACAGGCTGGAAACCACACCGTACCTCCTACCACTGTGCTTGCACCTGGAAAACATATGACAGTGTAGGACCATATGGGACATGGACCAGGTAAGAGCAGGTTTCGTCCCCAAAACTGCCAGGGAATGCAACAACCAGCTCTGGAAGAGCATGGTTTTCCACCCCCTTTAACACATGTCCTTGAGGATCGTTTTCACAGCCTCCTGAGTGTTTGTACTCCCAGCGCTGCTGTTACACTGGCTCCTTCGCTGCACACAAACCCGGGAAGGGCAGGAGGACAGCAAAGTGTGGTTGGCTGAGCTCGTGCTAGGGACAGCCCAGGCACACTGCACACACATGTAACCACACACGTGACGACACAGAGGTAAGCACCACACACAGAAATGGGGATGTGGAAGACAAATCTGAAAGTTATATTAAAAAAATCCACTCCTTGGGCATCCATTGCACCCTTGGAATGAAGAAATGCACCCCAAGTAAGGGCCTTAACTGACCAGATGTGCTCAGAAACCCTGAATAAATATGTTTGTGGTAGCTGGGGAAGATTCAAGAGATTTTCACCAAGATTCAGTTTGGGAGCAGATAAAAACAGCACAAGAACAGCTAGAAAAATGGAGCCTCCTCCCTGCCAAGGTCACGCTGGCCTCAGTCTAGCGCAGCACTTACATGTATAACTTTCAGCATGCAAACAGCTTCACTGTAAACAGTATTAAAGCAGTTTATAAGATCAAGGCTGACATACCCACACCTTTTCTTATGGAGCCTTAAAAGTACAAGAAAGTCTATAAAAACAGCTTATTAATGTAACATCTCCCTGAAGAGCTGGCCTTGACCCTTCTCATTCTGAAGAATGAATATGCTTATCAAAACATCCAGACAATTAGTCACAGCAGGAACAAGAACCTGCATCGCACCGCGCTCCAAGGAGTAAAGACCTTGTGGTGATCAGCTGTGGCTCCAAACTCTTGGGAAGCCACAGCTTGTGATTATCCTGTTCAAGGCTCCACATCTTCAGACTTTAGCATGGAAGTTTGATTTATCTCACCAGCGTGCTTGCTCCTCCTGCTCCGCAGCCCCACCTGCGAAGCATCTGTATAGAAGGCTCGTCCACATCCAGCAATACGCCGCTGCAAAATGGTTGTCACCAAGAGCACAGTAGCCCATTATTAGATTGTCAAGAAGCTTTGATTTAAAGACCATAAAAGCTATATTTTATCCTGCATTTTGCTATACCAAGGGTTTCCCAGCCTGTAGGATTAAATTGCTTAAAACCGAGAAGTCTCCAAATCTTAATTGCATTTTTTATTTGTTTATGCTGGTGGCAGATGACTCCAGATTCTGGGCACAAGTGAAACAAGGTGTACAGCATTCACTTAATTCAAACAATTTGGAACAGGCATTTTTTGACACCTGTGAATTACGTGACCACACAGAGGTACAAGAACATGATCCTTTCCCGCACAAGACAAAGGCAGGAGTTGCTGTTTTTCCAGGTAAAACCTTCATACCATGTCTGGTTCAAGGTTTGCAGACATTGAGGAGGAAAAAAGTCACTCCACCTAAAATCAGGGTGATACTTTGCTCTTCCAGAGAGCTACTGATGGATGGAGAAGTAGAAGACACTTCCACCTGTGGCAACCTTTCTCAGAAGTTAATAATCTATTAAGAGCCCATCGACAGAGACCCAAACAGAAGCTGAAATGCTTCATTTCAAAAATACCTCTCACAGGAGGCTCAGTCCCCCCCTTCTTCTTTCACCCTGCATGAGTTTGTACGTTCCAAGCCAATTAAGACCAAAACCCCATCTTTTATCAACTGTAAAAACAAGGTTAAAAG
The DNA here is from genome assembly GCA_027925045.1 of Hypotaenidia okinawae. NCBI lineage: Eukaryota > Metazoa > Chordata > Aves > Gruiformes > Rallidae > Hypotaenidia > Hypotaenidia okinawae. The sequence continues at coordinate 22,050,980 of BSDF01000011.1, read as the reverse complement.
TCCTACCCTGTTGTCACAGGCATTTTTTTCTGAACATGCCATTTGTACTGGATTTTGCAACACTATTTTCTCACACCATGTTAGCATATACATGCTGTTATAGAATTAAAATCCACTACCAAACCTCTCATTTTTCCACATAAGAGGATGAATGCCAGGCTTCTCTTCCAGGTCAGAAGTATCTGGGAATGGAAGACTTCAACTAATTTGGACAATGTTGCTTCCACCAGGGAAGAAAAAAGTCTTATTTCCCTCTGTCAAAACATGATGTCCTAGAAGGTGCTTCAATTTTCCCACAAAATGAACCAGAGAGGAATGAAAAAAGTCTCAAAGACCTCTGAAAAGAGAAAATGCTCTCCAGAGAACACTGAGTGCAGAGATAACAAGAACCAATCCAGTAAATAAAAAAAGGCAAGGTTAGGCCAAGGCAATGCCTTTAGGGATGATTGGCAGATGTACTACACCTTCAACAAAGGGGCTCTGGACTCGGGGCCCTCGGTGCAGCACCGAGATGGGCAGAGTGGTGGCTGCCTCCCCAGGAAGAAGCATCCCATGGCAGACATTGGCCTCTGCTGGGACACTCAGCAGCTCAGGTAGGGTAAAAGCCAGTGGCTTTACTGGGAGAGTCTCCAGGCACAGGGATCATGGCCTTTTCTTTGGTGTGTTTTTAATATAACACAAAGGCCTTTTGAACAGATACCTACCTCCTTTGAACTCACGATTCCTTGTAGGACATGGTCAATAGGCATTTGAACAGAGTTTTGCTACGAGGTGCTCTGTTTTGCCCAGCAGCGCTCCTACACTGAGCCCTGGGGGTGGTTCAGATGGGTGCTCGTGGGTGGCAGTCAGGGCACTCTGTGAGACATCCCAGTGGCCCCCAGCAAATCTCAGGTTTCCTGCCAAGCACTGAGCAATTCACCTTGAAGCCTTCATATCTGTAAGGCCAGAGTCTCACACTTCCCAACAGCTACAACCAACCAAGGCCAAGAGGCTTTCCTAAGCGTGTCCAAGGGAAGGGTTCTGGCTTGGCAGCAGAAGCCCTGACCACAGGGATCTCACAGACCAGTCAGAAGAGATCCTTCTGGGTGAAAAGCATGTGTTATTTGCGTTTTTTTGGTTGCTGTTTGTTTAAATTCATGAGGTCTTCAACACTTCAAAGATAGTTCCACTCATAAAACTCCAGGTAATAAAAAAATAACATAGAAGGCTCAAAAAGCTTGGTGGGTTTTTCCTCCATAAAAAACCCCTCTAACACAGTCAAACTGAAAACATGAGATGCCTCATGCAGAACATGAACCACCTATGCTCTTGTTCCCCTGTGTGGGCTGGGTTCTCACAATGCCAACAGACCTTGACCTGCCTTTGGGGTGGCTTGCCATGGGAGATAGTTTGTCCAAGGGAGCAGACACACAGGCTGGAGTGAGACACTGAGATAAACAGATTAAAAATCCCATTAAGCTGTGAGTCAGTGTAGACAAATCAAACTATTTAAACAAATATTTCTGGTTGGAAGAAAAACAGTGATGGCATCCGAGGCCAAGGGAGGAGGGAGATATCCATCCCTGGATATCTGTTTATATGGAAACTAAAGTTTCCCTCAACACTGTTATTTACCAAGAAAATTTCTTGCAGAAACCAGAACAGCAGGAATTTTTTCTAACTCAAAATAGAAACCAGCCAGGATTGGAATACCATTCTATCTGCATACTAGCAATCAGCACTGATGCTGGTGTGTCCAGTGCAAGCAGAGCTGTGCCCAAAGCCCTCCCTCACCCCTCACTGTCCACCTTTCCCCCCAGCCATCAGCCGGCTGTGTAGGGCAGCCCATCCTCCATCTCCCTGGACCTGTTTTTTCACAGCCAGGTACTGTACAGTAAGACATCTCACAGGTGAAACAGGCTCTTTTTGTCTGAGAGAGTAGGAAGTTCTGCCAATCACACCTCAGCTGGAGATCATGTTTTGCACATCTTATGGAAAGGACAGAGCCTGTTCTATGTTTGGTAATGATCTTCCTAACAGCAATCCATTAAAAGCACAACACCCCAAAAGTACCCCCAAAAAACCACAAGAATGATGCACAGAATGAGGCAAGAGAAGCAGTGCTTGCTCAAGAAACACCGAACAGCACTACTGCAATGCACCCTGCTGGAAAAACAGAAGAAATCCTGGCGAGTGGTGGGAAAAGCTGGAGTGTGCAGGGAAGAGGATCCCAGTGTATGGTAGGAGCAGCTCTGCAATCTGAGCATCATGCCACAACTGATGAGCCCTACCCTGCAAGCCCTTCTCATTCTCCCAACTGGAATCAGTGAATTCATAAAGCATCCAGACAGACATTCCTACAAGCATGTACATACCTTCACAAAACAGTGAAATGCAGCATCTGAGCAAACATTTGAACAGGGATGAAAACCAGAAAAGAGATTCAAACATACACAGTAGCTTTGTACCGAGTATGCAGATCTCAGTGTCAATGTTGATACAGTGAGGTTTATCCTGGTGTTGGCTCCCAGTCTTGCCAGCATCCAGGAAATTACAGAGAAATTAAAAAAAAAAGAAATAGCATTTCACAGTGCTCCAAAAAAATGCTTAATGGGAAGGAAAAAATCAGAGTTACCCACTGGTCCATCGAGAAGGAAACCATGCACACACATTGATTGCAAACATCAGGCTGCATGTTGCTGCTCTGCTTGTAACCACTTCACAGGGCGTGAATGCAGGAAGAGAGAGAGGGGAATAGAATCGTGTCAGTCAGATAGTACCAAGGAGGAAAAACAAGCCTTCAGACCCATGGAGCAAGTCCCCAGAAGTGAGGGACACTGAAGTTGCATCTAAAACACAGCCTTGTGTTAATTCTTTAGAACAGGGGCTCTCAGGAGATGGAGAGGGCTGGGAAGGAGCAGAGGCAGCGCCCAACTCCCAGCGTGTGCAGCAGGAGCACGATGCAGCAAGCAAAAGGTTTCTTAGGTGTTTTCCTGGCAGAACATCGTGTGTCCTGGAAGCTTCAGCAATGGAATAGGGAAAAGAATGTAGAAAACCGTTTTACAGACTGAAGGGGCTTTTGGTTAAATTGAGGAGCGTAAAGAGGCCATCTGATTAGAAGATGTGTTAATATAACACTTGGGTGTTCAGAACACATGCCCTGTCCCCATCCAAAAAGTGAGTGAGTCTACTGACTGGAGCTGCATTGTTGATATTCTCCTGGCATAAAGGGGTCTTAAACTATACAGATCATCTAATAACTGCTCTAATCAGTGCATTTTTATAACACAATATCTCTATGAGAACATAAAATAAATATGAACATTTTCTAGGTCTTTGTGGTTGGCAGCAAGGTGCTGTAATTCACCACAAACCCAGGGCTCCAAGCCAAGTGCTCTGATGATCAAACACTGCTTGGAAAGCAGACAGTTCACAGAAGACTTTGCTGTGACGTGTCCAGCATCCAGAGAATATCCAGATTATGTTCCTCTCATCCTCCTGCTGATTGAGCTGGCTGGTCAAGTTTGCAGCCTGCAGATCTACCTGCCACACCTGTGGGTCTCCATGTCATCCTAAGGAAAAGTCACTTACAGAAAAAAAGTAACTTAAGGAAAAGCTACTGAGGTTTTTCTGCTTGTTTAAAAATTCCAGATAAAGTCTGCTTGCTGAGCTTAAACCATAGTCTTCATCTTACCCAGTTAGAGGTTTTTTTCCTGAATTTCCATGTCTACCAGCCAAATATCATTGCTTCCTTCAAGCAGAGACTCCTACAGAAAACAAGTAGGAAAGACAGGAGCTACTTACTACTTACACTCTGGAGTAAGCTGGCACTCAGGATAGGCTGGTGACTGTTAATCACAAGCAGCTCTCTACCAGTGGCTGCAAATCACAAAGTGCTGGTGCTTTAGGACACTCTTGGTATGCCTTAGCAGGAGCCTTAAAAAGGCTCTCCATCTTTGCTTTCAAACAGATAAAATCCTGGAGGATCACAGGGTGGTCCTGTGGGATCCCGAGGATCTGGAGGCTGGCTGTAATTTTAAGAACGAGTACAACTTGTGCAGCAGTAGATCAAACCAGGCTTCATATGAAATACCACTAGCCAGAAGGTATTAGCATCAAAGTAGGTATTTTGTTCTCAACTTGTAGCCAAGTAACCTCTAGATGTCTTTGCCCTGGCAGGCTGTGCTCTGGGTAGTCATGCTGACAACGTGATGACGTGGGACATGCCAAACACACCGATATTGCTAATGTACAACTGGATGATGAGCATGACTGAAGCAATGGAACAGCCATTAATAAATAATAGTGATGATAATAGGGAAAAAATAAGCTATTAACATACAATAAAGACAATTTCCACGGTCTAAGGTGCTACCAAAAAGTCATTCCAGACCTCATCTCATTAACAAATTGTCCCTAGACTGGTTTGGAGGGCATATTTCACTTTTGAAAGCACTGCACTGCACATTGTGGCTATCACAAGTCTCCAGGAGAAATCAGCAAGTTCAGAACAAGAGACAAAACCCATTCAATTGTTATTGCATCAGTGAATTAGTTCAACACGAGTCACTTCTGGAGGGGTTCATCGCTGCGCACTGCCACATCATAACACCCATTCACTCCACTGAATGGAAGCTTTGAGGGGAGATCCAAATACATCATAAATAAATGAATTGTAATGTATGAGTAAATCCAAGAAGCATCTAGAAACTCCACAACTGATAGCATTTTTACCTGGAAAATTAATCTTTTTTTTCCTGAAATATCCGTGACAGAGGTATAAAAAGTATATAATTTTCACTTACAGCAAACAGCCACTCTTTTAGCTATTTCATGAATGGCATTTGTGTGCTGGTATTTTTATTTTAATTGTTCCATCATATACTGGTTTTGTAAAATAGACAGTTTGGTGAAAAAAAATTATGTGCGATGCTTAATCAGAGCAAAATAAATTTAAGTTACACTGACATCTACATGAGATGTAAATGTTCCTTTATTTTATTTCCCAGATAGTTTTAGTGCTATTTATGCCTGTGTAGTAAATACCAGTAAAATTAGACAGCATTTATAATTTCAAATTATAGCTGTGCATATATAGTATGATAATATTTGTGTTTGCAACAGCTGGTGGGGATGAGTGAAAATTTGTAAGGATAAAGTCTGATTTGCCCTTATTTCTAACTGTAACAGCTCTGTAATCCCCCATACTAAGGCAGATGATGCTCCAGAGGAAGAGGAAACAAAATACTGCAAAATCTTTAAGCATCCAGACTCCTGTAGAATAAACAATGGGTCGAGTTGCTAGAAAACCCATTGCTGGAGTTATTTCAAACTAGAAATAAGCTTTAGGAAGCCTTTTAAAGCAAGTATTTCCCAAAGTAATCCTCTATTGGCACTAGAAAAGATTGAAAGAACTAATATGGCTCTACCGCTCTGTAACTCAAAATGTATATCTATTAAGAGGACATAATAAATCATAAAAGTCTGTCACAACCAGAGACAAAGTAATGACTTGGAAAGCAAGGATTAAATAAAGTTTAATAAAAAAATATTATGAAACAGTGATAAATGTGAATCAATACTTATTCTGTAATTCTACCATATTTCTTTGACATGAAATATCCAAAAATGTCTACGTTACTTCCAGTATTATCTGTTTTTCAGCTCAGAAAGTATTTCAGCGAGACTGCTTCAAATCAGAAACCCTTACTAGGGATACCAGTAAGCATTACTTATTCAATAAGCAAGTGAATAACATGCCATCGCTCATCTTGTCTAGAGGCAACCAAAAACTCTATAGACATTGTATTTATAGCAATCAAGACAGCCCATGAAACAAACAGGGGATGGGGTCTCTGGGAATAAAGTAGCCAAGAAAGTGGGTGCTCACCCTGAGGTGAAGGTACCTGGGTGGGGGAAACAAGGAGATCTGCACCCACAGGAGTTGTAAGCATCACTCATGGATACTTCCAGAGCCCGCCCTCCCCATGTCTCCTGCTCCTTTCCTAAGGCCGCACTTGTATGGCAAGCAGGAGGATACAAGTCTCAGACAAGGAATGAGACACAGGTTACATTCTTAATTGTCCTTAAGCTCCCAACCTGCACTAGTGAGTAGAAACACAAGGCATTGAAATTGGAGCATGAATTCTTTCAGGCAATAGTCATTCAAGTACCGCCATGAGGTCCCACGTGTGGATTTCACACCAGTAAAACAGCCCCTCTTAATTTAGAGAAGATAAAACAAATGAGAATTTTGGGAGGGGAAAAAAAAAAGAGGAGAGTCTTTTAAAACACCTGGCATCATCTGACTGTGTTCCCTTATTTTGGAAAGGCACTTGAAATGGTCAGGGCTTATTCCCTCCACATCCATGCAGCAGTTTTGCAGCAGTCAGGGGGAAGAGCGGTGTTGAGAAACACTGTCTTTTGGGGAGTGTGTTGCTGGAATGGATGGCTTGTGTTTAAAGCTTAATAGAGCTCTGGCAATTTCACCTTCCTGCCCGTCCAGATGAGGAAGATATCATAAATAGATGAACTCCAAGACAAAATGAGACTCTCTCCTACATACATGGGAGATTGCTGTACTTCAGGCGCGGGTGATGGGGATATTTCCTGTTGGTGAGGAGCTATTCCACACGATTGCCACTACAGGCAGTAGAAAAATGCCTTCAATTTTCACGTGCAGAATGTACAGAGTGATTTTGCCAGCTCATATCCTTCTTTGTCAAGCATTTCATTTATCTTGCAGCTGGCAGAAGGCATAAGAGTCATGTTACTGCCAACACTGGGGTAGCAAAGTGGTGACCCCTTTGTTTCCAGACATGGTTTGAGATTTTTCTTCTTGGGAAAGCTACCGATCACAGAATCACACAGTTGGAAAAGACCTTTAAGATCATCAAGTCCAACTGTTCCCATCCTAAGCTAAACCATATTCCTAAGTACCTCATCTACCCTTTTTTTAAACACACCCAGGGAAGGTGACTCAGCCCCTCCCTGGGCAGCCTGTGCCACAACCCCACAACTCTGCCAGGGAAGAACTTTGCCCTCCCAGCTGAGCTGACCCTGCCCTGGCACAGCTTGAGCCCATTGCCCCTTGTTCCAGCTCCTGTCCCCTGGCTGAAGAGACAAGCGCCCACCTCTCTGCACCCTCCTGGCAGGGCAGGGCAGGTGGGGAGAAGGTCTCCCCTCAGCCTCCTCCAGGCTCAACACCTCTGGCTCCCTCAGCCGCTCCTCATATGGCTTACCCTCATGGTGACTGCACAGCCTTGCCACGCATCCCCACTGTGTCTGGTCAGCATTGCTAATCTCAAGCACAAGAAAGAGAAACCACTCTGCCGACCAGAGATCATTGAGGATGCAGAGCATCGGCCACCCCAAGTACCAGTGACCTGGCTCATCATGCTGCTTTAAGGCTTTTCCCTCAGCAAAACAATTAACACTTCCAGAAAGTGACTAATGTTGCTTTAAGGGTTGGTTAGTCAGCCTGAGTATATATTTAGTGTAATTCAGGATTTCTCTGGTCCCGACAGATTAGATAATGTGGTCAGTGAATTTGAAAAGAATAAATGCAGAACTCATTTGCATCAGTGCTTTCAATTTGCTCAGAATGTTTTCTCATTTAATTATTAGCCCACGGTAAACTAGTTATCAATTAATTGCTAGAAAATGGAAGTGAGTGTGTGTTATTGCTTAGATCTCTAATTGGCTATACTGCTGCTTTCCTGTTAAATGCTAATTAAAGTTTTGAAACAGACAGACATTAGTTAACTTTAAACATTTAACAAGATACACTAAGGTATAAACACATTTATATTGCGTATTATTTTTATGCCAGATTTTGGGAAACCCAAAGCAAAGCTGACAGATTTTTTTCATTAATAGATGCCACTATTTACATGGTTCCTAATTAAATGAGCAAGGTCTTCTTAATTTCATCTGTTTGTCAAATATCTGTTCAATATTGCAAACACTGCATATAAGTCAAGAGAACAATGACAGCAAAGTCTTGTCTAAAGCCAGTAATTCTATTTGTACTTCACACAAGGTCTCTTTCTAAGAAAAAAACCCCAACTCTCAGCTTATCAACAAAGTCACAACCCAGGGACTCTGCCTGCTAACACCACATACCCTCGTCTCCCTCTTCTGCGATTCTGATTCATCTCCCAGAAATAAAGCTCCATGTCCCAGCCACACTCTTCATTCACACTCAGTCTTCTGGGCTCTGTGTTTCTGGTGAGGAGGATTTTTTCCATCAGCGTTTGTATGTATTTCTTCTGCTTCAATACCTTTGTTTTCTTCTTCCTTCAGTGTCTTTGATTTCAGCATCACGAAGCAGGGCTGAGCAGTGCCTCCCTACGTGACTGTGCCAGTGGCACGCTGTGCGCCTCCCGCACAGGTACCTGTTTGCCAGCTAAAAATCATTATGATCTACATATCCTCTTCTCAATAACACACCTATTTCTGAGCACCTTCCACCTTGCTTCCCTTCTCATCAGCCAGCGTTCTTTTAAAATACAGGATGACTTGCTGATCGGACGATGCTTAGTGATCCCTGCCATGAAGATAAGCAGTGATTTATACACGAGGTTATCACTTCATCATGTTCATCCCAGCAACTTTTTGGAGGGGAGAACATCATTTAAGGCTTCCATGCAAATTTCTAAGCCTAAGGAGCAATTGGAAAAGTATTCCTGAAAGGAGAGATGTCAAACTAGATACTGATGATAAATCAAGTTTATGGCATTCACCTGAAATTAAAACTATAGGCAAGAAAAGAGCTGTAGCAACCCCAAATGTTATTTTTAGTATGGCATTTCAAGCCTCAGATTGAATTCAGTTGCTGGAACTAGAAATGTGATAGATGAAAGCTCAGCTTCTCCCTTAGGCATCACACTCAGTTAAAAAGGTATAGTCAAAAGAGGGGGAAAAAAGCCTCAGAAGGGCAACATCATCATCTCAAGCACTTCTCTACAAAAGAGGGAAGGTGTTTGTATAAAAAAAACATGAGATGCAAATCCAAGCAGGTTGTAGCAGTCACAAGTACAAACAGTGTAACTTTTTCTAATGCTTCTAATTTAGCAGCAATAAATCATTTCGTTATAAATCCAGATCTCAATGAAAATATAACAAGCATTCATTTTCAGTTCAAGTACATCTGTAATCTTCATATTTAATTAGACATCAGGGAAGACAGGCAAGCACATGGATTTATTTAGATCCTATAGATGAAATAAGGGAGTTGAAAACTTGGCAAAAAAGGATGCAGAAATACTACAAGGCTTCATCTCTACACTCGGCAAGTGTTACAAAATCTAAATTCTAAAATGCACGACTGTGTCCCCTGGTTGCAAGTGTCCCAAGCAGCTCCCACAACTCTCCTCGTCATCAGGGGAGGAGACTTAGAAAGGCCCAAGTGGTAGTTAGCAGCGGTAAAACCCAGACAAAGCTGCTGAGCACTTCTGAAAATGAGATAGTAATTTAGAGTCCTGAAGAGGGGATTTCTGAAGGCGTTTGAGTCATTAGAAGTGTAAAAGTCCCATCGATTTTCAGTGGAACTTTATCTCCCAGGACAGCTGAAAATTCCATTCGAAATGTCAATTAAAGAAGTCAAAGAGTCAGAACTTTTGGCTGGGGGTTTGATTGTCACCGAATTACACCCGAATATGGCTCTTCAGCCCCTCCAGGGCCCTTCAAACACTCCACCTCCTGAACAGACCAATTTAAAAACGCTCCTTTGAAATAGAAATATATGCCAGTAGATTTATTAATCTACCTGTAAGAAACTAAACAGCTGCTTTAGACCGTGTGGCTGCTGCTCCACACTCCCATCCCTCCAGGTCTGAGCAGCGTGAGCCCAGAGACAGAGCGAAAAGCAAAGGGAGTGAGGAGCAGTGGCTGGAATACAAATCAGATCCCGCAGCCAGAGAGCTGCATCCCGCAGCAGCATCTCCTCTCCCAGCCACAGAGCAGGGAGAGCAGGCAGGAGCTGTTAATAAAACAAACATTGCCTACGTACAGCAAATTATTTATCATCACTGAGTATATTCTTTATCACTTTAGAACCAACAGGAATAGAGAATTTCTTACCCAGAACTGCTCTCCAGACTGACCAGCTATGCTGTTAACAGGTGTCTGGTTTCCTTCTGTGACAATGAGCTTTTTCCAGGTGCCTTTGGAAAAAAAACCCAGCCTTCTAGGATAATTTTCCTAGGAGTTCAGGTGTGCAAGCAGGTTATTGTGCAAGAGCAACTTCCCAGACAACAGCAAGGTTTCTACCTTTGTGCATAGATTCTATGTAGTTCAGGGTAATTCAGAACTTCTTTCATTAAGCTGATATATGGTAACAAATAAAAAATAAAGCTATGTGCATGTCTAAGACAGGAGAAGCTCTACAGAGGGTGAAAAGATGCAGAGAAGCATTTAGTTTCCTAAAGTGATAACACTTTTTCCAGCTTTAATTAATCACCTAATTTCAATCCATTTCCATAGCTGCTAGGCAATTAGCTTGTCCGTCTACCTACTGCTTGTTCCCCTGGTCTCATGAGGACCTTCTAACACCTCATTCAGAAAGACCAAGAACCCTGACAGGCTAAGTGCAGAGTTACTGGTGAGCACAAAAAGGTGCAAAAATCCCATCCTCCCTGGGAGAGGGATGCACTCTGCACTGAAACAGAACATGGCACAGCCACATAGGTACAACACACAGCTTTTGGTGATGTTTCTGGGAGGGAAGATGGAGGTTGAAAGGCTTTGCAGCTCCAAATTTTACAGTCAGTGCCTGGATTGTTTTCTGCCTTACCAGGAGGCAGGAGGGACAGAGCTGCTGCAGGCTGAGCTCCAGGACAGACCAAATCACCTCGCCTGGTGCTGCTGCTTTTCCAGCTCTGTACTTAAGAACATAACTACATCAAAACTGCCCCGTGCCTGAGCTCCTGGGGGGAGAAAGAGAAAGGAGAAAATTGATGAGAAAACTGCCTGATGAAATAAGAGCAAAAAAAAGGTAAAGAAAAAGCTGCCACCTAGGGATGCTAGATTGAGTTGAAGAAAAGATTGTACCTGATCAAAAGCTTGTAACACCAAGGCCTGAACTGGAAATTTAATAGAGTCAGGGGCTTTTCTAACTATTTTGCATACACACTTGCATACCTTTCACCAGAACTGCTGCTCTGAATGTGTATCTGCTAGGAGATAACAGGAAGTCTCCTGATACACAGGTTAATTAGAAATGAAGCTTTGCTGGTGCTATTTAACAGTAAACAACTATCACATGAAGTAAAATTCACTTTCTTATTCAGCTTCAGAGGAACAAAGTACCTTTGAAAGCTCTTCCCACATATGCTTTCTTAACACCAGGTAATGATCAAAACGCCTCTGAGGAGAGCACCTTACGTCTCAGAGGGACACGTCCTGCTGAAAGCCACGACGGCAGCACCAAAGTTTAGACACAAGAGTTCAGCCCCAACCCTCATGTTCAACCTCCAGGCAAAGCTCGTGGGTCACCCCCGTGCTGCCACGCAAGGGGGAGACCTGGAAGAACTGCCTAGAGGTATTTCAGAGGAGGACAGCTAGGAAACAGAATTATCACAAGGGTACAACGTGCTTCTTTATCTGCCAAAGTTGGGAATTGAGCACTTGTCGCAACCACTGGTGCCCATGGGGCTGGAGTCCAGGGGAACAAGAACTCCTCAAAGTCTGGCTACTTAAGTGGCCACTTGAGGATAACCTTCTAATGTACATAGTTATAACTAAACAAAGCATGTAAATAAGCTGGTTTTAATAAAAACATAAGCTCCCCAGCAAATTGGGACACAAGTGCCCAAATCTTCCCTACTAGTCGCCTTGGACACAATCACCAAAGGCACCAGGAGAGCCTGCTGTGAGCAAACAATGGATGTTGGATTTGTACGGTCCTGTTAGCATAAAAACTATCCAGGAAATAAGTCCTTGACAGCAAAAATGATTATTTTTTTCTTCACAGTAAAATGAAGCACAGAAACAAAGGGTACCTTGTGGCTGCTGTATATAAACCACAACACAAATAGGTTTGATCACAGCTTAAAAGCTTGCAGGAGCAGAGTCTGGGAAAACAGTTCTTCACCTCCAATTATTATGGGTCACTATTCTGTCACTGAGGCTGAGGAAAATTTCATTCATATGAAGAATTGTGTTTAATTTCACTTGAAATTACTATTTTTAAATTTCTCCAGAACAATTTTTAAAACTTCCTGACTGACAGGATTAGAAGATGCAACAAAGACATTTCTGTTGCCTGCAGAAAGGTTCAGAGTGAGGGAATGACACACTCTGCTGCAAGCAAATTACACTGGGAGAAGAAAAAAGTGTGCTCCAGCCTGGCAGCTTGATGCTCTGCTGAGGACACTGGGTTCCAGGGTAGCAATTTCCTCAGTGTGCACAAGCCCTCTCCTTTAACCACATAACTGGACAGATCAAGCTGTCAAGAACTCATCAATTATTCAGTCATTTGCATCTCAAGTCACACACCATGACCTCATTATGCTCTGAACTTCACAACCACAGAATGAAAAGATACTTCCTGCCCTGAAAACGCAAGGAGCCTCAGGTGATGGCCACGAGATGGGAAAGCACAGGAAAAATATTAGGTCATATTGCACAGCCCCTCTGGGAGGGGCCCAGCATACCCCCACCCAAACTGGTCTCAGGCTGAGTGCATATACACGCTTGTATATTGATTTATATACATCACATGGGAAGTAAGATTATATATACACACCTTAAAACCAGGAACCCACGTGACAGGGCTTATTCCAGCAAAATACAGTTCAAGCAAATTAAGCTTTGTTTTAGTAAGATGCTGATTGATAGGAAAAAAATAATGTTTTCATCCTGCATTCCTTCGTAGGATTCAAAAAAACAGTTCAGCTGGCCTGCTTTTCTCCTCCACCACTCAATTCCTTCTGCTCCACTGATTTCAGAAGAAAGATTCCTGATGTATACTGGTGTGAGAGCTCCAGTACAGATGTCAACATATAAAATACATGTCCGATTCCTGCCTATACTCTGCAATGTGCTTGCAGCCCCACAGCGATTGCAGCATAATTGTCTCCAATCCCTACATATATTTTAGTAATGGGAATATAATTGTTAGCTGTTATAAGACACATCATCTCATTACAGCCAGGCTTGTTCACACGCTTTAGCTTCAACCTATATGCACATGTTCTGTTCCACCTCTCACTGAAATACATACGCATCGCTGTGCTGTACCCAGAGGCGCCTAATTCCTGCCTCCCTGGCAGTTATCCTGGCTCACCAGGAAGACACAATGGCCTGAATTGCCTTTAATAACATCTAATTTACCACTTCTGAAACACAGCCAGAAAACAAGAGGTTTAACACATTAACGTCGCATTTCTGACACTTGTAGAACAAGGATGCAAGAGGAGAAGGTAGCTGATGGACCATTGCTGTCCAGAGATGAGAGATGGTGCCTGAAATGAAGGCTGACTGAGCCAAACTGGCACTGAAGCCACAGAGAACCTCAGGATACCTAAAACCACAACATTTTAGCTTACTCAAATTTACAGCTCTAAACCCAAAAGAAGTGTTGAGCTGTAGGCAGAGGTTCTCAAACCCCTGTGAAATTATATTCAGGAATATGAACCAAGGTTTTAACTTAAAGTCATGAGATGATAAAGTCCTAAAACCTCAGAACAGCTTTGAAAAACCTAAATGACCTTGCCACCAAGTCAATCTGCTCCATCATTTAGTTAGCCAGTGCTCAAAACACTCATGGGTAGGTGAGATCAACCAGAAATCAGTTGCTGAGGTTACTTGATGTTCCCTTTAGGATCACTCACGTAGAAATATTGGATTATATTTCCTATCAAAAGGGGTCTGCTGCAAGCCAGAGCACTGCTTCATCACCTCCTGTGGTGAGGAACCTACATCCAGGAGGAACACACATCTTCAGAGCTTCCCACAAGGACTTCCTGCAAGGATGCTGTTTGACACTCTGCTAATTGAAAAAAATTAATTGTTCTAGCCCAAGTCACATCAATGATACAAATACAAGTGAGGGGTCTGTTAAGGGTGAGGAGGTGGCAATAAGGGCATGCTGCTTAAGGAGGAGCAGCTTAGATGTGACTGTGGTGTACCCCATCAGATTCTGAGCTAGACAGATGCAGCATGAGGGTAACCACAGGCAAGCCACAAGCTTAAAAGTCTAGAAGGGCCTGGGGTTAGTTACAACAAAAATGTATGTACATCCCCAGAGCCTCCTGCTTCTTTCTGACCTTTTGATATGTGCAGTTTCTTTTAACATTAATATCTTGCCACTTTTACAAAGGCAGAATTTTATTAATTTGATAAATTGGGAAGGCTTCTGGAAGCAGCCGTTACAGTTCAGTGAATAAATCCATTTTTAATACAGAGATCATTTATGTGATAGCCCAGAATGATTCATTCTGCTGTCTGTTATTTCAATCCCACTGCCCCACTTGAATCTTCAACTTTATTTAAAAAAAAAAAGATATACATCTATATCAAAAGAACACTTGAGGAAATGTTTGTTGAAAAACACCAGTGTACATTAAAATATTGTGAACAGCTCAGTGACTAAGCAGTCACCTTACCTTCTCCATAGAGAATGCATCCATTGAGATGGGTTGGCATAAGCTACTTCACTTCACTGGTATAAATAAAGTAAGAGTTGAGAATTTTTATTAAGTGAAGCCAAGCCATTAACAAAATAACCTTTTAATGAATCATTAAACTATCAAAAATCCTCCTTATTGTGCATAACATGCCTACCTAGGAAAAAGCATTTTTCCATTGAAGTAATAAACCTGAGAAAATAGTTGAATTAAAAATAACTTGAATGAATATGACACAGATCCCCACCTGCCTGAGCAGGTGAACAATGTACCTGTGTCAGGCATCATTGCTCATATGACTCCTGACACTGATGCACTGGGAAAAACAACTGTTTATAATAGAAATTAGAAAATAACTATTTGTTTTGATACTTAGATTAAACATGTGATATAAAAGCATTCACCTTATAGCTGTACATATGTTTATGTAACATATGTTTCAACTGAAGTAAAAGAAGTAGTTCTGATATTTTTAATGAAAACCTCATTTTCATGGACATTTTCCTGCATCATGAACAGATTTGACCTTAGGTGGTTAGATTTAATTCATTAGCTTCATTATTCATTGATACCACAGAATAATCTTGTCAGGCCAGCTGCCTCCTCGCAGCACTCCTAAAAGGTGCTTTGAAATCCAGGTTTCATGTGGAATATAAATCAGTCAATTCTGGTTTGGCCAGCGATGCACAAAGAGGGATATTCACAGCTTCACCTCTGCCATCAGACCAGGCACCAGGCAGCAGCATCAAGGGATGCTGAGGGGATCAGCCTGGTGTTTCTACAGCATCCAATACAACCTGTAACATCCACTGCTCTGCTCTCCCTGGGCTTGTGTGTGTCATCCTCAAAAGAACCAAAATCTTTGTGAAGAGGTACTGTGAGACTTGCCCCATAGGCACATCCTGAAGGTTACACAGGCTGATGTGACTATCAGTCATGGAGGAAACCTATGGGAAAACCAGTGCCAGGACCAATCTTGAACTGGAGATGGTCTCACCTCTTCCAGTGCTTGGTCCCCAACACACAGGTAACTGAACACCAAGGAGTCCCCAGATGTAAATATTCACAGTGAACATGTAGAAGACTACTAGCCAGACCCCCTCCTATGGGGGAACATCTCCCCACACCATCTCTGCAGTCCAAAGTTCTGCCTTACTCTTAACATTATTTTTTCCATCTAAAATGTTTAAATTTCTAGAAGGGTATCCTCAGCACAAAGAATATTTCATAAGCTGCAGAAAATTAGCTTTCTTACAAGTTATTCCAATGCATATTGCTGCCATCAAAAGACAATTTTGTTTTATGACAGTTATGATATTTCTAAGTCAACACCAAAAATAATTTCATATGCTATATCACTTTAATTTCCTCTTATTCATAAATCAGACCGTCGTGTTTCGCAACGCTACTTCCAAAATACTTCTGTATACTTGAGATCTACCCTGACTAACCTTTCCAGAAGAGTCTTTTGGTGCTCCTGACACCGTCACGTTGCACAGAACACTGTGGTGGGAATTCTGCACCAGGTTGTGATCAAAGGTATGTATTTTTAAAGATGTTTGGCATTTCAGCTTATATTTTCCACCAGAATACTATGAACGCTCTATGATCTTCCAAAAAAAAAAAAAAGTGCCTTATCAGAGGAAAGGCTGTTAAATAATACATAGGAATCACAGTCCCCTAGATAAGCAGCATGAGAAAAGGTGTGCCCTGAATTTTGGGACAGAAAAGCGGGGAAAAGGCTTTCAGCATTCAGTGCTCAGAAGAAGAGGAGAGCAAACACTGGGGTCACAACAGGCAAAAGATGCATCTCTGAAGGACTAAGGAGAGGACCGACAAGCAGCCACAGTTCTGCAGAGCTATGGTATTCTGATGTGATATTGCTCTGAAGCCTAAGCCCCAACAACTACTTTTACACCCCTGTGAAGCCTTGTCACTACAGCTTAGCAAAGAGAATACTGGTATCACTCTAACTCATGAAAGAGACAAGGAGGTAACTGCAGCATTTTGAAGAAAAAAAAAGAAAATACCCAATTTTTAGACCAGTTTAGAAAACAGCACATTTCCAAACCACTCCTGAAAATAGAGCAGGAGTCTTTGCTGTCCCAAGGCCAGGGATCCTGGAGACAACAGGAGGGTTTAAGAACCAGACCCAGGCAGTTCTGGAAGTCCTAAATGTTGGTCAATGATCAGGTTCAAAACCAGCCACCCACCTGAGCTGCCACTCACCCAGGTAAGAGTTTAATTGAAGGCAATATACAGCGATGCCCTCATTTTGACGATGGAAAATCCTACCAGAACAAATGCTTGCCAGGCATTTTCAATCATCCCCAGTTTTAAGAGACTTGAACTTCACAGGTTAAGGTGCCAGTCCAGCACCTACCGCAGCCTCACAGCAGAGAGGGGTAAAGTTTGTGGGGACAGTAATTTCTTTGCTGTCAAACAGCATCACTGAATTAAATCCATGTCATGTTTAGGAAGTCCTCCAGTTGAAAGCAATTAGAGGCAGAGAATGTAGGAAGAGGAAATGTCTTCTTCTCCAACTACTCCCTAGGCTTTCACTGCTGGCTGCCACCACAGCCAAGCCATGGAGCAGAACAGGTCTCACCCAGTGGAGCCACCTCCACGATTTTAACAGGGGACACAAGCTGTTCCCCTGTTTATCACCTCTCACCTCATTTGCCATCAGGCCATGGTGGTTACCACAACACACCAATATTAAGCAGTAAGAGCAATCGAGGCCTCTGTCTTAGGAGACATTGCCAAGAACTATCCAGCTTTATTAAGAGTAGTGACCGTGATTTATTTGTGCCTGGGAGAGATTACAGTTCCATCCTCACACAGTATTATATGACCACTATATATACTGATTTTTCAGAGATGATTGATTATATCCTCAGAAGTGATTCATTAAGAGATCCTGCCATACAAAGGCCTCAGAAAGCATGCTTTGAATCCTTCAATGAAGCACAAAGAAAACGTTTTAGCAGCTCATATCAATGCTGCCACAATAAAGTGTAGAATGCAGTCCCAATCTTTTTATTGTTCAGATGAACTTGAACCAGAACAAGAAATAAGGTAGTTTGCCCTGTTACTGCACAATTCAACATGATCCATGGAGCACTACCATTAGAGTAACGGGCTCCTTGTCCGTTTGTATTCATTTTACTCTACTCTGTCGGTCAGAACTGGCGCTGGTGCCTTTCCCCAGGACCAGTGCTCCTGCCAGCACCGAGGAGCCGTGCTGCTGAACCTTCCAAGTACTTCTCCAGTCATGTACAACACTTGGCCAAAGCTAATAATTTCCACACCGCTGCAGAAAGCGTTTACAAAACTAATCTTCTAAGGATGAGGAGCCACCGAATTGAATAGCAAAGAGGAGATTTATTCATATAGCTGCACGTTATGTATTATTGATGCCCAGGTTGCTATATCCTTGAGCAGTACAGTCAACTCCATTCTGCCACTCTCTTGACCCAAAATGCAATTACTTGTTCCATTTTGCTCTTTCAATTGATCTCAGAGAAACCAATCAAGTGTTAAGTAGCTCACATGTGTGTTCTGCAGCTTAAATGATGATATACACTCTAAATTATATTATGTACAAAATAATGTAAAGCCAGGCTACAAAAATAATGCCAGATTTCATACCTGCCTCTTCAATAGGCTGTTACTGCTATTGCTATCTACATCTAGAACTGGAACTGCAATTCAGAGCAGAGCTTCTGGTTCAAAGCAATGCACAGGGTTTAGTCTCTCAGTAACTCTGAAGAAAAAGCCTCAATAAAAGCATTTCAATCAGCTTCGTCCAAGTATTTAAAATTATGAAAAGATGAAGACAGAGTAGACAATTTTCTGTCAGTTAACTGATCACTTAACAATATGACAGAAATAGCAACACCCTGAAATAACCAGAAACTGCCTTCCAAAGTCAGAACAAAAGCATTAGTCTAGATTTATATACAGCTATATATAGCTGTGTCTGCCTCCCTCCAAATGTTTAAATCTTTTTTGAAATAGAATTCCTTAAGAAAGTCTGTTATCCTGCTTGTGGTCTTACTCCCTCTTTTTAGATATAGCTTCTTTTTTGTTGGTATTGTTAAATAAAACATCTGAATTAACATGTGGTCTGTCAACAGTGGATCTGCCAACAGCAGTTATGTATAAACTCTTCTCTATAATGTCTGCCAGGAAAGTCTGGCAGGTTGATAGGATGCTTCTCAATTCCCAAATCCCTATCAACCTGCCAGTAAAGACCCAAAGAAAGTACCTTCAGCTGGGCCAGAAACAGTGGCCCAGGTCAGGGTTGGGATTGCCACAGGAGCAGCAGGACTCAGAACATCCCCTTGATGGTCACACAAGCAGTGGAGATGTGGAGCTGTGTCAGAATAGCAGTGGCAGAGAGAAACAAGAGTGCTGGATGATTCTACACAGCAAAGCAAAGGCATGAGCATCGTTCACACCATGAGAACAGCATCCGTGGCTTAAACACTTCAGCCAGGTTTTCATAAGGACCAACCCATTCCAGTCTTACTCAAGGATGCCCTGAGCAGAAAAGCTTTCTGATTACTTTGCTGGTCTGGATCTACAAGGTCCTCTAGCCCAGAAATTGATGCCCTGTTTTTACTTGTGTCCCGTAACCTGAACGTCAGTTGGATAAACTGAGTCTATCTGCTCTTAAAGTGTTAAGCAGATTATTTTAGGACTTTCAATAAGGATATCAAATTGCTATAGCAATAGTGATAGCCAGCTTACCTACAACTGATCCCCAGGGCACAAAGGAGACCCTCAGCAAAGACACTTCCAATAAACACATGAAGCCCAGTGCAATTTCAATGTTACAACACATCTGAAGTGATGCCAACTGTCTTCTTTTGAGTATCATTCCTCAGTCCTTCCATTTTAAATGGTCTGCTATTGTCTCATGTGTTAATTTGCTGCAACAATTACCGTATAAAGGTATTTCTATCACCTCTTGGAGAAATTACAGCAAAACTACTAGTATCCTCCTCTTTTTGTCCAACAGCATATACACACAAGAACTTCTCCCATTTCATCTCAGACAAGATAACAGCTGCTAGAACAATTCCATCTCTCAACAATAACTTCACATCAGAGCCTATTCAAGCACTGACCGCCCAGAAAAAGCCAAGTTCTAGCACTAAATACTTGCTGCCTCAGACTTTCCAGGACTTGGTAATTCACTCACAAAAAAAGTAGGATTTTTTTAAACATTTGTTGCCATTTGATTATCTACTTTTTAAAAATAATGCCTGCAAAATATTTTAAGGACAGACAACATGATGAAAAGCTAAGAGGTTTTCTAGATTGTAAAGATGACTAAAGTCATACAAAGACTGTGATTTCCACAGATCAGGTCAAGGGAACGGGAGTTTTTATAAAGTCGTAATCTCTGCAGAGACCTCTCCCAGTAGTCTAATTAGGGACTTTTTCCCCAAAGCAAATAGCTTTCCCGTTGTACACTGGGCACAGTTGATTGTTAGAGTTATGACACTAATTTGGAGCTGCTGTTTGCCTGTATTTATGGGGAAATGTGTTTTGTTTGAGTTTGTAACAGAAAATTAAAGTGATGGAGATGGTTCCAGAAATACACGATTTTTCAGTCTACCCAGCTCATTGCTATGGATAACAAATTGGACATCATTCAGAAAAGTACTCAGAGGAATTAGCAGAGGAGAACTTAATGAAGGCTATTAAACACAGCATTGCCATTTCCAGCTGAGGAAGTCTCAGAGCTACGAACCCCTGGAAAATGGGTGAATATACCAAGAACATCGATGTGTGATTGCACCAGCCTCATGCTCCATCACCCATTATCCCCACTGGATTTGAAGAACATCTGGCTTGACCCACTTCCCAAACTCTTCTGTTCTCTCAGGTCCTGATGCACAGAACACTCCCAGCTTGTCCTTCATAGCAGACCCATGCCACGGTCACTGCCTTGAGAGCTCACCATCCGTGTTTCATCCACACCTAGACACAGCTGAGCACAGCATGCAACTCAAATCCCTAGCAGCTTATGAGCTCTGTACCCAAACGCCTGTGGTTCAAACAAAACTGATGTAAAATTAACATCTTGTGACTGTTCCCTTCCAAGTTAGTGCTGAAAAAATAATAGTGGAATATAGTATGGAAAAACAATGTTTCTTATTACTTTGTGACCTCACAAGCACAAGGGATGAACACTGAAGGCTATACCAAGAGTGATTTTCAGAGACTGTTGTGCGTCATCACCTAAAGGCAACCAAAGCTGGAAGAGACAACCCCTGTTTGGGAAGTTTCTGCATCAACAGCCTTGCTGCTCAAAAGACGTCACTGGAGGCAACGGGCTCACCCTCAGGCTCCCTTCCTGTACCCACCCTGCCCTGCAAATTCCTAGAGAGATCCAGTAGTGTGCTAACATTTTACTCAGCCACCTTCTGCGCCCCTGAGAACTCAGAGTTTAGTCCTGATCTTTGCCATTGGCCCTAAAAAGACCTTCAGATTGCAAAGTGGATACAGACCTCTTATTTCTTCCCCACAGCATTGAGTGGTTCAGTATATCATCTGATAGAGTGGACATCACTGATTTGAGGCAAAGGAGAGCCACACTTCCATTCTCATTGTTATGGTTTCATCCCCAAGCAGAGCCCAGTGCATTCCCCTCACACCAAGGTGTGAGCATGGCACAGAAGGCAACAAGATGTCATTACTATCAGATAACATTCAAAAATCAACACACCCCTGGGAGATATCATTGGTATTTCAGGGACAGCCGGGGGTTTCATATCTAATGAATTAATTGTTCACCAACGTAAACATTAAATCATCATATATAATGTCTTCCATTAACCCCAAGATGCCCTTTACAGATGCTACAGGGGTTAAAAATTGACTTTTGGAACAGGAAAAATATGTAGCTTAACTACTTTAGAGCCAGGGCTTGCAGCCAGCCTGTGCAGACCCTTCACAGGTGTGCTCGTGTTAAACTTAGAGCAACAAGTTCCCAGCCCAAGAGGCAGACCATGGGCACTGAAACAACCTGCAAAGCCAACAGCACCAGATCTCATCCTGTGGAGCTGTCACAGCAGCTCTGTAGGGTTTTGTTTGGGTTTTTTTTTTTCCAGGAAATACAATACACACAGTAAAAATAAAGATAACATGTTAGACCTCTCCAGGGAAGATGAGTAGCGTTTGGGAAGGAGTCTGATACCTGGTGGTTTGTCATAAAAGCCAGGATACAATAACCACATTAAAAAATGTAAAATTAAATCTCATCCAGCTACACGCATCGATCTTACCAGGAAAGCATCAATCTCTAATGACAATAACATGAAGCCCAATAAAAAAGCAGGCTAATTCAGCAAGCTCTGCTGTTGCATAACAACTTGAAAGGCCCCACCAGCACACCTTGCAGCTCCGAGCAGGTACTTTCAACCAGGCACCTCGGGATAAGCCGCACACACCACATGAATCAGCCCAAAACAAAGCACTACCTGCGCCTCACACAATGAAAGAATCACTTGTGCTATGCCAAAGAATTTAATGAGCTATGACTCCAAATCCCCGACAGGGAATAACTCTGCTTTATTGTTTATCCACATGCCTGAGCCTCTCTGCAAATGCTTTACACAAACACCATCGCTCAGGTGGAAGAGCTGCTAACTGTGCCTCCTTCACAAACTCACAGGCTCCTGGCCAAATGCAATTATTCAAATATTTGCCCTGCCTCAGGCCTTGTGTAAGCAAATTATCAGCTTTATATATACACTTGACTTTATGCAATTAAGCTTCCTTTGAATACCTAATTTTTGTGAAAGCTAATTACCATACTTATTGCTACTTGAGATTAGGAAGGGAATATATAGAAAAGTTTCATGTTGCTGTATCTCTATAACTAAAATATCTTCCAGAAATAAATTAGCATAACACAGTTTCTAGCCCAAACACAATCATCTTATTCTGTGCCCACAAATGTGTGTAATGTTCAGCTGGAAGCATCTCACAATGGGTTTTGTTATTTACACCATGGGAGCGAGTCAGTCACAGCCCAGAACCACACTAAGCCACGTGCTGCAAGCACACAACCAAGTGACATGAGAATCATTGGGGTTGGAAGGGACCTCAAGAGATCATGGGGTCCAACCCCCTGCCAAAGCAGGGTCCCTAGGACAGGGCACACACGGCGGTGTCCAGATGGGGCTGGAATCTCTCCAGAGAAGGAGACTCCACACCCCCTGGGCAGCCTGGCCCAGGGCTCCCTCACCCTCACTGGGGAAAAGTTCTTCCCCTGTTGGTGCAGATCTTCCTATGCTCCAACTTGCAGCCGTTGCCCCTTGTCCTGTCCCCACAGGCACTGAAAAGGGGCTGCCCATTTCCCCCTGCATCCCATACTTAAGATATTTATAAACATTACTAAGGTCCCCCCTTAGTCTTCTTCTCTCCAGGCTGAACAGCCCCAGCTCCCTCAGCCTTTCCTCACAGGGGAGATGCTCCAGGCCCTTCATCATCTCCATAGCCTCCTCTGGACTCTCTCCAGGAGATCCCTGGCTTTTTTATGTGGCAAGGCACAAACAAATTGTGATGATGGGGGGTGTGTATATAAGGGATCACAAGAAATCACATTTATAATAACTAACACATAAATAAGAGTAAATTCACTCACTAACTACTGCAAGATGCTTGAGGGGAAAGCCAACAAGGAGAACAAAATGAATGAGAGCAAGGTTGTGACTCCTGACCCAAGCATCCCAAGGAAGGTGGCACCTGTGACTGATAAGAAGGAAGCATCCCAAGGAAGATGGTGCCTGTCTACACTTAAAAGATATATTCTTGGGCATTCTGTTACTCCCCCCACTCCCTTTTGTTGGCACACAGAATTCTTTTGCAGGAATAAGTTATTCAAAGTAACCGCCCAGAGCTCAGTGCTGTGGCCAGTTCTGCTCCATGACTGTATCAAATACTGCAGGGTAAGACAAGGATATAGAGAAACTGGAAAAAAGTCCCCAAGCAATTTAATACTAGTTTGAAAACTAAATCCTAAACCTATTACCTAGTAATGGAATATTTCTAGTTAATTACCTTGTAAGTCTGTAAAGGTTTTTGTGAACTTCCTAGGTATAATTCATTTTACCAGTGTTATTTTCACAGTAACTTGTTTATCTCTAAACAAATCTCAAACCATTTGAAAACAGTGCTTTCCTTACCCTCTCACCCACATGGCTCAACAAGCTTATTTTAGAGGAAACTGAGGCACAGGAAGGATGCAAAAGCTTTATGATCCAGCATTTGAACTGTCCATATAGACAGTAGTTTGACTGTGTAAGATGTGCTACTAACGTATTTACATGGCCAAATGGTGTGTGTCTCCACAGACCTGGAAGTAGAACCTGCCATTTGGGAGACAGAAACCCTCAGGATGAAGCAGAACAGCACAAGTTGAAAAGAAAAAAAAAATATCTCAAATTGCACCCAAACAAGACCAGAAGCTGTTTGCAGAACATCATATCTAACAAAGTGACCATGCACATCATAAGCAGAAGAGAGGTGAAACACCTGACCAAGATGTCATAGAAAACATCAATTGTACCTCTGCAGAGTGTTTGTGTGAACAGTGAAGTGAAAACTGAGACAGGCACTCGAGCTGCCAGCCACCCATCCTGTCCCACCTCCTCGTACCCCTTCCCCTCCCCACCCAGCTTCTCAACAAGCTTTGTAAAGCCTGTCCTGCTCCTTCAGAGCTGTAACCAAGCCAGAAGATGAGCCAGAAGCTCTAATAAAAGTAACACAGCCAGCCAGGAGCACTCAAACAGGTTTCAGGGGGTTGTTTATGTGAGTAATATCTTCCTACCAGGGGAAGAGCTAAAAAGTGCAGTTGGTGATTCTGCCTTTGTTAAAAAAATAACCCAAACTGACAAACTAACTCTATGCCTGATCCACACATACTGAGGCTCACGATGCAAACACAACCCTCCTGCTTCTTATCTGGGCTGTATTTCTCTTTAAATAAGATCAGTGGTGGTAAAGGCTGGTTCGGTCTGTGCTCCGCTGGGGAAAAGGCTTGCATGAGGAAGGAAATTGGACATTGTACAATGGTGAGCACAGGCATGCATGCAGCCCCAAACCTCCCACACACACAAGGAAACCAGCCCTGAACCTGGGCACTGCCCCATTCCCTGGGGAAAGCAGAGGGGCTGAAACCTCCATCTTTCAAAATCACAGTACTGTCTTCGCAGGGAGCTCTTGTTGTGACCCACCACGGGGATAGTGAAGCCAAGATCTTATCCCATAGCTCCAGGGGACTGGTCATTTTGACTTACATGCTTTTTAATTGGTTTTCTAAATGTCAGCTTCATCCAGGATAAGAAATTCAGCATCTCAGCAGCAGGCTGCTTCATATTTATCATAGAAGTGCTTGCAGCGCTCAAGCAGGGCAAAGATTTAATACCAGCACAAAGAACCTGGTACAGAGACACCTCTGAAATTCCTGGATGGACCCCTCCTATGCCTCATCAATCCGAGATACACATCCTGCTCATCCATACACCAGGTCTCTCTCATATCCCTGCCAGGCGATAGCAACCCATCACAAGCTGGAAGGATCCTGGCGCTGGCTTAGATTCCCTACGAACACTTCTACAGATACCAGTGGGCCACAACACCCATCTCCATCACTGTCTGCTCAGACTTTCTGGGACATGCTTAACTACTTGCATGGCAATAGGAAGGCTAGAGTAGACTAATCTACTGATAACTTCCTTAGAGAATAATTTCCTGGTAAAATAGAAGAGGTTCTAGAAAATCTTGTGAGGCGCCTGTTAACTAGTCACACCAGGGATCTTTTTTTCACCTAATGTGCATTTTTTGGGGGGAGAAATGTATTTTTCGTATCAAATCACCAGAGATGCAGTTTCTGTGATTTCCCTGAAGAAAGAGCAGGTGCTAATCTAACAACAGATATCCTATGGAGCCAGGAGAATTCATACCCATTCATGAGCTCACGTAGGGTAACTGAGAGTATCAGTGAATAACAATGAGAAAATTTGTTTCCAAAAAGCCAAATTAAACGGACTCAAATGTTGTCTCAGTAGACAAGAGCCTCCTGTACCCCTCAGCACAGCTAATCTGAAGCAACGTGAGCAGCATCAAACCGTATTTTGTAATTATGGACAAAGGGAATTCATAATTGCATTTAGGTGCCAGCAATATGCCCAGCTCCCTGCATATTAGTTCAAGGCTAATTAATATGAACAATAGCTTTGCATTATTTTTATGCACACATCAAGTAGTCCCCTGTTGCAGCTGCATCATGGGTGCAGGCACAGGCTAGGAAGAGCTTCACTCCCATTCACATCTCCACCTGAAGGCACGTACACAGGCAAGAACAACTGCCACCAGTTTATAGCACAAGGGCTAGGGAATAAAAAAGTTCCAGAACAACACAAGTTATGTTCTTTAGACTTAGACAACACACCAAGAATTTTATAGGCATCTGTCTCCAACAGTCTAGTGTGGGATATCCATAAAAACAGTGAGTTCATTTTCACTGACACATCACATCAGGTATAAAGGAGAACTAAAAAGTCTGTGTGATATCCTTTACAACACCTGTAGAACAATCCTTTCTGCTTTTCAATTAACTTTTCAGATAAAACCTCTTAGATACTAGTTAATTTCTTTTTTTTTGCTTCTGCAGGATTTTCCATTCCTTCCCTTATTTATAATTAAAAGCTTATATGAAGTGTCAAGAGATAATTTGTTCTTTTGCAAGGAACTTAAGGAACAATCTCAAATCAATGAAAGGATCAGCCTCAACAGAAGGAGGGAAGGGATGAAGAGTCTGTAGGAAACAGCAGTGAACTGTAAAAAAGTCAGAATTAGGGCACTGAGTTGTTTGTCAAACATGTGACAGCAACAGCAGGTCAAGCAAGGAGTTCTGTGTATGCACAGCAGTTCAAAAAGCCTCCTAGCAGGCTTCATCTGGCAATACATCCCCTGCCCTTTGGAACAAGGTGATAGCCAGAATTCATGGGACACTGCAGCAACGGCTCCCAAGGCAGCGCAGAGGCAGCAGGGGATAACTACAGGTTCCTGCAAGCTCCCAGTTCAAACAGGGGTCTGAACATGAGTAGAATCCCCTGCACACCACAAACACAGCTTTCTGCATGCTGGCAGAAAGGCTAACCACATACCTGGCCAGGTGACTGTCTTTTACAAGACCTCCAGGAAAATTTATCTTTAGCTTTACCACAACGTGCACGGGAATTGATTTCCCATCAGTTGTCCCCATGTCACAAGAATTAGGGAGTGACAGACCCTGAGCAAGGCTGAGCCTCACAGCACGTGGGGCTGCAGAGCCTCTGCAATCAAGGGCCAAGCAGTAATAGGGGGTATATCCACACGTAGCGTTCTCATCATCTATGTTAGTGGCACTAAGAGACCACAATTGAAATCAAAGATCCATTGTTGGAGGCTTAATAGGTATCTACATATCCACATTACAAAAGGGGGGAAAATATTTCAAGGAGTTTGAAACCTAAATGTGCAAATAAAGAAAAACAGCAGCATCTGTTTCAGAGTCAAAAGCAGAAAAGTACAGTAAGATTAAGACCTAAGTGCAGAGTTTGCTGTATTTCACTTAAAAGGCTCTGATCCATTCTCAGGGAAGGACTGACACACAGTTGGGATCAAAACCTCACTCTTCCCATCTAGTGCTACAGATGCACAGCAACAGATGATGCTTTGCTGGAGGATATGAAAAGCCAAAAAGAGTTACAAGCAGGAGAGGTTTAAATTCCCTTCCTAACTTGCAGTCTGCAATGTTTCATTGAGAGGAAATTAAGCAAAACACCTTCTCTCCTCCTTCTTTTGGAGTATTTTCCACCATAGGCATGGAAAGCAACTTATTCTGATCTCCAGGCTTCCCACAAACTGCACCTCCTCCATAACATGCAGCCACTTCATTTCCTTCTCTGGTTTTATTTTTCACAAACTTCTAAAACCTACAGCAGTGGGGGAAAATTAAATTAAAAGAAGGCAGCTAGTCCAAAGCAGAGGGCTCAGCTTGTGCCAGTCCTGACACAAACCATCACTAACCCCCCTCAAGGCAGTCACTGGAAAGGGTGCTCAGACTGGGAACCTGCTTGCTGATGGGGTGAGGTCAGGACCAAGGGAGTTAAAGCAGTCAGAGCCACACAGATGTGATGAAGAGAAGACTAAGGGGGGGCCTAATTAATGTTTATAAATATCTTAAGTATAGGATGCAGGGGAAATGGCCAGCCCCTTTTCAGTGTCTGTGGGGACAGGATAAGGGGCAATGGCTGCAAGTTGGAGCACAGGGAGTTCCCCAGCAACCTGGGGAAGAACTTTTCCCCAGTGAGGGTGAGGGAGCCCTGGGCCAGGCTGCCCAGGGGGTGTGGAGTCTCCTTCTCTGGAGAGATTCCAGCCCTGTCTGGACATCGCCCTGTGCAATATGAGCTGGGGAGCTGCTTTGGCAGGGGGTTGGACCCCATGATCTCTTGAGGTCCCTTCCAACCCCTGTGATTCTGTGATTCTATGAAAAACAAAGGCAACATATCTGCTGCTTTCAGACTCCTTCAAGCTCTTGCATAATACTACTCTGGTTTTTGGAGAGTTATTCAGCCAAGAACCTGGATGCACTGCCAACTCAGATACTTTGGTACAGCTCTCACCACCCCAGTACGAGTGCCATGTGCTATCTCTCTCCTGTCACAGACTAATTAAGAACCAGTTAAGCAATGGACCCAGACACTTCCCAAAGCAGAGGTGTGCTCGGATCTCGAGTCAGGATTTACCTCACATGGCTGAGCCTCACACATTTTTCACCAGCATCTCCAAACAGCCACAGCAATGTCTCAGCATCAGGCCACAGATGTCAGAACGCACCCTGGCCTCCCCGAGGTGGGTAAGAGCAGGCAGCAGAGCTGAGCAGAATGAATAGGATAAAAGCGTGCCTTCAGTTTGTATCTATCCATTGAGCTTGGTCACAGACAGTTAGCTTCTGTAAAACACCTCTTTTCAGCAACTGAGTGTTTGAGGAAACCCTCCCAGTGCTGGAGCAGCCAGATGCACAGGTCTCTCCTGGTCTTGAGGGTCTGCACACTGGCTTGTCGGGTTCACGTCTCAGTGTTTGGGCTGGCCTGAGCAGCAAAGGGCATTGCCAGCCAAGATAAGGACAGGCTGTAGGAAATCACCCCAGTAATCCAGGAAGCCAGGCCTCTCCACAGCAGAGGTGCGTAGAAGGATGTCCACCTGCACATGAACTGCTTTCTGCCTGCTGGCTTGGGCCATATTCACCAACCCCATCTCAACAGCAGATCTTACTGCTCACGAGCTCGAGAGGGGTGAAGAAACTTCATTCAACATGTGTCAGAAGCATTCCCTGTTTGCCAGAGACATTTCACACCACACAGAACCACAATTAGCTACTCTGTCAGTCCCTTCTAAACGGCTCTCTCATCAATTCAATAAAAGCCATCATTTTCTCCTTTAAGTCAATCCAGAGGCTAGTGTATTAGTTCATTTTGAGCTGCTTGCAAACACAGGAAGCCAGTGAAGCCAGAAGTGCTGTAAGAATTTACTACTTCAGGGAGCTATGTAAATGAGCACACACACATGCATATATACAGTCTCTAAATTATTCTCCTGCCATCTGTGGCAGCTGCTTTACGATGGTGCATTTTGAACAGGTACAGATTTACACAGACTTTCTGCTTCACATGTCTGATCCTCTCTCTGAGCAGAACCTTCCTCCCGTGGCAGCAACACCGCCCCGCTATCGCCTGGGGTTCTGCTCCTCACATTCATCACTTCCCAGGCCCCTTCATGCAAATGAGGAAGAAGAATAATGGAGGATTCACAGGGATCTTCTACTGATGGGAGAGGCTTGTTTTATTGCCGCAGGATGCTCTGCACCCAAATGCCAGAGATCAGAGGGGCTCTCAGATCGCTTTACGTCCATACCACACACGATGCCGAGCTGGTCTGCACTTGGAATAGAAGATAAGGCCAGGTGAGAATGCTGGGAAGCCTCCAGAAAAGGCTGCTCTGGAAGAACACAAGGAGATTCATCTGCATGTACAAAACATATGGACAGTTAGGAAAGTCCCAATTCTTCATATGCAAAGGCCCCTCTGTTATTGCCTGTTCAGAAGACTTCCATTTGTTCTTAAGCAATGAAAAAAGGTGAAACTGGCTGGGAACTCAGGAAATATCCACTCAGATACTTCATTCAATTCTTTTAACATCTACAAGCAAAAGCGTTTTGCCTTTTCTGAGACTGGTAAGACAAAGGTAAATCACTCCACAAAAACCCATTCCACTCCTCTGTGGTTTACAGATTATACCATATTATTTCTTTTCAGAGTTCTTGAGAGAAAGTGCCATGTACTGTTTAAACATGCATAATTCAACAATAGCTCTGGATGTTCAACAGAATCTTTTATTTCATTCTTTACCCACAATTAGACTTCATATTTATTACTGTAGCCCTTAATTATTAACATAGTTTGACTACATACCTGAAAGAATTTCAGAGACGTTTTATCTCCTGATGCAGGCCCAGGGAAAAAAATATCCTTAATTACTTGTCATTCAAAGAAAATTAAAAATCATTTGGGGAAAGATATGACCTGAATTGCAATTAATCTCAATTTTTGTTTGTGTGTCTCAAGGGCCATCCCCAGAGGGATGAAGGATGGCAACCATTCTGCAGAGCATTGGTCCCATGGTGATAACTAACAGAGGGGGCTGAACTTGCCCTGCTCCTGGGGTTGGGTGGGGGGAAGACCTGAGATCTCTCACCACAGCATTTGGCTTCCCTGCAGCCTGGAGCATCTCATAAATCATATCTCATAAATCATGGATTGGTTACATGGCTTTGGAAGTTCAATTTCACCCTCATGTAGCTCCCCTATGACCTGTACCTAACCTTGCTGCAATGCCCTTCCCACCCACACCTTTTTTCATCCACCCTTTTGAAAAATTATTCCTGCCCAGCAAGAGCAGCAGCTCCCTGGCAGCTTGGCCAGCTCAGCATTGCTTAAATGCTCAGACAAAGCTGCTCTTTGCAAGCAGCTCCTGCAGAAGCCTGAGAGGCATCAGTAGATCCCAAGCAACAGGAGTCATCCTGGACACCCAAAAAACCCCACAACACTGACAAGGCACCAGGAACCTACATCCTGGGTATAACAAAGCTGTTGCTGTTTTATATTAAAACTGGGGGGGAGAAATTCCTGGGTAATATTTTATTTCAAGATTTGGGATGTGAAGGGAAGATGATCCTGCTGCCATCAATGGGCAGGGAGCAAAGGGGGTCAGACACCCCATCAGCAGAGAGTCAGGCAGGCAGGAGTGTGGTCTTATGAAGCCAGGCTGGGAGAGCTGGGCTTGTTCAGCCTGGAGAAGAGAAGGCTCCAGGGAGAACTAATTGCAATGCACCAATATTTAAAGGGGTCCTACAGGAACATGGGAGAGGGACTGGTCACCAGGAAGTGCAGGGACAGGACAAGGGTGATGGCTTCAAGCTGAATGAGGGCAGGGTTAAGTTAGATGTTAGGAAGAAATTCTGTACTCTGAAGGTGGTGATGCTCTGGTATAGGGTGCCCAGGGAGGTTATGGAAGTCCTATTCCTGAAGGTGTTCAAGGCCAGGTTGGCTGGGGCTTTAGGCAACCTGGGTTAGTGAGGATGTCCCTACCCATGGCAGGGGGTTGGAACTAGATGATCTTTGATGTCCCTCCCAACCCAAAGTGTCATTTAATTCTGTGGTCTTGTGGAATTCCAAGGAAATTGTCAACATCTTCCTCAGCAGAGGGCTAAACACGGTGAAGGGCACCAAGGTGTTTCAGTAAGGATACTCAAATGCATACAAAGACATTTCTAGGAGAATGTGGGATGGGAAAGAGATACTCAAAAAGACTGTGTAGAAATGGAACAGACCTGTCCAAGTAATGATGGGTCCTTCATGCTCAGCCCCCAAGGTTCAGAGCTGCCCAAGGAAGTCCACCCACCACCACAGCAGCTCTCCAAAGAGCAGACAGTTACACTGAGCCCTGTGCATTCAAAAACCTTCCATAAAGCACCACTAAGTCTTGTAGTCTTGAAAAACGGCAGATTTCACTGGACGGACATTTTGGCTGCCTCCAGACCATAGAGCAATACAACCATCACCTCAAGTGCCAGGCAGGGGCTTCTGATCAGGTTCACTCCAGCTTCTTGCTTCAGAAGACCCTGTGCTCACAAAGCCTGCAGTTGGCTTGGGTTAACAATCAAACGGGCAAACAGATACCTGCAGGCTTTCTGCACAGAGAACGTCACAGCCCTAACCCAAAAAGGGAGCTGGGGCAGGCTGGGAGGAAATATTTCAGATTTTTTTAGTATTTCCTCCAAAACACAAGAGAACTCCAACACACACTCATTACGTTTTCCTAAACAAGCTTCACTTCAAGCTTCCTCTCAGATACAAACCAATATATAAGATTTCTCACAATAAAATCTTAATTAAGTCATTAACTACTAGCAACCAATAAAAGTAATGGGTTAATGTATGTGGTAGCCACTCATCCCAGCAGCTCCCAGCTGACAAAATCCTCCTGAAGGCTCCATAACACTGAATCTCATTTCCCTGATGTCACTGACACAGAATTGTATGCGTGGCAAAGCTAATCCATCCTGGAGCAAGTGGCTTTTCAGGCATGTCAGGGGAACCTTCTTGTATTAATCAAAAACCCCAACCAAAAAACCCAAGTTTAATCCCTGTCTACACTTTTTTTTCTTTGAAGGCAAAATCTAGAAGAAAATAAGGGGGATTTTTCCCCTTGTAGGTTATCTGGCCCTGTAATCCAGGCCATATTTTCCTATCAGAAAGTACTCAGAAGTAATAAGGAAATCTATTTGCACAGGGAAGTATTTTTATAACTGAAGTGGTCAATGTTTTTAATAAAAGTGTTTATGTTAAAGTAATTTTAACACATTCATCGTTTGCAGGGGGAAAAAATAAATCACAGGAGGAACATCTACTTCCAGGCACCCAAAGGTTAGAGAAAGGCAGGCCACAACTCTGCCTCAGCAATCTCAGCTCCACCACCTTGGCTTCTTCTCTATTTACATGCCCTTAGTTACATCACCAGCGTTCCCCCCGCGTGCTCCTCCCTCCCTGCGCACACACGATGAATCCTCGTTACTTAACGAGCCTGTGTTTTAATATTGTGGGCTTGCCTCATTTTTCAGCGCGTGTCTGAGGCTTTATCTCCTGCCTGCTGTCCAAACACCGCTCCGAAGGAAGAATTTTTCATTTCCTTTGGGCTTTTCTCTGCTGTTTGTCACTATCTGAATGCTTCACAGCATTAATTAAACTGACAAGGTGAGGCAGCAGCATTATCTCCAGTTTACACACGGGGTACTGAGGCACAGAGAAGTTGAAGTCAGAAGTAAAGCTAGCCATAAACCTCACAGAAAAGAATATTGTTGTTGAAACACAAGCTACAAAAGGAAGCATTGCCTTCAAGGGAAAGCGTTTCATGAAGACCCGAACAAGAACCAGAGGTTGTGGGAGAATGAAATAGAGAGCAGAGAGATGGTCATTGTGGTCTGAAAGAAGGAAAAACATTTCCATTTAGCAAACATCTTTGAAAGTTTGAATTCACAGCACCAGCCCGGAAACTTCCAGAGTTAGAAACTTGTGAGGGGATTTTTAGATTCAATTACAGTTAAAAATAGCCACTGGTGGTGGAAGCTCCACACTGGGCTCTGCTGCACGAGTGTGTTAAAGGAATTAAAGCAAACCAGACCAAAGGCAGCATCAAGGGATCTAAACTAAAGGTTTCTAGAGCCCAGTGTTGATAAATAAGCAAACTCTGAGGTTCAGATAGCCACGGGATGAATTTAACATACCTGTTCCTGCAAGTGCCTCTGGAACAGAGCAAGCAGCCAGCTCTGACTCAGAGCACGATGCTTTGAAGGCATCTCCATGCTGCACTGTCCAGCTCTCCAAGTCCTTTCATTACCAGGAAAAAGTAAAAAAATGAAGTCCAATTTAACCTTTAAAGCCCAGGAGCAATTGAAAGACCATCTGACAGGTCATCTGACAGGTCTGTGTCAGACCCAAGCCTTACTGGCAAAATACAGGTCATTTCATGTGTGAATTGCAGATTTTCAGAAGGGGGCATCTCCACCTGAGGTGGACAAGAACTACGCTAGGAATAACTGCAGGACCTAGGGAGATCAAATGGGACTTCTGAAGGGGCTGTCCATTTTTTTCAGCTGAGAACAGACACTGAGATTTATTATTACTTGAGTATTATTATTACCAATACCCTGAGCATTACCCAGTACAGTTCTGTTCCTTTGGGGCGAAGGGCACGCCTACTCACACAAAATATACACGAATCTAAAAATCACCCAAATTAGGGGTAAATACAGGTGGTTGACTGAGTTCATGGCAAGCAACACATCTTTCTGGACACTTTGGAAACCAATCTCCTCTTGACAGTTCCATGACTCTGTCCAGGTACACACTGGGGTCTGATCTTTTGAAAAGCCGTTTAGAGACTTCAAAATCCAATATTTTTGAGAAAATATAAATTCTTCAAATGCTTGCAGAAAGTGATGGCTTAAGGACTTAAATTGCCAAAGAAATGCCATAACAATTTATCTGAAATTATTTTCACCTTACCATCCATAACCTCCTAATCAGTTCCTGGATCCTCTACTTCTTTCTCTCTCTGAAAAACTGCTATTAAAAAGTAGCAAGTTCCAGATTACAAGAATATACCTCACCTAAATCCCTCAGCAGCATGTTGAGCGCACAAATATTTTAACAGCTAATGGCAAGTTCCACAGCAATACATATATATTTATTCATTTCAATCACTTGGGCCAGGGAGGTACGAATAAGGGCACTATCATTTAGGGCTTTAATTAATCATCCTGGACACTTCATTGTCAGTGAACATAAATCAAGCAGCAAGTGTTTCTCCTATCTGAGTGATATGTAACCAGCATTAACACAGTGACAAAATCTAGTGCCTGTCAGTAGCTGATGTATATTTTATCTACCTTTGACACCCAAGATGCAGGGCTGCTTCACACAAGCACCCTCCACCTCTGCGTTTGTTTTCTGGATGTAGAGCATGTCCCTTACAGATATTAACAGGGCAGAAGAAGAATGCTGAAGGAAGAGGTTGCCAAACGCCAAGATAGAAAGTTTCTGAAAGGAAAAGGACAACAGTCTTGTGCATCAGTACAATTAAGGCCTAACAAAGACACATTAAGGGTAGGATGGGACACGGCCCGCTTGCAGGATGCACAAGGCAATCTCTAACTTGTAAAGCAGCTTTTCCAGCTGCCAGTTGAGCTCCACGTATATCTCTTAAATACCCCCCAGGTCCTTAGGAGAAGCAGACTGAATTATAGCCCAAGAGCTTAATGTTTACAGAGCTGGAGGAGACGGTGAATCCTACAGAGAGGAGCGTGAGTGTGTTCATGGGTCTGTGTCTCACAGCAGCAGTGACTGCTCCCAGCTGCACGGGACCTGACACTCCATCCTGAAGCAGATTAAAACTCTGGACACTTCCCCACACCCCTCTAACCCTGCATTTCCAAAGCTGCTTACTGGAGGAGAGTCAAAGCTCCCCCTCCATCCAACTGCACACGTGGGAAAGGGCTGCAGAGCTTGGGAGTGATGAGCTCAGAGAAGCTTTCCCCAGCTTCACACCCGAGTACGCTCAGGGTCCTGCAGGTCTGATCTTCAGTTACTCTGGGGGCACACAGAAAAAGAGTGATGCCTCCATGAAAGCATTGTTGGCAGAGGAGAACATGCTGTTCAGGAGCCCTGTGCTGATGGTGCAGCTCTGATCCATAGAAGGCAAAGTATTTGTGAACCCATTTTGCATGTGCACACGTGTATGTTCAATTTCCAGCCTCTGCAGATCTTTAAGGTATAGGCATTGTTCCCTTTAAAAGTTACAGGTGCCATGGAGGCAGTTAGCCCAAAGACAGCCAGGAAGCAGAGTTCTGGCTGACACTATTTTTCTGAGTTCACACCATTCACTGCAGGTGGATCTGGATGTGACCACCGTGGAGGGGAGGGATCACCTCCAGCACAACTCTGACTGTGACAAGCATCCCTGCCATGCACAACCCATCACAGAAAGCTGTCACCTCACCCTCTCCCCACAACAGCAACCTCTTTGGCCAACAGTGGTATCCACCTGGCTCTGGGAGTTGAAAGCCTTAAGTCTCCCCAGGACAGGTAGGAGGATGAGGCATCTCATCACTGCACCAGAGTCATCAGACAGAAACTGTACAGAACCAGTGAAATGAATTCCATTTACTGGCTGCAGAGACTGAGGATTGTTAAATATGATACAGCTTTTAGAGAGAATTAAAAACAGAGTTTGTTTGGGCTCTTATTTAATTAAAGCAGAGGGACTACAATTACCACACAATGGGTGTTTTAAAGAATTTCTCAGCCCCACCAAGGCTCTGAGCTGCAGGGCTCAGGCACTCCTCCAGTTCTGGGCAGGGGTAGCCACCATTCTCCTGGTATGGCATCACATATACATCACTCCCAGTCATCTGGGACATGAAACATGAGCAACCAAGACTTCAAACCTTCCCTCCCTCAAATGTTTATTTAGAAATGGAGATGCACAGGAGCATCTGTTATCTTTAATACTGGCTCAAGCTACCACAAGCACACTAGAAGACACCAGCACCAACATCTGGGCACAGCCAAGCATTGGGAGAGAAGCAAATCTCACACAAACTGCTCATCTGTGAGCGATTCAAAAGCTTGAGCTACTTAAAAAATATTGTTACAATGTGGAAATAGCTGCCAGCATCCTTTTTTGCCAGTTCTGTCATCCCCAGCTAACACCACAGGCTCCTGCTGTTACTCCAAACATCTCCCAGCAGTCACACGAACATTTGTTAAAACACAAATCACTTGAGTGTTACTCTGAACTGGGGTTAAATGCTGGATCAGGTGTCTAAAGCACCTGAGAGAGAGATAACTGGAGCAATAGGCATCTCCAGAAAAACGTGGAGCTTTTTGAAGGGCCAAGCTGAGCACAGCCAAGTCTGTCTGCTCCAAAATGATAAAATGCAGTTGTGAGCACAACTCCTCACCTGAGATTAAACACAGGTCAAGAATCCCAAAGACAGCATATTCAGGTCTTTGGCTTTCAACTATCTGAGATCTCAGCACTTCAATTCAGCCCATAACAGCTCAACCGGTAACTTATCTCTCAGCCTACTTATTTTCAGACAACAAATTTCATGTCCAAAGCCAAGCCTGAAGCATTCTGAATGCAATCTACCACAGGGAAAAAATTAGTAAAATTTCTTATTTAATCATACAATTCCATCAACAATATATAGAGGAGCAAAATATATGTCTTACTGCCTGTGCCAAGGCAGAACTCTGCTGATAAGCAGTAACTGGAAGTCCAGGTCTGAGATAATCCATTTGTAAAACACTAAGCACATAACACACTTTCAGCCTTTGATGGCAGCATTCTTCTCCAAAGCATAATTTACATTTAAATTCATATTGTAGGGAATCAAAGACTAAAAATAAGTGTCAGGGTTTCCTTCTTCACCGAATTGTTTCTTAATTAGATTCAAGTGCTTTGTCTAACCATTTCATACTGTTGTTGCTTTCTGAAAGTTACAAAGTCTTCCTTAATTATTCATTATCTCTAACTATGGGGAAGTGCCTCACATTGCTTTTGTTAGGAAAATAAGAACAGGCTGCTTACATTTAGCTGCTGGGATCCAGAAAGTAAAAGGAAAGAAATTCCTACTGATGGAATAAGTACCAGGAAGTTCTGATGCAAAAGCACACATCCCACATCATACATTACTCTCCCCACTCCAGAGGGAACAGAGAGCTCAAGGCCATCCTCCATGGGAAGGTAGTGCTGGAGGCAGTGACCCACCTGCCTTTGGCCAGTCACGTTTCTCTGAGCATCTACCCTCAGCATGTCTTGGGCTCACCAACCCAGACACCCCACGCTCCTTACAGAGAACAACTACAACATTTAAGACCTTTCTGGCCACTGAAATTAAAAAAGCTTCTTCAGCAATACAGCAGGTTTTCCCCAAAAGGGAAATACCTTTTAAATCAAGCACATAGCTGAACAGTGTAGAAAGTCAACCACCTGGATAACTCTGGCAGCTGAAAGAGCATCATGGAAAGTGCAGATCACTGTCTGGAGGGGAGCCTGGCTGCAGCCAGTCGTGGAGGAGCAGAGATGCTCCTCAGTGTGTCTTGTAGGCTGTAGGGTACAGGTATCTAATTTATTCTTTCCTTTGGTGGCTGCTTGGACAAAGGATGGGCATTGCCCCAGGCTGCTAGATACACACACTGAGCAAATAAATATTTATAAGTGTCACAGACAACCACTCAGTGCTTCCCCAGCAGTTCTGGGAAAAGCCATAGCAAGAACAAAGCTAAAAGACTAACTTTTTCCCAGCTGATGTAGAAAAATCATTAAGCAATAAGATTTCACACAGGAGCCACGCAAAGTCCTGATGGCTGCACTTGAAAATGTGTCAGGTTAGCAAAGTGCTTTATACCTCAACCCAAATTCCTTCAGCTACTGTCCCAAGTACTAGAGATGAAGGGGAATCAAAGACTGTTTGCACTCACCAAGCTCAGCTGCAGCTCCAAGCTATTCCAAAGCCAGATGTGTTAAGATCTCCCAGGCTGAAAATTAATGCAGAAAAATCTATTTCTGCACCTGGATTTTATATCTTATTATACTTTTAAAAGAACTTAAAGCTGCATGGCTTTAGCCAACTTAGCCTGCCAAGTGCATGCTGGTATAACTCCATTCCAACTGATAGCAATACACAGAGAAATTCCACTCATCTGTCTCATTAGAACTAAATGCGTTGCTAATTCATGAAATATTTTGCCTGACCTGCCAAATGAACTGAATATTTTCATGCTTTCTTCTTTTTAGCATGCTAACTAATTCAAAGTAATTAATTCCACTTCATTAGAATCAAAAGTTGATATGTAAAACAATAGCTGCTCAAGCTTGTATCAGATCAAGCATTGCCTCCTCAATGAGGCAGCCAAACGACAGCACAAGTCAGTGTGTCATTTATTTCTAAGCCATCATCTCCACTAGATTGATTCATTTCACAGATATTAAAGCAGGACAAGAGGTGTGTGAAGTGCCTGATGTAGAAGGCCCTGCCCAGCAGCCCAGAACAACAGCAGGGAGCCTCCAGGTAACCCCCCACCAAACACAGAGGATGCTCAGCAGGAAGGCTGGGAAAGGGACATGCCATCTCTCCCTGCAGAGTAGGTTGAGAAGCCTCATCTCCAGGGTCACCAGCTGGGAACCTACAACCCAGCTGAAACGTAGCACACCTTAAACAGCAGCCAGAAGTCACAACAACCATATTTCCTCATCCATCCCCCAGTCCCAAGTCACCTGTTCCAGTCCAGAAGCACAAACTCCCCAAAGCTACCAATTCCCTAGAAAAAAAAAAGAAATAATGACAACTAAGAGACGTCAAGAAAATTCATCAGACCGAGTGAAGCACTAAACACAATTCCTAAACTAACCAGCATAAACATGACAGGAATAAAGAGACAGCAACTTTTCTTGGCACAAGCACAGACTTCCTTCATAACCAGAGAGACAGCATCTGGGCAAAGGGTTTCAGGTTTTCCCTTGTACTTTTAAATACAGCTTTAATTCAGGAGACATCTGTATTTCCAATCCAAATTCCCACTTAACAATTTTGTACAAAGTTATTAAACCCACAGTATGCAGATAATGATATCCAGAAAACAAAAGTTTGGGGCCTCTTAGTTTTCCCTTCACCAAACAGGGAACTGCAACCACAGAGCTGCCAGCACAGCAACAAAGGCAGCTAAACCTCAGGCTATAAGAAAGGAAAATTTAAAGGACAGCTAAATTAAAGGTTGCCATTCAATTCAGAGCAGGTAAAATCCAACTGCAGCACTTGGGTAACCTGCAATGTAATCTCAGAGCCCTTAGCACTTACCTTTGGAAACTCACAAAGACTGGCCAAGGTCCTTGGTTACATGGAAAGCACAAACAAGGTCCCAACTGAGAAAGAAAGGCCAGAGGAGGTAGGAAGCTATATATTAGCCAGCTCTACCTCCTGGGAACAATCAACCAGTGGGCAAACCCAAGGTGATGCAGAGCAGCTGACATAGTTTGGTTAAGAGCAAATCACATCAAGCCCATCTAGTTTCTTCCGGTGGCAGGTAATAGATCTGCAGCTAGAGGAGACACAAGTGTGACAAGGATTTTGACCCCGTCCCACATGATGTTTTTAGGGGCCAGGGGTAGAAATCCTGTCTTCAGGATGCTGAATTGCTTGTATAACCCACTGGGAAACATGAAGAGCAATTACAGAAGGCTCGCTGTCAAACCACACACACGTAGCAAGGGAAGTCCATGGGGGTTTGCCCAGCATCCAGCATGACTCAAAAACTCCACTAATTCTTTGGGTGATGGGCTAGGGAGCATGCCAATTAAATCTCCCAATGACAGCAAGCTCAGCATGACCACAGATACACAGGAAGGCAAGAGTGGAATGTGAAATGACCTTGTCAAACAGCCCAGAGGGGGAAACCCCACTGTCTGAAGGAGTACAGTTCCACCAAAACCAGTGGAAAACCGCCCGCTTCAGGCTCATACAAGGCTGTACCCTTGAGCTTGCCAGGGCAACCCCAAAGAGCTGACTGACCACGCTTCGGCTGACTTCGATACCCTGAGGCTGGCACAGGCAGCATGTGTCTCCCAAGCAGGACTTCTTTCCCACGGGATGTACCAGAGGCTGTGCCTGTAACAGCCAAACTTTTCCCAGTTTCCCCCTCCCCTGGAAAAGCTGTGGGTTGCAATAGCTTTCACCTCACAGGGAATAAGCCGTGCAGCCACTGCCATTAGCGTTAATGCAGTCTTGATTAGCAAGCCCTGCCCGGTGGGATGCCTGCTGCTTCTCAATATTTCTGTCTCATAATGCCATCCCAGGAAAAGTTTGCCTTAATAAACGCTTGCCATGACAGCTAGGAATCAGGAATCATACGTCTGGTCTCCCTCAGCTTCACACATGCATTGATTATAACCTAATGAAGTTTATACCAATCAAGTGATGTGGTAGAAATACCAACTGGGAGAACTCTCTGGAGTATGATAAATCAACCCTCTAATGTCCTCATTTGTTTGCAAAAAAAAGAAAAAAGGGAAATGATGCCATTAGCTATCCCCATCAGCCAAAGCTTCAGTGGCAAATTCTGAAAGTTCTAAAGGCAACGAAATTCTCTGCTTTTTAGCAGTTATGCTGGTGACACCGAGCTTAAACTCAGGAGAGAAATGATTAATAAAAAAGTGGTGTTCTCTATCTTTTCCACAGGTATTTGCCAAATCATTTCTCCGAGCTTTAATCCTTAAATCACGGAGCTAAGAGATAGACTTGCTCTTTAACTGATGCTACCTTAGGAAGGGAAGAACTTATTTGAAATTATAACTGGTGCCCTGGCAGCTGGAACATGTACCCTGAAGCAGAGGCACATCTGGAGCTGGGTTTGCTTGACCGGGCTTGTAGACAGCTGTTGGTGCCATGAAGCTTTCTGATTCCAGGGGACATGGGAATAAAAAAGAGCACGAGGGGAAAACCATCATTGCATCAAGCCGTGCTGGAGCACAAGG
Organism: Hypotaenidia okinawae; assembly: GCA_027925045.1. Classification (NCBI taxonomy): domain Eukaryota; kingdom Metazoa; phylum Chordata; class Aves; order Gruiformes; family Rallidae; genus Hypotaenidia; species Hypotaenidia okinawae. Next base: position 22,009,650 of record BSDF01000011.1, on the reverse strand, counting down.
AACACCAACCCTGCCTCCACTGCTGTCACTCAGCATAGAATCACGGAATCACAGAATCACAGGGGTTGGAAGGGCCCTCCAGAGCCCATGGGGTCCAACCCCCTGCCAAAGCAGGGTCCCTAGGACAGGGCACACAGGGCGGTGTCCAGACAGGGCTGGAATCTCTCCAGAGAAGGAGACTCCACACCCCCTGGGCAGCCTGGCCCAGGGCTCCCTCACCCTCACTGTGACATATTTTGTCTTTGAGCCTCATGCACACTTCCCGTGTCACCCCGCTGTGGTGACAGGAGTCTACAAGCATCCCCAGGAGCTGCTGCCAGAAGATGCTACTCCATGGCAGAGCTGCAAAACCAGGGGTCTGAGAATGCTACCAAGTGCTGCTGAGCGTGAGTGGGAAGGCTGGCAAAGGGGAAACAGTGACTTGTTTAGTGCTAGAAAAGGGTGTGTTGGGAGCCATGTGCTTGCTGAGTATTTTGCCTAGAAAAATATAAGAATACATAATAAAACAGCAATAGAGGCATGTTCAGAGCCAGGGAAGAGATAATAACCTCCTCACTTAAAATGCTTAAAATTAAATTAGAAAGCATAATAGCAAATGTATTTCATGTCAAGGGTGGAAAACCCACAGATTATTGAGGATGACATAGCTAATTATTGGTTTGCATGATATGTGATTTTCTAATATTAGTTTTATAAACTCTTTAATTTCACTATTTTTGGTACTGTTTGTACTGAGTCAGTCTGATTATTTCTAACACCAATAACAGCCAACAGAGGATACAGAGGGGAAACAAAACATCCATTTAAAAAAAAAGAAGCCAAGAGAAGGCTGTGGGGGGACCTCATTGCAGCCTTCCCATCCCTGAAGGGAGCAGAGGAACAGGAGGGGAATCAGCTTGTTAAAAGGTAGATAATGGCAGGACAAGGGGGATGGATTAAAGCTAAAGGAGGGAAGGATTAGAGGAGTTCTTAGTGGAAAGATTTTTACAGAGGGAGTGGTGAGGGGCTGGAACAGGCTGCCCAGAGAGGGGGTGGGTGCCCCATCCCTGGGGGTGTTGAAGGCCAGGTTGGCTGGGGCCCTGGGCAACCTTGTGTAGCTCCAGGCCTGGAGGTTGGTGGCCCTGCCTGTGGCAGGGGGTTGGAGCTCTGTGACCCTTGGGGTCCCTCCCAACCCAGACCAGGCTGGGATTCTACGACTCACAGGAGAGCCAGATCCACCTTCAGCTGCAGACTCCCACCTGTGCAAACCATAATGCCAGGGGCACAGAGACAGGTGAGGGCTGGTGCTGGTGCACAAGGGTTGAATAATTCAGGTCACATAAATAATGGTCCTGAGCAATGGAATCTTTATGAATACTGGAATACCACCTACATTCCCCCCCATACAGGTAAGACAAAGACATCCCATGTCTGTTGTAGGATTTTCCATCCTCCTTTGGAGTTACAGAGCAGCCATCTTTGTGGGGAATTTTCCCTGACTTTTCCTTGGCCAACATCACAGCAGAGAGAACTTGGGAGCTTTCTCCAGTGCTTTTTTTTGCCAGAATTGTCTCCTGCTGTACTCATCATGACCAATTGTGTATCACTTCCCATGAGTAATAAAAGCAATTCACTTCAGCCAGGCTTCCAAACTATATGGGAATCATGTTTATAACAAGCTTCTATTATTTGCATGCTTTTATTAGAACAAGAATATCACCAAAGAAGAACACAGTGTTCCTTTAAAATCCTGCTTTCACAGCCCCAAACTTTGAAGGCAATCTCTGAAATATGTAATTTGCAAAATTACTGTAATTGATGTAACTGTTATATTGAGAGGTGTATAAGTTCAGAAGCTTCCTATGCAATGCATTTTTGTTTGAAAAATGCTGTCTTCTCCTGAATAATGGGGCACAGCTAAGGACCTGTCTTTTACCAGCAACCTGAGCCAAGCAAGTGGCAGGCCCACGTTGCAGAGCTCGCTGAACTTGCCATCTTCTCATTTGACAAGTAGATAGATGAAATAATTCAAATTAGATAAAAATTAGACCAAACTTTTACACAGACGCCAGCCTTTGCAGAGGTGTGAAATTCCACTTGCTTTGGAGTAAAATGTTGTGTTTCAGCTACCTGAAAGGCCAAATGGGTGCTGCAAATGGGTAGAGATTTTCTGTGGGCAGGTGACACGAATTGTTTCTTCTAAGGAGGAAGCTTGGTCTGAGGAGCAAAGAGATCCCAGTTGCTACTACATCACTCTTAAAAGTTAAGATTTAACAACTGTTAGGGTGCATTGGTGAAGAAGTGGCCACCATGATAATAAAAAACCTACCAGGCACGTGGAATGTCCACGTAACAAACACTTTTATTCCCTTTTAGTGGAACCAACAGTCCTACCTTTAAAACATTCAGGTGTCTCTCTCCTGCCGGCGCCGTCTCAGAGACTGTTCAGAAACCTCTGCTGCTTGCAATGGATGTTTTTCATCGACTTGCATGAAATAATTGGCACTATAATTTTATACCTGTCAAAAATCCAATATACAGCATTGACTAATTGCTATTTTGTGCGTTCAGAAATGTATAAAACCAATTTAACCACTCTGGAAATCAACAAATTCTTTTGTGAAGCTGCAGCACAGTAAACATAATTATATTTACTACTGCCACTCTTCGTTTTTCAGTCTTGAGGGGAGGGGGGCAAATTTGCTTATATCATATATAATCTTATAACAGTTCTGAGCCCAGTCTTCTAAAGCACTCAGCCCACACTCACAGTGCCAAGAGCCCTCAAAGACCATTAGCTTCCATGGGCGTTTATGGTTTGCAGGACTTCGTAAGTGATGCAACTTCTCACCCAGCTGCATCCTCTGTGATCCGTGTTTTTCCCTTCTGTGCCTCAAACAAGGCACTTCATAAAACTAGAAGCTTTTTGGAGATTTGTGTGTGTGAGTATCATAGAATCACAGAATCACAGGGGTTAGAAGGGACCTCAGGAGCTCATGGGGTCCAACCAAAGCAGGGTCCCTAGGACAGGGCACACACGGCGGTGTCCAGATGGGGCTGGAATCTCTCCAGAGAAGGAGACTCCACACCCCCTGGGCAGCCTGGCCCAGGGCTCCCTCACCCTCACTGGGGAAAAGTTCTTCCCCTGTTGGTGCAGATCTTCCTATGCTCCAACTTGCAGCCGTTGCCCCTTGTCCTGTCCCCACAGGCACTGAAAAGGGGCTGCCCATTTCCCCCTGCATCCCATACTTAAGATATTTATAAACATTACTAAGGTCCCCCCTTAGTCTTCTTCTCTCCAGGCTGAACAGCCCCAGCTCCCTCAGCCTTTCCTCACAGGGGAGATGCTCCAGGCCCTTCATCATCTCCATAGCCTCCTCTGGACTCTCTCCAGGAGATCCCTGGCTTTTTTGTGTGGCAAGGCACAAACAAATTGTGATGATGGGGGGTGTGTATATAAGGGATCACAAGAAATCACATTTATAATAACTAACACATAAATAAGAGTAAATTCACTCACTAACTACTGCAAGATGGTTGAAGGGAAAGTCAACAAGGAGAACAAAGTTGTGACTCCTGACCCAAGCATCCCAAGGAAGGTGGCACCTGTGACTGATAAGAAGGAAGCATCCCAAGGAAGATGGTGCCTGTGAGTGAAAAGGAGGATGCATCCTAAGGATAATCCTGCCCAGCTGGAATGATCACAAACATGCATGTGCCAGGGGAGAAGGTGAAAGGTCCAACCTGATGAAGACTCTGAGCCTTCATCCTGAGACTCCTGACAATCACCTCCAGGAGACCCTGTGCAGGCTCAGTTGGGAGGAGTTTGTGGAGATGACTTCATGGGACTAATTTTAATATGAAGCAGGGACAGGTTATGCATATGTGTAGGTGTATTGGGAAATGCCATGAATACGTAATGTTCCACTGTACATAACTAAGGTGAGTTGCCACGTTTGGGGTGCACAGCTGTGGTGGAGTGACCCCCTGTGCATCTCCGCTTAATAAACATACCTACTGTGCAGCCTTCTGGGTTGTAGAGTCTATTTCCACCAGTCACTGAGACCTGATGGGCTGTTGGGAGCGATGTGGAAAATCCTGGGAAGTGGTCCATCTTTCCTGCACCCAGCATTAAGCAGCCTCATTCGGTCCCATCATTCGGCTCGTACGGACCGTGAAATAAGGTTATTCTCCTCTTCCTGTGCCTCCTGCTGCTGTGCTCTGACAGCACTCCCCCCAAAATGAGTAACAAAACTTCTCCTCTGAAGGTGTTTTCCATTAATGCCACTTTCTCAGAGCCTGGGAAGAAATAAAGGGAGCTTGAAACGCTCCCATCAAGTTTCATGCCTGCCTTTTTCACACAACAATGCATCCGTCCTAATTTTACACCATGTTTGGGCAGAAAGTTTTCCTTTCTGAAAGTAACATTCCCAGCACTGCTGACAGGGGGGTTTATTGGCAAGTGAAGAGGATTCTTGTAAGTGCAAGAAATAAAGAAAGGAAAATAAAGGGAAAAAGCAGTTATAAACTGAAATAAAAAATGTTGGTGTTATTAACAGGTAGGAAGAGGAAGGATGCTGCTCACTGCAGCAAACAGCAGCGCTGAGCAGCTGTGGCAGCACAGATTTCATAGCTTGTAATAATGGATTTGCAGTAAGAGAAACAAGGAAAGCCAGTAGTGATCTGATCGGGGAGGAAATGACATGTTGCATGCATTCTGGAACTGGCTCCCTTTTCTCATACATCAGTATGCTCTCACGTGTCCCACAGAAGCTGAATTCAGCTTCTGAATTAATCTCCTCCAGTCTTCAAAGGAGAGAACCCAGAGCGGGGCTGGCACCTGCAGCATCCCCAAGGCAGAGTGGGACTGGCACCTGCAGCATCCCCAAGGCAGCGGGTGCGGCAGGAGGATGCGGCTCTGGGCATGGCAGGGCTCGGGCGTGCAGCCACCACAGCCCGTGACACTGGGGCTGTGCACACCGGTTGTCCCTTCAGCAGGGCAGGCACTTCTCCTTCAATATAAAGCCCTCACTGCTGCGCTCCCCAGTGTTATAAACTTTTTAATATAAAGGAAGCATTTCTCTGAAATGAACTGGAATTCCAAGGGCTTAAACAAACCTGGATAACAGAGGGCAAAGGGCACAGAGTAGCCTTTGCCTAGACTAACAGCCCCCTTCATCAGTGGTCCTGAGAGACAGTACCTGTTCCAGAGGGATTAGTCCTTCAGCAGAAAGCCACATCCCTTCCCATTCTTTGATGGAACACAAAGTAATCTCTTTGCATTTTGCTGTCTTAATACATTTAAGCAATTAATCCATAACATGACAAAGGCAGCATGAAAACAGACTTACAGCTTAGTTTTAATAAGCATTAATACATTTATGCTGGGTTTGGCAGACCAGCCTTCTACTAATACTTGGCTTCCCAGATTACATCCATGAAAATTAATGATCTGTCACCAGACTTGCCTATGTTCTAATGAAGTAGTTAGTCAAGTACCACTAAAGTCAGGTGTAAGAAGCTGCCTCTTCCCATTTGCAATAAAGCCTCTCTCCCTATTTTGCTAACAAATTAAATTAGTTGAGAGTAAAAATTTAATTACTGTCATGCATCATCTTCATATTTGTGATCAAATAAGTGCATCTCTGTGAGCTTTGTAGTCCCATGTGCTGTGGAAATGGGAGAGAAGTAAGACAAACCCAGCTGAATATCAGAACAGATTTATAATTAGTGTTGTCTCCAAGTAAAATAAGAGAAGGAAAAAAAGGAGAAAAGAGTTTTACTTCTTTCATTAAAATAATCAAGACTCTTTAACAGCCTGATAGCAGCATTGCTGTTTCATGTCTAAATCAGAAGACAGTTATCAGAAGACACATATCCAGCTGACATATGGTCCTTGAGCCAGAGAGACAATGATTTAATAACAGAAGTCACCTTCTGCATAGGCCCACACTCCCAAGGGTGTTCCTAGGAGAGCACAGAGGATCACAAGGGCAGCAACCTGCTGCTTGGCACAAGCATCGTGCAACACATACAGCAGCCAGGCAGCAAGGACACATCACACAAACTGATCTCCAAAGTCTATCTTCTCAGCTGTGTCACCACAGTTGATACTGCTAATTGGAGTTGGTTTAGGTTTTATTCTGGGATGGCTTTCCCCTCACCAGCTGTTTCTGCCCCATAGGAGACCTGCACCCTTTTCCCCCAGCCTGGGTCAGGGATGGTTTGCTGACACTCTTCCCTGGCCAGGTTGGAGCTCCTGACCCTGAACCTGCAGCATCTCACATGGAGAGGGCTGAGCCCATGGGATGGGCTTCATTTCCCAAGTGCAAAATGTAAAATGGAGATATTTGAACTTTGCAGGAAAATATTGAGTCTCATGTGAGTATGACTGAGAGAAGTATGTTGGAATCACACCCAACCAGAGGCTCACACGCATCTTTCAGAGCACGAGATCTTCACAACAGAACTCTTGCCTCAGGAGGATTTCTGGGACATGCCAAAGGGCAGGAGAAGAGGGGGTCAAGAAGCTCCAACAATTAAGATCTTGGCTTCCCCAGGATGCACAATCCACACTTCTCTTGCAGTATGACATCAGCTGTGTTGCATGCTGTCACTGCTCATTCATCCTGCCCACTGCCAAGGGAATGCAATTAAAAAGCCTGGGAACTACACCAGAAGCACAGTATTTACTGCCTGAGCCCAGTGCTCAAGAGAAAGCTTCTAAAATGTGTTCTTATTTGATCATAGATAAATAAACGCTCTAAACTTAGTGATAGCTCTACTATGATCACACACAAGGCTAAAAGGCCAGGTGCCTGGCACTTCAGCTTAGCCCCCTGTGATGAGTCCCTCAATGAATATGTCTCAACATTGCTGAAATATTGCACCTCCTGCTATTACTGCTATTTGTGATAAAGGGGACTTGCTAATAAGATGCTTGTAAAGGGTTAAGGAAGACCTGCTAACAAGAACAACTCCTAGTTAGTCTTGAACCCAGGACTGATAAAGAAGAAACATCAATTGAGACATAAGTTTGAGCCTGACACCATATTCTGAGTAAATGATGCACTCAAGGACTGTGTGCTCTGTGGAAATAAAATGGTTTCTTTGACAAGTTCCAGCCCCCCCATCGGTGTGAGGAACTCCTGATCTGTTCAACAAATTCCTTGCTTGTCTCATAATTGGTCATAAATTCAGGCAAAAGATTTCACTGTAGCTACTTGGAGCTCCCCCTTGTCTTTGAAAGTATACAAAGCCTGCTGAAACCCAACTTGCAGCTTGGATCAGAGTCAAGGGGTGACTGAGTCTGCGCAGAACAGAAGGTTACTTGCGGTGAGGAAGAGGAGCCGCCTGACTTCATCCCCACGACCCCCAACCACCACCACCAAACAGCAGTGCGCAGGCGCAGCTGGGAGGGGTTGATGGAAGTCACTTCTTGGAACTCATTTTAATATGAAGCGGGACAGGGCATGAGTAAGTATCACTGAACTGTGTATCACCAAGAACTGCCACGTTAGTGGGCACGTCTGCAATGGAGCTGTCCCCCGTGCACCCAGCGCTGAACCATCACAACCAGCAACTACTGGAACCCCCCTCCTGATGGGAAGGCGATTCGGACTGATGGGACGCCTCAGCTCCACGGTGGTAGATATTGCAATCTGTCTCTCTCTCTCTCTCTCTGTCTCTGTCTCTCTCTCTCATTCTTTTCTCTCTTCCCTTCTCCACCCACCCCGGCCCTGCTTTCTCCTCCAAATAAAGTGACTCAAACCTTGACTCAGCTTTGAGTCTTCATTCTCTTCCCAAGAGCTGTGAAGAACTGATCACAATGAAGCACCTAACTGGACATCACTCAGGGGTTAAGCCCAGCCGCCCCCAGCCACCCAGAGCAATCTGAGGTCGGTTGGAAAGCAAGGGGGTTTAACCTCTGCCAAAGCAGTCTATCTGGTTGCAGCCCGTGACACCCTCCCTGGTATCAGAATAACCCAAGTACATTCCACCTGCTGTCCCTTAAAATACACTCTACTTGTTTTCATAATGAAGGGAGCATCTTTCTGCTGATTTGTGCCATTTTCTTAGTAATCTCACTTCAAAACCAAAGAAGTCCCAGCGATTCCAGACCCTTGGATTTCTTGCTTCATAACCCTGTGAAAATATTATCCCTAAATCCAGTTTTTAGTCATATCTCTTAAACAGCCAAGACTTGTTTTCTGAGCTAGGAGGGGATGTATATCAAGCACAAGTGTATCCATGCCTTGAAGACCCCGTAGTCTAAACAGACATGACAATCTATTATTAACTTCCCTGCAATTGAAATCAGAGCTGCACTGAACTGGAGCTAATAACGGGCTGACAGACAGCACCCAGGGATCAGCTAATCACCTACACACTTAGCTCCCTGATTGTTTGTGGGTGACAATGTGCATACACATAAAAAACTGTCACACATTAACCCTGATTCGAGATGTTTTCTTTTGAATTTTGAGAGTAAGTTGAAGTCAAACTGACTTGTTATCTTAGCACAAAGAGCCATAACGATGGGCTATGCCCCGTGGAAAGGGAGATGGCTACAGGGCACTGTGAGCTTTGCATCCCCTTCCACGGGTCCTGGGGAGAATGAGGGTGTGCTGGGACCATTCTCCCAGCTGAGTGACAGCTTTGTGTGACAGCACAGTGTCTTTCAAGCCTTCGTGGCCATGTATGTCTATGAACTCCACAGGTTCATCTTGTTCTATTTTGATAATCAATTTCTGAAGCTGTAATTTGCCTTTAATTATGGCAGCAATCTTCATGGCCCATGCACAGCTTTCAGGAAAAGCAGGGAAAATAAAAGGCATGTTGTGTTACTGTCTTAATTCAGGGGAAGACGTGGCAAGAAGCTGCTGAACAAGCTGCTCCCACTGCCGCAGTCAGGAGCTCCCCAACCCTCTGCAGCACAGCCAAACAGCTGCAGGCAGGGCTCACCTGGGGTTGGCCGTGGAATGCTGACCAGGGATGGTGACCATGCTCAGGGAGAAGGGCTACATGCCAGCAAGCATGGTCTCAGGGGGAAAGGGAACATAGGATCATAGAATCATAGAATCATAGGGGTTGGAAGGGACCTCAAGAGATCATGGGGTCCAACCCCCTGCCAAAGCAGGGTCCCTAGCACAGGGCACACAGGGCGGTGTCCAGACGGGGCTGGAATCTCTCCAGAGAAGGAGACTCCACACCCCCTGGGCAGCCTGGCCCAGGGCTCCCTCACCCTCACTGGGGAAAAGTTCTTCCCCAGGTTGGGGGGGAACTCCCTGTGCTCTAACTTGAGGCCATCACCCCTTGTCCTGTCCCCACAGACACTGAAAAGGGGCTGACTGATTCCCCCTGCATTCCATGCTTAAGATATTTATAACCATTAATTAGGTCCCCCCTTATTCTTCTCTTCTCAAGACTGAACAGTCCCAGCTCCCTCAGCCTTTCCTCACAGGGGATAGGATAGGAGGAAGTCCTGCAGACCACAGATCTCTCCCAGTAACAGTGGGAGTGGTGGCCTGATGGGCAGCTCCGTGTTCTGAAAGCAAAACACAGAGACCCCAACACATCCCCCTCTGACAACATCCCAGCTCCCGTTAGGGTTAAACTTCTCTTGAATCGTTAGGCTACGGTCCACCGCGCTCAGAATCTAAAGCATTTCTCTCTACCTGACTACCCCCGGTCAGATCATACATCAAATAAATCCCCAGGAACAATCCAAGCCCCATCAGCCTCCAAAAAGCTCCATTATTTTTTTTATTTTTATTTTTTTCCCTTTTTTGTCTGTAGCAGCAAGACATTTCTGAAAGCTGGAAAACCAGCCACGCGCTCCCCTGCCCCTTCCCTCGCTCTGGTGCCATGGCTATCATTATCTTAACGATTTCTTCTGCTGGTTTGGGGTTTTTTCCCCTCAGTACGGCTACGTTGAGCATCTCTCAGACCCTCTCTGAGGGAGGAGGTGCGGTTTGGGGTGGCAGAGCAGAACGAAGGCGCCGTGGAGAGGACTCTTGGTGCGGTCTCTTCCAGAGGCTGGGATTTCAGTTCTTTCCTCTCTGCGCTCTTTGTACTGGAAATGAAAAGGCTGGGGTGAGATTTGTGGGTTCTTCATAGTGTTTGGAACAGGCATCACCACCCCTGTGTCTCATTAATTAAAACAAACAGCAAGGAGGGGTTTTTCCCCTGCCAGGCTGCTGGAGGTTGAATGCACAGGAGCCTTAGGCAGCTAAGGGAGCATCTTTTTTCCTTAAATCCTGGATTTTTTTCAATTCTTTTCTAAAAATACACTAATAAAGGGCCTTTTTGTTTCTAACCTCACATGTCCACTTACTTCGTGATAACTCCAAGAAGCATGTAATGACTGCCCTGGGCATCTGGATGCACTCCAGAGCTCCGAAGGTTCTCCTCTGAGCCCTGTGGTGAGCCAAACACGGAGATTTGGGCACTCAAATTCAAAATATGCTCTTCACTCAGTGACTGCAGCCTGGACAACCCAGTCACCGTGTATGTCTGTGGTAACCAGCATACCTGGAGACTGACAATCAAAGACAGAGTGGCAGAATAAGCAGGTACAGAAAGTCCTGCTCCATCCCCCTGGCTCAGCACCTGCTCTGGAGCTTTCCTTACAGTACCCATTGTTCTAACCATGGATTAACAATTTCCCTATGGGATCTTTTCTGTCACACTGCTCATGGCATTACCCGAGCATTTCATCTGCCAACACTACATTCATTTGCACAGCTGCCCTGTGAGGTCAGGTAACACGATTGTCCCCACCAACACCCAGAATAAAAGGTTAAGAACACCCCCAAAGCTGAGTGATGCCTCCCAGGTTTTAGCAGGGTGGTTTCCAGAGCTCTTATAACTTTATAATACACCATGAGCAGTGTGGAGGTGTTTTAACCAGAGCTGCTGTGTGATGCTGCAGAGGGGACAGAGGCCAACGTGCACCTTTTGGACAGCCTCTCAGGGCATTTTTCATTAGAGCCAGTAGTAGAAATTACAGAGAACAATCCAAAATCAGCTTCTGTTTCACTAGTTCCTGGGGGAAATAAAAAAAACCAGTCCAAAGCCATGTGTTTCCTAAAAGCACCTCTCCCATGTTGAACAAACATCAGTTAATCCCGACAGGACAGCAAAGCTGAGTGTTTACACAGCAGCAGAAGTGAAGCAATAGGAAAAAAAATGGGATTTTTAATATTCTCTTCTACCTCCAGCAGCAAGAGCACAGCAGTATATATATTTTTCAGAACTCTTTCTTTGTGAATATGCATTAACATGTAGAGCAGTGTGGAACGAGCTGCTCTCTCAACAGCTAGCTCATTTTTCACACACAAAAGAAAAAAAAACCCAGCAATTTTAATTTTTTTTTTCAAATAGCCACAGCACAGGCCATTGGCTTTTAAATTCAGGCAGAGTGTATTGCCAAATACTAAACTTTGACATCCCTAAATTCAGATAACCCCATCAAAGGTCACGGTTCCCACAAAGCCAAACAGCAATCCAGTAAACCAATAAATAATCCAGATCTAAAATTTCAGGCTAGGTAATGATATAAAATAAACAACCTCAAAAGGGGATTATTTTTTTCCCCTCAGCATCTTCATCATCAGATCCCATGTGCCTGCATCCCTCTCCCAGTCCCCTGGCCCTGGGTCTCTCACCCACTCAGGAGGAACCCAAAGCAACAGGAGAGAGAGGAACCAGCTCAGATCATCATACTGCAAACCCTGGAGTGCCTTTCCAAAATACACAGGTTGGGTGACCCCATCAGTTTGTATCACACCACCCAGCTCCTGCAGCTTCTTGTTGTTTCTGGACACAGGACTGCAGAAGGACATGGAAGAAGATGTCCTAACTGATACCCTGCCCAAGCTGTAATCGTGTCACCAGGGTGAATGACACAGTGATACATAACCTGCTGTTGCTTCAAGAAATGTGCTTTATTAGCTGGATAGCATCAACAGCTCTGTTCCAGGCATGGGCTGGGGTTAGAAACTTCATTCTGTGATTTATAACAGTCATTACAACTAAAGCAAATAGTTGCCTGGATACATAAGGAAAAAAAAGCACATATCCATCGCGGTTCAATTATCTGCTTTGCCTAGAGGACTCGTACTTTTGGACATTTTTCTTGCCCCTCCTCAAGAGTTCTCCAGCTAGGACTCCAGGAACTGCTTATTCCTTACACACTGTCACCCTGGCCCACCGCTGGCTACAGGACTCAGGGTTTTCCTTTCCCTGATCATTCTCACTGCTGTAAAATGGTGGGGCTTCAGGTTAATTTAAAATAAATGTTCATGAAAGATTGCAGGTCACCAGAACTCAGAAACCCAGATGTAAAACTCTCTCACCCATCGCAGTGCTGGACTCCCCAAAGCTTTCTCCTTCCTTTCACTGGTGACTCCAGACCAATCCCTACACCAAAGGCTCCTAAGTCCTACACCACTGAGGTCTCAGAGAACAGCACCCTGATGTTTTCACATCTTCAACTTTTGCCCTTTCTGCTTCAGCCTCAACACAAGGTTTGCCCTTCAGATGTGCCACAGGTCAGCTCCAAACCTAATGCAACTACCTGGCTACCTTCAGGGTCCCTGTCCTTCTCTTCATACTCATCCTCACCACCCTCTTATACAAGAATATTGTCCTTCTGATTCCCAGAAGATAAAGGTTGTGTCATCCAGTGGTTTTCCCCTCATCAGAAGAAGTTCTGGTAACGAAGGATTGCTCAGGAGAACTGACTCTACCAGCTTTATCTGTGTATGAGCTGATGTCCTGAAAACTCCTTGTCACATGCCTAAAAGAACATCTATAAATCAAACAAACAGGACATGAGTTTCAAGAGGTGTGTTTTTAATTGACCTTCTAATTTCAACCCCAGGTGATTTAGAAGGAACTTACATAGTATAAAGGGCCCTTCAGTATTTCACTTCACATTCCTCCAGTGGAGTACATGGCCTTGATTTTTGACCTTATTTTCAGCTGAAATTGGCATAACAAGGGCAATGACTGGTTTCATCTCAGAAATCACCTCAGAAACTCTGGGAAATGACCTAGTGGGAACTCTTCAGCCATTGTACTTTATCTCACAGAGAGCTGATCGAGTGATTTCTAAACTCCACTTCATTTAACCAGTGATCTCTAAAGGTGCTTCGAGGCTCTGCTACCTGCTGGGAGTGAGGAGGGAACATTGGCTCTTTAATTTGCAGGAGCACAAGTCCTGGCTCTCTCCAGCACCCAGGGAGGTGCAGAGCCAGCCTGGCCTGACATCTGCGTGACCTCAGTGTTTTGGAGGGGCAGAGGGGTGCTGGAGAGGATATTCTGAGATGGCTTTTATGCTAGAAGGAGGATTAACCTGAACCACAGAGCAAACAATATGGAAGAGGGTGAGGAAAAATAGAGTAAGTCAACAGAGCTCTGCAGGCTTTAGTGCCAAACCCAGCTGGGATGCTCTGTCCCACCCCCTGCAGAGCATCATGGCCTTTCTAATCAGCCAGCCCCGTTTCAGTGTCTGTGGGGACAGGACAAGGGGCGATGGCCTCAAGTTGGAGCACAGGTTGTTCCACACCAACATGCGGAAAAACTTTTCCCCAGTGAGGGTGAGGGAGCCCTGGGACAGGCTGCCCAGGGAGGTGGTGGAGTCTCCTTCTCTGGAGAGATTCAAGACCCGTCTGGATGCCTATCTGAGTGAAATGTCCTAGGGAGCTGCTTTGGCAGGGGGTTGGACCTGATGATCTCTTGAGGTCCCTTCCAACCCCTACAATTCTATGATTCTATGATTCTCTGTAGCCACAGAGGCTGTTGTTGAGATGGCTCATACCAGCAATTGGCAACCCTGGTGCAAACCCAAACATCTTCCCTGATGTGGTTAAAAAACCAGGCACGTCCGTATCCCTACAGCCATCCCACAGGGCTGGGGAAGGTCCATGCCATCACCAGCCAGGCCAGCAGCACTTGAAACAGAGTCCTCCCACCCTGAAGACAGCTCGATTGTGTTTACCAGCTAAATGACATGCTTGTAACGAAGACAGAACAGGGGTTGTTCCTGTAGTACATGCCAACTGGCGTAGATACCACTGGGGAGCAGATTTTATTGAGCTAAGTTCAGGATGAGCTCTTGGCTGATGACAAAAACCTCCTAGACCTCCTCATTTGTAAGGAAACTTCCACATCTGCAGAAATCAAGGCATACCTTTGGGATCTTTTACGGCCTCCCAAAATCCTACTGTTCCTCAGAATGAAACTCCACTAAATTACAACAATTAAAGAGCCAAACCAGAGATTTTTCAGACAGACACATTGACACAGTTGTTTAAACCTTGTTATTCATTTGTTAAGAAAAATGTTCAGCCCTTTTATATTTTGCAGGGAACAAATATTCCATCTTTGTTTCCTTTACTCAAAGAGCCAAGTGACGTGTGGCAGTTGTGAAGATTAATTTGTGCTGCCTCTCACTGCTGCTGGCTGCTCCCCGGGGAGGAGTGAGGGGGGAGAGGGATGGGATGCGCTGGGGGAAAACATCCTGAAACATTTCAGTAAATTAATTAACAACAGAACGCTAAAACCTAATTAAGAAACCATCAGCTTCGAATCTCATTTGTACTAATACTTCTGGTATACTCATACTTCTGGTATACTAGGAGATCTCAAACGAGTGGTGAAAGTCAGGGTCACTCCCATAGCCTGTCCTCTCCTACAGTGACACATTTTTAGGGTGCCAGCCCAGCCTAATATCAGGTCCTGTCACTCTAACCTTTGACCTGCCCCTTGCAAGGCTCAGCCCTCACGACAGGGGTTAAAATAAACTTAATTATTGCTGAGCAGGGTGCACGTTGCGTTTTCAGGCTGTGGGTGCTGATGTGGGAATAAGGTGCTTCTCAGAGCACAGACCAGAGGAGCTGAGCTGGGCATCCCAGCTGGGCGGTACCCAGAGCCGCACCCAGGGTGAGGTCACTGCATCCCTGCTGGGTGAGGTCAGCCTGTCCCCCTGCCATCCAGCCCCGCAGCCTCAAGTTATGGGAAGAAGGAAAAAGCTTTCTTTCAACTCATTGGGTGGTGAGTGGGGAGGGGGCAGAAGCAGTGGCATTTGAACGTCCCTTCCAACCCAAGCCTTAACTGTCTGGACACATGTGAGTGTGGTTAGGGATGCTCCTGGGTTTGGATAACCAGGTCTGGCCTGCAGACATCCAGACATACATGTCTGCAGGCCAGACCTGGTTATCCAAACCCAGGAGCATCCCAGACCACACTCACACCTTACAGAGAACTCTGATCTGAGCATATCCAATATCCCTCCTGATTTACACCAGAACACACAAACAAGAATCAGGTTCAGCAACACAACTTAAACCAGGCGATGGAGGGACAGGGTTACAGGCACATGGGTTACCTGGGATCCAGCAAATCCAGAGATCTCCTCACGACCTATAGGAAAGCCTTTCAACTGCTGCTTCTGCTCCCCACTGCCACGTGGCATTGCTCCCTCTGGCACCCCTGCTTTCCATCGCATATTCCAGTCCCACACCCAACGGATTAACCTGCTCCCTTTGTTAAGCACTAGGCAGACTGTTCACAATTTGTATTAAATTTCTGTACCTCTTTTGTGTCAAAAATCTCTGGCTCACTAACACAGAAAACAGTTTTAAAATCCCCTTCAGTAAACCTCAAATCTCATCAAAGAGCCCAGGAGTATTTACTACCCCTCGTTTCAGCGTTCAGCTGCCCCAGTGGCAGTCTCAAATCTTCCCAGCCTTCTCAGTCTCCTTCCCCTCCTTTCCAAACATCGTAATTCTTCACATTCCCTCTGCCTGGTCCCAGCACTGGGGAAAGGAAAGCAAAGCAACACAGCAGCTGTTTTTGCAAGGAAACGTTTCAGCAGCTTAGGCCCAATGCTCCAGAGGTTCCTCTGCGGCAGTAGCACGGCGTGCCTGGTCTGAAGGAGCATTATTCATCATTTGGAGGGGCAGACTCACCCGGGTTGGGCAGCCCCTGGCAGGAGATTCACAGCTGCTCTGTGAATGATGCCTCCGTGTGCAGCTTGAAGGGGAAGCTGTCTGCCTATTTGCATAAGGTATCCGAAAATGAGGGGCCCGGGCTCTTTGCAGTACCCATACCTACCTGGGAATGGCTGCAGGCCGTTAGTGGGAGCTGATGCTAGATTCTTTTTCAGACAACAATAGTTGATAAGCCCTGCTTTGGTGTCCACAGCC
Organism: Hypotaenidia okinawae; assembly: GCA_027925045.1. NCBI lineage: Eukaryota > Metazoa > Chordata > Aves > Gruiformes > Rallidae > Hypotaenidia > Hypotaenidia okinawae. Next base: position 21,993,457 of record BSDF01000011.1, on the reverse strand, counting down.
CATGGCACAGCCCAGCAGAGGACGGCTGGAAACACTGAAAGCTTCATGCCAGCACAGTAAGGGGAGATGGTTCATGATTAAACTCTTTTTTCAGCACAGAGGTGGACTCCATCCCTGCTCACAGGAGATGTTGTAGACACCCACCCCTCTGCGCACACCCGCGCATCCCCAGCCGGGTTCATCCCCAGCTGGGTTCCCTGTGGCACGTCAGGCTCCACTTCCCCAGCAACACTTCTGAGGTCAAAATTATGGGTAGAACTGGTTTATGCAAGGAACAGGAATGTCAATTTATGCCTTTGAATAAAAATAAATGTGAAACCTAAGACAGCCTTAAGCACACGTTCTAGGCACCAGCTTTCCTTCCAGTAAATAAGCTGACAAAGTGCTGCAGAATTGGAAGGGTTTGAATTGGGCACAAGCTCCCTGGAACGGCACAAAACAAGCAGCACACTTAAAAGCATATTAGAATTGGACATGACCTTCAGCTGTCCCTGTACAGGCAGCACTAGGACAAGAGACACCAACCAACATCTTGGACTCAAAAAGTGCTCCAAACGTGGGTGCAAACACAGAGGAAGGTACCCCACCCCTACATCCACACTCTTGCTGGGGATGGATTAAGGCACTTCCTGAGCCCAGCATTCCTCAGAGCTGGAGGAGATGGGTTGCAGTCGTGTCTGAACACACACATGAATCACAGCGATTAAGTAAATGAAATTAAAACGTTGCCTTTCTACGATCAGAAGCCATGGTTATTAGGAGCTGTTGATTTCACTTCAGTAGGAATTACATGTTTTTTAATTGAAATATTCATGCCCAAATGGTCAAGTGCTCCTGTTTTAGTAGGAACATTTGACATATGTTCCTGCTTCCTCTGTGCTTTCTCAGGTCCACATTACCATCCATTTGGCTGCTTATTTTTTCTATTACATACCCCAAACACAAGTTGTTCTGAAAGATCACCAGTAATTCACATAATATATAGAGCTGTTACTTTTCTTTTCTTAAAAGAAGCATAATAATTGCAAACTGCAGCTACTGGAGCTGAAAATAACTCTCCAGACAGTTGCACATGCAGAATTAGATTAAAATGAGCTCATTTTTTTAAATGACCTGATAATTTGTAGGGGAAAAAAAATATAAGCATCTAACTGTTTTCATCATAGGGAACGCTGTGGCCTTTAGAGTGATGGAGAAGTGCCTTACTGCATGCAGATGAGGAAAACAAGACCTGGAGCAGCCAGATGAACCCAACAGGAGGTTTGTGAGCACATTGACATAACCACAGCTCTCATCTCTGTACGAAACTACAGAGGGGCAGAGGGTGAGAGGGTTTGTACTGCTTAGTAGAGAAGAAATTCTAGGCAACCTGACACAAAAGTGTAAGGAGAGAAGGATGAGTACTCCAGGCTGCAAGTCGAGATGGGTCTTTTGTTCTCTCTCACCTTGCAAGAGCCTCGCTAACACCACAGCAGCCTGTGCATCACAGGAGCAGAAGGCTGGGAAGTTTCCAGCCCTATGGTTTTCTCTGGGAGAGAAAATATGACCAAGATTTGGATTTGTTGGCCAAGTCCATCAAGTTTCCATTCACCAGCATCCTCAGAGCTCCTGCTGAGAAGCATCTGGTCAGGTGAAGGACAAGCCCTCACCTGTGCAGCCTGTGTGAAGCATGGACAAGATCAGACAGCATCATGCTTGTGTGTATGAATGCCCATCTTACATGAAAAGCACCAAATCTCTCAGGCCTCACAGGATCTCTCTGGGACACAGAAGTGACCAGGAAGCCAATTTCATGAGCTATTAACAACTTGATTATTCTGAGGTGCCTGGTAAACCACAACACTAGCTTGAGTAAACCTCCTAAAAGTTCTTTGAACCCGGCTGGTAAGGAGAAGCCCTCACTTCACTGAGCCAAGACTTGATTTCTGGGAGGCAATATAAAAGCCAAACCCAGAATGAGAAGACAGACTGATAAAAGCTCAGTTTCCAGGGATTACACTAATGAATTACCACTGCAGCCAGGTACAACTGCTTGCAATAATTAATTCTGACTAGTTTTATGGTTAACCTGTAGTATTGACAATATTACTAAAATCCCCCTGAGTAGGCTTTGCAGGTTTATAAATATATCCAATTATCATGTATTTGATGAGATTTAATTTAAATCTAGCAAAAAATATTCCCAAATGAGTCATCTATTATTCATAACTTAAGATGAATTCAGCCTCCATACCACAACTTTTCCTCCTCCTCCTTTTTCAGACCCATTGCTCCCACATAAATTAAATCATTCACTACATACATCCAAGTCAGATTTCCTTTTAGAAAACCATCTTTTAGAGAAAGCAATTACATTTGGTCATTGATATATCACCCAAGCTTTCAAAGCCCTGCCCCCCAAACTGGGAGAGGGCTTCATATGCTAATTTGAACTAATTTTACACTTAGAAGAGGCTGCCAGAGCAGATGAGAACGTGGAGGTCGTCATCTGATGTAATTCTTTCAAGGCACAGCGATGGGAGGTTTGGGGATGGGTGTGTATCAAACAGGGCTGAGCTACAGATGGTGCCAGTTGCCACCTCTTCCCATGACTGGAAAGAATCGTGAGGATGGGATGGGTGTCAGCACAAGTTCCCACACGAATCATGAGCAACTTGTTGCTCAACTTCTGGAGCACCCAGATGGATCAGGGTGAATGGTCATAGCTCAGAGGTCTTCTGCTGGCGTTCAAGATCCTCCATGCACTGATCTCAGGGGTCTTATTAAAGCTGCAGCTTGTGGCACCTTTGTTCCCCTGTAGAAATCCATGTTTCACTTTGGAGCTGTAGCTCCTTCAGACCAAACTGCGGCGTGTACAAATACCTTACAAGAAGCATCGCTACAGCACATTCTCTGCAAGGCTGTGAATTAAACTGTAGCACTACAGGAAAACACAACCACATTTAATTGAGTTAGGGAAGGACGATTTATCAGCCAGCTTACAGGATACACACATCCAAATGGAGAGGAAAACATGAGTCATTGGAGAAGCTGCACAAAGCAGAAAGTGCTGGTGATCTATAGCCCACAGGCTGATTACATTTCATACACACTTTGCTTGCATGTGTTTTGGGGGCAAGAGACCTACCATAGACACAGGCTGCTCATTCAAAGGTGGGAGGAGGTGGTGTGAGCCCAGCAGCCCCACGTACCCTGAAGATCTGGCCTCACTCAGGGAGAAGAAGGGGACAAGGAGCCAAAGAGCGTTAGTCTCCAGTTAAACCCTGCCACACACCCCTGTCTTCCCCATCAGACCTTTTCTTCCTCTTTTCTGCTCACTTGGTGGTGCCCTGTACATGAGTTTCTCGTTTTGCTCTTTCTGTGACCTTGCTGTGGCTGCGACAGAGCCTCCACAGAGACCACAACACTTCTCATTTCCTTACATCTGACTGTGGGCTTTTCTTGACTGAAGATCCCGCCTGGCTCAAACACCAGCCCGGAGCAAGCTAATTAACCCCAGTGCCCCCAGTTTTGTCTCCGTGATAATGCCCACATAAGCTGTGGGAGACAGATGGGTTGAGAGGATTTATTATTAGTATTATTAATTAAGCATTGTTACAAATTCCCAGCCCTCGAGGACAAGAATCGCTGTTGCCTTCCTGCAGCCTGTGGCCACTCTGAGTTTCATGCAGATGCAAGGGGAGGAGAGAGGGGAGGAAGGCAGAAGGCAGCCCCCTTCCCCCCACAGACTGCAGTGGGCTCAGCAGGACAGGCCCTGTGGTGGGGCTGAGCGGGATGACTCCCCCACGGGACATGGGGGAGTCAAACTTCTCTCATGCATAATTTTCAACCCTCCTTTGTTTATGAAGGAGAGGAGAGGGGCATGTTTGTTCCAGCGAGCAGCTGCAGGTGTCATGTGAGCTGCTGACTGCAGGAGACTGCTTCCAGGGGCCATTCCTAGGATATATCGGTGATGATCACTGGCTGTTTTGACAGCCTAGCTCGTGCTTTCCTTCCCATGGCAAGGCTGTCATCTTGGCAGCGTACAAGAGGAACGTGTCTGGGCAGGTGTGGTGCCAATGAGTTAAACCTGATGGTGGAAAAGCAGAAGGCTGCTGGGTTTAGATGGTTTTTAACGGTGGTGCCAGTGTTGTCAAACTTCTCAGCTCTAGAATCAGAGGTGAAATCAGCAATGAAACAATTTTGCCTGTTTATGTTAACTGATTTAAACCATGTATATCCTGCATTAGGCTCAGACAGAAATTTGAGTTTTATATCAGTAATGTGGTTTCTAAGCAGCCCATTTTTTTCATTATTATTCTTCACATCCATGCCTCATATGAACTCTTTTATTGGAGTTAATGGCAAATACTCCTAGGTAATAACAGGGTTGCAGGTTAATTATTCAGTAACTACTGCTGAAGAATGTGATGTTTCTACTCCTGGTACAAAAAGCCTTCATTTTCCATCATGTCATTAAATAACCTCACTTAGAGTCCTGAGGACGAAGCGCTGCCTCTGATTTAGGATCATCAAAAAGCACAGAGCCTTTATTTAATTGACTTGTGATTTAAAGTTAATGAAACCCCTGTATCCCTGCTCTCACGTTTGAAAATGGAATTTGTCTGGGTTGTATCTGAGCCAGTGAAACCTGGCTGGGGGGCACTCTTGTTGTGTATCTCCAGTGATGGTGATGTCCTGCGTTCATCCCAGGGTGCTGAAGTCCTCTGAGAGCAGCGTGCTGTGGTCAGGGCACCACGGGATGTAGACTAAGATCCATCCCCGTACAGATGTTCATCTGAGAAACCCTGCTCACATTTAAAAACCTACATACGCTGGGTTTAGATAATCAACTGAAGGGAGAGCCACTGTGTTAGGCTGGGCAAAAGGTGTTTTTCCTGTGTTGAACAACCCTCTGCTGCCCCTAAGCCCTGGGACAGGCTGCCCAGGGGTGTGTGGAGTCTCCATCTCCAGAGAGATTCCAGCCCTGTCTGCACAACGACCTGTGCAATATGAGCTGGGGAGCTGCTTTGGCAGGGGGTTGGACCCCATGGGCTCTGGAGGTCCCTTCCAACCCCTGTGATTCTGTGATTGTGTGGCCTTTCACCCACCGGAGCCTGTAAGCCCTCGCAAGGAGAAGTCTTTTTGTCATCACCCCATTCATCTGTACTTGCTTGGTTAAAAACAATTTCAAACCATGGCACCCTGTTTGTGCAGTGCCTCAGCTCCTGCCAGCTCCAGGCTGTGACCTGGAGCTCAGTAGGACAGAACCGAGCCAGGCATGTCTAGGTGTTAGCAGCCCGAAGGTGGTTACTGCACAGGAAGATCATGGGATTAATGGGAACAAAACCTAACAAAACCCGCCAGTAATTATACTTCTTAACAATCTGTGCCAGGTAAAACATGGCATTGTGTCATTCTGCACGCTTAAGTGACCTTCAGTATTACTGTTTGAGGTGGCCTGATAATTATTTGATTATTACTTCATGCAAATTAAGAGTTACCTTTCCTAAAGCAGCTGATTTTCAATTTCATCCTTATTTGCACACCGCGTGAAGCCATGACATTTCGGAGCTCTCCAGAGTCTTTTTCACTGCCTGGCATTATTACTTGCTGCTATCCAACTCTTTTTTCTCCTTAATTTATTTCCTAAATCATTCTTTGTTATTACCACAGCTGATGAGGTACACACACACTGTTTCATGCAACATGATGCTGGGAAATAAATAGATAAATGCTGGGTTTGCTGCAGCCTCCTGGCCATTGCCTCTTCCCAAGAGCAGAACAGGAGGGGGAAACAGAAGTTTGTGTAGAAATAACAAAACCCCTTGAAATAATCACAGCTGGGAACAAACTGGCATGGATACATGGCCACCAACACGCTCAGCTCCCACCCTTCCCTCTTTGAGAAGTGCCCACGATGCAGAGCATCACCATTTACACCAGTTCTCCAGCTTGGAACTTATTTTTAGAAATCTTTGATTAGCTGCCTGTCCAGATCGCTCCCGTTTGCTGCAGAGCCTTCAAACCCTCTTCTCACCAGACAAGATGAACATGCTACCAAAGCTATAGATCTGAGCTTTAATTATTTGAACATCTCCATGAGCTCCTCTAGTAAAAATCACGTTTCCCCTGCGTGTCAGCCACTGCACCTGACAGCCATCCGATAAGCATATCAATTCCCAAATTCTTCTGTCCATATTTTCTAAGACTTCTGCCACTCCTGATGGTTGGTAATGTAAATAAAAGGTTTTCTCTTGTAATCCAGCCATTTCTCCTTACAGCTTTATTCACCAATGCCTCTCACCTGAGGTCATGGCATTATCATTTTCCATGCTGGAGAGCTGTCCATCTCTGCAGGAGACTAAGAGCTACTCTGGGGGGCAGAGGCACCAGCCTCATGCCAAGCTCCTTACAGAACAAGCAACATTTGAACTAAGTAAAACAGAAACCAAAGTAAACTAAGTCTTTTCTCCTCCTATAACAGTCAGATCCACAAGCAAACCTTCCCTGAAGGACTACTACTGCTGCTGCAAGGCAGCAGTGCCAAGAGCTGAGCAGGCTCTGGGTAGCACTAGGAGCAGCTGAAGCTGGAGCTGCAGCAGGACCTGGAGATGTTCAGTATCTCTGTGAGACTCCAACAAACAAGGAATTAACACACATTACTAGAAATAAAATGCCCACTCCTTTGTAAGCCAAACTGAAATCAGTTCACCAAGAAAGCTTGCACCATCACCCCCATACAGATACAAATGCTCAGAGAGATAGATGGAACCTGCCAAAAATTACACAGAAAGCCCCTGGGGCAGCAGGGAATTTCCCACTTCTGCTTTGATGCTCTCACCAAATCGTCTCAAGAGCCTTGAAATCTCATTTTTGAGAGAGCTAGGTAGGTAAAACCAAGGCTTGCTCTTGCTTTAGAGAATGTTGAGAATATGATTCTTGAAGAAGCACCAAAAGCCCATGCTTATTCCTCATCAAATAAAGGCAGGAGGAAAATCTTACTGTAAAGACTGCACAGACCTCTGGTATTAAAAGATTGGGAAAGGGAAGGGGAAAGGGGAGGAGAAAGGGAAAGGGGAGGGGAAAGGGAAAGGGGAGGGGAAAGGGAAGGGGAAAGGGAAGGGGAAAGGGAAAGGGAAGGGGAGGGGAGGGGAGGGGAGGTGAGGGAAGGGAAGGGAAGGAAGGGAAAGGGAAAGGGAAAGGGAAAGGGAAAGGGAAAGGAGCAGAGTGATGTAGGAGGTACATGGAACTGCCCTTGGTAACACCTGAACATGATAATCCAAACCAACCAACAGCAATGCCAAGAAGTCCATCAGGCAACACAGTGGTCAAAGCACTCAAACACCATCGATGGCTGTTTATGAATAAAGCCTTGCCTTTCTACTCTTCAGGGGAAAAAAAGGCTGTGGGTGTGTGTGGTGGGATTGAGAGAGAGACTGGGGGTCTCTGACAGTGCAAATGAATCCTGACTTTTCCATGCAAGGTCCCCAGAACTCCAAAGGAAACCATCTCCTTGGGAATCTACATCTTTTTCTCTGGTATTTGCATTTGAATAAAAATTCAAAATCAAGTAAAAGCTTCAAGGTCAACAATCTTTTTATAGAAGCAAAAGCCCATGAGAGGAATTCAGGCAATTACTCTTAGCCAAAGGAGCAGTCAGTTCAAATAAATGTATCAAAGCCTCCAAATTATCAGCAATAAAATCTTATGTCATCTAATAACCACAATGATGACAATAATTACTGGGACAATGATTTAAAGCTCAGCTTTTTCACAGTGCCTAATTTAACAAGTACAGGTTACTTATTTATGCCTTTCCAGCCTGAAAAAGCGTTTGTCTGGGTTTGTTTATTACCTAAGATTAGACTTCTGGAAGACAAAGAATAGCTGCTAGAAATTATCACACACAGTCCCTGCCGGGAGAGATGCTGACAAAGACACAATTTTAATAGGCAGAAAGTTTACAGATGTCAATCTGTGTTTACAGAGAAAATGGAAGAAATAAGAGCAGAGGAGCAGCAAACTTGCAGATGACAAAGAATTTAGAAACCAGCTTTGTTTTCAGACCAACAACTATCCAAGCAGATTTCTCATGCGGAAATCATTCAAATCCTCTCCCTGTGTCTCTCAGGCAGCAATACTTCCTCTGCCTCAGAGGCAAGAGCAGGGAAGCCTGTTTACATGTGAGTAACACCAATAAATACCTCTTACATCAAAGGAAATTCAGCTCTACGGCCCTTTTGTGGCTCTGAATGTGCAAGCGAAATTCCTTGGGGGGAAACAGAGGAGGAACCACAGCTTCCAACGCAGCTGGGTTCTCCTGGCTGTGAGTGTTCCCAGAGGATGGGATGTATCCTGGGGTAATTTCAGCATCCGAGACATCGGTGCAGAGTGAAGCAGCATCTGCCTGCGGCACCTGCACACCCAGTGATGCCCAGCGATGCCCAGCTCACTCGGGCTTGGGTGCCTCTGCACAGCTGGTTTATTGCTGCATGATCATCTAAGGCAATGCCAGGAAAACACAACATCACACACACACGTTTGCTGGGTCCAAACCACAGCTTCAGGGGAACGCACGGATTTTGCCGGGCGCCAACCAGCCTCATGGCACAGGAGCACTCTCGCTTTTGGCAGGTCCTCTGCTGATACCCTAACTCCATTAAGTCTTACTCCCCATCCAGACAAGGAGTGTTTGAGATGTGGTCTAAGGCAGCATGTCCATGCCTTGACGGCAGCTGGCACCACAGCAAGGCTGCGATGGCCTCAAACTCCCACCCAAGAAGGGTTTTTTAATCTATTTGAATCCCAACCACTTTTAAATGAGCTTCACTCAACAAACGTGGAGCTGAAAGGTTTTCCTTTCTTTTTTTAAACATGAGAAATCAAACGCCTTAAAAGCTGCAGAAGTTCACTCTTCCTACGGGCACATAGAGATCAGAGGCAGCACATCGCTTCAGCCCCATCCCAAAAGGTCGGGTTTTGGAAGAGTCTGAAAAACCCCCATGCCCTCTGTGCCCATCTGTAACCTGCTGAAGCTTCTGGCCCAAACCAGTGGTGTTGTACCCGTTGGTCTTTCTCAAGTAGATAATTCCACCGACCTTTTGCAGTCAGATGATGAATTAGCTAACTGTTAGCTTCACGTCTTTCATCCACAGAAGAGACATGCTACGCTGGGGAGCACGTGTTCAGCCTTTCTCCAACTGTTCAGGGAAGGGGGAGGATGTAGGCAGCTCTTATGTAAGGTCCTAAAATACAACCCAGAAGTCGCCTTGCATTAATGAAGTCGTCCCATTCACTTCTGTGGGTTCTGGATGAGACACACACACACACACACACCCCCCTCCCCCCCCCGCCCTGTGTGATTTAAAATAGCAAAAGGAATGAATGATGCTGCTTTTGTTGGGTTTTCTAAGTCTGCAGACAGTGAGTCATGCCAACGCTCCTAAAAGCTAGCCCTCATGCCATTTAAGCGTGACTTTCCATTTGCCTGCTTCACCCATCTTTAAGCAGGCGAACGAAATCAAACTAACCACACATGCACACACACACACTCCCGCTCCCACCTCGGCCTCCTGACAAGTGGTGACAATTTACACAGCAAACAAACATGTGGGGACCTCTAACAAGAGCAGGAGGAAGTCTCTGTGCTCAGTAGGAGATCCTGGGGGGATTTGCCCTATGTGCCAGCACATCCTGTCATCAGGAGCGAACTCACTTCGCTGCATACCCAAACACACTGTGATTCCCTGGTGAGGGCCCAAGCCTGCACAGTGCCTACTCCACAAAGTACATAAAGATCACCTGCTTGGAGATCACAGAATCCTAGGGGTTGGAAGGGACCTCTAGAGATCATTGGGTCCAGCCCCCTGCCAAAGCTCACCGAGCACCCACTTTCCACAGAACCAAAAGCTCAGGATGAAACTTGCTGTCTGATACTTGAGCTGAACTCACAGACTCACCAGTTCTTAGGCTCTTGCCGACAGGGACGTGTGTTTCTATGAATAATACCCACAGCATAACAATTTGCAGGACAAGACCTAGCCCAGCTGATTTTTCAAGCTGTGAAGACTGGAAAGCAGAGCATGGGTCTGTGAGGAGACTGCGGTTCTCTTGTCTAAATCGGGACAGGATTCAACCTGTGCTGACATGGGAAGTGATTCTGCTTCATGATTTACCAAACTAGAGGCTTTCTTTTCCCCAGTAAAGCTGCAGTACTGCATAACCTGCAGTTCCCATGGGCACAGGTTTCTCTAAAACATTCTGTATACATATTTGATACCATTTTTATATAAACCCACAGGCCTCTGATCGCAGCAATGAACAGCTCAGCACACTGTAGTCCAGCCTGGGCATTTACAAAGCCTCAGGTTAACATATGTGTGTGTTTATACATATGTAAGCATGTGTTTATACATATGTAAGCATGTGTTTATATATATATATTACATATGATGACATCTACAGTTATTTTTCCAGGTAAGGAACTTAATAATCTTAAATTTCTGCATAGGTACCAACACACAATGCTGGACAAAAAGAAGCTCCTAACTGGCCATTCATCTTTCCTACTTCAACTGGGGGGCCCATAATTATTATAAAGGAAGCAAATTAATCTGTCACTGGGGAATTGATGCAGCGAACAGACTTTCTTTCATGAGAGCTATAGGCAACGTTCCTTTATCAGAGCCTGCAGTGACATTTGATATTAACACAATGTGAGCTGTCACCTAGTAGTTAGCTTGAACAATAATATGCCCTGTGCTCATGGTCTTGAGCAGCTTCTCGTGGCTCCTGGGACAGTGGAAGGGATGAGCCTGAATCCTCCTCCGCTCCAGATGTTCCAGGGCTACTTCCCCCCATGTGAGTAAACACAGAAAAAAGCAAAAATATTTAATTACCATTAGTAATTAAATTATTTCTAAATAAATTTGATTAACATTAGTAATTAAATAATGGGATGTGAGCCTGTAGATGATTACAACACCTACCTGGGGCAGGTAGAATGCTGTTAGAGTTATTTCATCCCGTGGCAGGGTTATTTGGCAAAGAAACCGGAGCAGAGCAGTGATGCTCTGTGAGAGCTGGCTTACAAGGCAGCCATTCTGGCACAGGGGTTCATCCATTGCAGAGGCACACAGCAACGCCTGTCCATGATGGGTAACACACCTGGGAAATTTAAAATTAAAAGTGAAACATTGTTATTCCTAAAAAAGTTTTAAAAAACCCAGCAGAAAATCTGGAAATTATGGCTGTGGATTCCTGTGACAGTAAAAAAGGACTTCATAGCCAGTGTTCTAAAAGTCATGTTTTGCACAGAGCCGTTTCCCACAAAGCCACACCAGGCTTCTTCGTGGGAAAACTAAATCCTGCAGAGTTTCTCCAGGCATACAGTGTTCCTGCAGGGAGGCTCTCGACTGCAGAGATTTCTCAAACCAGTCACTGGTGGTGATGAAAGCCCATCTTGTAAGTTGTGTCAAAACAAAAGCACAGTGGCAGCCGTCTGTGTAAGAACGGGCGCTGATGACACCGAGGAATCTGGCTGTGGCCAACACACTGTTTACAAACACTGCGTTGAATCACGACGTTTATTGACACCAGATCGGCATGTTTGCCTCAACTGCCAACAAATATTTGGTGTGCCTTGAACACAGGCTGGCTGCAGCTTGGCAAAACCGGGCCGTTTCCCTAGAGGGAAGTTCTTCTGCTTCCTTCAGGAGGGCTTGTTCTCAAGGAAGGTGTTTTTGAGTTGCTTGACTGCACAGCCCATCCCACCACTCATGTGACATTATCCTTTGAGCAAACACTCCCCCAACAAGCACCCACCTGCTGCTCTGAGGCACCTCGGGAGGGTCGCTCGCCCTCGGCTGCTGAGCGGCAGCTCTGCTGATGATGCCCCTTGCAATAAGGGCAGGAGAGCCGGGAGCTTCAACCAGCAACACGGTTCCTCAGCCAGGCAGCACTGTTTAAGCCATTCCAGGATGACAAGGCAGTGGCCCACCTTTCCCTAAGAACAAGCTGTTTAATGGCAGCGTACGGGTGAAGTGATTGTGATGGCTAATGAAGCAGAGCTGCTGCACCAAGCACGGCCTGTGTGCCGCGTTCAACACCCCACATCACAGCTCTCTTCATTCCACTGTGTATTCAATATCTGGTCACTGACATGCACAAACACATATTTATCCAAGGCCTTGCTAAGCATCCTTTGGGAAGCAGAAAACCCGCATAAAGGAGCATCAGAGCTGGTCTTACAAAGGGGTACGGGCAGCAGAGTGGCCGGGAGGAAGAGCACGGTGCGCATTGTGCACTGCTGTACCAATGCACCTATTGATCTCCTGAGTTGTTTTCCCAGCATGGGCTGACTGCAGACTGATAAATTATTAACTTCTTATGTTTAGGAGATACCACTGACATTAATCCTGGGGTGCATTTGCAATGCTTTCGGCACAACACATCGCAGAGATTCAGTAAAGGTGCTGTCAGTCACTTTACAAGCCAGCCCGCATGTGGGAGCTCTTCTTCCCCGGGCATCACGGCACAAGCAGGGCTGCAGGAACAGCCACAGAGCATCCTCATGCACCAGGAGAGCCGTGACCACCCTGTCCTGCACCCCTGACTCCTGAAGGAGACGTGACTCTCATCATGGAATAAGCTTTCACCCACGGCACTGGCACTCCTTCACATGCTTCTTTTCTTTCTTAATACTTTTTTTCCTTCTCCACAGGTTAGGATTTTTCTGAAGGCTCAAACTACTGCTTGTTAACACATAAATATTAATTTCATTTGGCAGCATTGCAACGAATAAAACATCACGGGGATAATAATCTGCTTGGGGCTATAGGAGCAGAACTTCAGAGATAAGGACATGAGACCCTGAGTGGTATTCAGGACTGGAAGACAGACAGTGATTTCCAATGTTCCTCAGTTTAGAGGAGACCAGGAGACATTTTCCTCTGCTGAATATTCACATTACAGGCACAGTTTGGAGCTAATAATTTGGTATCAGAATTTTTGCACTCTGGCTGCCAAAAGTAAATTGCTATGAAAATGGGATGCTGTGTATGTATGAGCTGGTGCAACCCTGCACATTTTGGAGGTCAGCTCCGAAAGGAAAACAGGGGCAGCCAGCCAAGACGAAGCATTGGCCCAGACAACATCAACCCCTGCTTATGGAGGCATCCAGCACACGGAAAGGAGGCACACGGATCTCATGGGGGATGTGGAAGGCAGGGCGTTATCCATCCTTTTGAGAGGTCTCACCTTGATTTTTTGCAGACTGGTTGAACTAGGGAGCTCAATACCCTCCCTGCAATATTTATTCCTCTCGATCTTCACACCCCCTCATTGCAATCCTTTTTGAGTCCTGTGCGTTGGGATCTGGATGCAGCAAGAAATTCAGCTCCTTGATGAAAGCCTGTTTCTAATTAGCGTGGCACTCTGATACTCTCCTTGTGACCGGGCTCTCAGGCCCGCGCTGCAAAAGAACTCCATCTCTTCACGTTAAATACAGCGCTGGCAGCGACGTTCCCATTGCCAATTCAAACAGGCACACACAACTGCCTTTGCAATTCAAGACACCCCGCGCCCAAGTTCGCGCTCCGCTCCTGGCTGTTGGCCACGTTTCCCTCCAGCTAATAACATTCTGTCTAGAAACAACCAAGCCGATAATTTGCACCCATCAACCTCCCGTAACATAATGTGCCAGCTATTTAGTACTGGAAAATTTATCATTCAGCAAGAGTCAAGGATCTTGTACCAAGCAATACTCCCACTTCCCAATTCCTGTCATTTCACTTGCTCTACACAATTTGCCAAAGCATCTCACTCCCCAGTGTCTGTGCAGATTTAAGACTGGTGTTTATATGTATTAGACTGACCATAGCGAGCTAGCTATAAACTTACCTCTAAAGGCTTGCCACGCGATGGGCAGAGTACTCAGACGTGAGTAATATGTACAAATGGATATAAATATTGAAGTTGGACACCGGAGCAATTAGGCACTGTCACGATAACAGCACCGATCCCTGTCAGGAGGGAAGGGGAGGGTTTCTTTCCGTACAGGGCTCTGGCCGTTGGTCGTACCAGCAGTGCTGATGACCAGCAATAAAACATGGGAAATTCCACATCGTGATGAACGTAATTCCTTTCCACAAAATGTTATAATTGCAGCAATTAGCTACCTGGATGTTCAGTTGTGTACCTTTGCTGCTGCACAGACTCCATCACAGTTTCCAGTGGTAACAGCACGTTAAACAAACACATCCTCAGCCACAGATGCCGCAGCCCTGGCGTGGCACTGGCTCACCCTCCTAACCGATCGAACTGAAATCTCCCCAGGAACATCCGAGGTGGTGACACAGGCTGTGGCCTGAGTGCCCCAGCATTTAAAAGCAGCTAAAGTGGCTGCAAAGAACTTTTTAAAATTGGCAAGAGGAGTCAGGGACACCCAGAGCCTTGTGCCACGTGTCTGTCGAGGACTGGTGACTTCCAGGCAAGAGGGAGTCATTCCTGTGGCTCCTCTGCCAAACTGCCTGAGCTGCAGTGGGCACGCCAAGCTCAGGGGTTGGTGCTGGGAGGCCCAAATTCCCATTACTTTTCCAGCTATGCCTTACAAGGGGAGATGCCAGCCCTCTGGCATGCCAGATTGGCACCCAGGGAGAGGGGCTGCGCTGGGAGGCTGCAGCAGGCACAGGCTGGTTTGGCAAAGCCCCGGTGGCAATGAGACCCTGGTGGGTTTTGGTACCCCCAGCACCTCTCCACATAAGGACAGCCCATGGCTATGCCCTGTGCATGCACCACATCAACCCCCAGGCGGGCATCGCTCATGGCATCACTCATGGCACACACGGAGCTGCCTCCGGAGGCGGCTGCACAAGCTGGAAGATGCTCTGCCCTGCATGCTTGCAAACACAGTCTAAATATTAAATAATAAGCCTTACCATTACCGTAGAGGACTAATAGCTTTGCTTTAATGGATAGTACATTTCTGTGCTGCTCTGTATCAATACAGATGTATTGCTCCAGGCAACACAAGCAATTAAGCTGTAATGAGCTGCTTCCTCTGCACACACACACACCAGATCCTGCATTCCTAAAATTAAACTGTAAGGAAGGATCCCAAGAGAGGTGGGTCAACAGGGGACAGCACAGGACATGGGGCTGTTGGACATAAACCCACTCGCGCTTTTTCCTTCTTTTCTGGAGGCACTGGTATGGGCAGAGGGGCTCTGGGAGAGGTGCTGAGGGATGTGTGTTATTGGTATGACCGACCCACACCTCTGTCCCCACACACAGCATGTCACCAGCAGGGTGCTGCTGGGCTGGGGACCGTTGCTCACAGATCCAGCCCCTCCTTTCTTGCATCCCCATCTGCATGGCCACAAAAGCAGCACTTCACAGCATGAGGAAGCACAAGAGAGATCAGTCAATGATTTTCCCTTCAGGTAATGGAAAGAAGGTCAGTGGCTTTTCTGTCTCACAGAACTGCTTTTTTTATATTCCTACAAATATTTGAATTCTTTGTTTTCCATCTTTCCTGAACAGGGGAACCTGATCACACAACCAGCTGCTGCTACAGCTCCCATCTCCTCTGCAGCCATGAAGCTGAGCTTCACAGCTCGATCTTTGCCCTAATCTCATATACTATTTCATCTCAAAGAGAATCTCACATTTATTCTGAGAGGATTAACGTGGGAGAGAGGCTGTAAATACCCCAGGCTCACACACATCTGGTTTCTATTTCCATAATACGTCATTCTGCCTCAGCAGGAGGAGTTCAACCCAAAGAAACACCCAACAAAAACATAGGGATGAGAAGAAGGTTGTATAAAAGCCCACACAATAGTTACATGATTGCCAGGAATAAGAAAAGAGTTGGTCATTGCAGAAACATAAGATTAACGCAGCAAGACACTGGATAATTAAAACAGTTGTCCTTATGCAAAATTCATCAGATATTCCCAAACGTCGATGCCAGACAAATTGCACCATCTGGTCAGTGAGATAAAGTCTTTTAACAAGAACTTGGTAGACTCAGGGTTCTCAACCATGAAAACAGGGCATGCTGCTACACTATGATTTTCTGAATCGAGGGCAATCTGCTCTTCCTCTTCTCCCTTACTTCATTCCAACTTTAAAAAGCACATATGGTACATCCCCAAAGTGATACTGTCCAAAAAAAAAGAGGATAACAGTGATAACTCCCTATCTTGCCCGATTCCAGATGCCAATGTCATTGTTGAAACACCATTCATCCCATTGGGAAGCCATCTAAATAATAAACATATATCTGTGTGACAAATTATTATATGAAATTATGATTCTATGATACACCTTAACATCCACCCTTTAATAACATATTGTTATATGCTATCATAAAATAATTGTGCATTGTATGAATAAATGTAATACTTTCAATAATTAAAATGCATGTTGCTTCACAAGACACAAGGATGAGCCAACCATCCAGGCAAGTTAGACTAGAACACTTTTTCAATGTGTTTTGAGTATTTGATACCTTGAAGGCGTTATTTGTTATGCCCACCAAAACCCCTTCTCTGAGCTGCCTCTGCCTAGCACAAACAGCTTTCCCAACCCTCAGCAGAAGTGCTCTGCACCAGCCACTGCCCACCCAGGCAGCTGAGGCTCAATCCTGCTGCACAGGACCTGTCCAGCCCTGGTTCTCTGAGGCTGCTGCAGGGTTTGGTCCTGCTGCCTCACACGCAGGCTCTGACATTTGCCCTCAGTAGCATCATGATCTCCTGAACAGATGTCAGGGTGTCTCCAGCACTCCTGGAGAAGAATGGGTGAGTTCTGTTTAGGAAACATCTCACCCATGTGTGTTTTTATCTTTGGTTTGGCAAGAAGCAAGTCAAGGTGCAGACCTGCACCTTCTCATCAGCCATTACCCCTTAGACACAGCGGGAACAGGCAAATAAAACTGCCCTCCATGACCCAGTAACACCACAGCACAGCTCTGCTCAGCGCTCAGGACACGAAGCATCCAGGAGACCGACCACAGGCACGTGAGAGGTTTTTCCAAGCCCACTATAGCACTTCCCACATTAGCCAGTGTTGTTAGAGGGGACCCTTGCATAGCCAGGGGTGCTGGGCACTCCTAGACCACCAGCCCTGAAGCCCTTCCAGCACCACCCATGTGACTGTGCCTGAATTCCTCCTGCCACATCTGCCAAAGGAGCCCGGGGACTGCAGGTATGCCTTCCTGTAAGAGCAGATCACTGAGCCACCTCAGGGAAAGGCGGAGGTAATCCTTCCCTTTACCTCCTCACAGCTGGACTAGCCCTTGATGCAGAAACCTACTGGCCTTCCCACACCAAACATCTGTAAACTGGACATTATTTTGGGACGTGGCTCATAAAAGTCAGCCAATTAGCAAAAAACATGGAGCCTTTACCTGAGGTGAGGGGTAATGCCAGAGGATCTTGAGGCAGTTGTTCCTAAGCAGTTAACACTTCAAAATTCACCTTGGGGAGACGATGAGCTAAGCCTGCATAGTAATCCCAATGCTGCAACAAAGAGACACAGCTTTATAAGGGGGAAAAGTTCTCCTGTGTCACTATGGGATCAGCAATCTAACAGCTTTAATTACTGTTTTATACATAGGACTAATTCTCTTGATTGAGCCGTGGAATCATCACACCTACTGAAGGCCTTTCCCCCCCTCTAAAACACAGCCCTCAAAGAAAATAAATATTCATACACATCTGCCCATTTGAAATGAAAGGAGAATGAATCGATAATTTTCACAGCTCAGTAACCTCCCGCCAAGTGCCCTGTTATTTCAGATTTTTATGTGGCGTTTGCCTTTCTGAAACCCTCTTTAATACAAGTTTAAAAGTCAGACAAGCATGGTACGCTAAATCAAAGCTGTTTTCTGGGCTACATCACATGGCAAAACATCCATCTGCTCCCTTAACACCACACTGCAAGCTGGTATTTTAACATTCAGAGCAGAAAGCTACTTCCAGATATGCAGAGCACCGCTACAGCAGAGCTGTATCCATCAAGGCACCTGCATATATCCTCATTCCTATGTGCTCAGTAAGTTACTACTTGTTGGAAGCCAGCCCTGTCCAGGACACTGGATTTGTTGCCCCATTAGAGTTACAAGAAGCCAATCAGATGACAAGCTTAAGAGATCTGCTTCAGGTAAAGGAAGTGATCTCATTGTTACTGATGCACCTGGAGATTTAGGGGGCAGAGGAATGGTATTTGAAGAGGCATTTGGAAGGAGAAGAGAGGCTGCAGGTTGTGCTTGTATTTCTGGGCGCTGGAGGAACAAGAGGCCACAGTGTGTCAGGAGAGCAGAGACACTCCTGGGAAGGACGTGAGTATATTTAAAGATGAATTTGTAGTGCAAATCTAACTACTCTTTGTGACACACAATCTTGTAATGGAAACATACACACAGCACTGGGGATGAGAGGGAATAATCAGAAAGGTAAATGCCACTCCTGCCTTTTTTTTCTACTCATGACATTTGCAGTAGCTCATGTTCTTCCTCCAGCTCAAACAATCCTGTGAGGGCAGGGGAAGCAGAGAGATGCTCTGCGTGTCCAAACTGCCAGAGCCTCACAGGACTTCAGGGGAATAGAGGTGGGGAGGTCACTGCTGATGAGCAAAACACTAACGAAGCAAAGGACAGAGCCCACAGAACCAGCAGGACCTGCAGATTCCCAGGGGAACCAACTCCACATCACCATGGGCATCAGATCTCCTGTCAACAGGACAGCTGCTCTGCTTCTCCCTGCTAAGTCCTCAGCAATAATTCCCATCTCTGTGTGACACAGACCAAAAACCAGGCCCTGAGACCCTATTCTTTTGCCAACACCTTCTCTTACAATGGGCTCCTAAGGCCAGGGGAAGGGAAGGCTTCTGGCAGAAAAGATAAGAAGTATTTATTGTACTGACCTTTTTGATTAATAGGTGGAGTTAGGTATAAAATCATTTTCATCATGTGAACATAATGACTTACAAGACAACAAAAGGGCATTTCAATTTTTTATCAAAACCTTTAGTGAGAGCATAATCCCCCCAAGGTGAACTTCTGGGACAGCCTGAGTAGCCAGGAGTGAATAAATATCCTATAACTTTGGTATTAACTGAGAATCGATTCTCAAATCAGCAGGGATCATTTGAAGGAGCCAGTCATTTCTTATCCCTGACTCTGGAGAGTGGTGGCTGGCATGAACCTGTGCAGCAAGTAAATTATGTCGGGGCCAGCCTGGCTTTAGGAGGAGGCCAGTTCATGTGGCAGGCAGTGAGCCACAGCTTCTCAGATGCCATCAGCCCTCTCCAGCACCTCTCCTCTCCCTGGCAAGAACAGCAGCCTGAAAGGGGTACAGCTTCCTCACAATTTCAGAGTTGTTCAAAATTAGCACTTCTGACCCAACACCCACCAGAGGGAGGTTTCGAGCTGGAGAGGGGATCTAGTACAGAGACACACCGAATTCTGCTGTTCTCAGTTGTAATTGCCTTACATTGATCCTCCCCCTCTGCTCTGCCCTGGTCAGGCCCCACCTGGAGCATTGTGTCCAGTTCTGGGCTCCCTGGTATAGAAAAGACAGGGATCTCCTGGAGAGAGTCCAGAGGAGGCTAAGGAGATGATTAAAGGCCTGGAGCATCTCCTCTGTGAGGAAAGGCTGAGGGAGCTGGGGCTGTTCAGCCTGGAGAGAAGCAGCCTGAGAGGGGATCTGATCAATGGGGATCAATAGCTGAAGGGTGGGACACAGGGGACATGGGCAGCCTCTGCTCAGTGTCTGTGGGGACAGGACAAGGGGTGATGGCCTCAAGTTGGAGCACAGGGAGTTCCACACCAACATGGGGAAGAACTTCTTCCCAGTGAGGGTGAGGGAGCCCTGGGCCAGGCTGCCCAGGGGGTGTGGAGTCTCCTTCTCTGGAGAGATTCCAGCCCCGTCTGGACACCGACCTGTGTGCCCTGTCCTAGGGACCCTGCTTTGGACCTGATGAGCTCTGGAGGTCCCTTCCAACCCCTGTGATTCTGTGGTCACAATTAGATGAACAGAATCCCCCAGACTCAGCTATGGAAGGCTTTAACAAGTGACAATATTTTATGGCAAAAGATGCCATTTAATGTTTTAAGCACAGCGAGGCTGAGATCCCAGGCTGTCATAAGACAGGGGATACTCTTTTGGCCGAGGGCTGGAAAGGCCATCATGTCAAACAGCATTTGGTCGCCTTCGTACCCGCCAGCCTTCCAAAAGCAGCAAGAGCAGATGCTACAGAAAGCAGGCACAAAACAACGGCTGCTACATAGTATGTAGGCGGAGGGGGTGGAAAGAGGCCACAATTTTTGGGCCATCCCTTAGAGGGGGTTGGCTCCCGAGGGTTTTCTCATCTCAGGGGGTGTAGGGAGGGAAGGTGCTGCCTCTCACCCCCTCTACCTCCTGTGCCCTGAGCGGTTTCCATCTCCTGCCCACTCAGGGGCATAATTAGGAGGACTTTGGAAATCATTCCTCTCTGCCCGTCTCCATGCATAATTTCAAACAAGCCTCCCAGGCAACCAGCAAGAAGAGCTCCACGAAAAAACAGTGGCAGGCTTTGAAGTTGGAGCCTCTGTTCTGTTTCCAGAAAGATTTTGATTTAATGATAGATGCACATGCTGCCAGGAAAGAAATTTCGTAATGGCAAGCAAGTCATCTGGGTATAAATATAACCTGACTGGAGCTACAGTGTAGAGTGGTGCGTGGAGAACAGGCAGGGCTTTAGGCTGAGCCCAGGTGAGCTCAAGTCAGGGCTCAAACACTCTCAGGTATTCCCTGGAGCTGGAGAGTCTGGTCCTGTCTCATTTTCCATAGCTACAAGGATAACAGAGAGAGCAACAACCTGAGTGCAGCTGGGAACCACAACATTGGCAATGTCACATGGAACACAAGTGATGCCCGTGGTTGGGCAGAAGTTGGCCTTAACCTGGAATGGGGTATTCCTTCCTCCAGACCAAGTCTGTACACACCTCCATCATTCAGGAGGTAAGGAGCCTGCAAGGTTTCATCAGGTCATTCACGGGATATTATAACTTACTTTTTATTACTGCTTGGGTAACTATAAATCCTGTTTGGTAACATCAGTTATATCAATGTAAGCACCCTCACTTTACTCACTACTGTCAGAAATGCCAAAGGTCCTAAGAAAGGACTCACTACTAGTGAAGCAGCAATTTATTATAGGTTCTTGCAAGAGCAGGTGAAGTAGGCACACCTGTGGTCAGAGTTTGCAGCATTTTTATACCCTATTCCCAAAATCCCTGCCCTGATTACCTATGGATTAGGTATTTCCAAGGTTTACAGGCTCAACCTTCTTCACAACAGTACATAATACAACACCCATCGCATGCCTGGCAGGTTCCTGCTTTCCATTGGTGAAGGAAATTCATATTTATGGACTTAGGGAGCAAAACGCGGTATCTTTCTAGGTTACTACTGGTTATCTTACATAGCCCTTAACTGTTGTGTATCTTTGTTTTGCCTGGGCAGCTGAATAGTGGCTGTGACTGGGACCCAGGGCAATCTGTTGAAGGAATCACAGAATTGTAGGGGTTGGAAGGGACCTCGAGAGATCATCGGGTCCAACCCCCTGCCAAAGCAGCTCCCTAGGACATTTCACTCAGATAGGCGTTCAAGGATAGGAATTCAAGGCTCAGCCCAGGTTTCTGTTCGTTGAGTTAAGCACTCCCCTAATGAATCTCGTTTTACAGGACAACTCAAGTCTGAGCTATCTACACAGCTCCCCATGGGTTGTCTCTGCTGAGATGGGCTAGACATTGGCCTAGACATTGCCAAAACCTGTTTGTGGAACTCTGAGCCAGGCAGTTCCTTACATTCCACCCCATGACCTGAGTCACAATTCAACCACTTATATGTTCTCATTGTCCCATGTATGGATATAAGTTCCATCTATATATTTTAGCAGAGCTAATTGGGTTTCTGATTGGACCCTTATTTGAGAGACAGATTTTGCCATAACCCTTTTAACACAACCAACAGCAAAACTTATTACAATAATGCAAATTATAGTCATTAGCAGCGCTCCCCCTTATCTTACATGCTATCTGTTGCATATCCTGATTGACAATTGTCCTTCGTCTTCCTAAATCAGCATAGAGAAACACCACAGCCCACTGCAGTTTGTAAAAGCGACATTCCCAGCATCTTCCACACTACCACTGAAGCACCTCCCAAAAACCTGCCTTAAGAAGAAAATGCCTTCCTTACCTCTCAGGAGGAGAGCGGCAGCTGTGAGAGGCACTGGGCAGCCAGAGCCAGCTCAGACTCCTCCTTTGGTAAAGGCACTTTGCAGCCTCCACCAACAAAAGGTGTTAAATGGGCCATTCGGGCAGCAGTTGGCTCCTGATGGCTTGAACTGAGGACAGGGCTTGACGCCAGGATTATTTGGATTAAGTTAATGTTAAGAGAGCCTTTTCACTCCTTTTCTAGGGAACAGTTTGGGGCGATTATCTTTTTTTTTAAAAAAAGAACTATTATGGAGGAAACAAAAAGCAGTGTTGAAAGTTGCCCTGCCCAAACCAAGCAACCCTTAGGTCAGGCTTGGGGTGCCATCTTCAGCTCAAATCGGTCTTCTGTCATCCTACCCTGGGGCTGGAACTGGGTTTATCGACTTCTTTTGAACAGTTTTTGCTGAGGTGGTGCCGCCGGGTCATTTTGCATCTGAAGCCAGCTTCGAGTTGCAGAATCCAGAGACAAAAGGCTGCACACTCAGTGGACAGAATCCTCCCAAACAGACTTGTGCTCCCCCTTTCCCCAGACACACAAACCCATTTTCCACACTGTGACTTTCTGGTTGGGCTATTCTTGGCTTATCTGCGTTACCAAAACCTTCACCCTACCCAAAGTCCCAGGGGCCAGAGGCTTGCTGAGGAGCTGGGCACAGACCACAGGGCAACTGCACATGAACAAAGCCAAGAAAATGAAGCCAGACCTTTCCTTCTGCTCCCGTGGATTTTGACATTATTAGAGCAAATCCCCAGATGATGCGGAGGGGAAAAAATAATATCAGTATTCTTCACCTGAGCATCAGTACCACTTAATTTTAGTATCAATTGCAGACAGAGCTGCCTGTGAGATCACTCCTTTATAAAGGAATTTTTCATTATGTGCTCTCAGCTGAGACTAGAAAGCCCCTTTATCCCATTTTGGGACGAAGAGCCTAAGGAACTCCCACACAAGGGCATCACCCAGCTGCTTTATGAGTGATGGGAAGTGTTAGAAATGCCAAATAGTCCTAAGAAAGGACTCGAGGTAGACACGTTAGTGAAGCGGTAATTAATTTATTATACGTTCTTGCAAGAGCGGGTGACCCAAAAGTAGGCACACTTTTGGTCAAAATATGTAGCATTTTTATACCATTTTCCAGTCCGGAATCCCTCCCCCCGTTTAAGGATGGATTAGTGGTTTGAAAGTTTATTGGCTCAACCAAGGCACCATATTCACAATAGCACATAATGTAGTACACATGGCATGCCTGGCAGGTTCCCCTTTCCCGTTAGTGAGGAAAATGAGTATGTATGAGCTTATATAACACTTAAATATCCCTTTTGTCTGGGACAATTGCTCACTGGCAGGTCCTTGATTTTATCTTCACTCTCCCAGCAGTTGACCTGGGCCCAGGGCTGAAGCAAGTCGAAGCTCAGGCAGGTTTCAGATGATGTTTGCCTTTTTGTTTAGCAGAAACCACAAATTTTGCAACCAGTCCGAAAACGGTGGGCACAACAGAAGGCAAGGGGTGGAGGGGGAATCCTCCTCTCGAGATTTGTTATCTTTACTTGTATGTTCAACGCCTTAGGGGCGCCTTCAGTGACTGTCCTCAGAGCCATCAGGGGGATGGGTCCTTGTCAGCACAGGCTGGATTACTCTTAAAAAGTCCCTTTAGAATTTTCAGATGGTATGGAGAACCAGGTTTGCCTGTTGATACGGTAATTTTGTATCCCTGTATCGATCAGCCTGTTTGTTGAGCCGCATTTCCTCGGGTCCCAACCCATGGCCTCAGTCACGTTTTAACTGAAACAGCAAAACTATATTCCAACATTTCAATTTGCAAAAAGCAGCAATTCAACATTTTCCACAGGAAGGAAACTCCTCTCCCAGTTCCCCACTTCTCCCCAGCACACAGTTGTGCCTTCCAGAGGTGCCAATGTCAAACCCACTTTCCTTCAAAGACACACCTTCCCCATAGCATAATAAAAGACCTTAAAATAGCCTGGGATTAATTCTTCTCATCTATTTACATGCAAAAATGTCAAACTGAAGTTTGAGCTGAGGAAGGGAGGCAGGACTATTATCTCCAGAAAGACTCGAGAAAACAGGTAAGTGTAAACACAGGATAGTTTTGGAATTTGAATCCCTGTCCTAGCTCTTAATTAAAAATTACCCAGCAAAGCACTGCCATGCAAACGTCGTTAGCTACAGGAAAAATGAAAATCCTAATTGCAAAGCAAAAATAGTTTGATCTCAACAATTTCTTTCTTTTAAAACTTCATTTTCACTGCTCCAAAAAGCATTCCAGCTCTTTTCCTTCTCCAAGTCAAATCTCTGCATTGCCCATTTATTACCGAAGGATCAGCAGGGTAAGACCACACACAAAGCACATCTTTGTCCTGGGCGTCACATGAAGGCAGCTTCAGAAACCTCATCTTCCTCCCCGTGCATCCCACCCAGCTCCCCTCTCACTGGAGCCGGCAATGGGGGCACAGCTGCGGTAGCCAAGGTGGTACCAGCCCCACGCCTCAGGCGATGCTCCAGCACACTGCTTGGACAGACAGCCCCAGCACAGGGCTGGAGGGAGGGGATGCTGCTACACCACTGCTCAACACAAGCTGTGTTAGGTGACTACCCAGAAGGGGCATTTTTACCAAAAAATAAACAAGTTTCACCCCAGAGAAATTCGGGTAGCGGCTGGGTTTCTGCCTCCACACTCGGTTCCTGAGACTGTGCCTCCCTCTCCAGGCAGCCCACAGCTGGAATTGCTGCTGGTTGTCATTTCATCAAGCCTTGCCCCAAGCCAGAGTTAATTGACGTGGGGTCAAGGCAGGGGGCAGCCCCGTGCCATGGCTGGGAGCTGTGGGGAGCGATGGGCACGGCCTGCCAGGCCGCCCTGATGGGAAGCATCTCGAGGAGCGTGAGGGGCGTCAGGCCCAGCGCAGGCTCTGCTCACCACGCTGCAGAATACAAAGTACCAGACCGCTGCCGGTGGGTTTGGGTGTTCCTGTCCCGCTTCCACAGCAGCTGTGCTCCAGTCTGCGGGGGTTTCACCTCCCCATGTCTCCATCCGCTGCCTTCCCACATCGCGTCCCTCAGCCCACGCTCCCTGGGTGCGGAGCAGAGCCACAGCACCCACACTCACCCTCCAGCAGCCCTCCTGGGCCCAAGGCACGAATCCTGACAACACACACACATACCCCCACACCTGAATATCAGTTCTCCTCCAGCCTTAGCCATCCCAAGGAATCCAAAGTGTGCCTGTGACAGGGATGTCAGAGCCCCCTTTCCCCTCCTGTGTGACAGGGAGCCCTCTCAGGGACACCCATGAGGTTTTCCCACTAATTTCTCTGAACTTTGCTGGTAGGACTTTGCTCCTATTGGTATTTTTGTGAGGAATCCCAGCAGGGAACAGGGTTCCCAGCTGCATGGCCTTGGGTCTGTGCTCTCACACAGCGTGAGCAGAGCTGCCAGGCACATCCACGCAAAGCAACCCACATTCATTCCTGGTCACGTCTGCAGAGGGGAAAAAAGCTCTGCAAACACTCCAGTGAATAACACCAAACAGGGACTAAAATATTCTATGAAAATAAATAATCATTTTGTAAATATTGCTCATTTTCCTCAGCCACTGGTTACTAATACTGAATTTTGCTCTGCATCCAGTCACAGGCTCACACGGTTGGAAAAGCCCTTTAAGCTCATCGAGTCCAACCGTTCCTGTCCTGTGCTAAACCAGATCCCTGGGCACCTCATCTCCCCTCTGTTAAACACACCTGGGGTCGGTGACATGAATACTCCTCGAGTAGCTGACTACCCTCCTTGGACATCAGGGGGAGTCAACGTACAGCGACCGCAGGGATTTATTCAGCCTTTTAACTCCACTCGTGTGTTTATTACATTTATGTGCATACTTAATGTAGTTATTTACTCTGTGAGAAATGTGCCAGGAGATTTTTCAGTTTGTATCCATCTTCACCAAATGTAAATAAACTCAACTTCATTAGGAGCCCCACACAGAGCCCCAGTTCCATTCATACTGAAAATTGATGCTGCCAAAATTGATATGATCTTATTTCCACCATGAGAATCACATGGAATTATGTTGCCTGACAAAGCAAGAAATAAATGCAGGAGGAAAACAGTGTCCAGTGCTTCCAGAGTTTGCAGTACAACCTGCACAGAGCCCAACCCACCCTTGTATACAATTCCTACCAGAAGAAATATGTGGTATGTCACTGATTTTTATGAGATTTTTCCAAGCAGTGTCAGACAGGGGGATGTGGCTACTGGGAGCGTGGAGGATGCAAGTGCATCTCACAGTAAGCTGCATTCTGGAGAATCAAGTGTTAATACAAGGCAGCTAGGGTTTTGTTCTCCTTTTTAATACAAAGAATCCCTTTTTTTATCTATTTGAACAGTTGATCTCTGAACAGGATGGGAGGGGATAGGTGAGTCACAGCACCTCTTGCCTGAGAAGTTGAAAAAAGGGCCACAAAGCAAGAAATCCTACAGCTCCAATGGTAAGAGCTCCTTTGCTCTGTCCCTCAGGGGAAATCAATACCACCCTCAGCTGCAAAACACAGCCCATATTGCTCACCCCTCCATCTCTGCTGAAACCCTGGGCGCACCGAGCATTCTGGGGAAGCTCAACCACCTAGAACAGACTGATACATACTAGCCTACTAAGACAAGTGAAACCATCTACTGATCCATCCCACAGACCACAGATATGTGCTTACATGGGATGTCTCCCCCTCCTGCCTTCCTCCAGCTCTTATTCCCAGGGAATTCAAGTACCTAGAGAGAGAGACATGAGTCTGTCCTTAGTCCTCTGGCAGTCACACTGGGGTTTGTTCCAAACAGCTCTTGCAATTCCTTAATGCCAAAGAAAAAGAATAGTGGGGGGGAAAGGTGGAAAAAAAGAAAAAGGACAAAAAACCCCCAACCAAACAAACCAGGTATCTTGAGGCCTTTTATGTCCCAGACTAAATGAACACACGGAGGCTGCCTGAACTGAACAGATTTCCTGCCTGGGGCAAGGAAGGGAAAGGAAGGTGGAATAAACTTTCCTGCAGCACATCGGATGGAATCAGTGGGAGCAGCTTTTAGGTACAATCTGTTTTTTCGGGCACTTCAGATCTCTGGAGCATGGAGCCTGGCCCCATCACTGCTTTGCTGAGCAAGAAACGGACCCGTCGAAGGTCTGTGCCAGTTTTCTGGATTTACTGCAGAAAGGGGGAGTTTTGAAAACTTCATCCCTGCTGTGGGCATAATCAAGGGATAAATAGGACTTGGGGAAGCCTACAACCTTTCTGCTCTGCTCTTTCTCAGCTTTTCACGACAGGGAGAAGATAAGAGCTTGCACAGCATGCCAAACTCTTATTTCTGTTACTGCCTTGCTAACTACTTTGTGGCTTCCAAATCGGGCTACAGAAAAAGGCTCTCCCTTTCCACAGGCTCCCTTCCCACCGCCTCCCCACACACTTCCCAGAGCACAGCACAACCCTGCAGCACATTTCTTACAATTACCACTTCTCCTCTTTCTAACGTGACCGTCTCACAGCAGCTATTTGAGAGCATTTTCAACGCTTACTTTTAAATAAGCTTTATAAAGCCTGTGAAAGTCCTTCCCAAAACCCAGGCATCCATTTATGAAAACAAGCTGCTTCAGAGAGAGCCTGGTATTGCTATTTACATCCCCATTTTTTGACTTCACAGCTCATTTTTTGCCTCTGCTCCCATGGCAGGCAAGCAAAGCAAGCCCAGCAAGCTGGTACCAAAAGCTGTGGTACCACAAGCACACCCAAAACTTCATCCCTCAACATGCTCATCAGACTCACAGGGCATATTTACATCTGGGAACATCAACCTTTCCTCTCTGGTAGGCTTCCTAGCCCAGCTCAGTGGCCAAATGAACACGCTAGGGATTAGAGAAGGGGTGTTGGGGTGCAGGGGGTGGCCAGGACTACGGAGCCCAGGAGACCAAGCTCCAAGGACTGCAGCCCAGTGCAGATGCTGCGGCACACCGGAGCGCAGAGCCGGCCTGGAGCAAAGGCAGAGCTCTTACCCATGCAGGTTGTGTCGCTTTCCAGCAATCCTCTCAGCGGTTGCAGCCTGTTTGGATGGCTCACAAGGTGTTTAAACAGTTTGGCTGGGTTCTCTGGGTAATTATAATGAGCTACAGCCTACCAAACCCCCACAAAATGCGATGCTACTCGTGCTGACTTATCTGACTGCTGCACTCGCCGTGTCTCTGGGAATACTTACAAGAAGCAGGGGACCTCTTGCCAAAACAGGGAGGGGGAGGGGGAAGAAAAAAAGCAGCTAGCTGCTGTCGTTCCTGTGCCTGCCTCTCCTCTCCTGCCTGACCTCTCCTGCAGCCCAGGGAAACCCCCTCCATGACAGCCATGCACCCTGCAGCAACACATCTGCTGTTTATTACCAATTAATTTACTGTAAAGATCCTTTTGGGCTCGTGAATCCTGCATGTAAAGTGACTATAAATGTGAGTTATTGGCCTTTTATAAGCCTGAGCTCTCTGTATCCTCAAGTCACTTCTCTGGCAGCCACTGGCAGATCAGTACACGGGCCAGGGGGGTTGCATTCATTTTGTCCCCCTCGCTTTTCCCTGCTCCTCTGTGGCAGGGTTGGAGTTTCTCTTGGGTTTGTCTGGCACAGCTTTTCTCCATCTGCTGGCTCCAAAGCTGGGGTTGCCTCTGTCCCCTTGGCAGGGAGGCTCAGAGCCTCCCCACCAGCCACGGGGCTCAGCCTGCTGCACGGCACCAGATGCAGCAGGTCCCCAGCCCGGATGACACGAGCATCTTCCTCCTACCACAGGAATAAAACAAACTCCAGAAATCCTCCTGGGTGGGTGGTTATGCTGTGGGAATGGGGGTCCAGAGGCACTAGAAACAGTGTGATCCCCCATGGGGATGAGATTCCGTGACAGCTTCACTCCCACCCAGGCACTGCTGCCTTGGGAGCAGACATTTTATGAAACAATCACTCCACTCACACAAAGAAACAGATCAGTGGGCTCTGCTGCTCCCATGATGAGCTGGACTTGAGCTTTTCCCTGGCGTGCCACCTGCTTTCAGCCAGGGACCCAGAAGGGACAAGAAAATCATAGAATCATAGAATGGTCTAGGTTGGAAGGGACCCCAAGGATCATAGAGTTCCAACCCCCCTGCCACAGGGTGCAGGGTGCTATGGCATCATCACATACAGCAGAACTGGAAAGGGGAGCAATCTAGCTGGCCAGGACCAAGGACCAGCAGAAAGATCTTTCCACAGAGGCAGGAAACACCAAAGGATGCAGGCAATGCCATGGGAAGGATATGCAGCACACCCCACGCAGCGGTGTAATGCGTTACTTAGTAGAAGCAGTAGTAGTAGTAATTTCTAGAAGAAATCATAGACATGACGTACAGCTGGGGACAAGGATGGCATTGCACAAAGTACAGCACCATCATTAATAGCTTCGACTGGCAAGGCTCTGAGAAACAATTCATCTACAATCCCTATCACCATCATCCTTGGCCAGCTCTAATGACTATATTACTATAGCATAAAGAGCAATACTGAGCATGATATATGAAGTACAAAATGTGTTTTCCTAAACATCTGCGAGGCAGGCAAGCAACAAATTAACTTGTTGTAATTAAGTCTGATAATGCGATGATTTGAGCATGACCTCTGTAAAAAGGGCAAAAGAGTCTACTGTCATTCATTAACATTAATAAAGCATTTGAGCTCGTTGCTAAATAGATGTCTGTCAGGGGTGCACTGCCAAATTGCTACACAGGTAGTCTTAGTAAGTGTCTGGCAGGGCAGGTCATGCTACATGTGGGTTAGATAGCAAAGGAGAGATGGGTTTTGAGCATTGAGAATTGGACTGGTATCAGAGACAAGATGAGAACTTCACTGCTCTTCACCCCAGTGCAGCTGGATTTGGCTGGAGTAACCCCCAACCCTCCTCAAACGGCCCCAGGGCAAATCTGAAGGGGACAAGGGGAGAGCTGCAGCTCGGAGTAGTGGGATGGGGAACAGAGCAGGGTTTTACAAAGGTGGTACCATCCCTCAAGTGACCAAGCACAGCCAACACCAGCCTGGGCAACCCGAGCTGCTCAGCTTGACACAAAAAGCCTTTGCAGGAGTTCTTTAGATTTGCCTTTTTAAGAAAAAACAGACGGGACAGAGAACTTACCTGGACCTCTCCCATTTGCTGCCCCATGGAAAGGGTGGTGGCTGCTGTAGAGACCCCTCCACGCCAAGCTGGGGACTGAGATGGATGAGGAGTGGGCAGACAACCAGGCAACCTGTTACACCCCTGTGGGAGCCGCTTTATGGCCAAACTTCAGAGCACTCTCACCTTCACTACTGCTGAATTCTTTACTTTTTCAACTGGAGAGGGATGGAAACGAAGGTGGTGGCATTAGAAACACAAACAGAGCACTAAGTTCACCCATGAAACGCACCAGCCAGGATGCTGGGCTGGAGTCACAAGTTATTTACAGCAAGGCAGCAAAGACAGAAAGACAAACTGATTTTGCTCAAACTGAGCAGACAGACAGTCTCTGGAAATTAAATGGGTTCATGTGCTCAGGAGTAAAACAAAATAAGCTTTTTAAAAGGGTGCTTTGGTGTTTGAATCTAAAATTTATCTAAATTATTTTTAATTATTATACGGGTTGATATATTTTACTGTGGGCACACAGTAGATATATTTTACTGTGGGCACACGGTATCTTACCTGAGAGGGGCCCTGGGAGAGTTCAGCAACCTGCCTTTTGCTATCCTCTATTTTGGAGTGGTCACAAGCATTCACTTTCTAATTTCCACAGCAAAAACGTGACCCCAGCACCTTCAGCACAAGGCTGGGGCGCAGGGGGGTGCAGACCATCCCTCCTAACTGCAAAGCAAACCCAGCTTCCCCTGGTTTTCTCAACCCGCTTTCCACCACCTCAGGACTCCCCATTCCTGAGCTGATCCCTAACAGGAGGGAAGGAGCCTGTTGGCTTTTTGCTTTGGAAAAAAAAAAACAAAAACAAGTGAACACTGCAGGTTTGCAATACCCAGAACAGCCCCCGCTGCAGCACACCACAAGCTCCTCACTTCACTGGCTTCCATCGCAGCAAATTCCCAGCGACAGCCCGCTCCCCCAAACCACCTCATCTTCGAAACAGCCAGAGGCTAAGAGGTAAAGCACAAACATTGTCAAAACAGCTTGGTATTAGTAGCCTAACATCATTATAGAGCTAAGTGCTAACGTAGAAATCCAATGAGCCGTCTGCAGGAAGAATAGCTATTACACACCCCTAACAGCCATGGCCAATAAATATATTTATCCGTTTAGAAATGCTAAATGAGTCTATGAGCCTGTTCCATTTCATTTCTCTCACAGAGTATTTCTCCAGATACATACAAGGGGGCCGAAAGCTTTTCATCTTCGCAGCTTGTTAGGAATCTAGATTTAAAAATAAAGAAATAAAAACAAATCCAAGGATCTCTGCAGGGTTTTGTTGGGTTTATTTTTTTTCCCAAGGCTGGCTCACCATAGGGAAATGCACACACAGGGCTTTGCTTTCCCCCCAAGCTTGTGACCCCTCTTGTGAATAACCTTCTGTGATATTGTGGGGATCCAAAATAAGGTAGGGAAGGAGAGCTGGGGATGTACACCCAAGTACAGACAAGGTATCTCCCAGTTCCTACTGAGACCCACCCTCAGGCACAGCCCCTATCCTGGAAAAGAAGTGCTGGTAACATAACTCAAGGATTACCATCCCCAAATTCCTGCACCCCTTTCCCTGCGGGGCTGGTCAAGGGGACCACAGTGTCGCCAAGGCCAAGGCCACCAGCAGCCCTGATCCTCCCTGCTTTGTGCCAGAGCAGTGCTAGTGCATGCTTTGCCATTACACAGGTACAGCAGGTATGTCATGGCTCGTGGAGGTTGGATGCTGCGAGCGTGGGACAGCATCTCCTCCTGCCCCACGAGGGAGCTGGGGAAGGGGGTGGTAGGGACCACACAGAGGGGCCAGAAGGCGTGAAACCAAAACCCCTCAGTCATGTCTAGAAAACACACAAGCTAAGACTCTTCTGGAACAGAAATTGTGAAGGGAAAACACTCCTAGGTCGCTATCACATTGGCACTGCCACGTTAAAGCCTCTGCCTCAGGTTTAAATCTCCCTTTGAGCAGCCTCAGCGGACAGGAAGATTGGCTGGGTTTGTGCTGGCAGAGATAATACGTATCCTTTCTGTTTATTAAGGTTCTGGAAGGGTTTGAACCGCGGTGGGTTTTATTCATAAAGTGATTTGCCTTTCAGATCTGTCAGGCAGACAGCTGCAACAGCGATCCAGCCCGCGCTCACCGAGTGAAGAACAAGGGCTGATTGCTCATCCCCAACCTCTTGGCAAATGCATCAAGTATTTATTGTAAAAGACTGACAAGGGAACCTTTGAAAAAAAAAAACCAAACCAACAAAACCCTTGCGGTTTGTTTTTTAACTACTTTAAGGCATTTTGTCCCCAGAAAGAACTGATTAAACACAGAGGGAATAAAAGTAATCTTATGCATACCCATTTTTCTCTTCAGGAAACAACTCCTAGGACATGAGCCTTGTGCTGGGGATGGAACATACTTTTCACGTCCTGGGAGTTTTTCCTCACCCCTTTAATTGTACTCACCTTCCAAAAATTGGAGTGCAAACCCTAGCTAAGTGCTGGGTCCCACACTGAAGTGACACTGGAACCCCCAGACTTCAGTAGGTCAAGCGGATTGTCCGGGGTGTCTTTATTCTCCACACCATGAATGACTGATTTCTTTCACCTCCAATACAGCAGGGAAAACCTGAGTTTCTCCTGTTTCATGTTCATAAATGATGCATCAGCACAATTCACCATTCATTTCTACATGCTTTTTACATACCTGCCTGTCGATTCACACGCCGCCGGGCACGGAAGCCACACAGCCTCCCCAAGGATGTCCCTGGGCACCGCCAAGGGTTGGGCAGCTCTGGATCAGGTGGATGCTTTGCCCTGGGAACTCGCTAGTTTGTGTGGAGCTGCACAGCAGAGCTCAAAGCACAGGAACAAAGCCGGGGTACAACCTTCAAGGGAATCGCAGTGAGCTGTACATCCAAGCAGGATTCCCATCCCCACCATCCCTAAGTTCCCACCCTCAGCTGCCCCAGAGCTGCCATCCATCGCTGCCCGCAGCCCACAACATCCAAACCTTGCCAGATGAGGTGCCTGGAACTACAGCACACCACCATGGTAGCTGCCTGGCACGTCACATCACTTTTCCCATCAGGAGCAGATGAAGGATACTTGTGGCTAATGATTTAAACCTCCTCCCTTGTTACCTTCCTAGGGAATCGGGGATTCCCACGGCGAAAGCTCACATTTCTACCTTGAATTCATTCACAAAGCCAGACAAAACATGGCACAAAAGGGAAAGACAGGAAACACTAACTTGCAGTCACGATGCAAAGGCTGGAAAGCAAAGGGTACAGCCCTACGATGAGGAACACGTCCAAACCTCTGCCAGAAATGCAGCTGCATTTCTGGCAGAGGTTTGGACGTGTTCCTGCAATCATCTACGATTGGTGTTGGTAAATCAGCCATGTTCCTGAAGTCACTTTGGCACTGGGGGTTAGAAATGACCCCAGCTTAACTGAGATATTTTGGCAAAACTGCGTAAGAGCGAGGGGCAGATCTCCCCCAGGGTGGAGGGAAGCCTGTGTCTCACCAGTGTGCCCAGAGACAGCTGGTGATGGACACAATGGACCAGACCACGCGAATCCGTTACCCACGTCACTGGGACCTGCTGACCAGAGTCTGACTGGGCCAGTTTTATTAAATCATCAGTTTTACCAAAGTCGGCAGTTTGGTGCTGTCATCTGTGAGCTCTGCTCTGAACCGCTACCGTGGGGAGCCCCGGCCGCTCTGGGCAAGGATGGATGCATCCAGCTCCTCACACCCCAGCCAGGACTTTGTATGCTCAGTGCTTTTTGAAACGTGGACCCAAATAATCCATTTCTGCAGCAGAGATAGGCCTACATCATTATCTGTCCTTTGCACTGCCAGGCAATGTATATTAAAATGTTTGAATAGAGAACACTGCAATAAGTTCAGTTTTGATTTACTTTTTTGCCTTCTGGAAAGCATAAAAAATAGAAGTGAATATAATAACCAAGAAAAGATAAAAATTCTAGTCTGCTTTCTTTTAAATTGAAGTTTACCTAAGTTACACACATGCAGCATTTTAGCAGCACCTTTTACACTTCAGAGGATTTCTATGTTTATATTAAGACCTTGATCAGTGGGATTTGTTATTTGACTAATTCCATTCACAGGAACAAACCAGAGATACAGCGGGTCTTGTTTGGGTGAGTTTTTCTTTATGAAGTGTTTTCTGTTTGGCAGACAGAGGCAGGGAAGTCTCCAGTCACTCAGCCCCACAATTCTGCTCTACCAAACTCGCAGAGCTTTGGGTTCACAACATGCTCTCCCCCACGTCCCATCCCATGGAACACAATAGCTGAAATTACCAAGCGTGGAACGGCCACCGAGCCCCCAGCACACAACTCGACTCAGCGGTGGGGAACCACATCCAGCTTGTGCAGCAGCTTGGGCTTTAGAATTTAAAATTCAGCTGGAATAACCCGACCTCACACACAATGCACCAACAGCCCCCGCGCTGTAACAGTCCACAGCTTCCCAGAAACTGCCTGTCGCTGTCTCACAGGGTACCCACAGGAACACCCTGACCCCTTGATAAGTAAGGAGCGTTTAAAAAGGGGTATTAAAAAACAAGCAAGCAAAAAAGGACTTGAATGAACTACAGTGTCACCAGTTTATCCAGCTGGGTCCGAATGGAGATGCCAGTTGTATGATGGGGCAAACTGCTCCTGGTCTGTAAGTCTCACAGATGCACGGTAGAGAAGCAGCGATGGTCAATTCACAGCAATGGTGCTTGTGCTCTACCTCATCGTGGAATCACAGGCTGGTCAGGGCTGGAAGGGACCTCAAAGATCATCAAGTTCCAAGCCTCTGCCATGGGCAGGGACACCTCTCACCAGCGCAGGCTGCTCAAGGCCCCATCTAACCTGGCCTTCAACCGATCCAGGGAGGAGGCAGCCACCACCTCCCTGGGCACTCTGTGCCAGGGCCTCACCACCCTCACAGTGAAGAATTTCTTCCTAATAGCCAATCTAAATCTACCCCCTTCCAATTTAAACCCACCCCCCCATATCCTACCACTCCCTATCTTTCTAAAAAGTCCCTCCCCAGATTCCTTGTAGGCCCTTCAGGGACTGGAAGGTGCTGTAAGATCTCCCCTCAGCCTTCTCTTCTCCAGGCTGAGCAACCCCAACTCCCTCAGCCTGGTTTCACAGCAGAGGGGATCCAGCTCTCCAATCATCTTCATGGCCTCCTCTGGACCCATTCCAACAGCTCCATGTCCTTATGTTGGGGACCCCAGAGCTGGACCCAGCACTCCAAGTAGGGTCTCATGAGAGCAGAGGAGAGGGGCAGAATCCCCCCACCCCCCGCCTCCCTTGACCTGCTGGTCACGCTGTTTTTGATGCAGCCCAGGACACAGTTGGCCTTCTGGGCTGTGAGCATGCATTGTCAGCTCATGTTGAGCTTCTCACCCACCAGCACCCCGAGTCCTTCTCTGCAGGGCTGCTCTCTATCACATCATCTCCCAGCCTGGATTGATGACAAGGATTGTCCAGCACCTCACACATGTCTGCATGCAGAAGCAGGTCTGTCTCCCCTGGGTGATGCACATCTGCCCTGCTGCCAGGCCGGGGTTCAGACACCACAGCAGCGACACAGCGCTCAGCACTTGTGACCAGTATGGTTAGTGCTGCAGGGTTGTGCTGTAACTAGATCCTGGAGAACATAAACCATAGTTAGACAGTCGCTTCTTCTCTCTGCTGAGCTCTCTTTGAATGGCACTTTCTTTCTGACAAAGTAGCAGAAACACTTAATAATCCCTAACAAAAACCAAGAAAAAACCCCACCTCAACCAGCACCTAGCAGGGGTAAGGCAACATAGCTCAGCTCAGTGCAATTAATCTTACTCCACTTGCCAAGGCTATTGTTAACCTTAGAAGTGGCCTGTTAACCACAAAATGACCTGATAACCCACTTTCTCAAGCAGGCTGTCAAAAATATCTGAGGGAATAAAGCGCTCAAGCTCCCCGGTCTCAAGTCTCCTCAATGCTCCTTTCACAAGACCAGGCTCCCTCCACTGCTGGCTCACCAGAGGAGAACTTGTGATGAAAACAATGGCAGTTAATTGCTACCCAGGTCAGAATTTACCTCTTGGGAAAGCATCTCCAGGCAGGATTTGCCCACGGAGAGGTTTTGTACATCCAAAAGTCTCGCCCAACGTTCCTCAAGAGATGCATTGGCACTCATTCCCCTGGTCATTAACAAATGTTTCCCTTGTCCTTGAGATCTTTCCATTAAATACCCCCCTGTCTCTTGCAGAAAGCAAGCTTGACCTTTTCTATAGAATTAAGAGCCAATTTATTGCGTATTTTAAATTCATAATGAGATCAAAAGGGATAATTCTAAGATGACCTGGAGATCAGCCCAAGACATGAGAGATAATTGTTTCCTTAATTGTGATGCCCGAATTAAATTACTTTTGCACTCTGTGTACTCAGATGATATGTAAAGCAGAGGTCTCAGCAGCCTGTGGTCATTAATACTCCGGTGGCAGCTCCTGCAGCAGGAGGGGACTTAACCTCTCGGCTGCAGTTGAGGAGATTACATCCTCACATGTCTACACTCCTTCCAAACACATACTCCAGGCTTCATTTGCTGATCCCAACAGCCACGCTGGGTGCAGTCACTCCTGCCAGAGCCACCAAATCCCAGCCAGGGACAAACGCAGTTCATACTCTGTCCCTAGTAATTAAATTTAATCTAGACTTTAAATTAATTTAATTAAATTTAATCCAGACTTTGCTCAGGTAGGGAAAAAAAAACCCCAACAAAACCCCAACATGCCCTTGGTGAGGGATGTTTGGAGCAGGACCAGAGGCTGCACGAATCACCCATCTTTCCTAACAAAAGAAAATGTTCAATCTAATTTGAGGGTGACATCTGAAGTCGTTCTCTGCTGCTTAGAAAACAAACATTTTTCTTAAACCCAGCCAGCTGCTCTGTATCAGGAAAAATAAGCCACACTGCTCACAGGGAAAGTTTTGTTCAGGGATACAGATAGCTCCCAGAGAGCCCCATGAATTAGGGCTTATCTAGCACCCGCACGCACAGGGACAGGGCTTACTTGATGTAAAACCAAAGACACTGGGCTTTGCAAAAAAAAGGTTTACTTTACAAAGACTTGATAAATTATTGTCTAAGGTTTTAATGAGTGGAAAATCTATAGTTACAGGCTGGCTGAGTGCTTATAAATGATGCTAATAGGTAAGCAGGCATCCCGCTGGTGCTCTGACGTCCCTCTATGGCACGCAGGGCATTGGTAATGTGTTTGTAACACCTCTGGACTGTTTACTAAGCACTTGCACTTCTGTCCAGTGAGATTTTCATACACAAACAGGGAGTTCTTTACCAGCTGAGCACAGACAGGTCACGCTGGCTGAAGGACTCTTTCCTCAAATCCAGGGCTCTGGCTCTGGGGACCTCTGTTACCGCTGCTCCTCCTTCAAAAAACTGCATCCTGCTCTTTTGCCAGCATCCTTTCTCCAAGCTATAGTGAAAAACTGGGATTATTGCACAGAATGGCAAGTCTAGTCCCCCAGCAAACCACAATTGTTTGCTTTGAAAATAGAGGTTAAAATCCCAAAACACTCCAGGAGATGTTGACCTGAGACCCCTGAAGCATCCCTGGTTACCAGTAGTAGCCACAAACCCAAGATGTTCCTCTTTATTAGACACATTTGGAAAACACTGCACAGTGTTAATAGCACTCAAGGACAGACAGGTTCCACCAACCGCCCCAAAACTGCAGCAAGTTTTACCATTTTATGGTATTTTCACAGAGGCCTCTGGTTTCCTTCCCAGCCCCAAGACCGAGCAAGCACTGCAAGCATCACGATGCTCCTGAAGGCATGGCTGGCTCCATCCTACCATCCCAACTACACCCAGCAAAGCTTGAAGACCAGCCAGAGCCTCGCTGGTAGAGAGGCTTGTTACAGGAGTCAGAGATCCCTCAGGTCTGACCTAGTAATTAGTTTGTTGAGTTCTAATCAGTAAATTTAGGTATGTAAAATATTTACTAAGTACCCATGGACTGGTGATCCATCCTCTATGATTTGCCATGCTTAAAGTTAGCACGGGATACAAAGATTGTCTCACAAACTTTCTGTGTGTATCTCAAATGTTAGATGCATGCAAAAGATGTCACCATGCCACCGATGCCTGGTGCCAGGTCAGGGATGTCTCAGCCTCGATGGGTAACTGGGGGACAAGGGACACCCCCACCACACAGCCAGCTGTTCCCAGGGGCAGCTCAGCAGACCCTGATGGCTGCAGGTATCTGTAGCACAAAGTGGTTGGTCTGTGGTCAGATACTCTGCTGTGTACACGCAGTTTCGGCTGCTCATCAGCCCAATCTCCAGCCAAATGGGCTATTTTTGGGGGTTGTTTTGGTGCCAGTCCTTGTTGATTGCCTCACAACGGGATCCACTTCGGGTACACAGCCTTGCTGAGCTTCTGCCTGGACCGAAGTTCAGCTAGTCTGAACAGGGGGAGAGCATCCACCACAGTGCTCTGGCTCCCAGCTTGCAGGGGAGGAAAGACAAATCAGACACACAGCCAGGCAAATAGAAAAGGCTGCACGAGGCTGCTCACGCCACAAAGCCTTCCCTGCTCACTCCTGATTCATAACTGTGTGGTGCTTCTCAGTTGCTTTGCTCGAAGGAAAACTTCTGTTTCCCCAGAACACACAGTTTCAAAGACAAAGTTACACAATTTGTGCTGTTTCCTCTGTTATATCAGAATACTTGAAACAAAAAAAAGTGATTAATTAGCCAAAATATTCCTACCAAAGCCCCACCAGGTTCAGATCCACATGAAATGGCTCCAGCATCTACCCTGCCATGGCCGTGGTGACAGGCAGAGTCCCACCATCAGCCTGGCAGCGTAACTCTCCCCCAGCCTCAGCTGGGCTGTTGGATTTCCCTCTGTCATTATCTCAGGCATGCTGAAAAATTTGGCTTTATAAAATCTACCATTCCTCAAGAACATCAAGGCATTATTTACAGGGCTAAAAAGCTAATTTAGATTGAAGCTTCCCCCAAAAATCAGATTTTATCACCATCACCATTTCTCACAAGGAACACAAGCACCTCACTGGAAGCTGTTTGCATTCACACAGCTTCATTTGAGTGCAGGCTTTAAAGCAGAAATCCATCCCATGGGTGACACCAAACCCTGCCTTTTGCCCTCTCCCTGGCTAATCACTCTGCTGCCTTGTTTGGCCTCCTGCACATCCCCAGTCATTCACAGGTCACTTGTACAGCACTCATCCTCTCAGTCCTGCATGGGACCCTAAGCCAGAGCCCGGTGGGTTTTCACCCATTAAGAATCCATCAGTGGCTGTTTGCTGGCTGAGGCAGCGGAGTGGCATTCTGAAACCATTAGCTAATCCTTCTTGATCCAGCAGCCTAAGAATGAGATGATTTGGCTTCGTGTGGAAGTCAACTCTCTAATCAACATGCTTTAGTTCACACAGTTTGTGTTGAATTCAGAAGTACAACAGTAACTGGTGAAGATTATGGGTTTGTACCTGACAGCTCACAACAGCTTTACAGTAACAGAGCCAGGGCTGGGAAAACCTTGTAAGAACAGCCCACTGTGATCCTCCTTCAGGAGTGAGGTCATTATGTTTAAGCTGTAATTCCTATCCATCATTTGCACAAGAGCAGACCTGGAGCAGGGCACTGTTTGTCCTGGAAGAAAGATCATCTCCCCATTGTGGGGAGCAGGGCTGCAGCCCCCCAGCAGTGCTGCCATCACACCAGGGACTTGTTGCAAATCACCAGTGATGTGAATCACAGAATGTTAGGTTTTGCAAGGAAGCTCCAGAGATCGAGTCCAACCCCCTGCCAAAGCAGGGTCCCTAGGACAGGGCACACAGGGAGGCGTCCAGATGGGGCTGGAATCTCTCCAGAGAAGGAGACTCCACACCCCCTGGGCAGCCTGTCCCAGGGCTCCCTCACCCTCACTGGGAAGAAGTTCTTCCCCAGATTGGGGGGAACTCCCTGTGCTCCAACTTGAGGCCATTGCCCCCTGTCCTGTCCCCACAGACACTGAGAAGAGGCTGCCCATGTCCCCCTGTGTCCCACCCGTCAGCTATTGATCCCCATTGATCAGATCCCCTCTCAGGCTGCTTCTCTCCAGGCTGAACAGCCCCAGCTCCCTCAGCCTTTCCTCACAGGGGAGATGCTCCAGGCCTTTCATCATCTCCGTGTCCCTCCTCTGGACTCTCTCCAGGAGATCCCTATCTTTTTTATACCAGGGAGCCCAGAACTGGACACAATAAATTACTTGACTTCCAAGCCTTGGTTTCCATTCACCAATGGCTTCTGCTTTGGCCGCAGAGACCAGAGCTGGGCCAACCCAGGAGTCACTGCAGAGCTTTGAATGACACCAAAACCTCTCAGACCTTGGCCCAGTTGAGCCCATTAAGCGTTTCCTTTATCCATAGGGTACAAGAAAGAGACAGGTGGTGACTTCTCTGAGACCTGAGGGGACATCAGTCCTGAAGCAGTGTCTGCAGAGGGAGCAGAAGCATCCTTCTTCTCTTCCAGAACATAAACCCTTCGTTCCTTAACCCACCCCCAGTTTCCCTGCATGGTGTGAATACAACACACTGTCCGGTTCTAATGCTCCTGCTCACAATATCTTCCAGTACAAGACTCCTTTAAGAGCCCCAGCAGGAGGGAAACGCTCAGCATCACACCAAGTCCTACCTTGCCTTGGGCACTAAGGAAAGATGAGACACGTGTTGCCCCAGTCCTGAGGCTACCGGAGCATCTGCAGCCACCGCATCACTCAGCATCATCACTCCACCAGCCACCACCATCTCTGGCAGTGAGGGATAGGAGAGCATTTCTTGCAGCCAGCTTCACCTCTGCCCACAGCCCTCAGCACACGTTGCCTTCAAAGGTAGATAAAGACATCGATATGCTTATTACATTCCTTTTTGTACATTACTTAGAGCTGATTTAAACTTTGGCAAATGAAAATAGCATTTATTTTAAATACTCTGCAATAGCTACCAAGTGGTTTTTATTATAAATAGCTGATGGATTTGCTGAGTTCTCTAACCTGCAAAAGCAATCGATCATTTAATAAAATTATTAATGAAAACACAACAGCAAGTTATTAACCTGACTGTGAAAAGTATTTAAACCTTCTAAGAAGGCCTGTTTAACAGTAGAGAAGATGTAGCAGCACGTCTCTGTACATTCAGTATGTTTGATTGAAAGAATAAAGAATTAAAAGACAATATTAAAGTGAATTATATATTAGCAAGCTCTTGCACATGCCAGGATCCAAACTCACAGTGGTGGGCAGCCAAATTAAATCTACTGAATGGCATCAATTTACACCTCTGCAAGGGGTCTGGCCCCAGAGAGATGCAAATTACCTCACAGGGCTGGTGGCAGGGCAATAGGGGTGCTGGGGTCCATGAGCGAGCTGCCAGGGAAGCTAAAGGTCAGGCAGAGCCTCGCTGGGAGCTGGGATGAATCTTTCAGGTGGGAAGAGCTTGGAGGGGAGGGAACTGGTTGTGTAAGTGGTTACAGACAATACAACTGTGGGGTAAAGGGACCAGCTAGTCTTTCCTTCCACAGCAGCACCTAGGTAAGGAAGGGACCTTCCTCCATCTCTGCTGTACGCACTCACTGTGGGCCAGTTGCACCTTACACACACACGTGGCAAGCCAAAATTACAGGAGCTGCCCTTTTTCTACCCAGAATTGCATTTCTGTTCCTTTCCTCTAGCCAAAGGATGTTTCCTGTACAGAGAGTGTTGGGAGCACACACCGAGGTGGGTGTCGCACATCCCCACCCACACGGACTAACGAGAAACCATTCTAATGAGAAACCATTCGGATGGAAACAATGAGATTGTATCTTACAGCTAACTGGGGAAGAGGCATGGTGTGCTGGAACCTGGGATAATGAACCGGGAAGCAAGGGACAAAGCAGGATGAATATCAAGTAAATTAAAGGGTTTGCAGGAGGCTGATTCGGGGGAGGGGGGAAAGGACTCATACAATTACCATCCAAAAATCCCCAAAGCCTCTAGAGAGAAGCCCAGCATCAGTAGAGGAAGATGAAATCAAAGCAGAAAACAAGATTGGTAGTTGTTAAGAGTGGAGAAATTGGTTATAAATCAGGGAAAGATGCTGAGTGCCTCAAGACGCTCCCCGGTATCATTCACCCACCACACGATGGAAATTATTGCCTTGGAGCAGGTCAATTCAGGGCACTCAAAAACCCATCCAAC
Organism: Hypotaenidia okinawae; assembly: GCA_027925045.1. Classification (NCBI taxonomy): domain Eukaryota; kingdom Metazoa; phylum Chordata; class Aves; order Gruiformes; family Rallidae; genus Hypotaenidia; species Hypotaenidia okinawae. The sequence continues at coordinate 21,950,728 of BSDF01000011.1, read as the reverse complement.
AATATAAACCACGTTAAGACGTGAAGCACCATGAGCCCAGGTGAGCCCGGAGTTCATCTGCACAACCAGGTTTCAGGACCCATCCTGAGGAGCACAGTGCTCTGTGTCTGTTAGTGCTGAAGAACGGCAGCCGGGACCTAGGTCTGACTGGTTGAGCCCCCCACTCCCTCCAGCAGCATCATTTCTTACCAACCACATGCACCCCCCAAAAAAAAAAAAAAAAAGAGAAGATTTTCCTTAAGCTGCATTTCATGGGCCCTGCAAAAACAAGCAGTGAGCCTGCTGAGCGGTCTGCCACAACCTCCAGCCCCTGCCACCTAAAGGCAGCTTCAGCCTTTAGCCCTCTCCCCTGCAATGGAATGTGTGGTGTAGAAGTTAAAAAACAATCCCTAACACAACTCCAGCTCCACTCAGGGAGCAGAGATTGCTGCCCTGGGGGGTGTGGAGTCTCCATCTCTGGAGAGATTCCAGCCCTGTCTGGACCTGTGCAATATGAGCTGGGGAGCTGCTTTGGCAGGGGGTTGGACCCTATGAGCTCTGGAGGTCCCTTCCAACCCCTATGACTCTGTGATAGGCATACTCATCCATGGCAACACCCCCTCGTTTTGCTCCACCTGCATCTGCTATATCAAGAGAGAATTCGTCTTCCTCAGCAGATCTGAGTCCCTGACTCCCAGCACTCCCGAGCTCCCACCCCATTTAAACACGCCTCCACGGAGGAGGCGGCTCCAGCCAAGCCTCCTAAGACTCAGCTTCTTCATTGATCTCACCGCATTCTAAACAACTTCCCTAGAAACTGGCAACATTCCCTAAACCAACAGAGCCTCCCTTATTTCCAGCAATTATCTTAAGGTCTGATTTGCATTTTGAATGTCACCTGTATAAATTAAGGCTGTTTACCACTAGCACTGCCGGTATTCTGAGTCATCTGGCAATAACCAGCTACAGACTCTTTTTGTTCCCCCCAGAAAGCTCCGCCACAAGTCCAGCCCCCAGATGCTGGCTGGGGCTGGGGCTGCCCCCTGGCGCTGTCAGCAGTGGAGCTGTAACACATATAGGTTCTTCCCGGTGCCTTGATAATTCTGGCAACACAACTATTCCCAAGCATCCCTTGGGATACCTTTCTCAGTGGTCGCTGCAGATTACCTGGGGGATCTCCACTGCCAGCAGGCTGTACAGGTAACAACCCTCTCTGGTGTTTTCAGGCACTGGTTTGGATTCTCCTACAGCCAATTTTTAGGTTATAAATAGTATTTTCCTTTCCTTATACCAAACTTTCATGACAAACAGGAGGTCTTCTCTCTGGTTGAAAAGTTTGAATTCCACTTAACTAAGTCAGGTAATCAAGAGGCTGTGCTCCCTGTGTGCAGCTGTCAAACTGGTTGGCTCCCAGTTCAGATTGGAAGACACCTGCTGATCCTCAGTGCCCATGGGCTAGGTAAACCCTGAGGTACACTCCATCACTCCTCATGCCAATGAGGCTCAGTACTCTGGCTCGCAGCCAGCAGACTCAGCTCATGGACAAGACAGCTTCTGAGCCAGAAAAAGGCAAATCCTACCCAAATCTAACCATGCTCAGACCAACATTCCATATATTTCAGGTGTTGGAGCAATAGAGTCTGTACCACGTCTGCCTATATGACTGATAAGAAAAAGCACCAGTGAGGATTTGCAGTTCTACCACATCTTCCCATCCTCAGACCTGGAAAGGTCGATTCCAGCCCCGCAGCAGAGATGGGGTCAAGACCTTTCATTTGAACTCATGTGACACCCTCACACCCCAAGTGCAAGCCAGAGCATGTCCCACCTGCAGGCTGTGCCCCTTACTGCTGAGGAACATCTCCCCAGCATCTTACTAAGCAAAGTCCCTTGAGGGTGAGAGAAGCTAGAATTGTAGGTCTTGACCACCTGCGAAGACCCCCTGATGGACGGTGGGCAATCACATCCCCCCTGGTTTTTTATTATGTCATTGTAACAACTTGCATAGTTTTCCTTCACTTATTATTCCAGGGTTTTTCTACCCTTCAGACAAATTCTGAGGGTTTTACATGTCTGCACCCCAGACTGAGAACTCAAGAAGAGCTGCTAAAAATCACAGTTTCTTTCTGGAAATTAATAATTGGGAGGAGAAATTCCCTTCCCCCTCACATATCCACCAACCAAGGTTTTCCATTTAAAAAAAAATAAATAAAAAAAGCACAAACACCCAAGACCTCAGACAGCTTCCCATGAGCTCTGAGACCCACCTCAGCATCCACAGGTCTCCACATCTGCATCGGAGACCAAGAGTTCCCATTCTTCTTTCTAAAGAAAGAACAGCACCACATTTTGGTCTTTCCCCTCAGGCACATCATGAGCAGTATCAGAGCCCCTGAGGTTACAGGCTGATGTCCTTCACCAGCATCAGTGGGGAGAATTATTATTCTAAGGAAGTTTATGAAATGATTATTTTGTCCAACTTTCCAGTTCAGCTTAGAGATCAATCTAGGTGAACTAATTTCATCTCCCTAATGATTAAATGCTTCATATTAATATAACCCTGAGAAAGAGAGTTCAAGAAGCCTGGGTTGTGTTTTTTTTCCTTCTCTGGAATAATTAGATCTTGAGAATAACTTTGTGGCTCCTTGGCTTTCTCTAAATTCATTATTTTCTTAAATAAAAAAGCAGCTTTCCTGTGCCTTCTGTTGCCATCTGTCCTAATAGGCAAACCAGCATCTTAACTCTGGGCTTACCCAGTAAATAAACTGGGAACACAACGGAGAGCCAGGCTCAGCAAAGCTGATGGACACCAGCACTGCTCAGCAGCACCAGGGTACAGTCAGAAATACCCCTCTCCTTAATGGTACATTGGAAAATACCCAGGCTGAGGTTGTTTCCTTTGCTGTGTAACTCACCAGGAGCAGCCAATATTGCCAAGGAGAAGGCAGCTTCCAACAGACCTGACCTTGAGACATGGCACTTGCTCATCCTGCAGTGATGCTGGAGATGCAGGGCAGAGCACGGTGATGCTCAGGAGCAACTTCCAGCCTCCTGCATCCCCAGTCCTGACCTGGGACCAAGTGGGGAGAAAAGTTGTTAAACCCAGTGATGTCTTCAGAAAACAGGGGAATGACATACATGTCAGGTTATGGAAAGTGATGATCCTGTAACAAGCTGGAGGGTCTGGGCCCAGTGTAGATCAGATACCCACCAATGCTCAGCACAGCAATGCCTTGTGCCCCCCTCAACACCTCCCAAAAGCACAGGGCCTACTTCTGTCCATACCAGAGGACATCGCACAGAAAATACACGCCCAATGTCAGGATTCCATTCCCCTTCTCCCAAAGCTTATGCTGCAATTTCACACCACAAAGCCTCTGATTGTCCTTCACAAGGATGTTTTTACCTGGTGGTGGACAGGCTCTCTGCTGGGGATGGGGGACAGTGTTTGAGGTCTGATTTGACCCAATTCTCCAGTTTCTGCAATACAAAAGTGTGACTTAAAGAGGAATTTCCCCCATCAAGGCATCCCTGCAGACAGCCCAACACCCTGCCAGCAGACATTGCCCTTGGGCTTGCACCTCCAGCACTGCCCAGTTCAATCCTGGGAATTGCAGCGTTAATTAAACACAGCCCAAAGAGGCAGCAGCCAACAAGCTGCGTTGCTTTTAGCCCTGCAGTAGAAGCCAGCACTGGGCCTCAGCCATTCCCAGTAAGGCAGAGGAAGTGCAAGGACACCTGGCAGAGTGATGCTGCCGGCCTGCACTGCGCTTAAAAAGCTTTAGTTTTCTAAGTTATTAGAACTGATAGGGAAGCTGTTAATTATGCCTTTCGTTTCCTTTGAGGGCTCTCAGCTCAATTAATTTGTATGAGGCTCCAGTTCGATCTTAATGACAGGGTCTCCCCTTCTCATACCACTGGTTTCAGCCAGGGCTTAATTTTACTGGTCGTTAAACAAGGAAATGACAGTTACACACTGCACACACGCGCTGCTTCGGGAGGGCAGCGTGGAGCTTCCAGCCTGATCTACAGCACTGGGGATCTTCTCTTCCCGACATGAAGCTACGGTGGCGTGTAAGTTAATGGCACTGATTCCCATCAGGAAATATTGCCGAGGCCCTGGGGGGAGCCGCTTTGTTTCACTGCCATTCACACAGCTACGCCCTGTACTGCAAGCCCAGCTCTGCGCTGACCTGTGGTCCTGGGATTTGTAATGCCTTCAACTCACAGGAAACACAACTGATGGTTCAGGAGCTTTTCTTTTGGTAGCTTTGGGATTAAATCCAGGTGCAGGCATAGGAGCTGCAGGGCAGAAATCCCACCTTTCACGTGAATCTCCACACTTCTCTGGGGTCTTTAACAGGGGAGAGCTTGAGGGTACATTGGTCATTATGGTTTCAGTGCTGGGTTGGGTGTTTACACTTGACCAGGACAGAAACAGAAGGAGGAAACAGAAAATAACATCAGCCATTTGTTGATGCTCAATTAAAAAACCCTTTTAAAGTCAGTGTTATGCAAAATTCACCCCTCCTTCAAGCAAAAGGAAGACACCCTTTCAATATCTTCCAAGCTACAGGTATCAGATGGCTCATGTCATGCCACAGCACCTGCTCTCCAGGGTTAACAAGGGCTGGGGCTGAGGTGACATCCCCACAGGCACCATGCATGGCCAAAGCTCCACGGCCCCACGGCCACAGCAACGAGGAATCATTACCTCACACCTCTGGGTGTGACACAGCGCTGCATCGTGTCCTGTACACAGAGCAGCCCGGCAAGGCTGATGCCCTTCATCCTCATCTTCAGAGCAGGAGTCATTGCTTGCTTTGAAACAGCGTCTAGGAGCTCAGCTCCCTCACCTCCAGGACCAGGCTGCGCGGAGCGATGCCATCACTCTGGCCACGGCAGGGAAAGCTGCTCCTCTGGCAGGCTTACCTAGCACCACACTTCCCAAGGAGCCACCTTGGCAAGGCAACATGCAGGTTGGTAACAGCTCTCAGCACCCTGCAAAGCAAGAAGCACCATTTCTAACAGGAGCTTCCCAAACAATGGGTCCGAGCTGCAGCCCATGCCCTGCTCTGAGCCCAGGCAGCTCCAGGCCCTGTGTTGGGGCACAGCCCTCTGCAGACACGCCAGGGTGACATCGTGCCTCCTTGACAGCAAAGGCACCAACACCTCCTGAGCCCAAGCAGGGACGACAGGACAACTGCTCAGTGCGGAACCAGTGGTATTGGAGGAGGTGAACCCGTGTAAGGGCTTTCCCTGAGGCAACTCCTGGGCAAGTTAAAGTTTTTTGAAGCCTTAAACACGCACTCAGTATTTATATGCCTTTTTATCCATTTGTTAATGAATCCGGGCTTCTTAAGACAGTCTCTTCTCCTGTGACAGTCTGAGCACCACAGCAGCTCTGCACCACGACAGCATTCCGGTCCCCAGAGCAGCTTACCCTGTCAGAGCACATTGTGTCTGGAGGCTCTGAGATAACTGGCGATGTGATTACCATCACCTACATGATGCTGAGGGGCTTCATTGTTATTTTACAGTCATTCACCTTTACCTTAAAACTAAGAAAGCTGTCACCAAAGGTAATTGCTCCAAAGTAAATGTCAAGCTGCCCAACGACTGGGCTGTTTTATTCATTTCCCACAGTGTTTTCCTTTGATGCAGCCGAGCCTGGGACTCAGTGAAGCCCAAAGCAAAAGGGGGATGCAGAACATCATCAAGACTATTTTCCAGACCACAGTGTGACAAACCATAGTGCTGAAGGAACATCTGTCTTCTCCTGGCACTTGCTCTGAGGGAAGCTCTCTCTTGGGAGAGCAGCGATCTGCTATCGCCCTGTCCCACAGCATCCCTATGTGAGGACCAAGGCTCAGAACGCCTGCACACACCTTCACGGTGCTGGGGTTGTACCAGCCCCGTGCTACTGGCTGGTGGCAGTGGCACAAGGAAGGATCCTGCATGCAGTGACTGACGTCATCATTATGCTGCAGATTGCATCATCGTTGCTGACCTCTCCTGGGGCTAGTTTTCTCTCCTTTTATTGCTTGCATGTATCTGATTATTCACACACACACACACACACACACACACACACACACACACACACACTCGCCACCACCACACTGTATCCAATTATATCTTTTTAATTATCTTCAAAACGGAAATTAGAGTCTCCTCCTCTCCTCCAACCAAGCTGATGCTCCAGAAGCCAGCACAAGCACAGGTTTGGCCCTGCAGCACTTACCTGGCACCGTGTCCTGCTCCATCCCTGGGGACAAGGAGCTCCTGGATGGAGCCAGGAGCTGTCATGCAGCCGTTGGTCCCCAGGAGCTGGCCAGTGCCAGCAGCATGTGCCCTCCCTAGGTACCAGCAGCTGCCTGATCCCCGAAATCCCTCCAGCTTCTGAGCCGCAGCCAGAAAGGTTTTGACCCCAGAGGGTGACACAGGTAGGAGGAGATCCTCGGGGCTCCTTCAGCCTGTTAAAGCCTCGGAAGTGCTCCTGCAGCAGATTCCCTGAACTTGTGCAGGGAATCCCAGTGAGAGCCCCAGCCCCAGGCAGGAGGAGGAAAAGGCCAAGGCAACACACTGGAAAACAAAGCCCAGGCTTGTTTTATCGCATCCCTGCGGTGACACGTGTGACAGCACCACTCCACCCGTCACTGAGCTCTTCAGAACCTGAGGGGACCAAAGTAATTACACACCAGAAAAATAAGGGGGCAGGGCAGGGACAGATGCTTTCAGATGGTGAGGATTCCTCAAAGCCGAGTCTTTTTGTACAGCAGCTTTGGGATGGGGCAGGAGCCACCCCCAAGCCAGGCTGCCAAACCCCCTCCAGACAGGACCAGCTCCTCAACCAAAAAGGCTTTTATTCTTTTTATTCTTTTTTCCCCTATGAAAACTGGTATATACAGGCTGGGTTTTTAAAACAGTAATACAAACTGCCTGGAACAAATTGATTTTGCTGCTCTTGCATTTATTATGCAGGAAGAGTTGTCCCTAATTAGATAATATTAGATTTCTTGGCTCACACAAAGCAATTCAGAAATAAGACTCGTGGTTATTGATGGGACAGACCATACAAAGAAACTGAGCAGGGTTTAATAATGCAGAAAAATATTAAAGGGAGAAAGGTCTGAATCCTTAATGAGCAGATCCATGGGTTTCATTAACCAGCGCTCAAGAGGCTTTTTTTTTTTTAGGGTGGCTGTTATTACCTAATTAATTAAAGCCTGACCAATAAGATAGATTAATCTAATGGAATCGCATCTTGTATTAATAGCAATACTAATTAATCACCGGACAGAAGCATCCCTTGCTCACTAAAACCTTCCTGGGGTAAGGTAGAGGGACCACTGGTAAGGAAGGGGAAAGGATGGGCTGAGCATGGTTGCACACACCAAAACGTAGTTTGTGGGGAGCTGGGAGGAGAGGGCAAAGCTTCAGCTCTGCCAGTGAGTGGGATGTGTGACATCAGCTGCAACATGCATGTGACATCACACCCCTACCAGCGCACACAGGTCCCAGGTCCAGCACCAGCCACAGGGGATGGACACAGCTGAAAGAGCCGAACCTCAGGGTTCTAGAGGCTCCAGGGCTTTTGGTGTGAGCCGAGCAGCACAAGCCCAGGTGTGTGTGACCATGAGCACCCTCACATCTCCTACAGCTCGGCTTCACGTCCCCACAGATCAACCCTACAAAACCACCCGCTCAGTTCACTGCCAGGGAGGGGATCGAAATACAAACACGCACCGAGCTCGGGACCAGCAGGCCCACATTACCACCCAGGTCACCCAGGAAATGGCCACTGAATGTCCTGGGGGCCAGGCCGTGCCAGCAGATGAGGCCCGTTTGCTTTTCTTTACCATCGTACTGATTGTGAAACCTCTTCCTCGGATCAGAAAGCTGGGGGGCTCATTTGTGTTGTGTCAGCAGCAAAGCAGCTCCAGGGGCAGGAATCCTCCCAGTAACCATGTGTCAGCAGAAGCCAAAAGCTCCATTTTTCACATTATGAATAATATATTTTTAATAGTGTTTCCATTCCTGAAGGTTTAAATGCCTCAGCTTGAACCCTTCCCTCAGCCCAATCCTCACTCTGCCCCTGGTTACGTCTTGGTGCAGGCACATCCCTGGGATGAAGGAAACCAGCACCACACCAACACACAGGGGCACCCTAGTTTTGAATTATTATTTTTTTAAATCACTTTGATCTCTACTCATACACGAGCAGCCTGCACTGCAACAGATGGCAAAATTAACACCAGAACCCTGCTCCTTCCCCTTCCCCGCACCAGATGCTGAGCTTTCAGGATGTCCTCTAAGATGAGAGCTGTCCCCAGAGCTGAGGAGCCGCTGCCCTTACCGAAGCATCCCGGTACCTGCAGCTCCAGTGAGTTCTGAAGGACTCAGCTGGCTGTGGTCCCGCTGCCATGCCTCAGGCTGTTGCAACATCCGAGGAGAACATCAGGCTGTGATGGGATCTCACTCCTCACTGCAGCCTCCACGGTCACCATGAAGCTCCCAGGCTGGTTGGGGCTGGGGTCTGGCCCGACCACTTCCCAGGCAAGGCCACCCTTGAGACCACTGCCCAGGACCATGCCCAGATGCTTCCGAGCATCCCCACAAATGGAGACCCCACAGAGTCTCTGCACCGGTGCTCAGTGAGGAGGAGGAAAGTGCAAAGCCCCCATGCAAAGAACTGACATAACTCATACCACCAGTTTGCACCGGGAAGCACAGCTCCATGGGACCTCCCAGGCTGCACTTGCAGTATCCCCTGGGGAGCACGAGGTGAGGAGAAGACGTGCACTCACCCCAATTCTCTAACGGACAGGAGCTTCACACCGAGGGGCTGAGCATGAGCAGAGGGTTTCCAGCCCCAGGTTGCCAGTGTGTGACTTCTGTGCCCCATGTTCTGCTCCCACCAGCGATCACAACTCCAGAGGGTCATACCAAGAAGGAATCACTCCAGGTTTCTTCCAGCTGAGGACCAGGACGGTGTTTGAGCGTCATGTGTTTTTGGAAGATGGTGAGAGCCATGGAGAGGTGCTGGGAGGTGGCCCCGCCAGCTCCCCCACCAGAAGGATGGCGAGGCCGAAAGCCAAGCTGGAGCAGAAGAGGCAGAGAGAACCTCCCACCTCTGCCAAGGCACGATTTCATCCAGGCCGTAATTTAACTGTTCTTTCAGGAATTTCAGCCATTTTAAATGAAAAGCATCAATTCCAGTACCCTTGAGGAGCTTTTCCCTGGGGGGTTCTGCAGGCTGGTGCCTGCTGGCTGCCACGATCAGCGAGTCACTCCCATGCAGCCCAAGAAACACCTGGAGCTTCCCCAGCCGAGCTGTGGGGACAGGATGGGGACACCCCGTGGGTGACACTACACTGCTACCAGCAACCCAGCAAGCACACAGCTGCCACCAAGGTGCTGCTGGCTTCTACCACAGCTCAGCCTAACATCATTCAACCAGCTGGCGAAGGCCATGTGCTGGGCAGTCTGCAGTCATCACGCTGTCAGGTGCAAAACACACAGGCCAGGGCTTAAAAAGTGGGAAGAAGAGAGCAAGGGGAGGGGAAAAAACCCCTAAAAATAAACCCCATAAGCCCAAATGCTGTTGGATCTGATTGTTCTTCAAGTTATGGATTAATTAACTCTGCAGAGTCCCACGTGGCTTGATGACGGCACATTAAAATGGCAGAAAGCCCGTTGGCTGATGGGCATGAGAGGCAGAGCCAGGCTTTGCAGCGGTGGGGATGGGAGCACAAGGAAAGGAGAAGGCATCATTTGCAAAAAAAAATATAATAATCCATAGCTACCACCTAATTTGTTTTTTCATTAAGCAGCATCCGAGAGCAAGGGGATATTTGTTCTATTAAAAATGATTATTTAAGAACTCCTTTCAGTGCGTTTTTCCTCCTGAAGGCTGTTTTAGGAATCAATCTCCTCCGTAAAAAAGGAGGAAAAACCAATATTTTTCCAAGCCCAGGTTTTGTATTTCAGCTGAAGTTAATGAAACGCAGCTCCCTGACAAGAGCACATAGTGCCAGATTGCTAGCACTGCCGTTACGTGATGAAGATAATTGATTCATGGTACTTTTCAAGAGCTATTAATGTTAAGAATTACTTATCCCACCAAATGAACATTATAAAAAATTAATAGTATGCAGATTGCCATTATTGCAAAAGCCTCTGGGCCTCGCAGGGCAAGTAATTTCAATTATTCAAAAATATTAATAAAGTAATTTTTTAAACAATGTTGGGGTTTTTTTTCTGTTTTTTCATGGTTTCTGAGCACCTGCCCTGAGTGTGCCAGTGCTGCTGCACCTCAGCATCCACCTCCCAAAGTGCAACAGCATCCCTGAAGGAGAGAGGTTTGCCAGGGGAGCCCCCAGCACCACATCCGCTCTCCCCCAGTGCTCCCAGCTGCACCAATTGCTCCTTCCCAGCCTGCTAAATCCCCACCTGATCACACAGGACTGGTCCCAGCTCTCCCACTTCACCCAGCTGCCGCAGCAGCTCTAACCATCGGTAGCGCTCCTGCCTGGGGCGTGGGCACCTTGCAGGAAGTGGGCACATCCTCACCAGCTCTGGGCTGGGACACACAGGTACCTTCTGCACCCTTACCAGCATTTCCTGGAGACAAGGATTGCTTCACAGAGTACAGCTCCACAGAGTTTCAGAATCCAGACTGGGAAATGGGAGCAACCAGCTCCCTCAGGACTGTATGGCCAGGTTGTGCTGGTGAGGGGAGAGCAGCTCTCCCAGGCTGTCCCCTCCTGCAGCCATGGCAAATTTAACCCAACAGAGATTGCGTTGTCTTTGGGGCAAAACAAACAACAAGATGCTTTTCAATATGATCTTTCCAACCAAGCAGCCTACTCACCAGTGTAAAGTGGCCTACTCACCAGTGTAAAGTAGGTGGGGGATAAGTAAGGGAAAAGTAGCACCAAGAGGCTTTCAGCCAACACTTGCTGATCTCTGTTGAGTAAATAAACCACACAAGCAGCAAAATTCTTCTCTTAAGGATGTTTCAAGCAAGGATAAAGGTAAATGTCTCCAGGAATTACAAGAGATGATTTTCTGTAGCAGCAGGAAGAGCCACGGGGAGCAGGAGACAGCAGCACCCACCTTGGCCCCTCACACTCCTTCCACACGCTGCGGCTGCCCGAGGGAGAAGCGATGCTCCACAAACTACACCAACTCCATCTTCCCCCACTCTGCCCGCCAGACGTTGCGGTCCCCTTGTTGCTGTACAGGCTCTGAGTCTTCAAAGAGTGGCACAAGAGTGGTCTCTGGTGGAAGCAGATCAGATCTACAGCTCTGTAGATCCAAACACGGGAACCCAAGCCAAGGGCCTTTGTCCTCGGCTACCAGCAGTCGCTTCTCTCCAGCCATCACCCTCAGTCAGCCTCATGCATCACACACTGAAAAATAAAGTTTTAACACCCTTTTGGGCTTCAGGTCTTTTTATCACGTGGGATCTTCCTGTGCTCGATCTGCCAGAGCACCAAGAATGGGAAGGGGGCTTTTCTGGGGACCTTTCTTAACCATGGCCTTGATAGAAACAGCAGTCAAACCCCTCAGAGCCACGACCCAGTGACCAACCAACCTTCAGGTAAGGAAGGAAGCCAAGATATGGAAAGCCACACAAGCCCCCAGCAACAGCAAGTGGCTGCTCAGGGCCCTGACACCCAGAGTAAACGCACAAACACAGCACGAACACCAGAGCTCAGGTCCTTCCCAAAAGCAAGATTTCAGCCCACTTACCTCAGCATCGACACCTGAAGTCTGAACCCAGCACAAGCAGCATCAGGTGGGAGTCTCGTTGTCCAAAACGTCAGAGGAACTTTGGAAACACAGCAAGAAATCCAGAACTGATGTTCAGTAGCCATTCCCTTGTAACCCAGAGTATGATCAAGCCAGAAAACAGGAAAATGTCCTGGCAGCCTCAGCAGCCTCGGAATGGGGATTACAGCCCCAAAAGCAACAGAGGCAGCAACCTCATAGAGAAAACAAACCCAGGAGAAGGGAAGATAGGAAGGAAAAAGAAATCTCTTGAAGCAGCAGCCAGGTGACTTGTTCCCACATTGCAGGTTCGTAACACAGCCTGAGCTCTTTCCCTATGTACAGTTATCCCCTGGGAAAAGCCAGAAGTTTCTCAGTGCAGAATTCTCACCTGTGGGTAGCTCTTCACAGACCAGCTTGGTGAGAGGGGTATCAGGGAGCATCACCAAGGGGGTCAGTACTCACTCAGGCCCAGCTCCCTGCTCCCAGGGCCACCAGGTCTCATTTCTCTGTAGTCTTTCAGCACAGGCTGTCCCTCCAGTCATTACGCAGGGAAGATGAAAAGGGGGCGAGGGGGAGAAGAAAGAGCCTGCTTCTTTTGGTGGCAGGGTGGGGTTTTTATTTTCCTGGGGTAAGGAGCCATCCCTTGCTGTAACAAGATGAAAACCCAGCACATGTTGGAGGGCACCTCACGTCTAGTAAGCAAGTCAGAAGAGGCTGGTGGGAAAGCTCTCACTGGAGAATAATCCCCTTTCCAGACCTTTGTGTGTTACTGCAAGGGTCTGGTTGAGAAGTCTTACATCCCTCAGGGAAAAGGAAGTTACATGTTCCTGAGCTAACCAGGACTAAGCAAAGACCAAACCAAGTTATCCTTGGAGACAGAACTGTGAATTTCAGGTGGGGACAGTCTTCTTTCCCTCTGGAAACACCCATCAGTATGCCTAGCCCTGGAGAAAGCAGAGTGATGTGGTATTTGCTGCAACAGGCAGCAACATTCTCTGCAGCGACAGCTCGTGACGAAGGCTGGCTCGTTAAAAAGGTGAATTCCCAGCCTCCCCCTTTGTGGCACCAGTCAGAACTCCACCCCCACCCCGAGACTGCCACAGCCACCTGCAAGTGAGCCAGGGGCTTGGGTTAGCAGAGCCAACACTCTTCTGATGGGCCAAGTCCTGAGAGCTTGGGTTGGACTAGATCTCGAGGTCCCTTCCAACCCCTACAATTCTGTGAACTCTGCTTGAACCCAGACTTGAGATCCTCTTCCTTTACACACCCCTACTCTAGTCCTACTCAAGGGCTGAAGTTTTCCTGCCCGGGGAACAGCAAAGATCAGGTATACACACTCAAATTCATCCCTACATGTTGGAATACACCTGCAAGCTTTGCAACAGCCTTAGAAGAACTGCACAGTAAGAAAAACACACAGAAAAGTGGTGAAACACACTATTCTTTAATGCAGATTTGTAAAATGTTAAGCTCAGTTTTGAAAATTCAGGACATTTCATGGAAGAGAGCGTGGTCCTCTTAAAAATTTCCCACCCCCAATTAAATACTTAATGGAAATACAACAAGTAAGCACACGCTGCATTTTTAATTAGGAAAAGTTGATATTGCACATTATACCAAGAGATACAGAAGTCCAGCCATGTTTGCAGTTTCAGTTTGATATCACTGACTTGTACAAAAGGTTTTTAAATTTAGTGCATTTGTCATTAGAGAGTAAAAATGTATCAAAGGATTTTTAAAAGAGGGAGGAAGCAAAGCTGGCTCCTGACAGAGCACAACCAGCAGCCAGCACCAGTCCCCTTGTAGACAAAACCCATTCCTATGGAAAGATGGCTGGCACATCGCCTTGGCAACATGAATTTCAGCAAGGTTTGGAAGGAGAAGCTGGTTGTGCACCACTGGGCACAGTGACTAATGGTCACTATAGGCTGAAGGGCCATGATACCTGTCTGTACCCACTCCTGCTCCTCATGTGCCGCTTCCAGCAATAGGGAAGAGAAAGCACAGTGGGCAGAACGGTCAGGCAGCTTTGTTGTAGTGGTGTAATTCCCCAAGGAGAACTCAGTGATGCATTTCTGGAGCCCTTAGCAGGGTTCAGGGGCTTCAGAAGGCACCAAACACCAAGAGGCAATCACAAGGCACGTTCGGAGGAGCTAAACTGAGAGTCAGGGAGAAGTGGCCACCAACAGCTGGCAACATCTGTCCTGGCATCTGCCACGCTGTGACCAGAAACACCCCACTGTGGAAAGGTGTGTTGGGCTTCTACACCTCACCAGGAACATCAGACACAGCAGCAGCACTGCAGGAAGCCCAAGACATCTCTCTGCTGCCTGCCTCCCCCTGTCAGCACCAAGCTCTCCCTTTACACATCCTCCCACATCTCCTCCCACACCCACAGATGGAATCATGGCCAGGCAATGCTTACCCATTCAGGAGCTACACCTCAACCCCCTCCCAATACCTCTTTGGATCCTAACACCTTGAATTTATGTTTTGCTTTGAAAAGTGCAACTGGACAGGCAACCAAGACATCTGGTAACAGGTCTGCAAAGCCAGTTCTACAGGAGTCAGAACCACCAGCTCCCTCAGGTATCAAGGCAACTGATTCTATTGCAAAGCTTCAGGAAGTCTTAAGTCTTTCCCACCCCAGCCCCCCCCATAACACACAGGCAGTAAGACTAAGAAGACAGGATTGTTATTTTTTTGCTTGAATATTAGATCCAGCTCTCAGGCAATAGAAGGATCTACAAGAAGTCCCTGAGATGCACCTGTGCACTGAAAGATACAAACAATAACCTCTTCAGCACTACCTTCGGATTTATTAGAAGTGTTTGAGTTGCAACTCATGGTTTATGAAAACCAATGTTGTTTTAATAAGGTGAGAATACAGCAGATCAAGTTTGCCCTTATATTTAAGCCTTAATTTAAAAACAATTAACCCCAGAGTAACATTCAACTACTTCAACCATAGTCAAAATAAAAACCACGTAAGGAACAGGGAGCTGCTGGAGAAACCCCACAAGCCTGTTTTATTCTGAGCCAGTTGTTTCGGCCTCAGTTTGTTTCCATCCCTCAGCAGCCCTGCCTGAATTCAATTGCTCTCTTCCTCAAAGTCCACAGACAGTTTCTCCTCAAACACATCTGACTGTTTTCCATGGTGGTGGGATGAAGCAACAGCTCTGTCACCATCCCTGGCCAGACCCAGAAGGTGAGGTTTCCCAGTACAGCACGGTTTCCTGGTATGGCATGGGATTTCAGTTGGCACATATCGCCACTGCCCTGCGGCAGAGGGAGGTTGGCACGCCGCAGGCTCAGGCCTCTCACTGCCTCCAGCCCCAGGAGGATCCACAGGCAACCCCATTACTCTCTGAACCAACACAGGGTATAAATCCAGCCCACCAATATCCTTTGGGGTGGGCACAGCAGTTGATATTTTTCCAGTATCTTTAAAAAAAGTCACCTCACATGTAAGTGACTTTTTAAAGTTACTTCGGGATCCACTGTCCAGCTAATCAGAAATACTTTATCTGCCTTCCCAAGCAAGCTCAGTTTTCCTTCAAGGGAAGGAAACTTAAGGCACTAGCATAGCAATGCTGTCAGGAATGTGAAATAGTTATAGTTTGTTCTTCACGTACTGTTAGACCAGTTCTTAGCAGCATCTCTCCTGAAAAGGCACTAGATACATGGCACACAACGCAATTTTGGAACTTCAGCTCAGCTAAGCTACAGAAAGTTAGCTGCTCGGGCAGCTGAGTGGCTTTGCAATTCCCCCTGCCCTCCCCCCTACATTCCCTCACCAAAATAAAGGCACCTGACTTGGTTCATTACTGGTTTCTGCAGCCCCAGGCTCTTGTACCCCGCGGGTCTTCGCAACTGCGTGTACGAGGGAGATCACGATGACACCAATAGCTTCTGCTCCAGTGAGGAGTTACCTTTTCAAGATACTGTTCTAGACACAGAGGTTTTGTTTCAGCAAAACCCATTACCAGTGGGTTCCTACCTGAGTAGTACTTAAGGTTGTGTATTGCTAGTCAGAATAATTCAATGATTAAGCTTGGTGTAAGAAATTGCACTTTCCCATTCCTTCCCCAATCCCAAGATCATTTCAGATTAAATACCAGGCCCTTTGCTAAAGGGACATCTGTAATACAGCTACAAAGAGGTAGCTAAGTGGCACATGCCAATTTTCTTTTCTTTTTTTTAGTATATTCAGCCTTCATTTTCAACATTTTTCATAGGAAATCTTCAAGCAAGAAATCTCTGTTCAGGTGGCACATGGAGTTACCACAGTGCAGAAGAAGGATCTCAGAAGAGAACTTGATCTCTCTTCAGGTCTGTAACTGAAGACTAACAAGCACGGGGGACACCCAAGTGACTCAGCATAGGCAGGTGTGGAGCTGGAGAGGAACCTGGGCAGCCAAATCTTGCAGCTCCTCTGGACACACGGTAACAGTTACATCCAAGAGTCCCTCAGATCAAGCCCACCATCTGGTCAATCTGTCTCATATAGTTACTCTTCAAAGGCAGTAAGTATCTCCTCTCATCAGGAACTCTGTTGCACTGGAAACAAAAGGAGAGGATTTTTAAGAACTCAAATACCAAAACAGACAACCTCACACCCCTGTCATCTCCTGGGCATCAGTAACCACAGCCTTCCTCCCAGCAGCACCTTTGGGCCCAACTCTCCCCCAACCCTTTGCAAAGACTTGGGGCACAGACCACACAAAAGATCAGAAAGCAGCTCCTTGTGCAGGCTGCTACTTCCAAGCACTGCTGCAGCTCATTATTCACCTGAGCCTTCCTTCACTATGACAACCATGAGTGGGTTTTTTTAACTAATGCTCCTTTTCTGCAGGTCTGGGGTGGGGAGGGAGGAAAGGAACCAAGCTAGAACCTCCCAGCAGAGATTTTAACAACTGTTCCGTATTAAAAGCTTCTCTGTTTTGGTTGGTGAGGGCACTGGGCCCATCGCTCTGCACTCAGTTGATGCCTAGGCTCAGGTCACCTTTACATAACTCAAAACCATTCAGAAGTGGGGGGGGGGAAAGCTCTGTTCAAATGACTCTCTGCTCTTCTCTTTCCCTATCACAGCAACACCAGAAAATTTTAAGGGCAAAGAAAAGTGGAAATGAAAAATAACTGGAAATAAATTAGCAAAGAGCAAACTGCTGCAAAACACTTAGAAGAGGACAGGTGTCCTCACCACTCTCGCATTATCCTACCCCATTCATTCCACCACTGAAAGGGTCTTTCACAACACTCAGGTATTTGACTTCCATAAAACCAGCCCCTCTGTGTGCTCCTTACGTTAGAACTGAAGTTGACTGCCTTTAATTCGTTAGGTTTGATTTTCTCTGCGCTGGCCTCTTCTCCAGGGAGGATGTCTTGCCACAGCGAGTTACGGAAACGCTCATCCACAGACACAATGTGTCCCTCAGTAGTAAACATGTACTTATTGCCAGACTTATGCAGCGGATTCTCTTCATCAAACAACTAAACAAGAGAAGGGAGAGACAGCTCTAGTACATGGGCAACAGTCTCCACATCCCATCAACAGCAGGTTAAAACGCCCGCACTCCTGCACTGGAAGGACCCCACAAGAAGCATGCCTTTCAGTAACGAATGGGTAACCACTCTTAGAGGAAATGGGAATAAAGGGTTTTAACACAAGGGACTTATTTTAACAGTTAAAAGGGGAGAGCAAAAGAAAAACTCCTCATAGAACTTAAAACTGCCCTTGTTTTCCAAGCCGCACCACGCAGGCATTTCTCAGCTGGCACCCACTGTTTCCATTCAGCCACAGATTTGGTTTCTATGCTAAAGGAGATAGAACAGCAGCTTAAGCAGCTCAAATGCTTTCTCCTGTGACTGCCAAAGCCTGATGGGGAGAAATCCAGGGCTGAACAGCTACTAGCAGCAACAGAGCTCAGAGCTGAGCAGCATCTTCCTTCCATCTTGCTTCCTCTCCTTCCCAGTTCCCCCCATATGAGCAGCCCAGCTCCCCTGCCAGCAGCTGCTCACACCCCCAGGATCAGGGCAGGGTGAAAGAAAGCAAAGCACTGCATTCTCTGATACTCTCCCATACCTAATCCCCTCCCCTTGCAGAGCTCATCAGAGTTCCCAGTGAACAACACCCTGCCCCCTTGCCGTGCCTGTGCACAGCCCGTGCAAGAGAGTATCTGTGGAATGCAGAGCACAGACATACCAGGTACAAATACTTGCACGTTTCACTGAGAAAGAAGCTCTCCATGCGATCTTCCTTTGTCTTCTCTACAACGTGGTGTAAGGTGGCATAGCCGCACCTGTGGGATTTAGGATTTGCTCGGGTTTAGTTCACACACACTCTGATCTGGGGATGCTCCCCAGGTATCCCCAAACCAGACCATTCCTCTAAAATCAAACTGGTCTCTCTTCCACGTAAGGCCTGACTGATGGTTTCTGGTGAGACTGCCATCAGCGACCCCCTGGCTCATCTATTCATAGAATCACAGAATCCCAGACTGGTCTGGGTTGGAAGGGACCCCAAGGGTCACAGAGCTCCAACCCCCTGCCACAGGCAGGGCCACCAACCTCCAGGCCTGGAGCTACACAAGGTTGCCCAGGGCCCCAGCCAACCTGGCCTTCAACACCCCCAGGGACGGGGCACCCACCCCCTCTCTGGGCAGCCTGTTCCAGCCCCTCACCACTCTCTCTGTAAAGAGCTTCTCCCATCATGCAGATGAGTCTCACAAAGGAGCAAGATATCCTCAAGGCACAGAGCAGGTAACTTCCCCTCTGACCACACAAGAAACCCAGGTCTGGAAGCCTGCTCTCACGCTTTCCAAGCTGCCCACTCCTTCCTCCCACCAACACTTAAATGACGAGGCTGGAAGCTGCCACACAGTGCACTCGTGCCTCTTTCAGCCCCACAGAGCAGCTGAATCCCACTGCACTGCAGAACAGCACAGCTTTATACTGCCCTGGGGTTAGTACAGGGCAGTATGAAATCCATGAATACCAAGACCTGAATAAAAATTCCCTATTTTCCCTCTGGGTCTTGCAAGAAGTTCAGATACTCAGTATTAGTCAGGATTCACTGTTAGCATCCTGAGATGAAAGCTGATAGGCAACAGCTTTTATCTTAGGGGCCACCCCAAGTTTGCTTAAAGACCAGTCAGAAATATTCTTGCAGGATCCATGGGAGAAAAAACCAAACCATCAACTACCAGTTTTACCAGTGTTTAGCAACTGCTCATCAACAGTGTGTTTTGAAAGGAAGCTATCAAATTCTGAAGGTGTAAAGTTGCCACTGGACTATAATTTCATTTCCCAATGGGAAAAAAATTAATTGCTCAATAAATAAATCATCACTTGTGGCTTTCACAGAGGGTTAGGGTTTCTGGTTTACCCATGTTTTGCAGACTGGATTCTATGTAATATTTATAAAATAAAATATATGTACATAGCAAGAGAAAACAAAGAAGATTGAAGACTGACTTGGCTTTTGTGTATTTTTCCAAACTCTGCAGAATATCCATTCCCACATGAAGGTAAAACGGGTTCTTTGTGGCCTAAATAAAGAAGACAGAAAAGAGTTAGAGTCAGCAATTTGGAAATCATGTAAAAATAACACTTACAACAAAGCCCTAGTAGTACAAGTGTGTTACAGTAAACTTATCTTTATAGGAACTTGACTTAGATTACTCCATGCTTCTCACATTTGCTTTAGTGCAAACCCTAATAAAACTTGCAGTAAATCAAACTCTGATAGCTTTCTTGCAGCCAGAATGTTATTTTAGCTTACTGCATCTCCTGCCAGTTGGAGACTGTGCCTAGAGAATACAGCAAGGAAAAAATATTACATCTCCTTCAACCATTTCTATTAAGAAGTCACAAGTCTCTACCTTGTAAATACCTGCCAGCTATTTTTTAAGAGGTTGTTGAGTCTCATTTTTCTCTCATAAAAAGGCTATTTTTAAACACCACAGCAACTACATGGTGTAACAGTGTAGTGCCTAAGCGGAGGCCTCCAGATCAGAGCAGGCAGACCCCGAGGCACCGTGTTTTAGCAGGCCAGGTGCCCAAAAAGCAGCTTTGTAAAGGAAACAGTTCAGAGCTGCACGCTGCAACCCCGAGTACCTGATAAAGAAGATAGGTGGACTCCACTAACTCTGGCCTCAGCGGGTAAAAGGGAACATCAGGTGCTTGCAACTGCCAGTTGTACCTTTCTGGGAGAGCTCCGTATCGTTTCCATATGGCATAGTAAAAGGCATGGAGACAAATGGCATCTTCCACATCTCCTATCAATACCTAAGCATAGCAAGAGCTGTAAACATGTGTGTTCAATACTGTGAGACAGCAAAGTGATTTCCAGCACAGCTCTACGGTGTTGTTGGGCCTTTATCAGAGTGGAAGTTTACCTGTAGTCCAGGGAAAAAGGCTTGGAGAGAGTCAATCCAGGTGTTCATCAGCTGTCCTGTGAACATGTTGACATTAACGTACAACGGAGGGTCACCTTCGCCTTCGTTGCAAGCTTCTCGGCTGCCAAGTATCAACAAGCACGTGTAAACAGTCACCATTTTAGAGACCACAACGCACGTTTCATTTCACAGCAGTGCTGCTGGCAAAGACACAAGCCCCAGGCTCGGCACGCCAGGCTCAAAACTGTGCTGGAAAGAACCAAAACATCCATCACACCCTCAGAAAAACAAATCCGTGATGGTATGTCCACCATACCCTAGGTTACACCAGGAGAACCTCTACCAAGAGGTCACACTAGGTAAGATCAGGCCTTAAGAAATACTGCACCAGCAGATTCAATATAGTTTCTTTGCAGCACTACAGCCTTCTCTCAGCCCAACAGTTGCTAACTTGGACGGTGAGTGAGCAGTTTAGCCTCTTTATACAGATGAGTTGACTAAGGAGCAAAGGGAACATTAAAATGTATTTCCAGGGTGACTACCATGGAAATAAGATTTTGGTTTTAAAGGGAAAAAAAAATAATGAGAAGACTGATTTTCTAGAGCACAAAGCACTGCACAATCTCTCACACCATTGCTTAAGGAACTGATACTCGTGGAATAACATACCCTCTTCTTAAGTGGTTCTGAATGTTCCGATAAGCATCGTTGAACATCTCCAAGTCTTCTTTTTCTCCAAAGAGGATGTAAGACTTCAGGAGGTATTCATAGAATGAATCCGACCCTGCTCCCAATCCACTCTGCTTTCCAACCCAATGACCAGTTTGAATATTCACAACATTACCTTCCAGAACAGACACAGAGTTCAGGGTGTTTGTTTTTAAAACATTGTTTTTAAAACAATAAGTTTTAACTTGCCAGGTACATCAGAGAACAAGAATTGAGAACCAGAACTTAGAAATACTACATTTTCAAAAGGTCTTAAGGAGGAATGATCAAAGATTTTAACCCAAGAACTGGCACACACATGCAGCTGGTTTAGGTACTGTCAGTCACCTACCAATCTAACCTGTATTAACAGGGGTATGAGTGCCAGAACTCGGTTTCATTTCCCAGTTTCTTGAAAACCTGTGCCCCAAGCAGTCATTCAGACTCCATTTTCCTTACAAAAATCACAAAGTACACCATTTGGCTAATGTCAACCACGAGCACGTAAGGGAAGTGTGACTTAACAGCTACGGGGGAGCAGGCTGCCAAAGTTTACAATATGTGAAAGAAACCTGTGACATGATGGCATTCTGCTACAGGAGCCAGAGGGGGTTCAAACGTGGAGCCAGCCAACAGAGCATCTCACCTAGCAGCCCGGTGTTGTTGCTCCTGAGACTCCAGAGCGCTTTGACAGCTCTCCTGGCCACCCATTCAAACGTGGAATCGCCGAGCAGCCTGCTGAGGATCCCGAACTCCACCAGCAAGGACCCGGCTCCCGCAGTACAGGTTTCGTTATTGCTGTCGGGAGGTACCCCCGTCTTCAGATTGACCTGTGAGGAGGCAGAGGGTGCTAGCAGTGAGAAGGCAGGCTGCACCTCACCCTGCAGTGCTCGCTCTCAGTCTGAGATTCACCATAAAGCCTTGTTCTTACTGCTTGCCACACACAGCATACAATGTGTACGTGGTTAGAAGCCAGCACATCCCTGCTTGGTCAAAAAGCTTTCCTGAGGCATTCTTAAAGTCATCTTCCAACCTGGTAGTGTCACGTGCAATGCAGGCAATCCTAATTTTGCTACTCTCACACTTCCTGCTCCTTCCACCTTCTTCCAAGGGTGATGCAAGCACTGCTTCCCCTCACTGAGAGCTCTTGAAACCAAGAGTTTCCTCAGCAAGTGCTCCTCAGCTTCCCCACAGAACAGAACACCGAAGAGAAGTTACACCACCCTGAGCTGCTTTACCAGCCTCCGAACAACAGGGAAAGTTCCCACTTCTACAGCTTCACAGGTCTCCAAAACCAGCAGTGCTGCTGTTCCCAGAAACAAAAGGTAGTCAGGTGAGGAGTAACTGGTTTTACGGTTTAGAGATGTTCCATCAGAACTGACACCCTCCACCTTGAGAGCTGCACCTCCTTCAAACACGAGGATGTATTTGAGAACACTGCAGTACCCACATGCTCACTGAGCAGCAGTCAAGAAAACAACAAATTCCAAGCCCAAAACGACAGGTTTAGAGGAGTTTCATTTTATCTTAGTGCCAAGCCACCAGTAAGGTCCCTTTCCTCAGCTACTCGCCTTCAGAGTGTTTCTTGTTACCCTTCCCAATGACAGCATTGTTCACTGCTGCGTGAGGCATGGATGGCAGCGCGGGGCAGGGCGCACTCCAGCTCAACAGCACGGGGAACAAATGACCACTGACCCATGAGGAACAAGACATCCAGTGAAACAACAGCCTAAAGAAAACAATCCCTGGACAGGAGGAACAACTTCTGTATGGCCCGTGTCACCATAACTTCACACACCTGCTGTCTTGTAATGAAGAGCAGGTTCAACACCGTAAGTGTATACACAGAGGCACAGGCAGGGTGCCAAATCTAAGGTGAGGGACACCATTACTACTTTTAGATGATCTCCCCACGGTGCTGGGGTGCTCACTTACCCGAGGATATGGGATTCCAGTTTTGGTGTTCTCAAAGGCTGGAAGTAGTCTCACTGCGAGGTCGTGAGCCATATGCAGCAGTTCGTTGTCGTAATCCTTAATGGTCATGTCACCAAAAGGCTGTTTGGTGTCTGTAATTATGATGTGGGCAGAAAGCAGGCTGCCCAAAACCCTGTGGGAAAAGGAACCTTCAGTCTGTGAATCTGATCTGAACCTAGCTCTTCAGCAAGACCCTGACCCGTACCACGTTCAGCAAGAGAATTACTTTGTGCACTTTACAGGTGAAAACGTCTAGAAGCCATGCTGCTTGTCACCCACAGTAACCCCTAAAACTGGTTCTCCAAAATTTACCCAACCCAGCAGCTCCTTAGGACCTAGAGTGAAGATCCTGCCCCTGCAAAGGGCAGCGAGGTTGTTACACAAACTCAGTATTCTTTAAAAAAGGGAAAGCCCACTCAAGTTAAACAGCAGTGGAACAAGCACTGATTAACACACTCAGGAAAAGGAACCATTTAAAACCAGACAGTATCTTAAACTCAACTCCAAGACAGACAGGCTGGTTTTCATCTAAAGCAAAAGTGAAAGCAAGCAGAAGGTCCATGTAAGAAAAGCAAACCAGGGGAAACCTGTCAGCAGGACTGTTTGCTGCACACAGATCTGAGGCTCTGCTACAAGAGTGACAATAAAAAGTAGCAGCCTGCAAGCCAAAGACAGACAAGCCAACCATGGCATCACTGTGTCAAGTCACCTGTGACTCATTAAAATTATTTTAATTATGAAAGGATGGAATATTTTCACTAAGGTCAAAACCCAACTTTCTTGAGGTGCAGTTACAGAGCAAAGCCCACCAAAGACATCCTCATCAGTGGTTTTACTCTGGTTCTCCCACATGATGCACACCCTGGAGAGAAACTTAGAGCGACATACCTGATCGTTGCCTCAAAAACTTGGACCGTTGAGTCTTTATCAAATGAAACTGTGTCAATCACCAGCCTCACTGCTTTCTGGAATTCTGAGGAGTTTCCCATCACCTTTCACAGAAAAATAAAGCCATTTTGTCTGACTGCTGCTTCAGAAGAGGGGTGGGGAAGAGAATGGTGGGTTCACATTTTAGGCCAACAGTCGTATTAACTAGCTCCAGAACAGAGTAATTCAAGCTCCTGATAATAAGACTTTCCAGAAAGTTACCCATCCTACTGGCATGTAAAAGCACATTTTTTTAAAAGCATGTTACACCAGGGAAATCCATCTGCCCTACCTCTGCACTCACACACATCAGCCTTGGAGCAGGAGTCAAAAAACTCTTTGAGATTCAGCACACTGAGCCGGACCAGAGCGCCCCTTCCGAGTTTAGCAGTTTTAACACTGAGTGTTTTAACTGCTTAAACTATCAGTTTAAGAGGTAAGTTTAGCTTGAAAGGCAACAAAACTTGCAGAACAAGGAATCTGGTTTGACAGTTGACCAGGAGAGCCCACCCTTTGGGGCCACGCTCGTGGGCTCCCGCAAGCCCTTTTCTATAGGTATGCCCCAGCAGTCCAGTTCTGCTGTGTCCAGAGACAGATGTATGTTCGGCTCCAGCTTCAAGGAAGGAGAATGGAAGGAAATCACAGGTTCCTGCTTCCTAAGTTCAGGACAAGGCTAAGCATACAGTGAACATGCCTACTAGCTTTTCA
This sequence comes from Hypotaenidia okinawae, assembly GCA_027925045.1. Lineage (NCBI taxonomy): Eukaryota > Metazoa > Chordata > Aves > Gruiformes > Rallidae > Hypotaenidia > Hypotaenidia okinawae. Next base: position 21,926,252 of record BSDF01000011.1, on the reverse strand, counting down.
GCCACCAAAGCGCCCTGTGCCAGCCAGCCTGCTCTGCCCGTTACCCTGAGGGGAAGCATCCCTGTGCTCCACCTGAGCAGATGAAGAGCAAAACAGGCTCTCTCCAGGCAGAATTGTCCAAAATACATGAGACTGCAAAAGCTGTTTGAGGGGAAAAAAGAAAGAGCTATGCAGTGCCCCAAAGGTATGGCCAGGACACTGCTGAATGAGGACAGACAGGCAACTGTTTGGCCAACATGCCACCAGCCACATAGCATGCCTCGCTAACCACTGTTTCAGTTCAAACTTAGGTTTTCCTCAGTTCCTGCTTTCAGTTCCCTCTGTTACTGCTGCATTCAGCTAACAGCTGAGACGTCCTCATCAGAGCCACCATTCCACCGCAGCGATGGGAAGGGTTTAATAACCCGAAGCTCAGACACACACCCTTGCCTTTTGCGTGAGAGAACTGTCCCACGGATCTGGTGTGTCATCATTAAGCCCTGGCACTCCAAAAAGCCATCAATCTGCCCCAGCTGCACCAAGCGACAAATGAAACCAAAGGGGGTCTGTAGATATGCGTGAGGAGTGCAAGGAAGGGGCTTTTCTCTGGCACACCATACTACTGGTACCACCAACGTAAAGCTCCTCCTTCACATTATCACCTCATCTGCTCTTCATGTTCAGAACCGATCTCTATTTCCATCAGCAACTCCACAGGCAACAGCGGCTCTTTTTGCTATGTGAAGCCCAGCACTGGTCCTCGGAAAACTGTGGAATAATTCTCTCCAGCTGGAAACTTCCTGCTGCCATCTTCCTTCACCAACATCCTCTACCAAGTGCCCCACTCCTTCAGCTCCACTAGCTTTTTTTTTTTTTGTTAGACATGCAGCTGATTCAAGACACGGGCACTGGCACAGGCTGCCCAGGGAGGGGGTTGAGTCACCACCCCTGGATGTATTTAAAAGATGAGTAGATGAGGTGCTCAGGGATAGGGTTTCATAGAGAACAAGTATGATTGGACTCTATGATACCAAAAATCTTATCCAACCTAGGTATTCTGTGATACCACTCCACCATGGTTGCAAGTCTAACCACAGAGCGAGGGACAGTACCTGTGTCACTTGGCATCAGGGCAGGTGAACCTAGCAAGACCCACCGTCAAGAGAAGGCCGGATAAACAGACGCTGTGCTGCCCCCCTTAACTCTTCCCTTCAAAGCCCGTTCCAGCACGCTGCCTGCGTGAGGGTGATGCCCTCGACCGTGCTCCCACCTCACCCCAACCACCCTGACCGAGCCCCAGCCCCTCTAGTGAGGCTCTGTGCGGGACAGCGACCCCCAGGGCTGGGAATCGACCCCCCGCCGAGCTGCCGGGGCGCCCAAGACTGCGACCCAAGCAAAGCCCGGGCGCGCAGGGGGTCTGTCACCTCTCCAGGCCCCGCGTCCCCCGGCTTCGGCCTTGCGGATACGGACATCCGCGCCACGCAGGCCGCAGCGAGCGGAGCCGCTCCTCGGCAGCCCCTCCTGGGTGCTTAACGCGCCTCCCAGCTCACAGCGCCGGCCTGCTCCTTCCAGCCACCCGGCTGAATTTCAGGGGGCGAGGCGGCGCCCCGCAGCCTCCCCGCACAGCAACGCGGCGACGGGAACGGGGCGGAGCGACCCCGGCAGCCCCCCGGGACTCACCGCCAGCGTGTCCAGCGCGTCGATCAGCGTCAGCGAGTAGTTCCCCAGGACGTCGTTGATGTTGAGGTTGGAGCTGGAAGAGAGGAGCCGAGCGTCAGGCCCCGCCGCGCCCCGGCCCCCCCTTCCCCGCCCGCCTGCCCTCTCTCCCCGGAGACTCACGGGTCGTGGCGATCGGGGCCGCGCCCGCGGCAGTGGAGAGGGTCGAGCTCGTCCCGCGGGAAGGCGTGCCGCATGTAGCTGTCGTAGCCGAAGACGAACATACCGCGGGCGGCATCGCGCAGCCGGGCCCGCAGCTGCGGCGGGAAGGCGCCGCTGTACCGCCGCTCGTACTCATCGCCCCCCACCGCCCCGCCGCCGCCCCGCCGCAGCAGCGAGCCCCAGTGCGAGGAGCCGGGTCCGGCGGCGGCACCGGGCGGGCCGAGCGCGGCGGGCGGCGGCGGGAAGGGGAAGGAGAAGCGGAGGCGCAGGCAGAGGCCGGGCGCCAGCGCGGGCAGCAGCGCCAGCAGCGCCTGGAGCGCCAGCCTCAGCAGCAGCAGCCCCAGCACCACCGACCGCCATTGCATGGTCGCCTGCGCGCCGCGCGCATAGTTCAAAGGCGCCGCGCGCTCCCCGCCTGCCCGCTCGGAGCCCCCGCAGCGCCGCGCCGCCTTTAACAGCGGAAGGGAAACACGGGTGCGGACAGAGCGGGGCCCGCCTCCGCACGGCTCCCATTGGCTAAGATGAGCCGGAGGCGGGACTCACCGCTCGCTCATAGGGCGCGCTGAGATGTCGCTCAAGGGCGATAACAGGCGGGGTACGGAGGGCATCTGGGGCTGTCGTGGCACGACCCGACCGGGGGCGGGGCGGTGAGGGGCGGTGCCGGGCCCTCCCGGCGGAAGGGGCGCTCCGGTCCGGCGGAAGAGGCGCTCCGGAGGGGTAGAGAACCGGCGAAACCGTTTGTCATCCGTTCCGCCGGTGCTGGCCTGGCCCGCCCGTGCCACGAGGGGCGGCTGGGGAGCGATCCTCCGAGCTCCGGGCAGGGAGAGGGCAGCAGACGCCGGGGAACCGGGAGCGGTTGAGCCAGCAGCCGGCGGAGCAGCGAGCGCAGGGCGGAAGGGGCAGCGGGGACGCCTGCTGCGGGGCGGGAGCGAAGGGAGGCGGGCGGTGCTGGCAAACACCCCCCGAGACGGGCAGGAGAAGGGAAGAGCCGGCAGCGAAGCGGGCTGGGGGCGGAGAGGGGACCGGCTCCCCCAGCCCCCGACGCCGCGAGAGGGGGCGGCTGCAGCGCTGAGCTACGGGCGCGCCCCGCGCCGCATCCTCCCCCCAAGGGCATCAGGGAGAATCCCTCCCCGGGGAAAAAAACAATGCCTAAAGGCTGTTACCTCACACAGACAGACACCCGGACACTCGTCATTTGTCTTCAGCCTGTATTTTATACATCGCTTCAGAAAGCGGATCAGTTTTCCATTCATTGCAACAGAAACAGAGCTAATTAATGTACACACACCCCCCACTCAGAGATCCATCGAGACTCCGGGGAGCTGACGCCCGTTAAAAGCCCCGAGCCTGCTCAAACTCTGCAGCCCGAGGGGGCTCTTGCCGTGCCTCTCCTCAATCTGGGCAATTCATGCATCATTTTCGTATTTCTTCCCCTTATGCAACCAGAAACAGTAATACCGACACCAAAAAGGGATTTACTGACCCTAAAAACACGGGGGAAATTCCACAGTGGTGGAGGACTGAATAATCTTTCCACAGCCCAAGGTAACACAATTACACAGAAGCAACTTCACATGGAGACTCTTGTGAAATTTAAAGCTAAATCTGATCCTCACGCATCACACCAGCTTTCTGTTTCTTTGCTCACTTATTTGCTTTGTTTGGTGACTAATCTGGTTTATGAACTTCTACCCAATAGGTCTTTTCAGAGAGAGACACAAATGAGAGCAACCAACACTCCTGGCATGGAAAGCAAAGTTGTAATAAGCTCTTAAGTTTCACAGACCGACTGAGAAAACCCCTCAGAACTACTCAAATGTTGCACAAGGCTCTCTGTAACTTCATCTTGAGAGAGGGACGTAGTTACAGCTCCTGCCAGCTTCCACTGAGAACTCTGCCAACACAGCACACACTGACTGAGCATCAACCAGGCAACACCATCAATTACTTTTCAAATCAAAACGTCAAATTTAGAATTAATTTGGCATTAGCCTCCTCATCCATACATTCAAGATCACTGTTTTATGATGGTGTTTAAAACATGAGGTTTCCTCATTAGGCCAGGAAAGACTCCCTGAATCAGCTACCTGAATGCATCTGCCTCCATGGAAGCACTGGCACCCGCTCACTCCGTCACTGGAGATGAGTGCTTTAGGGAGTCAGCCTGTTTGCTCCTCTCACAGATGATCTAAAGAACTCAATTTTAGCACAGATGTGTTTGGCTTAGCTGGAGCGTAAGAATCTTTCCCCCAATTTGGGAACAAGGGCTTCTCACAGATTCCCAACACCACTAAGAGCAGCTGTACTACTACAGATGAACGTGCCAGAGAATGGTTTTCAACAACACTTTATTGAAGCACTTCAAAACAATCACAATGAGAAATGTTGCCTTTAACAGAATAAAACCTGTACTGTCATCATGAAAAGGCACTAATCCTGGCACAAAGGTCTACTTACCCACCTTCCACTGTGATGGAAACACAAAATGTTGAATATTTTACTTTTCCTTCAAGAGAGTACGTGCATGTCCCCCACCCCAGAGTGCCACTGCACCTTTGTCATCTATGTGACACATAAGAGAAAGTCCCTGGTGTTCCACCAATGTGTACTTTAATGCTCAGTCCTCAAGCACTACTCATACCAGGGTTATGGTTTAGTGAGACAAGTCCTTCTACACTCATGTTTTGGGAACAGAAGTCCTGAAGCACAGACCAGTCTCATGGGCACTCCCACGTTACTTCAACACGATTCATTGCTTTGCTGCTCGTGCCATGCACCAAGATAGCTCAAATAACCTGATTTACAGCCCCTCTGCTCAGAATGCACCCAGCTCGCTGCTCTAGTCAGGGTCAGTATCAAGCAAGCCAGCACAGAGCAGTGCTGGGGCACACTATGGGGAGGAAGCGTGTTTCCTTCACGCTCAGCATCCACACACAAAGCAAATCATGACATGCCAACGCACAGCCACGGTAACTATAAACTTAAACCTTAGAAAAGTTGAAAGCTTGATAATCCAGCTAAATCATACTTCAAGTTATTACAGATCCCTGCACAACGTTCCTCTATTAATTTCATCAGAGAGACTGTTTAAGGCATTTTTCTTTGGCCTCCTGTCTTCTACCAGAAGGTGAAGACCAGGCAGTTTATGTGTCAGCATCCAAAAGGACCATCTTCCCAACCTGTTTCCATGAAGATGCAAAGAGAAAGCACACACCAGTAAGGAACTAGATTATTAGTTCCTCAGGCCACAAAACAGCTCCACATTTGTGCATTTTTCACATTGCCAAGTAGGACAGAATTGCAAAGACACTCAGCTGCACTTGGGGCAATGAGGAGAATCAGGCTGCACTGTAATTGCACTTAAGAAACCACCATCCACACTAAAGTTCATAGGACATCACTACTCTGAGGAGAACTTTCACACAGCCCAGTGCCATGACTGCACACACAAGCATTTCTTCCTGGTCTAGTCTAGAGACACGGTGCTTTATGATCAATGAGAGGGATCACCTGTACCAAACAAAACTGAGAGCAAGTTCAGCAGACAAGACTGCTAACGCCTATCTGAGGCTCCACACCTTTATTAGAACAGAGAAGGTCTAATCTGGGACAGATGAGCAAGTATTCTTAGTCCAAGGCTGAAAGGCAGCAAGAATAGCCTCCACATAGACCTACTATACATCCCTTCCATTTTACAATGAAGGTAGTTGGAAAGTTAAGTCCTCAAACAGGACTTAACATAATGCTCACACTGGATTCAAATGATGTCTCTGAGGTGTCTATGTTTCTGCCATGTGAGTAACTGAAGGCACCTGGAAGAACTGCACAAGAATGGCTGTGACACCTAGGAGGAGCCTCTTCGTGAAGTAATATGAATGTTCTTTTTGAGTGCACACATCATAGGTGGTCAGTGGAGCTCTATTAACATTTAGGAGTTCTTACTTAAACAGCACATCAAGTGGCCAACAGCTGCTGGCCCCACTCACACCACAGCTGATCTAAGTCATTAATACTGGTATCAGCCCAACCAGGGTGCCAAACCTTACAGCAGTAATTCTGTTCTCAGGTTTTGCATCAAGACACATTCTGCTTTGAACATTAAGTCCAGGGAGCTTGTTCTGCATGCAAGAAACCCATCAACTGGCCAGGCACATGATCTTTCACTCAGCACCTCATTAGTCCTTCCCACCAGCCAAGTTATACCTGAGGGATGCTAACTGATCAGCACTCACACCTGAAAACTAACCCTAACCTGTTGCAGCTCAGCACATCTGAAAGCTCACACAGAGGAAGGCTGTGAAGAGAAGACATCCAATCTGTTACTGTTACATGGAAGATGTTGACAAACAGTCCTGTTAATTAATCAGTGACCCAAAAGAAATTAATGCAACAAAGCATTTGGGAAGAATAGTCAGCGTAACTTTGATTTAAAATCCAGACAAAGATTTTGTCCAAGTCCTCGCACAACACAAGCCTCACTTTCCCATTAGAACCTTTACACTTCATTGGCAGCGAACGATCAGGCACTGCTAGATCTGACACTTGTGCTACAGAAGCAAAGGTTTTACTCTAGGCTTGACAACAAGAAACAAGCTTGTAGGCATGCCTTTTTCTCCTGAACACAGAGCTCCAGAAGGCTGCCCCTACCTAAGATCCATCAGGTGGCCGGTGCTTTTAATAAACTTAAAAACACCTCACTGAAGTCTGCTGAGAGTGGCTAGCTGAACTGGCTCAGGTAAGCTGAAAGCTCCAGGCTTGAAGGTAGTTTGACAGGCATGTCACTTGAACAGTTGAACTGCAGAACATGAAGAAGCTCAGGTATTTACTGAGCCTTCTTCCCACACTGTAATCTCGTGGGAGAGGGGACACCCCATGACATATTTCCATGAGTTTAAGCCACATCAACTCAGTCAGTTTAGTGTCAATACAACCCTCATAAACATAAGTTTATTGAATAAAGCTGAAGAGCAGTAAACCAACATATGCATCCACCTAAATAAAAAAATTCACGTATTTACAAAGTTCAGTAATTGTATAAGTTGTTCACATGCAGAGAGTAATGCACAGGTTAACAATCCGTAGTGTTTGGATGCCAGAAATGCTGAAAGCAGTGAAGTATATAAACACCAAACACATCAAGTTTAGCTATAGGCCAGTTAACTAAACAGTGACCTGGTCCCCCACAAAGATTCACACATTCTAGTTTAGTTTCCTTATTTTAGGCACAAGCAAGTTTGCTAAATAAAAGTAACTGTAGCAGTTCCTGGTGAACTGAAGACTACAGTAGCAAGTTAATATACCCTCTCCTCTACAGCACCAGAGAATGAGTTAATTGAAATCATGCTTCAGAGAACTGAAAGGGGACAAAAAAAAGTTAAAATGCAAGTTCAGACCGAATGCAGGCAGCACGCAGTGCGGCAGCTGGTACCAACAGGAAGGCCATGGCGGCCCAAGTCAAAACTGGCTTGTAACTCACATGGACTAAACAGTGTTTCCAACCAAAGACTCTGATGTAATCCCAACTACATTGAAGAGAAGAATCACACACAGTGTGAGGCAACACAAGCAGGTGTACCATGTTTTTGCATACACTAGTAAGCTACACTGACGTTACTGTATGAACAAACCAGTCTTAACAAGTCTGTCCCTTTAAATATACTGAATTCATTGAGAAAGTAAAGCTACAAAAACATTACAATCTTTAGTTTGTACATACTTCCCTATGCTGCAGGAGCTAGTCAAGAAACAGGATCCATTCATGGGCTCTCTTGTGCTTTGACACAGTAGAACATTTCATCTTGCAGCTTACAGACTTTGCACATGGTTACATCAAGAAAGCAGGCAGGTCTAGAGTTGTCACAATAGCCTAGATATTCCATAGCACCAGGTGAAACTGTGCCCAGCCATTTCATGAGCAGGAGAGACACGAGACAATTACATAGATATTGTGCTAAAGGTCAACGACTGACTCTATACAAAAACACTGGTAACTTAAGTGTCATGCAGCTGCTCAGAATGTGTGTTCTGGTTTTGGATAGAGACCACTAGTTTCTGTAGATAGAAAAATGTATTTGAGCAAAGTCTGGTGTTCCTAGCAATTTGGTTTCACACTGGGATACTCCAGTTTAGAAAGCTTGATAGAACAGTCCAACCCCACCCCCTGCACAAATGTTAAACAGAAGCAACAAAATGATTTTCAATGGTTGACTCCTTCCTAATTTATCATGAGAGTTTTTCTTTTTCAAGTGACAGGGTAAAGATCTCAGCTGTAGATTAGTGACGCTGATCTATGCCTTGTGCTCCCCTCTGCAAACAGTTCCCATTTCTCTGCTTACACACACACATCACATGCATTTGTGAGATAAATCAGTATCCCACAACTCACGCTTAAATGTTTTCTAACTACTGTATGTGGCATCTTACAGAATCTTAATGCTGTCAAGCATCAGCATCTTCAAGCCACTAAACACTAGAAATAAAACACTTGCTGAAAATCATATAAAAACCTGGCCCTGAAAAACCAGAACAGAGTGTACCATCATAGTTAACATGGTAGAGATTTTTTTCTTTAAAAAGCCCCCCCACGACCCTCCCACCAGAGATGGTTGTAAAATAAATACTTGTGCTGACTTTATCATGACAACTCTAGTTGTTTTGTGACAGAATAGGAATACAAGTCTTCAGCAGTGCACATGAGAAATGAACCGTGAAAAGGCAGATTCTTGATACAGGATTTTTGGGTAATATCTCATCATGGAGGGAAGTGGACAATCGAGATTATGGCCAACTGGTACTGGAGATTCCAGGAAGACTTCAGCTTCTTCTAGATTTTGAATGCTGAATAAGCCACTGAAGCGTGATATCTAAAGAGAGAGAGAAAGGTTCAGTTCAACGTTGAAGAACCTGTCTGTGTATGTATAACTGGCATGGCTTTGGTATGCCAGTGTCCTCAAATACATGCAGGAATATCCACCTCTTCTCTTGGGGATGGTTCAAGACCAGTCAACAGCATGGTTTTTTGGAACATTTGCTGTCAGTGCTTTGCTCCTATAACTGCCCAGCATCCTTTAAGCAACATTTCAAGGAATTGCCCCAGTGCTGTAGTTTTGCCTGGTTTCTAAGTCAGCTAAAGTTCTAATCTGATCCTCTGGTATGGCTCACAATTAGTTTAAGATTAACATTGCTGCATTTAGCCAGTCTATTTCTCCCCACCTAATGAGAATGAAGTTAGTTTAGCCCTACAGTACGAGGCATCAGGCTCCCCCAGGCTTGAAAGACAGTCTTCCAAGGAAGTGACATGCAGTAGCACCATACCAGCCCAATGCTTCAAGCAGCACCTTCCCTACAGCATCAGTGATGCTCGGCTGTGCTGTGAGCTCTGTACAGGAGACAGGATCAAAGGCCCATCTGCTTCTCCCAGCCACCACGTTTTTATCTTTCACTGGTGGTAAGGTGACAGGGGCTTCTCAGATAAGAAGCCAGAAGAGTTCCACAGGCTGTTCGTTCCTCTTGGAAAGGGGTTGAGTCCTTAATATAAAGCAATTCTGGTGCCCTTTGTAGCTTGGTCCTGTAGCACCAAGCAGTGGTTTCCCCCACCAGTAACTTTGTGTTAGCCAGTATTAATCTCATAGCAGCCACAAGAAGGCACCAGGAGAAAAATGGCCAGTGTTGGAGAGTACTGTTTGCATTTAGTTGCAACTACTTGGTTTACTTACAATAACTTGTAAGTGTTGAGTCCTTGGTATTACACAGTACCATGGTTCCTGCCTTTGAACTCCAGGAATTCTACAGCAATTGATGCTGGTACTGGAAAAATTAACTGGCTAGCTGTATGGAGTACTGACTGGCACAGGCCACAAGGTAAAAAAAATCTTTGATAAAACCAGCAAGGGAATATGATTATTTCAAGGGAACAGCTGTTGAGGAAAATCTTGATGCAAGTACTTGCTAGCCCCATGAAGTGAGGCAGAGTTGAAGTACCTGACAGAAGCATAAAATCATTTAGGCCAAGCTGACTAGTCAGCTATTTTCTGCAAACTAACTCAAGAGTCAGCAGATTTCACAGGAGACTGACATACACTTTGATAACTACAGCCCCAACAACTTCAATACCAAGCTTCCTCACTGCCACCATGACCTATACCAAATTGAACCAGTGCACTTACACATTGTTCTTTGATCTGCTACCAGTTTTCAGAAGCCAGGATGCTCGTGTTTAAGAAGTTACAATCCCCCAATCCATCCTCTGACATCATTTAACAATTAGCATTTTATGTTAATAATTACCTATATTATCTTTCTCTTTGCAAGAAATTGAGTAGCAGCAGATTTCTCTGTCCTGAATAGCAGCAAGGTTCCTACGGAAGAGACAGCATTTCAACATACACTTCACTTGCAACAAAGGGCTCTTAGAATCTAAACTGTTCTACTTCTTCATGTAATTTGTTTCTGTGCGATCTACTTACAAATGCAAGCTTCTTGATCTAACAACCCTACAGACACTCATTCACTCACTGAGTACAGTAGCCTTTCTTAGGAAGGGTTAGACTTACATCTTTTCAATTAGCTGTTTCTCATCCAAAGCATTAGGAAGGTCTCTCTTATTTCCAAGTACTAGAACCTGAAATCCAGAGCAGAAGGAAACTGTTTCAGCTTTGGGTTTGTTTAAAAAATAAAAGTAAAGCCTGCAACAAACCCAACACAAGCAACATACTCCAGGGGAGTGTGACAAGCTGTTTTGCACTAGGCTATTAAATTTAATGGAATTAGACAGTCAATATTAAACCAAATCAAGAAGACAGACTGACCTAGTCATAGAGAAAGAGGGCATACAAATGAACTGTTATGTGCAAACAAGAAAGCATGAGAATACATCAGCTCATAAAACTATGAACAACCAACTTTTGGCTGAAATTCCCCAAACTCACTCTGTACTTCTGTAGTACACTCTGCTTAACCTGTGCTACAGCAGACTGTAGAAGAGAGCACAAACTCATACCGTGAAATAGTCTAAACTATTGTTTAAATTTTTAAGGATTTTTGGCAGGCATTGAACAAGAGTAAGATCACTGAAGGACTGACTGAGGCCAGCAATTTTATTTAAGGCACTAGGAGTAGGTATTGCTCATGCTCACACTAATCAGTAAAGTTAGGCCTTACATGTGACTTAAAGAGTTCAAGTTGGACTTCAAAGCTCTGAAGTTATGCATATTCCTGAAACAAGTTTAATACTGTGTAGGGCAATGTTACTTACAGGGATCCCTTGTAACTGTGGCTTGTCTAGAAGGTTGTGCAGCTCATTTCGAGAGGCTTCTATTTTTTCACGATCTGCAGCATCTACCATGTAGCTTTAAAGAGAACTTAAGGTTAGGTCAGTGAGACTGAGAGCGTAAAGGAAACACTGCTGCTTCTGAAGTAGTTCAGTTCTGAGCACATTCAACAAGGCTTTAAACAAAGCTGGGCCTTCTGAGCAAAGAATTTGGTTCTTTTAAAAAAATTCTCTAAGATCAGAGCACATAAAAGATTCTTTGCATTATGACAGCACTGCCACCCACTCCAGGCAGGAAGTAGTTACTACTTTCAGATCAGGCACTGATAAGAAAATAATCCACCTTGAGCACTGAACTTAAGGGCAAAAAGGTCAATGCAGTTGCAGTACAGTTTCAAAATTAAAAAGAGGAGTGCTAGAGTCAAGCATGCACTGTTAGAGAGGCTCCACACAGAAGAGAAGCAAACCTGAAGTTAAGTACTAGATGAAGGAAGACAACACTTACACAATAGCATTAACTCCTCTGCAATATCGCTCCCACATGCTCCGGAATCGTGGCTGCCCTCCTATATCCCAAATCTTAAAGCAAGGGGAAAGAGACAATTTAGCCATGCAGTATGTTTAAACGTGTCACGCAAAGACAAGACAAGAAATCAAACCCCAGGTTTTCCCTTCTCCGTAGGCCAGCTGCAGGGCCTCACACATCCTACAACTGCTGTAATCCCTTGTACAGCTGCTCAAAGCTTGCATCTTATGCTACTGGGCCTGCAAACTAGAGCATCTTATACCAGACGCAAGAACACATTCGTGTACTAACTTTACATGCTGTGGTATACAAGAAAATAAAGGTATGTTAACTTAGAACTTTGCTTTTGATGTAAGCTTTCCCTTAAGCAACGCTGATGAGCAGAGAAGGAGGATCTTTGGGCCCTAAACATGTGAAAATTAAATCAGATTGAAGCCAGACAGCATTATCACAACATTGCTTTAACTAGTCTATCACACTGATTCTCATTTAAGAAACCCCATGAACAAGGATGAGTGCACTCTTAAAGCTATCTGACAGATTTAGCTGAGCCTCTTCAGTTTCCTGTAGCTGTCCCACTGGTGGAAGCAAAACAGGGGAAATATACAAATTTTAAACTAGAAGCTGAACAGCTCCTTGCATGGGTTTAAGGGACAGTAACAGTAACATACCTTTATTGTAACATTACCCTTCGTAACTTTTCTCATGTTGAAGCCCACAGTAGGAATCATATCTTCACTGAATTGACCTGACTGGAAAAAAAGAAAGTTAAATTTAGTGCTTATCTAATGTGACTAGTAAAATATAAGCTTTTTTCTAAGCATCTGCCTTCCAACCAAAGGCTTTATAGCCAAGAAGTCGCAGATACTACATTAATGTGCACTGAAGCTTGCGTGAAGTCAGTCAAGTCTTTTCTTACAAGCACTTACATAATTTTTCAGGCCCTGAGGCAATCAGGAGAACAGAGTTACTCAGAGAGAAGTGCTTTGAAAAGCTGAACAGATGGACAGCCAGGGCAAGAACAGAAGAGCCTACTTCTGCTGGAGCCACGTTCTGTACAACAGGATATCCTAGTTACCTGGAAGCTAGAAACATCCAGAAGGTTTCCCTCTGATGCAAGCTACTCCATGGATAGTATTTACAGCCATAAATCACTCTGGTGGAGTAAGCCAACCCACAGATATGGTTAACTCCCAAAGGAGCTTTAAAAGGCTGGAGAACATAAGAACCTGACAGGTCTGCTTCCTGCTAGGCTACGCAGGGTCCACCTTGCTCAGCAGCAGAAGAGGCACTCGAAAGGCAACTGGAGAGGATTTCAGCCTGTTTCTGCCAGTTCAGCATCAGTTTAACCTCTGACATAACTGCTGCAAAACAGTGTCATATTAGAGAGGTTTGTTCCCTAGTGGCAGATGTTTTTATCTGTAACAGCTTGAAAGCTGAGTTCACAGCTATCTCCTGTAGCCAACCCAGGAGCCATAACAAGTGTTATCAACAGGAGCACAGATTTCTCCCGTGCTCCCTTGGCTATTTGGCAGAAAGTTCATCTCAGCCACAGTGGTCATTACATATCTACATCCAGCATATGTAATAAAACTAGACTGTCAAACAGAGTTGGAAAAAAGGGCAACTCAAATGCATTCAGTTAATTAGGATTCAATATTGTAGCAGCAAAAAGTCTGCTTCTCCCCCTGAAGTTGCTTGGAGAAGCCAGCCTGAATTAAAAGCCCTTTAGGATCTCTGAAGCCAGTGTCACGTTACCCTGTAGAGTTAGTTACTATTTCCACTTGGGCCCTAAGTCTGATGACCATGCTTTGAGTACACACTGTTCAGAGATAGCAACCAGAAGACGAGCAGCTTGTAGTACCAATGCTTTGTCATTCACTTCCATGCCTGGAAGCCCAGACTGTCTTCAGCTTGTTCCCATTATTTCACCCCCTAAAAACCTCGTGATTTTCCACTAGCAAACCAAAGTGTCAAGCTTCACACAGCACAGACCCCAGTATAATGCTGAAAAACATTAGAAGTCAACTGAAAACCAAGATCTCATTTGAGCTTATTTGGCCAAGTCATCCAGCTAAACAGCACGCTGGTCGGTCTTCCTGTTGACCTCCAAAACAGAAATACACCCTGAGCTTGGATTTGAAGCCAGCAGACCCCTAAATGGGTGGTGATTTTTCCTACTGAAGATCTGCTTTCCAGATGCACAGCTGTACAGACTAACAGTCTTTTAAAAGGAGTAAAAAAAACCACCCCACCCAAACCACAAACTCAGTCCTTGAATGAAAGTAATGCAACAGTAAAATCAGTGATGCCCTGAAAAATGGACAGCTTAAACCTCAATAGGCAGGTGTTCTGTTCTCCTTTGAAAGAAGTTCCAACTGTTCAAGCTACACAGACGAGCATGCAGCCTCAGGCAGCACAGCTGCAGACTTAGCTGGGCAGGGGGCAGGACCTGAACGCCTGCTCCTTACCTTCCCCTTCCTGCCCTGAAAGCCCAGTGCATGAGCCCTCCATTCTAGCCAGTCTGACCATGTATGCATAGCTCAGCAGCAGATATCTAGAAGTTTCCAGGCCTGGTGCTGTCTAGTGCAGTTCACAAAGCACGGGCTGCCAATCTTGCCTTTGAAGGGTCAGCCTGCCATGGTTGCTCAAGAACCTCTGCATTCCTGCCTCTCCAGTCACACCCTACACCCACATCAGCTAACCAAACATCTCCCAAGCACTCCCTGCACCTCCATCTCCTTGTGCTACCAGGTATTACCCCACTTCCAGATTCTTCACTCAAGAGCTGTTCCTATCAATAGTTCGTGCTCTTTCAGCACTCTTAGTGTACAGAATCCTCCAGAACAGAGGCCATGTGTTCAATGTAACCTTGAAGAACTTGCTGTGATCTGTCACAGCTTTTACAGCACGTTCAGAAAAGCCACTGCACCTTGCACTACTTTCCAGGTACCCTCTCCCCATGCTACACAACCAGGCAGCAGAAAAGCTTGTGTCTTAAAAACTACACTACAGAGTTGCTCAGGTACAACCTGAGTTTCAGCTGTGCTCTGAGGTGAGACAAACCAGCACTACCCGACACACTACTGATCTGTGAGAAAGAAACGGTAGCAGGCACCTCCTCCAGCTGCTGCCAAACCCAAGCACATCCTTTCTCTCCATGGGATAGTTGGAGGCTGTGGATCTCAAGGTGAGGCAGGTACTTCATCGCTTTGAGAGGCACACTGGACTGCATGTTTTGAGCATACTGATCCGCTCAGATCTTCATTTGAAAGATTCTGATAGCAGTGAGGGTGTTCCTCTGTTCACAGAGCACCTAAGTCGACTGCCAGGAGCTTTCATGATCTTCTAAGACAGGTCAAAAAAATGGTTAAAGCTATTGTAATGGATTTTGTTAGCAGGCAGTGATCTCCTTCAAAAGGTTCTGCTATCGTATCCAACTGTCTTGGCTCAGAAGGAGTTCTCTAAACCCAGAATTTCGGCAGCTTTAGTTTACTACTAGGGATGAAAAAAGCCAGGAATTCAGCTGCATCTTTGAGTACTTGTATGCAAGAGCTACTTGCACAGCAGAATGAGAAGAATATGCTTTATTAGTAGGCGGTTCTGTTTGAAACAGACTTCCCTCTTTCCCCCCAGTGCAGATTACTCAGCCCTATCACTGTGCGCTCACAATCCAATGCTTTCTCCTTCTAAAACAGGCATCAGCTTTACAACAAGCTTGATAAGAACAGAAATATTTTCAATTCCCAATCTGAAAGTGCTTGGCTGTTGTCATACACATTAGCATCGCTCCAACACTTGTCAGGGACAGCGAGACTAGCCGCTTACAAATCCAGCAACAGCATCTCTTCCCAGCAGTTGTGACTGTCCCAACAGGCACACTTCACCCAGGCCTCCTGAAGATCAGCCTTGTGTGTAAGAAGCGATTATAAATTAAGCTGTTAGCTCTAAGGTCATACAGACCATTCAGCAGCAACACAGTTTGCTGAAGGTCACAAAATAAAGTTAACTAGCCGCTATGTGGAAGATAAGGAAGAGGGAGACTAAACAGACCGAAGTTCAGAGACCACGTGGGAAGAACCTGAAGCAGCCTTTAAGCATCCTGCTTTACAAGAGGCTCCTTTTCAATACTCCAAGCTCCCAGGGAGCCCAAGCACGTCATTTTAGTGCAACATGAACCCATTTACCTCCCCAAGTATTTATGTTGAGTAAGGGTTATTTAGAGTAGCAAAACTGCTTCCAAACTGGACTTAGTCCCTGCAGTGCACTCCAGTGATGCAGGCGGACAGGGCAGACACCCACCTGTGTGAATCCCTTTGGGCTCAGCTCGTATCCAGCCTTCGCACTGACTCCCCCACAGATCACAGCATTTGTGTTGTGCTCTCCATCTCCTGGATCCATGTCTGGCTCACCAGTTACACACCAACTAACACCAGCTACAGCCTGTGCTCTGCAATGCCACGGACACCCCTATGCTCAGCCATGCTCCCAAGCATGCTTTTGGCCTGTAACTCTGGCAGACTGGCTCTCTGGGCCTGCACCCGCTCCCACAGCCCACCAACTGCCCGAGGTCAGCTTTGCCAACCAGTGCCTGCACAAGTCTTGCCATGAACAAGCCAGCAGTGTGCCAGCTGCTGGGATGCTTCATTCCCAGAGGGTGGGATCAGGAGACTTTGAATAAGCTTTTAATTTACCATCACCTAACACGCCAGAAGCATAGAAATGATGCAAGTTTAGTATTTTGTAATATTTGGTTGTTATTAAAATAAACTGCTTACTAAACATACAGTTTCCAGTTGTCTTTAGTAAAAAAAAAAAAACAACAAACAACCCAAAGCAAAACAAAATCAACTCTGGCTACTTCATCTGCCTCTCCATAGCCATAAGCCACAGCCAAAAGGCTGCCAGTTTCCAAGAAGTTCGGCTTACCAGCCTGTCAGCATCCAGTCCTAAGCTGCTTGATCAAGTGAGCGAGCCTAAGACTGGAATTCCTGCTTCCTGTATCTTCCTTAAAAATTCATTTCAAGACATTAAAGGAGCCATTAAAGGCAGAACACAAACTGCAGCGGTTGAGCTGATGTTGCTACTTCTTTCTTTGCAGCTAGAGCAGTAGCTGTGTCCTGCTGGCACTGGAAAGCACGGTGCCTACAACTGTCCCTGACCACCAATTAATCCGCAGCTACCAGACTTCGATTCCACAACTGCACAAGGAGATTCTTTATATAAACAGGAAAGGCCAGGGCAGCCTTTAGTCCGCATCTCATGAAGCTAACATGACTCATTGCTGCTATAGGACAAATTTCTTCATATAGGCTTTGTTACTAAACAAAGATTTTTAAAATCTTTACTCATAATACTTTCCGTCCACCCACAAGACATCACAAACAAGCTTAGCTGACTAGGAGAGAACATCACTGGAGTATGGATTCCAGCCAGGACACTCCCAATCTACCTGAACCAGCATACTACCTTACACCCTGCTGTTCATCCCTGAATTTCTTCTTTTTCACCCTAAGAAAAACACCATATCTCTCAGAAAACTCTCCTTAGGAGGGAAGAAAAAAAAAAAAAAGCAGAGTCATTTCAGCATTATGTAAAGCTACCCCTACACTAAACCTCCTCTGCAACACTCATAGCCTCAACCAAGAAGCGATGGACAAATCAACTCTCTACTTTCTGTAGCCTGGCTTCCTTCTCAAAATACTCCAGTGTTTCAGCTACTACTTGTGATCACATTCAGAAGCTTGAACTCTAGTTTAAGAAGCTTCAATCCTTGTGTTCCAACAGGAAAGGCTTTATAACAGCACTCCTATGAATGATTGCTGCAGAAAGCAAAATAGCAGTATGTGACAAGAAAATGCATTTTTACTTGCCCAACCCTGACATCAGTGGGATATTTGAAAGGACACGGTTATCATGTAACTACCACACAGCAGTTAAGACCTAAAAAGGCATATTTCTATCTGTCCTAAGCTGTGTAAGAGCTTAGGACATGTCATGCCTCTGACAGTCATGAAAGCATCTTTCTCTGGGTGCTTAAAGACGCCGTACAGGAGCTTAAGACCACAAAAAGTAAATTCCAATTTCAGTCACCTGTTTCAGACCATCTGGGGTAGAGCAAGCAGGACCTCAAATAAAGAGTATTAACTGGAGCATGAGTCAGCTCATATTCGCTTTATTACCCGATTAAGTGAAGCAACCCATTTTAAAAGACTTACGCGATTAAGAAACAGTTAATTTAAAAACATATCAGCCTTCTCACTTAACGACTACGTGTATGAAGTGTCAACACAGGCTATTTACGACCTTCCTGGGGGTTTCAGAAGGCACTACAGTATAGGTACTAAAGTACAAAGCTCTTTAGCTCAATCGTTTCCCATACTTCTCTGGTGTGACTTCTTTAAGGCCAAGTTACTTATGACAGTCCTGAGGGTGGAAGTCACAGTCCCCAGCTGGCCAAAGGAACCTTTAGTCAAGGCGCTGCAAAACTGTCCCTCTGGAAATCAAAACCTCATTCAACAACTTGTCAAATATTCCAAAGTTAAACACCAAACCACTCTAATTCAGGCTTTGACACAAACCCCAAAAAGGAATCTTATTTATCCCCTCGCCACAGAGAGAACAGGATGAGTCTAGCTCAAACTTGACAACTGTCACCACGCAAGTCCAACCCCGTCCCACTCCCACAGCTCCCCTCTGCTGCCTGCTGAGCACCCAGCTATCAAGCTTTGGAGCCAAACACCTGGATCAAGGATCAGTCTACCAGGCTCCCAGCAAGACTTCACAATAGGAACCACCACTCTTGCATGAAATACTTTTTTGAAACCAAACAAGCGTGCCACTATTCACCAGCATGCACTGCCCGAAGCCTGGAAGCAGAGTCAGTTTACTTGAGTCATGTTTCAGTTGCGTCAGAGGCTGTGGAGCAGGGCTGCCTCTCGCACCTCCCCACACCAGCATGGTGGGGGCTCATAGCCTTGACAGCCGCTCTGATGAAAGGCTCTTCACCGACACTAACTGCAGGGATGCAAACAACAGGAGATACTGCAGACTCCAGTAAATAATGGGCATTTCAAGCCCTCAGATAAGCAGCTAACAATTCAAGATGCGATACCAGGATGACATGCAGTTTCTCTAAATGAGAGCCACAGGCCATCTACATTATGGAAATTAGGACCAGGAAGAAATGATATCCTCCCTTGTGAGCAAGTTTACTCACGCACACGCAAAACTTATGCTTAATATCTAATTAGAGACAGTGACTAATAAGGAGCCTCAGCAAAGCAGAAGCTGCATTAGTTGTATCCAGCTATAAGCAGATTTCACTGCTAAGGTTGGTTTTTAAACCTTCTAGTCAAACTAAGTTTGGTCTGATGACATAGCGCACTGCTTGCTTACACTGGAGGAATAAATATGGTCCAAACCAGCTACCAACCAAGAAAAAGATTATTCTGTAACTGGACCATCTGCCTTTCCAATCCAGCAGCAGTCCAGCATTGTATCAAGCCTCCTCTGTAACTGGCCTGAGTTTCTCCTCTCATTACATATGCTTGATTTGATTGGCAGAGATTACATTACAGATTTCTATTAGATTAAACTCAGCGCTGTCAAGAGATTGGTAACGGCCCTTTGTTAGACAAAATGCAACCTTATAAGCCACAGCAAGCTCCTGCTATACAATCCAGCTCTTAGAGCTTTCTACAGGACTAGCATCTTGCTGTGTCATTCCTTTCATTTCAGTTTTACAGAATCCCAATGCTTGACAGCTTCATCCATCCCAACCATTAACTGGCCTGCAGAGGCCAGATACTCTTCTCTGACCCTCATTTCCAAACACACGCTGTTCAGTTCCAGGCTGTCAAGGAAGCAACTAACAAGAAGCTAGTTAGTGCCATGGATACCACTACTCCTGCAAGAAGTAGTATCACACTGATGACTGAAGCTCATGCTATTATTTTTTTAAGCCAGTAACAAAAACCTGAACAAGGCCCCTCACTCTGTTTTTCTGTTGAGAGTCACAAAATTTCCTAATTAAAAATTTCAGAAATGTGACTTGCTGCTTCCAAACCTAAACCAGCTAGCTAGGCTGTGTCATTATGCCTAACAGCTTCCCTATTTCAGTTGGTTTTGCAAGGCTCTTTGAATGACACTTACTCAGATAAGTGTCTGGGTGTGATCCTAATGCGCGGTTGAAACCTTGCAAGATCCAACCCCTAGCAAAGCAAGCTGGAAACAGATGCCAGCTTTACTTAGGAGTACTTTAACCATTTGAGACAACTTAGATAGACTAAACTGTGTAGAACTACTACAATTCTGTACTACTGCAGTAGTAACTGCAGTACAGTTTCACAGGTAACTCCCCCAAGGAGATGTGCCGCTGGTACGACACAGAGAGGAAAGCAAAGCAACACTTTTGGAGTGCCAGCACCATCCAGAACTCCTACAGAGTAACCTCAGTGCCCAAAGTTGCATGAATGCACCTATTGGTATCAGCTCAGCAGCCACAGACCGAGGTTGTCCAACAACTTCAGAGTTCCATTTTCAGAGATCCAAGCCCAGAGGTAGTGGCAGCCACTACTGTGTGGGAAAGAAAAGGCTCCAGGCATTCTCAGGTTAGTCCAGCGACGTCTACCTCATGTAACCAGGAAGAGGTACCTTCTATGAGGGCGGACCCGTGTCTCATGGCCATCATGAAGCCCACTGAGTGCTAACAGCCTCCACTACACAATAGCTGAGTTACGTTTTGACAGCTTGTCAGAGTAAGGATTAGGTATAACTGCAAGAGAATCAAAGTCCTTTTCCTATCCAGTAACTCACTCAACTGACAGATAAATATATCCATAAAAATACTCAGCAATATTAATGAGACAGAAAAGAAACAAACAAACAAACAAAAAGCCAAAGGTCTGCTCAGGTCCGAGGTTGAAGACCTCAGCTTTCCCATTCTAGGTGCACTAGACTCGTGTCACTCACGCTCCTTGCAAACCCAAAAGGTACCCCAGTTTCCCATGTCAGCCTCCCTACAAGAGCTTCCAAACTCCATCTCATCTCTTCAAATGCTTCCTGCCGCATGCATTCACAACACAGGACACTGATGAAGCTAGGTAAGCCATTTAAGCAAGCCACTCCATCTTGTTCAACGTTCAACAATGGAAAAGCTTCGTGTAGGAGGATTCCCACACCCATCCTTCATCAGCTCCAGGCAGATCACCAGATAAGTAGGCCCAAGTTCAGCAGCCTGTTCCTGCTACAACTGCAATCAAAGGACGTTCAGAGTCAGAAGGGACCTCAAAAGCTCACCTAGTCCAACCCCCTGCCAGAGCAGCATCACCTAGACTAAATCATACACGAAAGCATCCAGGCAGGTCTAAATGTCCAGAGAAGGAGACTCCACAACCTCTGGGCAGTCTGTCCCAGTGCTCTGTCACCATCACAGGGAAAAAGTTTCTCCTTACATTCACATGGAACCTCCTGTGCTCCACCTTGTGCCCATTGCCCCTCGGAGGTTTACTTCTCAGTGCACACGTTAAGAGAACGTGGGTTGTTCAGTGCGGGTTTCAGCAGCCAGGGTGAGCAAAAAATCAGAGAGAGTCTTGTGAGCAGGAAACGTTCGCATCCCTTACCGAGGGCCCCGAGAGAGTCACGGGGGAAATGGATCCAAAGGCACGTCAGGTTGACTGGTACGCTGACCGAAGCGAGACCCCCGAGTGCAGCGCGGAGCTGGGCTCGGGCGCGGCTCTTCGCCGGCCCCGGCACACAGCAAGGCCCGCGGCGGAGCGGCCACCTCCCCGCCGGCCTTGCCCTGCAAGGGCAGGCGCGTTCTGCCCACCGCCGGCGGAACGGCTCCGTCCCAGCACCTCAGCCCGGGCCCAGCCACCAGCTGCTAAGAGTGGGGTCGAGCACCGGGCCGCCTCCGGCCCAGCCGCTGCCCCGGCCCCCTCCCGCCGGGCCCATGCAGGCCGCGGCCTCCCCCGGCGCCGCGCCGCCACCGGGCACCCCCACCCCCTACCCCGGCGCGGCCACCAGGCCCCCCCACTGCCAGGCCCGCCGTTCGCCCCCCGGCGCGGCCCCCCGGCCCGGCGCGGCCCGCTCACCGCGATGACGTTGACGAAGGTGGTCTTGCCCGAGTACTGCAGCCCCACCAGGGTGAGCTCCATCTCCTCCTTCCAGAAGAGGGAGCGGAACCAGTCCAGCAGCCGGGAGAGCAGCGCCAGCATGGCTGCGGCGGGCGGGCCGGGGGCACCGGCAGGCTCGGCGGCACCGGCAGGCTGGGCCCGGGCACTGGCGGCAGCACTCGGACACCCGCACGCTCACACACGGCCCGGCTCGTCCCCGCGCGGCGGTCATATGACGCACCAAGAGACGCCGCGCAGCCGCCGGATGCCGCGCCTCAGCATCAGCGCCCCCTGCCGGCGGCCGCCCGCGCCTCGCCTCTGGAGGACCGGTGGGGCGGGGGCGGGGCCGCGCGGGGCGGGGCGGGGCGCGTGCCCTCTGCCCCGCCATCTTGGGCGGGGGCTGAGTTCGCGCCCCTCAGTCTCGCTGGCAGTTTGTCCCTGCCCCGCGTTCGCCTCCCGTCTCCCGCCCACCCGCCGCCGGTGGTCCCCTGGCAGCCGTGCCGTGCTGCCAGCCCGCAATCCCCGCCTCCCGCCCTGGCCCTGCGAGCCACTGGCTGCTCTGCTTCCCAGCAGGGCAGGAAGCTGGACCCCAGTGAGGCAGGTGGAGGGCCGAAGATCTGCCGTAGAGTGCAGATGGATAAAGGACATGTACTACGGGGGCTCGCCTCAGTGCATCCCCCAGCTTGGGAACTGCCCTCAGGATCCCAGAGCTGCTGCTCTGCCCCCAGAGCCTTGCGGAGGACATGGGATTTAAGAAATACTAACCAGGATATTGTCATATGATGGGCGGAGTATTGCTTAAGCGAGTGAAATACCTCATAAAACCTTGTGTACTCCTAGAACTTATAAAAACTAAGGGCCAGCCCACACGACCTGTTATCCTCAGTTATTCTCACATAATTGGCCATTCTCTACAAGCTTTTGGCAAGAATCCGCATGTTTGGTGTGGACTTTTTCAGGTGATGTGTCGGGGGCTGAGCTGCTGAGGTAGCTGTGGCTGGTTATTTTTGTTAAACCTGGTTCTGTGCAGTAAAGCCAAAAGCAGGTGGAGATTAGAGATTATTCCCCCCAACTTCAAAGAACAGAAGAACGAGAAAGCAAACCAACACATCAGTGTGTTCTTCAAAAGCAGGTGTGATGGGGTGATACAGATGTGTATGTTGTAGACATCCTCATTTACATGATAATTTCCACGCCTTCTCTAAACATCTGTCCTCCAGACACTGCTGAGAACCCCGGTGTTTGTACCGTTCACAGATGAGGTAATGCCAGCTCTCTGGGTAGTTAAACGGTGACTTGCGCAGTGCGAGGCCAAGGCAGGAGGGACACAAGCTGAGCAAACAAAGGTATAGTTGAAAAACAATCATGAGGAGTCTATGAGATTCCCAAGGAATAGGAATATATCCCTTCAACTTAGGTACAAGGCTTTTCCCTCAGGATTTCTTAGGAAAATTTTGATGACTGAAATGGATCATTTCCATTAAGATATATTAATGGATATTGAACAGGATTCGTAGGCTGTCAGTGGGTTGGAACACAGCTGTTTTGCTCTTGTCTGCAATTGTTTTGAAAAATATTTACTAAGGACCTAAATCCAGTGTTGTACAAAGAGTATCTCTCTGCCCTGTGATACTAGTTTGCTGTGCTTCCTTACTTGCTTAACAATTTTCAGGGTCCCAGGATCTGAGGACTTCTTTCCCTAGCGAGAGCCAAAGTGCCCAGTAGCCCTTGCAGAACTGGAAACCTTCTACCTCTGGACACTCACTGATTCCACAGCCCTTGGGGACCCACAGCCAGGCAGCCTCCCTAACCCCAAAGGCCAGCCCCCTACCCCAGCACTGTGCAGGGAGAGGAAGGACCAGTATGGGCTGGGCTCTTTTGCCCCATTGCCCCTGGCTCACCCAGGGGGGTATGGACATCCCAGCTCCAAGGGGAGCAGAGTGGGAAGCAAGTTAAAGAGTTTTAAGGAGGCTGAATAATGAAGAGGGAGACTGATACCTCCAGAAGTCCCGTCCTGACTGGATCACACTTGCGTATGTTCAAGGTTTCATGGAAGGTAGAAGCTATGCCCAGGCCCTTGGAGTACAAGTCAGCTAGAGCCAGTCTGCATGGTCAGTTGCTTCTGTATGTCCATCATTATTTGAGAGATAAAAGCTTCCTGGAGGTACACGTCGTAGCTCGCTGCAAACAGATGTGGAACAGGCAGCAGCACATCTCATACAGCAGTCATGTTTTCCATGAAATGATAAATGAATATTTTACTCCTGGGAGCAAATCCAATTTGCTAATTCACCCACTGGAACAAAACAGTGTGAGAGCACTTTCATAGCTGAAAACAACAACATGATGCCCCCTCTCCCTGCACTGGAAAGATAGCGCAGACGCTTGCTACATGGACTGCAGATTCTGCACAGAGGAAGCCTCTTCTCATTTGCAGCGTGTTTTCAGGAAACAGACTTGTGATTTACTATCAGCTACTGCCAGAGCCAGCAAATGGGGATGCTGTGTGTGCTCTCCCGAGCCTGGTGCAGTCGCGGTGTATTTCAGGTTCTCATATGTCTGTGTTTGAATGCTGTGGATATTTCTCCCGATGAAATCCTGCTGTAATGTGTACCATAGCAAACACTGTGTGTCTAAACTCAAAGGAATGATAAAAGTCATTACATTAAGTTAATAGGATGTTCTGGGCATTCACCTCAAGTTATGGGACCCTCCAAAATGCCTTTCATTCTGACAAGAAAGGCAGCACTGAGCTGGGTACGTAGTTCTGACTGTTCCACACAAGGTTTCTCAGGCCTTTAGACTTTAGACTCACCATTTCCACCATCAGCCTGGAAAAGCACCCTGGGAATCTTTGCACTCGTGAGTGTGGCAGGGCAGAGCACTTACAGCAATGCAGTTACTGATGCTGTGGCTTGCAGGATATTTCTGGCATCCAAGGAGGACCATTCTGACGATGGCCAAAGCAGGAGACAGCACACAAAACCAGGATCAGATCTTTGCTTTCTGTGTCTAGACATATTCTGAAAGTTATTTGGAGGTTGGAGCCTGCAAAACAGAAGCAGAAACACTGGACTTACTCAGTGATACAATACGTTCTTCCAAATGTACTTTGAATGGGTACACGGTTTGTTTGGCATTTGTATAATGACAAACTGCCTAAATGACCAAAGTTCTGCAGTGCCCTGGAATGGGATATTGCTGTATCCTCAGGTGAAATCTAAAAGTTCATAATATTTGGGTAGTGAAAGGAAAAATACTCTGGTATTATTCCTAAGGACAAAGGCTTCAGATTCTTCCATGCCAGCTCAGGAACATATTGATATGACAAAAGGCAGCAGGGAGTATTTAATCAGTGTTAGATGGTGCCAAAACAGTGCTACCTAGTCAGAGGAGGTGTGGGGATGTGTGTGTGGGGATTCCATCTCACCTGGTAACCTCAGGGTCCCAGCTCATCGCACTGAGCTCCATCATTGGAGTCCTGTGACCCCGTGACACCTCTGGGACACCTGCAAAGGGCTCTCCTCCGTCACTGCCAGAAGGAAGTTTCCTATATCACACACTCTACTCTTACAGACCACTTGCAAACAAGCACACAAAACCAACTGGAATGAGACTGGTGTAACAGTGCTGGGACTGCACACTCGCACACGGTCGTTGATCGCTGGCATCAGCGATGCCAAGCACATCAGAAGGAACAACAGCACCCTGACTGCTGCTTCACCCGCCTGGCAGCTCCCCCGACCTTGCTGGGAGAGCTGAACTAATTGGCTTCTCTCCACGGGGCCTTACGCAGGAGGAAACTGCCCGTTCCTGTCCCTCTCGGCTGCATGCATGGTGTGCTGCAGAACGCTCATGGAAGGCGCCTGCCATCAAACAGCACTACTCACCGGCACCGAAATTAGAAATTCCCCAGCTCCCCAGTGGCAGGGAGGGCGCCAGTGCATGTGCTTTCCCACCCCCAAACATGGCTTTCCTTTGTATCTGTAAAAAGCCAACTAATAGACTCCTTCCGATTAAGCCGTGATACGAACCGCACTTTGAAAGTTCTTAATCCATTTTATGGTTCATTAACTCAGAAAATTTCATACCCATGGTTAGCCATATCAAAGAGGATGGAATGCCTGGCACCAATTAGTTCTAATAATGAGCTAAATTGTGCACAGATTTCTGAGTCTGTCAGTAGGAGAAAATAGGACAGCTCCTCTCAAAATAGAACGTCTTACTGGACGTCTCTTTAATTTGTCTTCAGCTAACTCCCACTAGCTGATGCAGACAAAGAAACTAATTGGCTTGATGCGTTACGGAAGCCTGCTGTGTGGCACTTTCCCCTGCTGCTGAGCAAGGAACCACGGCACAAGAGTAGTGTGGGTCTGGAGTTTTGCATTTCTGCTTGTTCACGTTTCCTGCTTTTAAGGAGGAAAACACACATTGCCTCGGTTGCGCCGTCTGTTCACTCTGACGCTGGTTTTCTGTCGGGAAGGATCGAGTGGGCCAGTTGTAAAGTGTCTTAGAAACTGTGGGTGCCTTCCAGGTCAGGCATCCTCCCTTGTCGAGGGAGGAAGAAGCTCTCTGGGCCAGGGAAGCCATGGAGGAACTGTGAGTATGACATGGCCCTGGCCCAGAGCACCGGCAGGTGGGCTCCGTTTCCAGCTCTGTGTTTTCAAGTCCCACTTGAGATACTAGCAACAGAAACAGAGGTGTACGATAGCGTATATGAGCTAAGTGCTGTCCTTGTGTCCCAGATGCTTAAGGGAAAGGGTAAACTCAGCATCACCTCTGAAGAGCTGGACATTGCAGTAACCGATGGCTCCTCACTCAGGCTGATGGCTCCTGTGCACAGCCTGTAGCGCTTGGTATATCCAGCGTTGTGGGGCAGCATCCGGTGCCTTCCCCTAATTTTACTCAGGTTTTCTCTTTTGCAAGACTTTTGGGTACTGCCCCAGTATAAATACTTGCTGAAGAACCCGAAGAAGTGAAGGAAGGATTTCACTGTGTCTGCCCCACAGCTTCCCTGGGAAAGAAACAGGTCTGTTGTGCTATTACTGCTTGAGCTAAACCAGAAATATTCCTTTGCCATTCAGAGGGAGACGCCTTGAAAACCAAAACATACCTCTCATTTTCTTAGAGATGTTTGCATGCTGCTAGCATGCCTTTCAGTCCTGCCTCTCTTCTGCAGCCCAGGACAGCATCAAGTCTTCACCACCCTGGGGAGGAGAGAGGTGCTGGTAGGGGGAAGCACAGCCCAGCTTCCCCAGGAACTGCAGGCAGTGGCTGACTCCTGCGGGAAACCTGACGTGAGCAGCAGTATCTTGTTTCCCAGTGTCTTGCATGTTTGTCTGAGAGACAGACTGGTATGTCAGAGGGGTGCGTGCTTGGACCCTAGGCTTTCCGAATCTCTGCCTGTAGGTGAGCCAGGGTGAAAATCCTCGGGCTGCAGTGGCACTGAGATGACCTGGTGTCGGGTTTGTCGGGAGGCATTACCTTTCATGCACCTCCTTTACCTTCTAGTAGTCAAGCAGACTGGAAACGTGGCAGCTACAAGGCTGGCAAGCTGTAAGGTTTTCCGTCACAGACAGTGAAAATATAAATTATCAGAGTGGTTTCAGCATTCTGATTCTGTAGACGCTGGCAGCCGCTCTGTAGCGTGAGCTGCTGCGTGCAAGTGATGACCTTCAGGAATGCTGGCATCTCCCCACGGTGAAGCAGCAGGAGCATGAATCAGCAGAAGGGAGAGGGGAAAAAATGATGGTTAAAAAAGAGCCTGCTGTTAGTGGCAAGTTAAAAAAACCCAAAGTTTCCTCCTGGTCCTCTGGTCAGATTTATTAGCAGAGACCTTGGCACTTGCACAGAGCCCTGTGCAAAAGCCAGGCCCATGCTTGCAGATTTATTGCACAGTCAGGGCGCCCGCCAGCTCAGTCGCAGCATTTCACCCTTTCTGTGATTTTGATTTAAAACCCAAAAAAGAAACAAACCCATTCTTCCAGTGCTAAGGCCAAGCACAGACAGTCTCCAAGTGAGCCTCTGAAAGAAGGGCATAGAGCCCTCAGCCTCCAGCTCTGCACAGACACGTGTACTGCCAAATTTAGAGGAAGCCAGCACCAAGGGGAAGCCCGTAACGGGTGCTTTTTAGTGCTCCTAAGGCAGGCTGAGCCATGAGCCACCCACCCAGGCACCATGCACAGGGGCCACAGTGGCAAGCCCCTGCTGCCACCACAGCCCTGCATCCCCCCCGGCTCCCACCGGCCCTGCGTGTCAGCCCTGGGCCAGTGGAGAGGAACAAGCAGCTCCAGCAGCAGTGCTCAGGGTAGGGGAGCTGCCTTCCCTCGCAGCCCAGTGGGAGATGGTGCCGGGCGTGGGGAAGCTGCCCTTGTGCCAAAGTGTCTCCGAAGAGCCGTGCCTAGAAATGAAACCCCCTCCCCAGTTCCCCACTCCCTGCCATGGCTCACTACCACCCATTTTCCCGGGGCACTGTCTGCCTTCACCGCTGATGTGCTGCTCTGTGCCTGACAGCTGCTGGCATCAGCCTTCCTGGCACACAGGACAAGAGGTGACCCACCAGGACAGGCCTGGTGAGGTGTTTCTCCAGGCTCTGATTCGCAGTAGGACTCCCAACCAGCTGCTTGGCAAGAAGCCACCAGCAGCTCTGCAGCACCCTTCAGGTGCCCATGGTTTGGGTTTCCTCACACACTCAAGTCCCACCGAGGTGTCTTGCACCTCAGTGCCCATCAACCGTGGCCTCTCTGCTACAACGCAGCTCAGAACCCAGCATGCAGGCTGACCTTGTCTGCGCAGTTCTGCATACCGATTTTATGGCTGCTGTCAGGGGCTGCCACGTCATCCAGACCTGTGGTGTCACCCAGCTGGTGTCCCAGACCCCTGAGGTCAGTCCTATGGGGGGCCAGGTGCCCAGCTCCCCCCTCCATCTCCCTTTTGCTGACCAGTGATGCATTGGCCAGGTGCTGGCATCACTGCCCCAGCCCCACTTGCCCACTGATGATGGCAAGTGGGGTACACCTGGCGTGGTCCCACTTTCTGCAGAGGGCCCGGTGGTCCCCGGGATGTCCCCCGCGATGTCCTGTGTGATGTGCCCTGTGATATCCCCAGCGATGTCCTGCTCGTTTCCTTCTTTGCACGTTTGTTTCCTTTTTCTCGCCCCTTTTCTCCCAGCTCGCCGCTGCTCTTCTGCATTTGCTTGGATTTTCCAGCAGAGGGGGATGCAACCTCACCAAAACTGTCCTCCTGGGCCCAAAGCCTTCAGCTATGCCTTCGCCTTCATCCTCACCCTCGCCTGCACCCTCACCCAGGAATGGATGGGCTCCCTGCACAGCACAGTTCCCCCCGGCCTGGCAGTGCCAGCACCCACAGCACCGTGGGGTCCAGCAGCTCTTCTATTGCACATCACCGGTCGAAGCAAGGGGCTTGATCTGCGGTAAGCCACTATTGAGAGGTGAATGGACACAAGCAGCGAGGCGATGGCCACGTGTCAGACCCCACTTCCACGGCACGAACGTCTTTGGTTTTCCCTGGTGTTGTCACAGGCAAGGGAGGAGGTAATCCTGGGAACCGGCTGTCACACTGACATGAGGGAACGCAGGGGTGTTTACTCCCAGCCGCAGCGGCTGTGTAATGCACATCAAGCCAGGAGGACAAGATGGTCTCACTTAATGTGCTTTAGTAGTGAAATTTAAAGTCCTTCAAACAGTGTCGAACAATTGGGGAAACTGAGGCAGGGGTGGGAGAAGTGATCATAGACTCATAGGATGCATTAGGTGGGAACGGACCTTAAAAGCCATCTAGTCCCACCCCTGCAGTGAGCAGGGACATCTTCACTAGAGCAGTTCCCTCAGAGTCCAGCCTGACCTTGGATGTCTCCAGGGATGGGACCTCCTCCACCTCTCTGGGCAACCTGTGCCAGTGTCTCACCACCCTCATATTAAAGAACTTTTTCCTAATACCCAACCTAAGTCTCCCCTTTTCTAGTTTAAAACCCTTGTCCCTAATCCTATCGCTCCCTGCCCTCAGGAACAGTTCTTCCCCAGCTTTCCTACAGGCACCTTTCAGGGACTGGAAGGCTGCATTTAGGTTCTCCCAGAGCCTTCTCTTCTCCAAGCTGTGCCTGAAAGCATCAGGCAGCCAGCCGGGCACAGACCCCAGGCACTGGGAGCTGCTGTTTCACTTGCAGGCTGTAGACTGTGAAGCGATGCACAGGGAAGGGAAAGGTTTTTCCCAGGTACCTTCTGCTGTGGTTCCACAGCAGCAGCGTGGAGAAGCTGCCCACGCTCCTGCCTTGCAGCGAGGGAGTGTCCGACCTGCTGCGGGTGCGAGGCGCAAGTCCCAGGCCTTGTCCTTGCCTTTGGTGGGGGAAGAAGTAACACACCCACAGGGACAAACAGCCTCACGTGAACCAGGTCAGTTGAGCAGCACTGATTTACGCCAGCCTATTTACTCCACCTAGGAGGAGCCCTACGCTGAACAGGAGGACCTGTCAGTGCTGAAACCCTTTCTTGATGGAGTGGAGGAGCAGGAGAGAGCAGCCAGCCTGCTCCGCAGTCTCTCTTGCATTGGACTCTTCACTGTCCTTTGTTGTCTCCTCTGGAAGTTACATTCCCCGTTGGCATTTTGTGGCGCACGGGTGTCTCAGGGAGCCGGGCACCTCACATGCCATCATGTCAATGAGCTGCACTCCAAGGTTATTTCCTAGCAAATGCTCCTTCTTCCAGCCATCCACTTCTTTTCTCCTTGGCTAAATCATCTGAAAACAGAAATAGTCTGCAGCCACCCTAATTCTTCCTGCTTTATATGCATGAGCAGGAAAAGCAGTGTAGGATTTTGCCGTAACACCATACACAAAAGCCTGCTGGGGAGCATCACTTTGATTAGCTCTTATTCTGCAACCAAGAAAACAAAAAAAAGAACAAAAATAAGGGAGAGCCCAGCATGTGGCTTCTGTGCCTTGCTGCATCAGGCTCCTCAGGAAAGCTGCCTGGGTGCTCAGCGCCCTCATCAATGGCACCTTTGTGCATGTCCCAGTCGTTGCTTGGGCTTTATCCTCTTAATAGCGAGGACACGAAGCGTGGGAGCAGTGTAATGATTTGCTTGCTGTCACATCAGAAAGCTCTGACTCCATTTGGCAATAAACCAACAAAAATTGCCCAACCTTCAGGCCGCCCCTTCCCGCAGCCCTCGCTGTTGTGGGCAGGCAAACACCTCCAGCGTCCCAACGTGTGGTACAGGCTGTAGCGAAGCCAAAACGGCTTCTTGACACAAGACATCCCCGGCTCACAGAGGTCTGCAATGGGCAAATTGGATTTGGATCTGGGAATTAAATTAGGAAAAGGGATGAAAAAGAAGAGGAATGCCTCACAGAATGAATCGCTGGGGAAAAAAATTTAGGATGTGAACTCTGCAGATCGCTCTGAAGTGTGAGGGACCAGACTGAACTCCTCCTTCTACACTCCATGAACTTGGAAGATCTGATGAGGATCCAGGTTTAAAATTCCCACTGCGGCCTTTCCCATTAAAACCAGAAGCAGCAGGGGCTCGTTTCCCTCCAGATACCAATTTGCCCCTTCTCCCTCTGCATCCTGTCCCTCTCTTGAGCCTTTGTCAGCTTATGCCAGTCCTGACATAAGGCACTTGCAAGCCAAGCGCTCCTGGTTCTCTTTAGACATAGGGCCCTCTGCTCGCTGGAAAACCAGGCTGCAGAATTCACTGCTAGTATCCACACACAGATATATATATTTTAATAAACATAATCCCAAATAAAGCTCATCTGAAGCTGTGGGCACTCAGAACCCTGTTTGAAAACACAAGAACATGGTAGAAACCGAATGCAAGCAGTGCATCCCTTCTTCCCACCCTGCCAGGCGAGCTCCAGTCATGAGACTTGCACAGCTTAAATCCCACTGTTACGCTTTCCCACCAGACAAATCCTACTTTATTAAACTAAAGTGAGAGGGAATTAGCAAAACCGCCCGTTTCCTTCACACTACAGTGTATATATAAGCAACCTAATCCATACGCTGAAACTCCCACCGCTCCTGAACCTCCTCAGCTGGGAATTCCCATCACCGGCTCGCAGGCTCCCTCCTGTCAGCCTGCAAATACCTTTCCCTTCTGGGGCACGGGGAGGATTAAAACTCGTGGGCGCCTGCCCAAAACGCACCCCTGCAGCTCTCCACCCCCCAACCCCCCCCGCCAAAGGAGAAATACACGACCTGGGTGCTGGGTCAAGGAATTAGACACCGGACTAATTAGCACTCGGCTTTTTAACTAGCAAAGACTCGTTTGGCTGACCCGACCAAACCTTTTCAGTCCACCCCATCGCTGATGGGTCTGAGCAGCTTCCCCCCCCGGGGAGGATGGGGGGGCTTCAGCCTCCGGTGTGGGAAGGGATCCCCGGTCCCAGTGCCTGACCTGCCCTTCACCCCGCCTGGCAGGGGCAGCCCAAAACTCTGATGAAAGAGAAAGGAAGTGCGAGTCAGCTTGAAGACGGCGTGACATTTACATGAGATAAGCGCCTTCATGTAGCAACTAGAAGCGAAGGGTAATTGGCGTGCTCGTGCTGGGTTGGGAGGCTGGTGCCTTTCCTTACACAAGACGACCAGCCCCTTCGGAGGGAGCCCAGACCTGCATCCCTCCGAGCAAGTACTGCAGCCTGGAATAGCGATGTGCTACATCCTATTTCTCAGGAGGGAGGAAGGAAGGAAGGAAGGACACGTGAAAAGAAAAATAGCAGTAAATGATCCCGCTTCATCTTTTTTTCCCCCTGTAACCCTCCTGGCCTTACAAACAGGAACTTCATTGCAAACTAAAAATAAAGCCCAGTGCCTATTTCACAGTTGCAGATGGGTGTTTCCAACTGAGCTGCTAGGTTTCAGCCCCTTTTTATATGTAGCCTGAGCAGGGCATGGTAGGAAAGTGCCTCGCTTTGCATTTGCTATATTTACATGTCATCAGTTATCAGGGGAACAGGATGTCCCGGGGGATCTGAAATAGGATACGCCGTACTCTCCAGCTCCTGGTCAGTTCAGCCGCGGGCCAGGTCCGGATGACCGATACTGTTTGCTTGTCTGCCGCAGCACCCGGGTGGGTGTCATCTATCCCCAGCCTGGCTGGCACGTGGGCTGGGCTGCCCTGGCATCCCCAGCCTTCCTCACGACCCAGACTCGTGCACCTGAGGCAGAGTAGAGCTGGGGGGACAGGATGGAAAGTTACTTCTCTTTCTGCCACACCGTTTCTTGCAAGGGAAGAGAAGATTTTTTTCAGCCCTTGGCACAATCAGATGTTTCCCTCTACACTTTGTATTTCATGCTAAGTCCCCAGCAGCCATCAGGAACACTTCAGTAGGGGGTGACAGGGTGCAAGCAAGCCATTTCCCAGGCGAGGCGATGCCGGGGCGTGAGCTGTACCCCTGGCACCACTTCCCACAGCCCCACAGAGACCTCACAGGGATGCAAAGTGCAGAGTTGGAGAGGGTGGGTGAGCAGCTGGGGGGTGTTGATACCCAGTTCTCTGCTGGAGAGGGCACACCTGGCACTACAGACCCCACCAGGACATGAGCAGCGTCCCTCGGGAGCAGGCTGGATGCCCTGCCTGCCTTCCCAGCTTGGATGTAAATGCCTTTCTCACACGCTGGGCGTAGCTGTGAAGCATTGTGCCTTCTGTACATCACTCCACCTTGATTTCAAACCACTTCAGCTTCTGTTTGGGAGTGGTTTCCAAGCATTCAGCTCACCCATATCTTATCCACACTGGTTTCCTTTATGAGCTGCACCCACTACAGGTCCAGAGCCTTAAATGCAAACCCAAACAAATATGTGGTAGTGCTTCCCATTCCCACTGGGCTGGCCTGGAGTGGGAGGGGAGTGAGTCAGGAGTACCATAAAGGAAAGTGAAATAGATCCACCCTGAGCAGACGATAGGATCAGGGCAGATTAGTAGCTTTGGATCAGATTCAAGGGTCAGCATAAATCTTTAATCTTTGCAAAGTCCTAGAGACTCCCTCCCCTACACTGTCTCACATGCATACACACCAGGCATGACTAAACAGCTCTCTGCGGGGATGGCAGACGCTTCAGAAACTCCCAGCTGGTTTTGGTTTGCAAAATAAAACAATAAAGCTGCTCTCTCTCTCTCTCTTCTGTAAACGTGAGAACTTCCCTATGCAGGCAGATCACGACTGATGCAAGCCCAGCTCTGGAGATGCTGCCCAGGGACCAGTGTCACGCTGCAGCCACCGCCCCTGCCAGTAACCAGAGGCTCTTTGCAGACCAGTTTGCTCTGATCTCATGGTCAGACTGCAAAACACTGGGCTGCTTGATGCAGCTGGGTGAGAACTAAGCACAGTCCCCGCCTCGTGTCTCACCAGGGCCTGACAACATGACCTCCCAGGAGGTCATCCCTTGCTATTCCTCTATATTTGCTCCCCACTGACACTGCGCTCAGTGGACATAATCTGGATCGGTCCCAGGTTGCACGTGGAGCTGCAAGTGCATTGCTCAGGGGAATGGAGGTGGGGGGAACACCAGGCTGCCCCAGGAGGGAGCCATCCTGTGGGGTTGTGCCCAGCTCTGTGGGAAGCACAGGGGCTAGAGGAGAGGGGGTGCCAGCTTTGCACCCCACTGATGCACTGGGGGAAACGGGGCGGGGAAGAAAAAAAATAGCAAAAAGCCCTGGCCTAGTTTTTGTTTCACTGCACTGGGCCCAGCTCGAAGGATGTGGTTTGGTGGTCAGTGCATAAGACAGCAAATGAAGAAAAAAAAATTCCTTTGATTTAATCCAGACCGGGTCTGTGCATGCTCTTCCTGTGGCCATCGGGAAATCACAGGAGGGAGAACTCTGCCCACGCTGCCTGCGGCTGGGCTCCGAGGGATGTGGTGCTGGTCCCATGGCGGCCCTGCTCTGCGTGGCACGGTGTCATGTCCCCCCTGAGCGAGGTCTCCAGTCTCAAAGCCTGAAGGACTCGCTCCCCACATCCATCTCCTCGCCATGCAGCAGGCTCCATCCAAGCTTTCCTCATAGATTCATCCCAGTTCAGGTTACTTCTGCCACCACTCTGCGCGCGAAGGGCCAGGCGGGTTCTGAGTAAGTGAGTATTTACATCTTCCCATAAACATGTTTAATGGGAAATTGCCTAATATGTCTCACTAAATGTACAGCGGGAGCATCTGGCCAAGGGGGCCCGGCCGTGCTGCTGGCAGCGCTGTGCTGGTGCTGCGGCTGGGATCCTTTCAGGAACCCTTTGACTCACCTTCCGAGCGGCTCCAGGATCTGCATGGAGATCTTGGCCTCGCCGGTCTCCTTCAAAAAACACCTTTGCCTCACAGCAGGGTTCACAAAGCTCACATCACAAATACCTCCCGACCTCAAGAGCCCAGGTGTTTGTCAGAGCCTGGCTGCAGCTGGAAAACCCCTCTGTGGTTACTGCCTCACCGGCACGCACAGCCGGCGCTCCTGCTCATCATGCACATGGGATCACCGGGCATCGCTGGAGCCAGTGCCCTGCTGACTGCCAGCACAGCATTGGCACCAGTGGACCCCTGAGCCCCACCGTGCTGCCGCTTGCTGCAGGGACTGGGGATGAGTGTGGGCACTGGGGACAGCCACCCTTGCCCTAGGTAAGCTCCTACCCTGTCCCTCACTCACCCGGCTGTTGTGCCCTTGCCCAGCAGCTCCCAGTTGTTTTCCCAGGGCTCCAGAGACACAGTGAAAACTGATGTGTTCTGAAGCGCAGGAGTGACATCCCAGAGCTCAGGTGCCCCACCGAGCTGCTGGGGTACAGCATGGGCTTCGCGGGTCCTGGGCTCCCAGCCGGGGACCAGGGATGTCACCGGGTGCTGCAGTGGCAGCTGCTCTGTTACTATGGGGACAGGCATGGCAGGGAGGACAGGGATAAACACAGAAAAATCGCTGGCAGCTTTGCTCCGAGCGGGCGGCAGCGGGGATCACCGGGGTGCTGTAACCTGCCCGCCCTCCCTGCCCCCCACCCAGCTCCGTGGCCGCCCACCCATTGCAACACCCAACTCCTCGGTATCTTTCCCCAATCTGCGAGGCTGACAACTCAGAGCTTTACACGCAGTTGTGGTTACGCTGGCCCGGAAACGCCTTGCGGCGGAGGCGGCGTGCCCGCTGCCCTGCCCGCTGCCCTGCCCGCTGCCGGGGGTGGGCCACCCCAGCTGCCCGGGGAGCATCGCTCGGGCTGTACACCAGGTGAGGGGCCTTGTGCTGCAGGCACGGCACGGCACAGCACGGCATGGCAGGCTACGTTATGCTCCACGCTGTGCCAGCGCAGGTTTTGCAGCAGCACGGGGATGTGAAGCACCCAGCAGGGTTGCACGGGGCGGATTGAGTCAGGCATCACACACTCACTCCTTATTCATTCGGCTACGTGAGCCGCAGGGCAGAGGCTGAATGCTCTGTGACCTTTGGACACTCATTTGAACCATGGGAAGGGTGACGGGCAGCCAGCAGGCAGGGAAAAGAGGCAAATGGCTTTTGGGAGATGGCAGTGCATGCTGCTGTCAGAGCCTCTGTCCTGGGCTGGTTGCTGAGTCGGGGTGAGTGCCAGGTGCCTGGCATGGGACTGCAGGGCTGACCACTATCCTTCGGAGGCCTTTCACCCTCCAAAACCAAGTGGCATGGCTCATGGGACTGGTAGCCACTTATCTGTCCCTCCTGGGGCAAGCCCCTGCTGCCGCCTGCAGACAAAAAGCTGGGTTCAGCCCCCCTGAGCTGTGCCTTCAGGGGCTCCTGCACTCCCAGACCTGGTTTTGCTCATCACATGCTTCCATCCAGCCAAACTGAGCAGAGAGGCACCAATAGAAATGGGCCTGAGACTGGCTGTGCTGCAGGGAGGGAGCCACCGCGCCACAGCCCAGGCCAATGACAGCTTTCCCTAGGGCATCGTCTTAGAAAGCAGCTCTTCAGCAGCGAGGTGATTCAAGGGGAAAGCTCTGCAACAGTCATTCTGGGAAGTTTCCGTTTGAATTGCTGCAAAGAGCATTTTTTCCATGATAAACAGATTGCTTCAGTTCCCCAGCAGCACTGAGTTGGGGGCGGGGGGTGGGGAGGGGGATGTCACTGCCACCCCCTCCATCTGCAGCCCTTCCAGCACAAGGGCCTTGAGTCATCCACCCTCCACCCAGAGACCCCATGGTGAGCAGGATGTGTGGTTGGGCTGGGAGGGTCCCGGTGGGTTCCGCGCCTGCAGCCCTCCCACATGGCAAGGGGAATTCAGCCCCAGAGCAGCTGGTATGGCTTTGAGGTCAAACGCTTGTATGAAGCCAAGAACCAGAGAAAAACCTTCCCCAGCCGATTCCTGACCAGCGTGCGCAGAGCCAGGGCCCCCTCCGAGGCTCCTGGGGTGTGCTTGGGCTTTTCCATTTGCAAAATGGGGCTCCAGGGGACTGGTGGGGGCAAACACCTCAGCTGCATAGACTGTTCTTATGGGAATGCCTGGCTCACCCGGCCTGCCTCATCCCCATACCACTGGGTGTGCTCAGTCTAGGGGGTTTGCCCAGGTATGTTCTGGGGCTGCAGGTGTGCTCAGGGTTACCCAGTACCCCCAGAGCACACCCCAACCTTGGCTCACCTTTGGGAGTGTCACATATGGCTGCTTGTAGGGCTCTGCAGAGAAAACACCACCCGTCTGGTCCCTGGGAGGTCACTAAATCCTGGTTAGGCACCTTGCGTCCCCACCAGCTCCAAGGGAAATGCCTGAGCGGTTGAGGGAGAGGAATCCTGCTCCCTCTGCCTCTCTAATCCTATGGAATAATGCATAGTGCGAAGTGAGATCTGGATCTGGTCCAGCGCTCACTGAAAGCACCGACAGGCCTCCTGCTGATTTCGGTGGGAGCGAGACGGGGTTTCCATCAGCACCGTACCCGCAGCAGCGGTAGCTGGCCAAGCCCCGGCCTTACCCATGCAGCGCAGCAGGAGCACGTTGGAACGGGGCTGCCTGCGCCCACAGGCCACGTTTCATCTCAACTCACACCAGTCCCACAGCCACACGTGTTCATATCGCGTGAGGATCATCACCTGCTGCTCCCATTCGGGAGGAAACGCTGCCCCCTCCTGCTGTGCATCCATCCACAGTGGAAGCAAAACTCTGCCAGTGGGGGGTCCGAACCCAACCACAGCAGGAGGAGAGCGCTGGGAAAGGCCCGGAACATGGGCATAACCTTATTAATGATTCACCATCAAGAATAGAAATAAGAGTTAAATCTTCCATAAGCTGCTCAGCTCCATGGCCACGCTGCATCCATCCTCAGGCAGAAGCGTGGATATGAACTCCCCACATACCCTGTGACGGGGATACATAATATTTCAGGTCTAGCTCTTTGCATATTCATCAGTGCTTTCAAGGCAGAGTGTATCTTTGCCTTTTTTTCCTAGCTGACACTAAAAGCAGACCAGCAGCATTCTGCACAGGAGAAGGGGACATTGGAATACCTCCAGCTGCACCAGGGGCTGCAGGAAGGACAGAGCTGTATTGCAGAGGAAACACAAATTCCCTCTCCTCGTGTGACAGCTCTGCTCACAACTGACTGCTGCCACTGGTTTTTTGCCCTGAGTGTTTATTGGGAAAACAATAAAGTGACATCCCATCTTGGGTGATGGAATAAAGGGCAGCATCAGGATGGTGGGTAGCAAAGACCTCTGGGGACAAGCCCAAGGCTGGCGGCAGCTGTCCCAGCTCTTCCCTGGGTGGTATTTTCACCCACACAGAGTGGGGTTCCCCAGCCGCAGCCTGGTGCAGAGTGAGAGACACACGCACAAGCAGCGCTGAGCCGGTGAAGGACCCGGTGTCCTGCAGCAGACACAGACCTGGCTTACACAGACCTGGCTTACCCAAACCTGTCTTAACCAGACCCGCCCTAACCCGGCCGTGCCGTGGGACTGCTCGCATCCTGGGCAGGGTGGCTGCTCTGTATGCATGTGAAGGGTCAGGCACAGGGAGACCTGGAGCCACCCAGCCTGGAACAGACCCCATCCAGGTCCCATTTTCCTGAGGGCAGAAGCGGGCACGAGACAATCTGCCTCATTATTTTTGGGCATTCCTTGGCATTGCTTCTTGCAGACCGGTGCCAAACCCCTCTGCTTTCCCTCAGCTGTGTGGTATCACCCAGCCTTCCCCAGCTTGCAGTTCGAACAGGGCACAGCAGTGAGCAGCCCTTCCCAGCCTGAGCTTGGCTGTTCTGCCATTTCCGAAGGCTCTGGGTGCGCTGGCAATACCTGACTCCATGGAGAGTGACATGCTCGGGGCAAAAACTCACCTGGGAGAGAGGTATAAGGAATTATTTCAAAATGCCAGGTAGAAATATTACCCTGTGTTTCTTAAAACCCTACCATGGGGGTGCGGTGCCCTGGAAGTGTGGGTGCAAGAGCACGGGCATCCCCTCCCCACCCTTTCCAATGGTGTGAATGCACTGCATGCCCAGCTGTGGAGCCCAGGGATGGTAACGGACACATCCAACAGCGAGGCCAGTTAGCAGCCTTTACCTGGCTGGCTGCCACGGGAGGCATTTGGGTGGGAAGGGCGACAGGAAGGGTCTGTGGGGGGGTTTGTCTGTGAGAGCTGCATCTCCTGGCTCCGGCAGCGCGCGGTGTGCCAGGGTTATAAAACACGAATCCCCTGTGTCACGTTGCAAGGGTCAGCGTCGCGAGGGTCAGCGCCGCTGGCTCCGCTCTGGTTACGTGACCTGAGCCTGGCAGAGTTAATTTTTGCCTCCAGCCCTGAGGAGCTCGGCAGCGGCACGCAGCACTGGCTGGGCTCATCCCACCGCCGGCTGCCTGGGCATTCCCAGCTCTCTCCTTCCACCCGAGCATCGCACCAAACCTCTAAGGGGGAAAAAAAAAAGATAATAAAAATAATAAAAAAAAAAGAGCCTTGCTCAAGACCTGCTGCTTTTTTCCACGATGATGCAGCTAAAGCAGAAACGGCAATTATCTGGTTCAGTCTGGTGCTGCTGGCCTGGAACATGCCATGACAACGTGTTTCTTGTTTCAAAGCCTCTTTTGTACTAGGACACAGTTCAAGGGATCTTGCAATGCCTGCATTTGTAAACACGCGGCACTTGCAGCTACACGCTTTGCAGATGAAAGCCAGGGGCAGAGCAGAAGGGCACCTCTCTTCCCCGCCATGGCCGTGTCACGGCCTGGGGGGAGCGCTTCCCCCACCCCCCCCCCCATCACACCCCCTCCCTCAGCCCAGCGTCTGTGGGCGGACGTGCTGATTCAGGGACTCAGCAGCCCTGGGGCTGGGTAACCATGCGTGGTCCTCAAAAGTCACAGCACGTCCAGAAAAATGGAGTCCTGGAAAAGGGAAAGAAAAAAGAAAAAAAAAAAAAAAAAAAGGGGGGGGGGGGAAGAAATCACAGCAAAAAGATGTGCGTCACTGCGGATTGTTTTAGGCCCCGGTCCATACATAATGCAAATAAGCAGCTCCCGGGGTACATGCCTGTAAAAACCATCCAGCCCCGTAGCACTCGGTTATAGGAGCTTTCCAAACAGGTGGTGAAAAGCTAAAATTATGCCCGTCGGTGTCCTCGCTGGGGTTAGGAAGGGCCCCGCGCCTTCGGGAGGGCCCTTGTCCTACCTCTGCAGCGCCCGTATCAAAACGGGACTGAGACACTAAAAAATTCAGGAGCGTTTCTTTCCTTTTGAGGCGATCCTGCACTCAGCCTTAACCAAACCACGCTCAGCATCTCCGCCATCTCCTTTGATCTCCTCCGAACAGGGCTGCTGCCTCCTCAACACTCACTTTTTTACTCACACTGGCTTTAGTTTTTATTATTTTTTACCTTCTTTTAGGGCTTTTAAATTTTTTTTTCCTCTAAAAACCATCGTATCCTCCTCGCCTTACTTCAAGGAGTCGCTCGGGAAGCCCTATTTATGGGTTGAAACGCTGCTGAAAGAGTTATTGCCATGTTATTCAGCTGTTGTGCCAAGCCTGCATGGGGATCGGGTTTCTGCTGAAAGGGTGCCAGGCACGTCTTTTTCCAGGAACCAGCAGCCGTATTTAGCCTCCGGCTGCACATGAAAGACTGCAGTCGGAAACGTGACATTGTGTCAACATTTGAGGCAGGTCAGAGCTGGGTGAGACCATGAAAACAAGTCCGGGGAACTCAGCACACCCCGCCGGCACGGCGCGGCACGGGCTGCCACGGCCTGGCAGCGTGCCGGGGGTCGGTGCCTCCATCGCCGTCCTCCCCGCTTTGCCCCTTGTCCCGTGTGAGGCAGCTCTGGGAGGAGGCTGTGGGGGAATGAAGGCCCAGGGTGATGGCAGCCACTCGCCCACAGGCAAGGCCCACACTGCCAGAGGGGGACGGCTGAGGGTGCCGGAACCCAAGAACTCACCTGTGGCTCTGGCGCAGGGCCAGGGCGGTGAGGGCATCACCATCCCACCATGCCCCTCTGCTGCCTGGAGAAACCTTCTCTCTTGCTCTTCGTTTCACAATTTGGGTTGGTTCCTGGGGGTTTTCCCCTCCTGTGAGTGCTCCCACCGCCCAGCAAGGTGGGACGGAAGATGGAGACTGAAGGAAACGAGCCAGAAGCCCCGCTGTTAATGAGGCCGCAAGTGCTGTCGTGCTGAGCGCCAAATGCTGTCCCCAAAACGGGGTTACGTGCAGCCGCCCTCAGTAAGATCAATATTTAGCCCTAATGAAAACAAACACAAAGACATCAGGAGGTACAGAGGCCCCAAATAAAGTAACGCCAGCAGCCCTGTTCTCCTGGCTAGCGGTACTTAAGCTGGCCTTGCCTTTAAGCTGAGGCTAACCGCAGCCTCGCAGCAGCCCCAGGGCACCCACGTCCTCCCCGGCAGGGTCCCCACCATGCTGCAGACCCAGCTGTGCTGTCCCAGGCATGTTTCACCTCTCACCATGGGGTTCTTGCAGTTCATCTGCATTGTGAACATCCTCTGTACCCCGAGTCCTTCCATCCACCCCTCCTGGGCCAGAGCCCCCATCCTTCACCTTTGGGGAGAGGTTTGGGGTTGTGCCTCCCCTCCCAGAGTTCTGCATACCAATAATGGGCAAAGCTGGCGGGAGATGGTGGATCCTCCATGGCCAGGAGCTGCTGCTGCTTCCTCCTCCTCCTCCTCGCAGAGCCTGGGGTGGATGAGCCAGAAAGCTGGGCCCGGGGAGCACAGAATGATGTCAAGAGAGAGCAGGAAAGACAGGGAATGAGGAAAAAAACCCTGGCACCTCACCCGGAGGGGGAAAAACCCCACAGGTTAAATCCATATCCCTGGGGCCAGGGGAAGTGGGACCTCGGGGCACTGACAGCCCAGGAGCTGCCAGAGCGCCCCGCTCACCCCTGCACCCATCGACCACTGGATCCAGCCATGAGAAATGACCCTGCTCAAATATTTACAAGCACAGGAGGCAAACCCTTATCTTCCACAGGAAAAGAATTATTTTATTAAGTATTTTTAAACAACTACTTAACATTTACTCAAGATAAAAATATGTACAATATCCCACCTTGAAGAAGGCTCCAAAATATAAACACTGTACCTCTCCCTAGAGAAAAACAAAAAAATTCTTCTCTTCAAAAAAAAAAAAAGACAACCCAGAAACAAGAATACATTCATATTTCTCACTTCTTTATGCTCAAGTAGTTATACAAATAATAGACATCTGAAACGCTTTACCTTTTAATATATTTATATAATATATATATATTTATAACGGGATTTTACAAATAAAGGCAACAACTGTATACCAAAAAAAAAAAAATTAAAACCAACCAAAAACCAACAACAAAATAAACGTTAGAACACAATCTGCGATCAAGCATAGTGCATCTCAACAGCTGGTGCAATGGGAGGGCGAAACGAAAGATCCAGACAATGGGGTTTCCGGACACAAGTTCTCAAAACCAGTAAGAAATAAAACCAACCCACCAGCACTGCATTTTGCAGTGAAGTTTCCATTGAAAAAAAAAAAAAAACCCAAACCAAAAAAAAGAACAAAAAAAAACCTCCCAAAAAAGCCAAATTGGACATGATGTTCCTCTGTGGAGACAGACCGCCGCAGGTCTCGGGTTTAACGGGACAAGCGTCAACACCCTAACCCTTGCTCGTTAATACAGCAAATGTGGGCCAGGGTTTGCCAAGGAGACTCAGGAATTTAGATGCTCAAACCCCAGTGGGATTAGACTCCTTCGAAAATCCCAGCCTCTTCATTTTTCAAAGGCACTGACAGGGGCACATTCAGCGGGCACCGTGCTGTCACCTTCGGCTGAACTGCTCCCCTCTTGCATGAAGCTCTCGACTCGACCCGCGCCAGGAAACGGCTGCTGGGACCCCACTGTTGGTGACACCATCCATCCCCCTTTCCGACAGGCCAGGCCTAGTGAAACCATACAGTGGCGGCGAGGGAGAGGCCCGGAGTCAGGTGCGACAAGCGAAGCGATCCTTGGGATATCTTCTCCCCTCCCCAGCCCAAAGTAGCAGCTCAAGTTACAGGAAGGGGCACGTGTTAATCTACTCATTAGATGTACGCCATGTAAAGCTTCCAAGCAGCATCTACCTTTTATTTCTTAAAAAATATATTTATATATATATTTATATATCAGCAAAGGTGTGGAGAGAAACCCGTCTGAAGTCTAACCTGACTGTGCGTGACCGAGCTGTGACCGCTCTGCTCCTCCCATCGCCACCGCTGCACCGCACCCAGGGCAGCCACACGGGCCACCCAAGACACCGTGGGCAGGTGGGGCACCGAATCACTTCAGCTCAACCTGCCGGTAGCGTGGCCATTGCCTTAAAAGCCCTTATGAGAAGTACCGTATGTGTTACACTCACAGACCCTAACACCAAGTCTGCCTTGGGGAATATGGGTGGGGTTTTTTTTTTTTTCACAGCTTTGCAATATCGTTGCAGCCGACCCAGTCAACTGTTGCTCTGTAGATGAGGAGAGGGAGGAAGGTAAGAGGGTAACGCAGAAAACCCTTGGTTTGGGGTTTTTTTTTTTGTGTTTCCTTTTCCTTTTGGAAGTAGTTCTGAATTGCTAACCTGGGCACATCCTTCATCCTTCTCCAAGCTACCTGACAAGTCAGAGAAAAAGGGATTTAGCTTCCTACGTGCAGTGAACCTTATCCCCACACCTCAGTCCAGCCAATATATAAAAGTGAAACAGTCTCAAAAAAAAAAAAAAAAAAAAGGGGAAAAAAAAAGTCACACTGTGCTTAGTCTTTGGTTTCCAAGTTCAAAGGAGGAATCTGCTTCAAAGCTTGAAGCAGAGCTGAGGAGTCGATAGGGGAATGGGCTGGTACAGGAGAAGGGAGTCTCTGGGGCATCAGCAGAGGCGGGGAGATCTTGTCGGGGTTCATGAACCCCGTCAGTGCTGCAGCAGAGGCTGGGAGGCTGGGGTACAAGACAGGCACGGACGCCGGGTACCAGCACTTCTCCAGCATGGGCAGATAGGCTGTTGCGGACGGTGGGATCAAATAGAAAGGCAGGCACAGGGGGGCTGGTGAGCGTGGGGGCCCAGGAAGCTGCTGGAAGCGCCCATCATGTCGCTGCCGAAAGGGCCCTCGCCTTCTGGCGACTCCAGCCTGCTCCTTTTGGCCGGCGGGTCCTCAGTCTCCTGCTTAATAGAGCTTATTCTCTCCTGGACAGCATACTTGAGTTCGGTATCCTTTTTGAAATACTGCTGTTCGGATTTGGAGTCACTTTTCTCCAGCTCTCCCCCGTACCCACTGTCCGTGTCTGTGTCGCTGCCACTCTGCTCCCCGCTGGAGTGAGCGAATGTCCTCTGGATCACAGGCACGCAGTTTTTCCCGTGTCCCTCCGCTGCTTTGGTCAAGGAGACGGGTTTCTCTTTCAAGTCCACCATTTTAGGAGGGATGTCTCCAGCCACGCGGCCGGCTCCGCCCTGGAGCACCTCAGAGGCCATTCGGTGCAGATGGCCGACCAGCTGGGACGACTTCAGGTCCTTGGCGTTCTCATGCTTGGCCAGGTACTGCAGCATTTCCTTGGCACACATCTGGAAACCGGATCGAAACATTTCCTGGCTGGAATCAAGGTTTCTTGATGACAGGTCACCTGAGGAAACATTAACAGGAAGAAATTAAAAATTAACAACGTGCTAAATAGTTCCATTACCGCCTTCGAGGTGGGCTGGAGGTGGCGTTCAACTTGGGTTACGGTGCAGCTAGAGGGGGTGAACTTG
Source organism: Hypotaenidia okinawae (assembly GCA_027925045.1). NCBI lineage: Eukaryota > Metazoa > Chordata > Aves > Gruiformes > Rallidae > Hypotaenidia > Hypotaenidia okinawae. The sequence goes on along the minus strand of BSDF01000011.1, from coordinate 21,881,303 downwards.
CTGGTCAACCTGAATTTTGCACGTTTCCCCCATACTTCTGCGTGAGCACCCAGTTTTGTTGAACAGCTGCCTGTCCGCGCTTGCAAAGTAACTTTAAACCAACTTATTTCATTTTTTTTAAAGTTCTGTGCTTCTGGTGTAAGGCACCTTCGACAGGTGCTGGCGCCTGGAGCACGGGAGCGAGCGGAGCCAGTGCCTGGGCTGGGAAACACCCCAGGGAAGGCAGACTGCACCTCCAGCCCCGGGCAGGGCTCCCAGCACGTCTGCCCGCTCCGCCAACCTGGGGCGGTTTTGGTTGAGCTCCGAGCTCTCTTGCACTCCCTGTGGCTGTCGGGGCTGGGGAAGTCTCTACAGAAAAAACTAAAAATCGTACTTTATCAGATTCACGTGAGTGCCACATGTGAGAGCAGGAGGAGGAAGTACATCTGAAGCTCGATAAGCTGATGCACCCCTCTTTGCCTGCAGAACACGGGCCGGCCCGTTTAATGAAGCAACGGACCTAAAAAGGTGTGTGTACAAAGCAGGTTTATAGGTACTTTCAGGAAAAAACCCACAAGCACAGCCCAGCAAGCAAACAAATAGAACTGGGGTTGATCCAAAGCTCCTGAACACAGATGGGAAGGTTCGAATGGCTTCGGAGAGAACCTCACAGCAAACCCGGCTCTACGGAAAGCTTCCAACAAGGCAGTTTAACTCCACGCCAGCTCCACGGGGCACACTACACTGACCCTGCTGGGAAATCTGCCTTTTTAGTCTTATTTTTTTCTCTTTTTGGGGCAAAAGCTCATAAGCAAAGCGAGAGAAAGCGAGGCCGGTTAAAGGCAGGAACCCCCAGCTCCCCCTTCTCAGGGACGAAGTGTCACAGCCGCGTTTCCAAGCCAGTCAGGTGCCCGCAGGCTCTCCCACGATTCGAGCACTCACCGGCTTGCAAACCGTTCTGCAGAGCGATGATCTTCTGCTGCTGCTGCTCAATGAGGTTGGTCAGCGCTTTCACATGCTTCAGGGTGAGCTCCAGCACCACAGCCTTCTCCAAGTGACCTAGGGTCTGGAAGCAAAGGGGCGGGTTGGCGTCTGCCGTGGGCTCAGCAGGAGCCCGACGGGGCCGCTGCTGTTTTACAAGTACCAGAGGATGCACCGACGCGGTTTGGGGGAACGGCGCAGAGGCAAAGCCCCGATGGACCCTGGACGGGATGGGACCGGCACCGGGAGCGGTGCGGGGAAAGACGTGATGAAGCCGGCTGCGGGGGGTGAGAGAAAGGCTGCGCGGGGTCCCGGCGTGTTTGCGGACCGGCCGCACCGCGCAAATGACAGTTCTGCCACCGTGACCTTCGCGCGGGGGGACCCGGCGGGGGCTCCTCCGGGCCGGGCCAAGCCCGCCACGGGACCCTCCGCCACCCGCGACCCTCCCCAGGATGCACCCGGGACCCCGGAGATCAAATAGCACAGAACCGGACAGCACCCCCGCCCAGGCAAACCCCGCCGAAACGGGCTGCGGGCCGCCGGGGAGCCCCTGCCCCGAGGCGCCGGCTGGGTCCGGCCCCGCCGCTCGCACCCACCGTGAGCTTGAGGTGCTCCGGCAGCAGGTCCTTCAGCTGCGCGATGCACTCGTTAATCCTGTCGCGCCTCTTCTTCTCGATCAGCCTGTGAGGCAACTTGTAGGTCTCCTGCACAGAGCCGGAGGGAGCGGGTCAGCGCCCCAGGGCTGCGGGGCGGCTGGCGCGGCCGTCGCTGCTCCCCGCTCCCCACGGACCGCCGCCCCCTCCCCGGGACGGCCGAACTGCCGCTCCGCTCCCCCCGCCCGGCGCCGGGGGAGCCTCGGCAGGGAGAGCTCCGCGTCCAGCCCCGCCGAACTCCTGTTTACCTTATTGTCCTCGCTCCTCTTTAACCCCCTCCTGGGCTTGTAAACTTGGTACATGTGCGCGAAGTCCAGCCTGCACGGGCGAAACGAAAGCAGCGAATTATCCCCGTTCCCCGGGGGCCGCGGCGGGGCCGCTCCTCCTCCTTCTCCTTCCCCCCGCCCCGAGCCCGCCGCCGGCCGCCGCTTACCCCGGCACGTCGCCGCTCTCCAGGGCGGGCAGCTTGCCCAGGCAGACGGGCGGGGGCTGCGCGCTGGGGATCCGCTCCATGGCGGCGGGGTGCGGAGCGCTGCGGAGCGGGGCGCGGGCCGGGCGGGCGGTGCTCAGGGCGGGCTGCTCATGCCGCGTCCGCGCCGCGCGGGCTGAGGAGCGGCGGGCGGCGGCGGGCCGGGTTAAATGCGGGCGAGTGGGTGGACGGGAGCGACGTGCGCTACCCTGTGACTGCCGGCACGTCTGGCGGCCGGCGGGGCGGGCGCGCCGGCCCCCCCTCCCTCCCCTCCCCGTCACATGAGCCTCACGTGTCGGCAGCGCTGCCGCCGCCGCGCAACGTGCCGGGGGGAGGCGGGGCCGGGCCGGCAGCCCCGGCCGGCAGCCCCGGCGGGAGCGCAGCGGGGCCGGCGGGGCGGGAGCCTTCCCCCGCCCGCCTGTGCCGGAGGGATCCTCCGTGTGTGCGTGGAGGAGGAGGAGGAGGAGGAGGGGAGGGAGGGTGTCCCCGTTCCCCCCGCCTGTGGGGGCTGGGTCCGGTGGCGCCGGCACCGAGCCGAGAGCTCCTGCCGAGGTGGGAGGGGGATCGCAGCCGGTTCGTTGTTGGAGGTGTGTTGGGTGCGCGGGTGCGGAACGAGCCGCGGCGCTTCACCTGGGGTGGTCGAGGCTGCGGCCCCTTACCAACAGCCCTGCGCTGACCGAACGCAGAGAAACCACCCCAAAACCAGCGGGGTGCAGGCTCAGCCCCCTGTTAAATCCACAGCCTCTTGGGGAAAGGTGATGCAGAGTAACGGGGAGCCCCCACGCAAGGGCTGGGGGGTGGTGCCCGTCCAATGTGTGGGTCCCGATGTGGGATGCGCCAGGACTGCTGCAGAGCATCTGTCGCAGAACACCGGCCGTGATGATGGATCGCTGGGTGTACCTGCCACGGCAAACCTCAGCTCTCAGAGGGCTATGGACATCCTCCCCGAGCTCATCAGATAAAAGGCACCTTTGCCCAGATAAGGGAAGAGCAGAACTCCAGCACCGAGCCTCTGCTGTCGCCCGGGTCCGCTCCAAGTCGTGAGGAACCCGAGGTCAGGAGGCATCAGTGAGGCACAAGAGGGGTTTTACAGGGCTGATGGAGATGGGCCTCTGAGGGCTCACTGCATCAGAAGGTGCATGTGGTTGCCAGGAGGAGCCCTGAGGCAAGGCGCAGCCTTGCAGAAGCCTGCTAGCCATAAACGTAAGGTTTATAAACCCAAAAACCCCTCCTTGCAAGGTCCCAGCTGCATCTCCAGCACAACACAGTGCTGTATCTGTGACACAAAGCTCCAAAAAAGCAGATGCTCAGGTCGTCCTGCTCAAAACGGTGTTTTGCAGCAGAGCCTATGGCCCTGATCCGCTCGCCCACCCCAGGGGGGCTGCAGACCCCTGCAGACCCAGCCTGCCAGCGAGGAGCAGAGGACTTGGGCACAGAGCGACACGGGCTCAGGATCATGGCTCTGGGCTGTGGATGTCTCAAAGCAGAGACTCTTCTGTACAGGCGCTTGACACATTGAGCAGTATTGGCCAGAAAAAGGTGGGAGTGATGGGCTTGTCCCTTCCTGCAGTTCCGGGCAAAGCCACCAGCCCAAGGACCAGGTACCGAATGTGACAGTCCATTCTCTCTCTGCCCTCAAGATCCAGCCCATTAATTTTCCAAACAAAGGGTGAAAAAAATGCAGATGGTTTTTAATCTGCCCCGTCATTGACCCCCTGTCCAAGGCAGCAGCAATAACCAGAGCTTGCTGCAGCTGATTGCTAATGAAAAACGAGGTTTGGGGCCAACCTGCTCTGCATTTTAAGTTCAGACTCCGAGTGTATGTGAACAATTTCGTGCCCATGCATTGTCTGACTCCTGCATGCTCTTTCAGATATTCGGTACATTCCTGCAGTGGGTGGTGAGCTACAGATCAGGGTCAGAGGTAATCCCCAATTATTTAGCCCTTTTACTGTTGTCGCGCTTGCCAAACAATTCTCCATATCAGGATTTACTCCTGACCTTAAGGGACGTTGCCAAGGATTTAGGAGTCCCCCTAAAAAGAGGATCCAAATGAAGTTGCTGCATTCTTGGGCATCGAGTTAGATTGCTGCAGAGTTAAATTACATTTTCCTGGGGATCAGTTTTCATAAGCCGGGGCTGATGCAATCATCAATTTGCCCTCTCGATTCTTCTTTGCAGAATTATTTCTACGTGGAGGGTTCCTTTACAACATGAGACTAAGGCGGGAGCAGAAGTGTTTAAAAAGGCTTTAATTTCCTTTCTAAAGGCATTTGTCAAGCAGCAGGGCTCCTGAGCGCTGGTTTGGGAAGGGCTGAGAGTCACAGGACAGCAGCAGCTCGTGTCCAAGGGGGATTTGCAGTTATTTACAGAGGCAGTAAAAGGTGAAGGTTTTGGGGGGGCTGGCTTGAAGGTGCAGTAAAAGGTGAAGGTTTTGGGGGGGCTGGCTTGAAGGTGGGCTGGGGGAGCTGAGCCCCTGCCCTGCGACCGTCCGCTTCCAACCACGGCGATTTGGGGTGAAACTCTCCAAAAAATCTCTGGCGCCAACGTCTGCTCGGAGCCTATGTGGGCAGCGCTGGGAATTAACAGATGGGTTGTGGATTCGAGCTTACGATAAGGTTACTGAGGGTGGTTTTGTTTTAAAATGTCTCTTACTTAATATATCCGTGAAGGCCAGGCATGTGCCTGTGGTCTGTAATCAAATCGCTGACTCTCCCTCTCTCTCATTTCCAGCAATCTCGTTTCAGGTTACTGGCACCGGAGGTGAAAGAACAGCCACGGCCCAGCCCGGCAGCCACGGCTGGACACTGAGGTTACACCGCACGGGAGGTGACGTGGGTACCCCTCAGCATCCCATGGATGGCCTTGATCATTAATGCCCGTTAGGTTTTGCAAAAGGAAAAGTTTCTGTGGGAGCCAAACTAAGACAGCGGGGTGTTCCTCAAGCTCGGTAACTGTGGCGGCTCTTCTTCCCGGGCAGGCAGATCTCCAGTCATGGCACCAGCCTCTGGGATGGACGTAGAAGCCCTCGATGGATGCCGTCAGCCATGCAGGACAGCACCTCCATCCAGCACCCACCGCCTGAGGGCTGCAGCGGCTCGGTTGGTGTAGGATGTATCAAGCTGTGAGTGCTGGAGATCAGCGGCTCCCAGGAGACCCACACGTCTAATTCCCAGCCATGGTGTCCAAGGCACACACACATAGGAGATCCTGCACCCTTCAGCCAAAGGCAGGACCCAAAAAGGGGCACGGTGTGACCTGACAGCTCTGAGGAACAGTTTGTCACCCAGCGGGGCTCTGCCATGTCCTTCGTGGCCCACAGGTAGTTGAGACAGCTTGAGTTTAGCGTGAAGTCTGGTGGTTTCAGCTCCGTGTGTGACTCACTATCTCAGCAGCACAGCTGGCCACACTCGCTGCCGTGGTGAGAGGAGTCATCTGCACCGTGGAGTAAGTCGAGATTTAATACTGCGAGTAGGTGCCCTGAGACAGCTGCGTAATGACACTGGCTGAGGAAACCATGGGCTCTGCTTGGGTAAAACACTGGGAAAATCTAGGGAGAACTGTTGTCTCTGTGGAGTTCTGGGCAAGCAAAGGATTGTCCCTCCGGCACTGCCCCGGATCACTGCCGGGCACCTGAGCGATCGAGTACGACGCTGGCACCACACAGCGAAACTTGCCTGAGGACTGCACAAATGAAAGCCGTTCCCTGTGCTGAGCAGAGACGTCTGCCAGCACCCAGTGCAGCAGTGGGAGGAACACGTAGGCGGAAACTACTTGGAAGTGGCAAAATTTGTGGACATTACAACTCCTAAGGAGAGACTTCAGCCTGCTTCGACCCTCTGCTTAATGAAACACGCTGGCTTCCAGGTGACATCCTGCCCTGCCTCGCCGCCAGCCAAACCCAGGCAGCACAGGAGCTCACGCTGCTTAACCAGTTCCCCGCCGGCTGGTTGCACCATCTCGTGAGAAAGAACTCAGTGTGCACACCCATGCACACCCGTGCACACCCCTCCGGCTGTGCGCCCGGCTGCCGCCTCTCCCGCAGCGCCGGCTGACCCTGTGAATGCCAGCAGAGCCCCAAGTCTCTGTGCGTGGCGCAAGAGTGATTTCAGAGGTGATGTCACTGCTGCTGTGTGGTCCCCACAGAACTGAGGTGAGGTAGGGGATGGCAATGGGGTGCCCACCCATTCTGTAGGCACCAGGGAGCCAGCCGTGGGCAGGATAGCGGGGATGCTGACCTGTCCTGCGCAGGAGCTGCTTCTCCTCCCGGGTACCAGGGTTGGCTGGGGGATGCTTTGCACAATGGTATCTGATCACATTCCTCCTTCTGCCTAACATCAAACAGTGAGTCAGTGATGAAGCCTCATCAAATGTCTCTCTGCTTCGGCTTTCATATCTGGGAAGCAGGAAGGATGGTGCTCTGCAAGTATGCAAAGCACAGAAAGTAGGATGCCTTTGGATCTACGACTCAGAAAACACCACCTCTTTTAGCTCCAGTGTTATTTATTTTCACTGGCACCCACGGAGCCCAGGAGGAATCAGGCCCACCAGTTCTCTCTGGTGGATGTAGGTAACAACGGCCGCAGGGCCAAAATCCATCACGTTGGAGTCAAATATTAACATAAAAAGTGTTCTGAACTTGGTAACTGGATTTAAGAAATACTCCATTCCCCTAAAAAATACTAACAGCCCCAGAACAAGCAGAAGAAGAGATGGGGGGTATGTTCATCCTACAGTTCATGTCAGGACATGGGTGAGAGGAACCTTCACCTCTGAACCTGGAGCCTGTTGGACAGGTCTGTGTGATCCACGTGCTCATGGGATACGAGGTGCCTGCCGATCAGCTCAGGGGCTGCAGCTCAAACTGTTGATAGTGGCAGGGAGCGGGCTGTTCATGGGGGCTCGTGGCAGAGGTGATGAGCACGGTGGCTTGGTTCAGCTGGGCAACTTGAGGAGCTCTGTGGGGAACCCATCTGGACCTCTGCGTGGAGGTGGGGGAGAACAAGCTCCTGTACATCACATATATATTGTGTGGGCTCACTCAGCCCTGCCTGCACTCTGTAGGCTTCTGGGATGGGATGGGATTGAGCACCCGCTTGTGCAGGAGCGGGATGACTGATGGGAATCATCCCGATTCACCGGGGGCTGGCTGTGCTGGGAGGGGAAGAGGGCTCGTTGGCACTCTTACCTTGACAGTCAGTAACGAACATCTAACCCTGCTGAATAAATGTGATGCAGAGAAGATGCAGGCGGTTGGGGAAAGGCAGGTGCACGGGCTCCTTCAGAACAGGCCAGACAAACCGTGCACTTGAGCTTGTTTCCTAGTCACGCAGGCTTTAGAAAACACTTGGATGTGAATATCATTAAGCTCTGGGGTAGTCTGGAGCAGCCGTGGGAGAATGTAACCAGTCATTTTTTAAACAAGAAGCCAAACCTCTGACTCCAGATCCACCTCCTCCCAAACTCCCGGTCTGATCCCACGCGCATCACGGGCCAGATGTGGATCGGGCATGGCTGCTGCTGTGAATTCGGCTGAAATAAGCACAAACAGAAATTAAACTGCATAGGGAATATTCACTGTGGATTTGTGCCTAATCAAGGTTACACACGGCGGTTTTGCTGACTGTATCCCTCCAGCAGCCCTGGTGCCAGGCTGCTGGCGAGCTCCTCACCTAAACAGCACCTGGAGGGGAACGTGCCCCTGTTAACATGGAAAATACGTCCCACCGGGATGGAGAAGAAGGCAAAGAACACCCAAGGCATCCCTACCAGCCGTACTGGTTGACAGGAATGTCTCTCATAGTGCCCTTCCCTCTGTATCAGAAGTGATCTGGCTGAGAAGTCCTGGAGCAAACCACAACTGAGGGTGTTGCTGTGTCTTCCCCAAATACTTTCTCTAATGAGGTTTTTAAATAGTTTTGCCCCGCCTACACTGGCAGCTGGAGCACTTTCATCTCCAGGTGAATATGGGAACCGAGGTGGGACTCTGCTGTCTGCCGGGGAGGATCATTTCCATACTGCAGCCCAGGTTGGCAGGCAGCGATGGCAGGGACGCACTCATTCCCCTCCCAGAGATGCCTTGCTGATCGTGGTGCAAATATTAACCACACGCACCGGTGTTTGAAGTGCAAAGAGCACTGGGGCAGCGTGGGCTCACAGGAGAGGAGGTGCGTTTTGGTTACACCTTCACGCTGATGAGAACTGCACATCAGCAGGCAGGCAGGCACCGAACAAATGAGGTTTACTAACAGGACTCGGTTTGTTGTAACCTGTGCCTACGGTGCTCTGAGTAACCACACACCTTTCGTTCTTAGGTGGCAAAGATCACATCTTATCCTAGAGGGTTTTTTGGTGGGGGTGGAAGTACTTTCCACACACGGCTTGCCCCCCTTCTCCTCCCCTGCAGTGGCTGCCGGAGGAGCCGCGCTGACGTGCAGCCTGGGAGGCGAGTGCTCGCCCACCCTCTTGCTCACGGACGAGGAGGAGTCCGAGACTTGCCTGGTACCTCCGTGGTCTCCGCTCCCATGGGGATGCTGGAGTACGAGCAGTGCTGGCCTGGCACAGCAAGGCTGAGCATGGGATGGATGTCTGAGAGGTCAGACGGCGCTTTGAGGTTGGGGTTGGGTTTTTTTTTCCTATGGGAAAGAAAAAGAGAGTAATTTCATCACAGACTATTCACATGGGCTCTGTCCTGATAAGCTGGGGAAATATAAACGGCCATGCAAGCTCGTGACACTGGTCCCTTCTGGGTTTATAAACTGCACATCCGAATAATGAAAATAAAGCCCCGGTCCTGAAGAGCTGCGAACATCTGCAGCTGCTGCCCAGATGTGGTTGCCCAGAGCCTCTGCAAAGGTTTCGGGGGAAAACCCCCTGTCTGCCTCGCACGTAACGCCGAAACACAGGACAGAGGTTTCACTTTATAAACCTCGACCAAGGAGACATTAAGTGCCTTTGATCTCCAGATATAAAAATGATCTTTTGATTTAAGATTATGAAAATGAATAACCATCTGCTAAGCAGCAGCTACAGACCCACGTTTTATTGAGGCCATATGGTGTCCAGGGCTTCTACGTATGAATTCAATTAGCTGCTTGTGTCTGCGTCAGTAATTCTGTATCCACCCAGTCATGCTTTTGGAACAAATATTATAATATTCCCATGGATCCTCCAGACAGTGGGAGGTGTTTCCTTCACTGTGAAGGTTTTGGGAAGCGATGACTTTGTCTCATTTTCATGTTAACCTGCTCTGCGTTTCTAGTCCCTCACTTCTCCAGGCTTGGAGCTTTCCCTGGGATCTCTGAGCCAGCTGCAGCACGGAGTGAAGACATCCCCAGCTCCGGTTCGCCGTCAGGGCTCACGTCTGGGCTTTCCCTCCCACCCTCACAGGGAACCTCTCCATCCATCTCCCCTACACCAGGACCAAGCTCGTGGTGGTTTTTGAGAACATGATCTATTTCTAACCTAAGCCAGACCTACTCCAGTCTCTTTTCCAGAGTGCTTACCAGGGGTTTACTCAGGGCTCGGCTCCGCTGAGAGCAAGGTGTTGGTTGCCATCACCTTGCAGTCGAGAAGGCTGTAACGAGCAGGGTACAGATGGGTGGAAACGGCCAGTTGCCCGAGTGGCCACCAGCTCTGGCAGGTGGGCAGGCTGAGCTGCTGTGATCCTTCAGACCTAATAATTCAGAAATCCCTCTGCTTTTCCCTCTTTCTTCTCATTTTTTCCTTCAAGGCGTGGCTCGGCACCGCAGGCTGCGCTCGGCAAGCTCTGTGCTCACACTTGATTTGCCTCTTTGCAGTGCTGGAAGTGGGAGAGGTCCCGTTACGGGAGCAGGATAAGCAGAAGTCCTGAGAGTAGCAGGTTGTAATTAGGGGCTGGAAGGGCCTGGCTCCCGGGCCGCACCTTCCCTGCATCCTGCTATCGCGTCTGTACGAGAGACAGCTTGGGAAACACTCTTGAGCGGGAAGTATCCCTAGCAGAGGGATGGAGTTTGTTGTTTTCTCCTGCCTGCCTTTGGAGGGATGGGACTGCTGAGATAAATTGCTATTTATAGACATTTCTTACACGGTTTTCCTTTTCCCCTCCTCTTTCTGTGTGCATACCAGAGCAGCGCAGACCCTGCTGGGTTTAGCTCAGGCAGAGTGAGCTGCTGTGGAGCCCTGCGTGACATCAGACCGACACAGGACACGGATCATCACACCAAGTCCTGCTCCGAGCGGGGCCGTCTCCGGATGCGCTCTGCAGATCCCTGGGTCCAGCTGTCAGCTGCTGCTCCCACCTCCTTCCCCGGGAGCACAGCCAGTAGTTCCCGCTCTGCGGAAAACCACTGTTTCCCAGGGCTGACCAGGCTCCTTTCCAACCCCCCAGGCTCTGTGTGGCTGCCGCCCCAGACCTCGCCTGCAGCACGCACCACATAGCAGCCCTGGGACCCACAGGGCTCCGCTCAGGCTGCTTCTCAGCCCCAGCACCCATCCTGGTGCCTGACCATCCCTGAGCACCATCATGGGCTGGGCACAGGGTCTGGAAACAGGGTTTGCTGCCCTGCCTCATACCTGGGCTTTATTTGCTTCTGTTCTTTTTACTTTATGAGCATTTTTAAAATCTTATCTTACAGCATCTCCACCACAGCGGGTGGAAGGGGCTGGCCAGCTGCAGCATCTTGAGATCCTTCACATCTGTAAAACACATCTTATCATCCACCTGAGCGCTGGGCTGGGACCATCCTCCTTCCTCTGTTCCCTGAGGATATGTGAGCTGGGATGACACATTAAGGTCTGTGGCCTGCAGTGTCCCGCTGCCATGCGGCAACTGCCCCGAGCTGCCTGGGTAACACCTCTTGTTCCAGGGGTTTCTCACTGATGCTCTATGTTTGACTCTGCTTCAGGAACAGCTTTGTGTTACCAGTATGCAGTCCCATTCCTTTGATGTCATCGCTGGGAATCGCTGATGTCATATTTACTCCAGTACAGAGACCCATTGAGGTCCCTGCTGCTGCTGGTGGAAGATTCATCTTCTCCCTGCCCTTCCTGGGGACCATCCATGGCATGGAAGCTCCATCCTGGTGCACTGTGGCTGCTGCACCCAGGAATCCCAGAGGGACGGGCACCTTTCTGGGCTGACTCTGCTTGTCATTCTGTGTGGCTGTGATTAGAGACCTACTACCAAATCAGAGGATTATAAGCGTAGTAAAGCAAAGCAAAACTACTGATTTCCAAAGATTTCTCTTTTAAGAAATGAAATATAAGCCCTTTGCCAGATGGGTTTTACAGGGAACAGCCCCAAAGAAGCAGCAGTGAGGAAAGAGCAGCAGGGCAGAGGGATGAGAAAATGGAGCGGGTTCTCATTAGGGTGCAAAGCATGCGATAATTACTTGAGGAAGCACGGGGATGGCAGGGCTCATTTCATTCTGGATCCCACAGCAACTGCTTGCGTGTGCAGCTGCTGCGGGCCTGGAATGTAATTGCACAGCTCTGCCTAACCCAAACAGCCCTCACCCCATCCTTCCCAGGGATTAGGGGAACCCGGGCCTGATCCAACACACCACTGGGGTTTCTGACTTCCCCTGGATGCTGAACTGTGGGGCAAAGCGGGTACTGCTCCAAAAGAGGATTTTAGGCAGCTAGTTCAGCTCTGACACCCATCCAAAAGGAACAGCCAACTCCCCACTGCAGCCATTGCTATGGCTTCTCCAGCCTCCATTGACAAACCTCCCAACATCCCCAGGATGCTGTTACCAGATGTTCTGGTTTTTCTGTCCTCACGCTTTGTCTTAGTCAAGACCAAAGACACTCCAATCTGCTGGCAAGTCCTTCGGGACTCCCTTACCCTAGCCCGTGCCAGCCTGGGCAGGCAGCAGATTTCTGGGCTCCCAAAACTTGATGCAGAACCTTCCGCAAACGCTCAATCCACCCACCCCTGCCCATCGCCATCACACGTTGCTAACGTCAGCCCTTCCAGGCTGTTCGGAGGGAGGTTAAGACTTGGCTGTTTTGAAGCCAACGTTGTGACTAATATTTTTTTGGGGAAAGTACTTTATGTCAAAACAAGCCAACAGTGAAGTGGAGACATGTGGTACGGAGATGTGTGGAGGTAGGGAGGGGCTTTTCTCTGCCAAATTTCCCTTTTCCCTAAAGGGAGAACCCAAGTTGCTTTATTTCTTAATGTAGAATGAGACAGAGAAGGAAAACTTCCTTCTTTACTTCTTTTAGATGCTCCCATTTCTAGAAAGCTGCTGAATCACACCCTTATGATACGCTGTCATGGAAATGGGCCCCCTCGGCTTTCACTCGTGGCCACCCCTCCCTTGCCTGTTGGCTTTCATCCCTGTCCAAGCCAGAGGAGCCCCTTAACGTTCCTCCTGCCGACCCCTGCGATTGCCCTACAGTGAGTGCCTTTTCTTGCTGCTCCTTCCTGCGGTAAGAAGTGGCAGGTTTCAGCCTTTCCAGGTCTTCCTGCAGCCAGAGCAAGGCAGATGAGGAATCAGCAGGGTCCGGGCCCGGAGGCGCCTGGGGCATCCGGCTGATACTGCAACAGGTTTACTCCTTGTGAGCTACAGAGCTGTGGAGCTGGAGCCAGGTATGTTAGACAGAAATGTTTGGGTTCTATAATTTTGTAAATCACAGACTCACCAGGTTGGAAAAGCCCTTTAAGCTCATCGAGTCCAACCGTTCCTGTCCTGTGCTAAACCAGATCCCTGAGCACCTCATGTCCCTGTCTGTTAAACACACCTAGGGCTGGAGACTCAGTCTGCTCCCTGGGCAGCCTGTGCCACAGCCCCACAGCTCTGCCAGGGAAGAACTTTTCCCTCCCAGCTGAGCTGACCCTGCCCTGGCACAGCTTGAGCCCATTGCCCCTTGTCCCAGCTCCTGTCCCCTGGCTGAAGAGACCAGCGCCCACCTCTCTGCACCCTCCTGGCAGGGCAGGGGAGGTGGGGAGAAGGTCTGCCCTCAGCCTCCTCTTCTCCAGGCTCAACACCCCCAGCTCCCTCAGCTGTTCCTCAGAGGATTTGCCCTCTAGCCCCTTCCCCAGCCTGGTTGCCCTTCTCTGGACTCGCTCCAGGACCTCCATGTCCTTCTGATGGTGAGGGGTCCAGAACAACAAACCCAATTACTTTTAGTCATTTAGAGCAGGCGAAGGGCCAGCCCTCAGAACTACTTTGCTTCCAAAAGTTATTCAAGCCCTATGGAGCCACATATATTTGCTTATTAACTATGTGACTGTGCCGGCAGAGCCTCCTCCTTCCTCTCTCTCAGCTGCAATGTGGTATGTAAAATGGCAGTGCCTTTTATAGCCCGGTGCCCACAGAGGCTCAGCTGCAGGAGTAATTTCCTATTCACATCAGAAAAAGCCGCGCAGTTCAGCAAAGACAGGGCTGTGACTCCAGCCAGCAAGGTGTGGATGGGTGATTCACCCTCCTGTCAGCACCCCGGGGCCGGGCTCCAGCCAGCACCCTCTGCCCACAGGTTATCTGCATCCGCCAGCTCCGCCGGCTCCGGTGCTTCCCCAGGCCCAGGCAGCGCCAAGCACACCCAAATAAAGTCCCAAATCAATCACGTCTGGCCTCACCCTCTTTCTCTGAAGAGGGTAAGATCATTTCCCTGTCTCTTTTTTCTCTTCCTCCCAGAGGAAATCTTCCTCAAAAGCAACTCCCTTTGAAAACCAGAAGATGGGACATCACCTGCCTGCCCCGCTCTCCAAATCTCTTCTGAGTAGATCAACAACCCTCCTAGTCTCTCCTACACCCCACATGGGCTCTTCTCTTCCCCCCAACAGCATCCCCTTCCCATTCCCAGCTCCCACCCTCACTAACCCTTCCCCAGCCACAGTAGGCTTTGTGCCCCGGGACCATTGGGAGCACCAAGCGAGCTCTGCAGCACTGGCTGGGAATCCCTTTGGAGGCACCTGGGCCTGTCCCCACTGATAACTCCACTGAGGCAGCAGGGAATGAGGAACCACATGCAGAAATAAACCATCCCATAATGCAAACAGCTGGCTGCTCCTCAAAAATTCATCGGAAATGGTGAAATGCACTGGTTCTTGCTGGCCATCCCTTGGGAACGCCAGTATTGTTCCCAGCCAGCAGCGAGGAGCTGTCAGGATGCTCAGAGCATGACAGGACCAGCTCAATGCCCCTGGTAACCCCAGTTTCATTGGAAGCTGCATTGCTGGGCTGGCCAGGCTGGGGCTGTGGCTTTGCCACAGTCCCAACGTCAGCCCTCTCAGCGCTCATGCAGCAAAAGGCACTTCCCAAAGACAGATTTTTTTTTCTAAATAAACCAAATTAATTTTATCACTGGGCTAACCAAAAGCAGGGCATGATTCATGTAACCTTCCCACAGCGGTACAGGGGAAACACAAACTGGGCGACCTCAGGAGCAGCCCACCTGAGCAGGCATCGCTCCCTTAAATCATTTTTGGATGCATCTCAGCATCACCAAGATTAGAGAGGCTGGAGGTTAGCGTTTCGAGACGAGAAGCCATGTCACATTGTGACTAGATACTGTGCTGAAATTCACTCGCCGGAATTATGGAGGTGGGAGACCTTTATTTAGCCTGATCCTCCATCGTGAAACCTCCTCCAGATTTCCAGCAGAACCCCTCTCAGGGCGCTGAGTAACAGGACCAGTTCAGCTGACTGCTGTGACCTCCTCCAAGCTGTATTTTGGGTACCAGACTATTGCCATCAGTACGTGACTCGCTCAGGGAGTTACCGGGAGATCCTTCGGTTTAGTTTTCTTCTGGGTTTCTCAAATACAAATAAATCCTGTTTTCTGTTTGCACAGGGAACTCTGCAACCTCCTGTCACTGTGATGGATTTCTGAAGCACGTCCATGGGGGATGCTCCTGCCTCTCCGACGGGCCGTGGCTGTCAGTGTACTCGTCACTTAGCAACCTCTAGGAGCACGAGTTTGTGCGGCGCCGGGGTCAGCACACCCACCACCCCATCACACAGCCAACTTTCCAGACAAAAATTAAAATGAATTAGAAATCTCCTTTTTTGGCATCTCATTCCCGCTGGTCCAACATCACAGATTCAGGGTGGAAATTCCCTGGCAGGAGCTTCTATTTCCAGCCTGCGTCTTCTTGAGAAAGGGGGTGAAGAAAAGTTTCAGGAGCGGAGCTGTGCTGGAGCTGCAGCCTCACCCAGGGCTCACTGAAACTCTTGCACTGTAACCTCAGCACATGTTATTGTTGGGGCAGTGATGGGCACTGCTTGGAGATGTCTGCTGGTGCTCAACCAAAGCCAAAGGCGTTGGTTCTCCTGGTCTCCTGAACACAGATGCTCTCAGGCTCTGAGGTGGGAGAAGCTGCTTCTCTCAGCTGGCTGGAGAAGCACACACAGATCATGCACAGCTTTGCCTCTGCACCGTGTCCTCTGCTCAGTGCTGCCAGAGCTGTAGTGATGCCACTGGGGCTGGAGGGAGGCAGTGAGGCAGGAGCACATCACCCATGGGACATCTACACTGCTGTGGGTGGGAAGAGCCCTCAAAGCCCCCCCAGTGACCCCCTGGCATGGGCAGGGTGCCCCCAGCCCCATCCAACCCTTGAGCCCTTCCAAGGATTCCGGGCCAGCCCCAGCCTCTCTGGGCACCCTGTGCCAGGGCATCCCCCCCACCCCCTTCCCAGGAAGGATTTCTGCCTCCCAGCCCCTCTCCATCCCCCTCCTGCAGCTGAAGGCCTTTCCCCTGGGCCTGGCCCTCCCTGTCCTGGGCACCAGCCCCTCTCCAGCTCTCCTGGAGCCCCTTGAGGGACAGGAAAGGGCTCAGAGCTCTCCCCAGAAGCAGCCTTCTCTTCTCTTCTCCAGGCTGGGCCAGTCCAGCCTGGCTCAGAGCAGAGGGGCTCCAGCCCTCAGATCACCTCCAGGGCTCCTCTGGACTCGCTCCAACAGCTCTGTGTCCTCCTTGTCCTGGAGACCTTGAGCTGGAGGCAGCATTGGGGGAGGGGGGCGGGGTCTGTGTCCCAGAGTGGAGCTGAGAGGCAGGATCCCCCTTTCCCACCCTTGCTGATCCCCACTGCTGGGGATGCAACCCAGGACATGGGCAGCTTTTGGGGCTGCCAGCACACATTGATGGGTCAGGTTGAGCTTTACGTCCATCAACACCCCCAAGTCCTTCTCCTCAGGGCTGCTCTCCATCCATTCTCTGCCCAGGCTGTCGCCATGTTTGTTCCTGGGACAGCACAAACTGACCCACCATCCTGTGCCACCACCCTCCTATCACTTTTCTTTCCAATTGCAAGACACAAAACTCCCAGAGCCTGAAACCGGCCACGTACCAGGAGCAGCTGAGGAGGAGAAGAGTGACTCAGAGGTGGGGAGACTTCCAGGTTGGGGGAACTGCCAGCACCCGCGTCCCACAGGGGAAGTGAGATGGGGAAGCAGGGAGAGCTGGCACAGGAGGAGGTCAGCAGTGGGTCAGGTGGGAGTGTGGAGCCATCCCTGAGCTTGTTTTGGGATGAAATTCAGAAACAAACACTTACCCTTGTGCCTCTCACGAGGGCAGAAAGATACATACACCTGCCTCGATGCCCCCTCCCTGGGGATCAGAAGATAAGGGGTTTCTTTGCTTTTATTGCTGCTGCTATCACTCAATTGTCATTTTTTTTACCTCAATGAACAGTTTCTGTACCAAATTCTTCCAGCAAAGTGCTCTGGGACTTTTCAGGATGAAAAACACTGTGTAAGTTTAAAACCCTATCCCTCAGCACCATGAAAATTACCTAAGGAATAATGTAAACCCCTTCAATTCTGGAAACTCAGCGTGGTGCAGGGTTTAATCTTTACCTGTCATCGGCCAAGTACATTCTTGGACTCCACCGAGATGTCTTAGCAACTGCCCTAAAGTGAGTACAATGCCACAGCTCTGCTGCTGGGCTGGTGATTGATTGATTTTCCCTGCTTGGATAAAGAGAAGGAAAGAAGTGAAGTAGCGAAATGAATAGAAGTGAAACCGGTAGCTATGCTGAAAACGCAGCTTCATTAGGAGAACTGTGCTGCCCACCATTTATCACAAAAAACCACCCTGATTTCTGCAGCCTGGCTGGCACTGCCTCATCACTGAAATGTCAGATTATGGCCCCTGACACCCAGCAAACCGCGGCGGCACAGATCCCGCGCTGTTCCCTGCCTCCCTTCCCCAGGGCGAAGAATTAGGAGCAGTGAAAACAAAATCATGGGACTGAAATAATAAGAATTAAAAAAAAAAAAAAAAGAAATCACAAGACTGGTGGTGGGGAGCAGGGCAGTGCAGGGAGGTACCCACAGCCAGAGAGCTGCGTGCGGCACGGCGCAGCCCCGGCACCCCAACGCAAGACCCCTCCAGCTGGGATTGCTCCCTCCTGTCTGCCTTCACCCCACTCCTCACGCCTGCCCCCAAAAAGAGGGCACAGAGGAGCCCATGTGATGTGCTGAGTTTTCTCTTTCTGTTTCAAGGGAACGTCCTTTTCCTCCCCATGGAATTTCCACACCCTGTACGCTTTTAGGGATAAGCTCCTCTGTGTATCTCCAGCTAAAGAGGGACTTTGGCTTCCCACCTGCCACCCTGGGACGGATGCAAGCAGGGAGAGCAAGCAAGCCGACTCCTATTTCCCAGGAGATGGTTCAGCCAGATTTAGGGAAAAACTGAGCAGTCTCCTGTGCCAGGACCCATGGCAGATGCTGGAGGAAAGGCAGGGATCTAGCTTGAGCACTTGAAGACTGTGCTACGGCTCATTGCCAGACAATGCAGCAGCAGAGTCTGTGATCGGCAGCACACAGAGATGCTGGGCTCAGCTCTCTGCGGGGACCCGTGGATGTTCAGGCTCTGCACCCACATACATGAACGGGGGTCCCTTCACTCTGGGCTGCACCACGAACCTCTGACCTCGGCCACACCACACAAATGTTATTACTGCCTGGTGACTGCACAGGAACCTCGGGCCACCTTCCTCCTGCCCCGTGGCCCTGCACGTCAGAGGAGAAGTTTGGTCAGATGTGTTGTACGCTTCCTCACTGCAGCCAGAGCCAGGGAAAGCCCCAGAAGGGGAAGGGACAGACGAGACCTCGTGCCCCACCACGCCTGGCAGGAGGCAGATGCTCTGTGGTCTCTCTCCTGTGTGGCCTGGCCCAAGCACACGCCGTGCACACTGGCACACATGCACAGTGACGTGGCTTCCCGCACAGACGTGCAGCAGGATTTCCACACTAGGAAAGATGGTTGGTCGACCTTCAGGAGAGAGGTATGGTTTCCATCACCTCAAGCACAGGGTTTTATGGCATGACGAGCACGGCTCAAGTAAGAGCCCCTCGCCGGTGATGCACACAGAGTCCAGCTGTTGGGATCTACTCCATCTTCCTTCCTTCGTGCCAGTCTCTCCTGTGCAAATCAGCCCTAACATCCCTGAAGGAAAACTTCAGGCTAAGGCCACTAAACGTCCCTTGGCCCTGTCACAGTGGAGTTTGCCACTGGTAAGTTACACCCCTAAATCCGTGGAGCAGTTACTCATGCGACAACAGCACAAGAACCCCAAGTAGGCAGTGTGGGTGGTAGTGGGCAGGCTGCACATTCCCTGAGCACTTCTGCATTTGGAGGTGTCGGAACTGTTAACTAATATTGGCAAATCAAACTTTGCAGTAACCCAGATAGTCTGACTCCTGGTCTTGTGCCTTGATCACAAGACGATCTTTCCCTCTGCAAGAGCACCAAGAGCAAGGGATGAAACATCACTTCTGTTGGGCAACGCCTCCCCCACGGACATGTTCCACTTAGACCTTGGTATACATGGAGGAGAGCCAAGAAACCAATGTAATAACAAAAGCGATTCCAGGGCAGCTCTTCTGTAAGCTTTGAGCAGAAGCTCTGAGCTGTCAAGGTTTTAGTTGTTTTTTTTTACCCTCCCTCCCATCTTGGTAATCCCTGATTTCTGCAGCGCAGATTTAGGACTGAGGTGAACCTTAGCCAGGCAAGCCTACACTGTGAGCAATACCGCATTTGGCCATGCAAAGTCTGGTTTCTTAGGAGAGAAAAAAAGCAGAGATAACGCCCTGGAAACTAAACATGACTTTCTGTATCCTTTCTTTTCTTCCTTCTGAGGCTAGTGAGGCCACCGCGTTCTTGGAAACAAATAAAACCCCAAAACCAACATAACAACCACCAAAAGCAGTGCCCCCGGTTGATTTATAGGGAAACTGGCTCCAGCCTACAGTGAAGATTCGGTATCAGGCTGAGTTCTGCTCAGCAGGAGACCTTCACAAGCTGAGAACCCCGTGGATTCATCTGTTGGGGATATCCCCATCTCCTGATCCTGACCCAGAGCTGAGCCCCACTCCCCCTCCGCCGCTGCCACCCTGCCTCATCCAGCCTGCACAGGGGAACCAGCTCTGGTCTGCACAAACCAGAGATGCTCAGGCTCTCCAGGTACCACAGGCAGACGTGCCGCTGCTTCGGTTTTCATTTCCTAAAGTGTCCCAACGCAAATTTGGCATCTACAAAGGTAGATTTGGCAAAGCCAAAGAACTGTGCTGCTCCCGATGCTCTGGCTGGGTCGGGTGCTTGCTCTGCCTGCGGTTACGTGCTCTGGGGAGTCACTCCCCGCCTTGCAGAAGCGCTTTTGTGCAGCGTTAATATTTCTCGAGCATCCTGGAGCTCACTCTGCTCTTCTCATTAGTCAAGTGACTTTTCCTTTCTGTGATCAATAATGACCCTCTCCAGAACTGCCTAATTTGAAAAAAAAGAATGTTTTATTGATCCCATTTTAACTGATCCAAACGGAACTGTCTTCCCTTAGGAGACAGACGACGTGGCTTTTCATCACCCCACTCGCTCTCCCTTGGCTTGACCCGTTTCCTTTCTTTTCTTTCTTTTTTTCCTTTCCCCCCTCTTGCCAATTGAATCAAATCCTGTAACTAACCTTTCCGGGTTCCTCAGTCTTTATTTTGTTCCTATTAACCTTCTGTTTCTCTGGATAATTCTGCAGCCAAGAGTAGGTGTGACTCCCACGTTACAAGTCTAGCTGTGCTGTTGACTCATGTGCTGCGCTCGCAAAGCCAGCTCCTTTAATGGGAAGGCTTATGCAATGTAGCGAGGTCTCCCAGAGCATATGCTCTTACTCGAGTTGTGAGATTTCTGCTTGTTCTCTCTGCTAAATGAGACTGAAAACGCTGGTGGGCCGACCAGAAGGTACACGCTATTTCATGAGCCCTTACTATGCCCTGAATACGCGCACGAATCCCCAGGCCCCCGCACAGCCCAGCTGAAGGGACCTCAGGCAGATTCACACCCCTCTCCCCGACTCTTTAGACCCCTCCCCCCAAAATAAAATTAATTTAAAAAATCAAATATCTGCAGAGATGTTTCTTGGCTGTGGCTCACGGTGGTGCAGCAGGGGAGCTCTGAGCGGGCAGGCTGGCTGCAGGCTGCCCCCCAGCACTCCCTAAATCGCCCAGCGAGGAGCCCTGGCTTTTACACAGCCACTTTGTGGCGTGCAGAGATTACATAAAGTGAACTCAACAGACGGTCAGACTTGGCCTGTCATGTTGGGAGGGCTCTCGCACAGATCTTTTTTTTTTAGGAGGGAAACTAGCAAGACATGTGGTGAGAAACACCCTATAGCTTTTGACTAATGTCTTTGAGATCCAGCCATCTGTCACCATGAACTTCAAGTGAGAAGCAGCCACCATTTTGAAGGCAGGCGCTTAAAAAAGCAAGGGGATGTAGCCCTCGATTCCTTGGGCAGAAACCTGCTTTGATGCCAGCCTGGAAGGCCAACGCACGAAGCTGAGACCTCTCTGGGGAAAACAGCATCTTCCCAGAGGCTGAGCTCAAGCTGAGATGATGGCTACAAAACTCCTCGATGCTCCCTTGGGTGCAGGAGGGAGCGAGCCAGGGTAGATGCAGGGTGAGGGTAAAGGGGGACACTGATCCTGCCGGAGCAGGACCCTCAGCAGGCAGGAGACACCAACATCCTTGGCAGGCAGCTGGGATGGAGTGAGCGAGAGCTGCGTGGGTCAGAGCAGCCTCTGCTATTTCCTGCGATGCTCGTTACCACCCAGCCCATAAACACGCAAAGAGTCATGAAATACAAGAATAAAACCTCCTTAAAAGCCCCACTACAGAACGAAAGAAGAAAGGAGTAAGAAAGGGATAAAGAAGGAGGAAAGGAGTAAGAAAGGGATAAAGAAGAAAAAGCAGGAAAGCAGAAAGAAGAAAAAGCAGGAAAGGAAGAAAGGAAAGGAAAAGAAAAGAAAGAAGAGAAAGCAGAGCAAAGCCATCTCCTGCAACGAGCTGATGCACTGCCCGCTCGGTTTTTGAGCCGTGTTCCCACTCCGTGCTCTGAGAACACGGGGCAGTGCATCACAGCCGCCCTTCGCGGGAAGTTCTGTGGAAAGCCGGCTGAAACATTAACCTGGGGCTCGCTGCAATGCTCCCGGTGGCACCTTTCCCAAAAGGAGATTAAACCCAGCAGCTGCTGATATGGAAACCAACTGTTTGAACTGCAGTGCACTTACATATGGTAATAGCGCGAAGCCACCGGCTCCTGCAAACGTGATGCAGGAAATGACTAAACATTTAGTGCTTGTTATTTAGCAGTATTCCTGGAGACACGTAGGTGGTGTGGACAGCATGGTATGTGCATTAAAGTGCAATTTAGGTCAATGATTCTTTGAAAGGACCATTCTTTCTTCCTTTTTTTCCCCCTTCTTTTTTTCCTTCCCTCCTTTTCCCTTCAGGGGATTCGCTATTCACAAATTCCCTTTTCCAGCTAGCTTTTCCACAGAGTTCCCATCGATCCAAAGTCAAACAAAAAGGGGGAAAAGACTGTAGGAATTACCCTGTTTCAGTCAAAATATGTCCGAGAACTTCTCGTTTTATCTGGTTTTATTGCTTAGAGAAGGAATTTAACAGACCCTTCAGGGGAAGGCTGTGTGTCTCGACAAAACAAATCATATTTAATGAGATGCCCGAGCCTAACTTTTTAGCAGGTGAGCTGACAACCCAAAATAAAAGCCAGCCCCAGAATGAACAGCCAAATTTTGTGTCAAGTTCTGGGGCCATGACCCTTCTTTTCCATGGGCTCTGTGGTTCCTGTAAGCATTTCAGGGAACACAAGGCAGTGCCTCCAGTGCAGCCCCGGCACCCGGGGGACCTCGTCAGGAAACACAGATATTCCCTGAAAGCTGCTTAAAAGCTATCAAAAGCCTGGGCTGCATGGATCTATCACGCTGCAATCCTTCAGATACATGGTATTGTAGGGAAAACCAGCACATCCACTGGACCTGAGCAAGTGGAAGGCTCCCTGCCCTCCTGGTAGTGTTGCATCTTTGGGTACCATAGTTCACCCGCAGTGGGAGCAGACCCCCAAAACACCCAGGTCTGCACCCAACACTGAGGGATCCTGACAATCTGTTCAGTGGAAGTCAGAGGCATCCCAAACAGTGGCAAGTCTCCAGTGGGACCAGGGGCAGGGAGCTGGCTTTACTGGGGGCATAGGTGTCATGAAAGGAGAATAAAAAGGAATTGTTGATGGAAATGGTGCTTCCTGCCAAAGCAGCAGCAGTGATAAATTCAGAAGACCCTTTCCATACAGGAACGAGACTTCTCAGGACTCCTACTGTTTTCCCCACCCAAGGACCAGCTAAACAAAATCCCAAGAAAAGCTTGTTTATATCTATTTCATTATTTAATCAGTAGTATTGCTTTTGAATCTCCCCTTACCCTCGCTTAAGAAAAGCCTGGTGCCCCTCACAGCATCTGTGATACCCTGGAGATCGCAAGGTGCTTCAGGGGGACTGCTATGAGAGTTAAATTTAATTAGAGAGGCACTAAATTAAATACAGCCAGCGACAGAGCAAGGAAGACAACATCTATGACACTTGCCAAAGCTCACCCATGCATTTGGGTGCAAAAGGTGGCTTTGAGGAAGGCGAGCATGCTGCTGGGATGCCCAGGTTATTCCAACGCCCTTCCAAGAGCTCTGTCCGTCTCACAGTTGCCAACTGGGCACAGGCAGGAGGGAGCTCAGTGGATCAAATTGTCTTCTCCCCAGGACATCACCTCCAGCAGCCTCCTGCCCCGGGCACGAACCCGTCCCCTCCTGACCCAGCAGATCCCAACACCCGTTGAGTCATCCTGACATTTAACAGCGCAGACTAGCTGGCTACTGCTAACTATTGTTGAACTAGGAGAGGGGTTACAACAAAATTTAGGTCCAAATGATTTTTTAGGAGCTTCTCGCTTGCTTTTGCAAGCCTTCCCTTCCCTTCAAGTGTTCCACATACGCACGTGACACAAGGAAATAGCTGTGGATGACTCGGAGATGCTATTAATGGTCGCCAGGCAGCCTTGTCTATCAGATAATGTTTTCTGAGAGGCATTTTTCAGATCATTGGGAAATCTCAGCTGGATTCGCGATGTGCCTCTGGAGGCTTACATCAGCTGGGATACACATCTCTCTGGTTAGGTAGGCTCATCGAATGTGTTAGGTTGGAAGGGACCTTCAAAGCCCATCCAGTCCCACCCCTGCAGTGAGCAGGGACATCTTCACTAGAGCAGGTCGCTCAGAGCCCCATCAAGTCTGACCCTGGATGTTCCCAGGGATGGGGCCTCCACCACCTCTCTGGGCAACCAGGTAGTCAGGACAGGTCAGACCCACGGTAAATGGACTGTGCATGAACCCCAGTTAATAAAAATTCCTCACAGCAATGGGCTGTGGAGATACATTGGGAACCTCACAGGAGAGTAGAGAGGTGCAAAAACCCACAGCAAAACACGGAAGGGCTCAGAACAGCCCCTTTGATTGTGCAAAACACAACACTGAACTGTCTTTAGTTTTCTCTCCTTTTCTCCCCAGCCTTTCCCTTGCTCCTGATTCACACTGCTCATCCGAGGTTGGGACCAGGCAGCGGCACCACCAACTTCTAAATAGCCAGCTTTTGCTTGGCCAATTTTCCAGCATTAACTGCCTTTCAAGGCCATTTGTTCTAAGGTATAAAGCCTTCCTCCCCCCACCCCTCCTCCCCCGCCCCAGGGAACCGATACAGCAGCGATTTCAGGACTGCTGCCAGGGAAAGAGTGTCCCTATTGCTCCTTCATTACCATGACAGCGATGGGGACCTTCGCTGCCTGTCTCAGTATCTTGGCTGCAGTTCCAGAGACTGAACAATCTTTCCAAATGCAGGGAATTCCCTTCGGATAAAGGGAGAGGGACGGTCACAGGAAAGCTCAGACTGCCATTCCTCCGAGGTGTTTCTCCATGCCCTTCCATGCAGCACAGAGTCAGCCGGCACCGACTGTACCGACTCCAGCGGGCTTCGAGTCAGCCCAGGATACAAAGGTCAATTAAACCTCCAGTAGCACCAGTTTTACAAGTGCAAATGCAGGAATCACAGTGCACTGAAATCAAAATAGAGGAGATCTTCTCTGTCTTCCTCTTAACCCACTTAAGGGCCTCATGCAGTGAAAAATGCATTACTGGGGAAAAAAAAGGAAAGAAGAGAGACACGCAAATACTGAGTATCATTAATATATGAGTAGCTCATACAGATGTGGTTAGGAAGAGGAACTCCTACATTACTACTCCTCTTAGGGAAGGGAGAGGCTCTTAGTGATCAGTACAGAGTTCCTCCTCCCTGCAGCTCCTCATCTCCGTGTCTGGATTAGAGGAGCCGGCGTGCTCTCTCATCTGCTGTCACCACCCTGAGCTCTCCTGAAGTGCTGCTCCGTCTCTTGCCCGTCAGTGCCATATAACTTTTCACTCCAGACACTTCCTGGAGCATTTATCACTCAGAGAACTAATTACTTACTGCTCCCTCAGTCAGTCACAAATGCAAGACATCAGAAGGATCTGGCTTCTTTGGGACCCCGAAGCATGAAGACAGAGACATGCCTTTTCCCAGGAAAACTTCAGGGAAAGCCACAGCTTTGCTGCTTAATGTTCAGCTGTGAAGCCCTCTCCCATCCTCATGTTAAACAAAGGTGACTTTGCATCAGCGACAGCACTGCCCTTCTGGAATGCATCAACTCACAGCTCTGTGTTTGGCATGGTGGGGTGGTGAGCTCAGGCACTTCCCCATAACCTCGCCTGACCACACTACTAAGCACCACACAGCCAGTGTTTCCCATACCCCTGGTCAACATTTCATGCACAGATCTCTCTGCTTTCATCTACAACATGCAACGTGGAGGGGATTGTTAACCCTGGAATGTATTAAAGCCAAGCTGGCAACCACCAGTTAGAAACTGGCAGAAAGGGCAGCAGCTGCTGTGATGCAAAAGCACATGTTTGCTTGAAGACTCTGGCTAGAAAACCATTAGAGAAATGCAGACTGATTCATGCTCTGCACCCTCACCAGATGACTTCTGACAGAGCAAGGCCAGCTTCCCCACAGGAGCCTGAACGCAGGGGGCATGCCGGCTCTCTCCCAGCACACAGGCCATCAGCACTGGGATGCTTGAGACCACGACACTGGGACCGCACAGCTTCTTCCTTAGCAAATTGAACACATACAGTCATGCTGCTTTGAAGGGAAGTTTCCTTTACATAGATGTCTCTTTAATCAAAGCATAGCGGCTAAGTAAGATGCTAAACCTATGGTTTAACTACAGCATCAGCAATGGCTGAGCAAGCAGCCAGTGCCGAATGGGCCACGTTCCCTGTGGTGCCTGGGGAGCCCCAGGGATCCAGGCAGGAATGCTCAAGGCTCCACAGCTGCCCTGCCAAATCCACCCAGCGCCAGTCCCACAGGAGAGAAATGCCCACGTACTCCCTAACTGGATTTGCAAGCAGCTATATAACAGCCTAAGCCTCCTCTCCATCTCCTGACAGAGAACAATCAATCCTCCCATTCTAGGGATAAAAGCCAGGGAAGCGGGAGAAGTCGCTCTTTGAGAGGTGAAGACTTTGACATGTGCAGTGGTGAGCCTGTCAGGAGACTCCACAGGTTAGCTCACAGCCTTTAAGCACATTCCTCTCTCAGCACGAGCTTCCAATTCACACTTTGGGGACTAGGAAAAGATGGAGAAAGCTTCTTCGAGCTTCTGATTTAGGTTTCTGTGTTCTGCACTTGATATTAAATGAACAGAATATGCTGCCTGAAGGAGCTTCCCACCATTGTGTAAACACAATTGTCCAAAGGGAGAAAAGTAAAATAGTATCCCCCTAAAAGGTTTGACAGGAAAATATGGAAATTATCAATGGCTTGCTGGGAAAGTTCAAATTTCACAAGGTTTTCAATTGTGATCTCAGATCTCAGTGAGAGGCTTGGGTTTGTTGGGGTGGTTTTTTCTCCTCCACTAGCCATACATTCCAGTACTTCATTACCAGCAGCAACGGCTTCGGGTGCTTCTCCTAATTACAGCCAGCAGTATTCTCAGAATCAACCACCGGTCCTAGAGATACCAGTATCAGTCAGCAGTACTCATCCCCCACATCCAAATGACTTGACTTGTGCGTGCAAGCTCAGACAAGGCACAAATCCTCAAGTGAGAAAGCCAGTCAATCAGGCTGTTGGATTTTGGGCAGCATTCACATCATACCAGCACAGGATGGGCCTTACCCTTGCCAGGTGACACTACTGCAGGTCATGGTCACCACGGTAGATCATGGCCACCATAGCCAGACCTCAGCTCACAGAATCTGGGGGAATTGGCTGATATCTCCGGGGGGCTGTAGCCTATTCCCCCTCTCCAGCAGTTATTAACAAGACCTCTACTCACAGCAGTACCTGCACTTACCCAGCCAGAGTCTGGGCGTGTTGCTCAACCAGGCCACAGGCAACAAAGCCATCAGCTGACACTGCCCTGAACCCTCCAGCACAGGCCTGGGTGCAGGATAGGAGAGGGCCAAACACCAACCCCACCAGCAGATTAAGCACCTGGCAGCTGTTCTGCCTTCCCTATCTGATGGGGTTTGCCTGTACAGCTCACACAGACCTCTACGGACCACCCATGTGTGTAAAACCACCTCACCCTGTGTGAGAGCTTCAGCATTGGCACTGGTGGTCGAGGTCCCTCAAGGTGAGACAGGCCACAAAGCCCTGGCTACGTGCTTCTCTGTGGCTTTGAGTGACACAGTGCCGGTGGGGCAGGGGACCCACAGCAGAGCTGTCTCAGTCCTCCTCTAGCCAGAGGTAAGCTCCCACACTCCCTGACTACCTGCACCTCCCTCAGCACGATGCTGGTGAACTGCAAAGAAGGAAATGTACCTGAAGGGAGCTTATAAACAGGAGGGGAATCAGCTTGTTAAAAGGGTAGATAATGGCAGGACAAGGGGGATGGACTAAAGCTAAAGGAGGGAAGGTTTAAATTAGATATTGGGGGGAAGCTCTTTACAGAGAGAGTGGTGAGGGGCTGGAACAGGCTGCCCAAAGAGGGGGTGGGTGCCCCATCCCTGGGGCTGTCCAAGGCCAGGCTGGATGGGGCCCTGGGCAACCTTGTGTAGCTCCAGGCCTGGAGGTTGGTGGCCCTGCCTGTGGCAGGGGGTTGGAACTGTGTGATCCTTGGGGTCCCTTCCAACCCAGACCAGTCTGGGATTCTATGATTCTATGAAATGCTCACAGAAACCAAACAGTAAGCGTACCACAGGCACGTTCCCACCTCGCTGCATCCCTTTGGGCTGCGCCAGGCAGCATTCCAATGAATTGCATTCAGGAGACCAATGCATAGTAAAGAAATGCAGGAGTTTCCCCACTTTTCTCTCCCTCCTCCTTTTCAGTCTTGCATCAGCTTTCTTACCCCCCTCCCACCTCGCCTTAACTTCACACTCCCTCCCCTGGCCTGCAATTACAGCACAGAACCCCCCCCCAGCAACCCAATGATTTCCCTGGGCTCTCCACTTAAGAGAGGTTTGCTGCCCACACTGGATTTATCCTGTGTTTGTTTGTTTAATGGCCTGGTTAGGAAACTCAGAGAGCAGGATCTGGGCATGGAATATGCAGGGATGGTGGCAAAACCTGGTAAAAACACCTTGGAGCTCTTGAGCCCAGAACCAGCATCAGGCCACATCACTTCCCCTATCACAGCAAAACTGGGAGAGTATCACTCCCCATTCTCTGGGAAGAATCACCCATCTCAGTGGAGCTACCTGCAGAGCTGAGTTACCCACACCCAGCCATACGCTTCACAGCCCCATCTCTCCATCAGATGATATAAGATAGAGTGAGCTTCACCACCTTGATTTCTGTCCTGTTGCTGTACAATCTGCAGCATCAAGGATGCTGGTCCCACACCCCTTGGTAAAGCAGCCCGTAGCTAACCGCATCAAGCTCACAGGCATTGCTAGTGCTGACAGGCCTGCTCCTCCACTGCCCATCCCCTCCATCAGAGTGAACTGTGTTCAGATGCTGTAGGAAATGCTGCTGCTGCTCCTCATGGGTTTATCTACACAGGAATCCTCCTGCAGGACTCCGACTACTTTAGTTTCACTTCCCACAGAGCAGCACAGTCAACACAAGAAGACAGAGCCTGGCCCATGGGGAGTAAGGGAGATAGCCCCTCCCTGCCAAGCACCCCTGCTCCCCATGCAGGTGACGGCCAGGCAGGCACAGCCAAGGCAAGGGCACTCCTTTGGCCACCAAACAGCACCAAAAGACAAACCCAAGCAGCTACACCCCAACACAGCAGCACAATCTCTGCTCCCACCTTCAAGGCCCATGATTTACTCCTGTGCCATTCAGAAGCCTCCTTCTCCCAGCTCCAAAACAAGATGGGAAATTACCAGAGGTAGCAAGACCTCTCAGGCCAGAATGCAAATTTAAAGCACTTGTCCCAAATAACAGGAGGTCGTAATTAGGCTTGAGCACTTCCAGAGCAGCATCCCTCAGCTGTGCCCCTTCCTGCACTGCTGCAAGGATGTAGGGCAGGTGCTGTGGACATGCTGGTAAAAAGCAGGCTGCAGGAGGCTGGCTTCCTTTGTCTCATACACGAGCTCCTCTCTTTCCATTTTCCTCCTTCACTCCATCCCCTTATGGTTTTTTTTGGTATGTTTAAACTTTTTGTCCTTGCTGCTGCCCCTTATGCCAGTCCCACTTTTAATTATTTTTTTTAAAGGTGCCTGTTTCCTTAGACAGTGAGTTCCTCTCTCTCTCTTATTCCTTCTTCCCTTCTGTTACCATTTTCTCTTCTCACAGCTAACCAGAGTCTCCTTCCCTGGGGTTTCCTGCAAGGCTCTTTGCATTCTTTCTCAATCACACCAAACAGGTGATTTCTGTTCAGCAGCAGCCAGGGAAACACCTCAGCCACCCGCATGACACCAAAGCCTCCAGCCACCTCCGCCTGGAACATCTCACTGAGCTCCTGCCCTGCAAAGCAGAAGCTGGGATTTGCCTCACAATGAAGCAACGGGGCATATGAGGTGCTGCCATCATCCCCCATTGCTGAGCCATTCCCAAAGCCACCCTTCTTCTCTGCTCTTGGCAGCACATGTCTTATCAATTCCGACCGTACCAGCATCGCACCATCCATCAGTTTGGGCAGGAAGGGCAGCCCTCCTGCTCCCAGGATGCAAAAAATAAAGGGAGTGATGCTGATGCTCCTGCTCCCTGTGCAGTTGCAGGATGAGGGCTGAGCTTGTGGCTGCTGCAAGGATGGAAAGCCTGAGGCAAAATAACTGGGCTACAAGTACCTTGTCCTGCCTGTGCCATCAGAGAGAAGCAGACGGTTAAAGGATGCAAGTCTTTGTGTGGCCTCTGGAGAGTAGATATGTTCATTATAAGCCAATTAAAATTCCTCATACGCTGTAAAGTTAGCTCTGGAATCAGTGAATGGTCATGAATCTCCTTAAGCACATTAAGAAACTCTGTTGTTATGGTAAACCTGCAAAGAGCTTGTCTGATGGGCTGCACAGGGGCAGCAAACACCCGGGCCACCGCTCCTCCGAGAGACACTCAGGTCACTCTGCTCATCCCAGCTGCCACTTTAGAGATGGGCCTAAACTAAACCCCAGGTAGAAGAAGTCACCCTAGAAACAGATGTTTTCAAAAAGGCAGATAGAAGCAGAGTGAGTATGCTTTTACCTGTCACATTTTCGTTCTCCGATTGTTTTGGTTAGAATTCGTAGGGACAGCCATCTCCAGACCCTCTCTGTGACTCTGGCCCAAAGGTTCCCGTGCTGAGAAGGCAGAAGGGAAGCAGCCTTGTACCAGTCACTCCAACCCAAAGCTTCAGAACTTTTTCTTTAGGACAGCCAGAAAATATAGTGGAGTCGTGTATCAATTGCTAGATTTAAAAAAGTATTTTAATTCATGTGGGAGGTGACTTGCTCCCTGACTCTTGAGACACCAATTTGCACTTCCAATCCCTCTGCAGCCACTCCAACCTGTACAAAATCATTTGGTTTCAACCATTAGGTGTGGGAGCCCTGGACATGCTGTGAGCTTCACGAGGCAGGGGCAGTGCAAAGATGTGTGTGCACTCTGAAAGGACACGCTGTGGGTGCCTGTACCAGGGGAAGATGAGCTCTGCCAGCCTGTGGCAGTGGCCATCCCCTGGGTACCACTTCAGCCCATGCCCAGCCGCTGCTGCACCACTGCCCAGCAGCCTCTGGTGCCTTTGCTCCGGCCCCACATGCTGCAGGCACGGATACTTCCCAAGAACAATGGGGAGAGAGGGCCAGTTTGCACCCTGAGTGAGGAGCCGGGGGCACAGGGCAGCACTTGCCTCTGAGCTGTGGCTGCAGAGAGGTGCTGAGGGAGGCTGCACAGGCACTGGTGCATCCCTACTCCGGGACCGGTGACCTCCCCC
The DNA here is from genome assembly GCA_027925045.1 of Hypotaenidia okinawae. NCBI lineage: Eukaryota > Metazoa > Chordata > Aves > Gruiformes > Rallidae > Hypotaenidia > Hypotaenidia okinawae. The sequence goes on along the minus strand of BSDF01000011.1, from coordinate 21,850,508 downwards.
CAACCCAGACCAGGGCTGATTTCACATTCTCCCAGCCCAGCATCCCTTCCCAAAGCTGTGGGAAGTGCCGCACGCGGATACTGCCGCGGGGCTTCCCAATGTCCAACCCCTCACTGCCCAATTCCACCTCGTGGCACCCTGCCTGGAATCAGCTGGCACATATCACAAGCGAAGGACTGTGTTTTCTCTGCCTCCAAAAGCATCCAGCCCGCGCTGGGCTGTCCTGAACCCACCAGATAAACAAACGGTGTGAGGGTGCAGTGCAGACATCTCCGGCAGGAAACAAAGCGCAGAACTTGCTCTATTTTAATCCCATCAAGGGTCTTCTTGGAAGCCAGGCAGAGCCTGGCTGTGCGGAGTTAAGAATGAAACCCTATTTTTAGCCTGTCCCCGGTGAGGTAAGTGCGCGTGAGTCAGACCCCGGCGTGGGATGTTGCATAAGACGGGCCCCGCGCCGCAGCTCCGGGCGCACGGGGGTGCGAGGAGGATGGAGGGAGCCTTCCCTCGCCGCTTCCTGGCATTGTCATTTCAAGACAGACCCTTCACGGTATTTAAATGCAAGGTTCTTTCTTCCTTCCCCCTTCCCCCTCCCTCCCTCCCTGAAAAATTTAATTAGAAACAGCAGTAGGCTGGTTATGTAATGTGATTAATTGCAGCATTAGAGTGAAAAAAATATAGGGCATACAGGTCTTAAAGATTCACATGCAAAGTCATGTGTGGGAGTGAGAGAGACAAGGGTGAAATGCAAGACTTATCTCTTTGATTAGGTACTTTTCATGGGGCAGTGATTTATTCCCTGAGTAATTTAATCGGAGTAATCTGCAGATAGCTGAGGGGGGAAAAAAAAAAAAAAGAGAAAAGAAAAAGAGCAAACAAACACCCAGAAGACAATGTAAAAGAACTGCTTTCACAGCATCTCTAAAGGTTAGATGTGTACCTCGCTCGGAGGATGTTACCCTCAGCAGCAGTCCTGCCCCTTAATAGCACTCACTCACACCAATAAAAATTAGGTTTTCCACTGAGTCATGATTAATGAACTGCAGACACATGCCGAACAGCAGAGCTGCAACTAACTTTCACTATGCTGAAACTTTATCCCAGGGAATAGCTGACGCTTCTGGATTAATTTTTCTCCCCCCTTGCCTTTTGTAAACCTCTCACCAGGGAAGACCTGAAGCCTGGGCTTGGCATTCCCTCCTGCCTGTGACCTCCAAACACCCCACGCTGACGGGCGCAGCTCCGTAAACGGGGTATTCTCCAAGGCTGTTGATTAAATTCAACCCAGTTCAATAATGGCAGCAAGTCACGGGTGTCTCTGATTGCTCAAGTGTCCTATATGTCGATGGGTGAAGCGAAGAGGCATGTCTTCATTGCATAACAGCAGACCGTCTGGGCCTGGCCCAGCGGCCTTGCTGCAGAACCCATCCTGGCAGGGCTGAGTGAGGGCTCCTAAGGCTTCAGGAGGAATATCCGGACGTATTTTAGCTTTGCAGTTTGTCAGAGCAAAGGAACTGTGGTTAATATTCATGGAAGGGAAGATGAAAAGGCGCTGGAGAGGGGAGCTCGTGGCAGGGTACCAAGGACGTCTCAGCAGGTTTTATCCTGTGCTCTCGCCGGGGAGAGGAAGGTTCACAGCCGAAGTATGGCTGTTCCTGTGCTGCACATTATTCCCCTGGATTGTCTTGATGCCAGCCAGCCCTAAACTCAAGTCTAAGGCTCCAGTGAAGGAACAAGTATTAATTTGAGGCAGCCTTACTGTCAGTGAGTACCTGAGCTCCTCCTGAAGTGGAGGGTCTCCACTCAGTGAGCTCAGTCAAGTTCGAGGAAGGTTCATTCCTGGCAGCATTAGCTCTGCAGCCACAGCTGGGAAGAGAAAAACCTCCTGATTTGTCCTGAATAAGAGTTTCATTTGCTACAGCCATGCCACTGTACCCCTTTGCAATGATTTCAGAGGCTCCTGCCTCTGGATCTGTCAAGCAGCAAAATGCCAAGATTAATTTAAAAGCAGCTTTAAAATTACCTTGAGTTTGCATCTTGCTTGATTGCTTTACTAAGAAGAAAAACACTAAATGATTCATATCAGAAAAACAGATTTCAACGGTCTTCTGGGGCGGGCACGGCACTAACCCTGAATCAAGGCACTCTGGAGGGATGAAAGCAGAGATGCCCTTCCACGAGGCTCCCTGCCTGGGCAGACACATAATGCAAAGGAGAGTGAACTGGCCAAGAAGTCTCAAGCCATTATAGCTGGGTTTGTGCTGCTGTAGCTTTGCAGTATTCCTCGGCTGCTTTTATGTATTTCCAAAGCCACCACACATGATTGCTGAGCATGAAGCACAGCCATGGATTTAGCATTTGACTTCATCAGTCCCAGTGCATGTGTTATGTATCACTTGAGCATGCTTTCTTCCTTACACAGATCCTATTTGTAGGCAATTATTGGGGCAGATCATGAAGATGCTGCTTGCTCAAACATCCCCTGGAACCATTTTCCAGTGGACCGTCTTTTTGTCTCTTAGAAACTGGCCAAAGGAAAACCATTCAGGTTTGTCAGCCGTATCTAAGTGCACTGCAAGATTTCTCTTGAAGAAATCAAGATCAAAGCTCACACAATTAGGGACAAACTAAAAAATCAAGGGCACCTTTACTGGCGCTCATTAAAAGCATCCTTTGTACCACTCTCCAGAGTAGCACCCAAAGTCTCATGAATACAGTGGTCTAATGAGAAGGCTTTGGTTGGGTTTTTTTCCTCTGGTATTTTTTGCTTCCATACTTGGCAAATGTCATAGTTTAATTAAGGGATGTCAAAGGCACAGAGAGCTGCCCCGAAATAATCGTCACCTGCTGCTAGATAAATGCTGAGGTGACGACAAGTGAGGAGGGCTCTCATGCAAATGCTAAATTATGGAGAGAGGGCAAAGTTCAGAACCAGAGCAGGCAAAACCTTTGTTCCCAGAGGTGGGCTGGAGGACCCACCTGGGCTGGCCTTGGTGAACAGGCCCCACCACCCCGAGCCCCCCAGGTTCCTGACTTCCCTCGTGCCTCTTCTCACTCCCACGTTGTCCCTTGCAGGAAGGTTCACTCCCAAATATCTCAGGGTGTCCTGTGGGTAGTGTGGCTTCAGCGTGGGGTACCCAGTGCTGAGGCTGCCCTCTCAACAGAGCAGCAGGCCAACACAGCACGGATGCACAAGCCCTCAACCAACGTGGGAGTGCCAGTCCCAGCCCCGCCGCCGCTGCTATCACCATGCAGCCAAAGACCTGACCTCAAGCCATTTAAATTGCTACAAAGGCTCTTACCAACTTCCTTCAGGACTTTTCCAACAGCCTTTTATTTAGCCTTTAAAAGCATGCATGCCTTTTTATCTATTAATATTTACCAAAGCCCTTCCAGTCTTTGCCTCTTTGGCTTTACAACCTTTTATGATGCTCCCTAAGCTGAAGTTTGCTTTTCCTGAAGAACCACCCAGCCCAGCTGGCTCCTCTTGCCCCGTGTCTGTCCATGCATCCGCAGGAAGGCTGGAGGGCTCTCCTTTCCCTTTTCCCACACAGGTCAGTATTGATCTGATCATCCCAGCAGCAGTTTTCTGTGCTGTGCCCACTGATGGATCTGCAACCGGCAAGCCATCCTTCCTTCTTCCTTGTCACCCCTGTCTGGGTTCATTCCATTAGTTCACAACTTCACAGTCTGTTTTACCAGAGGGGTTGTATAGGCTTTATTTCACCAATTCCTCCCATTTCTCAACTACTGTGCAGAGATGACAGCAAAATGCCTTATAGGTTCCCTTGTCTCTTCAAAATTAGCTCCAAATTAATACACAGGCACAGTGTTTCCAGCAACATGCTTCCTTTTATTGGAAATCATGCCCTAAAAATAGCTTTCTAGAGTCCCTGTAGAAGTTCATCAGCGTGCAGGGCTCTGAAGGTGGTTGGACAAGGTCTGGGGGTCAGGTCTTGAACCCTCTTCCCAACAAGCAGAGCACCAGCCATGCAGAAATCAAAGAAGACGTCCCTGTGGAGTCACACTACCTCCCATGAGCTCCCCATGGTGCTGCAGACAATGCAAGTGTGGGGCTACAGCGTTTTCAGACGCCACAAGTCAAGCAAGATGGGTAAATTTCCTTCAATCGTGACTGATTTCTCACCATGTTATTAACAAACAGCTGTATTGTGACGGGCTTTGATGTATACTTTATCTGACCCACTGGGGAGGTTCTCAAGTGGGACCACCACACAGAGGTCCCTGGGGTGCAGGGTTCATAAAGTAAGTTAATTGCATGTAACACAACAGAGGAGCCGAGTGGATTCCTTCACACTGAAAAACAGCATACGTCTTCGGAGCCAGGAAACAAAAGGAGGATTTCCATGGCATTCCTCTACAGAACTATCAATCATTTCATTACCATGAAACATGCTTCATAAAATACTCTGTAGTTTTACCAATAAACTGATAAAACTAAGCCCCCATACTGCTTAATTGCGCTTATTAGCAAGCCTGTTGTCTGTCAGATTTATTTTGTTAGGCGAGCCACACTCCTAAGAGCGAGCATGCCATTTTTAATCAGACCTGGGATGCTCCCTCCAAGACAGACTTGTGAAGGGCACAACTTCACCCAAACAAGAACATTCATCATACCTGGACATAGAGGAGAGGTGGCTGTATCTTGTTATGTGAAAACATACGATTGTATGGGGAATTGGCTCCTCCATCACACTCCAAATATAATGCATTTGCAGACCTGTCTGATGGACCTCCAGGTTAACCTGGCGCTGACCAGTGGCAGCTTCTCTTAGGCTCCTGCCCAGGAGCAGGGAATCACTGCACAGCAGTTGCTGACAGCCAACACGAGCACATAAATCACTGGCAGAGACAGAGATTTACATCCATGTTATCTTTAAGTAGGAGTTTTAGCAGAATACTGGGAATACTGAATCCTTGGCTAAATGTGGGGAGGGGGGAATCTCGGTATGAACACTTTCCCCTGGCACACCGACTGCTTCCACGGACGACGAGACGTGGCAGGCAGCAGTCCGAAGACATCCATCCCTTCCCGGATGCTTGGCAGGCCTTTGCGGGCGCCTCGTCTCCCAGGGAGACACCAAGCATGGCTGCTGTTGCCATGGCTGTGCCAGAGAGACCTTCAGCAAACACTCAGTGCTTGCCAATAAAAGCTGCTCCTCTCCCCAGTTAGCAGAGCCCTACATGTTGGGGACCAGTGCTCTGCGGCAGGCCCTGCAGCCTGCAACTGCACGCCCTGGCAAAGGCCTCTCACCCTGACTCAGATGCCTCTGGTAGCACTTAGGCTCTCTAAAATTGTGCTAAAGTTTGGATCTCGTACAGGTTCAACCCCATGTAATTCCCTGCTGTAATTCAGCAGCTAGCCCCAAGATTAATTTAACCCGGTTTTCGCTGCAGTGGGGTTACTCAGAGGCAATTTTCAGTGGAGCACGAGCCCTTGGCTTTAAACAAATTCACCACCATTTCCTACAAAACACAATTTTTCCCCTGTTCCTTGACAAGGAGGTGAGTGAACCCTGGGACCAAGGAAACCGTGTTCCCTGCAGACCTCACCAACAGCTACTCTCAGGAGCTTGATTCCTGCAGAGCCACGAGGCCCGACTGCAGCCTTCACAAAGCTGAGCACTCCAGTGTCACTCTGCTTCCATCCACCTTGCCCTTCCTCTCTTACACTCATACCCAAAGAGCAGTTAACACTGCTACTTCTTTCCCAGCTGGGACAGTTGCATCACTTGCTCCTCTTTTAGCTACCTATTTCATCAAAATGCAACTCTGCAGCTTGGTCTGCTCTGTAAAACTGGCCCAGTCCCAGGCCAGAGCTGCTTGGTGAGCACATGCACAGGCAGAAGTCACGTCTGCATTGCCTGCCCAGCAGAAACCTTCTCCGGTGGACTCTGACCTTGCTGCTCGCTGTCACGCTATGTGTGCCCTGTCTTGGATGGTGCCCGTCATTAAGATTTCGTAGGGCACAGAAAGCACCGAGACTGAACTTTCCTTCCAGACATTTATCTCAAGAACCCGCACACATCTTTAGCGTGCCGCCACGCTTTTATTACTGCCATGAATATTGCAGACAGGGCTGGTACACATATCACAAAGGTTGTCCAACACATTCCACAATGAAACCCCTGTTTTAAGTTGATTACAGCTTCGAAAAGCTTCACTGCTTCTTTCAACTAAGGAAGCAGGGGGGCAGGGATCTTTTATCCATGCTAAATAAATTTTAAAATGTTGGGGCGGGTTTTTTATTGCGAAAAGGCCTAATGTCACCACGCCTAGGACTGCAGCCCAAAACCTGATGGTGGAGGGAAGGGTGAGCTTTGCCATCTTAACAATGAAGCGATCAACCTGTGGACAAACAGTAAGCTTCTGAGTACCTGTAGCTCGTGTGCTTTCTCAGCTGAGGTTTGCTGGATGCTCCTAGCTGAACTCCCCACAGATTTCACCTATGTGAGACCTGGCGGGATCTCTTACACAACTGCAGGTGCGAGTTGCTGTGGCCTGGGCTTGGTCCAAGCACTTGTACTTTACATGGGACATCCAACCGCCTTGTGTGCTCAGTAACCTTTTAGGGTGGAAGCTGCCCTGTTTGAGAGCCAAGAGGACAAAAACTGGAGTTGCGTTCAAGAAATCACTGTTCATTTTTCCATACACTCATTTTTCAGAAACTGTGGTGGGGAGTGGTAGGGCTGGGAAGGAGATTGGGAGCAGCTGGGCAAGGAAGTTAGCACAAGCAGCTGGGAGTGGGGAAGGCAGAGGAACTGGGTGAAGGACAGACTCCCTATGCCCTCAAGCCTGGTATCTGGTTCTCTTTCAAAGCTCAGACCAGGCCCTAAGGCTTCTGAGTCTCTCCACTCCTCTACTACCCACAAGCGTCCATGAAACCTCCCGGCAAGGCATCACACCTCTGCCAACAGCCACAGTGGTGTAACAGCACTGCCCACGCACTCCATCCCTGCAGCCGTCAACTCCTGGGGTGGCTGACATGCAAGTGCCATACTCCCCACATGCAGGGCCGGGAGCACAGGACTCGCTGCGCCCTGGGGCTCGGCTTGAGGCACATTGGGGCATTCAAGGCCTCAGGCCATGGACCAAATAAAGTAGGCAAAGCAGAACACCCAGTACTCACTGATTAATAAATACCAACAAGGCAGAGTTCCTCTGGAAAAAGCGGGATATGGGTATTTAATAAGGCTTCAAACACATTCCTACAGATAAGCCAAATTAATTTTGTGCAGTTATCATCCCTCAGCTTTCCAGTCCGAGACTTTGCAGATGTGGCTTAGGACAGCTTCATATCTGTGCATTAGTTGTGTGGGGCTTCCCACACAACAGGCCAGCCGCCGTGTGCAGGGGGAAGATGAAAGACCCACGGCCCACCTATGCAGAGATGAAACCCGGAGTGGGACACAAGCGATGGTGGCATGGGTCAGCAGCAGGCGGACAGGCTGCCAGCAGAGATTTCCCACGAGTGCCATGAGGCGACTATGGGAGTGCGTGTGGAACGACCCTTCGCACGCATCCCGACGCCTCCCACACGCACGCCAGGCAGCGCGGGGGAGGCTGACACGCACATGTGGATGTTTCAAGAAGGAAACGACATCCCTGTTCCACCACTTCCCAGAGCAGGATGCTGCTGCATCAGCCGGACACAGCTGGGCCGGCGCATCCCCCGGCCCCACATTCACACCGTATCCCTGTAGAGCGGTTCGGGGCCGGGAGGGAAACAGTTCCCGACCCGCGTGGGAACCCGCGGGGCACGGACGGCTTAAGCCCCTACGGTAATCGGGGGTGTCCGACGCCCTGTGCCAGGCTGCGGCGGGCGCAGCACACGGTCCCGGCTGCGGGCGCTCTCCGCCCGCCGGGTGCCCCCCACTGCCTCCGCCTCGCTCCCGGGGCGCGGCGGCACTCGAAGGCGCCGGGCACCGACCCGCCCCGCGGCGCCGCTGCCGAGGGCTGGGCGGGCTGCGCTGAAGCCGCCCCGAGGGACGCCCGGCGGGGCGGAGCGGGCAGGGCTGCGGCGGGGCCGAGCTCCTTCAGCGTGCCGGGCCGCGTGTGGGGCGGGGCGGCGGGCGGGCCCCGGCCGGGCCATGCGGAGCGGAACGTGAGCGGCGCCGCCCCCGCGGCCGCCAACCCCGCCGGGGCGTCGAGACGAAGAGAAGCCGGCGGGGGGGCAAGGGGGAAGCGCCGCCTCCCGTCCCCGTCCCGGCGCGGGGGTGAGCCGCACGGGGCCGGGCGGGCGGCCAAGGCGTGTCGCTGGCGGGACGGCAGCCAGGGCCTCCCCGCGGGCAGGGCCGCAGCCCGCCCGTGTCCGCCGGCCTTCCTGCCGCTCCCCGCCCCCGATGGCGGCTGGCAGCCGCGGCCGCGGGGTTTTCCAGCCCGCTCCCCGCCCCGGGGGCGGACGGCGCTGGCGGGGCCGGCGTGGGGGTGCCGAGCGCCGCCGCTCCCCGCTCTCCCTCCATCCATCCCCGGGCTCCCGCCGGCAGCGGGCGGGGGTCGTTGCGCGGGGGGAGCGGGGAGACGGGGAGCAGCCCCCCGGGGACACGCAGCCGGCGGTGCCAGCGAGCCCGTGCGCTGTTTATGAAGTAACGTTGCTCGCCAGGATGTGGTTAGCCTGCGAGGCGAAGAATCGCAAACAGATTTCAGATGACCTCTCGCTAGCAGCCGGGTGTGTGTTTAAAAACGGGGAGGGACGGGGGAGAAGGCACCCCCGCGATCCCCGGGCAGGTAGTCCCCGCTCCACGGCTGCGTCCGGACGTTCCTTGACCCCGCTGCGGGCTTTTCCCTGAGCCGACCTGTTCATTCACACTCATTTTAAGGTAAAACACGAATAAAGCCTCTCCAGTATCGTGCGAGCGTGTGGAACCAGGGATATATCTCGTCCACAAGCACACCGAGGAGGAGATGTCACGTCGCGGCGCTGCCGGAGCCACCCGGCTCCCACCCGTGCCCGTGCTGGGTGCCAGCACAGCTCCCGTGCAGGCGTGCAGAGCGTGTTATTTTGGAGATGTTGAGCTCACCTTTCGCTCAGCGCGTTCCCCGGAGATTTCGGGAGGTGCAGCAGGCATTTAAAATAGAAGAACATGTGAGACCTTGTTCTTTCCAAAAGGCCTGAGCGTGCACTTGCATAACATCCAAGTGTTATCCCTGTAATTACATTCGCTTTTACTTTTCACAAGGAAAAAATAAAGGCAGTTCAGTTGGAATTTCACTTTGCCAGCATTCATATCCCTGCTTTTAACATTTCACCCTTAATATTGCACATAAAAGTCCTTAACTTATTCATGAAAAGGGCTGTTTCTCAGTCTGGTGGCTTGCAGTTTATTATTTATCAGTGCGGAATTGCATTTAGTCAGGAGTCTATCCCATCCGCCTGACTCGGGCTCGCAAAGGTGATGTGATTTTCCAGACTGAGCCCTTATGTTGTGGTAGGGATTATGTACCTGGCACCCGGCAGGAGATTTATGGCTACAACAGCGTCATGCCCCGTGTGCCAGTGTCCATTACTGGCAATCCAGGGCGGTCATAATTGCTTTTTCTGCCCCAGTTGATGCATTAGCCTGGTTCAGGAGAAACTGGTAATTTAGCACCATCGCTTGATCGATGTCTAGCTTCCTTTAAGAGAAAAACCTTTCAGGGTTTTTAATTCAGTGCCTCCTAATCTGCTGCAGGTATTGTATTTCCCCAATGTAATCCTGCAAAAAACCCACCCAACCCTGTTGATCCATCGCTTAAGTAAAATATGCTTAATATATAACCTATGCCTTACGTAAACCTCCTTTACCACTGACAGTGCATAGCAAAAGTGTCGGGTCGTTATCTCTCTTTAAAACGGTTTGTAATACAGTTCACGTGTGTGTGTTCCAGTAATAAGGGAAAAGGCAACGATCGTTAACCAGAACCAAATGAAAAAGAAACAAACCAAACCCAAAGCAGCACACTCATTTTTAAAGTCAAGCAAGCACACAGGTTGTGCCAAGCCAAGGGGGAAAGGTTTCCATGCCCTGTGACCGGGACATCCGTGCTTCCCGTTCGGAGCAGCCAGCAGTGGATTAACGCTGGGTTTTGCAGGGGCAGGGGTCCCTTGCCGGATCGGTGTGTGCAGGGCTCAGGGGGGCTGGGCTGAGAGCAACTTCCCTCAGGGTGGTAGGACCTTTTGGGGGGGCGGCCAGTCCTCCAAGTTGCACTGGGCCCTGCACAAACCCCCTCCTGGCCTTTTGATAAATGAATGCAGAAGTCAGTGGAGCTGAGCTTATTCTGATTCTCTTCCCTGGTACCGTAGCACTGAAGAAGCTGCTTGGGGGAGGTTCGATAAGGTGTACGTACGCCTGACCTGAGAAGGGAAGTTCAGTGCTACATGGAGCTACTTATTTCAAAGCTCTCCTTGTAAAAACTTATCAGCACATGGTCACTGCAAAGGACCAGTGACTTGTCCAGGTGCATTTCTCTTTAATTGTGCCAGGTCTTTGATTTGTGGGGCTTTTTTGGTGTATTTTTAGTGCATTTTTGTGCATTGTGCATTTTGATAACCACGTCTTACAATGCCTGTATCTTCTGGGATGAGAGTTGGTGCCTCCCACGAGTGGCTGAGCTGCCGGGAATCTAGGCAGGGCGAGCACAGCTCTGCTCAGACTCACCCCGAAGCTCAGCACCAGCCTCCCCGCGGCTTCCCCGGCGCCTTCCCAGTGAACAAAGTGACTAAGAGCCGGCAGAGCTAGACAACCAGAACAAAACAGACTTGATGTACAAGGCTACGGAAGTCCTTCTCCAGAGCTGTTGGCATCTGTAGGAGAAGAGCTATGCAAATCCACTCATTGCACAAGAAGCGGATGAGTTGGGCAGCTCCGTATTGAGTGGGAAGCTTTTCCAATAGTGCAAGATCTGGCAAATCCCAATACCAACACTGCTGAGGCAGAGAAACTATGATTATGTGGAAAAACGTGGCAAAAGTCCATAACATCCCACACCAGGAATCTCCCTTCCCACTGAAACATGTATGGAAAAGAAATCGGTAGTAGAGGGATGGAGGAGAAGGTCCAAGAAGGTCTACAAAATGCTCGACCATTGCGTATTTAAATAGCTTTTGTGCAGGTTGTGTGCACAGTGTTGGACTGACACAAATGAACACTGCTGAGTCATGGTCTGGGGGGAGGGGAAGTTCATTTAAAATGTGACCGGGGGAGGGTGGGAAAGAAAAAAATGATCCCATAGCTCTTGAATTGTGTGTGGAATGTCAGGGTGCACAGTTAGGGGACAGTGCATCGTGGTAAGATAAACACCATAAGATTAACAGTTTAAATCGGACACTTAAAAAGCCCAAAGGATTGTAAATACCAGGTAAGGAACAGCAAAAATGTTTGGTATCTCAGCATCTTCCATGAGCTCAAAAATAAAAGTCCCTAACTGTTAAAATCAGAGGTACAGAAGAGAAGTTGGGTGAAAATCTGCCTAGTAGCAGGGCTGGCAACTCTGGGTTTGTTTTATGTAAAATAAGAACATCTCCATGAAAAGGAGATGATTATTTAAGGCATTCTGGGTTAATTTCTCTGAATATTTGAGGTTATTCTGCAGACGTTCTGGTTTAAGACTGCAAAACCACGCATGGATCATGTGCCTCTCTAGCAAGGTTTGTCTCCACCCGTTTTTCCCAGCACCAAGGATGCAGAACGGTGCTGGAGGGTGTCTGTGGCTCTGGAGGCAGTGGGAGAGCTGCTGCTTTGCCACTCTAGAAGAACAACTTTCAGCTTCCCATGCAGTTGCCCCTGCCTGTCTCTCTAGGAGCAACATGGCCTGCCTCCGCAGGGGGAAGCTGAGGAGTTTGGTAGCTGGGGAATGGATGTGGAGCGAGGGTTATGCTTGTCCTGTGCAGCTCTGTCTTGCGGCCATGCCCATCCATGCCTGCATCCCACTGGTGCTACGCCTGCCCGCAGGAGGGGGGCAAAGTCCTCCCTGCCGTTCTGGCGTCACTCAGGCATTTATCTTCAAAGGCTCCGGTTGTTATTGAGCTAAAGTGGGGCAGAGGGAGAGAGGTGGGAATGAGGACTTTGGGCTGAAACCATGGCCATCCCAGCAGGACTGCAAGCCGTGGCTCCTTAGGGCCAGCACTGCGCTTGCGGCCCTCAGCGATGCTTTGCCACCTCCCTTCCACTTGCGTGAGGGTTGCTGGTTGTCAGTCTTCCCTTAAATTCCTGCCCTTGGTTGGTCTGGTGGCTTCACATCACCCAACAGATACCAGGGGAAGGAATCTGTTCCAAGTTAAATCTTCAGCCGTGTTGTTTCTAACCGACTGCATCCTTGTGCTCACACATTTTCAGGCCATTTCCCACCTTTCCCCCTCAGCTTTGGCCAGGCACCCTGAGATGAGGGCAGGAGGAGAAGCATCCCTGGCTGGAGGCTGGGCGAGGGCTCTGACTCTTCAGTGGGCGTCATGAGAGAAAAAACCCTGAGTGCTCACATGAAGGATGGGAGTTGCAGCTGTAGTGGAGTTTGTATTGTACTGATCATGGGACTTTCGGTTGTTTCCTATCTGTTTTTCAGTGACAGGCCTGGTGGTTATAAAATGAGCAGTATTTATCTGACCCAGGAGTCAGAGACATTACCTCATTGTCACGGGGTCAGTGGCAATTAGACTGCAAAGACCAGCCAAGCAGTGCCGCTGGGTACAATAGTCTGTGGCAGGCTTAACCTTTACGGTCGCCACTGCTGCGGAGGGGCGGCCTGGCAGCGCCTTACAGCCCCACAAAGCCAGGCCTGGGGTTTCCATGGCAGGAGCAGAGCAGAAAAGGCTCCCTCCCTTCCTAACCCATCCCAGGAGGCTCATGGATGCTTATCAGTATGTATATGTTGTAAGGCTGCAGCGTGTTTGCTTAGGCGGGATGAGTGCGTTCATGTTTTATATCAGCCCGACCTTGATTTTGAGTTGAAAATCAAGTTCGTCCCCCAAAGTTGGGTAGGCAGGGTTGAATGCAGTGCAAGTACAATAATTCACCGACGTCAGTCGGCCCATAGTTACCATAAACACGACGTATGAAGGTTAAGAGCAGCCGTGCACAGCGTAACCAGCTCAGCAGGGAGAGGCCGCCAGAGAAGGAGGCTGCGACAGCTCGCGCACCAGTGCAGCAGCGACAGGGCCGTACCCGCTGCTGCCTTTCAGCACCAATTCGCAGCCCAGACGTGTGCTGGAGGGCATTTAAGCACCGAAAACCAGGTGCTTTTCCTTTCCTTTCTCATCTCTTAATGTGTGATTATTCATCATGCGTACTTCCTATGCGTGTACGATAGACTTGAATCACAGGCCTACCCCGTGTGAGCCAAAACGTGATAACTCTGCATTTCAGAGCAATCCCCTGTCAGGCAGCGTGTTTAGCAGTCGCCCCAAATGAGGCGGCTGAGCCGCCAGATGAAGGACGTAGGGTCGCCAGCTTCCCACTGTTATTCATTATTGACTGAAAGGGTTTGTCAGGCTGGGTGGGCAGGATGCTGCGGGAATGCACGCAACAGGAGCTCTGCCTCATCCTGGCCGCCTGCCAGAAGGGCTTTCCTCCTCCATGTTGTCACTGGTCCCTCTGATTCATTCTGTCTGCCCGGCTTGCTCCTGCACGATTTCATGTACCACCTCTGCTTTTTTATTTTTTTCTTTTCAGCTCAGGAGAATTTAACGTTCTGCCTGGTTGTTTTTTGCACTGTGTGAGATTTGGTTTGGCCATAACACTGCTCTCCCAAAGAGAGAAGCTGGGACAAAGGTTAGGGGGTCCCACTGTAGGTCTTTTACAGGCTCATGATCTTCCACTTGCTTTGCAGGTTGGATTGCTCAGAATTGGGGTAAGGATGTGGGCAAGGAGCAAGACTTGAGCATTAGACCCATGAAAAGACTAGAAACTAGAACCACAAGTGGCAAAAACAAATATTTGAGCATTTAAGTTCTTACCTTGTAGGCACCAACCCAAGTGGTCGAGCCCTGAGTTTGGGGTGTTGGTTGGTCCCAAATTTGAGGTGCTGGTTCCTAGATGGAGCTGGTCAGGGAAGACAGACTCCCAGGTTGGCAGGGCATTCCCTTGGGAAATGGACTGTCCTACTTAGGGTGGTACAAGCCAGGTCCCCCACACCCAGGGCATTCCATCCCTCTGCACCACTGCCAGTGCCGTGGGCTCCGTGCAGAAGATCTTCACGGGGCTGCAGAGAAACTCAGGAGCAGCTGTGATAGCACTGACATCAAAGGCAATGCGATGAACCTGCATTTCCATCTCCTCAACATTTACATTGAGCAGGCTTTGGAGGCCACCATTTCCTTCTATTCCTCCCACTGCCTAATTTTAGGAAACAGAAGAGCAAGTTCTCATTGCCAGCCACAAAGGAGAAAGGCTCCTTGACGCAGCAGAACAGGATGACTGGGAGCACATTCAGGATGCACCCATCAGCTGTGTTTCCCTGCAGATGACTCCCCCTGCATGTCCAGCCCTGCCTGTTCAAGGTTTTCCATAGCTCTAGTCCTGGCTTCTCCCAGACACAGGGCAGCCCGAGGGTTGGGGTGTCTTTAGGGTGACTCTGTGGGGAGGTCTCCCCAGAGCAGAGCAGAGAGGGACAATCCCCTCTCTAGAGCTGCTGGCCACACTCCTGGTGATGCGGCCCAGGATGCAGATGCACATCAGTGGCTCCTGTCCAGACTCTCATCCATGATTCCCCCACGTCCTTTTCCTCGGGGCTGCTTTCCAGCACATCATCTCCTAAAGATAGTTACGGATCCTGCAGGTAGTTACGCTACTTGATTATAATGGTTCTTTGGTTTATGAATAATGAATCATCCTGTGATTAAATTGATGTGAAAACTCCCATGGTGTGTAAATAGAGGCAAACTGCAGTTTTTAACTACTTTCAGGTATGCTAACACTGAGGGGATGTAATTTCCTTACTATAATTTAATTGTAGACGATGTTTGCTCCCATCATTCATAAGGAAAAGTTTCTTAGAGCTGTAACAGATTGTGTTTCCATCTCTGTTGCGTGAAAACAGTATTATGGACACAAGCAAAATGGAAATGGTAACACAGCATCTCCACTATTTTAAGAGTTGTATTGAAACACATGGAACAGAGAGGAGATTCCGCTCTTCACTGCCTTCGGATTTGGTGCTCTGTGTATTTACTTAGCTCTAGGAAAGGAAAGTGAAAACAAACCTGTTGCCTCAGTAAGACCTGGATTTGTGTCTGCCTGTTCCCTTAGGGCTGGGTACCACTTCCAGGCATGGGATGGGCTCTTGCAAAGTCATTCCTGAGGTGAGAACAGAGAAATTGGAACAAGAAAGAAGGATGGGGGGAAGGAAAGGACTGAATTCCAGGGTGAGAGCAGCTGGCTGGGGAGGATTAATGGGCCAGAAAGCCAAGAGGTGGATCTGAGGGATGATGGCTCTTCTGAGTGGAAAGGCTGACTTGAAACGAGCCTGGCTCTTCCTGTTCCCAGAGAAGCACCTGGCCCGTGGCCATTTGTCCAGCTCTCAGCTCATTTTCCCAGGGACCCTAAATGCATCCCAGGATGGTGACTTTGGCCAGGTGTGGGGTGGTTTTCCCATCTCATGATTACTTTTGACACTTCAGCTGTGTTGCACCGGGGACGAGCCACTTCCATTTTCCCCACAGAGACCTGAGCATGGGGGAAAAAGAGACCTGAACTGCCAGCTCCGGCCTCATGCCCCTCAACACAGGAGCACTGCAGGCTTTGTGCATTCTCCTACTGCCAGCTGAGGCCTAAATCAAGCAGCATTTTCTGTTATCTCACTGCAAACTTCCCTAGGCCTCTTTCCAATCGCACCCCCACTCAAACTTCCCTTGAGCTGCTTTGATTTCGGTCAGGAATTGTTCTAATCTTTTCCTTTTCTTTTCCCCCTTCCAGCCTTACATAATTTCCTCTCTTGAGTGTCCCAACCACGCACGGCACTGCAGTGGAGAAGCATGCTGAAAGTAGGGTAGCTGCTCTGATACAAGTGCTCAGCGCGGCATCTCCCGTGTGCGCAGCAGAGCTGGATCTCTATATGACTAAGCACATTGGCAGTGGTGTTTGATTGCATCTTCAGAGCGCTGCTCCGTGTTTGTCTTTCCTTCCTCGGTTTGTCTCAGCTTAAAAACCAACAGCAACAACAACAAAAAAAGAAAAATAATTAAAAAAATAGGTGGGTTCATACGCTACGTGCTGACAAGACCTGACTCTTATGGATGGCAGGAGGGGTTTGAGGCTCACAAGGCAGCTGAGGGCTGGAAAGATACTTGTCACTGCAGATTTTGCTTGTCATATGCAGAGATGACATACAGATCTCCCCTCTGACAGATTGATAGTCATTCCGAGATGCATCCACCCACAAAAACCACAGACATGCTGCTTTACTCAAATCTTTACTTTAACCACTACTTTGTGATGCAAAACTGGTGGAGTTTTTGGTACTTTTTGTTAAAAAAGAAATATTTATAGGGGTTTTCCAGCATCCTTGCTAGTTGCTAAAAAAAAAAAAAATTAAAAAAAAATAAATCAACATTAGCCTACTGATGGGACAGCTCAGTTTACTTGTGGGTGGTTTTGACATTCGCCTCATTAACATGTTTAGTCTGAAAAAATGGTTGGAAAGATAGTAAATAAAAAATTGGACTCAGAAGTGCAGCATCTCTCCTGAAGTCATTCCTTAGGTCTCAGTTAAAATGCCACTTTCACATAGGTGGAGTATTTACACTGGTTTTTTTACTTCAAATATCAACATCTCGGACCGACCAAGTTCAGAGATGAGTGACATGGGTGGGTTGGTCTGTCTGTCTGTCTGTCTGTAAAAGCCAGCACACTGTGGTCAATGCACAGGTGATGCTCTGCTCTGTTAGCTCCAGGAAATTCACTGCTCAGGACCCATCGCGGTACGTGAGGACCTGCTCACCTCAGCGCTAAGCCAGGTCGCCTCAAATTAAAACAAGGAGCCAGCCAAAATCAGTCATCAGAAGGCCGACAGCCCCTTTGTGTCCCGTGCTGTGGGGACAGGTACGCTGCAGGGACATCGCTTCAATGCTCTGGGTGATCGTATCCTATGGCTGCTGGGGAGAGATGGCAGCTGGGCCCGCGGGAGCACAAAGAACACACATGGCAACGTCTTATGTTGGAGACGTGGAAGGGAAAGTACTCCAAATAAGTTTCTCTTGTTCAGAAATACAATGGGCAATTTCAAAAACCCCATTAAGTATGTGTGTAGGAGCGTTTCCCCTTCTGGAAGACAAGTCGAATTGTTATTTAGAGCTATATTATGACTTCCCCGACGCGGTATCAATCAAGACCCCATTATGTAACGAGGTATCCATCACCCGCGCCCCAGCGCGAGTCCCTGCCGCGAGCACCGAGCCTGTAATCCCGCTTCCTTTGTCCTGCCCTCTGCCAATTTGCTGCAAAATTGAGGACGAGGCATGAATCTGCCATTGTGGCGGCGCCGGGGCCGCGGCTGTGCTCTCGGAGCGGTTATTTGCATCGCCTTGATTAGCATGTCACCTGCTTCATTAGCGAAGAAAATTCTCATCCAGAGGCTCAGCCATTCATGCAAATTGGAGAATACGTGGAGATCCTTCCTCCCCTCCCGGACTTTCCATTATTAGCTAAATGGGTAGATTCTTTCTGTGCCTTCCTCTTCAGAAGGTCACTTTCATTTTCACCTCCAGAGGAAAGTTCTTATTTGAAAGACAAAAACAATTGTCTTCCCAAACTCTAACGTACACCGGCCCCTGCTCAAAGAATCCATTGCAAACAAAGGATTCTTGGGGGTCGGCAAGGCAGGTGATGCCCCATCTCCCTTTCAAAAGAGACCCTAACGCTCACTGCCCTCTCCAAGTGCCACTGGATTTTACTGGAGGTCAGGAAAGCCACACAGCTCCCTGCTGTGTAGGACCTAAACATCCCAGGCTCAGTGGAGTGCTTCCTCCTCCCTACATCCCCAGCAAACTTTGCCTTCTGATAGCTCATGGGACATCTTCCTTCCTCCACTCCTGTTTTCCAGGCTGTGTCATCCCAAGTCACCTTTTCCCAACTCCAGAACTCCTTTTCACTGGCAACACTACTTCTGCCGATGGTGGGACTGCACCAGAGAGGCCTTGGGGCACTTTCTGCACATATTCATGCCCTGCCCTGTACCCTGGAGCCAGCCAACCTTCTCCCACAGCAGCATCCCACTCTATGGGGGTCACTGCCGCCCCTGGACACCCTCCGGAGCAGCTCTGCCTAACAAGCCCCAGGGCAGCCGTGCCCCCACCTTGCTCTCCACCCAAACTGAGTGTTTGGTGCTGGGGCAGGAAGAGCCGCAGCGAGAGGAAAGTCCTCTCCTTCGCCCCAGCTGTGGTCTGCAAGTGCTAGTTTTGTTCCTTGAAGTTAACTTTTGATATTGGTCGCTATTCCACGCAAGTACCGGTGCGCACCCATCACTTCCCGTGTTCGGTTAATCGCTGATGTCCCTCAGAAGTGCTACTGCAGAACTTCAGCGGAGGTGGGCAGCCAGAGCTTCGTGTCTTATCTTACAGCATCTCCAGAGGTGATGCTAAGCCTCAAAGGTCCTGGCTTAAAGAAACTCAAGGTATTGCTACAGATCCCGAGCTCAGGTTTTGGGGGGAAGGGGGGTTTCTTGCTCTAGAGCCTCCAGGTTGTTCATACAGCTTTTTTTTTTGTGATTTCAAGACATGTTCAGCTGCTGTGGAAAAAAAAATACCTGAAACGTGGTAATTCAGAGAGGTGCCTCACGCAGTTTTTCCTTGAGATCATTGACAAGTTGCCACAAGGCATCAGATCTGCCTGGAACGGGAAACCCCTTACAGAGACATGAGAGAGCTCGGAAGTTGCCCGGTCAAAACCGCTGCCGGCCAGAAGTGTGTTTCCTCTGCTCCTCACCCCTCTGCCACGGGCAGCAGAGCTCAGCACATCCAGAACGATCCGAACCAGAAAGAAAAATCCCCCAAACCAGTAAAAATGTGTGACGGTTATGCATGAAACGTCATGGCAAGGAATGACAGGCTTGATGGAGGGGAGGAGGATGGCAGTAGGCTTCCTCTGCTGACCAGGAGCAGATGCAGCCTCTGTGTGGGCTGGCTTGGAGTGTGACCACACAAACACCCTGACTGCCCCCCAGGCCAAACCCCAGCCTCACGCTGCCAGTCATGGCTGCTGCTGGGGTGAGGGATGCAGCTGTACCAGAGGGAAGAAAAACCCCTTCATTGCTTTTAGCATCTCCCCCATCTCTCAGGAAAGCGAAGGCACCCATGAGAACACCAGGTTTCACACAGCTGATCCTCACATGGATCACCTCTGCTCTTGTGGAAGCATCCGGTAGTTTTGCCTTTTTCATGCAGTTCCTTGGAGGGATGGGCTCTGAGGGGGTGACGAGCCTCCTGCTCCCACCACAGTGGCAGAGACTTCGGGGAACCCAACAAATCCCCCCACCTGTCTGCTTATCCCTGAATGGCACGAAGGGAAGAGGTGACTCAGACGGGCGCCTGCTGCTCAGAGATAACCAGATCCTGCTCCTTCCTCACACATCCCACCCCCCACCCCTTCCCAGCCCCGTCAGGCTCCTGCTCCATCCACCTTGCAGGGATCCAGCAGCTGCAGCAGGGAGAAGCCACAACTACCAGGATATGTAGGGAAACAGCGTGTGATTGTGGCAGCATGACCAGTGAATCTCTGGCCCAGCTGGTGCTGGCCAGGCTGCCGTCCCATCCCTCCTTACTGACCCATGCAGGGCAGAGGCACCCTTCTCAGCCAGATTAAAGGTGATTAATAGTACAGGGTAGTTCCTGCTACATATTAATTGAATACACACCAGCTCCTGAGCACATGCCGCTTGGAGCAGGAGCAGGGTTTTAATGCTCACACACAGTCTGAGGATGACAAACCTGAAACACCAGCAGTGAGAGCCCGGAGTACCCAGCAGTGGGCAACGGAGGGTGAGGTCCCTGGGGCAGCAGTGCCTTTCACTGCTGGGGGTGGGGGGACAGACCCTGGTGTTAAAAGCCCAGTTTAGCACAGGGAAAAGCCCCATCCTTACCTGCAAGTCCCCTGTGACTCGGCTCTCCAGGGCGCGTGGGCAAGTGGGACGGCGAACACAACCACACACCACCTTGGGGGGGTAAGAGAGACAAACCACCAGCAGCCTCTGAGCGTAGAGTATTTTGCATCATTTATTTAAATACCTATATTTATGCATTTACAAATTTTCATAGCTCTGTCTGTAGCTTTATTTTTTTTGTCTTTTCTTTTTTGGTAGACGGTATTGCGGAGGAGTTAGCGTCTGTAAAACGAGGTCCAGGTATAAAACTATGCAATGGATGGGAGGAGGGGGAGAGAGAGAGAGGGGGAGAGAAAAGAAGTTTCCTTTCATACTCTGTAGAATCAGAAACTGAAGAAAGTGACCGAATGGAGGGAGGGATATAGGAAGGGGTGGGACAGACCAACCTCAAACCAGCGGCTCTTGCTCTCAAGCATTACGTACGTCAGTGCTCGGCTACAGTCCTAACGGGACAGGTCGCGTCTCAGCCGGCGCAATGCCTGTTTGCTAAAGCTTTAGCAGGCACGTCGGTCTCTAATGGAAACATAAAACGGAAAGGATCCTACACACTGAGAACACAAAGGCCTGGACACAGCCTCGTGACAGGTTTTAGGAGGCTGCACGGACTCGCCGGTAGAGCATCCTCATCCCAAACTTCATTTTGCATAAAAAGTTCCCTTTACGAAATCTCAGCATTTAAAAAAACCCCTGGTATCTGAGCTCTGCTAGCCTCAGTACTCTGAAGAAGTCACTTGGAAAAAAATACCTCCTGCTTTCCTCGTTTGGAAGCTTTGAAGTGATGTTTTGCTTGAGTTGATACTGATTTATAACAGCTCATGGATTCCCAGTGCTAGCTCTGGGAGGAAGAGGCAACAGATATGGCATCGCAAGATATTTACACACATGGTACAAAAAATGTCCAAGGGTATGAAAAAATCACCAGTAACACGATTTCGCAGCAGCCTCATTTATACCTGTAATTTTTGATACCATTTATTACATTGTACTAACACACCAGATTCAGGGATGTGCACTCCCCTCAGGACATTCAGGAGTTACAAATAGATCGTGATTGCATAATTCATATTGCACAATCGTATAAAAACATAAATACTAGCTATTCTATCTTCTTTTTTCTTTAAATACAAAATACATGTCACATAGTCAAATATTCTTTTCAAGTGCAATTCAGGTGCTCTCTTCAGTCCTTCCAAGAAAAAAAAAAGAAAACAACAACAAAAAAAGGCAATTTCTGATAGTTTTGGCACAAAGTTTAAACCTCTGTCCCGTGCCAAGAGTTCTAATCCGTACGCCCAAAACTTTATGGAGTAGCAGTCATATACATGTGGTATAAACCCAGGTTATTTACAGACTGAACCGAACGTACACAGAAGCAGCCTTGGGTCGGCTCGAACCCTGGGTCAGCGTTGCTGTCGTGAAGGGGGAAGCGACCCTCCTGGGTTACGCGGGTTGCTGCGGGTTCACATTCATGGGCGGAGGGTGTCCTAGGAGACCGATGCGCTGTTTCTGCTTCCTCTGCTCCGTCATCTGAAAAATTAAAAAGTTTGCTCATTAGGGCCTAGACGCTTCCTGTGCGTCACCTCGCCCAAGGACCCGGCTTTGCCTTTTGTGGTTAAGCACTGACTCTGAAACCCACTTTCTACAAGTAACGCTCTGCCGTGCCAGGCGCTCACCGATGCAAGAGGCATCGACATCACGGGCTGCAGCCCCGGCTTGTGCACTGCCCAGCCGCATCTCATGCGGCCAACTGCTGTTTTGCAAGGAAAAAGCTTGGGAGAGCTGGGAGGCCAGCTGGGATTAGCGCAGAGAGCAGCTCACAGAAACCTCCCCCATTAGAAATTCTTTGTACCTGCTCCAAAGTACGAGGCAGACCAGACGCAGAGGGCGGAAAAAAGGGGCGAGCCCTGGAGCCAGGCTGGGAATACCCTTGTCTTTGCTGGAATAAACTCCAGCGCTCCCGATGAGCGGGATGACATCCCTCCTCTCTCTCTCTCTCTCTCTCTCTCTGTGCCAAAAAGCCAAGGCAGAGTCAGGGCCGGGAGGTTAACCGCCTCACTGCCAGACAGCCAAACCCCTGGCAGCACTTCCCATCAGATTAAGTAACAGTTCTCCAGACAATCGTCACCTGAAAACAGGCCATCATCTTTTATTACTGAAAAGCTGCCACAACCCAGCACGCTGTGCTCCTTTTTCCAGTCCCCAGGAGGTTTCTGAGGACTTGCATAAGCTGAGACACGCCACATAAGGACAGCTCCGGCGTGGGCAGGGTCTCCAGCCACCAACAGCTGGATCACTGCACGCACTTCCCGCTGCTGCTCCCTCTGTGACCACATCTGGGCTTCGGAGCAGCCGACATGTGGGATGGTGTGCGGCAGCCGTGCTGAGGAGGATGCCAGGACAGTGTCTCATCCCCCGGACCACTGAGGGGCGGGGAGTCCAAACGTTGCTCCTTGGGTGCTCAAGGCTGCACCCAGAGTCCCAGCACCCTCAGAGGAAAGTGCAAAGGCTCCGCCACACCAGTGCATGAGCAGCTGCGCTCGCATCCCACTTCTGCCACTCCTGCCCCACCGGCTGCGGTGATGGGTGGCAGGATGCCGGGACAGGCCAGCTGGCTTGCTGGGGCTTTTTAGGACCCCACTGGTGATGCCGGCAGCACATCCATGAACCAGAAATCCCAGCTGGCTTGCCAGACAAAGTAATTTTTTGATTTAAGTGTAATGTGCAATTTAGAGTATTTTTCTTCCTGACAATTAATGACATTCCTGGGGTTCTTTTCCTCCAATGTCTCCATCCACAATCTCATGATGTTCAGTTTTTGGCTGTTCAGTGACAAATGTCGCCCAACATAATTCCTGGTAGAAGTCACTCCAGGGAAAGGAGGTAGCAGGCTCCCACGCCCGGTTCACTGGTAACAACCCCCCGAATGCAGCAGTTTGGAAACTCAGTCTCTAGTGACAGTGCCCAGCCCTCCGGTCTCTGGAGCGGGGCATCCTGCTCCCGCGCACTGCAGCGGCCATCTGGTCCAGAGCTCATGGTGGGGAAGAGGAACAGGCCAAAGCTGGCAGCTCTGGGCATCTCCAAAAGGCTCCTCCAAGTGCTGCAGACCACGCAGCACCACACATGCTGACACTTGCACTCAGGCCAACTGTGGGTTACCCTCATTTACCCACTGGGGAAGGGCCAGGATCTGGCAATTCCTCTTGAAACCAGGATCTACCTTTTCCCAAGAAGCAAAGGGAGCAAGAGGAGAGGGGTCTTCCCATTGCCCTCAAGCACACATGCTACTCTCCCCTGCTGAACATGCTGGGGTGGGTTTAACTGTTACTAAGATAACCCATCAGTTAGTGATACAAAGAAGAAATGGGGGCTTCACTAATCAGCTGAGCAAACGAGGAGCCCTGATTTCAAGCAGCCAATGAACTGATTCAGGGGCCACATGAAATAAAAACAGAAAGGAAGAAGAATGAAAAGAGACTGCAGCAGATACTTTTCCTTCTGCCTAGAAAGAGGAATGGCACAGCCTGATGTGGGTGCATTCCAAAAGATGAGCTTTCCAAAATCTGGGAAGAATAAAGCAACTGAATCTAAGGCATGGAGAGAAATGCAATTGCAATGTCGATGCAGAACGTTACCAACCCTGCATGGGGTGCAATGCCTGCGAGGCAGAGCGACTTTAATCTCCATGGCGGTGGAGCAACTTTAATCTCCATCACACTCACCATGGGAGTGAATCTCTTGCAAAAGCTTTACAGCTGCAGTGACCCCTCGCCTGGGCCTGGACGGTGATAAAAGCTACGCAGGACGTTTTGCAGGGGAGCTGTCAGTCCCTGGAGTGATGCTGACGGGATTAAAAACCGAAACCGAGGGGCCTGAAGTGCATCTGAGTCAAGCTGGACTCACCGATAATCGCGTGCAATTGCGCGCGCGCACACACACACACACACACACACGCTGCCCTGTTCCAAAGGTTGTGTGTGATGTGGAGCTAACCCCGGGAGCAGGGCATGTGGGAAGAGCATGAGCAGGACACCGGTCACACGGACACGCTGGTGTCTGTCTGCCCGCCAGCTCGTGCCAAGGAAGCCAGCCTCAGCTGAGTCACGCTCGTACCCACGGAGGGCTCAGCTGGCAGGAGACAACGGTCCTGAGCGAGAGGCCAACGTCCATGGGAGAAGCCTCACGCATGGTGACATCGGAGGAGGGTGCAGGAAAGGAGTTTGGGATGATTACAATGTCTAACTAACCCTCTGCTGATGTGTGGTTGCAATCTTTTTGCATGGAATTAAAGCGATCGAGACTTTAATGGCGCTCTGCGTGCTGCTTCGCGGGCACGCTGGGTTTCAGTGCCTAACATCTACAGTCTCCAGACACCTAACGAGCCTGGGAAGTAAATGAATGGGAGGTTCTCCCTTTCTTTAATTACAAGACAAGAAACACAAATAAAAGTTCTCTGGGTTAGCTCCTTCTCCTGGAGACAGCCCCTGGTCAGTAGGAGGGATATACTGGTTTGGTCACATAATTGGAGCATCCTGCAACTTAAGCAGGGCTCTCAGTAACGGTACTTAGGGGAACTCCTAAAAGCTATCACAACACTAACGAAGCCGGTTTCCTCTTTGGCTGTTACAGTCAAACAGCTCTCTAAAAGCTAAATCCTTCATCCTTATTTTCACAAAGAGAGAGAAGGGATTTTCGCACTTGGTCAGCCAAGAGCTGCAAGCTTCAGAACTAAACGCGTCCTGATCCAGAGCTGGCTGTGGCCAATGGAAAGACAGACTCCTGGTGACTGCAGACCACTTTTGAGTCAGACCCTTCCACAAGAAGACATAAGACACATGTTTCAAGGTAATTGTTTCCAGGCAAAACAGCAAAACCACCACCCGGCAAGTATTAAAGCACAGACTAAAGAGCAACTGCCTCTATCCTCAGTCCTCAGAACCAGGCCCATGGCACAGCGTCTGAAAACTAATTACAGTGAGGCTTTCTGCCCCCAACCCTACAGGCTAATCCCTTCCTCGTGCTCCACAGGGCGGCGGGTAAAAGGGTGCATCTCCATCCAAAAAAGGCAGAGCGTGATCAGAAGGCGGGAAGCCAGGGTCTCTGTCAATACCAGCTGCCTGAGACTCACGTCTCCGCGAAGGTAAACCGGCTTACAGGGAGCCCAGGCCAAGGCAGCGCAGAGATGGAGGGCAGGAATCTGATTAGTATCAGAGAGAGCTGGGCCAACTGCGGGGCAACAGGCAGATCGCATCTGCAGAGACAAGGAACACAACCCGCTGGCCATTTCTGCCGTGTGCAATCCCATCGACTGCCCCGGGATACAGCCCTGGCAAGTCAGCAATTAATATTAGCCAGCACTGATATCTCTATAAACTTAACTAACAGAACCATCTGGCTGAGGTTATTAATCCGTAAAGATAAGCAGCCGGTCGCTTTGTCACCACAAACAGCTCTCCAGGGCGGGAAACAGCCTTTTCCCTTTTACTTCAGTTAGCCTGTAATCCGCATGGACAAGATGAAATAAAGCCCTGCCGCCTCTGTGGCTTTGCTAGGATTGGGGTGGGAACACCACCACCCCCCCAACCCCTCATGCCCCAGCCGAGCCGAAAGTCAACACAAGTCCTTGAACTCTGGCTGCACGGGGGAAAAAACCCAACCCCACTGCAGCGTTCACGTGTTTAATAGTGGCACAGCACTTCTCTGGGTCTGTCTGTCTGTCTGTGTAGCAGCCTGAGGCACGACAGCAGCACAGGGGCTGGTGCAAGCTGACCCCTTGAGTGCTGCTCCAGTTTCTCAGAGGGTTTTGGGGTCTGTGCAGCATCAGTATCATCCTCTGACTTACAGGATCACGCTAAGGTGTCAGGGCTAAAACCTGTAACACCACCAGCACACAGGCTCCCCGTGCTGGTGATCACAGAATCACAGGATCGCAGGGGTTAGAAAGGACCTCCAGAGATCATCAGGTCCAACCCCCTGCCAAAGCAGGGTCCCTAGGACATATCGTACAGCAGTGACTGATTTAAATTAACTCCAGCTTTGATTTTTTTCATTTTAACATGAGTTTTCCTTGTCTGGAGGCGGCTGCTTCAGACTACCTGGGTTCAGCTGGCACTGCTGAACAGTGGCTGAACTGCAGGCCGGTGGGGGCATGGGGCTTTGCACAGGCAGTTTGCTCACTCACTTCCTTCCCAAGCACAAGTTCCTTTAGAAAAGCTCTTCCCAAGGTTTGCAGGAGCCATAAAGCATCACTTCATACCAGGACCTGTTTTTTTGCAGGACATTTACCCTGCCCATACCAGCATGGGGCCGCACGTCCTCTCCCTTACCTGATCTTTAAGCTCTGACAGCTGGCCAGAGAGGTTGGTGACAAGCTTCATGGTGGACTCCAACTTCTCCTGCAAGTTCCTCAGCTCGTTCTGCTCCCCTTCCGAGTCGCTGCTCACGAGAGACATGGCCCGCATCCGGGGGAACCAGTCCAGGTTTCTCTCCTGAGAATCAATCACACACGAGTTCAAAATTAGTGCCAGCCAAATGGGAACCTGCAGCCGAGGGGCTGAGGGCAGTCAGGGCTTCAACACGGGGACATTCCTCATGTACAGGAGCTCTGTAGTTTATATTCATTTGCATCTTACTGGAAAGCTCAAAGAATTGCCTGCTAGCGGCAACGAGACACTTCAGAGATGCCACTACTGAAAATCACGGCTGCTTAAGGCTGCCTTCTCCTTCCCAGAGACTCTCCCCCTCCCCAGCCACATTTCAGTGTAATGCCTGGACACTGGGCAATAAACTGGCCTGGATTTCACGCCTGGAGCAGCGTTTTCCATAGCTAGAAACCTGCTGCCATCTTACCATCTTCTAACTTGTGCTGCTTGAAGGATTTCTGCTGGTCTGCTCTTTTGGCCAAGCAAAGTTTGGCCGCGCCTTCTAAGGAAAGAAACCATGCTCTAACCTGGAAATACTTTAATAGTTGAAATACTTGCTTTTTAATGAAGGAGGAGGAAAAAGCCTGTATTCTCACTGGCTGGCTCAGGCTAAAACGTAGGGCAGATGAAATTACAACGGAACACCTATGATAAAGTTTTACTTGAGGCATATGAACTCTCTAACACCCAAATTTGAGTTACTAGTCAGAAACTTGAGCGGACAGGTGCTCAGCTTTATTAATCTGCACGCAGAGGCTCACACGTACACCCGTGTACATGCCAGCGACATTAAAAATAAAAGCAGGAGCAGAATAGAAAGCCACAAAAGAGGAGGAGGGGTGCATACCTCATCTTGACACCTTAAATTTCAACACTGAACTGGTTTCCTATCTTGTCTGGTTCTCCTCCCACACTGGAGATAGTCTCTGAAATGCAGTTAAGCTAGCACTGGATGAGATAAGGCTCACAGTGACCCTGCAACAGCAGCTGGCGATGTTTTAACCAAACCAGATGGCACGGCAATGGCCTGCTGGGTGAACAGTGCCCCCAGCCAGAGAGCGATCCACATCACTGGTCACCAGCGACCAAAGTTCGCCCCGTTTCGCAGGGCAGGCTCTTCACAGGGCTCTCAAACCCCGGCTCCTTTGTATGGCACTGCGACTCCCTGGCCCTGAACTCATCCCGCTCCCATCTCCCTGCTCCCTCCTCCTTCCCAGGAGCACCCATCCTGCTTCCATCAGGGTCATGGATCTCTACAGAGATCCGCATACCCATCTTTTCTGCAATTCAGACATGATGCTGGGATTCATCAGCTTAAATCAGCTGCTCTGATCTGCTCAGAGGAGTTCACCATTGCTGAGATTAAAAGGCAGAAAGCAGGCCCTTTCCCATTTTCCCATGCACCAGAATCCCCACATGATGCAGAGCCTGCAGGAAGACTTCTTCCTCCTGATCTCTGTTTACAGGGCAGATGGTTTCTGCTAATAAAAGAAAAAAATATATGTACAAAAAAAATATGCCTTTATCAAGACAAGTGCCAAAATATTTTGGGCTTTAGGAAACGACAGTCCCGCAATTAAGATTTAATAGGAGTAACAGGCCACACTTGGCTGCGTGCTTCCAGCCACGGTGAAATCCTCGTTGGGATCCTCACTCCTGCTCAGGTCCGGCACCTCTCCCTGCCCTACCTCCCCTCCCTGCCCAGGGAAAACAAACCAACAGAACTGCTGCTCCCCTCCTCCCTCCCCTCCTGGCCAGAGGTTTCCGAGGACAAGCCAAGTCAGAATAAAATGCAATTCATATTTACATCCACGGGTCCTTCAGGTCCGCGCTCTGGGGAGTGCAGGGGAGCAGAGCCCTGAAGCTCCTGCCCGTTCCCTACTTGCTAGAAGGAAACAATGGCTATTTGACATGTTCCCAGAGAGGTGAGCTTCCCCAGAGCAGTGCCAGGCCCCGGCCTTGTGCAGAATGAAGGGGACACATGGAGCAGGACCTGGAAACACCAACCCTTCCCTACCTGTGACATCCTCCTAACAGACACCCCAAGCCTCTTCTAACCTCACCCTGCAACACAAGCAAGCGCTGAGGCTGCTGCAGAGGCTGCTGCCTGACTGTTACGGGCAGGGAACGTGACGGGGGGTCTGGGATGTGAAACCAAACCAGCGAGCCCCGCAGCGCTGCCAGCCTCTGAGAGCTGTTGGAGTTTCATACTCGCCAGGCACTGAAAGCCCCAGCTCTCAAAGTCACTGGAGTATGGGAAATCTTGGCTTTTGCTTGGAAAAAACCCAACACAACTAAGTCCCTTCTCCAGTTCTCATGGCAATGGCGAAAAATGAAAAACCAAAAAAGCTCCACGCGAACCCCAGAAGCTGAACAAGGAGAAGGCTTGCAGGGGCAAGGCTCCCAGCTCCTGAGCAGGGAGGGCTGGGCTCCCTTGTGAGCCTGGACCTGGTGGTACCCCTGCCAAGTACTGATCCAGTTATGGAAGAGTTAATGGGGGCACCTGGAGATTTTTCAGACATATCACTCTGCCAACAGGACTTGACCTGCATTCCCTTTGTGGTTTCATTCACCTGGAAGTCTCCAGCTGTTACACAGCAAAACAGGTGATGCCCACCCAAATGGACCAGGCAACCACGGGAGGGTGGGGTGTCTGTGGGGACAGAGCTGCATCAATGCAGGTAGAATGGGTACCAGTGAGCTCGCTGCCCTGTCGTGGTTGCTGGGACCTCTCCAGGAAGGGCAGTGGGGATGCTGCCAGCACATGAAGGCACGCTTACTCCTACTTCTCCCTGCACACAGGATCCTGTGCCTCTTTGCTCCAACTTCACAAGGGAAACCCTTCAGCCTGTCCCTACAGCCTCCAGCAGCACCAGAGAGAAGCTCGAGAGCCTGGATGGGATGGGGCTGCTGAAAGGCACCCCAACACCTGGCCCTGGGAGGGGGTGTGCATACTTGCTTTTAAATAAACAAATAAAGACCCGTGCCTCAGGTGGAGAAGGGAAATCAGGAGGAATGCTGAAAGGGCAGTGGCCAGGAGCATCCGGCCACTGTGCAGCAGCCAGCCCGGCTCCTGGCCCCAGCCTGCCGGCAGCGCTCCCTCCACAGAGCGCTTCTATTCAAGGCTGAATAAAAGATTTATATCTTGATGATCTAGTTTCTGCTGAACTTTAACTGAACACCAGGGTGCCTTTAAAGATACAGCCTCACATCTTCTCCCCGGGGGGTTGGTAGTTTGTTAGAGGCATCAAGCCAGCCGTGAAGGGAAAGGCTCCCCCCCCATTGCTCTCCTCTTCCCTGCCTGGGCCTTGTCCCGCCGCGCACCCTCCCGGCTGCTGGCACCTCGCATACCAATGCAGTTATGCACTGTCTGCTGTGGTCCTCCTGCAAGCGGAGGCACCGTGATCCTGGTGTGCAGTCAGCTCCCTCTTCCCGTCACAGTGGCAGCTTCCTCTGCTTCAACAGACGAACTGACTGAAGCCACTGACGGAAGCTGGCTAACCACAAGTGCTGGGTTTCGGTTTAGCTCTTTTCTAGGTAAAGTTGGAAAAGTCCCTGTTGTAAAGCAAAATATCATTAAATCTCAGACATGGGGGCGATGCTGACCATCCACGATTGGAAATTTGAAAAAGAGGAAGCGGCGCTGCGTGATGCAGATGCAATTCATTCTGAGAAGCACCCGCTCCTCCCTGCTTCTGCTGAAGAGTTTGTTCTAAGAAAAGTCTCTGAGGCAACCTCCGTGTGAGCCGTGCCAAGAGATGCATTAGCTCCTCAGGCAGGAGGCGGCTGCCAACAGCAGGGACCGGGGCTCATCCTCACCCCTGGCTGCCCTGAGGAAGATGCCGGTCCGCTTCTGGGTCTCCATTTATTCAGCTACCCCTGCTCCCAATATTTATGGGGTGCTGAAGGGCTATAGTTAAATGCTCACCAAATAAATCCCCCCGCCTGCCACAGGAAGGCTGCCCAGCAGCCAGCATTTAGTGGGGGAAAGCGGCAGCAGCAGATTTCGGTTTCGTACCCGGTGCAGCTAATAAACAGCTTGGTGAAGTGCTTTGAAAATAAAGTTGTTTGTTTGTGGCAAGATGAAACTCCTCCTGGTTCTTTCTTGTGCTTCCTGGAAAAAAGCACCACGTCAGGCTCGCTCTTTCTTCTGCAAAGGGCTCCCCATCACTTCTTCCACAGCCAGCCACACTTCTCCCTGCGCCACGGACATGCGTCCCCAGCTGGTGTCCTGTTCCCCCCTCCACACTAAGAGCATTTTCAGATCCTCACGTGCACCAGGTCTTGAAACAGGAGGCTGAGGGTAGGAGGTTAGTGGTACAAACATCTCCCTTTTCACTGCTGCCACCGAATAAATTATTCAGTGGCTTTTACACTGGTTCAGGGCAGGGAACCTGTAGCGCAGCCACCTTTCCCAAAGGTGGAAGACAACCGTGTCCCCGTATGAAATGATCCCCCCAACCAATACATCCCCCCGTGACAGCTCTGCTGCCAGTGACACACTGGAGCCAAGCACTGCATTCACCAGCGGTGCAGTTACCCCACCCCAAGCACCACCCCACTGGGATGCTGGATGCGGCCGAGGCACAGCGGGCCCTGCTGGGAATCCCTGTGGGAGATCTCCATGCTCCCGCTTGAAGGACGGCCACCTCACCGCAGCAGTCCGCTCGCGGCTGTTGGGCTCTACACATGAAGTAGGACGTGTTACACCACGATCGCTGGGGCAGGACAGAACGTTTAATCGTGCAAAGGCTGAGCGAACAGCTGCTGGTGGCGAGGGCTGCAGCCAGCCCACCTACTCTTGCACAACGCATCCGGCGTGGCCGCAGAACGCCCTGCGGCCTGGGGTCACGGGCTCCCTGCACCACCAGCATGGAGGGGGCGGCCACGGCCACGATGACTCAGGGGATGGCTGCCTCACCCCTGCCTGGGGCCGTCTCCTCAGCACACACAGCCCCACGGGGCTTTTTTTGTCCCAGCAAGCTTGCAGACAGAGCGGTTTGTCCTGTCACCCTCCATGGCTGCCAATTGGAACCCCCACTCCCTCCCTTCCCAGGCAGCAGAGCCCCAGCAGCAAGAACACCATGCCCACCCTACACACTGCCTTGGGATCCACCTGAATCCACACTTTCTGCAAACAAGGTGCTGCACAGAGCCAGGCTGAAGCCTTTCCTCCTGTTTTCACCCACCTACGCCCTTTTTCTGCCCCACTCCACCAAAGCGAAGCCCCTGACTCCTTGGTGGGGATGCTCACCCGACATCCCCAGTATGGACACATGCCCAGGCAGGAGATCGGGGATAAGGAGGAGCTCAGCCATGTACAGTTAATGCCTGTGATGGGCGGCCTGTGCTGCACGGCACACCAGCTCTCACACCTCCGGAGGGGCGGATGCACTAATGCTGCGTGGGGAAGGTGAGGATGACCAACCATTTCCCCCCAGCAGGCTCCGGTTTGCAGCTTAGCGCCGATTTCAAGGGTGGAAGAAGTTGCTTCACTATCTCAGTGCAGAGCTGGGCCCTGTGCCTATGACACAGTGTTTCCAGCAGCCCAGCACCCTCTGCCAAAGACACCTTTGGCTCTTTTATGCCTCTGCTATTATTTATTGTTTCACCCTGTAATTATATTGGCTAACTAGTGAGGTATCTCAAGATGCAGCTTGTTGGGAAGATAGCACCAAATTAAGCACCACCAAGCTCCAGTTCAGGTGCTGACCTCCTTGGTCCTCCTCCTACTCCTCTCCTGCTTGCACCGTGTCCCTGCAAACTGAAACCCCAGATTTCTTCATCTATAACCAAGTAGTTGCACACACGTTACTTGTACAGATACTCCCCTCAGCACCCGCAGTTGGGTCAGTAAGTATTGATCTGGCAGATCTCTTCTACCTGATTTTGCCCCAAAGATCATGATTCCCAAGTACAAATTACAAAGGTAACAAAGCTCCTAACATTCTCAAACTGTAATTCCAGCTGTATCCCTGCCTTTCACTGATGCTGGAGTTGTTACGACCCCTGTGAAATGCTTTGGGTTTGAGGCCCCGTGGCCTGCCACTCCTCACTGCTATAGGTGCCACAAGTTACACCCAGCCTCGGCCATCTCTGCCTGAATTACACCCAATGCAGAGCCTGGGGACACAGCAACCCTTCAAATCCACCATCACGTGAGTCCTGTGCAGACTGTGAATCACACTCCCGAGGAGTTTCGGAGCACAGGGCAGCCTGGGAACTTAACTCCTCTGGAGAGCTTTCCAGTCAAACTTGCACTTCTGGTAGAACACAATTTGAAAAGCCCGATGCTGATGGAACCTTGCCTGTGCTTCCTATGCCTCGACAGAAGGTACCGGGCACAGTGGGCACTGGGAACAGCAGTAAGGAATAGTTTCCAATTACAGCACAGTGCATGGTTCGAGACAAAGTAAATGTACCCCCACGGTACGTTTAAGCCTCCAGTTTTGCAGGAAGAGATTAATCAGGGCACAAAAGGAAATCTCTAGCCTTCATTACCATCCCGAAGCCCTTTCAGGCTATCTGCACCACCGTTCCTGTTAATAAACAGTTCCATTTTCAAGTGACAACGCAACCCGGTTGAAGATTCGGGACTCAGTGCTCCTGGTCAGGACACGTGAGCTTGGGCAATCCCTTACACCTCTCTCCCTTGCCTCTGTAATCAAGGTTAATGACACGTATCCCACTTGGCGCAACAGGCGGTTAAAAATCTGTGCAAACTGCAAGGACTAGTGAGGAAGCTGTGTGCTAAAAGCTCTGCCAAAGGAGTCTGTTTCTTTAATAGGCACATCTGCATGTGTAAAAAAAAATGTAAATCTCTCACAGCCATGCAGCTCTCACCCACACCCATCAGACACTGCCGTGAAGGTGTATGTATGCAAATCCCCACGCTGGGGTATGCAGGGATCATGCATGCAGGCGACAGCACGCTGCGGCTGCATGCACAGCGGCTGATGAACGCGGAGGGACCTGAAGCACATAGGTGGTTTTCTGTGCATCAAGGCTCAGAGTCGGGCTTCTTTCCCGTCTTATAAGCGCCTGCCAACAGCTGTTTGGAGCAGAGCTCTGCCAAGACTCCATCCACAGCTGTAGCACCGGGGCTGCTGCCGGGGAGGCTGCCCCAGTCACCGCAGGCAGGAGCAGAAAACCTGAGAAGAAATTCTCCTCGAGACGGGATGGGGAGATAAGACATTCAAATGAACTGCTCTGCTGGGAGTTGCACCGAGTTCACATTAGTCATTTGGGTGGGGATGTCAATGTCTGGCCAAGACGATAAGTGGATCCCCCCACCTCCTACACGCACGGCATTATTCAGACATCACCTGATCTTCCCCGGTGACTACAAAGCCACACAGCAGCTGAACCATACGCCTTTGTTCCTGGGAAACACAGGAGGCACCGGGTTACCAGCTCCACAGCACCATTAGCATGTTCCCCAGTTACACACACACTTCTGGAAAGACACTGATCCATCCTGACACCTCGCTCTCTGAAGCGCGATGGAGCCAGGTGACCAGACATTAGGTTGCTGGGAGGGCTTTATAGACACCAAGAATTAAAGGCTGTCTCTGTTACTGGTAGATGTTTTCTCACATCCTACAGCACTGCTGGCAGGAGGAGGCTCAAGAACATGTTTCGAAGATGGGCTTCCCCATGCCAACCATGGTTGCTATCTCCTGAAAGTCACCAGGTTACCAATGGTGCCAGCGCTGGTGCCTCAGGACAGCGACCAAGTCACTGGGGTGCGGGTATGCAGGCTCAGCTTCTCCATCAAACACAACCAGCAATCCCATTCCCCCCTCACATTACTCCAGCGAATCCCAGCTAAGGTTTTTAAGACACCCCAAGCTGTTCATTGTGTGTCACAGCAGGGTGATGCCCGCCTTACTGATGGACGTATTATCCCTGTTTTGAAGCTTTGAAAAGTCGGAATCAAAACTCAATCAGTTTAAAGGGGGAAGAGCTGGGCCAGAATTCCAGGCCTTCTATAAAAAGTCTGGACCTGTAGCTACAAGAACCCTGCTGCCCAGCTTCCCACACAGCAGCACACACGCACACCGGGCTCCGCAATGGGATAAAGTCAGTCTGAGATTGCAACCAAGAGACCTGTATTTACCTCCAAAAAACCTTATGGGAGGTATAGTGGCAATCCAGTACTGAAACACAGCAGATGAGGGTTTGCTTTGTGAGATCACCAAGGGATTTTTTTAAATATTTGCTTTGCTCAGGCTTAAGGTGTTCAAAATACTTCCAAACCTTCAGCTCTGTTTAACTGATGACCTCTTTCTTCACACTGTGTTCTCCCTCAATGAGCTTCCGTGAAGAAATGTAAAATTCCCTGCAGAACTACAGTGAATCGCCCATTTTCAAGGCCACAATTCCCTTTTATGCTGGGGCAGGTTCCTGCAGGCTACAAGATTAATTCCACGGGCAGGACTCAGCTCTGCCATCTCCAGTACAGTGGAGAGCCTCAAAATTGCCTTTCCACACACATTATTTTTAGACAAGAAAACATCAAAATTCAAGATCACTCTTAAAGCTTCTGAATATTCACTAACCAGCAGAAGTAAAACTGTCCAGGATTCTTTTGATACCACCGTGCTTAAAATATCTTTAAAGCACTGTACAAGCAGCACTGGATGCACAAGCTGATGGTGAATGTCATTTTAGTGTCCTGAATTCGGGGTTGGCTGGGGTTTTTTGGTTGGGTTTTGTGGGGTTTTTTTAATGTTCTGTGGTGTTGGAACAACCCACCAACACTAAATGGCAAAGTTGTTTGTTGGGTGGTTTTTTTTACTGTTGCCAAAAGGCAGAAATCCCAGTGTTTTCTAAGGATGCTCTGTTGGGAGTCAAGGCGAAGGTGAAGCGATTCGAGGTGGGTGCTGTCATCACAGCATGATGGGGAGCACGTTATGCTTCCTACCCTCGCCTACTAAAAATGGGTATGAGCTGCAGCTGAGCCATGGTGCGGCGTGGCAGCCCCTGGAAAAGCCATGCCCCATCTCTGTCATCACTGAAGATGTTAGAGTGCCACCTTCAGTTGAAGATGTGGGGAGAAGAATCCCTTTCACCTCTGCCCATGACACAGTAGGGCTTTACAAGAGGAGCCGGTGGCTGCAGACATCAACCCACCACAGGTTCCCATTCGCCCCCCTCCTCCTCCCCCCAAATAAAGAATAAACCATGGTGTCCAACAGGTCAGGCTCAGGTCTTTGGGATCACTCACGTCTTTACAGCTTTCCTCTTGCCTGTCCTGGATTCACAGGACAAAGACACGAAGCTTGAGTAAAAGGGGAACCGTGGCCCAAGTTATTCCTAGATACACCTCAGGCAGGAAAAAAGGATTCCTGACTCTTCCAGACGTATTAAAACAGGTCTGACAGGGAAATATCATCATGTTTTACATTCAGACTTTTAAGGGGGGAAAAGAACGTTTTTAATCACAGAATCACAAGGTTGGAAAAGACCTTGGAGATCATCAAGTCCAACCAATCCCATCCTAAGCTAACCCATATCCCTAAGTACCTCATCTACTGTTTTTTTAAACACATCCAGGGAAGGTGACTCAGCTCCCTCCCTGGGCAGCTTGTTCCAGGCCCTGACAACTCTTTCAGTAAATTTTTTTTCCTAATATCTAATCTAAACCTGCCCTGGCACAGCTTGAGGCCATTGCCCCTTGTCCCATCTCCTGTCCCTGTCTGAAGAGACCATCACCCACCTCTCTACAACCTCCCTTCAGGTAGTTGTAGGTGGTGATAAGGTCTCCCCTCAGCCTCCTCTTCTCCAGGAGAAGAATGTTAAAGGATGATGGAAAGAAATTGCTCCTGATTTTCCCAGCAAGCTTTGCCAGATCAGGCCTAAGGAGTGCATCAACTGTGAAACGCTGCTGAGATCTCTGGTGTCAGAGCAGCAGCAGCCTGAGCTGCTCTGGTCACGCCTGTGCTGGGTTGTGGCAGACCACTGGTGTGTAAAGTACTCTTACTTCCTACTCCAGGGCTCGTAGGGCTATGCCACGCTTCCAGCAGCATTGCAGCAAGACCCTGCTGTTAGTTCTCACTTTAAAACCAGCTCATGAAATGCAAAATGCGACCAAGCACAGGATGTACTCCAAATCTCTACCTAGAGCATGCAGGTATATAAAATCACATCTGCACGGGACACTTGGGCTGTGCAGAGTTCCTCCATATTCCCATTATTCAATGCCCAGTAATTAGCCTTTGCCAGCACGCTAGGAACAGGGATTCTGGTACACTCTCTCCAGTTTTTGCGTTTATTGCAGATGTATTTGGTGACTGAGTTTTGGTTCTTACCTAATTTGAACCATTGATTGGAAGTGGCAATTTGTGAGCAGCTTTTTGTTAATTGAACCTTTCTTAAACCCCCAAACAAACCCCAGTTTTAACACAACCCAGCCCCATCTTTTAAGAGCAGAAACGTTTTGAGGAGCAGGGTGCTTCCCCCTGAAGCAATGCTTGCTGCAGCAGGGTGAAGAAAGGGAGCAACACGATCAGGCTGGAAGGCAGCAGCCTGATGCACTTCGCTATCTCACTGTGCTAATCCTCTATCAGGTGACTGCTCACAAGATTTCTTTAAGCCCTCATTAGGGAGGCAGAAATCCAGAACTAGGACATACACTTCAGTGACCCCAAAGTAACATGTTTAACCTCCAAGGGATCTCGGGGGGATTTACACGCTGACCGGGCCACCACAAATCGCCCCTTTAAAGGTAGGTGGTACCCCAGCAGCAAAAAAGCTGGGGAGATTAGAGAAGTATTCTGATATTTGTCTGACGGCAGATAAAGAAATAACTAACTGAAATCTTCTAAGCCAGACACAACTTTTGCTAACCACCCAGAAGACACACAACTTAGTAATTGGGGTTTAGGATCTAATTCCAGGAGCTCTGAGCTTGCAGCTTGGCAGAGACAAGGTGTTTAATTCTCTCATTAAAAGGCCTAACGATTGAGTAGATATTAATTTTAGGATTTTTACAATAGTAAGCGAAAATCATATGACACCAAACCCTACACGTCAGTTTAAGATACTTATACCAGGACACGTTATAACCTGTTTGTTGCACTTCAAGACAATTGCCCCAGCTTGAAAATTGCCCCTTAACCCTGAGTTTTCCAACCAGAATAGCTTCTCTTTGCCTGATTTAAAACCACGGGGCCCACCTGAGCTTATCCCCTGCCCAGGCAAACACAGAGGAGTGTTTCAGAGAGAGCCCAGGGAGCCACAGGTATGGAGCTGCAGGTCCCCGTGTGACTGTG
This sequence comes from Hypotaenidia okinawae, assembly GCA_027925045.1. Classification (NCBI taxonomy): domain Eukaryota; kingdom Metazoa; phylum Chordata; class Aves; order Gruiformes; family Rallidae; genus Hypotaenidia; species Hypotaenidia okinawae. The sequence continues at coordinate 21,812,731 of BSDF01000011.1, read as the reverse complement.
GTGCCGCAGCATGTGTCGGCTCCCATGCATGCCCCCGCACACAGCATCCTTGGCAGCGTGCTGCGCCATGCCGCCACCGGCGCAAGGGCTTTTACCCAGCTGCTGTGCCAAGCACATCTGCAGCATATTATCTTTAGAAGATGCTTCTAAAAGGAAAGGCATCAGTTTAAGCCTCTTACTAAGCCTTACTCCAGGTTTTCTGCTTGCAAGATATTTAAAATACAGAATGCTGTATTCACCACATGTGCAGCGTGCTCTAATCTAGGGGAGGGGTTAAAATAAATGAAAAAACAAAGCTCCAAACTCACCTTGATCATTTCTGCCACGTAACTTTCTGGTCCTGTATATTCTGTTGAGTCTTTGACTTTCACTAACACGATGAAGCACAGATAATGCCACATATTGTGCTCTTCTTTAATGTGCTCTTCAAACGTGACTGTCTTGTTATCAAACTTGTCTCTCTCCAAACCTGTGAGAGCAACACACATACAGCTCTTAGTACTTATGAACTGGTGTTAAGAAAAGGAGCTTTAAGAATAAAACTTGTTTCTGCAGCCTGCTGTGCTGAACATCATTCTTAAATGAACACAGGGTGACAGGGATAAGCACCATGATGCAGGGAGAAGAGGAGAGAGGGCATCGCAGTGAGTACCGGTACTGCTCACACTCAGTATATGGAACAGAAAACATTCAGTTAAAAAAAAATGCAGTTTGTTGGATTTACTAGCTCATCTTCTATTTTTAGGCAAAATGACATCAAACACAAGTTTTGCTTTGCAGCAAATGTCCAAACATTGCTCCTGTCAGTCTGGGCATTGCACGGCTGCTGCATGGGCACTTCACTTAACCACACCAGCCTGAAAGGCTCAGCACCTTAATTCCCCGTCTGCTGGTGGGAAAAGCTTCCAGAGGCACTACTCAGCACTCTGCAGCCTTGGGGAAAAGAACTGTTTGTAAAAATCTTTCCCATTCCAATAGGAAACTATTCTTTGAAGCAGAGGAGAAACAGAAACTAAGGAAGTTATGAAAAAATGTTATACTGAGCATACATCCCCCATCTCTTCCTGCTGCCAAGCTCCTCTGCACGTGGTACCCAAGAATATCAGCTGGCTGAGTGCAAGGTAAGAACAGCCAGAGATCCAAGACTCCAGTTTCCCACTGGAGCTTGCAGCTACCTCTGACTTGGACAGACCCTTTTACCCTGAAGCGTGATGTTACACTTACCACAAATAAAGCAAGTTGTTTTTAGAATTTCTTCTTTCTTCTGTTTTTCGCTCCTTAAGTCAGCAAAAGTGTCAATGATCACACCAAAAATCAGGTTAAGGACAATGATGATGACCATGAAGAAGAATAACAGATCATATATCACTCTAGCAGCAAAGAGAGGTTCCTGCAAGATATGTATTTTAATGATTAATCACCCAAATATGTGCACGCCGAGCCCTTGCCATGCCTTCCTCCCTTCAGCTGCCCCAACCACCCAGCCTTTCAGAGTCTCCATTTCTGATGCTCTCCAGTGATAACTCACAACTCAAAACATCAAGTGAAACTAAAATGTAAGATTACTGAAAGCCAAATTAGTCAGCTTCCAGTACGGGGCCTCTACAGAGCTGCTGCTCGTGCTGCGTCCAAGTCTGGCCTCTTCTCTCTCACACACTGAAATCTGTCCTCTCCTCACCCCTGTCTGCAAGCCCACACAAGTTATATCCTTACATCAGACTGCTTATAGGTCAATATATGTCCAGTGTTGACCAGAAAGTCTTTTACTGGAATGGCACAGCATTCATTTCCTTTGCTCTAACTGCCGTGTATGTGGACATTAAGGTGGACTTCTCAGTACCCATTTCATAACTATCACAGGCCTGAACACCCTCATCTTGAGAACCATCCCACCAGTTGGGTGTCAAGCTTTTACTGAGAATTATGCAAGTTTTAAACCACTGTAAGCTGAAAACTAAGGCTAAATATTAGAAAACACTTTGAAGTTGCAGACAGTGCAGGCAGGTATTTGCTCTGACCAAGGCTGCTCCTCTGGCCCCTAACATGGTTTTGGGGAACAACCAGAGAGGGGACAGTCCGAGACTCAAACTGCTACAACCAGCTAACACAGCACCTTTGGGTATTATGACAAATTCCTGCTGCTTTGACTGGTCCTGACTCTCTGAAGATGGCTCCATCCATCCATGCTCCATTCCCACAGTCCTAGCTCCAATCCCACCTTTGTCCCTGTCCTCTCACCCATTCCCTGGCTTGCCCATCTTGCCTTTCCCTAGTGACACTCCCCTTGTTGACTCATGCCACTAGCGTGGTACCAGCCACCACTGCATTTCCATCTGGCTCCTTCACTAGCTTGAACACATCTCTTCAGATCCTGAACTCCCGAACTCCCAGCAGACTGTTGCTACACCATTCCTGTTCTTTTGGGCCCCATTCTGGACAGCCCTCAAGCTAAAAAAAGTCCTTAAAAAAAAGGATGGGTAGAAGCTGGTTTGAACTGTCTGCTGTTTGATTTGATACTACACAGATTGAGCTGTATCACAGAGAAAGCGCGGCCCCTTCTAGTCGCGATCTGTCCCCTCTGTTTAAAGGGAGTGTATACACATTTTCCCCAGCAGAAGTAGATCCCCAGCCCTACACGGTTATCACTCTTCCTCCCCCATTCAGTGATAATTTACCTCTTTGGATGGTTTCCTGAGCACATCACCTACTCCACCCCCACTCCGGAGCCCGTGACTCAGTACAGTAACAATGCACATCAGCAGCGTCTCGCACGTATGCTCTTTATTCTCTTCCTCCATTTCTTCAGCAATCAGTTCTATTAACACAGCAAGCAAAGACACGTTTCAAAGGCAAGAAGATGGGTTTAAATAATCCTCTCCATCCCTTGCTGGTTATGCTTTCTATCCCCTTGGAAAAACCCAGCAGGTTTCCAGCCAGACTTGCAAATCTCCTCAGCTCTCTCAAAGAGCCGACCATCGGAGCAGGGTCTCTGCTCTGGCTCTGGCCTGCCCTCCTCTGCCCCCCAGCAGAGCATTCTTTTGCTCCTGAACTGCTGTCTTTGACTTGGTTAAGTATCTCTTTCCATTTCTGTTAGCATGCACAGCTCAGATCACCAGATGCCTGTTTATACAGCATCATAGCTTTTTGACAGCTCAGAGGACAAAGTGTTGCCTCTTACACTCTCCCTTGGTGCCTGACAGATTGCACAGCCTTTGGGCTGCACTCAAAATGGCAACTTCGACTTGGATTTCTCAAATGGCTAAAATATCACTGCTTATGGAAACAGCCTTTCACTGAAAAAGTAACACACTTCTTTTGACCCTCTCTCCGTTTGGCTGAAGCCTCCAACTTGACTGTTTCAGAACTGCTAGAATTAATTACTGAATCTCATATACTCTCCCTGTACCCAAAAGTCTCATGACTTTTGTTTCGCCACAAAACCCCTCTCATGAGTGGATCCTACCTCCCACAGACAAGCACTAGAAGGGCCCAAAATCCCCCTGTACTCCAGAAACAGCCGGAGCTCAAGACAGTAGAGAAACGGCCGAGGGTTTGGTCATCATTAACATCCCAGCCCACATCAGACCCTGATACTGGGCTGATTATTTAGCAATATAAAACCACCTCTGGAGCTTTCCTCTCTGCAGCCAGAGCGTACAAAGACAAAGCAGCACGTTCCTCTCAGAGCTGAATAAAGCAGCTATCCTCATATGGCAGTTGAATCCGAGTTTATCAAAAAGGATGCTGGAGTAAACCAGCCACCTCCTCTTGTGAGCACAGGCTTGTGGCTATTATTGACCTTTGAAACATTTGACCATATGAGCTCCACTCCTATGAGGAGCAGCAGCGCTCTGTCTGGCTCCTGCAGCCAGCATCATAAATCTCAGAGAAGTAAATTACATTTTCTAGAAAATAAACCTGAAATATTTCAATACCCGATCTGAGGCTGGTGATTAGGCTGCAAGTAATATCTCACATGCACTTTTTTGATCTCAAACCACCCCCCCAAACATACTTAATCCATTGAGTACTTCCTGCCACGATATTAAAAGCAGTTTCCTTAGTTAGCTAGATAGAATAACGCTAACAATAAATGATGCTCTGCTCTGTGTTTCACAGGGTATTATTCCTCAGATCCCATTTAATAGCCTAATGTTTTAAAATAATAAACTTTGCAAGGAGGTAAAACTGCATCACTTCCTTCTCAAATTGATAAGGTAGAAAATTAAAGAGCCTGACAGGGTTTTATCCAAGGATGATTTGGCTTTTTGTTTCTCTAGTTTAATCAGGCCATATAACAAATATTAACGCCGCTGGCCTAAGTTCACCCTTTTCCAAGTCACCCTCCTCAATGCTCCATTCCCCAATTCGTTACATAGGGTGTTATTATTATTTCTCTTAATGACTTTTAAAATTTAAGGTGCTTAACTACAAACTGTGACCACTCAGGGTGTAAGTGACAACCTCAAGGGCAGATACTCACGGTCTGAAGGGATGATAGAAGAACAGTTTTCGCTGCTGCCTGCTTTGCATACGTCTGAATAGAGGAACTCTCCAGTCATGGTCTCACCTGGTTCCGTGCGGTCTAAAAGGAGAAGGTGATGAATCAAATGGGGAGTTTAACATTTTGGAGGTTTTGCAAGATTACTTCTTAAGGCACCCTGTAATATTCAGCGTGCAATTACTAGGCAGATTTAGAATGGTATATTATCCCTGAGTTGAGAGGAGGGGCATGGCACTGATTCACACAGTTAATGATTTTTAATCCAAACATAACCCCCTCCCAATTTCTATGAATTGAAGACCAAAGATGTGCATTTCTTTTGAATCAGAATCACAGAATCCCAGACTGGTCTGTGTTGGAAGGGACCCCAAGGATCACAGAGCTACAACCCCCTGCCACAGGCAGGGACACCAACCTCCAGGCCTGGAGCTACACAAGGTTGCCCAGGGCCCCATCCAACCTGGCCTTGAACACCCCCAGGGACAGGGTACCCACCCCCTCTCTGGGCAGCCTGTTCCAGCCCTTCACCACTCTCTCCAAAGTTGAGTGAGTAATCAAAGCCGTTGGGAAAACACTATGTCCTACTGCAGAGCAGACATTAAAGGTGCCTTGGAATGTGCCCTTCTGTGCCAGGATCAAACCAAACCTCCTGCCACACAGCAGGAAGCCTTTGGCATTTCTCCAGCTGCATGGAATGACAGGGTTGGTGAGGTCTGGGTCTCTCCCAGGGGGTGGCAGTAAAATTAGAAAAAATAGCGGGAATGTCCAATATCACTTGTGAGAATGGCTCAGGTGTCAGAGGAAAAAGCCGAGGCAAAACCCAAACCTCTCCTCTAGCGCCTTTGGTTGCTGCGATCCCCACCGAGTTAGTCGCCTGATGCAAAAAAACCCAACCCAACCCAAATTTTAACTGTAAGAACAAGCAACCTAAAGGCAGCACAGAGACATCTGCTGCGGAGTGTGAACTCCAGCAAGTATCTGAGGGAGGTTTAATACAGCCCATAAAAACTGTGAGCAAACCACAGTTCAAGCGCTAAACCTCTACTTCCCATGAGCGCCTCTTTGATGCCCTTCACTTACATTCAGGCTGTTATTTCAGATAAAACACTAATTTTTGTTATGTTGAGACTAAAGCCCACTGTCACCAGCCAGCATGAGCGCTCGGTATCTGGCAAACCGAGGCAGACCTGAATCCTCCTAGCACAGAGCCTTTTCCGCCATGGCCTACCTAAAGTCTGCTGGTAATTACACTGGGGGAGGGAGTAGGTGTAGCTGATTAGATAATCTGTTTTAGCCAACAGCGAGGGGGAGATCTCAACCGTGTGCAGAAGAGCCTAAGTGCTATCTTCAGGGGTTCTCCTCCTCCCCATCCCCTCTTCCTGCTGCGGCAGGTTATGGTGTTTTGTAAAAATACTGGGGTGTCTGTTTGCCCTAATCAGTTTGGTTAAAAAACAATATAAAAAATTCTATTTAAATACTGTCCTTTGTAAGAAAGAAATGGTCAAACCAGTGAGATACTCAGTACGTCTTGCAAAAGGTGGAAGAGACTCAGCATGGCCCAGGGAACACAACCCAGTTACTTTCTTCCACACAAACCATCAAAATGAGTCACCTGGCAGCAGCGTTTCGTTGGGGAGCTTGTCTACTTCCAGGATAAAGTCGTCTTTGAAGAAGAGGTACCCCACGATGGAGAACAGGTAGACCAGGATGAGCGCAAGGACCGCCGTCAGGATGATGGAGCGCCCATTGCGAGTGACGCTCTTGATGACGTTCAGCAGGGTCTCTTCTCGGTACACCAGGTCAAAGAGCTGGAGGACAAGAGACAACAGCAAAGGCTGTTTGTCACACGTGGTACCGCGGCATGGGTTGGCATAGTGTAGGGCAGCACGTTAACAGTGCCAGCCCAATGCTTGACAGAGCGTTTTGATATTCCCTTTTGTATTTATCTGAAATTTAACTTACTGGCAAAGAAAAACACAGCAGGAGGTGAGGGAGATGGGGTCCCTCACCCCACTGTCCCAGTGTGTGCCATGCACTTTGAAACATGAAGAATGGAGGCAGCTGTGCCCTCCTCTTCATCTGCATTTCATGGGCTCCAGCCCAGAGCTGCAGCATGGGAAGGAGCCCCTGCCCAGTGTGAGGGCAGGTGGCCTTGCTTAGGGACCAGATACACAGCGTCTGCTGCAAAGACACCAACATCCAGCGCTGCACCTTTTCCATAGCGTTACCCGCCCCATCACATCACACACCAGCTCTTTGCAAAGCACAGTTAGCTATTTCCTTTCAGTCTTGGTTCATTGAGTAGATAATTAAACCAGCAATATTTTTGCCCAAATTCTTTTGTTTAAATTCCTCGTATGAACGTATCTGTCACCTCTCACTCCTCTGGGCCTGTGACAGGCAGGGTGCTGGCTACACTGGCTCACAATGACAACACCTATTTGTTAAATTTGACCTATGTGAACACAGAAAATAACCAACTCAGTTACCAGAGGATGTCACAAGCATCAAAGGGACAAAAATAGAGTGTTCTGAGCAGGATTTAAGAGTCTGTTTTAAAAGTGACACATTTTCTCCACTGATACTAGATTTGCTCCTTCAGTGCTCATTCTAGTAAGTGCTGTGCAAGATGAATACCACCCCATAAAGAAGAAACCTCGTACTCCAGGCATCTGTGCCAGTTGCACGAGGCCTGGAGTCTGGGACATGCTATGCTATAGCGACTGACAACAACGGAGTAAACTACTCTAAAAAGCATGCACCTTTTACTCATAGCATGGGAGCTCCAGAAGCACCTAATGCTCAGCTCACATTTCTATCTACATTTGTCAGTGGTTTCCCCCTCCCCACCCTCAAGTAAGAAAGCTTAAACCTTCACCAGGTATTTGTATTCCTTGGAATAACGACATTTTAAAGTGTTTTATCCTCCTGGATGTGAGTGCAGGGTCACAAGCAACACATCTAACCTAGAAAATCTGTACCTTAGAAGCTGGAAGAGAAACACAGAGAGGAACACTAAATAGCTTCACTGCAACAGCACACAGAGGTACTGTAAGGAGCAACTGTAACTAACTTTAACCTTAAACGTGTCTTGCATACTGTTCTTGAGAAGAATGGGGAGGTCTCCACTTGTCCATACGAGTCAGGAGAGATGTGGCAGGCGTCCTGAGGCCTCCCACCATAACTCCTCCCAAGCAACATCTCCGGCGTGCAGTTCTCAGGGCGCCTGCACAGACGCTTCCCAGTAGTAAAACAGAAAGCAAGTGGTGGGTGACACATCTCGATCTGCCCGAGATGGGACTTTACAAGCACAGAGGGAAACATTCTGAGGGCAAAGCGAATACCTACCAACAGGCTGTAAAAGAACTCGTGTACGAAGAGCCCCAGAGCGCAAATCAGAAGGTATAGCAGGTGATAAAGAAACTCTACATCCATGATCATGGCCTTGTATCCTCTAGTGAAGGTTCCACAGTTACCCACAAAGCTCATCAGAAAAATGATTTTATTGCAAACCTAGGGAAAGATTAACCATAGATTAGTTAGAACATTCGGCTTCCAGGGGAAAAAAAAAGAAGGATAACCTGGCTCCATGATGCTATCAACAACCGTGCTGAGTTGTCTGCTCCATGTCAGGCAAGACCTGCTTTCTGTTGCGTTTCTGGCCCGCTGTCTCAGCTGTGCCAAAACTAAAACCACACATGTCCAGTACACCATGCACACTGACTCCTGTCTCCAGCTCCTTATCAGAAGACATCAAGACTAAGATTTAAAGAGAGTAAAACCACTCCGTGGTGTGAGAGGTAATCCTTCATAAGCCCCCTAACCCCCTGTTCTGAGCAGGCACTTTCTGCCATGCAACATCTCCCCAAGTCTAGAGCAAACCTGATGCTTCTGAAACACCCCCTGTTGCTTGCTCACAAGGTACTCCAGGTTTCCCCTGCAATTCACTCTGGATCACGCACCTGGATAAATCCTCCTGGGTAGTGCCAGCTGAGGGAAAGCTGCCTTCCACTTACCTGGAACCTGCTAAACCCTACAGTTACTACCACCACCGCCCACCCTCCGGATGCGGCTCGGGCTCTGCAGCGCTCGGCGCTGTATTCTGAAGACAAGGAGCACTAATTAAATGATGCACTTGGGAGCCAGGCACCTGGTAATGAAGGCAAAGACTTTGAGGACACACATCTTTGCACAGCTCCTGCTGACTTAGAGAGAAACCCTTCTGGCTCGCTTGCCACAAAAGACCACAAGTATCCGGGTTTGAGCGTTCGTGAAGTTCTCTGGAGGCTCAGCTTACACACTCAGTCCACACATTACCACAGTGAAAACTGCTCTGTGGCAGCTTTTGGCTGGCAGGCAGGCTGCACACAATGCTGGGGAAACACATTGTTTAGTGAATCTTATGCAGGGAGATGGGGTTGAACCAGTAACTGAGTACTTTGGGGTTGCAGAGACTTCTCCCTGTGTTTCTGGCTGGATGGGAGCTGTTACTGGGCTGTGGCAAAGCTGAGTGAAACTACAGGGGTGTCCAGCCTGGGGAATCAGGATTAAGTGATGTGGCTACAAACAGTCCAAAGGGAGTTAGTTACACCTCCCACCAGTTCCACCACAATGCCCTAGGCTGTTTCTGCCTGTCACCTTCAGGGGCAGGTAAGAAAATCTTACATATGATGCAAGAGAATTTCAGAAAGGGCCACTCAATACTTACATTGAATGCTCCCAGAAGAAATAAAGTAGGTTGTAAGCCGACTGAAAATATCAGTCGCAGTATTGTAGATGCAATTAAGGCTCGGATGCCATGGGGCTTGGGAAGAGCTATGACGATGGCCAGAGATATCAGCATTGCCGTCCACAGCAGCCCTGACAGGTGGGGCTCCAGTGTACCTGTGATGAAGAGGAGAACAAAACCAAGCACACCTGTTTCAACACTTTGTATAAACCAAGCCAGAACCAAACTAACCAAATAAAGGCTGTTTTATCTTCTCTTTGGTGGAGCATCATTAACCCTCGTGTGCAGACGCTACTGATCTCAAAGCTGTAAGTGAAACATCTGAGCCCAATGCCTTCAGCAGATGTTAATTACAAACTCGTTACTAAAGCATTATGTAAATGATAAGCAGCAGTGTTATAGGATTCTTCATTTTAGTCTTCATTACTAATACACCTTGACTGCTGGAAAGGAGAGGCATTCAGCTCACTTGTTATGTCGGGGCTCTGGATGGGGGGTGAGGACAGGCACCCCTCTCCTCCAGGTCCAGATGCACAGCAGATTCTCCTCTAATGCTTTTGGTCGAAACCCTCGTACCGGTTTTTGTCATCTTTTGCTATTTCTGGTTCTATTTAGACTGTCCCATGAGACTGTCTGCTTACATAACATCAGCCCGCGGTGCTAAAAATACACCCTTCTGACAGAGCCGTAACAGATACTCAGCTGAAAATACCATTTACCCTGGGTTTACGTGGAATAGAAAAGACCTCTTTTGCTTAAAATTGACATTAAAAAACACCCGCTTTCCTTCAAGCAACTGCTGGTACCTCAACAGACAAAAAGCCAAGAACACATCATGTCCTCCCCAAAATCTCAGAGCACTCTGCAGCCCTTCTACAAGTACATACTCCGATCACTGCCATGTCTTGTTGGCAAGACTGAGGCTGAGGGCTTTCCCTCTCCCCCGCCACAAACTCAGGAGTAGGAAATACTACTCTGATCTGACTACCACAAGCAGCCATTTAATTTTGTTCCAAATCACTGTAGATTAATAAAGACAGCAGAGGATAGATGGAAATGAAAACTTAATAAGCGTAAAGTTGAACAGATGTTTCCAGTGTGTGGAGGGAGTTTGGGATCCCAGAGCGACGCAGCCACTGCTACTCGAGCTGTCAAACAGCACAAGGCTGACACCGCAGACATCAGCACAAGGAGCATGGTGCCACGGCACAGACCATAATGGCACCTGGACAGAGTGGGGCTCAGGGCACAGGCTCCTCTCTCCTCCTCATCGACAAAGACACCAGGAGCAAACCAGGCAGTGTCTTTGTGTCCCACCCAACCCACCACCACAGCCTTGCTGCGAGCATGTGAAGCCATCCACGACTGCTGGTGGCAGGTGTGTGTAACTGGGGATGGTGGGGGGTGGTGGGTAGGAAGCTCTTCTCCTCTCTGGAATCCTCACCATTCCGGTACCAAACTCCAGGAATCTGGTTTTGTTTCTGCTCCTCAAGTCAGAAGTGTTACAGTCAGATGCAGATCGACAGCTCAGTTCACTGTGCCTGAGCAGTTCAAGACACTGACAGCTCCCCCCAAATGGTCTGATTTTTAAAAAGGCTAAATATAAAACACGTGTGTATTTATTTATGTGACATTTTTGATTGTAACTAGTAGAGGGAAAGATTTTATCAAAATGTGACCTGATAACGTAACCTCCCGAGCCGAGCCGGGGGGCACAGCTGGCACGCTGCTCCTCACCCCTGAGGGCCACCCTCGCTCTGCGCACTCGCAGGGGTAAGGGCCTTGGAGAGGGAGCAGCAGAAGGGAGAGGGGCCCTCCTGCACCCTCTACTCACCTCAAACAGCATGGCAGGTCACTTCACGCCCCTACACCTCCCTTGCCAAGGCAAGGGGTCAGCTCACCCACCCAACCCCAGCGCACAGGGGCACCCTCAAGTGCCATGTGACCGCCAAAGTTTTATGGGAAACAGTGTTAGCAAAACACAAGCTCAAGGATGTAGAAATCAGCATTTCTTTTAAATTTTTTTAGTTCAATACTTAATTACAGAACTTTAAACCAAAGTAGAACAGTGAAGTAATTAAAGGTGGGTGTCTGTCTCTGATAATTTTTTTCCCCCTTAGGAAAAATCACAGCTCTATGTTCTCCTTACAGGCGCCTCAGGAAAAAGCAACTCCTAACAGCAGCACAATTTAAATCAAGGCAATTTCTGTTCTGCTGTCCCCACTGAAGCAAACAGGGATGCAGAGACACAAGTCGGGGGCAGAATTTGGCTCGTTATATCTTATCTGTCTGTGTATTTTTGATTAAGTATTGGTACCTCCTCGAATTCCTTTGAACGGGTAGAAAAATGCCACGAGCAGGTTCATAAGGACAGCCAGGTTAAAGGAAATGCTGCTCCAGAAGGACATGTTCCGAGCACACCAGTACAGGAAAGGCTGAGCTGAAAAAGAGGAAAAAAATTCTTTTTAATGGAGCATTTGGAAAAAAAAATAAAAGCTCTGGATAAGAAAATCAATCTCCATCAAAACTCGGTTTATTTTCAGTTTGCCCAAAAGCCCAGCATCAATAGCAGTAAGAGTCATGGCTTGTTCTGAAGTTTATTTGATTACTCTCTATCTTTGGGGTACTCCCAGTTTCCTTGATGTTTTCAAGACAAAGGGCTCACATTAAAAGGGAAAGTATTTTCAAACATTAATTGATGTAGTAGCAACCAGAGTCAGAAACGCCAGAGGACAAGGACTTCAGGTTTCTCCTGATACTATACTTTAGTGTTTGGGGCAGCACAAAGAGCAATTAGGAGGAAGAAGAGTTGTACACGTTATGAAGAGTGGTATTCAGACCGTGCCGCTGCCAGCAGCCCGCCTACGTGAGGTGCTGCCCACCTTCAAACTTCTCTTCTGCAGCTGCAAGCCAGGAAATAACACAGTGAGGGCAGTGCAAAGAGGGCAGCTGGGACACAAAACACAGCGCAGTGGGACAGCAATAAAGCTAAAACCTTCAGGTTTTAGCCAAGCCTGGAGCACAACTCTGCTGGTCCCAGCCCAATACAGCCCCAGAATAACACCCCCTCCAGCCTGTGGGCCATGGCCAGGAGCGCATCCACACAGAGCTGAGCACACGGTTACGTGGCTGTGCTCTTCCAAGTCAGAACACTGCACAGAAAATACTTTTTCAAAAAGATTTCTAATTTATTTGTTAATCTCCACAGCTCAAATCAAGAGGCACTGCAAACAGATGCATATTCTGGAGCGGCTGCAGAGCAGAAGATGAGACAGACAGCTAAGGAGCTGCCTTCCAGCAACTTCCCCTGCATTGAGGCAAAGCGCCCTGGTTGTACCTCCTGTGGCTCACTGTACAGCCAGTTACACACTCCTGAAAGCTACAGAGAGGAAAAATCAAACCAAACTCTACTTAAAATGCTCTCAAAGAAGGGAATGAATTAATGCCTGTCCCTCTTGGACACAGGCAACGTATTGGATATTGGAGGGGAAGGGACAAGAAGCTCACAGTGAAGATTCAGGAAAAGATGACAATGCAAACTCTGGGGCTGAGGAGTAAATTAAGGAACGCTGCAAGCCCCAGCCTCCTGTTAGCCAGTGTCTTTCTTCAGCAAATTACCTCTTCCAGCATCCCAAGCAAAAAATGTTGGGTTCAAAGAACTATACAATGCCTCATTATACTGAGCTGAAACACGCACAGAAAGCAAATGCAGCGAGCAGCTGAATGCTAAGGAAAGGACCACAAAAAGGTAGCCTGTTACCGTAAGAATATGAGCCTTGCTGCACCTAATTAGCCAGGCACACAATAAGCCTCACTGAAATGTGATGCAGCAATGTTTTGAATACAGGATACAGAGATTTCTGTGTCATTTCTGTTCTCCATTTCATCTTAACAGGAAGAATTTGTAAGCAGGTTGAATGAATTCATAGGGGGGTCACTGTATGAAGGGTCGCTATAAAGTTCCAGGTTTTATTTAAACCTCTTGGGGATGGGCACAGACCATCAGCCTGGTGTAGCACTGCTGCCTGGCTCTGGCTGGCTTGTTTTAATTCTTTGTGAAGACCTCAGGGAGCTTCACAGTGCCCAGGCTATGGGCTAGCACGGCGAGCTGAAGGGGGAAGCACGAGGGTAAAGAAAAGCCCTTCCTGGGTTTGACTCGATGGCGAGCGGCACACCGAGCGCAGCTCTGAGCGCTGCCAGTCGTGTCTCCGGCACACAAACCTGTACCCAAAACATGAGGAACGGCTGTATAAACACAGAGCATCACCCAGAGGCTGAACAAGCCCAGAGGATTAGGGATCAGACTAAAGGATTCCAGCTCCTCCACTTCCACGGGTGGATTTTGACTAATTTGTCTTCTGTTGTTAATGATGGATGTCTCACAGCTTGCCTGGAGACAGCCTCAAAGACAACTAAAGAGCCAAGGGTAACAGAACACACAGATGCTGTAAAGGACAAAGTTGCCTGGTTGTTTAGGATGCCAAATATTCCCATATTCTTGTAGAGGTCTTAGGATTCATCTTGGGAAGCAGCTTGATGGGGATTTTGAGGCTGCCAGGAGTACCGATCCGCTGATCACTGGAAATGGCTCCATTCAGCATTCACACATGTGAAAAATACTTCAGCAGAGCTGACCAAGTTCCAGACAACCTGAGCAGTACCTGACTTGGGTAATTTGAGATAATACTACAATTTCTTTTTTCTGTTAGAAGATCTAATATATATTTCCACATACATCCCAACAATCCAAACCAAATGTTGGATTTCCATTACCAAACGTGCAACACATCAGCTTGAGTGCAAACTGCACCTATGTGTCCTACAAACAGACTGGGAAGAGCCTGGGCTGCTCCTGGAGGACACAGCGAGGTCAAAATGCTGTCATCAGAGGTCATGACGAGGGAAATCACTTTATGAAAAGTACTTTTCACAATGAGGAAGGTCTAAAGGTCCCTCCCTTCTCTCCTGATTTCTTCCAACTATGGGCAATGCTGGCTGAGTACCAGCAAGGTCTCTGTCAGGGGAAAACCTCTGCTACCTGTGCTGGTGTGGAGTGCCTGGCCCAGGTTTCAGTGGCCACGGCACTGGGCACGAGCCCGCTCACACACTGGGTCTGGACCAGGCTGTGCTCTTGCACCAGTAACTGGAGTTGAGCTGGGGAAGAACAGTGCTATCAGAGGGCAGAAGCTGACTGGAGCAGGAAATAACTGCTTTATCTCTTGCATTTCAGAGGGTCCTTGTTGGTTAATTCTCACCGCTCATCGCTGCCCACTGCAGCTGAGCCTCCAGGGCAACATTTCCCCTTCAGCAAAACAACAAATCAATTAAAAAAAATATTTCACATGAAACAAACGAGTTAGAAAGTTGACTGGGGGAAGTGGTGGCACTGTATGGATTAAAATATAATCTTAAAAAAGTTTTCCTAGCTGCCAGCAGGAACCTCAGAGGGAAAAGCAGTGCTTGAAAATTCTTGCTCTCAGATATTTTAGCATCACAGGGCTGGGACTTAATCAGCCCATCTGCCAGCCTATTCCTTGCCCAAAGAAAGGACGATTTCTACTTTTACTATTAGTGGAAAATGCACGTTTGAGCCTGTTCTTAAATACCTCCACTGCTGGAGGTGCCCCGAGTCCCTGCAGCGTTACCCAGCCTTACTCCTTGCAACGCAAGGGAACTGCTCCATGTTCCCAGCGCGGGCAAAGGACAGACCACTGCTTCCCTTCAGCTGGGTCCTCTCCATCTCTCCCTGCCACCAAATGCCTTCTCATTTCAGCTAAGCCTCCACAAATGTGTTCCTTCCTGTTGGATCTTAAAAAAAGCCGACCTGTGATCCTTCTTACGGCTCTCCCCTGGATCCCCTCCAGTCGGTCCATATTGCTCTTGCTTTAAGCTCGACTTTGCTGCAGCGCGGTGCTGCCGTGCAGAGGAGCAGACTCTTCCAAACAATTATCGAGGTTGCCACCACTCCAGGGAACCATCTGCTCCCCAGTCAGCATCTCAAACTCTGAAAGCCTGACCTCAGCGCTCCGCTGGTAACACTCCACACACCAGCAACCTACCTCGCAGTTTCTTTTGCCAGTTCATCTCATTGAAGAGGTCTTCTGACTTCATGAAGAAGTCGTTGATCTTGCTGCCTTGTTCATCCCTCTCTGTGGTATAATATATCCGCAGCTTGGACTCCTTTGTGAGGAACTCACATATACTGGGCACAGGGAAGACGATTTGCTCCATGGTCCGGTCCGACCTGACAATCTGAACAGCAGCCTTATTAGAGTTCCTCCTAGTTTTTACATGCTTTTATCTCAGCTTGTTTGTGCTTTACTCCCACTTTTGAACCAGCTACACGTAGAACCTTGCACACATTTCCACAGAACAGCAACTTGACAGAGACTTCATTTCATTTACCTTTCAAAGCAGGCCTATGTTTAGCTCCAAGACTGATAACTTCTATGCTGTGGTCTTACCCTGGCAACACTGTGCTGAGGTGGGATCTCCAAGAGGCCCCAGGAATCCCGCCCCAAAGCTGTGTTGGGGATTTCAGAGCCATCAGCTTGAAAAATCTTACCAAATTTTAGCTACACATGGCACAGACATATCTGAGGAACTTTATTACTCCCATTATTAGAGAGTTCTTCCAACTCCCTGTATTTGTGCATGTTTTACTTTTGAAGAGCACCTTCAGTTGTGCATCAGGCCAAATTGTCACTTGAATACAGAAAGAATGGCACAAGCTACCACTAACTTTATGGATTCAGCAACAGCACCGGCCAAAATGTAACAGAAGCGAAGTTACACTTCCTCCTGCCAAGAGAGCTCTGCTCAGCTCCGTCTTAAAGCCCACACATGACAGCTCAAAAATAGCTCCCCCCAGCGGCTGTCAACCAGTGAAATAAAAAAATAAGGACATATATATCTTTATGTCAAAGATGACAGTCCACACACAGGTAGTCAGTTCAATCAAAGCATCACGCAGAATGTAACCGGTGCTTAACTTCACCGTGCCTCTTCCAAGCAGCTCTTTCCACAGTAGAATATTCCCCCCTCCACCACCACCTCCCAGCAGCCACCAGTTTCCCTGTACCTCAATCTGTGCCGTGTGCTTGGCGTAAAACTCCAGAGCCTCGTCTCCCTCTATCTGACCTCCTGGCTTCAGCATGTTCTGCAGCTCTTTGTTATGACGAGCCAACTAAAATAAAGGAATGCAAAGGGAGTGGGAGACACCAGATGTCTCTCTATGATATTAAATTTCTGACTTTTGGCATAAAAAACCGAGATAGTATGCAGTCAGCTGCTAAGAAAGGGCAAAGTTGACAGAAGGCTTGTTCTATTCCAACCAGACACCCTGCAGCTCTATTTTGGGAGCAAGTCAGAATGATTCAAATATGTAGTTTTTTTAATATTGGTGCTGTGCTGCTCTTCTCCCCATCCTCTGCCTGACTCGGGGAAACTTCTGAACGTCGACGTTTGGTCTATCCTTCTACACCCACCCCAATCCAAAGGTGTGCTAATCACAGATATCTAAGGCAGGGATGGAAGAGAAAAAATCTGCGTCAACTGAAAAGCAGATGCTGCTCCAAAAATGCTTCTGGATGCTCTGAATTCATCTGACAGCACAGCCATGGGGTTTCTTCTCAGGCATGGAAGGAAGGAGAAGTCTCTAGCAAAACAATATACGGAGCATCAGTATTTTAAGTAGATCTGGGTATTAATTCCCCACCCCCTTGGTCTTTTATCTTTCAAACACCACATTACATCAACACAACGAACTGGCTCCAACACAGAGAAGGTGGTGAGAAGCCTAAGAGCAGAGTGGTGTTTCTGTGTGCTGTTTGAGGGGTGAGTAGAATTTCTTTGAGAGCATAAAGTAACCTTTGATACAGCTGAGAAATAATATATTGCTCCCCAGTACTGCCAAGAACTGGAATCACGTGTCTTCAGGAACTTGGTCAAGAGCCTGCCTGCTGCCCGTTATAGAAGAAAACACCAAGAATTTTCTGATAGAATTTTCTTTTCTGATTCTTTAAGGATTGGAATTTGCTCTGACAAAAAGAGAACACGCTGAGTTTGTCTCAGAGGGGAGCTGTGACAAAAACTTCAGGGAAAAGCAGACCTCTTGTGATGCTTGGTGCTACTAAAGCTGTAGGTGAAACCCTACCTGGTGAGCCAGTATGTAAATGTTGTGTCCCACGTTCCTGGGAGATGCCGCAAGATCTTCCCCATTTTCTCCATCCTCAAATTCTACTTCTCCCTGTAGATAAGCCTTCTTTATCACTTCCACCTAGAGAGACAGGGGCCGACAAAGAGACAGCTCACGAAGTCTGCCAAGGCCAGTATACACATGGCACTCTTACAGAGGGGAAAAGGAGCTGAGCATTTGCATTCAAGGGGAAGGTCAGAGGGCTTATCAACATCCAGGATGAAACATGAGACCTGACCTCAGCACCTTCAGCCCAGCTCACTGACACCAGAAACTAACCTTCAGATTCCCCTCTAGGCAATATATCCCGGCCATCCTCACCACACACTGCATCACGTTCTGACCTCTGGCCTCCACCGTAGCTACGTGCACTGAGACAAGTCGACAGTGCTTCCAGCTGTACTTTGAATCTCCTGTTTGTGTTTGCACCAGCAGATACACTAACCAGCCCAAACACCTGCTGCAGGCTGTTGGACAGCTTTTACATCACAAGAAATTTCTGTTTCTCCCTCTGCCTCTTGTGCAAACAGCTTCTACAGGTGGGTTCCAAAGGACCATGCTCCTCCCTGCCTCACGTGCAGGATGCTCACTGCCTCTTCTGTAGCATTCAGCGTGGCTTCCCTAATTGCTTGTGCTGACTGGGACCTAGACAGGCCCATCCCCTGTGGGTAATGCACTCATCCAACCAAATCTGGGAAAGGTCTTCCAGTTGCCATTGATCTGCTCAGAGACCTCCCATGGCACATCTGGGGAGGACACAGCCAGCCCAGTCTCCCCAGTGCCGTGACCAGTGACTGCAGTGGCTGGCTTGACAGGAGCGACCCAGGGACTCACCAGCTCTTTGGGCCTCATGTTGTAGAGGATCCTCTCCGCGTTCTCGCTGTCGTGCCTGCTCTCCATGATTGCCAAGAGAAGCTTTGAAGCATTGTTCTGAAGGGAAGGAAAACCAATGGCAGTCACAGCCAGGAGTCCCAATGGGTGTGTCCCCAGCTCGAGCGGTGCCATCCCTGCTGCCCAGGAGGGCTTGAGATGTCAGGGTTCTACAACACAAGCCCTGAGCAAGGCAGAACCCACACAACCTTCTGCAGGGCTCCACCAGCCTCACCGAGCGCTCCCTCTCTAATTACTGAGATAAACAGCTTAGTGGTATTTCCATCACTTTATCTCCCAAACCCTACTTGCTGGGGGATGTCACATTAACCCAAGTTAAGGTGCCGGTGTTTCAATTGCTGAGGTTTCAAGCCTGAGCCTGTGTGTATTATCTTGCCCTGTTTCAAAAACGCTGCAGCATTGCTACAAGCTCTCAAACTCCAAAATGCTGTTGATTAAATCAAAGGACAGCCAAGGCTGAAGGCACAGATGTGCTCCACCGCTTTTAGCCGAAAAGTACTCTGCGACCCGCTCGCGCCAAGGAGCTGAGGGAGGAAATGGGAAACTACCACAAGGCACCAGGCTACTGTAATACGAGCAATTAAGATTAAAATCCATCACGACTGACAATAAAAACCAATAAAAGTATTTAATTTTGAAGTATAATGCTAATTGGGCCTAAAAGCATTTTTTATTTAGAATAATAAAAAACCCACATTACCCATAATAAGGGTGCGAGTCGGCAACGGAAAACAGCTAGACACTGTGCTGCAAGAGAGGATGGGCAGCCAGAAAGGAGAGATCTCAAACATATGCTGAAGCTGGAGCACTCTGTGAATGCTGCTGCTACACGACAACCTGCTAGTGCATTCTAAAACCAGCACCAGGGCTAATTACTTCAGCATTAATATAAACAGCCCTAAGAATTTCTTGATGATTAAACATCAAGCGATTAAACACCGGCAATAAAGTATTATGGAACTAGATATGGCATGAGAATTTTCCCTTGTCATGTGTGTAAAAGCTCACCAACAACACAGAAGTTTCCATCAGCTTTAAATTTTTAAGGGGAAATTATTTTAGGATTCCTCAGCAGATCCTGACTGCCAGGGCCTGAAAACTGGTGGCTCCACATTGTAATTTAAAAGATGAAATACCTGTGACAAACAATCTTTGGGCACTGCCTCCAGCTCGCTGATGCACAGAATTCTTCAGCACTTATGAATATTGGGATATAATAAACACCCACATCGTTCCAACAATAAAATGTATGCTTCATCTTACTGTGAAAGGGCAACGCAGGAAACAGTCACTTGCCTTCAGTTCCAGCACAAGGTCCATCCTCTTCTTCCCCAGTGGGTTGATGTCATTGAGAATTAATGCTGTGATGATGTCGATGCCGTTGGACTCATGAGTAGCAATGCAGTTCTGTCCAAAGAAAATTCTAACTTTGCTAATTGTCTACACTGAGAACACAGGCTAGGCTAGGGACCCAGCCAGAAGAGTCACCCCTTCCATCACCCTGTAAGCTGTTTGAGATGGATAACCAAGCAGAAAGCCCCTGCCAGTGGAATAACAAGAGATTAAGGCATTTTGTTTCAAGCTTTTCCTATCTTCAGCCATGGCACATCCTCCTGAAACCACCCAGACTCAGGAAGCAGGAGGCAACACAGTTGATAAACAAAGCATTGCCATGCCAAAGCGTCCAGCCTGAACACGTAACTGAGGAAGAACACTGTTTTGCTAAGATTAGGAAGAATTTTCTTTATTTTACATGTGCCAATCAACACCTACCTCAGTCCTGCCTAACCAAAGGCGGTGAGTTTCCATAACCTTATTGCTTACCTTTTAACCTTGCTTTTAGACTGGCCTATAACTGAAATGTACAAACCAACAGTAGCTTCCTGCCTTCCAAATCCAGAGCCCTGCTCTGCTGTTGAGCTCCACTGTGGAGATCCATACCTATACCTAAAGGCTGCTACTCCACCCGATCCAGACACCAGAGAGAACCCCTCAGATGTGAACCGAGGTGTATGTGCTGTTTGTAAGTGCAGAGATTTGCCTGTTAGAAGGGTGACACCCAGCCCTGGAGCACACAGGTCATGCTGGCCCAATGGGAAAAGCATTCTTTGACGAGTCAGTGCTACAGCATGGCTGGGATTTGGGGAACTATTCTGGGGTGGCCATCTCTCTAGTATTGTTTACTCTAGGCTTTCAGACTTGACTCATTGAAACAGTTATAGCAGGAGTCACACTTAGATGGAAAGCAGAAGTAAGTGGGCCTGACCGACTGGTGATGCTGCTCTAAATACACTGTGCAACCTGTGGGTAGGTGGAGTGGAAGCGCAGAGCTATCCCTGCCCTCCAATCCTAGAGCAAAGAGTAGTTCTCCAGCACTTAAGAACTGCCTATGCAAACCAAGCATCTCCCCATGTTCCTTCAACCTTCAAGGCATGGAGCAGACCAAGCCTGCTTTATCCTATAGTCCTTCTCATCATTCAATTTTGCCTTCCCAAGAACATGGTGAATTAAACCATCACTACCCAAAGAGCAGTTTCTGCTTGGAGCAGAACATAGTGGTGATGGTGAGTACGGTTTGGGGAAGCTGGACAGAGGCTGCCTCAGTCCCCAGCAGACACTTGGAGGTCCTCACCAACACCCAACCTTGCTCGTCAGGAACCAGCCCCACATCCCTGTCCAGCCCATGGACAGTCAGCACCTGGTTCTACACACAAGGCTATGTCTGAAAACAACCTCAACACGGTGATCACCTTCATTAACAGAGCTACAGAGCTCAACCTTCTCACTCCAGGCTGGGGGCAGCCCATTCCTGGCTTCATTTACCACAGGCAACACAGCTTGGTTTTAGCAACGTTTTTACCACAAAGTATTTCATGTTCTGAAATTCCCCACTCTCCCTGTCTGTCAAGTCTAATAAAACAACTTTAATCCTAGCAAAGCAGAAAAACCTCTACTGCTTTTCCTGGCTTGACTCCTCAGAGGAGGCCTTGAGAAAGAGAAGTTGATTATTATGAGTTTATTAAGGGGAAAAAAAACCCCTTGAAATCCCAAACTCCTCTACTAGGCAAGCAAAGCAGCGTTGCCAGCCAATGCAAGCCCAGCAGACTGAGCACCAAGCCCTGCAGAGCACACGCCACGGGTGTGGGGAGGAAGGAAGGATGATGCTTTTTATGGCCACGGGTGCCTTACCTGGTTCTCATGGCAAGGCCCCTGACAGTACTCGGTCAAACTCTCCAGCGTCTGGTTGATGAGCGCTACGTTCTTCTCATTTATATAGAGGCCAAGAAGTCCAAGGCCACCAGTGGTGCTTCCACAGATACAGTCGAGAAACTGCAGCGTCTCGCACACCAAGTTGTAGTTGGTCTTGTTGTTCTGGCAGCGGAGGAAGTTCTGCGAGGAGAGAGTCCAGGTGGGAGGGAAGGGGAAAAATAATCCATACAGACTCATGTTTGCATCAAAACCTTTTATTAAGCTCATCAAACTGCAGCTGCACTGCGTGGTGCATTGCTCTGAGTTCAGCAGAGCCTGAACGAGCAGTTTAAGCCTCTCTCAGGGCTTGCTTGTACCAGGCTGGTTTCAAGAAGCTTGCTGGCTTCAAATCTCACAAGAGACGAGCAGCAAGAAACACAGTGCATTCATCAGAGCACCAAAACCCAATGTGGAATGGGCTACTCTATGGACCAAAAGCTCTCCTGGAAGCCCTCCTTCTAGCCGACCTGCCATATCTCACCACTGACCATCACCCAAAGCTCTCTCCTCCTCACCACACCCTTCTCCAAGACAGAAGCAGCAGCTCCCTGGCTTGAGCAGCACCACCTGCATGAGCAGCAGCGAGGAGGCACCTGCCTCTTATGCCTTGAAGGAAGGTACCTTGAAACACACCTCCCTCTGCTGCATTTCTTCCCACATAATTACTGTAATCCCTGCTCGAAGCTGCTGATGCCGAGCAGCTCCTCTAATGAAACGCCACATTTATCAACGTGGATTAGATGGGTTTCCTCTCTCCTGTGTTTCAAATGAAAAGAAACAATCCCAAAACCAAACAAAAACATTCCCAAGCAAAACAAGCAAAAGGACAATTAATGAAACCCCATTTCCCAGTGACTCAGATGCTGTTCGTCAGCACATTCCCAATGGTGCGCTGTTAAAATGGATGGATGCTACCACTTCCTTTTCCTTCAGCGGGACAACTCTTATCCAGCTTTACTCTAGCAGGTTACAAAACACTTTAAAGGTTAAAAAAAAACCCTCAGGAAAATGAGATGCATGGGCCTGTGGAACCAGCAAGGTCTTCTCTGCAAGCCCGCAGAGGAACACTGCTAACCGACTGCCTCCCGTGCCTGCGTCAGGCTAATAAGTCTTGTAAGGCAAACAGGCTGAGGAATTGCCAGATTCGATCCAAGGCTGAAGCTAAAAAAGGAAAATGCTGTCTATGAACGCAGACTAAAGGTGACAGTGATTCAGCACATTTCCACTGATCGCTCATTTAGGATCCTGACTTTTGATTAACTTGTCAGACTGCAGAAAGGTTGATGCTACAGAAAGCGGAGCTCATGCCTTCCCTCTGGGGGAAAAAGGCAAAAATAATGGGGAATACCAAAAGTGATGAAACAAAACCCTCTTTGGCTGCAGTATGGCATCTCTTCTGGTTAGAGCTTGGTTTATACCAGATTCAGATTCTTGATACGAAGGCAATAAACAAAAAGAGGAGGTATAGGGCATAGGAGGCAGGAGGACAGTGTTGGATGGGTAAACAAGGGGAAGGGAAAAATTGTAGAAAGTAAGAGCCTGCTGCACAGTGAGAATCTGCCCCAGGGAATGTCTGCTGCTGTCTCAGTCACTATAGCTCGAGCTCCTAATGTTGTCATCCAGAGCATCTCTCAGGCCATGGAGTGGGAACTGCACCTTCGGTGGGAGCGAACCTGCGGTTTGTACCACCTGCAAGACCCTGCACTCAGAACAACCAGCAACAGAGCTGCCGGTCGGCCAGAACACGTGGACTGGGGATCTTGATGAGAAAAGGAGGGAGAGAGCATCCATACTGCCTAGCTGGAAGGATCCTATATCCTCAGCTGAGAGAGAAACACTTCCTGATGGGATGAAGAGCATCAAAGTCAGGCAGTATTTGAGTCCCTACCTTTGGGAATCACCTCCTGGAGATACTTAGCTGACTTCATGCTGCTGTTCATTCTTGGGGAGGCTGGTCCTCCCCATTTAGAACCCGAGACTGCTTTGTGTGGGCTCTCAGATAGTGTCTCAAGCCCCATCCAACCTGGCCTCCAAGCCTGCTGGGAATCCTGGGGCAGCCCCAGCTTCTCTGGGCACCCTGTGCCAGGGCCTTCCCCCTCCCCAGGAAGGATTTCTGCCCCCCAGCCCCTCTCCAGCTGCCCTCCTGCAGCTGAAGGGTAGACTACAGGACCAGATAGGGCTACACTTGTGAAAGCAGGACCAGGACCCAGTTCTAACACTAGAGACCATTTCCCCCAGAATGCAGCCTAATGCCAAGTACCCCTCAGCAGAAACAGGATGCCCTGGCTACTTGCAGAATACCATCCCAGTTAGTTCTAGCAGAGATGACTATGGAATCCTTGGAAGAAACAGTTCTAGCATTGGAGTGGGCAATTTTCTCCCAGAATTGAAGTATTTTCTTCGGATAGTCTGACAGGACTGTCAGACTTTGGATAGTCCTGACAGGAAAAACTTTGCAAAGAACGAATGTGAATGAGAAGTTTTAGCAAAGTTTTTAAATGATCAGAGGCTTCTTCACTGGCCATCAGGTGAGGCAAGGCATTTCTCACTGAAAGCAGCCTTGCTCTTTGGTCTTATCAAGTTAATTCTCACACAGGCTTCTATGCCTAAAACCCAGCAAGCTCATTCTCTGTGTGCAGCAGCACTGCTCCACCAGCCGAATAATGGAGCCGCTCTCGGGCAGCACACAGAGCTTCCCTGCTCTTTATTACCCAGGGTTTGCCTCCAGGGATTAGGAATAAAAGCAGGAGTCAAATCCAGTGTGAGAACTTGTATGAATTCCTGCTTTTTTGCACAAAACCAGCGTTTAATCTACCAACTCAGGCCTTTCATCTGGGCAGGACTGGCTAGTGTGTTACTACAGTATTTTTTTTTCACAGAAATAACATGTTTGGTAAGAAAAAGAAGGACAGGAGCCTTGTATTTTTCCCATGAAGATGGGAAGGGGATTTTTAAGTGTTACACTGGAGCTGCACGCTTGGCTGGATGGAAGGCTGCTGGGTATCACTGGCACCGGCTCTGGAGGGAGGGCACAGCTCCCTGTGCCAGTAATCCTTCTCACCTCCAGCCAGCACAGCTCCTGCTCCCAGCAGAGCGTTCCCTGGATGCTTCACTCGACTTGTCACGAGCTTCAGTTCTCGTGATTGATTCTGTAGTGTAACAGGGACAACTTCATCCAGGAGAGAAGGCACAGAGAACACTTCCTCAGGGAACTGCTGGAGCAGTACACTGGCCAGAACAGACCCGACGACACCAGGCTGGCTACAGGATTCAGAGCTGGGACAACTCTGCTTCCAAGGCTGAGCTCTCACTTGGAATCAAGGGGCAGAGCTAACCCAAGTTCAATAGGAGCACCCTAGTACCTGTGTGCTGAGATCAAGGGCAGCCCACAGCAAAACCTGGTGCATTCAGCCTCAAGTGAGTGTCCACCTGTTGGCCTTGGTGCTGGCATTCATTTGAAAACCACCTTGCACCTCCTCCAGAGCTGTGGTGTAAGCTAGGACACCATCCTGCCTGCACAGCAGGGAACAGGCTGCAGCTTTATCTGCAAGGGAATGAAAAAGTGATGCTAAAGGCCCAGCACTGCAACTCCCTAAGCCAGTTCAGGGACTCCCTCCTCCTCAGCACGTATCGACTCCTACAGCTGTGACTTGCTTTCTCCTGGCTTTGCACGACATTGGGCTACTCATAATTGCCAAGGGCTTGTAAACACCCTGACCTCCCTTCAGAGCTGAAGGACACAGGCAAGAAACAAGGGGATTATATTGGAAAAGCTGTCTCACCTTTTTTTTTTTAATGTATATTAAAAAAACCCACCACCTTTCTTCTCCCAGAGCTGAATGCAACTACCTGCTGTTGGGGGAACTCGATTTTTCAGGATGGCAAACAGCTCAGGCCAAGTTTCTGCGCTGGCTTGAGTTCAACCTTGCTCCTACAGCTTTCAGTGCCTAGCCAAAGGCAGCAGCAGCAGAGGATCATGTGCATGTGGCTTGGACCACTGCCACAGAAAGCTGCCGGCCTCCTTGTCTCCGGCATCGCTAACGGCACGGAAACTGTTTGACAAAACAAGGAGCAAATAGGGTTTTTTCAGGGGGGGGAGAAAAAAACCAAACCAAAAAATGAGGAGAAATCCTCCTGTAGGCAACCTCAGCACCTCTAAACCGCTGAGAGAATGCCACGTTGGCAGCGCAGGAGCATTACCATACAGCTCTGATTCCAGGCCTCGCCAGCAGCGGGGCAGGCGGGCTGAGCGGAAGGGGTTTGGCAGGCCTGCAAAGCGCTCACGCAGGGCCCTGCGCTGCTGGCGGGCGGCTCAACAATACGCAATCACGGCAATTACTGCTCCTTTATGAGGGCATTTAGCACATTGTGCTGCGTCTCTCGCTCCATTCTAATCCCGGCAGTGGTTACAAGGAACAAAAATCACGTTAATTGCCGTCCATTTGTAAGCAAAAAAATCTTATCTCCTGCGGAGGCACGCGCTGGGTAGGATTACTAATGTACAAGTTCTGGGCTCGATGGTTAAGACTATATAAACACGACACACAGCATCACAGGGCAGCTGAGGTTGGCAGGGACCTCTGGAGACTGTCTGCTCCAAGTCCTCTGGCCCTGTCACGGGCCATCCCCGAGCAGAGCCTGGCCCCATCCTCTTCGTATCTCCCCGTCAGGTATTTATACCCGTGGGTGACATCCTGAGCCTTCTCCTTGCCAGGCTGACCTCTCCCAGCTCCCTCTGCCCCTCTTGCCACCAGATGCTCCAGTCCCTTAATCATCTTTGAGGCTCCCGGCTGGACCAGAGAGCCCAGGACTGGGGCCAGCACCCCTCAGCCGGCATGGGGCATCCCACCAGGCACTGCAGACTTGCACATGTCCAGCTTCTGTTGCAATACTTCCTAACCCAAGTCTCCTTCCTCCAGAGCTCCCCTGTGGTCTCTGGGATTGAGGGCATGCACAGGTTGGTCTTACCACGACAAACCAAGGCAAAGGTGGCATTGAGCACCTTGGACTTCTTCATATCCTTCACCACCCAGTGCCCCAGCCTCCTTCAGCCTTCATGCCCTCCCTACCTGCTGCAGATACAGACAGAAAACCCTTCTTGCTGCCCTCCACGTCCCTCACCAGATTCAGCTCCAGCCCAAGCTTCCTGATACCATCCCCATGTGTTCAATTCTACACAAACAAACAGGAAAACCCCTGAGAACTTGTTTATTGGAGAGCAAGCAGATGCTTGGGGGCTGCTGGAACCAAAGTCCTAATGCTCTCTTGATTTTCCTACATGTCTTTGTTTTTCCTCCTCCTTCCTTCCCCTCACAAAAGCAGACAGGTAACTTCACAGCAGAACACCTGCTTGCTTTAAGTATATACTTTGAAGAAGTCACGTCAGGTGCTGATCTATACAGGTGCCTCTTCTATACATTGATAATACCACTGCTCACTGGATAACTGGGCTTCCCTGAATTCATCCAACAGGGTAGGAATGTTTCTGAATTATCTCTGAGGCCAAAGTGAATAGTCAGTCAGGTATCAACTTGAAAAGGCTTGGGATTAGCAAGGCTGACGTGAGGACACGACTGCACGAGGCGACGCGAGCATGGCCACTCAGCAGCCGGCTGTACCTGCAAGTCCCGGTTGTGGTTTTCACAGAGCAGCTGCAAGAACCGGAGGATGGGCTGCATTATGGATATCACTGCACTCATCTCCAGCTCATCTTTGCTCTTGTCTGCCGCGGACTGTGCTCCTTCTCCTGCGGAATAATGGTCGTCAGGGTCAGCCTCCCTCCGATACGTGTTGTACGCCTTTCGCGTGGCTGCGGAGGCCTCCAGTAACTGATCCCGGACCTCCTCGGTGATCTGGGTCATGGGCTCTCTCACTAAAACACACAAGACAGATCTTCCTTAGGCAAACAGAACAAAGGGGACCAGACACATCTATTCACACGTCTCCCATCGCGGTTTCACACGCAGGCCAGCTACTCATCGTCAGTTCGTTCTGGTAAGTATGCTTAGTGTGAAGCGAGGGGCTTGGGTTTAGAAGGGTATCACGTCACTCTCTTCACACCTTGTATGAGAACCACATTAAACAATTCGGATATTAATCGGTTAGAGCCACACATCTAGCGCTACCAGGAGTTAGGATAACAGGACCTGCTGGAGAAGAACGTTAGGAATTCTCCACTTGTTGCTAGAGAAGGCACTGACCACAACCCACAGTCCAGGGTCGTTACTACCAATCAGATTTGGGCAGCTTGTCACGATAGACAAGGAGGCAGAGTCTCATCTCAGAAAGACTTTTCGGCATTTCAATAGCACAAATGGATGAAGAGGGATGAAGCTCTTGAAATCCTGAGTCAGGGCACCACTGATCTCTGAACTTTGCTCTGTGGGATCAGAGATCGGAGCATTATTGCACCAAGTGAAAAGAGTTCAAGACATAGCCTTTTCCTCCCTCGTCACTCCAGAAATAGAACAAGCAGGGAGTACCTCTTTTCCTGCTCGGTACATCTCTCTCTGAGTCTTCATCTTTCTTTTTATTTCCCAGGTCACTAGTGTTGACTGTGACAGTAGCCTTGATTTCTTGCTGTGCCACTTTCATGCGATCATAAAACACCTTAAAGAACTTCTCCGATTTCTTATCTTCCGTCAGCCGGCAGAAGAACGAATGCTGCAAGAGAAAAGGGAACAGGGTCTGTGTCTTCACACACAGGTTTGAACACGGATCATTTCACCTTTCTGAGCCATGGGAGAGCCTGAAGGACTGGGAGGTTAATTAGTTTTCAGTAAACCAAAACCCATAGCAACAGAGACACGTATCTGATTGCTAAGGAAGCCCAAGTGTCTCAGGTACATTAGCTCCCTCGTTAACAACTTCCAGCTGTATTTTTAAGGGCAAGAAATCATTCCAGCCCTCGTGTGTTCAGGCAGCACGCTTCTCTACAGCAAGGGAATTAAGGTAAGTACAAGGAATTAAGGTAAAGGCAGTGGAATCATCTATAATTTGATTCTCAGCTCAGAAACAAAAGAGCGTGAGCAATGTACAGAGGAAGGAGAACTGTCCTGCCTTCCCGCCCCTGAATCAAAGGGACCGTGACTCATAACACACAATAGTCAGTGTTAATCACAGCGCGAAATGGTACAAACAGGGCAAGGTAATGAGGGATATTTCAGGCAAAGTTTCCATTGCCCCATCTGCAGCCGGCTTCTTAACCCCCCTTTTAATTCCTACTCTAATATATCTTTAAGCAGCAGAAAACCCCCGAAGCCTTGACTACTTTGTAAAGGTTTAGTAATGTTCTTCTGCCCATATGTGCAGAGAGACACGGAGTTCTTCCCAAAATTGAGGAGAATACAAATCATGTACAGGTCAAAAAGGAGCCAACGCAGCGAGTGATCAGACAATTCTTGATGAAACCAATATGCTGTTACATAAATCAGGACCAGAGCTTACACACGACTGAAGGATGAACTTGTAAGTGGGTCACCTTATGCAGAGTCTTATGAAATTAGTTAGCATTCTGCAGCGGCTCACAATCCAACAGCTTTACGTGATGAATAGGAATGAAGCCTGATTTATTGAAAAAACAAATTAAAGTGGGAATAGTGATATATCCTGCACTTTTCGGTGAAGTGGAGCACACAAGGCCATGCACCTGCCGTTGATCACTCCCAAGCAGCCCCAGTCAGAACGGCGCTGAGCCGCTTTGAAACAGGGATAGAAGCTGCACCTGGTTACAGGCAGAGGAGCAGCACGAGTGTTTAAAGAAGTTGGTCAATATCCACCTGAGATCTCCCTCCCACCATTGCAATTCCTCCTATCTGCCCAGAGCATCACAGGTAAACTCTTCAAGAGGCTGTTCTTGAAGAGGAGGGAAAGGAGAAGATCCCAGCACGGGCACATCACATCCTCACTGCCAGCCACACTTCTGTACCTTCTCCTGACACCCATTCGAACAGTCCAGGAAAAGAGACAGCCCAATACTTTGTGTTATATATTCCCATAAAACATACCCCAGTAACAACATCCTTTGTCTGAACAACAGTTGCCTTGTTTGGATACTTTTTTAATTCTAAACTGGTTCTTTGACCTGATGAGACTTTGTGGGCAGAACAGCATCAACTTTCTATCATAACAATGAGATGCATCAACACATCAACCTTCAATCGTAGCAACCAGATGCATCAACATGATTTCTTGAGCTGCTTCCCTGTAGCCAACAGGTTATTTTGACACCAGCCTTTGAAGCACGGCCTCTTACTCGATGGGTACAAGAAAGACGAGAGCTTGTATCTAAATTGCATGTTGAAACTTTCACTCTACCAGCTCTACACGACGAGCATGTTAATAATATTTTACAGATAGACCAGGAGAAGCCATCAGTTTGAGGAAGGGTAACTGTTCCCTGAAAAACAACCTGGGTGCTTGTCAGGTGGACGATGGTGGTCACCTGGCCACACATCTCAGGGGCAGGAGGAGTTTCCCTGTGATGAAGCAGCAGTGAAGGAAAAGTTAACAAACCACACTGAAGTAGTGCCTCAGATGCAAGGCATTGTTCCTTGCTGACAGGCTTGATTTTGGTCATTTTTTTTCAAGCTTCTCAACTGACTTTCCACTGCAGTTCAGAGGAAAAAAAACTGAACGGAAGGAACGTTTCCAGTAAAGCTTTCTGGTGTGTACTGTGTGTGCGTTCAATGGCTGTCACAGAATGATTGTTTCAGTTTAGGTCAGGATGCCTAACACCTCACGCATATGAATCAACCACATGCTGCCTATCAAAGGTGTGCTATTTTAAAAGGTGTGATCTTGCAAGTTGTGCTCGAGCAGGTAATTGGTGGTGATAATGATGACAGAGATCCCAGGATTTATTTACAGACAGACCCTCAAAGTAAAACCTGGGAAAAGTTAAAAATCTTCCTTTTTAGCATAGAAACAGAGGGGCCCCGTTGGAGTACTGTGGGCCAGGATCCTGCCATGTGGTGGCAAGCTGGCCCAGAGAGCTAATGTGTAGGGGAGCTGCCTAGGATGAGGGGAGCAGCCAAACTCCCCGCTCATCCGTGGCACTGAAGAACAGCACTTCCAGTGCACCACTGACACTGCAGTGTTTGGCCTCAGCCGTTCCTCTGAGTGCCTCCCGACAGGACTGATGCAAACCCGAAAGCCAAGATGTCAGCAGGAGCCTGCCCGGTGCCCACCATGCCTGGGCTGGCTCCTCGTGTCCCAGACAGACCCTGCCGTTTTGGCTATCGCCAACTTCTCCATCTCCTAGAGACCTACAGCAGGGCAGGGCACCGTGAGCTGTCACGTGGATGTGGACTGTACCCAGTCATCCCAGTACGAGCTACCAGAGGAGAAACCACCTGAAAGGCGAGTGAAGGTACGAGCTCCATCTTCGCTTGAGATGCTGGCGGTGGACCAGTCGCCTGCTCACACAGAGCTAGAATCATCTGGTAGGAAACTCCATTTTATTTCACCCATGTTTTACAGATAACAACTGCTAAGGGCCCCACAAAACAAGAGACATCACCTGGCACCAAAGAACATTCACTGCTTCATGAACGCCAGACCTGCCAACCAGCTTTACATGTACACGTAGACGTACCTCACAACTTGCCACAGAGCTCCAGGGCACGGCACCCAGCTGATTAAGCAGACCAAGACTTCTCTCTGATGCGAGAACATCAGTGATAATGCCACTGCAGTGAATTACACAGCCACAGAACGCAGCTCAGGGACACGCGCGAGCTTTACCACACAGTTACCGTGTGCGAGGGCATCACGCAGAGAGTTCTTGATCAGTGCTCAAGACGGAGCCACCACCACCTACACAAACTCCTTCACCACCAGCTCGGGGCAATGGAAAGAAGCACGAGGGGAAAACCTTCTTGTGTAAAGGCTTGCAAGATCGAAGCCTGGCAGGTGGCTGGAGAATAAGCGTATTTTTGTGGTGCTCTGTTTCCACGCGGGTATCAAACACCAGGCAAGCAGCAGTACGCTGCTGCTTTTACAGGCATGTGATAACGTCAGGCGCTCTGAGGAGCTCGTGTTTGTTTCAAAGGGAAGGAAGGAGAACCACCTACCCAGGCACTGCAGGTCTGCACAGCCAGCCACACCAATTCCTTCTCCTGACATCCCAAGTGCTCTACTAAAACACCACCAGGTACCAGGGAACCTGCGTGATAACTTCTCCTTCCTTCTCCTCTCCATCACCCAGCTCTGCTCCTGAAGAAATCCAAGCAGAAACCTCACACACAGCACAGCATCCCTCTTACCCCTCTGACCTCCAGCCAAAGGAGCATGGTGAGTGAATACAACCACCATGCCACACACGACTTCACTTCCCTGGTCCAGGCAAAACACGCGGTGGAAGACGAACTGCAAACCAAGTGACTGACGTCACTAGGAAAATAAAACAAAGGCCAAGATTAAATTGCAGTGCAGTGATCAGCCACAGCCTGGCCCACCTCAGCACCATCGGCCCTTCACTCTTGCTCATTAACTGAGCCCAAAGATGCGATTAAGTAACGCATCTTTCGGAAGAGCATCCTATCCTGCTTTAGAAGGCATCAGAAGTGATGAACTCTGCCTGTCTGTAGTCTGTTCCAGCACCTAATAACTGTCAGAAGCAGGTGACTAAGCTCTAACTCCCAGCCACTGATTTAAAAAAATAAAGTTTCTGTCTCCTCTGTAGTTATTCCCAGGAACTTGGTATCCTCACCCCTCCAAGTAATTTACACAAACTGTTAAATATTTACCTACCTGTTTTGCTGAACTGGAAATCTTTGCTTGCTGGCATTTGATTCAGAACTCATGTAATTTTCTGTGGTGGGTTTTTTTTGGCACGTTTTTAATACCACACATCATTAACAGTCTGGATTGCAGAATCCCATCGGGGGGTGTGTGGAATCAGCAAAGAATGGGCACATATCACCTCTCCTCCCTCCTTGCCTTGCCCTCCAGCATCTTCAACCCAGAACATACGTATTTCCAACGATGGGGGAAGCGAAGCTCCACTAACTGCCCAGCAGCTCAGGGGAGCATCAGGATAACCACACGGCACAGACAACTGCTCCTTAGTGCACCTCACGTACCAGCAACTGGTAGCAAACCGGTTGTTTAACCCCCAAGAGCTGACACCCACCCTTTGGTGAGCAGAGCCACGAAGTGTAAGCGGATGGATGGAGACCTCTGTGTAAGGTGCACGGGGTACGGACCCAGCCAACTAATCCACAAGTGTAACGATGAATCTGTGCTCAGTGTAGGACTGGCAAAGGGGGAGAAAAGAAACAAATAAAAAAGGAACTGGCTGTATTTGTAGCTCTGGGCTATGAAAGGCTTGTCCAGTTTGGCCAGCATGTGCTGTCCCCTTCCCTGGCAGCACCTGCCACTGAGCGGTTACCCCGTCGCTGGATCTGCCCCGAAGTCACAGCTGCTTTGCCAACCAAGAAAAGGAAGAAGCAATTTAATTGTATTGCATGGAGCAGCTTGGCTTTCTGCCCCAGCCTCGGGAATTACAGGCTGGACTGTATGCCCTGAACCACCGTGCTGTGAGAAATACAACTACAACCTAGCGACGGGTTTAAAGATGCGTCTGCTTGGAGGCGTGTTTCCTCCTGAAAGAAGGGTGGTCTGGTTTGGGAAAGCATTTGGCTGCTGAGCCCGAAGAAGGATTGCCGTCATCCTGGAGAGGATGGAGGATTTTCTGGACCGCACCCTCTTGTAATTCCCAAAGCTGTTTCAACAAACCACAGCCACCAAACCCTGCCAGACCGCCCAAACAGACCCCAGAGAATCCCCCAGGAAAACGTCGATTTGATTCCTGATAAAGAAGGGAAAGCAAAGCCTCAGCAAACACCTCACAAATTAAAGCAAACATCTGTCACCTCCCCCCCCATCTCTCTGATGCCAGTGAACAGACAATACCCGGTAAACTCGACGAGTCAGGGATATTTCAGAGAGGAAAGTCCCTCCAGATGCAAGAGAAAGACCAGCTCGCTGGCTTTGATTCAGGACATTTTATTGCAGCGCTAGAGAGAAATTATTACAGGGCTGTTAACTTGCTTGAGTTATCCGGACAGGCTGCCAGCACCAAGCAATGCAGAACTTGTGTGCTACTTGATGTTTGTGGAAAGAGCTTGCCACCCCCATACCGTTTCTTACAGCCGGCCTGCTTCAAAGCACCGCGTCTGAAGGGGAACGAGTGCTGCATCAAGCACAAATGCCAACCCTTTACATGCTGCCTAAACATATTGCGAGGGCTTCCACCGCAGAGAACCCCAGCGCAGCTCTGCTCCCTTCTCCCCCTCTCCCCATTTATTTATTTTCAATACCACTGATCCCTCTCTTCTTGTGAAGTCTTTCATGTGTCCCGGCTCGCTACAGATCCATCACTCTGGGGCGTGAGTGATAAGATATCATTAGTCTTGCATAGCTTAAGGAAACGGCAACTGAAATGTTTCGTGCTGAACGTACTTCACAGTTTGAAAGGAACCCAGAAGGAAAATCTGCCAGAACACCTCAATTGCCTGGTCTGGGTTTGGGTTTTTTTGCAAACTGTAAAATAAACCTTGTCCTGAAAGCAGAAGGGGGACTTCCTGGCTCTGTTTTGCACAAATAAGACAAACTCTCTCTGCCATGGGCACCTCCAAGGCTCTACACCCAAGGGGGACTTCCCAGCTCCGTTTTGCACAAATAAGACAAACTCTCTCTGCCATGGGCATCTCCAAGGCTCTACACCCAGCTGAGGATTCAGCCCCACTTCACAGAGGGGGATTTTTGGAGGGGTACGAGTGTATGCAGACCGGCCTGTGTAAATGCTCATCCTTCCCACCTTCATGCTCATCTTCCTTCCCCTTCAGCCTGAAAGGAGGGCAGCCGAATTCCACCACTTATTTCAGGAAGAGCCCTTATACCCTACACAATCTCCTACAGCAACACCTAAACATCTCAACACAATTTAAAGTCATTTCCCAATGAGGACAGACAGAGCAAACTTCACCGAGGTACGGTCCCCTCACACCCTTCCAGAGCCAGTCCCAAACCCCTGGGACAACAAAGCGACATGGGATGATGGCCAGGAGGTGAGGGCACACTGAAGCTGGGGGAGAGAATGGCAGGTAGAAATGTGACTGCTGGGTTGGGGGTTTAAATCCCCCCGCAGACGGAGCAGATGGCCTCCAAGGCGTGGGAGACTCCGGGGCCTGACCTGCTTTCAGCACAGAGCCTTATTTGAGTTCCTCCTGCACACATGTGGGAGCATGCACCCGCCGGGGTCACCCTGTTAATCCGCGCGGGGCTCCGGCACGGCGGGAGCGTGAATCCCACTTCCCCACCGAACCAGCGGGCTCTGCGTAGGTGTGAGAAACAAGGAAGTCTGCAGACTCCCCAAAAGAGAGAGAGAGAAGGAAAAAAAAAGTGTAAGATCTTCTTGAGAGACAGAGGAATTAAAGAAAACCATAGCAACAAGTCAGTCCACCTACCCAAACCACCCACCCACCACCAGTTTCATTTGCTGACGCACTTCAAAAACAAGCTGGCTCCTACCCGCTCTGGAAGGTGAGCAAGCCCTGAGAGCTCATTAAATTCCCTTCCCAGCTACTCTCGTATGCCTGCAGCTAGTGAGCAAGTGGGATATAAATAGAAGTTATATAACAGTGCTTTGTTGATTCCTGTGCTTACCCAAAAAAAAAAAAAAAAAGGAAAGAAAAGGAGGCAGCATGACCTTGTTTTTCTGAATAGCTTGCCTCTGCCTGCGGTGGAGGGCTTTAATCCTGCCAGGGATCCTCTGAAAAGTTGCTGTTGGACCTGGATCCCAGATGGAGGAATAGGGGGAATTGGTGGTTTGTGCCCCTGCTCTTTACAGGACCAGGCTGGCACCTGAATGTTGAGAGGATCACTGTGGAAAAGGTCCCAACAGCCACGAAGAAAACACGGCTGCCGAGAGCAGCGGGCAAGGAACGCAGCGGAACCCCGAGATAGCACCTCTCCTCCTTTCCCACCCATACAGGCACCTCAAAATCCAAGTGTTAAACCACACTTTGGGCCGAAGGATGTGATGGTACGGGAATGCCAAGGGTCCCAAAATGCGTCAAGCAAAGACTGCCAGTGGTATCCCTGCAACCTCACCTACCCCCTCCCCAATCCTGCCTGTGCATCTTGCTGCCCCCAGTGAAACAGCACCACCTCTGCAGCAATGATTCCTGTCGGGCTTTGGCTCGCTCAGCACGTTATCAGTAGGGCTCCTTGGGTGTTAACACGATGGCCAGTCGGGGTTGAGACTTCGCTGTGCAAAGGGCATCAAAGCACATGTGAAAGGCCACATGCTCCCAGGGCTTTGCTGTCAGGAGGCTCCTCACGCGCTGCAGGATCAACAGGGCACCAGGACAGGGATTTCCTCGGCGCCGACTTCATCACCAGTGCCTGGTTTTAGAGGCAACTGCGCTGTGAAGGAGGGTCTGGACCTGCTGAGAGCTTCTTTCTGGGGAGCACACTCTTCCTCAAAGGATGAGGTCCCTGCCCACAGCATGCTGCTCTCCAGGGAGCTCCTCAGCAACTCTTTTTTCTCTTAAATATCACGTTCCGAGGTAACATACTCCAGATGTAAAAAGCAGTAATAAAAAAAGCGTATTTTCATTTGAGAAAATCTCATTTAAATGGTGAAAGACCCAGCTGGTTAATTACTGAATGCTCATAGCCTGCCAGTTTTGCATTAGTTCCCTGAACAGGTATGATTAAAACAACACACACAAGGTACAACATCCCCTGTCAGAGAGTTCTGTCTGGAACAGTCAAACAGGTTTGGTTTTCAAATCAACTATGAAAACTCTCCAGCGTTGCTTACAAAAGTTCAGCTATCCAAAGACACCCTGCTCTCTGAAGCACAGTTACCATCCCTGGGGATCTCATGCGCTCACAGGTACCTGTGACTGCTGCAGATCTTTGGGGTAGTAAATCTGGTTTAAAGCCCAAGCCACAAACACTAACACACCAGCGTGTCACCAAGTGCATGTTTGCTGTCATTGGTACTTCTGTAACATTGGGTAAAGTTTTGTCCCAATTTTGAATGGGAATTGTTGACACAAAAAGAAACCATGAGTGTTTTGAGACCCGACCCGGACAGGACACGTTTAGGCCAACAGAGAAAGTGAAAAAAACAACCCAAAATAAGAATAAAGTGGGTTGCCTGGCTGATCCTGCTATTGCACCGTGCGTCTTTTTAGTACCGCTCCTCCCTCTGTTCCTGTCACAGCCTTTCACAGCTGATGCTACAGCAGGCTGAAGGACACAGATCTGCTGCCTCTGAGGTAAGGGCTGAGGAGCCCCCACCTCCCGGGCAGCACCCTGGGCTCTCAGTGTCCGGGCTCTCCTGTGTGCCAGGAACACGAGCACAAATTGGATAGCTGTGGACTTAGCTCCTCTAGCACATCAATTCTGCAGCTACCTAATAACCATCCATCATCCTCGGACAGTTTGAGGCACCAAGTTCAGCAAAGGACACCACGATTCACCGCGCTGGAGTTTTCCTACGGGTGGCAACACGTGAGGAGAGAAGTCAGTGCAAATCCCTGTACGGTGCAAGACGGAGCTGGAGACAGGGAAGTCACGTTAGCCCAGCATTTCACCCAAACCTGTCTTTGCTACTGAACCGGACTAATGGCTGTTCCTGGTATCTGCTTCTTCAGAGCCCCCAGGGTAGGTCTGCCATGCGGGTACCATGGGGCCACAGGCCCCAGCCCTAATGAGCAATTAAAGGAGAGCGCACAAAACACTCAGCTCCTCTTTGCAGGCTGAGCTGAGCAGCTCTGGAAGTTAAAGCAACAGAAAGCCAAGCAGCTTTTCATGCAGTCACATCTCAAGGAGCCTCACACATACATGCTGAGCTCCACACCTTGGCTTAGCACAGCACTGATTTGTTCTTGCCGTGCTGTGATGGAGGCTCCCTGGTGCTGTCCTCTGGTCCTGTGGTGGTCCTCATCCCATAATCAGCTGCTGAGGGAAAGAGGAGTGTAGAGCAGATACCATTATCATCCCCTGCACAGCAGCAGCAACTCGAATGTCCTCAAGCTAGGAGTAAATCCCCACTTCTTTCCTGAAAAATAATCACCTTTTGCTGGGGTGCTGACACCCATCACCTCATCCCCTGTGCCTGCAGCCCAGCTTGGAAAGAGCTGTGGATGAAGGGTGAAGGCGGCATTGTCCCCCTTGTAAGGGGGCAGCTCTGCACCGTGTCACTTTGGGGCAGCGATTCAAAGCTGCCTGGAACTAAACTGATGCCATCAACCTCACTTTACCTTCCCTCCTTCCTAAAAACACCAACGTGTGTGTGTGGGTAATTGGTCACGAGATCCAACTTTTGAGAAGATCCCTACTTAACCAAGCAGCCCCAGTCCCTGTGGAGAGGCAGTTATGTTAGGGACTTTACCTGCCATTAACTTCCACCCAGGAGGAAACCCAAAGCCCTACGGAGGTGAGGCAGAGCAACGGTGTGTATCATTGGTATTTGGCAGATGAGAGACAAACGTCGTAGGAGAAGTCCTCGGTGATTTCCTCCTCCATCGTTCACTCGCTGGACTGGCTTCAACGGAGGAGAACTCGCTGTGATGTGGAGCATGCAGGGAACGGGCCAAGCTTCCATCTCTCCCAAAGGAGATGTGGAGCACACCCAAGCCAGCATCTCAGGGGGATGGGTGCCAAGTTCAGCCTTTGCAGTTTTGGAGAGGAGCGTGGGGCAGGTGGGCCATCACCCCTCCCCAGCCCAGGCTGCTCTGCACAGACCCGCTGACGCCAGCTCTCTCGAGGTGGATGCTGAGGGTTATGTAAATTAATA
The DNA here is from genome assembly GCA_027925045.1 of Hypotaenidia okinawae. Lineage (NCBI taxonomy): Eukaryota > Metazoa > Chordata > Aves > Gruiformes > Rallidae > Hypotaenidia > Hypotaenidia okinawae. The sequence goes on along the minus strand of BSDF01000011.1, from coordinate 21,774,342 downwards.
AAGGGGTTTATGTAATTTTCAGTTCAGTGAGCTGCAGCGTTTGTCAAGTTAATTTGTTGTCCGGTTTTGACCCCGCGGTTCCACCTCCGCTCCTGTCTCCTGACAAACGAGGGCAGGCTGCCCATGGACAGGGAAAAATCAAACCAAGAGAGCTCCTGCCGAGCAGGAGCGACAAGCTCACCGGACACAGCTACAACACTTCCAGCAGCCTCTCTGTTACCCAAGAACCGGACAGCCAATTCCAAATTGAATTCCAAAACCTAAAAATAACCCAGAAAAGTTTCCATCCAGGGCTTCAAGGGAGCAGGGACCTCTGTCTTCCTCCCAGAACAGCTCATTTATTCTACCCATATCCCCCCTGATAGCAAAACAGCAGCCGGGGATTCGGCGTGCCACACGCCGCCAGCTTCAGCTCTTTCCTCAGGAAAGCCAGGAGTGGTTTTCCCCTGTCCTGCTTCGCCTCCACGTTAATTTTCCTAACAATAAAAATCCCTCTCGACAATTATAATACGGAACATTTCTAGATTAGCTTTTCTGCTAGAGGTGGCAACCTCCTACTTTGCCTAACCTTAATACCAGCCCTGCATGTGCCTAATGAAGCGGGAACACCTATTCCAGTTATCCCTTCCCAGCACCACGGGGATCTCTTCTCCCACTGAAGCTCCTGGGAGTTACCCGGGAACTCCCATTATTAACCGTGTTACAATCATCGCGTGCGAGTTCCTGTGTGTCAGTACAAACCTTTTGCCTAACTTCAGGCCCAGCTCATTTCCCGTGTGAAAACCAGGAGTTAGGAACATGCTGTGCAGGGGTGACACGTTTCTGTCTTTGCTGCCAAAAAGCCTTTTTACATAACCTGTCCCTGTCCCAGCAGTTCCCTGCTCTCTGAAGGCCGGCAGATAGCAGCAACTTAAGTTCAGCAAGAAGCATCCAGACTGAGCACAGCCCAAACTCACTCTCTGTGCTATAAAGCCAGAGCTGCTAATAATAACCAAAAATATATATTATTGTGAGATGAAGATAAACTGTGTTAGACCTCAGAGTGGGCCGATTCGGCTCTGTCAACTTTCACAATGACAAATGTATCTGATGCAAAACGAACAGTTATTAGTCCAGAGACTGAAGATGACTCTTCCACGGGCAGTTTACTGGAAACTGCTGTAAAACCTGAGAAGAATCCACTCTGCAGGCTGCAGAGCAGAGAAGCCCTACCTCCTGCATCTGCAGAACTTACCAGAACACCACAGACTGGAGAAAGAGCAGGGTAAGAGACCACAGAAAGTGCTGGGTTTGGTGCAAGTGCATTGAGCTTCTGTAAGCGGACAAACTGTAGAAGAAGCACAGAACCTCCTGAGCTGGAAGGGACCCAACAAGGATCATCAAGCCCAAGTCCTGGCTCCACACGGGGTCAGACAAATTTTGCAGTGTATTTTGTGAAATGGAAATCTTAAAGTTAGTGGGAGACCAGTGTATGGCTGCACTCAGTTGTGGGGATGTGGAACAGGCTGCCCAGGGAGGGGGTTGAGTCACCGATCCCAGATGGATTTAAAAAGACTGGTAGATGAGGTGCTCAGGGATATGGGTTAGTAGAGGACAGAATGGTTGGACTCTATGATCTCAAAGGTCTTTTCCAACCCAGTGACTCTGTAAATCTTTATCCTGTGGTAGTAAAAGGCAGCTGTATATAGCAGGCAGCCTTGAAGCTGCGCAGGAGTGGTACCCCGCAGCCTGTGAAGGCAGCGCTCCCCAACAGCCTTCCACATCCTGGGTGAGCAGATATGCTGAGAGAAAAGCTCAGCTACATGAATTTATCATCTCAGGATGCCAGTTTAACTTGGGCTTCACTCAGTAATTACTCTGGGAGATATAGCCCTGAAGTAGTGACTCGAGTGAAGAGCAGAACCTCCACCTCCACTCTGATTCACCAGCGCAGAGCCAGCTGTCCTCCCAGAAGTTCAGCTTTTGTGGTTGGGTTTTTTTGTTTGGGTTTTTTTCTTTTCTCCATTACAGTTTTACTTACTTGGCTCCCAGCCAAGTAATGGCTGGAATACGACTGGAAGATAAGAGGGCTGAAACGTGCTGCTCCTGACTGACGCTGCAGCGGTGCCCACGGGCCCTGCCTGTGCAATAAAGCAAAGCACCAACAACGCACTACCTGGCACCAGGACCAATTTGCCGACGCAGAGGTAACTCATGGAGCATCTCTGTGCATTGATAAACCTCCTGTTTCGCTACCAGGCCAGGGGATTGCTAGAACACAGAGTATTTTACACTGCCACTGCTCCATCGGATAATACAGTCTCATTGGAGCTTTGCATGCATGAGTAAGAGCTCCTGGGTGTGTCTGAGACCTCAGAGCTTACAGCATTTGCTGGAGGCATCACGACTCATTTGGTTCCTAAAACATTCTGTACCTAAAACCAGCCTACACCAGAGCCCCCTCCCAGCCCGTTGCCACTGTGTTAGGGCACGTACACGCACCAAGTCACTGCTGGCTGCCCAGAACATCTGCTAAAGGTAAAGACAACCGCCCAGGCACTTATTCCTGAGTGGGAAAGGACGGAAAATAGTTCCTCTGGTTTGCAGAAGGAACATCTGTAAAGACAGGAGCGCAACAGAAGCTGGCAGGCCTGTAAGGCACGGATGTGAAAGCGTTATGCCACGTGTTATGAGCATCCCATGCCAGCAGCTCATCCCTAACCATGCAGTTACTTTACAGGCTCCCAGCTCCCAGTTACTGACAGCAAGTGCAAAGCAAATAATCTCCCTTTCTTGTGAAAAAAGGTGTCTTTGGAGAGGGACTGCAGGGTTCCCTGTTTGCTGTCATCAGATGAGCTAAAGAATCTGCTTCCAACACTGATTCACACCCATCAGGAAGCGGCTCTACGTGGTCCATTAGTCCTGTGGTCCAGCGCAAACCCAGGGTCTCTCCACACCAGGCTGGTGCAGAATGTGCTTCTCCTCCCAGCATGAGGCGTGAGGTTACCTGAGGCTATACCCCACGAGCTATAGGAAGATGAAAGCTCAGCTTCCTGTGCATTGGAGAAGAGCAGGAAACGTAAAGGAGTGCCTCTCCCCAAGGAACGCTCATCCTGGCACTGCAGGTTAAGGCAGCATGGGATTTTAAACCCTCAGTTCCCACTTTGTCCTTTCCAGAGAAGCTTCATGCTGGGGCACATATGCAGAGAAGAGAGAGGGTACTGATTGCAAAGAGTGACACAGACCAAAAAGTTCCTTCTCCTCTCAAGAGTAGCTTGCACAAACACAGGAGGTGCTGCTGTAGAGATCTACCCCATGTTTTAACCTCCACTACCAATTTTAACTACTCAGAACTCAGCCCCATGTTACACTCAATTGAATCTCACTGCCCAGAGGATACAGCTGCTCTTGTGCACACATCTGGCCAGACGAGATGAGATGCAGCACAACGGGGAGCACTGCCCTAAGCCTGGTGCAACATTGCTCTCAGAAGATGCTGCGAAAGTGCAGTAAGGATAACATCGTACGTGGGGTGAGGTGGCTCTCTGCCGTCACCAGTCAGACCATGTCTTTTGCTGGTGTGGTTTTCAGGGCAGAAACCAAAAAAGGGCTGGGGTGTGGTTCTGCTGCACTGGGGACAGAGGGCCAGGTATATGAGGTGCTTTTAGGTCTCTTTGCCCAAGCTCTTCTGAAATGTGGGTGCTTTAAGCACCTCAATAAACATTCCTAATTAGGATGCAGCACAAATGACATCAAACTATAAGCTGAAACCTGTGTGTGTACTAAGCACGGGGGGAGCTCGTCTCTCTGGGTGAAAGGAACAACCTGCAAAACCAACCTTAAACCTGCTGCCAATTGTTTCGCTGAGCCACCTGAACCATGTCACAGGGGGCAGGGACAGAGTAACACCCCCTGCAATACCTACACACGAAGCCCACCCCCCAAGACAAGCAAACTGTCTGCAAACAGAACACACACAAAGTCTAAAGAGTAAGATACTACACGTCCAATAACCTCTGTAGTAAGGTTTTACTTTCCTTGGAGGAACATTGTACGAGCTGGTCGGAGTATGCTCATCATGAACTGTACCGAGTATGTTTAGAGGAGCCAAATCCTGACTTCAAACACAGACACAGAGGACAGCAGATGACAGGAGGATGCCTGTGGGCTGGACTTTACCGAGATTTTAAATTCAGGTCTGAAATCTAAGAGCTGGTTGTAGGAGTCTCTGAGGACCTTGCAGGCCCTTAAGCTTCCTCACAGAAGTGGGCATATCACACTCAAAAGCTGTTTTGCTACACATTCCTCTGTGTCACCCTGGGAAACACCTCAATTACCCAGTGCCCATGGAAACATTTAAGAAGTTGCCTTTCGCGTGGTAGACACCGCTGTTTTTCTTAATTACAGGTTAAAGATCATTTAGTCATTTCCCCTCCAGTCTCCTTAACCTCCTCAAGTTTCCTGGATTTCATAAAAACATTTCCCTTCCCAGCATGTGTCAGTTATAAGCTCGAAGTTTTCCATTTCCCTACCTGTATCGTAGTGTTCCCCCCTTCCAGAAGGGCAATGGCTAGCAGGATGCTCTCATGGAAGACTCTGTCACTGGTGGCATTCATGATGAGGTCTATGACCAGGTTGGATGCACCTTCTTTATCCAGATGACACTGGACATCTGCCAAACTCATCTCACCTCGGCTCATTGAACTTGATCCAGAGCTTCCTCCTATAAAGGCGACGACGAGAAACAGGCTGAGATTCAAACCCCACCACTCTATGGTGATGGCACCTCTCTTCTGCTCTGAAATCCTAACCTCTCCTGAACACACGTTTATTAACAGCAACCAGCTCAGCTCCCAGCACTGCTACAGAATGGAGTTTACAACTTAAAGCACCCTTGAGATGAGTGCTTAATGCTGCTTTGTGAAGTGTGAGTCTGCTGGAGGTGATGTCCCATGGGAGGACAGCTCAGGCAACCCGTACAGCTGCTGCTCTCCTTGCTAGCAGCAGCAGATGGGAAGGGTGCTGTACTGGAAGAGGATTCTGGAAACAGCGTGGATTCAGGGATACACACAGAGGGAGAGGCTCGGCAGGAACAGTGAGGGTATGGAGACAAATCCCAGAGGATGGTAAAGCTGAAGCTCTGAAGTGTGGCAGAGCATGGCAGTGGGCAGCACAACGCAAGGTCAGATGAAATACATAGGTATCGAATTCAGCAAAGAGGTGGCAATAGGGTTGTGGGGGGTTGTGTGTCTGATCAGGCCTGCTTCCAACAGGATTACCCGCTGTCTTTATTCTGAAGAGGCAAAACCCACTGAATAGGGTGCCCAGAGAAGCTGGGGCTGCCCCAGGATCCCTGGCAGGGTTCAAGGCCAAGTTGGATGGGGCACCCTGGGCTGGGGGGGTGTCCCTGCCTGTGGCAGGGGGCTGGGAACAAAGTGATCTTTGCAGTTCCTTCCCACCCAAACCAGCCTGTGACTCTGATAACTGTGGTTTGACAATGTGCTTGACATTACTGACATTTTAGCAATGGTTGCAAATGAAATAACCCACACTTTATAGCTGACTGCAGATCAAATTTTCCCTCATCCTACCCCACAATCTCTCTGTAGCACGATGAAACGTTTTCTTTCCGATGGGGTTGATAACCTGACATCCTTACCAGCATGTTTCCCAAGTATTATTGCAGAAAATAAACTGATTCATTCAAAGCAAAGCCACAAAATTCAAGCCAACCCAAGACAGTCTCTGGGAAGGATAAAACGCTCTGCCTGCTTAATTTTGAAGCACGTTCCCAAGTGCAGTCAGGAGAGAGAGAACGCTGCTCTCATCTGCACGAGGAAAAGGCAGCTGACACGATTAGAGGCAGGAGAGCGATGCTCCACTCAGCCCAAAGTGGAATCCCTCCAGGAGAGTTAAAACACACTGAAGTTTCCAAAACCAGCAGCGACACACAAGCAGGGTTTTCTTCCCCATCTGTGTGGATAGGTGGTTCTTTTTTTTTTGGATTTCATAGAACAGAAGGGGAAAAAGTCCAAAAGGGAGGGGGTAAAACCAATAAAACCCTATTTTGACTGGCCGGGCAGACAGAGCCCTGGAGCACACGAACCGCTGATGAGCAGGAGCACATCCTACCTCCTGCCCCGGCTTTGCTGGCGCCTCCGGCAGACAAGGGGCCGTTGCTGAAGGTGGTGAGGCTCTCGCGCCGTCCCGCCGGTCTCACGTTCCCATAGTAACGGTTGACCAAAACTTGCCTGAGCGCCTCACCCTTGAGTCAAAGAGGACAAGGAAATCACAATGTGAGCTTGGGGAACAAACCAACGACTAGCATTCAGTAGCAAGGGGACTGCTGTTATCGTTAGCCTGCTTGTAGTGAGGGAGGAGGGACCAAAACCCTGGAGATGGGGAAAAGATTCATTGAGCAACTCCTGATGTGCTTGGGCATGCCGGGCACTGGGGGTAGGGAGGGGGTCTCGTGGGGCTCAAACAAGATTAAGGGTTCCCAGCACCAGAAACAGCTACAGTTTTTGTGTACGGCTTTCTAGACAAATTTTATTCTCCAAGAGGGTTGTGTTTTTTTTTTAAATTAAGATCTATTTTCTCTCTCAGGAATATAAAGAAGTTGCATCTGTATAGCACCAACACAACATGAAGAGGAAGATGAGAGGAAGAGCAACATCAGAAATGGCTTTGTGAGGAAGCGCCCCATCTTCTCCATCCTCTCCTAGTTTGCTATTCCACCCGTGTATCAGGGACATGCTTCTCTTCTCCCCTCCATCTGCAGCCGACGCGATCTAACGCAGCCAGCAAGCGGAAACCCAAATGATCCCTGCTGCATCCCAGCTCTTTGTTCCCAGCATCCCTGCTGGCAGCTGCCCGAGCCGCCCGGTCACGCCAGCAGTCAGCATCCGAGCACATGAGCCTGCGGACGCTGCGGGGCACCGGTCCTCAGATAACCCCACAGCCCAGCCCCGGGGAGCACCCGGCACGTCGCCGCAGAGCACGCGCTGCTGCCGTCAGCAGAGACCAGGGATGCTCTGAGCACGTCCTGGGCTGACGGTTCACCTGCAGACCCTGCTCTGCTCCCACTGAAGCACCCACAGGTAAAGTCGTACAGGAGCTGGTGGTGCTGCCAGCATCGGGCAGGTACATGAACACTGCAGCTGGATTAACAGATTTTTAGAAGGTCTTTGTGCAAAAAAAAAAGGGGGGTGGGAGGGGAAAAAGCCCCTGGTGATTAATTTAACTGGGAGCTGCTGGTCTGCTAACATTTCATTGAATCAGGTTACAGGGGGATTCTGGGGATTCCAGAGAAACTGATCTCACCAAGAGCAATTCTGTATTAAAGATCCATTAGGATGAACTGAAGCATCCTGCTCTCCACTCACAGAGCAAGTGCCTGACACTGATTTCCAGCTGCATTTTGAATCCGTTGACTGACTAGATTCCGAGTGCCATAACTACAAGGTTTAACACGAGCTGTCAAACAAGCAAAAAAACTTTCACAAGACCTTTAAATCACAAATAAACAGAACACCCTAAATGCAAAGGGGCTCATACAAAACTCCAGGCACTGCTTTTGATACAATGCTCACAAAAAACAGCTTGAAGAAATCCTTATCCCCCAAAAAACCATCTGGAATTGAACAGCCTTCACCAAACTTCAGATGCTGCTTCCCAAAAGGGGAAGCTCAACACCTGCCCATGGCTGGTCCCCGCAAGGCTGGTGCCACTGCTGGCACTGCCATCACCACCCACTTCCCATCACTGCAATTTAGCAGATTAAAAATTGTTCCCATAAGTTCATCAGCGTGAAAGCTGCAGCACGGGAGCTGCATTTGATGGCATTGGATGGGAAGCAGTGGGGAGACAAGAAGTGAACTCGAAGGGAGCTTTCCAACCATCTGCTGCCAAAGGTCCCCCAAAGAAAGAAAAAAAGGCAAGTTACTTTGGAAAGAACAGTGGGAGATAACAAGCACTTCTCCAAGGGGCATATGCTTCCTACTTCCTGCTTGGGACCAGCAGTGAACATGTAGAGAGGCAAGAGACTCAATTCAAAAGCTGAAGCAAATTCTTATCCCAGAGGAGCTGCTTCGACTGACAGCAACGTGAGTGTTTAGTACATGAGGCAGTGCTTCAACCACCCTTTCGCTCAGTCTGGCGGGTAGGGAAGGCTACATGACAGAACAAGGGCATGTCAGACAAAAAACCCCCTTAACTACATCTTCCTCCTACATGTGTATGGATTAGAAAGGCAACTCGATACCCAGGTAAGCCCTATGTCAAAAATCAAGTTACAATGGAGGCCTCACATCACCCTGCTCCTCTCCTTTGAACTGGCAGTCGTCACATCAACCGGCATTTAAAACCAGTGATTTTTGCTAATTGCTACAAAAATACCAACATGTTCAGTACACATCACCTCCTTCCGAATCCAGAGGGGTAACTCAAGCTCCTAGGCTTCTCACTAGACTTTGCTTTTGGTCCACTGCGGAGCAGAAGGCAACTTCTATTCCATGGTTAAAAGAGTTGGGGTGGGTAAGGAAACCTCACAGAGGGGTCTAGCTCTGAGGACAGACCTGCAGCACCTCCACGGTCTGGAGCAGCGTATCCAAAACAGGACTAATAAACAGCAAGTACAGGTGGGAACCCACACTGAGCATCTGCTGTCCTCAGTGTGAGAGCAAGACAGCCCGAGATTTTGCAGGTTTGGCAATCCCCATTCACTAGCAGTTTGAATTCTAACTGGGAAGAACCACTCTGTTTCCTACAAAAATCATTCAAACCCACTGTGTTAGCTAACAAGTGTGTGAGTACGTGATCAAAGGAGAGGGGAGGAAAAAAATAAGTGGTATTTAAGAAACGTTGTAATTAATTCAGCTGCAATGCTTGGCTCCGGAACAGTTCTTTAACCATCATGTTACTGTTGTGCACCACTTTGATGCGTACAGTATGCAAACAAATATCAGATGTTTGGCGGCAATAAGAAAAATCAAATATGCTACCTCAAAAAAACCCAACAGTGCTGAGTTTCAGCTGCATCCACCCCCCAAGGTACACCAGCAGCACGGCACCCAACGGCGCCGTGCACCAACCAGCAGTGCAGATGTGATACACAGCTCAGTTGAAGTGATATCAACACCCTGCTGCACTCCATTTAAAATGGAGAATCTTTACTAATATTTAAGTGTGAAGCAGTTCAGTCGCTGCTATTTTGTTCCCAGCTCCAAGAGCAGAAGAAATGGGGGAATGCATTAGGGATGCTGGTTTTGCGGTTGGGCTGTTTATGAAGGGGGAGGAGTGGCCAAGGCAGGCTCATAACCCTGTGAGCATCACCAAAGGGGAGTGCTTTGAAAGGGCAGACAGGCTAGACCAGGATCTGAGGTTGAATTCTGAGCAGCCAAGCACTCGCTTCTTCAATTTAACACTGGAGAAGGTGCTCCAGCACCCCGCTCTGTGAGTGTGCCTGATCCTTTGAGATATTCCAAGAGCCCGACAGCAAGCAGTTAACCACAGAGGTTTCTTACATGACTTACACTTCACTGTTTGAAAGGCAAAGGCAGAGGGTTAGTACTGGATATGGTTCGCTGCTGTACGTACCCTTCTATGATCCTCCAGCTGCCTCTGTGGTAGACTTTGATCAAGCTCCTGCTGTGTATGTAGAAATTTCCATTTAAAGCAGAACAACACTAAAGAGACACTAACATCTTTGCACCCCTGGGAAAGGCTAAGGGAAGCCATAGCTGAAAGCAAGGAGGGGGAAGATTGACGGACAAGCTATCTAAGCAGAGCGTCTCCCTCCATGAGCTCTGGCAGTACTCAACCAGTCTGCTCCGCCGCCCTCCAGCAGCCCACCACGGCATGCACCAATGCCAACGCATCCACACGGGCTTAAAGGAAACACAAATCTCTCTAATTTTACAGTTACCAGTAACAAACAGGAGTTTTGAAGAACTTGAACCATGCATGCCCATGCGTACACATACACAGACACACACACAACACCCCATCCCACCGTACGCACGCTGCTGAGGGAGTGGAGGTGCTGCAACATGTCTGACCGTGGTCACTGAAGCTCTTTTGAGACTGTGGAGGGCCCCTGACAAACCTGGGGGATCTCCCTGCCAGTGCCACGGACTTCAGGGGTGTTTCACTGAATAAAGTCCCTTGGCATGAGCCACGTTTCAGATCAAATTTCTCTTACTGCAGGTGTTAGTTTTCAGGAATGGAAACCTGAAGTACGTTGAGTTTTTTGCTGCTTTAGCCCAGTGTGGGAATGACTGCTCCATACAGGGACCCATCATAAACCAGGAGCCATCTCCCAAACATCTCAAAGTCATTCTATGACCACTCAGAGTTTCAGGTTACATTTAAGCGTTACTCCACATAAAATTACAAATACAAAGGTCTGAGCCACCACAAAGATTTTCTTCATGATTTCAAATTGTATTTATAACCTTCATATCTACATAGCTCAAAGAGCTGACCCTGTCCTAGACTGAGACCTGAATTTGCACTGACAGAGCAGCCAGTCGGACAACCTACTAATGCTACATCTGGATGTCCCGTTAATTTCAAAAGAACTGGAGATTCCATAAATTCTTAAGTCTTAATTTCAGCAATTAGTGATTGCTGATGCTGCGGTATCTCCTAAAGAAAACTCCTCTCCGTACTGCCCCAGCAGCCCTGAAGACATGACCATTAGCTGTTTCGCTCTGGCATTTTAAACGAGCCACCCAGCTGCTCTGGGATCATGAAGCTTCCTTAACAGCTTCGGACACCTCCCTTTCCTCTATCCAAGATTTTTAAATGTGAGAGACAAAGGGAAAACTAAATTCTGCTTCAGGAGCCAGAGACCTGAAGTCCTGTCTCACTAATGCAGGGGGATCAGAGACTTTTCCTCCCTTAAAAGCCAAGGGGAAAGGGCTGAAAGGCACAAAGATTTGGGACTGGTTTACATGTTGGGGTCGGTTTATATTTTCAGACTACTGTGCTGATGCTGTATTGGATTAAACTGCTTCAACACATCTACTTCAGGTTGGATGGGGCCCTGGGCAACCTTGTGTAGCTCCAGGCCTGGAGGTTGGTGTCCCTGCCTGTGGCAGGGGGCTTGGAGCTCTGTGATCCTTGGGGTCCCTTCCAACCCAGACCAGTCTGTGGTTCTATGATTCTATGATTGTTTTTCACTAACACCACACGGGAGCACACATTTCACAGGTGGGGAGGGGGTTCACCAACAAGACACTCCACCAGGACTACTTCAAACCACCGATATTTGCCTGCTGTACAAATATAGGTGGGTGACACACCTCTACAGAGCTTTCCGTTTCTGGAGGCTGCGGCAGCTAGTTGAAAGTAAAATGCAGAGAAATTAGTCATTCTTCAAGAATCTCTCTTTCCAACAGATATCTAGTGGTCAACGCTCAGGGGAAGGGAGCTAGCGGAGCCCTCGACTCCAGCTGAATCATCGCAAATGAATTACAGCCACAATTACTGTTTACACCCTCCCAATCCCACCCACCCCCCATTCCCAGAAGGGCTAGAGTTTGGAGACTCAGTGGGTATCCTTGGCACATCCCAAAGTGCTTCGCATGGGCGCAGAAGCACAAGCGCCAAGCTTTCGCTGCCGGCGTGATGGGCAGGGGCACTTCTGGGCAGCATCACACCCCTGGGATGTGCTGCTTGCAGAGGGCAAAGGCAGCACACCCAGGAGGAGGAAGAGGAGGAGGAAGCAGCCAGGGCTGCCATGTCACACAAAGGCAGCAGCTTTACAGGGATAGTTGGAAAAAACAAACACTTTTAGTGGATTCTCATTTACAAACATATTTTTCCTCAGACGAAAGGTGCGAGATACAGGACCGAACACGGGCAATGAAACAAGAGGCTTGACAGGGACAGCTTTCCAAATTTAAAGCACCTATTGTCACATTTGAACAGATGCAGACAAGCAACTTTGATCCCGCGGAGCTCAGACACACAACGAGGCTAAAACACTGCCTGCTTAACCATGGGTAAATAGATTTAACTGCTCAGGAACAGGCACCAAGAAATAAGACAAGGACGATGCAGCAATACCAAATTAAGGCAGCTGCCTGCTGTTGTGCCTGCCCAGGGGGCACAGGAACAGACAAATCAAGCACTGGCTGGGAGAGCAACTGAGGTACTTCAACCCCACATCTGGTGCAGCCTGGGAAGGGCACGGCCAAGGGAGAGGGAAGGCCACGAGATCCATGGGTCTAAACACGAGAGAGACTCTGCTTCCCAGGAAGGAGCCAGAGGAGCAGGCACTTCCCCTGCACCACTCCGTGGGCTGCAGCTCCCTGGCCAGGAAGAATCGCTCTCCCTTCTTCTCCTAATGGACTTTCCTCCTGACTCCTTCACACGGCCTTCGGTACACTGTTTCCGTGCATTGTCACCGTTCTTGGAACCTTCACAAGCATGCAAACCATTTCTCTCCTGGTCAAACTGAAGCTGGGAGTGTTTTAAGCCAGAGGAGCAAATACAGGAAGAGCCTCATTTAGGCTGAGGAACAGACGGTTCCTGCACAGCCTGCTTTGTGCACCCTCACTCCTTGGAGGCTGGACACTGGGAACACCGTACGGAGTCGTTAGGGAGTCTGGGCACATTGTTCTGGCCCCAGACACTGTCTGCACAACTTGCTCCGGAGCAAAGGGAAAGAAATAAAAATACAAATTCCTCCTTTTTAAAGGAGTCAACAGCAGCAAGGAAATCATGAGAACTCCCCTGCACGAGGAATGAGGTGCCTGCTGTCCAGGGGACCAGAGCTGGCAGGTCCAGTGGACACGCCTGCCACAAGATAACATCCTGGACTTCGGTTTCCAAACGGAAGCCTTCTTATTCCATGCCTTACACCATGACCCCATTTTAATCGAATGTACATGTACATTTTGGGGCTGAAAACCAGCACAGATGTAGAATCAGCATGAAATGAGTTTGATCTTTCCTATTTAATTGGAGAAGGAAAACGTACATACCCTAGCTAGCAAATTCCCTGTGCCTTCCCACTGCCACACGTATAAATAGCTCAGCGTGTTCGAACCGGCCCTGCAAACTCATCTGCGAGCAGCAGCTACTGCCCTTGGTGGGGCTCGGATGCAGTGTTCCAAGCAAGCAGGGCCTTTGGCAATCCTCCAGCAAGAATATAAACTCCAAACACCAAAACTGTTATCCCTTTGAATCAAAAAGGGGTTAAAACAGCACAGAATTAGTGCTACTCCTCAAGCTGCAGCAGCTAAGTACTGGCTCAGACTTCACCAGCAGGATTGAGCGGGAAGGGAGAGTAGGCCGAAGTGGTCATTATGCCACATCCCATGTGCTTCTGTGTACTTCTGCTCTGCACCTCCAACAGCAGTGATGGTTTGGGGGGCAGAGGCAAGCCTGTGGGACACTGAGATGGTCCACTAACAGCGGCCAGGCCAGCACCAGAGACACAGGGGCCCAGCTTTTAAACTGGAACACAGTGGGCGGCAGGGTCTGAGAAGACTACATCATTGTTGCTTTCTGTGAGCGGGAGCAGGAGCTCCTTTCAGCCTGCTGTGCAACCCCCCTCTTCCTCTGGCGGCTCCATTCCCGCAAGGCTGGCAAAGAAACCAGTCATCATTAGCTATAACAGGAGAATTACAATTTCCTTGACCCGCTGGTGACTGTAATGCTTCTAGCATCCATTTCCCCAACACGGAGTACGTGCGTTTCCCAGAACTGTCTTTATCTGACTCAACAGTGGATGTATCCACCTCAAAAACCACCAAAGCCAGTGACAGCTCAAGTGTGAGCTCAATACGTCTCGACTTACGAGACATGGAAGAGGTTTCAAGTCCTTTTCCTTTATGGTTTTGAGGAAGGTATGAAAGTTGTATTTACGTTTGCTTTCAAAACAACCATAAAGATGAAAGTTGTCTAATCCTGTCACAGAACAGCCAAGCGACTAGCACTGTGGAGAGTAAAGAGCAAGCGCAGGTACATTTTCATTCAGGTTTAAAGCCTCAGGAATGCTTTTCTCTCTCTTTTTTTTTTTTTTTTTTTTAATTCAACACTGCAGTAAACACCCAGAAGATTGAGCACTGAAAAGGCAGGTGGAGATTCCAGTTCACAAAGACTGGGACTGCTTCAGAGAGTAGCTCCCGCAAAACAGGATGGACAATACGTCACACTGAAATGCTATGAATGGGTGGGAAATACTCTGGGCAGAACCCCCTGCACAGTTGTGTGAGCATGCACATGGGAACACTTCCAAAACACCTGATCCTTTTCTCTCCAGCCTCACCAACTTTGGGCAAAATACCGGTCCAACCGGCACACTCACAAGCACAAGCTGCCTCTACTTCAGCCCAGCTTTGAGTTCAAAGGAGGAACCTCAGGCTCCTTAACTTCCACAGCCTGATGCCATCTCCCTTTAGGTTGTTTTCAAATCAGGATCTAAATCGGACACAAAGGAGACTCGCTGGTGCAAGGCAGTAGTAAACTCACACCTGTCCCAGGAGGTCTACAAGGTTGGCACCCAGTGTTTTGAAGAGGCTTAGTCAAACTAAACTGGTTTGGCTCAGCAGGGAAGCAGTGGTGAGGAACGAGATGCCCTGTGCGTCGCAGGAAGTCGGGTTAAATTACGGAGCAGTCCCTTCTGGTCCTGAAATCTGTGAATTCAGGAACCAGCCCAACTCCATGCATATGGCATCTAATTATCAGGGTGGTGAGGGGAGAGATTTGGCATAGAGGAGAAAATAAAAAGGGGAAAAACACAACTACAGTCAGCCAAAGGTCACACTCAGCTTTTAATAGCTTGGTTGTATGTGAAGATCTCAGATACACTCTCTTCTGAAACCATCGCCCTCTGCCTCGGCTCTCACACTACCATCTTCCACACCAGTGGGGTTCCAGTGGGACTGGTTGTTTGGATACAGCCCTGGAAGTCCCTCTGCGCTTTTTCCTCCCTTTCTTCAATTTAATGTCTTTTCTCTGTGAAATGCATTCAGTACAGCTCTCCCCTGAAAGCCACGCGAGGGAAAGCAAAGCACCACCTAGTCTGATTCACGACAGACCAGAGCACAAATCGCACTGCTGCCCTTCGCTTCGGTGACACGGGAAAGCTCCACGTAGGTTACCTGCCTGCCAGGTCTCCTTCTTAAGGCCGATACTGCTACGCTGCAGAACCACAAGATTTGGACAGGAAATTTCTATCCTCTGCAGATGATACGTAGGTGTTTGTTCAACTTGCTGTGGATGGGTTTCAGGGCAGAGGGGAATGGCTGGGAATCAGCAGCACTGAACCACTCTGACAGACTTCCCACATTACACTTCACCATCATAACAGACCTGCACCAAAACAGCCAAGCAGGGTGTTTTTAGCAACGGGGATCGCAGCATCACAAGGTTGGAAAAGACCTTTAAGATCAAGTCCAACCGTTCCCATCCTATGCTCACATGTCCATTAGTTACGAGGTAGCAGGAGATGCAGAGCAGCACCTTGTCCTGACACAGGCTCCTCTGAGCCCTGCAGCTCTCCCAGCCTCACAGACACAGGATTTACAGGGGCCAAAGGCAGCCTGCCCTCACACTCCCCCCAGCACGTGATGGAGCAGCAGCCACATGCTTACACCCCCTCACCTTGTCACTGCAGCGCACGCTTGCATCAGGGACATAGCTCAAATCCATCCCCCCTCCCCTTATCTCAGTGAATTTGCAGAGACTCTGTGTACTGCCAGACGATGAGGTGGGAAATTCGGTCTAAGGGCTGTCAGTGCCCGCACTGAAAGGTCACTGATCTGCCTACGGGAACGCCTGCTCTCATTTTCCAGAGTCTTCAGCTGAGAAACCACATTTAACTTGGGCTGGGGCTTTCCTGGAGTGAGAGACCTTAGCCTCTGATACGCCACCGACCTTCACTTCAAATCCTCAACCTGGCAGGTCTTTTACAGTAACTGAACATCCAGAGAGCCAGCTTCACTGCACATTTTACATCAGCAGCTTTAATTAGCTAATAAGCCGGTCTAATTCTTTTTTGCTGTTGTTGTTGCAAAGAGCTATAAGAAATGTTCCAGCCTCCCTTTTCCAAAGAGCTCACCAATTCCAGTTTGTGCAATAAAAATGGTCCAAAGCTTGCAGGATTTCTGAAGGGAAAAAATATAAAGACAGCCCACAAAAATTTATGAGAGCCTGCATTTCCTCTGCTCGAGACATAACAAGTGAAGCACTGTCTAAGTGCAAAATACACAAGAGGAATGGTTCTGGGATAAGCTCTCTCCACAAGGAAAATCATTTGGAAGTGCATCCCTCCAGCACTTAAGAGGTTAATGAATTTCCCAATTCCAATCAGATGACGCATAAAATAGCACATATTCTGCACCTTACTCAGCTGTCACAGTTCTAGGTTATCGCTGATAAAGAGAACTGAGAAGGTTACTTCAGTCAACCCCTTTGAACCAGGATTTTCGGTTCCTTTTTCACCTACTTGAAACCTCAAGTGAAGAGGTGAAAAGAAAACCACCCAAAATTACGCCGGGTGGGTCTGCAGGTGTATTTTGCTGGATATGGTTTTATCAGCTGCAGAAAGAAGCGTCATCACCGAACGACAACAGAAAAAACCCCAACAATAAAAAACCCAACCTGGGGTTTCACTTAATTCAGTTTTTTTTAACTTCAAATCTTCACAAATTGCAAGAGAAACTCAGCGTGCTCATTAAATTTTGCTGGATTTGGTAATCTTGGTGTTTGCTGGCTCCTGCCCAGCGCCCAGGCAGCCCTGTGGGGTTGAGGGTAGCCACAGAGCACCCCCTGTTTCACCCTGAAAAATTCAAACCCCAGAAGCAGGCGGCACGGGGCCGGCGTGGCCACGGGAAGCGGCAGCAGCCCCACAGCAGCTACCGACGTAGGCTGGGGGGAGGCCGGCGCGGTCCGCGGTGACTGTAAACATCTCCACCGCGTTTATTGGCAATTACTGCTGAAGGTCACACATCAGCAGCGGGCCCAAATTCCAGGAAAAAAAAAAAACAACACACAACCACCCAACCAAGCTGTTCTTATGTAACTGCTGCCTGGATGTTGGCGGGTGCCCAGCGGAGCAGCTCACTGCGATGTGGCTGGGAGGGGGAGAAGTATATATAAAAAAAAAGTTCAAAAATAATGAAATAAAGAAAGTAGGACATCTCCCAGCCGCGTTCAGCATCCTGAGCATGCCACCTGCAGGTCAGTGCTGACAGCTCTCGCCTTTTCTGTCCATGAAATATGAATGTGGTGCTCCAGGACGTACGTGTTTCAGCGGCCAAGGCTCGCACTGCAGGTGGAAACTGGGCTGTGCTGTCTCCAAATGCCGATCCCGGCCCAGGAGAGCGGCTGGGAATGCCGCGTTGCAAACAGGAATGCCTCAGCAGGGAGGGAGCGGAGCTGCCCGAGCCGGCCTGGATCACAGGGAGCCCATGGTGGAGCTCGTCGTTTCAGCTTCAGTTGTGGAACACCACAAAAACCTGCGTTTGTGATATGTCCAGGCTTCAGAGCGGGTCAGGGATGAAATGAAAAGTAAATTAATCTGGTGTGTCTGAATACAACTGGGGTTCAGTTATCACTGCTGGGTGAAGAGTCACATTCGATGGCACTTGCGGTCCTGAGCCTCTTCTCTGAGAGAGCAGAGTAACCAACAGCTCCATCAAGAATAGATTTTGGCAGCTCCAGCCCAGCAGGGAGCCCATCAAGAGATACTCAAGGCCTGAGGGCTTTTCTAGACTGGGAAGTACCCTGCCTCAGGGCTTTCTACTTTCTGAAGAACTTGAGAAACCTGCACAGACCCAGTGTTAAGACCACCTGCCACATCCAGCAATTCAGCTCCTGTCTAACCCCTTCAGCTCCCAGCGCTGGTCGATGCTCTGGGAGAGCCTGTGGAGCCGAAGGAACAGAAGCCCTGCTGCGAATAGAAGAGAAGAGCTCTGAGCAGAGAACTCCCCAATGTCAGGACAAACCCTGACACCCTTGCTGCAAGGAAGGTACAAAATAGTTGACAGTTTCCAAGAGTGTTGTTTTTTTACCAGAAGAAATCGTGCTTTATCATCCATCTTTCAAGACCCCCCTTCTGCTCCTTAGTACCAGCCTCAGGTAGCCCCTATCCCAAAGGTCAGCAGACTTTTACACATTTATAGGAATCTGAATGTTTTGGAAATACTGCAAAATGACTTTCACTCTTAGTGTATCCCAATTTCTGTCCCCAGAAGGAGAATCTTTTACAAAAACCTTGCCATGGTGGCGGATGCTCCAGAGCTCAAAAAAAAACAAATCTAGAAGAGTTTGAAGATGCTGTCACCATATTTCTGCCAGACCAGATAATTGTCCCTAGACTGCAGTAATAGAAGCTGAAAGCAAACATGACTTCTCCTAGGAAAACTCCAGCTCCCTCCTGCCCCTCGCTTCCAACGAGAAGGGAATTCCAGACAAACCCCTCAACAGCAGCTTGTGAACTAGGCTGGCAGCCACAGCTGTACTACCCCTCTGTCCCATTTCCACAACATTTTCCAGCACCACAGACACTCCAAGAAGCCCAAGGGCTCGGGCGGGCATTGGCAGGGGCTGCTGCTGACCTTGCAGTCAGGTCGCAGCGTTCACCATCCTTCCTGTTCTGCAGGGGATTTCCTGCCACCGAGGTGAATTCCAGCATTATTCACCCGAGTTAGAAAAGGGCACTCCCTCTCTTCGCTCACAGAAACGTTAAGGGGCACTGCAATGCCCACTTCCTATCGTGACTTTCAGAAACAAGAACATGGACCTCCTGCCATCTCATTATTGGGGTTCTTGAGTTTCAGGACTTGGACCTGCTGCTCACTGGAACTGCCTTGCAGTGAGCAACTAAGAATGTAACTCTGCCTACATATGCTGTGACACAGATACCACGAAACCACGCTCTAAGATGGGTAGTTAAATTAGAATTTTACCCCTGGGGAGTAATAAGCATTTCAGCTGATCAGAAACACTCCACTGAGCAGCACTTGACAGAAAGGGAAGTCAATACTACTCGTAACGGAGACATCAGTGTTCTTTACCCTGTTTACAGCTTCCAGGGTTGACCGGGGGAAGGAAAGTGAGGGGTTTCCACTGGTCAGTGTTCAAGCCCTGTCCCAATCCCTCTGTGCAAGCAGCCAGCACCTGCTGCCGATGGTTACAGCCTCACCTGCTTCCCCCACGCAGATACTCCATCGACGAGCAATAAAGTTCCTCCTGTGCAGCCTCCAGAACTGCTCCCCAGGCTCTGGCTGAGTTACTGCAGACTGTGCATCACAGCCAGAAACCAAAGGGGAAAGAGATTCCTATTATGACTTAATTTGTAATGAAACAATTCAAGTTTGTCTGAAGTTTCTCCAAGATAAAATGATAGGTCTGTGCTGTTCTGGGGAGCTGCAGCACCAGGTCTGGTGCCTGATGGAAGCATTAACGTGCTACAGATCAGTTTCACAGAACCAGAGCATGCCGCTGGTGCATACTGCCCAGGTAAGGGGGGAAAAGGGATCTTTGTTTATATAAAAAGAAAGAAAATAATTATACCAGAGGTTAGACATAGCAGCAATTCCCTAATGAAGAAATGCTAACAGTTCTCTATGAAGCCTGATCAGACTCAAGTGCAGTCAATGGAGACAGCATGGTCCTTCACCCAGACCCAGAGCCTTCCTCCCTGAACATCCCACCCATCAGCTACACTAATGGCACAGGCACGCCGGGAGCGGAAAAATTCTACCAACGAACAGAGGGGTAACCACTCCCAGGAGCTCCAGCTGAGGATCTGTCTCATAAAAAGCTTTTTTGTGGAAGCTGAAACAGCAGATGGGAAGGTAGCTGGTATCTCACATGCTGGTGAACTGTCTGCTCCAGCCTGGAGCGGGGACCCTGGCACACACCAGGATGACACTGATGGCGCTGTCCTGTGACACAGAAAAAGCCTGAGCATCCCAGGCAGGGCTGAGTTAAAAACAAACCAAACCCCCCAAACTCCGCTTTGCTCTTGTGAGGAATTCTGCTCCTTCCTTCCCCTAAAAGCTGGGCTGCGCAGAGGAGACCCTCCAACACAAACCTGGGCAGCGCAACAGTTTTTTGGTCAACTTTTGTGTCAAATACTCTAGATTTCTAACCCCTTCAGCAGGCAAGGTCGACAAGAATTATTTGGTTCTTGGGCTTAAGTACACCCAGGGGAAGTCAACTGATGAACATCAAAATTAACAAGTTGCACAGAAAGCAATTTATGGTGTATTCATACACCATAAGCATCATTTTAAGCACCTTCAGTGGTCGGATTTTGTTCCACATAAAAGGCTGGCTTGGCTTAGGAGGGAAGGCAGGAAACAAAGCACAGAGAGGAAAGTATTTCTCTGTTTTTCTTTTCCCCCCTATGGCACGTCAGTAAAATAAGGTGCCAGTCAATCACTTTCTCAGTATTATACATTTATGCAAAAAGGATCTCAAATTCCACTCCCACACGTGGGGTTTTTTGGGCTGGATGAGGAAGTAGCAGCAGTGGAGGCAGCTCAGCTCCCCCGCCACCCCAACCAGACGCACGGCTTTTACAAGTCCTTAGAAAGCTTCAGTTCAGTTAAACTGAAAGTTCGCACTCAAATACGGCTTTTCCGCCCGTAAAACAGCTACATACAGCATAACCCCAGCCCGGGCTGCTGCGCTGCCAACGGCAGGCACGTTTTTTGATGGTAGGAAGGTTTTCACACAGAAATACCTCCATCAGCCAGTACTTCTCAGCGGGTTACACCGCACCGCTTTCACAACACAGCCCAAGGTTTCACACGGCTTTTATCCGCCAGACCTGACTACGAACCGACAGGAAGGACAGGAGATGCTTTGATGACGTGCATGACTGTCACCTTTCTCGGCAGAGCCAGCAATAGGGGTTGTGCAGCTAGACCCCAGCCCCCTTCAACGTCCTGCCTGGGATGGGAGGCAGCAACCAGAGAGGGGTCACTCAGGGGGGCTTCTCCGGCTGGCTCCTGACCGGCTCTTCCAACTTCTGCATGAAGGCTGTTAATAAATACTTTCCCCCTCCAAGGATAAATTTAGTTTTTCAAATGAAAAGAGGGAGCCTGTTCAGCGGTGACACAGTCATCGTGGCCGACTGTGAAGTGCTGCTGGTTTTAATGGTGCCTGCGGTGGGTTGATGCCACAAAGGCACTCTGAGCCGGTCCTAAATTTCGTGGCATCTACCATGGCACTGGGGTGACTGCAGGCTGCCAGAAGTTCTAGCTGCATTTGGATTAATGTACCAAGTAATGACAGATGGGATTAGTTACGGTAACTATTCCCAGCGAGACACACGGCAGACTGAGAACTCAACTAATTGACTGACACAGGCGTACGAATTAGAAAGCTCAGTGCTGAAGAGACGACAGGACAGGTCACAGGGCTACTCGTGAAACACACACCATAGAAACAACACTGGAGAAAAGAAATAAAATCAAAACCTCAGCATTATCCAATTCAATGGTAATCTGCCAGGAAAGAAAGAAGGGGAAGAAGTGAAAGCAAGCGTTAGTAAGGTAAATGACAAGTAAACTTCACGTTAGGATCTTATAAATCATTTAACACTTTAATGCTGCAACCCAACATAGTGAGTGTTTTACAGTCAGCATGAGCCATATGTGCAAGCACCAGGATGGGGAACCAACGCTGCTGGAAGTGCTGCAGCAGGGAGCTCCAGAGGCAGGATGAGCCCTGGCTTTGTTCCTGTGCCAAGTGACAAACCACACGGGGTGGCTGACCGAGATCCAAGAACTTCACCCCTGGGCAGGAGAGACACCACCAGCGCCAGCCGTGAGCGGTGGCAGGAGCGCACAGGCTGGAGTTCCAGTTTGGGAAGGGGAATGGGAGCTTTAAAACACGAGTCCTGCAGAACAGAGGCTAATCATCTGGTAGGCACCCAGGGAGATGTGTATGAATGACATGTTTCAGGGAAGTAAAAACCCCAGGTCTAGCCTACACTGTCAGTGTAGTAGAGCTTTCTGCCTATGGAACACCCGCAGTATGCTACCCATCACTGAGCAAACCTGAGCGCCTGCCAAGACGAGGAGTCTTGAGCAGGATGTGAAGCTCGGAGCCTTCCCACAGGCTTCTGTGCATCTGCGCCCTCGCCGCAGTCTCTGCGCGCCGCGGAGCCGCCCCAGCCGTGTGATGAAGGCCCTCGCTAGCAGGAGGGCACAACTCCGCGTTCCCACTGCCCCGTCCCACCTACGGAAGGGGCACGTGCTTGGGCTGGGCATGCCATTTTTTGGTATTTCTGATGGAAGATTAAGTGTGGGAGGAGGAATAACATCTTTTTATAAATTTGATGGTTCCAGCAAGCACCACATGGCATTACAGCAGAGGCAGATGCTACGCCAGAGCTAGCACAGCGTTCTGGTGCAGAGCACTGCTTGGGAGTGACTGCTGGTGGCTCCGCCAACATCCAACCCACAGGCAGTACTGCTTGTGTCACCTGTGTGCTCTTCGTTGGAGTGACTTTATAGATGTAGGGGCTCCTGGGCTTAGAATGGGTGTGCAAGGGGCGTTGTGTGTCTTCCCCCACCCCTTTGGGGTTGGGTTTTTTTTAATACGCTCCAGAATGATTTAAAAACAAAAGGTATTGCCTTTTTAGTAGTGACTAAATACAGTTATGTGAGTCACAAGGGAGAATAAATACTGTTGCACTTCTCACAGCCAGACAGCAAAAGCTGTTCTACTACTACTAGCAGTCTATCTGTAAGCGATCAGCTGCTTTTTCATAGACGGAAACCATCTCCCAGGCAAGCATATTCTTATCTCATGTTACACAACCCATCTACTGTTTCAGAAATTAATGCATCTTCTACACTCAGAAGATTTCTACAATCCTACTGGGTTCTCCACAGCCTGAATGGTGCAAGTTAACGTTAACGGCACCTTCTAGAAATGCTGCTGTGACTGAGCTGGCCAAATAAAGCCTAAGGAACTCCTAGGAATGAATTTCTGTTTAGAGAATATCTGAGCAGAATATTGCTTTTAAAAGAAAAAAAAAACCCTCAAAACTCTCATTTGGGTTTTGTTGGCAGATGGTATATAGGGTATATATCACCCAGCCTTTTTACTGCTGAAGGTGACCTTGGGCAGTGTCTCTTGGCTGATGGGAATGCATGCTGATGTGCTCACCAACTGTAACCCCAAATCTGCAGCTACACTGCATCTGCTCCCCCAGCTTTGGTCTAGAGGAGGGATCAGCACTCTGCATGTGCCAAGAGGACGACCTAGCTCAGCTATCCCTTGCAGGGCACAGCCAGTCCCTTTCCCAAACCTGACTGTATTGCTGATGCCTGAGGTAAAGGGTCCTCACAGCACATGCTGCTGCCACTTCAGCAGGAAAGGACATGTTCAAAGCAGAGCCAGTGCCCTTTCCTACCCCTCTCATCCCACATCTACATGCTTGCTTCTTGCAATCAATTAGAGCATGTCCCTGCAAGCCAATGAGTTTTTTAATAAAGTGGAAAGAGAACAGGAAATCCCTAGGCAGGGCTGCAGGTAGAGCGGAGCCACGCAGTGCCCGGGACGTGGGCTGGATGTGGGCTGGACTCGGACAGCCAAGAGACAGAGGCAGCACGTGGGAGAGCGTGCCCTGACGGGAGCACCTCGCCAGCCATCCCTGCCCCTCGGGCATTTTCCTGGGAGTCTCCCGCTCCCTCACAGCACTGCTGTGTGCTCAGCTGGGTGTGCTGGGTGACAGCCCATGCGCACACACGTGCACACCCATGTGCCCACAGCCTCTCCACTCCATCTGCTCTCCCTGCTCCAGGTCCCTGCGCTCCAGTGTGTGAGTGCTTGCCAAAAGGCTAGCCAAAGCAGGGGTCACGTGAGACATGCTAGCTGGCCCAGCAGTGCTATGGTTCCCCCTGCCTTTAGAACATCTTCCTCCCTCGTGGCTGCAGCTATACCTACGGCTATAAACAATTATTACTGTTACTAGACTACCCAGCCTCTAAAGCTTTTGCCTTTTTGTGCTGTAAACCTCACACTATGCAACGACTTCGACCCCAACTGAAGTGAGGACTGGGTAGGAGACACCATCTGTTCCCAGGCACGGACTCCCAGCTGCAGCAAGCATCCTTCCACACCACCACTTCCCCCAGTCCCAACTGGCAATTCTCATGAGAGTGCTCACTGGAAGGGTACATTGCTTGTACAACAACTGCGTGGCACGGTAACAGCCTAAGCTGCTTCAAAATACATGAGATAATTAGATCAGACTTTGAGGCTGTCTGTAGGAATGTCTCCAAACACAAACAGAGGTGTGTAGCCACGTTCTCCTGATGCAAACAGAGAACAGGTCTGCACCTAACAGAATAAAAAGGTTCTTCTCAAGAAGACAAAGGGGAAAGGAAGAAAAAGGAAAAAAAAAGGTGGGTGTGCAGACAGTTTCCATCTATAATTTACAAGATGATGAGTCAGATGTATATAAATTAAAATTAAACTACAAAAGGTTCTGTGACCTGATGAAGAGTCACCTAGACCCAGAAAGCAGATAAAGAGGTTACATCCTTCATAAAAAGGTAACGAAATTAGGTATTTTCACAGTGCCAGCAACCGCAGGAATTAGACTTAAAACTTACAAGTCTAAAGTAGAAAAGCAACAGAATCAAGCTTACCTTTCAAACTGTATCTGAAGTGTAGTTGACTAAAAATGTTTTGTTCCTGATACTGTACAGAAGTGCTTACACATACAAAACACAGCTTGAAAGAGTGAGAATTTTATTTTCCTTTACTGAATAATAAAGACAGTGTTTAACACAGAGTGATGAACAGTAAATTACATTACCTTTTCTCCATAGCCTCTATCTTTGGTCATCATTTCCCTGAGCGTCTGTAAGACTTTAATACATAGTTTCTCCTCATTCTCCTCCAGCAGCTGCTTAGTATGCTTTATCAACCTGAAAATAACCAATCAATCACAGCTCGTTTCAGGACCGATATTGCAAAAATGGGCTAAGATATATGTGGCTCTCTTACTGAATTGGTTTAAGCTGCAAGCAAGTTTCATTACCATCCCATTACACAACCATCTTGGGAACAAGTCTCTGAAGAATGACACTGAGCCATGGGCTTGGCGAAGCTGGGAAGGAAACTGCATCCCCTGCGGTGGGAGGACAGCGGGTGAAACCCTCTGATTGCAGGCAGGGAGGAATCGGGGGAAGGCAGTGGGGTTTAGGGCTTGCTCATCCTCCAGAGCAAAGGCTTAAGGGAAGAGCACTGTTTCACGTACTACTTGGCTTACAAACATACCAAGAGCCCTGGGTAGCACAACTAGAGCCCATCCCACCCAACATTCAGTTCTTTCCATCATCTCGCTATACAATCCACCCCTCCACGAGGTAATCTGAGAAGCTGCATTCTGCTCCAAATTGCCCTCTAAATGACCCTATAATCTTCCCTTCTCCTTCCCTCTAAATTTGGACAGCACCTACATCAGGTGATGCAGGTGATAACTGCCCCTCTGATACCAACTGCTACAAGGTCAAGCACCTTGAAAGTACTACTGGGGTAAAGGCAGGGATACAACAGGGATTAGCTCAGAGTTTTCCACTTCTTTATGCAACTGTTTCTGACACCTCTACCCAGGTCATTTGGAAGCACTAGCTACAAGAGCACACCAAGCAGTCTTTCCCTGCCACCAAGAGCTTTCCCCCCACCATGTAAGGATAAATTGTGTTCCCCATGTCATGAAACACTGCTTTAACAGAGCTGTGAGAGAGCGCTAAGTTCCATGGGGCAACTGGGAAAAGCACAACAAAAAGCCTCCCACCAAGCCAGGCTTTGGGACAACTTACTTGCAAATGAAGCCCCCACTTTCACACTTCCTCCTTGCGTCCGTGTTCTCTGGGAAGAGCAGCTCGGGCCTGTGGAGTACGTCTACCAGCACCGATAACTCTGCCTGGACAAGAGGACGGAGCCGATCTTCTAAAGCTGATACTATGTCCTAGAATATAACCATATTGAGATTTTAAATAAACATTAAATACACAGCAATGCAAATTAATTTTACAAGCTGCCAAAGAGAGATAGGACAGTTAGGTCTGTCCCGCCTGGATAAAAGAGATCAAAGATCTCAGAGCTCGGTCAGGAAATGCTTTCAACTTATCATTTAATAGTTGTCTTTAAAAGGGAAGCCCTGATTTCCAGCAGACCCCCAGATGACTCAGTCCCCCTACTCTCCCCATCTGTGTAGGTGCTGTTGTTCATACATAGGGGAAAGAGAAAAACGCAGATTCAGAGCTGCACTGAAACTCTGATAACCATCAGCTTATTTATGCTCACATGAGCTGGAAAAGAGAAGTGCTACTGAGAAAAGTTTTGCAAAAAAGAGAAGAATTCTTCCCCTTTTCATCCATGTTTGGAAAGCTGTAGCTACCTTAATAGATGAAACCATGTTTATCCTAATTCTTAAACAAGCAGAAAATACTGAGATCCCTCTGAGGCCGCAGAGGAAGTTTAATCAAATTGAAATGGACAAAAAGATGGGAATAGATAAAGAGGAAGAAGCTATTTCAGCAAGGATGGGTTGGGCAGTGGTTTTATATTATGTAATACAAGGGTAGGTAAAGTTAGAACTATGTGCCAGAAAGAGCCTTTGGTCAGAGAGTGAATCTTCAAAGGAGAAATTCAAGATGATGAATTTAATTCGGTATAAAATAACCCATATTGAGCTGCCTACAGATCTGAACATAGCTGTAATACATTGATCCCTGTTTCTACCACAAAGCATTATGGTTACATAGTCTTTGGAGCACAAACCAGCACAGGAATGATTGTACTTTGTTCCAGGGAGTGACTGTGGCTGCAACTGGTGCACAAGGCAACGATATACCTACGTATGTCCAGCTCTGCAGTGGCTTCCAGGTAGGGCTGTGGCACCTCTCCTCGTACTGAGGGTTTTGGTGTACAAGGAGAGAAGTGCTGGAGGAGTCTGGAAAGCTGTGATGATGAAAATGTCCTGTCTTAAAGATATATTACTAACAGCTGAGCAAGAATACTTCAAGTACCACTAGCTTCAAGTACCAATGTCTCCTAAGAGGAGCACTTCTCCTAGCCGCACATGCTCAATTACCTGTGTTATGGTATTATTATATTCAGTATCAGCTAACTTGATTACCTTGGGGCATTCTGACTAAAGCTAATGCATTCCCAAATGTCTTCCTACTTAGTAAATTCCACCTTTTACGTGGGCACCCAAGGAGGTGCTGATCAGAGGAGGAAGGGGTGCTGCGTAGTCACCTGTAACCTTTCGATGATGTTCCGATAATCCCTGGAGGCAGCGAGCACCGAATCCCTGCGGGCAGCGTTCCTCGCAGTCATGCGCCAGTTCATCGCCGTCTTCTGCACAATGTTGTGAGATTTCAGGAAGAGATTGTTGACCTGACTGTCCAAGTCCACAGGAATCGCAATGGCACGGCTTTTGGCTGCAATAATCAACGGTTAGTGAGAACCCACCCCTCCGGCCCACGGATCACAGCCAGCGCCAGGACAGGACAAGCTCTACTTGCAACTCCTTCTACAGTCTCCTTCGTGTGTGCCCTAAGGAACGTGGTGCCCAGGCCCTGTGTAGTGGGTCAGACCGCTCAGTAGGTTTGGGTTTAAAGGCTTTTGTGCCTCAGAGCTGTTTTTCTGTCTCCAAAAGGTGGGAGTAGGAATCTGTCCTTACATGCACACTCCCAACATCTCATGCTAACACACACGTACACCTATCCAACAGAATTTGGCCTCACATCCAGTACAAATTACTCTTCTTCCTAGTAAAAGTGGAGCAAATTACTAGGAGGAGCAGCACCGAACTGTTGCCCTGCTGCAGATCAACAGGAGAAGATAGTTCTGAGGTGAAACAGAAAAAGCCCCTCAGGTTACAGTGACAACACCTATTGCTCAACCATGACAACAGAGCAACCTAACTCTGGCTTTGTACTACGCCTTGGCTCCAAGCTTTCTGCAAGTGGCACCACTGGGAAGGGAAGGATGACGTGTAAGGAGTGAATACTGGACAACCGTGTTCACAGCAGTTGGTTCTGGTTACATCTGTCTCTTACCAACGTCTGAGAGGACCCGAATGCAGCTTTCCACTGACGCCTTTTGGCTTGGCATCAACCAGTTGCAATGGTACACCCTGAACACGCCTTGCAGCAACTGCACGAACACAGGCTGGCGAGTCTAGAACACAAGGTTAGAGAAGGGAAGAGACCAAGTCACCACTCCGTACTGAGACCTATCAGCATCACCTCGTGGTAGTGCCAGTTACCGGCCTCAGCCCCAAGTCTCAGCACACCAGTCACTTCTAACTGGTCTGCATCCACTTGTTAAGCAACTTCACCTTGCAGGCAGAGTATCTACCACACAATCAGCAACTGAATGGAAAGGGTGGGAACTGAGGCTGGAAGGGAAATATTAAGTAGATAGCTTCTAAAGCATAAAGCCTCAAGTAATTGAAGCCTGACTAAGCAGAGGAAATAAGCAGTTGTCTTCATCTGCTTAATCAGAGTTATCAGCTGACCTGGCGTACAGAGGTTCTTCCTTGAGCGCTGACCAGCAGCTGACTCAACAGTTTGCAGGGAGATGGGACTTTGCAGGTGGCTAAATGACAGCGCAGCTCCAGAGCTGAAAACTCATCAGTTCCAAGTATTATTAGCCGGTATCTAATTTACTAAAGAAACCAGCTGTGTGTTCGTTACTACAGGTAGTAGTTAGTGGTAAACACTACCGCTGCTACAGATCAGCCAAAATTAAGGTGTGGTGCTTGGCCCTGTGTTTCACAAGGGGATCTTCCACCTTAGGTGAGAAACTCAACAGACACTGGCACACAAGCTCTGGTCTTTCCTCTTCACAACACCCCAATGACACTGACCAAGGCTCCCTTTGGTTTTGTACAGTAATTACTCAGTAGAACAATTAATTCATTTTACCTGTAGAGGAAAGAGTACTTTGAATACTTCAGATGAACCTACATGGAAAGGGAATACCCCGTGCCCCGGTGCTGACCAGCTGTGTACTCTGTCTATCAGCTAAGTGAACTACACCACAGTGCAAAGCTCACAAGACTTAGGAACCAGGGAAAAAATACCTCTTTTATTCTGGTCAAGATTAATGCCTGTTTGTAAGAAAAAAGTGGAGTTAGATGAAAAAGCCAAACCATTTAGATAATTAAATCTATTAGGTCAATTAATCAAATACCACCATTGCGAAAGGTGCAAAAGGAGAATCAAAAGTCAAGAACCAAAAGTTATGGAGAAGCAAATCCTGACTATCCTTTCTGGAAATAAGGCAAACACCAAAGCTGTGGCAGTCAGTAGTAGTCTCCAAGGGTACTGAAATACCAGAGCTTTTGTATTTAAGTCACCCACATACTCCTTTTTGTTCACATTTGAAGGCTTTTCAGTCTTAAAGAGCTTCAAAGACATTTAATTGGCTTAAAACAGGTCAATAAATCAAATCAGAAATTGACTCCGCAGCCCATGTGCCCCCAAGCACAGCTGTGAAGGAAAGCCTTGGGCTGCAGCACCCTTTGGAGGCACACAGGCTAAATGGCACTCATTAAAGAGGAAAAGCACTAGACAGCTGTCCTGTGAAAAGACACCTTTATGATCTCCTAAATGTGTACTGTTTGAGCTGTGTGACAGACGTACAAGGTGTTCCCTGAGCAAGCAAGGCCGGTCCTGACTCAGAGGAGGTACAATGCGTGTCCAACAAGCCGTAACACGAAAGAGCATGAGACGGGAGGAGGCTCGCACGGGAAGAGGCGAGGTGACATGAGATGACACGGCCTAGCAGGATGGACTCAGTCACTCCCCGTCCTAAGGCCATGCAAAAGAGAGTGGCAATGGCCACTTGCCTGCGGAGAGCATGACACCAGGACAGGGAGCAGCGGGTGCAAACTGCCCTGCAGCATCTCAGGAGGCAGGGAAAAATCCCACCTGGAGTGATGTGCACAGACAGCTCGTCCAACAAGCAGTGATCCTCAGAGGGGAGAGCCCCTGGCTATGGGCAAGAGTCCTGACAAGCAGAAAGATGCAGAGAAGCAGAGCTTTTCACTTCGGGATGCAGAGGAAAGATGAACCTAGGATAAGATGAAGCTATTAAATGAGATGGGAAGAGAGAGGTGAAGAGAGTGACTTGGTCCTGCTAGGCAGAGCAGGAGATTGCGAAACTGGAGCTGCTGACAAATAGAATTAACAGATTGCTAAAATGTGATGGTAAGGAAGTGTATTCAGATGCACACGCAGAGATGACAGGTAAAAAGCATGACAGGGAAGAGACAAGGGCAGAGCCCTGGGATACAAGGCTAACTTGGTCTCCATCTCTTCTTTTCTCCTGATGAACTTCTGACTGACAAGTCAGCATGGGGGCTGATACCGCAGTAGCACTGAGATTTTACAGTCCCATAAGGTGCTGGACCGCTCAGACCAAGCTGTGAGATAAGGCAGAGCCCTAACAGTGCTGCTCAGCCCAAACACAGCTGTCGCAGCTCCCTGTGCTCCTACAGGCAACACAGTTTGGCACCTTTCATCCCTGGAGGTGTCCAAGGCCAGGCTGGATGGGGCCCTGGGCAACCTTGTGTAGCTCCAGGCCTGGAGGTTGGTGTCCCTGCCTGTGGCAGGGGGTTGGAACTGTGTGATCCTTGGGGTCCCTTCCAACCCAGACCAGTCTGGGATTCTATGATTTCCAGAGCATCCAAGCCCTTCTCAAGGTGCTTTCCGCAAGACTGTCTCCCTGCCTAAGCCCGGGGGAAGCAGGGCTCTGTGGATGCTAAGGAGCTGGGAGATCAGGCCGGCCACTGCTCATCCCAATGTGGGTCTAACACACATCCCGACCCACAGGGAGCAGGCGGTCAGCATGATACAGGCAGTTGACCAGGGAAAGCAGGAGCATCACTGCTCGAATCGAGCGGAAGGAAGCTGTAGAAGGGAGCGTGTACCCAAGGCTCAGCCATGCAATGGAGCAGTGTTGCATACACATCCCTGGAGCGCTGCAGGCGCCCAGGCAGTGCACCATGACCCAAAGGGTTAGCCTAAATCCTCTGCTGACAGACTGACACGTCAAATTGCCTGATACCTTTTATGGCCACTTTCGGGAACCAGATGTCTCCCAAGCTGCTGCCAGTTGCATCAATTACAAACCTGGAGCTGGCACCGTGAACAACTGCCTTTGGTACGATGAGGTTACATCAAGTTTCAACAACTACCATACTCCAAGTTCTGCCAGACCTGCCAGGCACCTGACCGCTCCACCCACCCTCCTCCCAGAAAGTTATTTATGAACCTGTGAGCGATGTTATCTCCGTGCTGCAGTGCAAACACCAGGGCAATGTCCTGACACTGCTGTTCTGCAGGGGAATTCTCTACCTTCTGTCCCATCAGAAGCACTCCAGGGTTCTCCTCCACATTTCCCCGGCTTTTAATTAGACAAAACCCACTCAGCTTAATGAAACACACTTGAGCTTTTGGGATTTCTTTGTTTTTTAAAGGAAATTGGAATCTTCCTTAAAAATATGTTTTCTTT
Source organism: Hypotaenidia okinawae (assembly GCA_027925045.1). Taxonomy (NCBI): domain Eukaryota; kingdom Metazoa; phylum Chordata; class Aves; order Gruiformes; family Rallidae; genus Hypotaenidia; species Hypotaenidia okinawae. Next base: position 21,742,836 of record BSDF01000011.1, on the reverse strand, counting down.
AGACAACTGCTCTTGCAGCCTCTATAATGCAACACCCTCCTGTCTGGAATACCTGCCGCCAAAGCTCTACCTTCCTTCCTCAAGGGACTCTGGAGAAGTCCTTGCTGCAGTACTACTGCTTTACTATCCCTAGACAGGTGGCACACCAAAGTATCACTGAACAAAGCCGGTTGCTTGCTCTCCTGCAACTGTCTGCACAATCTTACCCAGCAGTGCTCTGACCTGCAGCCCCAAAGAGGACATCCAGAGCCCTAAGATGCAACCACAACACAAATTCCATGAAACCCCTCTCAATTTGCCTACTTGCAGTGTGATTTTCTCACTGATGTAGAAACAATCCAGGAGTGAGACACCTGTGTGGGTCTCGGTGGTAGTACAGAGTTGAATTTACTAATGAAGTAACGTGGCACTTCACCCTCTCCAGAAAAACACTGGATTTCTGATCGATGAATCTTCCAGCATTTCTGTGCAAGCAGCACAGAATAGGTACCGGCTGCCCTGCGACCACCACACATGGAGCTTTTTACTGGCAGATGGAACCAAAGGGGAAGGAACACAACTGATTCAGGGGCATCTTTTCCCTTTTTTGCTCTTTCTCCCCCCATCTTCCTACCTGCAAAGTCGTGCTCTGGTCGGAGAACGGGGAGCTGAAGAAGGTGGTGACTATACTCATCACTATTTCTGTAACGTACTTCTCCAATATGGAGTCGGCATGCTTTCTGTCGCTGGTGTTGTTACAAGCCTGCAAGACAATTGGTTCTTAGGTCAGGAGCTGCTCAACCAAGGGAGATGAGTCACAGTGTTGCAGACCGGAATTCCTCCTTTCCAGCCCCAGCAATTCTCTGCTGTGCTGGTATTTATGGTGCTCTGGATTTCCAGCGCACATGAAAGCTGAAGCCCAACACTGTTACTGCTTTAATGTGTGGGCACGTAGCATGTTTAGGAAGGAGGGGGGGAAAAACCCCAACCAGAGTGCTTTAGAGGAAAGCAGTAGGGTAGGGAGCACTGAGGTGTAATGCTTTCGTATGGGGAAATACTTGGAATCCCAGGCTGGACGCCATATGGCCAAACAAGTGCCAAGCTTGGAAAAAAATGTGCCCTGACCTGCCAAAAATCGTTGCCTATTGCTCGGGAAGGAGCTTGCTGTCCTGGCCAGAATAAACAAGCCAGGTGGCAGAACAGAAAAAGGCATTAGACAAAAGAGCAGGGCGTGGGGATTTTCTGAGGTTTGGTGGGGCTTTTAAAATTATTATTATTATTTTATTTAAAAGGAAAATATTAATGTCTTCCATAGAAGATGACTAATGTAAACCACAGGCATAAGGAAAATCAGCACATATAAACGTGAAGGAACACAGTATGCAGGATGCTTATTGCCTCAATGCACTGTTATGTCTTGGTTTTATGTCCTAAAAAGGTTCGTTTAAGCTTTTTTAGTTCAGTTCCTAGATGCAGAAATCATTACCCGACAGATGTCAACCAGGAAGTTCTCAAACAGCTTCCACATATGATTACTGGTGTAAATCTCTTTCATTTCTACTTCTGTGTCCACATAGCAATGATTCAAGAAGTTGATATACGCAATTTTGACCTAAAAAGTAGAGGAAAAGAAGATTACCATTGAAAAAATAAAACCCCAAGTGGAATAACGAACAAATATAACGTCACTGCAAACTGCTACATAAATTATATGTAATCCTACTTCTTCCTTTTATTTAAGCACTGGTGAAATTAACACCACAAACAGCCAAACGTCACCCCACCCAGTAAAAAGCACCAGGGTTACTGAAGACAAAACGTCAGTGTAACAACCACTTCCACTTCTGCAGAGCCATGGCAGCACACTCCACAAACTTCTCTGCTCCCGAACCCTATAAACTAGCCAAGCACAGCATTGCATCCCCATTTTAAGGGCAAGGATAAAGTGTTTTAACTAAGGGTTTCCCTGCTCAGAGGTTACTGTGGGTCCCGCCCACACCTCTACCTTTCCCAGGCCAGGCTCAGCAAAACCAAATCTCTCTCCCAAAGCCAGCTCACTGTGAGCACAGGTCGGCCAGTGCTGCCAAACAGCCCTCACCTCGGGAATGCAGTCCTCGTGGGTCACCACCCTAACAATGTCATCCAAAGGGAGCAGGGAGTTGCATTTTATCTCTGTGTAGACGTTTTTGCCTTCTGTGCAGACAGCAAGCAGCTCGACTAAGTGGATGTGGTACATCAGTGGGCTGTTTTCATCCATCCGGTCCCTTTCTGATCTCATCATCTGTACCAAGGTCTGGAAGGAGGCTCTGTCATTGTAAAACACTAGGACATCTTCTCCTGCGTTCACCAGCTAAGTGAGAGAGAGAAATACTCCATCAGGAGATCAAAGCCCGCGCATTACCCCGCAGCATCCCACCCTCATCTGTGGGCTGGTACACCCAAACACTGATTAGCTGTTGTCCAGCAGCGCAGCCCACTGCATCCCGCTGGGCAATCCTCTTGTGCTGCCTTCACGGGACAGAGGGCTCGAGCATGGCATTTTCTCTTAGAGAATTTATCGCTCCTGAACTGGTGGAGGACTTCAAAGCCAGCCCCACTGACTGCTGAGACAGAAGTCCTGCCAAGAAGCTTGTGACTTTCCACTGTGCTTTTTTATTTCACGGCTCTGGCCTCAGCTGACTGCTTGACACAGCTCGAGCTGCAGACATACTGCTCTGCTCAGAGGAACGCCCCGGGGCACGCCGGATGGGAGGACGGCAGGCTCAGTAATTCCGCCCTTCTGAACAAACATCATCCATTTCCCAAGGCCAGAGAGTGACACGTTCAGTCACACACTGAAGATTTCTATCAGCTTCACAGTTGGGGCCCGGATGGTTTTCAGAGCAATTCAGACCTCCTGTATCTCCGCAAAGGGAAGGAGAATGTGCAAACTGAGATCTGCTCCGGGCTGGGCGCTTCTGAGCACACAGCTGGAGGGATCAAGGCTGCCTTCTCACAAGGATGGGGGCCAACAGCTAGATAAATCACAGAAGGCGGCCCCCCAGGGCACCACTCCTCTTCCCAGCAGCTGCTGACCCCCATGGATGCCCATGGCTGAGCATCTCACAAACTCCAGAGGCTCACACCCCCATTTTTGAATGGAACGACAAAATACAGAAGAGCTTTGATCAATCCAGAAAGATCGATACACAAAAGCTAGAGCTCAACAAATCTGATCCTCGGGCTCCCCCTGCTGAAGAGGCCAATAAAATCCCATCGGACATGCAAACACGCTGTCAAACAGGTCGCATCCTACATCCGAATTCAAGGGGTTTATTCACCCTTCTCTTTCCTCTCTCCTCTCCTGACACCCCAGTTTCTCAGTTACCTACACACCTAAATATCTGAAGACCCTCTGACTTTCCTCTCCCCCAGCACGTAAGCAGCTGAACACGTAATACCAGTGTCTGTAATGTTCTCCTCTTGGCAAGAGGAGACATTCCCATCAAAATGCCACTCTGGCAGGATTCTCCTGCAGTACTGATCTTGGAATTAAACTATTGCTCTTCTCTCCAGCTTTGCTAGAGAAAAGCACCCTCGCTCCATAAGCCTGCCTATACACTGCTGCGCAGGAGCCTGGGAAGTAACTAGGAAGTCTCATTAATAACTGACTCCTCGTTATACCTGTGGGTGAAGTGCTCCCAAAGCTTTTGGTCAGAAAAAAAAAGCCTGTGCTTTCTGGTAGCTGTAATGCTCTTTTTGCATGGAGAGCGCTAGCTGTCAGCTTCTTGGCAGCCCCAGAAGCGAGAGGATCAATTTGTCATTTCCACCAAATGGTATGTGAGAACTTCTGTTCAGACCTCGCAAATCTCTGCAGCTCTCACCTCAGCCATTACCATATCTTGGCATTTCTTAATGAATTTCCCTTCCGCCTTGACAATTGTCTGCAGGAACTTGATGTACTGAACGTTTCTGCCGTGCGTTTCGATGCAGTGGACAAAGTGCTGAACGACGCGTTCATTAATCTCACTGCAAAGCTGGAAGTTGTTCATGAAAATGTGCTGCATCGTTACTGCTTCCAGAATCTAGTGGAGGGGACGAAAGGAAGGAAGAAATCAGGAAAGAAACAAACCGCCAGAATCACAGAATCATAGGCGTTGGAAGGGACCTCGAGAGATCATCAGGTCCAACCCCCTGCCAAAGCAGCTCCCTAGCTCATATTGCACAGATAGGTGTCCAAACAGGTCTTGAATATCTCCAGAGATAGAGACTCCACAACCTCCCTGGGCAGCCTATTCCAGTGCTGTCACCCTCGCTGAGGTCAGGATAAAGCCAACTCTCTTGTGGGGTGCAGGACCGAAAGGCTTCTGAGGACCTAAATCTTTCAAGAAAACGTCTTGTGTCTAAGCCTATTTTTCAGCCCAATTCAGCCTCTTGAACCTTCCACACTGAAATGGCCCTAAACAAACAGATCCTGCCAACTTCCGAGGCTTCAGAATGAAAACAAAATGTGACCCCTTCAACCAGTCTGGCAACAGAACAGGCCCAGAGGCAATCACCAAGGACAAACCATTCTCTCTTCTTGCTAGAAAATAAAATAAATCATGGCACGAGGTTGTTCTTACCCCTGGGTTCAGGAACAGGTTTATGTGCTTGTGCAGCAATGCCTGGTTCTGTTGGTTCCCAGCACAAAAATTCTGTAAGAACTCGTGCGCGAGCTTCATTATCTCCTGCATCCTCGTGTCTTCAGCCTGCGATCGCATGACAAGGAGGATGGGGTTAAAAGGAATCCAAAGGTTCACCTTCAGGTGAGTACTGGACGAGCTGCAGCTCCAGCTCTGCAAGGGAACTGGCACGTCTCTTGCACTCTGAAGAAAAACAAACCTCCACCCAGTTCACGGACGTTAGGGATGAGTTTGGCCTGCCTCATGGTTTTAAAGATCATCAAAAAATAAAGACCATAATAGAAATTACAGTAGTTTATTCTCTAAAAATCGCATACTCTGTGGCCAGGCCTGCCAGCAACGTGCTTTAGTCACTTTTACACTTCTGCACACACCAGCACATTGGCCAAGCCACACATCATCACCTTGGGGCTACAGAGGAAAATTGCCATGGTTTGAAGCGCGGTTCAGCGGCGACAGATGGGTCGACCATGGCAAGGCAGAGATGGAAAGTTATTACTGCAACAGTTAAGCCCAATTCCTATTTACTGGAATCGGCACGCTGCCTGCGTGCTTCCAAGTACAGCTCAGGAATCGGTGCCTTTCCTCTGACATCAGCATGGATCGCCCATCGTTGATGGTATAAAACAGTTTGGAAAACTAGTGTCTGCTTTTATTTTTAAGGAGTTTCATATATATATACACACACACACATATCTCCAAGGGTGAAACACCTCCCACGCCGCCTGTCCTGTATGTTCTCACATGCATGGGACAGAAGGGTGACATGAGGTGTTGGAGGGTGCTTTTGCTGCTGTTTTTTTAGCAAAATACAAAGCCAAGACAACATGAGACTTAACTTCTTTAACCAAAGCCACTGCCTAGAATGACATGCTCTCAGAGGGGTCTGCAGGGCTGGGAACAGAAGACAGTGGAGTGACTGGGAAAACACCACGAGCTCCCTCGCCCACGCAGTAAGTACTTGTCACATGTAACTAATGGGCATCCCACACGAGCATGGGGTGTGCTTCACCAGCATGATGCTGTGCTGTGCCTGCTCCAAAGTACAGCAGCTCCAAGCAGCTTCAAACTGTACCACCGACACGGCCCAGCACTCTCATACAGCTAAGTATGGGAAGACCTCACCCAGACAGATGGTTGGTATTCATTCATGACTGAGAAGGGGTTTGGGACTTAACAACTGGGAGGGTCTGGGTCTAACTACTGGGCAGACCTGTTGATAAATCCCACGGGGGGCCAGGCACCCTCGTTTCCCTTCCCAGTTCCCAGGATGGCCATCGTACAGCTACCATACAGCAATCACAAGGGTCTACCAGCACAGCTTAACTTCAACGCAGCACACCCCCACCTTGAAAAGCTGAGCTTTGGTCTCACTCTGAGCTACGACAGACAAAGATCTCTCAAGGAAATATCATGTAACACTATACACTCAAAAGACTTTAAACAAAACTCCCATAAGCTCGTGGTTATTTTTAAAGCACGGCTAATTCCACAGACTATGAGGCTATGAGCCTCTTTACATCTGGTACAAAGGAGACACTCAGGAAGATTCAAAGGAGGTATTAAATGCCCATCACAGTGATGCAATGCAAGGTGACAGCCGCACAAAATCCCCCACCTTTTCGTAAGGGATCTGCAGCAGCTCCAGAACAACAGCGTGAGCTCCCATGTTCCTCAGAAGTCGCTGCTGCTGCTTACGGCTTTTCCTGACCGAGATGCCCTCCTGAACACAGAGCTTGCTCAGCCGCAGCAGGATCTGCAGGAGACACTTGATTTAGAACTGAAACTCTGGATTTTATTGTAGAACAAGCCAGAGAGTGGCAACACTGAGCAATGGTCCATCCACATGGATCAGAGCAGCTTGAGGCAGAAAAATCAGGTTTTAGTGTCTTGAGGTCAGGAGCTAAGACCAGGCTAAGGTGGTGTAGCTCCTGCAAGAACAGAAGGATTAAGAACCTCTGTGACACTTGAACACCATCTATCCCATCTCTGCCCAGGGCTGGGCCTGCTGAGTTCAGCCATGTCAAGTGAACTCAGCATTGGGCTCTGCAGCATGGTGCCATGTAAAGCCCCACAGCTCATGGCACACCAGTATCAACACTTTGTCTGGTGTTCTGAAATTAAATTTCAACAACATGGCCTTTTCTGAGTGCAAACTACTCCAGACAGGGCAAATTAAACAGCTCCTCTGCTTGCTTACTTCCTTCATAGTTTTTAACAATACAAATATTGTGTTACCATTGCAACAGCAGCAAAATGTCGTGTTTCTCACTAATCCATTCTTAAGGAAAGAATATGCATGTTGTGCTGCTTATATTCCTGGCTTCTCATTCAAGTTGGGATATGTTATTACTCAGCAAATAGTTTCCACGCTGGAAGAGTGACTCAGACTTTCCTGGGTGCCTCCCTCTGACTGCAGCTCTCCAGAACTTTGTTACTCATTTACACTTCCATTTAACTATCAAGAAGCAGTTTTACCTCTTTTACTACACGGTAGTTGTAGCTGCTAGTACTTTCAGGCTTTTGGGACTTGCTGTGGCCTTCCTGTGGATAAAATCATATGATTTATTAGTAGCTTATAGTATTGTCTTTGCAAAGGCTAGAATTGCCATTCTAGGCTAGTGCCCGCTCCCCTCCTGGGAAGGGCTGTCACCCTGCTGCCTTCTGATCACCTCGGACAGACATACATCATTATCCCATCAGTCACACTGACCTCTGCAGTGTAAAACACAGGGAGAGTGGGATGACTTCAGAGATCGAAACCTCCTGTCCTTTCCTTTGCTCATCCCATTCTGACTGTAATCAACAAAACTTCTCCCTTTCACTCACTCTGTACTATTATTAACCTCTCATCAGTTAGGTACTGAGAGATGCCTCAGCACTACGCACAGGGAAAGTGATGAGTAAAGTCCATTTGCTTCCAATCAGCATTCATAACCCAGGCTTGAAGTCCCTTACACAGTCTTTCCTACCTGACTGCAGTTTACATAGAGGCAAAAGGTGTTTAACTAGCTCTGAGCTAGATGCGCATCCAAGGAAGTCCCGCGTTAGCAAGGACAGATAAAGCACCAACATTTACCAGGATTCCAAAGCACTGTTCTCTTCCACACTTAATCCAGGTGCCGTGATTCAGAGCAGCTCACCAGCATAGCCCACGGCTCTGCCCTTGCTTTATTTAAGGTACCTCTGACCATACAAACTGTCAGTGGTGAAAGGACACAACTCGGGAGGCAAACACAGACCAACCACTCTGTTCAAGCCTGAAGATGACACTTGAGTGGCTGCCAGTCCTGAGCAATGTCCGGCTGAGGTCAACCAGCACCAACCAACTCAAGTTCTCCTCTCACCCCCACCCTCATTGGGATAGTCCCCCAGGCTACACAGCGTGCCAGGAAGATGTCTGGGGCTTTTAAAGTTACAATCCTGGAAACAGTTAAGTTCTTATTTATAAGAAATATGTTCATTTGTGCAAACAGAACCTTATTACCTCTTTTTTCTTGTGTTCATTTTCACCTTGCACCCCATCCATGGTCTCATCAGGGCCCTGGCCTTTGTACACCCAAAGCTCCGATTTCTCCACGATCGACCTCAGCTGATCCAAATCCTGTTTTATCTGCTTGTAGTTGTCAACATCTTGGCTGGTAACAAGCAGTTGAACCTTACACAAAGGCCATCCGTTAGTGGCACAAACGGGTTGTTTTTAGCTGCAGTATATACATGCAGATGAGGAGCTGTGCTCTGGATACACACACACATACCTGCTTGAAAGCTTGGAGCACTTCTTGTCTCTGGCTGAAGTGCCGGAAGAGCAGCTGGAGGGCTCCAGACACCAGAGGAGGATAATCGTGCATTGTTAAGTGCAACAGAACTCTGAGAAACGTTCGGCCCCCGTGATCATCCAGATCCAGCGGCGTGTTCTCCTCACTGAAAGCAGAGCGCAAGACTTCACTAGCATATTACACCAAGTGTCCCAGCAGGTCTCTCAGTCCAGTCAGCGGTGACAGAACCTTTTCTCTTACTTTTAAGGGGGAAGTTTATCAGACCAAGTGCTATCGTAAGGCACGCTGGGGTTTTGGGTGCACTGCTTTACACTCTGCTGAGCTGTACAACAGGTATTACAGGAAAATAAAGTCTAGGAAACTGTGGCAACTGCTTCCAATCTTTTCCCAGTTACTCCTATCCATTCAGCTGCGATCCCCAGTCCTTGGGAGCCCTGAGGGCTGCAGCCTGGGCGCTGCTGAGCTACCCCTGAACTGGTGCTAGAGAAGAGATACTTTCCTTCCGCCAAAGATCCCCTCAGCTTGTTCTTCGATATGCTCGAAGTCCAGGGCTCCTAGGAAAACATCAAGACAAATCTGTTATGTCAGAGTTGCACCAGAGGTGTTTTTGCAGCCTAAAAATGTTTCCAAAGGCAAGTGGTGATGTTGGTGCGTAAGCGAGCTGAAAGGCACGCTGTGAGATTACTGGAGCAGCCTGCTAAGACAGCACAGGACAATAAACCAGCTTGTTCTCAGCTCACAAACAGAACTGCATAACCACTTCAGCAACAGCCAGGCTTGCTCCTTTCTTGACTGTTTTAGATCACACCGGTGTTACTGCACGGCACTGATGGGACCCGATGTCCCTCAGAGGGGCTAGCTGCAAGAAACACCCAACTGGAGAAGGTCTAATGCAGGAAATCAGCAATGACAGCAATGCTCCTGCAGCTCCACAGACAAAAAGGTCTTTGCATTTCTCAACATAAGGTATACATGTAAGATGTGGCCAGTGCCTAATGCCCTGAAATTAAACAGTAAGATTGGTAAAACAGACTTGGAGTTCTCCAACTTTCACTAGCATTTGTTGCAAAGGGGAAGGGAAAAAGAGCATGGGGATTTTACATTTTCTCCCCCACCAAAACAAGTTTAGCCCTTTTCTCCCACAGTTCAGCTCACAGGAAGAGCTCCCCCTCTCTCCCTGCCAGCCCAGTTTTGAAGGCCTGGGCACCCCAGGGGGGCTGCTGGACACACAGCCCAGGAAAAAAGAAAAGTAAATACATCTCCTTTGAAGTAACATCAAAAGGAATGGCCTCCTCCCTTTGAGTACTTCAACATCTAAACCACATTCTCCTTACCTTTCTCCTCCACATCTGGAGACACAGCACCCAAATAGAGGAAGAAAAACAGTGTGATGTCTACTAAGCTGCACTTTGAAGTCCAGTTACTCCTCCGCAGCACAGGTCCTGACTATGAGACACTCATCCCCAGAAAGCGATACAGGGGTTGACAACACCCCCTCTAGCCAGCCCTCAAACTATCCTGCTTTCAGTTAAGCAGCTCACACTGGACATGAAAGCTCCTCAACACTTACCTTCCAAGCCCTGGAAGGGCTGACAGCACCAGCTGCTTTGCCTTCCCTGCAACACCTTCATGTAAGAGGGATCTGGGTGGGGAGAGGCATCAGGCCAGGGGAAAGGGATGGAGGAAATGGGGATTACTTTGGGGACCCTTTTCCTTCAACCAGGAACATTATTATAAGAGACTTATTTTGAGCTTGATGACAGATTACACATAGTAGTGTCTCCTTCAGGTTTTCTTTAAAGGAGGCATCTCAGGCTTTGGGTCACACAGTGTGTGGGAAGAAGCAGGAAACAGCACAAATAAATCAAATACATCCTGGGCATTGTTAGGGTAGTACATGGAAATGATCCCCACTGTTACTCCTGCCTCTAGCAGGGTACTCTGCTTCACTGGCACTATCCTGATGCCAAAACAAGAACCTGGATCAGTTATCCAATTAGCACCTTTAGGATTAAAGCGTTTTACCTACCTCACACCAATTCACTTCTTGCAAAATAACTAACCTGGGACATTAGTTGTCATTTCTTGGCTACTGCTTCCAGTGGGTGATTCAGACATCTGGGCATTGCTTTCATCGAATTCATGTTTGAATATACACAGCAGGCAGGAGATTCTGTAGTCCAGTCGCACATTCAGAATGAACTGGTAATGCAGAAGCAATAAAGACACTGGAATAACCTGCCTATTGGCAAACACACACACAGATGATTTGCACACAATGCAATGCTACCAACACACAAAGCCAACATAGTGAAGCACACAGATTTAACCTGGAGAACAGGTATGCAAATGTTTTTTTAAGAATCCCAGAATTCAGCGATTTTCTGCCCCAGTGATTTCAATGAGTGTACAATACACACTGAAGAATTGGGAATAGAAGATTCCGGCAGAGCTTTGATCCCTTGTTACTGCCCAACACAGGTACCCTCACGCCACCCCTGGGAAAGGAAAGCAGTATCTCTCCCCCTCTGAACCCAGCAGGAGCCCACAGACCAGTGCTGTTGTCCTCCCTGCACTGACTCCCCTGGTGCCATGGCAGAGGAAGCCCAACACGAGCTGCCAAGAGCCAGGCTGCTGCCACGAGCACAGCATCCCAGCCTGCTGCCACGAGCACAGCATCCCAGCCTGCTGCTGCCATGCACAGTTACCAGGTCGGGTAACTCTTTGCTATGAACCTCCAGCATAGCAAACCTCCACCTTAGTGGTCTTTCTTCCTCTTGAGTACATATGTACAATGCAAAGAACACTTGAGGTTAAGTGTGGCCAGCAGCTCGAAAGAGGAGATGCTGCCTCTCTGCTCTGGGGAGACCCCCCACAATGCTGTGGCTAGCTCTGGAGCACTCAGCATAGGGACATGGATCTCTCGGAGCTAGGCCAGAGGAGGCCACAAAGATGATCAGAGGGCTGGAGCACCTCTCCTATGAAGCCAGGCTGAGAGTTGGGCCGGTTCAGCCTGGAGAAGAGGAGGCTGCAGGGAGACCTCTGAGCCCCTTCCAGTCCCTGGAGGACCTACAGGAAAGCTGGGCAGGACTGTTTGTAAGGGCAGGGAGCAACAGGGCGAGGAGCGATGGTTTAAACTACAGCAGGGCAGGGTTAGATGAGACCTTAGGAAGAAGTTCTTCCTTCTGAGGGTGGTGAGACCCTGGAACAGGTTGCCCAGAGAGACCCCATCCCTGGAGACATTCAAGGTCAGGCTTGATGGGGCTCTGAGCGACCTGCTCTAGTGAAGATGTCCCTGCTCACTGCAGGGGTGGGACTAGATGGCCTTTGAAGGTCCCTTCCCACCTAACACATTCTATGAGTCCATGATCATCTCAGCTTTAGGGGAAAAGGCTTAATGCCAGTTTGAGCAGATCATGGTAACGGGGAACACCAGCACACTAAAAACTTCCACTGCACACGTCAGGCTGTAAGAGAAGTTCTGGCTTGGACTAAAATTAGCAGCAGTAAAAGGAAGTGAATCGAGCCTGCCTGACGTGCTGCATCTGCTGCCAAGGGGAAGGGCATAACCTCAAACCCAGGCAGTGCAAAGCCTCCCACGGGGGCACCGGGCAGCCACGCCACGGCTTTCCTGCCGCTTTGCGGACTTTCCCCATGTGGTTTTCACAGCAGTTTGGCCCCCATGAACTCGCCCATGAAGTTACTAATAAGGGAAGGGACTCCTGCACTGAGGGAGGGAACAATGATTTCAGCACAGTAGTTTTGTGGCAGCATCTAGATCAAGGAAGCACTGTGGGAAAGGGGGGAGAAAAACCATCCCCTTTTCTTTGTGTGTCCCAAAGACTTGGGAGTGAGCAAGTGAGAAAAACCAGACAGAGATGGAAGAGACAGTGAGGCTGGCAAATGTGTGTGCTGAAAAACATTTCAGGCTGATGGCTGTACAAAGAGGAGCCTCAAGCATCTCCGCCTCCTCTGGGGCACTTAACGAGATGGCCCTGTAGACTCAGAGAGATCACTAGGTGGAACATAAGTGCTGCACTTCAGCAAGTCAGGTATTTACCAGTCACAGGGAAATATCCAAATGCCTCCTGCAAACTCACTTCTACTGAATTATTTGGGTGATAGTGCAATATTGTCATTGGCAAGTTGAGTGCTGTGCAGCTGAAGAAGTCCCCCTTGAAAGGCTTTGCCAGTTTAAGAGGCACGGGCGAGGCAGACGCGAGTGAAAAGGCCGCACTGTATTAATGCTCAGGTCAACGCCAGTGTGAGATGCTGCATTAACTGGTGTCACTGGTACCTGAAGTATTTCGATGATCTTCAGCTTCGTGTCCATTACCAGGATGTCCTCTTTCTCTGGTTCGCTCTGCTTAACGTTACCCTCAGGAGCAGCAGCAAGCGGAGTCATGGGCAAGAACCCACCGCCTCTGAGCACCACCTGGGTCATCAGCTCACCAACGCCGTGGATGGATCTCATCACATTGCTCCCTTCGAAGAATTAGGCAAACAGATATGGTTATGGTGGTGCGATGGGACTGCACTAACAGGGCAAGGACCCCTCACCTCTTGCAAGGACAAACTGTCTCAGCATTACACAAGGCCAGCTGGACACCTAAATCCCTGCAACACATGGAAGTCAGCAGAAGCACTGTGGTACCTCCAGAACCCCCCTGCCCTCTCCCTCTTTCATTGTAGGCATCACTCAGCTTTGCAACCAAGCCATGGACAGAAGGGACTAAAAGATTTGGAACCCACATGAACATCCTGAGAAGCTACCAGAAAAGGAACTGTTCTGCCTACCATTTTTCAAGCCTTACCTTTACTTTCCTCGCCTTTTGCCATCTTGGTAATAGGGAAGATGGTAGTGATGTGCACACAGTCTAATATAGCAAGGAGGATTTTGGTTAGTCTGAGGAGGTCACAGAAGTTGTAGAAACCAAAATATATCAGATTTCTGGCTAAGTTAACAACCTACCAAAATAATAACAAAAAGCCCGATTAATGCTAAATTTTTTGCTATCACAATCAAGTTTTAACACAGCAAAAAGATCAAGAACCCAGCTGTTCTTATCACAATACCTCATAATTCTGTAAGAATTACCCTTAATTCTACTTTTAATCAGAAAGTTTTCTATTGCCTCAGTAACAGTCTGTCTCTGCAGATGCAGATGATATTCTACAGTTACTCAAGCAGACCCTGTGTGTCTCTTCACAGGGAAGTTGAGAGAGGTATGGACAGGAGGGACCGTACAGATATGTTTGATGTCTTCGTCTTACAAAAAACCCCATCATGTACTTAAAGGTTCCTGCTAGCAAGTTATAAAGTTTCCCCACGTGCTTCAAGCCATGGAACAACTCCACACACAGTGCAAATATTTAACGCAGCTCCCTTATCTGAAGTATATTCTCTCAAATGTGTTGAGTTTCTCTTGTTCTCCAGAAATATCTCATCTTTTCTTATATTAGTAGTTACTGAGGGGATACCGCTGCATGGATTTGCTATGTTTTATTTGCACAGATTGGTTTTAATAGGTCAGTAAGTCACAGGACAATATATTGTTCTTTCTGTGAGTAATACTGTACGCCCTTGAGGCTCTCTGTGCATACAGACAGAGTGTTTAGTTTTCAAGACTATTTATTGCTGTAAAGTTCAGCTTTGCAATAACACTGAGAGCCCAGAAAGCAAACAAGGCTGCTGCAAATTAAGACATAAGCTTGTGTTCATTAATTGTATTTCAAGAACTATCCTTGCAAACTCACAGACCTCAGTGGGGTTGCTCGCACGAGGAGAAAGGACTACGGTGGAAAGGAGGAGCCTGATGAGGCTCAGGGCTCACTAATTACTTTCCAATCTACCCAGCACTGAAAAAAGTACCAGCACTCCACACACACACACAAAAAAAAACCAGAATAAAATCAGAACTGGATAACTACCTCAAAAGTGAGCTTATTTTTCTCTTTATCAGAGAAAGGGAACCTCTGGCACACCACATCTCTTAAATATTCCTCTACAAATTCCATTGTTTGTGCAAATCTCTCCTTAATTTCATCTTTGGAAGTTCCACTGCTATCGTAGCTGAGGAAGGAAAAATCAAAACAAAACACAGAACTTAGCATGCAAATACAAAGGGCTCTTTCCCCCAATACCATTTTTCATTCATTTGTCAGTCTAAGAAAAGTTAAAGGCTGTTAAATAATTTATCCAAACGAGGGAGTCAGGAAGCTGACACCATAATTTCCTGGCTTTTGCTGGTTTATCCCATACGCTCATTTTGCTCTATTTAAAAATGTCTGAGGAAAACAAAAAAAGAGAATTTTGTCTCAATAAAAGAAACCCTTCACATCTCAGTGGAAACAATGACAAGCTACGTACAGTGCTAAGGAGAACGGATGTGGCCAAGAGATGCCATCTGTGGATGCTATTTTTCCTCCAAATAAAAGCAATATATAGGCAAAGTCAATGTTACTTTTTCTTAATAGAAATTCTGGGTTTGCTCCTCAGTTGGAAAGAACCTTCCCCCACCCACTGCCATCAACTACTTTTGTTTCCCAGATCGATCACGTATCACTGTATCACTGTTTAGCCTCTGCCCGAGCTGCAGCCATTCCTGGTTTTATTTTGGCATTTGAAGTTGAATATGATCTATGGCATCTCTCTTAGCAAAGAGAACTCAGCTGGCAAGGAGGGAAGGGAGGGGAAAAACCAAGAAACCAGTAAGCACCAGTACTAATACAGTCAAGACTCAAATTCCTCACATTTCACATCAATTTTAAATCTTCATTTCCTCCAAATGAAAACACTAGAGTCCTGAAGAGCTGAAGTACTAAATTGTCTAGAGAGCTAATACGAGTGTACGCTCAAGAAATCACTTCTCCAGTCTAGCTGTGGTTTTGAAGAGGTCTTTCACCACTCCATCAGAGCATTTTCCACTGAAGGCTAAAGGATGTGACTGTCTCTAGCACATCACTCCTTTCAGCATCTTCCCCCGTGGTTTTGCTTTGATTGTGCTACCTACTGTAGGGACAACCTGCCCTGAAAAGTCTATACCATGAACAAATAGGAGGAAGGATGAAATAGCCCTCCCTTGCCTTTCCTCCCCAGGATTCGGTCACTCGTCACATCACCCAGAGCAGGGACAGACCCTCACAGCTTACACCATGCACCTACAGTAGGGTTCTCCGGGTCTCAGCAAGGTTCTCCTCAGCAAACATTACAGGCCCATGAAGCCACAGGCTCTGATTAACAGAGCTAGAGAGAAGACATGAGGATTTTTTAAAAATGATTATTTCTTATCTTTACCCAGAAGCAGCATAAATAATGCACGGGGTTAGGGTTTATCTGCTTCTGTTTAAAAAAAAATAAAAATCAAGAGCAATGTAATTGGGGAGAGTTGGACCTGATGATCTCTCAAGGTCCCTTCCAATCCTCACAATTCTGTGGTTCTGCGATTCCCTTTCCCACACCATTCCAGCAAGTACTTACTCATCAATAGCAATTTCAGAAGGTATTTCAGACCACAGGCGAGCGTACTTCACCGGTGTGACTTGTTCCTGGGGGTCACGATCAACGTGCATGTGGAGCATCAGCCGGCAGAAAGATGCTCTCAAATCATACGGCAAGTTCTCATCAGACATGCAACGGAGAATGAGGTCCACATCCAGCTGGCCAGAGATTTCGTTGATGGCCAAGTACTGTCGATCAAGGCACATTCTAGCAAAGAGGTTCAGTTGGTATCTTCAGGGGGAAAACACAAAACACAAACAGCTTGCACTTGAATCCCCAGGCACATCCACTGGGTACGGTGCTGACACACTCTTAGGTGTTATCAGGACAAACCTCCTGTTTGCCAGTAATACAGCTCTACAATAAAAGTACTTATCAAGCACCAGTAAAAGGCAGCACAGTGGGAAAATAAAATAGAAGGAGTTGTCATACTTCCTGAGTTAGCCAGAATTAAGTGATGCTGTTAATGAAAGGTACAGAAGAGTCCAAAGACTGCTAAAGGCAACTCAGCCCAAGTACTGACCAAGACCAAACACTTCTCTGTGGTTTCAGCATCACTGTTTTGTTTACTGAGGCAACAGTGTGCATGGACTACAAACTCATTAGAATTAGGTACCTGATTAAACAGCTACAGAGCTCTGCTCCCTTCATGCAAAGAATTGGTAGAGAAAAATTGAACTTAATTCTGCAGCTTTTCGGTCCGTAAAGGAAAAGCAACTTGTAGGGCCATTCACAGACCAACCGCTAGCCCTCAGGCACAGAGCATGAGTCCAGCACCCACATGCAACACAGGCTTGGCCTGAACAGTGTCAGCTGTAAGGCTTCCTGAAGAAACAAACATTTAATTGAGAGCAGACTCTTCTTCGCTGTCAGCACTGCTTGTGGTAATGTGACCAAGCTGTACCCTAAACCCTTCTTTTAAGTGTATTCACAAGCCTATTAAATGCAGGCCAAAACTACCTAACACTTGAATTCTATTTAAAAAACCCATGTAAGAAAATCTATTTTGAAAACAGATACAATTTTTAAAAATCTAACCAAAAGGGTCTCTTTGGGCGCTCGGCCCACTTGCAGGCCCAAACAGAACCATGTATTAGGAAGCCTGCTGTGAGAACTGCTTCAGAGGAAGAGACAATGCAAAATACCATACCTATTAACAGTTTAAAAAAAAATCTAGTTGTGCTTTCTGCATCACCAAAATCCTGTCCATCAAACTACTCTCTGAAGTTTATACCCAGACACAGGAATTTGGTCTGGGCTGAAATCTGATCTTACACTATGCCAGGAACTTGGTGTCTTGTCAAGTCATCTGGAAACATCACTTCGTGTCAGAACTGCTAAAAGCATAGCTTAGGCTGTACAAGAGCACTGCACATTAATCAAACCAAACCTGTGGCACTTTCATAACTTCAGATGTCGCCCTATTGAGAGCTACAGGACTGCTACAGGCTCTGAGCTTAGAGGGATATTTTGAAGGCCGAGAGAACAGTGGTGAGTTCTTTAAAAATCAAAAGCAAAGCCATCCACCAGCCACAATCCTGTCCTCACCCAGGTGGCTGCTCCCCCGCAACTTCCATGTGAAGGCAGGAAACCTAAACAGTTAACTGACAGGTCTCTGCATCCCCCTTCACAGGAAACGAGCGTAAGTGCAGGCAGTCGGTGTGGTGCAATTTCACTGCACTAGGCCTTGACTGAGATATTTTCATTTAAATCAGTTCTAACTTGCTTATGCTGATAACAGAACTCCTCACCACAAGGCGCCGCAGCACCTCTCCTTTGAAGCCAGGCTGAGAGAGTTGGGGTTGCTCAGCCTGGAAAAGAGAAGGCTCTGGGGAGATCTTGCAGCACCTTCCAGTACTGAAAGGGGCTACAGGAAAGCTGGGGAGGGACTTTTTAGAAGGGCAGGGAGTGACAGGATGAGGGGGAATGGGTTTAAATCGGAAGGGAGTAGATTTAGATTGGCTATTAGGAAGAAATTCTTCACTGCGAGGGTGGTGAGGCCCTGGCACAGAGTGCCAGGGAGGTGGTGGCTGCACCCTCCCTGGATTGGTTGAAGGCCAGGTTAGATGGGGCCTTGAGCAGCCTGCGCTGGTGAGAGGTGTCCCTGCCCATGGCAGGAGCTTGGGACTTGATCTTTAAGGTCCTTTCCCTCACCAATAGTTATTTTACCCATGAAACCAGTATCCTTTCTCCCAAACCAACTACAGCCTATGTACCAAAGGCTTCCCCACCCAGCCTCGCGAAACTTTGCTAGCCAATAATGCACAAGTTATTAACCTGTAGTAGCTGAGTACGTCCCGGTCTTCCTTCTGCCCTTCTTTAGCATCCTGAGCCAGTTCCCTGATACTCTTACTGCGGATTTCCTTGTTACTGTCTCTCCAGAACAACCACACTTCTTCCTCATCTTCTCCAACTTCCAAGGCATTTTCTCCGCTCGACACTTCTTCAAACTCAAATCGAGAGAGGACCAGCCTGCAAGGAGGAAGTTTGCTCCGATTACAAACTGCCAAAACCCATCCAGATCTTCTGGAACATTTCTTTAAAGCCACTTGCTAAAAAAGGCACTCGCTGAAATGTACTGGTGGCACAGAAGCACCTAATTTCATGTTCTCACCTGCACCCAGAAAATACAAATTTTATTCCTCAACTCTATGAAGTAAAAGCAGAGTAACTTACTCCTTCAGTAGTAGCCGTTTGTGACAAAACATCTGGGTTTTATTATCAAAAGCATTAGGTTAGAATGAATTTAGATTCTAAGCTTCCCATTCAGCCCTAAGCTAAGCAAGATTGCAGCTCCATTTATTTGATGAAGAAACAAATAAGCATCTAACCAACTCTCAAAAAACATTTTTACAGGAGAACTGGTTCAACAGACTAGGAAAGGATTTGGTAAACAAAAATAACTAAAAATTGATTTGTTCTGTATCCCATAAATGCCAACTGGATCAGAACTTAGTTCTGCTTACCTGGTGAAATAACTAGAAACAAATCACCTACTGAAGCTAAAATGGCTTTGGGGGCTCGTGGCTCTTCAGAAAAAAAATAATCCTACATCTGAAAATTAAATACATAAGGATAGAAACAAGTGATGTAGTGACTCCAAGTGCTGGTGGAAATAAATATAGTCTTTATGATTTCATGAAGAGTGTTAAATGTGCAAGAATACTCTCGCCCATTTGTGTTTTAAGCACTACCTGACCAAGACCTGCTTCCCTTCTACAGTGTTTTGACCAGGATTACCTCTGCCCTATTCCACACATTGAATAAATCCATCTTTATGAAAGACAACTGTGGTTTGGTGCCCGCTACGATGCTTCAGCACCAGCAGTGCAACGCTGAGCTGGAGACCAAGCTCCTAACTACAGAGGGAGACGCAGGTGAGTGGAGATGCATCAGTGTGTGCCTGCTGCGCTGCAAGCCGAGCTCAGTGGGCACATGCCCAGGGAGCGCTCGCTCCCTTCCAACAGCTTATGGAGCAATGCCTGAAGCCCAGGGGAGGATCAAGCCCACAGGACAAGCCCTGCACACCTACCTGCAGTGTCTGTCTTCTTCGATGACATGTAAGGCATCTGAAAGATTTCTCTGACGGCAGGATATCTGCTGCCATCATTACCCACTTATGGAGTATTTCAAGAGGACCCCGCACGTACTGAACTGCTTTCTCTAGACATGCCAGCAGTGCCCCCAGCTTTGCATCACCTTCCTTCTGTTTCACACTAGGAAAACCATCTTTAAAGACATTCACTTACTTAGTTTCAATGAGAATGTCTGCATTTGCTGGATTCAGCACAGCTTTACAAATCAACTCCTGAGTCACTGGAATAGACTTGTTCATGGAAACGCACAGATCCGAGAGGTAATCCAAAAACCTGTTGGAAAATGCAAGCCAAAAGGGTATCAATCCTTGTTGAGATCTAGACTGAAGCATTCTACATCTCAGAAAGAAAACATTCAGAGCTCCATTTTAACATTGCAGAGTGAGACAGTTGCCCGAGGGGGAAGTTATGAGAGTACCAGAATAAAAGTGAACTAGCTGTGCTTCACTGCGAGCAAGTCAGCAGGTCAGACTCTCCTCAGAAGGCCAAGAGGTGAAGGAAGGGTAATCATGCACTCACACACACAGATCTCACCTGGGCTCCCTATTTTTCCTCACAAGACTAACAAAAGTGTCAATCTCAGCAGCAGTGATGTGCTTCTCCAGGAGCTTGCGGTTGTTATGAAGCAGCGCCGTGATGGTGTCCTCGGCCAACACGTCGTAGCCGATTTGCTTCTGCATGAAGCCAAACTGCTTGGCAATGTATTCCTTTGAAACAAAGGGAAGGAGGAAGGGTGTAATTAACTCTCAGTGTCAGACAACGCTCAGTAACAGAAACCACTAAGATGTTCATCAGCATCAGCAGCCCAAGACACAAACTGGGCTAGATTCAAATCGTTCTTCTCTTGAGAGAAAACAAGGGATGACTGATGAGCTCAACATCCCTCTCCCAGGCAAGGCACCCCCCAAGGCATTTATCCCTATCTGATATGAGCTTGGTTTTGATAAACGGCCACAATAACCAAACTCCTGAATTCACAGGTCAGCTGACAGGGGAGCAGTACGCAGGGGTGGAGGAAGTCTTACAATTCCCCTGAATTCCACAGATGGCACACTGTCCTTGTTTTCTTAAATCCCCCTTAAAACTGGTACTAATTACGCTGCATATTGTCCCTGATTGAGATGAAAAATGCCAGATAGAGGAAAACTGAGCAACCCCAAAATCTCTTGCTGACTGTACGATACAGCACGGCAGGGTTTCACAGGACACAGCTTTTGACAGGAACAACATTAGCACTATTGAAAGCTACAGATGTTATCTCAGACCTGATTCTTCCTGTAATCCTGCTGAGAGTGCCTCAGCACTCTGTAGCAAAGCCGGCATATGTGTCTGAAGGGAGCGTGACGCTGGTCTCCAAGCTCCTCCAACCGCAACATCGGGCCATCGCCACTGTCCGTAAACGGTGCTTGCAACAGCTTGAAAATCTATAGATTTATTAAAAAAGAAACAAACCAAAGACAACTGCCTTCAGCTGATCAGAATCTATATAAGACCATTGTCATTGTCTAACGCTCAGCAAGGTACATCAGAAATACATTCCAGCTGCCAAGTCTCCTAGACACAGAGTAGCTGGACAGACGGTCCAGACGATCACCTTTACTCAACACCACACACTATGTTTTTCCTCCTAGTAACGGTATGCCTACAGTCCTCCACCAAGAGCAGGCTGAAAACCAGAAGTTCAAAGGACCTTTCAATCCCAACAGCTTGGCCAGGTTCTCTATTACTAGTTCCTCTTTTCAAACAGCCCTTCCTAAGGGCAGAGTTCAGAGAGGAAGGCAGCCTACCTGCTTCAGAATGTTCTGCTCTCTCATCAGTTTTTGCCGTTCTCTGTTGGGTTTAGAAAACACCACTTCAAGGACGTCTTGTCCAGAATTAGTTCCACCAGTAACGAAGTAGACCAAATCCTCCAACAATTTGGTAACAGATCTACAGACAAGCCAGAAGTTAGTGCATGACTACAAAAGTCTATCTGCTAAGAGAACAGTTTACTTGGTTTTATGTTTATGTAGGTTTATACAGATTTCAAAATGCTAAGTGAAAAAAGAGCATCAATTTGAGACTGACTCAGATGCTGGGTAAAACAGATTGTACAGAGCTTAAAATGAGGAAGTAATGCTGCCTATTGCTAAACCACAGCAGCAGCAAGACAGTGATGCCACTTTAGGACAACTACTTGCTCACCAAGTTCTAGCTGGCAGTTATTTAATTTGACAGGGGAAAGAAAATAAACTAAAATAAATCAGGTGATAATCTCTCCCAAGGCCAAATAAAAGATCCTGGCCACAGAAGCATACAGGCTCTGGTTTTACAGTGCCAACTCCACACTCCTTTTGTGTGGCCATGTATTTTTCATGGACATTGCCAGAGGATTTGCAAGGAGTCATGTGCTCAGTCTTCACAAGATGGGATTATACATTCCCACGCTGGATTTGCAAAGCCCATCAAGAAGGCTACGCTGCGGATTAGTCCTCCGAGTTCACAGTGACAGTTCTCATGCTCTCACCGTGCGACAGGGAGGGCCTGACAGAACAGGCGTGGAAACCTCCGCTACAGGCATAACAAAACCATTGACTTTAAAATCTGACCTAGTAGGAAACAAAACCCCTCTCCTGATGATAGGGCACACAAATAAAATCTGCAAAGAAACAGTTACTGAGCGAAGGAAACAACATTATCTGAGCCAAATGCTTGCTCCTTACCTTCTTTCATTCTGGGTTATCGTTCCCTTTTCCAACTTGCCAGCAATGGAACCTAAAACCTTACTGGCATCATTGGCAAAATCCAAGTCCCGAACCTCTGCAGGGGAGACTGGGACTATAGCAAAAGCTTCTTTGTCCTCTTTCACTGGAGAAGTACCGATCTGAAACCCAGAGAAGTTTTGTTATCAAACCAAAAGGCAGAAAACAAAGTGGCAACTCACATACTCAGTGATAATGAAAGAGGAGCCACGCTCCACTTAGGCAGGACAAAGCTACTGATGAAGTCAAGCTTTGAGAACAGTAGCGCTCTGTGTGAGCCCAAAGGTGTTCCTACATCCAGAGGAACACCAGAGAGATTGAAAAATGTTGCCATAAACAATGGAAAACCTTCTCCTCGTGATGACTGTTGCACAGTAGGAACTGAACAGAGTTAGCTAGTAAACTAGCATGAAAACATTCTGTGTAGATATCATTCACTGCTGCTAACCTGCTTGGTGTCTGACAAACCCAGCAGTCTCACAGGACTGGAACTTTTCCTACCAGCAGCACTTCTGTGAAAGCAGAGGAATCAAAGGATGCGCTTATAAAAAGTAACAGGACTTACTTTAAGCATCACGGGTTTCTCCTCCTCTTTATCAATAGGGATATTGGTACTATGAACCCAGGTGTTAGTGCAAAGGTGCCTAAGTCTGACATACGAGTTCCTGAAAGAAAGCCAGAAGTTTCAAAGTGTGAGTCAGTCTCCCAGACAGGAAATCTTCACGTTGTTGGGATTGCAAGATGTTGGCAGGAACAAGTGGAAAAAAAAAAAGTGTCATCTTTACCCATGCTGCATACCATACTGGGAATAAGACTCTTCTTTCATTCTATAAATGCACCTTAAGAACTCTCCTTATATAATGACCTACATTTTATAGGAATTACAAAATATATAATTTATATATTAAATTATATAAACCCTATATTTTTTTGCTCTAACACAGCTCCTGGACAGTTTCAAATTAAGCCTCTTCAAGCCCTTGCCGTTGCATGTGCTATAGTGTAGGTGAGCCGTCAGCATCCTCCCTTCCCATTGTATTCCTCAGCCTGTGAACTCCCTTGTATCTAACTTTGTATTTTCTGAACTGAGACATTTCTGATCTCTGCTTAGCTCGTTAGTGCCGTACAAGCACTGAAGGTCCATTAAGACCTATGGGGACAGCAGTTCCCAGACTTACTTTTCCCAGGTACTTCTCGCAATGACACTATTTTGCATGTACCAGGCCTCTTATAAAAGATGTCGAGGCACATCAGATGAGCATCTCAGGCCAGGCTAAGAAACAGTCTCTCAGCTGCAGTACAACCTCCTCTCTCCACACAACCAGGAGGGCTGGTTTTGGTGGCTCTGTTAACTTCTGCTAACTTAGTGTCTGATGACTTAAGAGAGCTCCGATAACGGAGATGGAACAAAGATGATGTGCTTTCTCAGCAGGAGCAGACAGCAAAGATCCTGCAGGCTGTCTGTGTATCTTTGAAGGGCACAGCATCTTTCAAGTAGCCAGAAGTAACACAGGAACTGTTAAAGACATGTAAACAACAGAAAACTAAGAGTTAAATACTTGGTGTTACAGCCTGGCTAACATGACACAGGCAGGTCATTGGACTAGCTTGACGGACACCCAAGGCTTCATCCCAGTTTGTTCACTGACAAGGATGTCACTTCATCTCAAGCTTCCCACCTGTAAAATTATGTTCTATTACTTTAAAATAAAAAGCTATTCCACAGCAGACAGTCATCTCTAACAGTATGCTCAGCTGTACCTGGGGACAAGACTGTCTCCTCCTCGCAAGGTGGTAGGGTCCAACTCAAATATGGAAGAGATGTCATTCCCTTCAGGCACAGACACCAGAGAGTAGGCCATCTTCTCCTGAGCACTGCGCAAGCCTCTTCTGGAGGCATCCTGCTCGGGGTCCAGCTGTTGAAGAAGTCACATCACACAGTCAGCCTGAGCCCTCCAGGCCCACCTGCCCCGTGTTAGACAGATGTGTCCTCCTGTCACCTGCAGACAGGACTGAACCACTCCAAGGACCAGTTAAGACAACTGGGCTGTAGGACACCAGTAAAGCTGACAGGGAGCTGCCCTTGCCAGCCATTTCTTCGATTTCCCCTAGTGTTAATAACCTTTGAGTATTTCTGGATCACAAAGACAACGAATCCCAAACCATAGAAGATACGGCTTACAGGCAGTGCTAGAAGAGACTCAACATCCCCCAGGTATTCACCCCACAAAGCACTGGGCACCCTGACTAGCTCCACATGACCCACTACTAAGATCCACACCTGGACACTCTTGAAATGTGTTTGACATTGCAGTTATCACCCCGCCAAAGGAATCATGTGAGCTGCAAATACAAAAGCCACCAACACGGTGTGTCAACAGTCCTGCTGGGAACTAACCAACTTCAGCAGCAAAACACGGGACTTGCATCTGCCAATCACAGACAAACGAAGCCAAAAACTGCTCAAGAAGTTGGGTATCTTGCTGTTCACATTGCAGCTTATGATGCACTCAAACACAATGATGTGCTACAGAGGCTGTGGCATAAGAACTATCTTTCTTTCCAAGGCACTAGCAAATTACCATCCTCCTTAAGCCAAGCAAAGACAGTAGCATCAACTGAATAAACCTCTGGATTTTCAGATGCAAGGACAAAGGGGTAGGGAAAAATTAAGATAAACACAACACAGGAGCAGCTGTCTGTATAAACATCTAAATCCCAGATGTAATTTTCAAAGTGATCAAGCAACCCATTTATGAGCTTCTCTGATGCTGGCACCAGTGGAAGGTTGGCACCCAAAGCAGGCAGCACTCAAGTACCTGTCTTTCAAAGTCCTGGCATAGGGCACTGCCATCTTTGAACATACAGAACAGGTACGTAATGCTGCTTGTGCTGCAGCATAGCCTGGAGTTAGCACATGGGTAGTCAATGAACTTGGCTGCAAATTAGTGATGTTTAGAGTCTGTTTTCTCAGGTGGGAAAAGACAGCTAGCTGCAGGGAACAGAAACACACGGTGGGAGTGTGCCTTCAGGAGAAGCAACTATACACTCAGAGCCCATCTGGAGGATGGGAGCAGCCTGCACTCTTGGAATAAATTCTCCAAGTCTCATCTGTCTCCATCATCCCCCAGTGAGGCTCTGCATTCACCACTGGGACTTCAGGAGACAACTGTTCAGTTACTGGAACTCTGGCGAAGCCGAAGGCGAGCGAATTGCAAGGTAAGGAAAGGGGGCAGTTTAGGGAGAAGCAAAGCTTCAAGCCCAAGGCTGACACCGACAAATCTTTAACATCGTGAGGCACCAGCATCTCCCCCGTGCCTATTAAAGCCCCATTCTCATACGGCTCACTGCAGTGTGTGGAGAGCACGGCCCCAAACCACAGAGCTGGGCACAAAACCTGCAGACACCTCGCGCAGGGATCAAGCTGGGGTTCGGATAAAGATGGACAAAGCATCCTACACCATCCTGCACCAGCAAATCTGAGTTCCGTGCCAGAAGTGACGTGAGTGCTCCTGAGCCTGTTCTGTATGGTCTGCTTTTGCCATCTAGTGGTAAAGGGACAGAGCAGGGAAAAGAGAGCACGGCTCTGGAGGCAGCGCGGTGTCAGAATTACCGCACTAAGCGGATGGAGACACGAGCATCACACTAGTAGGGTGGATGTCTGCATTAAAGACCTCAACACTGCTTGACTTTCAAAAAGTTAATCCAACCGAACAGTTCAGTGTGGGATTCCCCTCTTCCCCAAATACAGGGGGAAGGGGTTATTTTGTCCACGTTTTCATTTTTCCAGTATGTTCACTGAAGTCAAGCTGTCAGAAGATCAGTGTTTGCTGCCAACACTACCGGGAACTAATCAGGCTAACAGCTCGCTATCTGGGGGCAAGGGTAAGCGTTTTAATGGCCAGGCTATAATGCCAAATCCTTTGAGGAGGAAAAAGTCTACCCTGCAGGATTTCAAAGCATCACAGCACACTCATCTTTTAAAAATTGGAGCGTTCATTCTTTTTCACATCCAAACGAAGCAAAACTTCCATAATGCAGGATAAATAACCAAGAAAGCTGTGTAAGCCTACAGTCACATCCAACTAAAAAAACCATGATCTACCATGGCAAGTCCTGCTCTGGTTTAATCTGTTTTCAACTACCAAAGCAATGCTGTTCCACTCTGACACCAAAGAGAAGCTTCTACTGATACAGAGCATCAGCACACTCAGTCTTTGACGCAAGGACGCTCACAGACAACACCACAGACTTGCTTTCACAGGAAAACAGAAGAACAGCACCAGGCTCATGCTCTCCCTGCCGTTCTTGCTCTCCAGACTCCCAGCTTTCTTGTAAGAAGCTAAAGCAAGAGGGACAAATGATTTCTTAAACAAGGAGGTCAGATGAACTGACTTGGTACAATTTGATGTGAACATCCCATTAAGGACACTTGTTGAGCAACATGCTTTTCTGACTTATTCAAGATGGTGCTCTGAGGAAGGGAAGGTTTGAAAGGGAAATAGGAAGCCAGAAAAAGAGCAGCAACACAGCGGGGAGGCAAGGGGGTCCAGGTTAATGTACAAATTCGATTCCAAGCACATTGCTCTTCACTAAAGCCTAATCCAGTTTTCAATAACCATTCCTCTGGATAGGCCTTAAAAGCCTTCAGATCATTCTCAGCTTTTTAGTTTCTTCACTAGCAAAAAATCCTGGACCATCTACACACTAGCCACGTCAACACCTGGGCCTGTGCCATGCCCTCTCAATTAGGGGCAAGATCACACTCTTGCCTATACTTACTGAGGATTGACACTCCAGGTCATCTTCCTCATAGTCAGGGTTTACCTGATGGAACAGAATCACAGGCACGTCAAAACTCTAACAGAGCTGGAAGCTGGAAACAACCTCAGCATGGTCTAAACGTGGGGAGGAACGCACAGCGGTACCGGGCATGCAGGGCAACCGCGCTGCGCCCACCGACCCGCTTCGGATCGGGCGTCTGTCCGCCAGATAAGCAGTTGAGTAACCTGCACACATGCAGAGAGATTGCTCTTGCTCAGGATAATCAGTAAAGGAGCAAGAGTGGGGAGGAGTTACAAAGTTTCAGTTGGGTTTTTTTTTTGGTTGAGGGATCTTTTTGGTTTGTTTAGGTATTTTTTTTAAGTCTTAGGTTGAATTTCTAACTAGAAATTACAGGTGTGGCAGGATTTTTTTAGAATAAACACTATTCCAACCATAGATTAGGTGAGCAGTCTCTCCAGAATATTTTTGCATGATATAAACCCATGATTGTGTTTCAGCTGATCAGCAACCCCATGATTTACTGGAAAAAGCTCTATACTGGATCCCTACTGAAAAGGATTTGGGAGTGTGCATGTGACAAAACGCTGCTGCTTTTCCAATCTGCTTATTAGAAGAATATAAAACGGGCTGTTTCATGTGGACTTTTCCCTCTGAAGTTCATGGGTTAACAGCATGGGCTGAGGCAGCCCTTCTGCCCTTCTGTGCACTCGTACATCCAGGACAGCTTTTCCTTACAGAGGTCTGTGCGTGTTGAGGTACCCATGCTTTAAAGTGAATAGGAGTCATATTAATAAATGTTTACCACTGTTGTGCAGCAAAAACCTCAAAGCTATAATTTTTAGACTTTCATTTTTTTTAGCTTTTTAAATAAAATGTCTTGAAATCTTATTTAAATGGGGGAAAATGTGTCCACTATGGAGAGAGAAAAAGATTTAGTTTGTGCTTGGACAGCTAAGTGTAATCTGCAGTTCTTGCAAGCCTGGTCTGAAGTCTGTGTTCTCATTTTGCACCCAGTTATACAATCCTGCTTGGAAATTGGTGATTCAGGAGAAACTAACAGCAGTTGAATTCATTTTCCTCCAAAGGCTCTCAGCCATTCACAATGTATTCATCTATATTAATGAAGTCATCTTGATTCTACTGCCCACATGACAGGATACTATTTAGTGTCTGTTCTTTGCAGGAGAAGAGTTATTACCTCTAGAATTCACACAGAGTGAAATAAGCTCAAGCCTACGCCCATACCGTGGCTCTTTCAAGCCTCCTTCATCCTGTTTTCTATGTTTAGCCATCTACTTCTGTATTAATACTGAGGACCCAAATGCTACCCCTCCTCCCCTCCCCTGCATCTATTTTTAGGGCAGGAAATGAGAGATATTTTTTCAGAGGGTTCAAAAGGAAGAGAATACAGTGGGGCAGGAAAGGCAAAGCTCCTGAGAGAGCCCCAACACCTACCTCTGCTGCCAGGTAGTGTCCAGTGGCAAGATGCTTAAACCTGAAAAGGCTGTTCCAGTACCCGGCACCGCCGCGACAAGGATCATGCTGCACCACCTAGGAGGGAAGGGAAGCCAGGCTTACACCGTGTGTCAGTCACCTCCCTTTCAAACATGGTGCTTGCTGAGGAAACAGAACGAGGAGCTCCAGAAAAGGTGAAACCACCTTTCACATGCACACAACACACAGCACAGCAAATACTGGGAGCAGCTACAATTGCTTCACCTCAGCCATTCAGGAGCATTGATTTACTGCTCACTGGTGAGTCGCAATACCTGTCCTCAAAGTCACTGACCATGGTTGGGACTCCACTGGAGTCCGGTGAGTGATGGCAGGAAGATAACGGGGCACGTTGGCAGAGCGGTGATTAAAGCGGCTGCCCAAGCTGTGCCTGTGTTGCTCCGTCTTAAAACAAGCTTCCTAACAGAACGGAGTAAGTCCTTCACCACTTGGGTATAATTAATTGTTCACCTTCTGAAAGTGGGGGAGGGAAGACACTGGGAAATGTGTCTTTCAAAGGTGTGGGAAATGTCTTTCTAACGCCACGGTGCTGTGCACAGGGATTTGAAGCCCGTGGTCTTTACTCCTCCTGGGGTGAGCTGAGCCTCCAACACCAGACAGTGTGTTCCTCCCTATCAGCTTCTCTGCAGCTACAGACACTTCCCTAGAGAAAGCTCAGTGTAGCTGAGCTCTGCCTTTTGGGGAAGGATCTGCTTTACCAGCGGTAACTGCGGACACACAGATACTTGCCACGGAAGCTACTGATGTAACACATCTAAGTACTGTAACTTCTAGGTGGGATTTCCCTGTATGTCAGAGCAGATACTTGTAGAAAGCCTACAAAGCCCACCCATCTACTCCTACAAGTAATTTTATGATTCTCCAAGGGATTTGACACTGCAAACACTTAGTCTAAAACCAACTCTAAGCACTCCAATAAGCAAGGATATTTTAGAGCTGCCAGTGATGGCTAAGGTGTTAGTCACACTATTTAAAAGCCAAATGAAGGAAAAAAGCCCAAATGGTCCAGACAACCAATGCATGGAGACTAACAAAGGGCTGCAGTCTCCTTTCAAATGAGGATGTGCATAATCACATTCTTCCATGCACAAACAGTGCTCTGTACACTCAGCAGGACAGCTGAAATTATTAGCTGGCATTAAACTTCAGTGAATGGCAAGAAAATGACTTCAAAAGATGCTTCTCCATCCCTTTTTTCTCAGTTGCCAAGAACCTCAATTGGGGAGTTATCTGCTGCAGCATTAGGGCTCAGAACTCTGCTTTGATTTTGCACAGAAAGCAAAGTAAAGGAATTTTAAGATTATGCTTCTAGCTCCAGGAAGACTTTTACCTAAAAAAGGAAATCGAGGCATGCTATTGTTACACAGAAACAGTAATTGTTACTACAAAGGCACCCCCAGCCTGGGTTCCAATTCTTACCTCTACTTCCCACAGGGCTTTGGAGCTGGTTGCAGACGTGGCCGACTGTCTCCCTGTCGTCCTCAGGAAAACGTGCTGCTTCTTCCTGTGCTCATCACAAGTCAGGAACTTCTCCTGCTCTGCATGAAACAGTCTCACCACGTCGCCCTGCAGAAGCCCAGGCAACATGGTCAACATGGGCATCACCATCACCCCTCTGGGAAGACGTTACAGGCAAGTGGAGCTTTCAGTCTTACCCCTTTGAGGATATCATCTTTGTTATCACTCCATTTCATGAAGAGGACGATTTTCCAGCTGGTATTGCAATTCACAGAGTTCACCTAAAAGGAGAACTAAGACCATCAGTCCCGCTGCCTTGCGCCCACAGAAGACACTCCCCGGAGCACTGCCTTACCTCGCAGAGCATCGCGGTCCCTGCTGCATCACCCTAGGGAAGGAAAGCCCTCTCTGCGTTTACTCCAGCACAACTAACAGCAGAGCTGACTTGCTAGGGAGGCACTTGCTGCCTATCACTGCACCCCCTTTGGATTTTTAAGGAAGATTTTACTTTTAGCTGGCAAAGTAAGAGAGATCAAACTCAAACCTCTCTCAAGCATCCAACAGGTATGGGAAGAGCCTGACAGCTCTATTAAGCTACTGATTAACAAGTTAGCCATTCCTAAAAAACGCCACAGGTACCAACCAGCTTACCGAGGACCTGGGTTTCATCAAACACTGTACAGCTGCTCCAGCATTGTCAGCCTGCCCTTACCTCATTGCATCCCGGATTATCGACAAGCTGATGGCTACTGGCGTGGAGAGGCTGGCCAGCATTGACAGGATTCAGGACCACTTTGTCTCCAATGACCACCTGTAGAAAAGTGCAGCATCAGACAGAAGCCTGCAACCTGAGAAAGCTCTTTTTGTTTGGTTTGTTTGGTTTTTTTTTTTAATGGGACTGTTTGGAGAGATGCCAGGCTGAGTATGAAAACCAGGGGTCTGTTTGCTTCAGAATTTAGCTCATCATACTCAGTTATCCCAGATGAAAAAAGCCTATAGTATGGGACTAGGAGGCTTTCAGAAGAATCAGCTTGGAATCCTGGTAACAAGCCTCTCTGCTGCTTTCCATGAAGTGCTTTCATTGGTTAGCATTTAATGAATAAATCCTACAGCAAAAGCTCAGCCAAAAATCACCCTCCTTCTCCAAGGCACACTTCCATGTGTAAAATCCAACTCTTGGCCAGGCTGGCACATGACTTAAGACAAAGGCACTTGATTACATACAGTCAAGTCCAGCTCTTCCCTTCTTCCAGGGCAAAGGCTTAAACTCAAAACCAGAAAGGCTTTTCTGTGCTGAACTGTGAGAAAGCACCTGAGAACAGATGTGATTTAAGAGCTTACTGGCCACTGAGGCTTCCCTGCCCTGGGCTCTGGATCTCCTCGGTGTGTCTGTAGAATGGGACCTTTCACAGAGATGTATCGGACTACTCTACAGGGTAAATTATCCCTGTTTGATACTGTGTTTAGATGCCAAATATATACCCAGACTATCACAGGGCACAGCAAAGCTTATTCCCTCCTGGTTTTAGGCAGACAGTACACCCAGGTGACTCAGATTTGTAAGAAAAGAGATTACAAGATTAAAACAGCAATGCATTTCATTCAGAACCAATTATTCCCCAGATTTCCCATGAACAGGGCCATGTAACCTCGTTATTACCTTATTCCTCACATCCAAAATTATGATGAATTTTGATTCCAAAGCTGACAACGCTGCAAACCAAGACACTCATTATTTGTTCCAAATCTACCGAGCGCGCTCAACGCTTCCTACCATTTTGAATTGGGCAGGAATTGTGAAAAGCTAGCATAATTAGGTCCCTTATTCCTTCCAACATTAAATCATCCCATGTTTCCAAAATACAAGTTACCATAGCAATCCTCCTCCCCCTCATGACAGCATAGGAAAAAGGTTGTTCCTGCAACATCACGCACTACAGATCTGTGCATTTCATTAATTGCAAGACAGGGCTCCTGGAGCAAGCCTGGCACGCAGCAGGATGCAGAGATGTTCCTCTTGGCACTTACGCTGTCTCCAATGGAACGCAGTTTGTAGAAGGGCTGGATGTAGAACCAGGAGCCTTCGTTTCCAGCTTCATCCAAGGTCACCCTCATAGCATTCTTCTCGAGCAGAGCTGGAAGCCTCTTATTTACTGTTAAGTATTTGTTACTTTTTAAGTGAAGCAGCTAGAATAAGAATTAGAGTTCAGTTCTAAGAATGCTCAGTTTTCCTCCCCTCAATAAGTAATGAGCGTGCATCAGATAACCACAGTATTACATGGGAATTAAAATAAAAACTGAATTACATACAAATATTGGTGAATTCAGGCCCAGTTCCACTTACACTTCTGTCAGTACATACACAGTCCTATGGCACACGTCATCATCAGCTAAACCAACTGCCCTTTCTCCATCAAACGATAAAACACCTGGAAATGCTCTTGTCAGATTAGAGCAGCCTGGTCAAAAATCCCAGACCAAAAGCTGCACAACACTGGGGACTGAGCGGTTTTCCCAGGTGGGAAGTGGGTGGTGAGGAGCACAGCTCTTGGCCTTGCTTTGCTCGGTCTGATTTAACAGAGAACATGACTGCTCCTCTGAAGGTTCTCTTCAAAAAAGTCTTGTCCTTCAACTCTGGGCTGGGTTCACCTTGAAGCCTGAACGCCAGCAGCAGATGGAAGCTGCCATAGGTCCCATCCCAGCTCCCACTAACCTCTCAGATCTCCCATGGACTGAGCAGATAAGCAACTCTGTACAGAAAGCCAGTTTCCTGGCTTTTAACTACCAAAAATAGTGGTTACTGACAAAGAGCTCTACCCCAGGGGCAACACAGGTGAAAACTTATCACTGCTCTTAATAGTGTTGATGCTGGTAGTCCAATCAGAAATGGATGCTATTCTTCTTCCTCATCAATGAAAGTAGATTTTTGCCTCACACAGACTCTTAATGCAACCAAGGGCACTGCTCTGCCTGTCCTCCACTACTGCTCCCAGTCCCACAGCAGCTTTACAGGGCAGCCAGCTCATCTGCCTTGATGATTTAGACTCGATGATCTCTTGAGGTCCCTTCCAGCCCCTACAATTCTGTGAATCTGCCTTTGCAGCAGGAGACCCCAGCCTGCTGGTGCTCCCAGCCATCCCCTCTGGTACCATGTCAGCAAAGTAAAAATAGTATCTTCATACTACTTTATCTAAGATTGAAAACCCTCAGTAACTATCCCCACTGCTGAGGCACTGAGGCACTCCAGAAGCAGAGGTAAGTCTGCTTCAGCTGGCGCGAACCAGCACCTGCTGCACATTATGTTCCTCCTTAACTAAAGACCTGTCTTTAATTACACAATCATGATACTCCCTGTTTTTCCTGGGTTTGATGCATGGTTTGGGTTTCCTTCATCCCCCAGGACCTAGCACACCCTCTGCTTCAATGGGCTGCAGTGATTTATATGGCTTGGTTTTCTCCCTCTCTGTCAGTTTACCATCTGATGTATCAACATTTGATTTGAGACCATATTTGGCATTGCACAGTGCCCATGCCACCTTCTGAATGGCCAACCCTAACGAAGGCTCCAGCAAGTCCTTCTGAAGAGAGCAATCCTATGGTGACCTCAAAGCAAAAGCACAATTAACCCCTAATGAAGAAGTGACTCCCTCACAGCATTATGGCCAGGTCTGGACACCGTCACACCCTGTGAAGCTACAGGCTCCTGGCCACGGATTCCCAAAATTTGAAGTCACACCGAGCTGGTGAGCTTGAGCACAGCCCTGCCCAGCTTCCCAGCCGTGCCCAGCCCACCTGGATCACGTTGCCGTACTGGATGACCGTTCCTAGCAGCTTTCTGTTTTCCGTTTCATTCTGTTTCTTTTCCAAATCTGCTGCATGCTGAAACGAAAGGAGAGTTCAGCTGCTGACCGTGCCTCAGCAGCGTGGCCAAACACCCCAGGCTCTGTAGGAGGCTTCAAAGTGCTGTGAAAACAATGAGCACCTGAAGCAGCCCAACTTCCCTTTCCAACAGCGCCATTTCCGATTCCCTCTCTCAGTTGTTTAGGGAGAAGACACAGAGCATTAAGTAATCCACAGTTTGGGTAGAATTTGACCAGATTTTGAAATAAAAAAGGAAATTAAATGCTCAAACACCACACCTACGGAGGGAAGGTGAAAAGGGATGGGTAACAGCTCCAGCCAGGGAATCTGTATTGCTTCCTGCTGACTTCTGTGCAAACTGAAAGAAAAGGACCTCAGCTTCAGCTCTTTATTTACTTCACCAATAAAGGCTCCATCTTCTCCACAGCCTGTCTTTTTACAATGACTTTGTTTTAGAAGAAGTGAGCTATTTTGCCGAGGCTGCTTTTAACCCATTTCATTTGGCAAAGAAATTCTCTCTTGCTTTACGTGAAAGATTGCTTTTTCATTTAAAAAAAAAAATCTGGATTTGCTTTAACCAATATCTGGCAGTACAGAGCAATTTAAAACTAGGCTTTCTGGAGGTTAAGCATCAATGTTTCTGGTTTGCTTCTCAGATCTCCGGGATACAGTAGATCCAAGTTTTCTCCTGGAGGAAGAAAAAGTGCCCACAGTTCCTAACTGTAGTAAGGGAAAGTAGTAGTAACACAGGACAAAGCTGAGCTGCTGCAAAGGAAGAGCTATCTGTATACCGTCATAAAACTTGAGCATCTTCAGCTTACACAAAACGTGCTATTTTTAGGCATTGTGCGAGGTATGACAGCTGGCTCTTGCTCCTGGAGAACCTGGAATACAGCTGCTCATTCACATCCAAAAATACATCCAGAAACACAACGCAGCATCGTTTTGTCTTTAGTACTGAGAAAAAAAACCCTTTAATTTTGGTTTTTTCTCCTTGATTTCAAAGTGTTTTGAGACAAGATTTCCTCAAGCCCTACAGCCAAGAGCAGGGGCGATCACAGAGGACACGACTTCTCTGCCTGCATGGGATCGGGTGCCCCATTTAGGATAAATGAAGGAAAACTCTGTATTCTGAGAAAATATGATTAAGCCTCTGGATGCCAGTGACAATCATTCCCGAAGGGAGAATCATTTTCTCTTGCCACTAGATGTCAGCTTCTCAACCAGCACCCGTGCCGGATAAGAAGACAGACAAGTGTCCCAGATTTTAAATCCCTTAAATGGCATTAACTTAAAATAACCTGACCTCAGCATTGAGCGCTCCACCACGGACAATAAATTCCACCAGCAGACAAACAGAAGCCAAAAAAGGCAAGTGATGATGAACACACCTTGCATCACCAATTTTGTTGGGTAGAAATTGCATGCACTGATTAATTTGATCAGGGCCAGAGTGGACAATTGTATGGAACGTGTGTCAGGGCAGAGCTGCCCCCCTGCAGCACGCATCATGAGACATGCAGGGAGGAATTAGTGCATCCTATGTCCCAACAAATGGGAGTGATGCCACCTGTACCAGTAGGATTAGCAGATGATTAAGTTTTGATAGAGGAGTGATGTACATGGGACCAAGTGATTTTAAAGCCGTGCATCAGCCCCCAGTCACTGAGGCCCTGGTCTGGCACTTGTTAGGTAAAGGATTAGCCTTTCTGTCAAAGCAATGCATATTAAATCATTGCTAATGAATCTGTGAAGTACTCCAATCCTTTCAGCAGCTCAAGCAAGCAGTTCATGCGTGGTGCTGTGTTTCTGTAAGGGCATCACTCAGCTGGGGCTGAACACTGGAGAAATCTCATCCTGGATTTCCACAGGGACCCCAGGACCACACTGTAAAGTGTCAGCTGAATGGGAACAGGTCCCAAACCCCTCAACTGGCATGTACCGAGGAAAGAGAAGACAGCTTTAAATGACACTGTGGGTCCAGGGCAATTACACAGCATTTTTTTCTTCTATTCAGACCACACTTGCTCTCAAAATCCCCAAACTCACACACATAACTCACAGGCATAAGCCTTCCCCTCCCCTCATACACCAGAAAACCCACACCCAGAACCCCCCATTCCTTAAAGCTTGCCAGAGCAGAGCCTGCTTCACTTCCCATCACTAAAGGGGCAGGAGAAACGCAGGACACGTGAGAGACCTCTCTGCTACAGCCAGTACCAAAATAGCCTCTCCTTGCCAATTGGGTTCATCCTCCTAGGTTATAAAAATTATGTTTTCAGAAGCAAAATGAGTCAAACCCTCAGCCTTTGTGAAACACAGAAGCGAGGCAGCCATATGGCAATCAGCAAATGACACTCTCCTACGGGGCCATTCTGTATTTCAGTCTACAACGAGCCTAATATAGGCTGAAAGACTCTAAAAATATTTAGAATTGTAATTTTGACGTGAAGTACTCGAGCTATGTTATTTTAACATAAACAGGGAGTTTATTTAACTCTAAAGTCAACAGATGGTATTTAAGTTGGCTTTTTTATATATATATATATATATAGGGACTCTAAAAACAGCAATCAATTGCCTTACAGGCTTTTCAACTGCTGAATGTCAACATTTTGCCAAGAAAATGTTAAATACTGCAAGCTAATAAGGAAGGAGAGGCTGTCTGGCCTTATAATTACTCATAATTACCCATCAACCTTGTATCGGGTTTGCACAGCAAGGTTTTGTTACTAACAGCAGCTGTACTTTGAGGAATCCCAATAGATTTATCGGACCAGCAGCTCAGATGACATCTCCCAGCACAGCCAACACTAGGACCTCATGTTGAGATGCAAGGGCCAAGAATCCTCCACTCCA
This sequence comes from Hypotaenidia okinawae, assembly GCA_027925045.1. NCBI lineage: Eukaryota > Metazoa > Chordata > Aves > Gruiformes > Rallidae > Hypotaenidia > Hypotaenidia okinawae. Next base: position 21,706,098 of record BSDF01000011.1, on the reverse strand, counting down.
TAGAGTCATTTGAAGGGTCTCATTTTTAGGTTGTTATCACCCAAAACGCCCAAGCAGAGCGATACTACAGGTTAACAGCAAGAGCTTAAGTGACTCTAAGCCAGGCTCATACATACCAACATTGGGACACACAGAGCTTGGACAGGATGTTGTCATAAATCAGAGGACATTTGTAGGCTTAGATCTCAGTGAATGTCTCAAGAAAAGTCCTGTATACTGATTTTTATACACTTTCTCAGTGTCTCCCGGTTAACTCTGTCGATCTGATTGGAAATCCTTATTTCAAGCAGCAGGGATGAGAGCCCCGACGCTCCAAAGGAGCCCAGACATGAATACTTACATGCAGCTTATTGAGTAGCACGGCATCTGTTGTGCTGTTTGCTCCTGGCTTTGCTGCTTTCCAGAACTGCTTTTGAGCAGAGTACCGGTTCATAGGACATAGCTTGAACAGGCAATCTATAAAAACACATTAAACAAACAGAAAGATTGCTTCAACCATTTGTAATTATCTGGGGTTTGCTGCATGCACTGTCCAAGTATTGCAGCAGGGAGGAAAGGTTTATAAACAAATTCCAAAGAGCTCTTGATCAGACAAATGCTTTTTGGAGCAACAACAATGTTGCCCCATGAATGATAAAAATGAACTGCTGCTGCCAAGCATCTGATGCAAGACCAGAAAGTTTATAGGTTGTCCCAGTCAAAACAGCTGCCATACTAAAAGGGTAACACGTTCCAACGCCTTCCCAGGCAACCAGGTTTGTAGTTTGTCAGCTTGTAGCTCTTCTACTTGAGCAGGTAATGCTACTCCACACACCCAGCGCTAGGCTGGCTGGGGGTTTGCTTTGGTTTCACTGTTGTTTGCTTAGTTGTTAAACCAAATCACTCCTGTAAGGCACAAAGAATTGGTAACAGCAAACCCCATGTCAGGTTCCTCACCCAGTCCGGCCACACAGTTTATTTAACATTCTGCCGAGCAAAAGCCAGGGATTACAGCTTTCTGCCTTATTAAAAATACATTTTTAGATTAAAGAGATGCTAACTTATCAGTAATAAACCCAAATTAGCCGCGTTTACTATTTTCCTTTCCTCTGTCGCCAAGCAACCGAACACACAAGAAAATCAAGGGAGCTATTCAAAGTCAGGGCCCAAAGCAGCAGTGCAGAAGTTTAAACAAAGTGCCAAAAAAGCCAGAGGGATGTTCCTGGTGCCTCTTTGGCAGTGGCAGGGACATCAAACTTCAAGCTCCCCATGCCCGAAGCATTTCTTGAGGCCAATGGAGGCGTTGGCTGCATGTCCCCCACACTGAGGACAAGCCACCGCAGCCCTGCCAGAGGTGAAGGGGCTGCATCCCACTGGAGACAGACATCAGTAATTCCCCTCGGGATGCTGTTTGAGGGGACACCTTCACTCTTTTCACACCTCTCTCAAGGACAGGACCTCTTTGATGCTGCTCTGCCTGTCCAGTCCAGGCTCCAAGCACTGTTGGAGCACACCAGGCAGTACCCCACACCTTTCAAAACGAAATCCCCTCCTGACAGGGACCAGCACCGGCGGCAGATAGTCCTTGCATCTCGGCAAGGCACCAACTGCTGAAAGGGCTGAGGAACCCATCCCAAACCACCACGGCAGGTCCTGCAGCCTGCTCAGCTGGTGGTATACCAGTAACAGACACAGTAGAAACTGGTTTGGCACTGGGGATTTTTAATAGAGTGGCACATACTGAGTAAGGAAAGAGCCGAGGGCATGCAGAAGGAGATTTAATTGCATCTGCCCAGAAACACTCAGCCCCACTGTGACACTACCAGCTGGGACCTTCTGAGCCTACAAGAGAAGTGGAAAGGGAAGCACAAGCCACAGTCTCCAGGTTTGCTCTCTTCAACATATTCAACATCTCCATAAAGATGATTCACAGAGATTGACAGCACAGAATAGATTCCGAAAGCCACTGCAGGCTGGCACTTTAAGCTAAGACTATGCATTGTAAGCAACACACCAGTTATAAAATTTTCTATTTTTGCTTAAACCATCAGTTCACACAATGACAGCAATTAACACACAGAGCTGCATAGAAGAATTAATTGTATGCTACATTTAGTCACAGCGCAAGTGTGCTTTTTTTCCCATCCTTTTCAGTCAAGAAAGTTGTCAAGTTAGGCATAACTCCTCAATTGTTAACTGCAAGCAACGCCCTCCCTTCCCTGTAGCACAGGGGGAAAGGTCCTCACGTGCTTGACCTTCTCCTCCAAGGCAAGAAGGGAAAACATAATGTGTTTTTCTTTGGTTACAATGCTACAGACCTAAAACAAACAGTGAAAAACCCAACATATGGGTTTTTTTTTTCAAGTATTTGTTCCACAAAATGTAGTTCTTAAGTGGCTGGGGAGTTAAACTTTGCCTTATTCACCTCAAGATGACCACCAAAGGCTGGTTAGTGCTGAATGTATTTCATCATGGGTCAAACTTCACGAACTTCATGGCCATAAGACTTTGAGCTCTCCAGATTCCACAGGCCTGTATGCTCACAAAAATCAACATGCAAGGATGTGCTAGCTGAGTGCCATCACAGTCAACAGCCTGCAACCCACAGCAGTGATAGACCAACCACGTGCCAGACACCATGCTATGGAAGTTAGGTCTGCTTCTCTCAGATCCACAAGAAGCCAAGGCAGCTGAAATGATCTGCTGTCTGCTCTGATGATGGATCTGAGAAGCTTTAGCCATGTGGAAAAGGTGATAAAGCTCTTACTGCAGAGTAATTACATCTTATTATACACTGTTTGTTGAGTATTAACCATGAAAGAATGTGTTTTCTTTTCAGATCTTCCTGATACACAGTGAAAAATGGCAGAACCACACACTGAGTAAGTATAAAAATAAAATACTACGTCACTGCTGATGACACGATGACACATCACCAAGCCTGAACACCCAACAAAGGTCCTGCAGGAAGAAGTGCGTGCATAACGCATCACACGGGTGATGAATGAAGGTTATGAGGACTTGTATTAATTGTGCATGCCAATGTTTCCAAGCTAAAGCCTGCTCCTCCCTTGGCAATCGCTCAGCACCTAATGCAGAAGACTGAATCAGAACGTGTTTGCCCATATGATACATGGATGCTTGTGGGGTTCGGACATTTAGATCCCCTCAGGGGTCTCTGCCACTTGAATCTCACAGAAAAGGTCTCAGTGATGTTTATCCTCTGCATGTACCAGCAGCACAGAGGAACAGTCAAATTAAGGATATCTGAAACCCTGGAAAATTCTGTGTTCTGAAATATTCTGGGGTGCAGTGAGGAGAGAAACCTGCCAGCTCTGTTACACCAAGTGCAATGCTCCTTTCTAGCCCACACTTTGCATCCTCTCTCCTTCTCTTCCATTCCCTCTTGTACCTTGGCTTATGACTTGGCTTCTTTCCTACCCAGTCACAGCCTCCAAACTTCCAGCCTTCCCTGCCAGCCCAAGCCCAGCCAGACTCTATTTCCACCCCGATTAATTCAGCCCCCAGCAACCGATTAACCCATCCCTTTCTCTTTTCTCCCATAGCAGCAACACACAGCTTCCCACAAAACACCTGGGGAGAGATTATGTTTCATCCAGATAATCCTCATCACCCAAAATTCTGCCACTTCATCATCCAAGGTGCCTTATGCTCCCAAAGCACAAGGAACTGGCAGTTAACAGATTTTTCCTTAATCATTGTAATATTTTGCCCATCACCTTTCAGGAACACAGACCTTCCTTAGAAATACACCTGGGACAGGTACCTGGGGGAAGTGGGGGAATAATCCAACAAACCAGCAACATTTAAACACATCAGGCTGGGAAAGCATCCTGCAATGGGAACTTTCAGCCAACCTTGAACTTCTACAGCACCTCTACCTCCACCCTGCAGCAAACAAGGCCCACATGGCCCAGGGCAGGTAAGGGTACGGTCAGTCACTCGGAGGGGCTCCAGGCACAGGACCTGAAGCAGAAACACACATTGCTGCTTCACAGCGCACCAGCGAGCTCCCTTCTGGTGCTGCCCCATCCATGACTTGCTGGCTCCCCCCATCCTGTCCTACCTGCCAGGCTCTTGCTTCCACAGCAGCTGAAACACCAGGCCAGACTCATGGGTTTTTCCTTGATTTTTTTGTCTATTTCCATAGACTCTGTTGCATGGGAACTCAAGCAGCATTTCAGCAGTACATTTATGAGATCATCAAATACATTTGTGCTTGCAAGATTTGCCCAAGATTGCAAATACCCACTAATTTCAGAGGGGCTGGGACAGTTTGGAGGAGCAGGTGGAGCATTTCAGAGCCCACCCAGGGTATGACCATCTTCTTTCACCATGGGCTGCCTGAAACACATGACTTGGACATACCCATGCGATTCCAGCCTTCCCTTCTGAAGGTTTCCCCACTGTGATGTTACTACATCAGTTCTACCCTCAGTGTATGAGGACAGCTCAGAAAGTCACTGAATGGACACCCATGGCTCTGTGGTGCCTCTACTGGGTGACAGCCAGACACCATCCGCTCTTAAAGCCTCACACCCTCGCTGCTTCCACACCACGATCGGCTCGGCTCAGCTCTGAGCCACAGCACACAACTTCTCACTTGTTTCTCAGTGATCTGGAAGTACTTTCAGCCTCAGCAGGCTGGTTGTATAATGCACCAACCACTCATCATTTTTTCCAATTCTCCCCTGGCTATTTTAAGTGTTTAGTAGAAAGACTTTGCTAACTTCTCTGCAGCTAGAGAAAGCAAGCATCGAATATTTCATTGGCAATGAAGAGGTGAGTCGTTATTCCAGCCTCAGGCTTCACAAAGTGCCAACTGGAGAAAGGTGAGAGTCAAGAAGAATGATTCCCTCTCCCAAAAATCGTACTTTCACATGAGGGAAATCTATAAAGATGAAGATATTTAAATAAGTCACTTATAAAACACACTGAATATTTAACACCAACACAGCTGTTTCTTCATTACTTGGAAAAAAAAAATCCCCACAAACTTCTTTTTCCTTTAAAAGAAAATTAGCAATTCCCTGGCGAAATTTAGCTGTTTCTCTTCAGACTTTTCTATACTTAGATACCCTATGTTTCCCCAAGGCCAGAGCCCGCTCACAGTGGAGCATAACTCCCTGGATGTTATTTTATTGTTATTTTAAAGATGAGGTGACATAGCTGGCAATGACAGAAATATTGACAAAGAAAAGTTCTTGACTTGGTATTTATGAACGATGCACAGCTTTGAGAAGCTCCCAAGGAGGATGACACTCCATGGGATGAAGAGATTACTTATTTAAAGACAAAATGAAGGCCCTCTTTTGCATTGAAGTGAAATGTTTCTGCACAGGAGGCACACAGAGTAACACAAACTCCACACATTCCATCACAGGCAAGTTTCGGTTCCTGAGAAGCCCTTGGATTACTACATCCTCTATTTCTAGGCTTGTTCCTTCTGAGGTTTAAAATGAATAGCTGACAGCCTGAGAGGTTCAAAGAATATAGAACAAAAGCTGCTACAGAAATGTCTTGATTATTCATCATTCCTGCATTTCCATAAGGGGGGCGGGAGGAAGAAATTAACAGAACCTGATCCTACTGAAATTGCCATCTTTGCAATGGGAAAACTTCCTCTCCTCTCCTCTGGGAGCACAGCAAACTGTTTCCAAACACCTATTTTGTCCAGGTACCCCTGGAGAGCAGCCCTGCTGAGAAGGACTTGGGTATTATGGTGGACGAGAAACTTCCCATGAGCAGCAGTGGCTCTGGCAGCTGGGAAGGGTGATGGGATCCTGGGCTCCATCAGCAGAGGGGTGGCAGCAGGGACAGGGAGGGGATTGTCCCTCTCTGCTCTGCCCTGGGGAGGTCCCAGCTGGAGTCCTGTGTCCAGAGCTGGGGCCCCAATACAAGAAAGATGTGGGACTGTTGGAGAGGGATCAGAGGAGCCATGGAGATGCTCAGAGGGCTGGAGCAGCTCCCCTATGGAGAGAGGCTGAGGGAGCTGGGCTGGGTCAGCCTGGAGAAGAGAAGGCTGTGGGGGGACCTCACTGCAGCCTGCCCGTCCCTGAAGGGAGCAGAGGAACAGGAGGGGAATGGGCTTGTTCAAAGGGTAGATAATGGCAGGACAAGGGGGATGGAGTGAAGCTAAAGGAGGGAAGGGTTAAATTAGATCTTAGGGGGAAGATTTTTTACAGAGAGAGTGGTGAGGGGCTGGAACAGGCTGCCCAGAGAGGGGATGGATGCCCCATCCCTGGGGGTGTTGAAGGCCAGGTTGGATGGGGCCCTGGGCAACCTTGTGTAGCTCCAGGCCTGGAGGTTGGTGTCCCTGCCTGTGTCAGGGAGGTTGGAACTCTCTGATCATTGGGGTCCCTTCCAACCCAGACCAGTCTATGATTCTATGATTTCCATCCCCCAAAAACCCTGCTATGATCACACATACACTGGATGCAGCCCAGCCGTTCGGGATCCAAAGGGTGAACTAACTGTGACAAGACATTTGGGAGGTTTCTGCTGCTGGGAAATCTGTGACCTCCCTTCAGCACACCATTGCACCACACCTGTTCCAAGGGCTTGCAGTGCTTTTCTTCAAGCAGAATAACAAGGAGGAAAATCCCCCTTGCCACCAGCACTTCAGTGGAAAACCTGTGTGATTTATGACCTAAATATATTTTAATTTTTAGGTTAAAATAACCGCCTTGAATTCATATCCACAGGACAGGAGGGGAACCACCCTCTTGTTCATTTATGCATTGTTCTGCCAATGGAAATCACCTCTGGCTGTAACACCACAGGAAATAACGTCATTAGCTTATAGCTGAGGTAGCACATCATGGGATGAGACTGCAACCACCATTTCAGAAACTAGAAAAGTTACAGGCCCAAGAATTGGACACAGAGCATCAATGCCTACTCAATCTACCGTTCATTAATACAGCATTAATTAAAAAGCAATGACTTTTTGAACACATAACAAATCAGCATACCAGCCCACACGACGTTATCAGTAACTTTAGCACAGTGTTCTACAGGCACTGTGATTTCCCACGGGATAAGGCTGTCCCTCAGCGAAAGACAAGCAAGGTAACTGTAGTTGGGCAAGGAAGAGCTGCCACACTGCTCCAGACCTGTGGGGAAGCCTCTCATGAGGCTCTGGACACACTGCCAGTCTGAGGGTAAGTCAGGGAGCAGAGCACAGATGCTGCACAAGGCTAGGAGCAAAGCCCTCGAGACCACGACAGTAGCACAGTGCCCCCAAAACTACCAGAAGACTAACAGGAGAAACACACCTTGAAGTAAACATCTTTGGTACCAAAGAGTTCAGAACACACCAGTGTTTGTTTGATTTCTCCATGTAACCTCTTTGGTCTCCTTCAAAAAGAAAACTGCTACTCAAAGAGAGAGAAATATTTAGATGCTGGATATACAGGCAGCTCCAGAGGGAAATGTCTGGAAAGACCAGGTTCACATTTCAGTCGCTGAGTGAAGATGCTTCATGCAGACACCAAGCCAGAAGGGATAGCAACATGAGCAGAAGGAAGAACAGTGATGGGTTTAACTAAAACACATCCCCCATTTGATGTCTAGGGGGTCAGGTTGAAGAATGAAGGAAAACTGTTGTTGCTGAGGTGTGGCACTGAGATGGACAACTTGTCCCTGGATGGGTTACCAGAGGGCTGCAAGAGATCTATGATGACAAGACCACACTGAGCTTCTGCAGAGACAACCCTAAGGGCAGAGAGCAACTACGCCAGGTAACCTCGTAAGGACTAAGGGTCTTATTTATGGACACAAAGGATAATCTGGACCAAGAGAAGGTATTTAAACTAAGGTTTAGCTATGAAGGTATGGAAGCAAAGAATAAGCTCAAGAACCTTTAGAAAAAGTCAAAGCACCACGATGGCTCCTGGCTAGTAACAAATACAAGCCAGAAAAAACAAACAAACCATCTTAATTTTGAGAAGAAGGGAGAAAGGAAAGTAAAAAACCCCTAAGAAGAGTTCACAACTGCACATGTGAATCTGAGCTAATGCAGGACCCCAAGAAGGCTACTGGCTTTGGTGAATGTTTTTACTGTCACAGCTCATCTCCATCTCCGGTTCAGCATGAAAAGGAATCCTGTACTAGAGGCAAGCCTTGCCAAGAAGGATATCCGAAGGCAACCCCCTCCTCTCTCCCACAAGTATGGAAAAATCGAGTTTTGCATGCTCTAATGAGAAGCATTTGCACTTTATATAAAAGGAACTGAGCAGATTCACATCCAAAAGAGGTGCAGAGGCATTTTTAAGTGAGCTGCCATGGCTTTAGTCTTTGTCCCAGCCTTGGGAGCTGTATTCTTAGCTCAGGAAGCCATGCCCCACCTCTCTTTTAACACCTTCCACATTGAATCTCCCTGTGAGGCACCAAAACACACATCTCTGAACAAAACCCTGGGACGTTTTTCTTCGAGATCATCAGGTCTTTTCAGTCCACATCAGCAGCATTTCACAGCAGCAGCAAAGGACCGTGGACTCGTCCGCCGGCCACATTTCGTTTTATTTCCACTGCTCACCCCATGGATTTCGTTTTCACATTTGTTTCTTCCCTTCTTCCTGCTTTCCTGGAATAAAGTTCTTGCTCTAAAGGGGTCAGGAAGTGGGGACAGGTGGCTGGGAACAGCTCGGACAGCCCTAGCACGGGAAGAATAAGAAAGATCAAGTTTCAAACACCCTCAGAAAGCGCAGTATGGAAAGAACATGGATGTGCTGTTAGAGCTGACGTGACTGAGCAGGGTAATTCATTTCTATTGAGGAAGGGTTGGCACGTCGTAAGAAGTGAGCCACCACAGCACCACGCAAACAGAAGGCAAACTCGTCAGCTGTGCAATTAAGTAACTCGATTTTCAGCTTTTAAATCCATTTGGCTTAAAAAAAAACAACCCCACATGGCCAAAAAATAAGATGCACTGAAGTGAAGTAAGTATTTCATAATATTATCCAAATTGACGTTAGAAGAACTGAAGAAATAGTCAAAGTGAATCCAGGGCTAAGCTTTGTCACGCTAATGAAGCGCTGGGATCCCCTGCCCAGCACTTATCTGTTCTGCTACCTGCACTGAGTGCCACCGTCCCAAGCCTTGGTCCTTCCACAGACCTGCTGATGGCACAGACCACGGGACCACCAGACCCTTTGACAGCTCACTGCACTCATCCCTGCCTCCCAAAGGCAGAGTTAACTACGCCTGCTCCATGCCTGACGTAACTCCTGACATCACCTACTCCAGCGCTCTGCTATTTCTATATCAAACCTGTTTATTTTTGCAGTTTAACCCATCACTACTTTCCCTCTCCACGTGGGCGTGCAGAACAGAGCTGCTGCTGCTCCCTCTCCCAGCAGCATCTGCAGGCTCTCTTGTCCCTGTCCCACCACTTCCAAGACACAAGACCAACGGGTCTCGTTCCTGACCACGTTCCTCTGGGTTCTCTCTGTTTGGCTCGTCCTTTTCCACAAGTACGAGGCGCAGAACCGGACAAGACACTTCTGCTGGGAAGTAAAACTGGAACAAATAATCCCTGTGCCTTTGGCAATGTTTCTTTATAGATACTCCAAGGCAGTAAGTGCACTTTTTGTAACAGCACAGCACCAACGACTCCTGTTCAAACAGTGATCCCCACTAGCCCCAGATCCTCTCTGACTGTGTGCTGAGCATGCCCATCTTGCTCCTCCTCCTCCCTGGATGCACTGAGCTAAGGGCAGCCTTTGACACATGTCCCCGCTGCACTGTGATGCTGTTTCTCAGATCATTTCTTATTCCCAAGGCAATTCTGAGAGAATTCCCAAGCTCCATCTTCTCCGTGGGGCTTGCAGGGGACAGCAGGCTGTGATAAGCTGTTACCAGCAGCATGGTGGTGGATGCCCAGAGCTACGATGGCAGCAGCAGGCAGCATCCATAATGGCTTCATTACAATGGAATCTTTAAGGTTGGAAAAGGCCTCTAAGATCAAGTCCAACCGTCCATCCATGTTAACTAAACCACGTGCTGCCACACAGTCAGATGAACTTCCAGCAAGTTGGCTACAGAGAGGCCTCAGCAGCCCCGTGCAGAGCTCAGCAAAGCACAGAAAAATGCTAAAAAACCCCAGACCTGCCTTAATTATAGGAAGCAGCACCCTGGAGTGGAGCAGGGCAGCATCGTGCTGCTGAACCGTGCTGTGCTCCCAAGCAAACCGAGAACAGCACCAGCGTCCACATGTTTCCTGAGCCCAAAAGCTTTACTCCTCCGGGCTTTCTGTTCCTAGGCTTGGCTTGAATCTTTCACCTCACTCACTGGGGCCCTCTCCCTCCCTCTACTTTAAACAGTCACCATCCTTTTGGCGGGGGACCAGAGATGCTCTCGCTGAAGCCTATCAAACGAGGCTACTCCATCTGTCCAAGCTCGCTCCGGCACTGCACACCACTCCCCTTTGCAGGGACTGAGCACAGAAGATGCTAACAAATCATGCAGCTAATTAAAACTTGGCCAGGTCCTCTGTAACATACCTTTGCACAAGATCGCACTCTGGCTGTCATTTTAACAAGCAGGTGATGCTGACAAGGTACATATAATGCTGTAAACACAAGTGCTGCCATATATCCCCTCTGCTTGAGCTGCCTGCAGCAGCACACCAGGGTGCTACAGCAGAGAATAAAGCACTTACAGCACTCCTAAAAAGCACAACGTTCCAGTCTGACAGCACTGAAGAGTTAAGCTACGCCAGCACCGCTGCTGAAACACAAGCTAGAGCTTCAGAGATCAAAAACGAAAGTGGAAAATAGTCCCTGAACTAGTAAAACAGCCCCTTCCAGGAACAGCCAAGAGCACTGCTTTACCAAAAAAGGGAAGTGGGAGCCGGGAGCCAGCAGAGAGAGCGGCGTTCGAAGAGCCAGACAGCTGGATAATAGGGACGGGAATAAGGCAGCTTCTCCAGACCGGATTGCAAATGGGAAGAACAAATGTTCAGCGACCACGAGTGGAAGCAGAGCCTGCCAGCAGAGGCCTGGAGGCATTTATCCCTGCTGGAGCAGCCCACAGCACATTCCTACTGCAGTCTGGGTGGGTTTTCTTTGGGGTTTGTATGACTTTTTTTTTGTTGGTTTGTTTTAATGCAACCTGATGCTGTCACTCTAAACAGGCAGTGGAATCAACACTGATTATGTGTGGAAGGAGATGCTGATGGGACACTTACCATCACGTTGAAGGGCTTGGCACCTGAGTGCAGTGAGCATGCAGAACCCCAAATCCCACTCCTAAAAACGCGCTGCGCGTTCCTGATTGACACACGTTTCACCCCATGGTACAAAGCTGCCAATGTGGTAGTAGATGTGGAGAAACACAAGGGGGGATTTGCTGCAGGGAATGCTGCTGCTCACTTCTGAGCTTCAAAAGAAACCAAGTCAGGGTTTTTTTCCTTTTGTTGGATGTCAGTCCGTTTATTTTACCCTCCTCTACTACTTCATTATCTTGCAGGAAAACGGTAGAACATCTCAAAGGGATGTTTCCTATGGGCTCCAAGTTAAGCTTTTTGCAGCACTCTTAACAGGGGATTCCTTTCCCAAAGGACACTGCAGCTTCCAGGGCTGCTCCTCAGTTTATCACAACTGATTACATCCCTGAGAAAAGGTTCTAAGAGCCCGAGACAGGAACAGCAACACGTGGCACTGCCTTCTCTGCAGCAGTCATGGTCGCACTCCACCGAAGCCACGCAAGGAGCATCCACCAGCATGTCCAGCCCTGGGCACCACTTGCTCCCTAAATAGATTCACCTTCCAGAGCACAGTACTTCCCAGTCATTGAATTTCAAAGCCTATTAATTGTTGCCTTCTCAGCACATCCCTTCATTTCAAGGCCCTCTCCTGCCAGCTGCAAAAAGATGAGCACATCTGTACGTCAGTGCAGCCTCTGGCAGGCACAGCTGGGAGGCCTTCACAGCAACACTGTCATCTGAAGAACAGAGGGGAGGAAAAAAGGTGATGGTTCCCTTACCTAGCCATAACTATAGCACTGATAAAGCTTTTGCTAAATATTGAGTCTCCTGTGCATTTTCCCAGCCTTTAATCAATCCTTGTGATGGAACTGTAACAAAACCTTAACCAGAACCCACTGAGGCATCTGCATGGCCAAAAGAAGCACTAAAGTCTTGCCCTCAGGCATGACCACTGCCACCACAACCTACACCCCTGCCTGTATTTGTTTCTGAAAAGTCTGAGAGAAAATAAATTTATTCAAACCACTTACTGCTACATCTATTTAAAAAAAGTCCCCTTTCTTGTAAGGAACAATAATTAGGTATTTTCAATGTTTTAAGCCATCTTTCAAGCTGCCTTATTGACACAATGATAACATATCAATCAGCAAGGAAGAAACCTGGCTTCACAAGTGATGGACGGGCTGGTGAGAGCTATTAAATAACACCAGCTGTATCGCTGTCTGAGCGCATCCTACACTCGTACCCGCACAGTCAGCAACGCCAGTTGCCTCACATCACGAATGACACCTTTGTCAGTACCTGCTCAGCAGCAACAACCTTTGCAGGTCAGGACAGTGCACGGACATCCTTTTTTAACATTGTCTGCTCCTCTCCTTTCTCCATTTTTTCTATCACTTTTTTCCCCCTATTTTTTTTTCTATAATACTCCTATTAAAACAGTTTTCTGGTTGCTTGTGTCGGGTGGCCCAGCCTCCTCAGGCTTATGCCCTGATCCTCAGGATTTCAGGTTTCAGATAAATTTAATCAGGTTTCAGATTAATGTTTTTTTCTACACAAGACCCAGGCATTCAGAAACAGCAGAAGCAATTAAGACGACCCTGACTATACCCAACAGATTTGATAGCACCGATTTCCAGCTGCTGTTCTGCAGAGTGATACACAAGAAGGGGACAGGCAGATGAAATCTGTTTTCACAGATGTGATGGAACGTTTAAAAAACAACCATTCTCCTGCTCCTCCGTAGATTAAACACAAGTTCACACGAGTTACATCAATGGTGACGTCTGAACAGCATCATTCCACCTGTTACTGTGCCAGTCTCTGTTTTCAAGCACAAAAAAACACCCCTTGGCACCAGCAGGTTCAAGAGCACTTGATGCACCACCCCTTGCCAGCCCTCCCACCAAGCAGGTCGGAAACAATACTTGCTGGATGTAGGGCTGCAGAGGAGAACCACAGTAGTAAGAGGTAGCACTTGCCTGTGTTACTCATCTGTGGACCCCTGGGAGGTTTTTTTACCTGCAACAATTTTAACACATGGGAAAAACTGGAATATCAGCCTCTTGAACCAACAAGTGACCCCCATACAATAAACTAGACACGAATTATGACAGATGGACTACACGTATTCTTGATATTAGAGATGCTCAAAAAGCAGGTTCTGCCTGGGAGATCAGAAATAAAACCTATTTCAACAAATTGTGAGTGAAACCAAACCCAGGCACTGCTGCTATCCGAAGGTTTAATCATGGGAAGCACCAACTGTAGTGATTAAACATGGGGACTTATTCAAAGCTAAGGGACAGAAGCAGAACAAAACCTGCCCTCAAAGCACCTGGGTGTTGTGAGAAACAAAAACTTGAGTGACAAAGATGTGAAAAGTTGATTATCCCTAATTTCCTGAGCTTTTAGATCCAGATGAGCAGTTGGAACTCTTCTCACTGACTCTGGAGTTCACTAAGTCACCGCAGTATGAAAAGGAGATCACTAGAAGCAGTGCTTTAAATTTACTCACCTGAACTTTTAAAAGGTGAACATTAAGATCCCAAGCAGGGCTCTTATTTGCCCTCTGAAAAGATTCAAAATTCCTCCTACTTCTCCATTCAGACACACCGACTGCACATTAGTTTCAGGCACAGATCTCTCCTTTTCTTACTGAAGATCAGAGCACCAGGGATACTACACATCAGGTGAAATGAAATTTAAGAAAGAATTATGAGACTTTGCCAGCAGATACTGGCTGGTACAAACTAATTCACAGGGAATTATTTTTCCATGATCTTCTGCTGCAATAGAGAGGACTATTAAAGATGTTAAGTGGTCATTAGTGCCCTGCATCCTCCTGTGGGGTGACCATTCATAAAGCTTTGAAGGCTTTTACAAGGCAAAGCCATTTAAAGTATGGTTAAAAACATTATGAAGGCTTAATATTTAAAGAGAAACAGATGGAGCTGCCCAAGGGAAGCACTGAAGAACCGTGTGCCCTGTATAGCAGCATGTTCCAGAGCCAAAAATGCTACCAGGGCATGATGACAGGTCACAGCACATGACCTGCCCGAGTCAGGATGATTCCCAACCTCACACTACTACGAACACCACCGAACATTCTACCTCTCATGCACGGTATCTCCCCTCCTTTACAATAACACGTCCTGGAAATTGTCACTGGGCTGACCACACTCTCCAACAACCCACAGCTGGGGACACAAGTGACTGCTAACATCAGAGAGCTTTCAGCCTTCACTTGAGCGCTGCTCCTGGAATACTAATTAACTTCATAAAGCCCAGCCTTATTCCAAAGAACAAGTTTTTCTTGTCAAACATCCCCGCATGGTGCTTTCACTAATAAATACATCCAAATAACTGCTGAGTAGAAGCCTCAAGCCATATGCTTGTTATGTATACACACGAACTTTTTTTTCTGTTCCTAAAAATACTTCAGCTAAGACTGCTGATACATCCACTGTGAGGAGGCAAAGACGGATCCCTGAGTTCAGCAGCAGAACACCCTTTTGTTCTCTTCTGGTGGAACCTGATTACATTAGCCCTGCCATCTCCGTTGGGTAAGATGCTGGATTTATGATGAAAATTTCCAGAAATCATTGGAGAAGGTAATAAAGTGGGTCAGAATAATTGCAACACTGACATGTGCCAGGCATGTGGGAAGAATATCCCATCGTGTTATCTTCCTTGATCTCTTGGTACTTGGGATTTCCACTTCCCAACGCACAGGAGTGGTTGAGAAGCATTTTGACCAAACCTGCCCCACCATCCACACAGCTGAACACCACATCACCAAAAGATAACGTGGTGAGCAGCAAGCAGAAGGGGTCACATCCCATGGTAGCAAGGGTATCTTGTGGAACTCCACCACTACACCCAGTCCCACACTGTGTGTTTGCTGCTCTGGAGGGATACAACTAACTAGGAAAGGATTCCAAAGCTGTGGTGAGTCTCAGGCTCCAACAGCACATGGTTACCCAAAGCGACCTCACCAAAGGAGACGAACAAATGTCAATACACACATAAAAACCACCTGGCCAGGTCACAAGCATCTCCCAGGTAAAGGAACTTATCTTGCAACCTGGATTTAAAATCTACAAAGGCCTTT
Source organism: Hypotaenidia okinawae (assembly GCA_027925045.1). NCBI lineage: Eukaryota > Metazoa > Chordata > Aves > Gruiformes > Rallidae > Hypotaenidia > Hypotaenidia okinawae. The sequence continues at coordinate 21,690,775 of BSDF01000011.1, read as the reverse complement.
AGGAGAGTAATACAGTTGTAGTACACATCCTTGCAGGACAAGGGGGAATGGACTAAAGCTAAAGGAAGGAAGGGTTAAATTAGGTATTAGGGGGAAGTTTTTTATAGAGAGAGTGGTGAGGGGCTGGAACAGGCTGCCCAGAGAGGGGGGTGGGTGCCCCGTCCCTGGGGGTGTTCAAGGCCAGGTTGGATGGGGCCCTGGGCAACCTTGTGTAGCTCCAGGCCTGGAGGTTGGTGGCCCTGCCTGTGGCAGGGGGTTGGAGCTCGGTGATCCTTGGGGTCCCTCCCAACCCAGACCCTTCTACGATTCTATGATCTTCAAGGGGCAGATCACTGAAAAGCAGTTCTTGTTTAAACAGCACAAAACAGCACACAAGATAGCCAAGGCCCTTGACTGGAAACAAAGGCCCTTAAGTCCACCATGCACGTTAGCTCTGTAACCTCTTCCCTCCCAAGCACTGCCGAAAAAGCCAATTTCCTCTCCTTAGAAGACCCACCCTTCCCTGCGTGACTTCAAAGCTCTTCCGTAACCCATGCACACAACACTTGACAGCAAGAAGTTCCTAAGATTGTTCGCAAGAGCAGGCTCAGTGCATTATCCTCCCCCAGTCTTCCTCCCAGCGTGGCCCTACAGCAGCTGGTTCCTGCCTACTCCCACCCCACGCTCTCCTCCATGGCAACACTTCTGTGTACCAACAGGGAAATAGAGAAAATGAATAAGAGATTATTTCTGCGTCCTCAGATCTAGCACCAGCGCGATGCTGATAATCAAGAAGCACTGCAAAGCAAGATGTCCACTTCAGCAATTCAGTCACACAAATTTTAATCAAGAGGTTGGACTAGCTCCATAGGAATCCAAAAAGCCCAACCTGACAGCTGGCTGTGCCAGACTCGTAAGCACAGAAAACCCACACAGGATGCTGCCTGAGACAGCTCCATCTCAGACTACGAAAGGCATCACCCTGTGAATCCCCACCTCTTGTTGAAGGGTTACTCCATTAAACATCTCTTCTTAAAATCATCACATTGCTATCATCCATTCCTCCTACCATCCTCAAGCTTCTGTCTACTGATGAAGGTTGGAAAGAACCATTGTAGATTCACACCACACCTTCCTGGCCACTTGAACATTCCTGCTTTATGTCTATTTATACAGTCTTTGCTCAGAAGTTCCCCTCTATGTGTTCAGAAGCATCTCCAACTGCCCAGTTGACTTCACAAAAGCTGCCCCTGAACTACTCTCTCCAAGCCCTCCGCACTGTTCCCAAGCAAAAAGCTGAGGATACAAAGCACAGGACAGGGCAGGTCCTGTCCTCAACATCATCTAGTGCTGTACAGAAGATGACAGGGGAGTTTGAGGTCTCCATCAGAAAGACAAGATGCACATATTGATGAAGGCAAGGATGTCTGTGGGCTGGTACACAGGCACCAGCTGACCAGCACACTGAAGAGGCCAAAGGACCGAAGAACTGTTAATTTCTTACAGTTAAATGATTCAATCACATCCACATTCTCAGTCTTTCAGTAGAGATACGAGTAATGTACTGCACCAACCACCAGGCAGCACTGGTTCTGGAGCAGTCACTGCCAGATGCAGGGAAAAAGTCTTGATTAACTTACCTCAGCCTTCCTAAAATAATAAGTATTTATAAAATAATGTTCTCCTTTCCACTTCGCAATGTCAGGATGCTACGCCTTTACACGTCCTTAAAAATCTGAATATTTCAACTAAGTTTAAAATCAGCAGAGTGCAAAAGGTACTTCCAATAGAGCATCCACCAATAAAAACCATCTTCGGAGGTGGGAGCAAAGCGTAAGGCTTCCAACACGAGCCACATGCACACTGAACAGATATTCAGAGTAGCTGAGTCACCGTGGTTTTCTGAAATGAGCCTTTAACCACGACTTGAAGGAGGAACATGAAGTGACAGGCACTTCAAAATCTCTGATGGATAAAAGTTTCTTTTAAAGTTACTGCGAGTTTCAGTCTAAGGCTGCAGCTTAACACTGCAGCCTTAGACTGAAAGCTTTTATTTTTCTTCTTTTTAGCACTCTGTGTCTCCTTCCCAACACCATGCCTAACTTTAATCCTGTGTTAGCTGTAATTTAAGCCCTGCACGAATATCACGTGGCTCTTCAGAGCTGTTCCCTGCTTGGTTCTCAGACCTCAGCGCCTTGAGGGTCCCTCTAAGCTGGGACTCAGTACATGGAAAAGCATGGCGAGCACAGCGGTCTGTGGCAGTGGGCTTGGGAGACAAATCTGAGGTTTTAGTAACACCTCAGGGCCTTTCCCCTCAGCACCCCCTCCCCACTGCCTCCAGCCGTGGTTTCACAGCTCTGGTAGCAGCAGGACCATCAAAGCAATGACCAGGCTCACTGTAAAACTCAGAGTGGATAAGCAAACCCAGTAGGATCCCACAAGGAAAAGGACCAGTAACATCAACAGACAATGTAAGCATCATGTAAGAACCTGGAGGGAAAGCAAGGTACAGCAAGATGGAATTAATTTTGCGTGAGAAGCAGACAGCTCCACTCAATCCCTTCCTGTTAGCACAGTGCTGCATTTCAGGCTGGGACAAACCTCAGCGAAGCATCACAAAGATCCTTGATACAGCACAGCAGTATGCCTGCCAGCTATCAGCTATGAAAGCTTTGGCACAAAAAGTGGGAAAATACATTTCTGCAAACAGAAATGCCCCTTTCCCCTTCCTATTCCCCTGCCCGCAAAACTGCCTGGGAATAGGACCACTTTTTTCCCCAAGAACTTTTACCGTGCTCCCCACAGTTTTGGTTTGTGTTTCTTTTTTCTTCTGAACTTCAGAAAATTAAAAATGTCAATATTTTCATATACATCTCAATAAATGCTTCTTGGAGACGTTACAGGTACTAAATTTTTGACCCAGTTTTACTCTGAACATTGTTATTCCTGCCAGCTTAAAGAGTAAGAGTCCCACCTGCCCTCTGTCCTCCCAAAACCCTCCAAAGGGCTTTCCCCTCTGCCCCATCCCATCCATGAGTGAACTGTGGCATCCCTCTGGAAGCACAGCGCTGTGCCTGCTATCACACCTTCCAAATGATATCCCAAAACAGCACACACCAAAGTGTTATCCCATTTTAAGGGCAGCATCCTGACAGACCCTGATAGATCTGTCTGCCACTGCAGGCTTGGTCTGAAGTCATGCCCAAGGCCAAGCCCACACCAACTGACATGAGCCTGGCCACAGCTACAGCATTTCCCTTCCATCAGACATTTCACAGATCCAAAGCACTAACTACTCCCATTTGTTCCCTTTATGTCTTGCTCTGATACCCATGTGCCTTCGAGGTCCCCAAAACTACTGTTTAGGACTGTGAGGACTGCAAAGCTATGGTGATGGCAGCTCACCCTTCCAGGTAACTTCAGCTAAATACAAAGACAATTATGAAAGCATCTTAACTTTTGCACCACATAACAAAAGTTAGAAGATAAACATCAACCATAATATTAAGGTTGAGAAGCTGATTCGAAACATTAGTTGATACCCAGCACACAAGCTACTGAATTTAAATATAACCCCCCCATATATGGCATACTCCCTTCTCTTGTAATTTTTACATTTATATATGCATATACCTGCAAGTGCCAACCTGAATGGAGATGGCAAGACAGATAATCTGGCAAATTCCAAAGAGGTCCCTGCAGACAAACTCTAAACCCAATGCAGAATTCTCATCTGTCAAAACTCCCAGGTCTCCACAAAACGCAAAAGAACTTTAAGGACATGACTGATAGCATATGGAAAAAAATATATTTGGAATTAAATCTTGTAGATCATATTTGAAGGCTCTTCTCCTCATTGTCATTCGCCATGACCAAGGCCATCTGCCTGACAAGCAGTAGGAGGACATAAATTCTTAGCTTATTTTAAAACTTGTCAATGATAACCAAGAATTATCTTTGAAATCTCTATTGCCTCCAGATTTACCTTCCACTCCACAAGGCACGAGCTCGCAGGGTACTGTCTTTACTGTTCAGAGAGCAGGGGAAGACGATTACATATCGCTCAGGACCAAGTGTATGTAGGGCAGGCAGTCACCGTCCTGCTCCCCAAGCCAAATGCTCCAGCAGCATCCAAAGATACAGCTTTTGTTTCCCAGGAAAAGTAGGGCAGGTACTCTTGTAGTATACTACTCCATGTTCCTACCAGTGCTCTAGCATCACTTCACTGTCATTGTGTGAGCATCAGATACAGGATTTGCTGCTTCATCAATACATAAAATGCTTTTCTGAAGGACAGAAATTAAGTCAACACAACCCCCAGAGAAGCTGTATGTATGCATATGCTCCAAAAAGCAGCTTTGCTTAATACTGACGTCAAGACACAAGCGAGAAGTCAACGGCACCCAGACACCTTTGACAAGAACATCCACTTCGGTGTTGAAGCCATTTACTACCCAGCAGAACCAGCGACCCACCACTGGGTTCTTCAGCCTTTCTCCTAACCCTCTGGTGCTGACTGATCCTGACTTTCAGGTTGGACTGATGGGAGTGTTCATCAGGGCAGTGCTGCAACTTCTGCTCTTTGATGGAGTTTGAAAGACACAACTGAAAGCCCAGCTCAAACCCCTCTCTGGCCACGTTCAGTGCCCCAGCATCATCAGCTCTAACAAGTTCCCTTCAGAGGTTTTACAGGGAGGGGAGTGAACTCACCCTCTTTCTACATAGGTACTGAGTACGTTCTAATGCTGAGATTAATTCCTGCTTCTTCAAAAAAACCCAGAGATTTACAGCATAAGGAGCAGTCACAGACTGGAGCTCCCCTAATGAAACCAACTCCTCTGTACCGAGCCCCCAGCCCAGTCCTTGCGCCTGCCCAGCCACCATCAGCCTGAGCCGCTGCCCCATGGGGCTCTTTAAACTGGTGCTGGCTGGAGATCACGCGCGGCTCTGAAGGAGCGGGGGGTGGGGAAGGATTTTTGTAGATATAGCTAAGATTTTTTCCTTTTCAGGACGGCTGCTCCTTCACTTCCTCATGCCTACAAGTTCTGTGTTTATTTTTTCCTTGCCTAATTGTTTAACCTTGACGAAAAGGGCTTTACTTCCACCAAACGCGGGGTCGCGGTGCTACCAGAGTGCTCTGGCGCAGCCAGGCTTTCCCTGTCCTCAATAAAACGTGACTGGGGGATCAGCTGCTGTAGCTGAAGCAGGAACAGGTCCCACAGCAGCGTTTTGTAGCGATGTCACAGTCCCTGTGCTGTCTGAGAGCTTGGAGGGGATTTCTTCTTCTAAAAACCTGACAGAGCTACAGAAAGGCTCTTCAGCCAAAACACACAAGCAGTCATGTTTCCACTGAACTTCTGTGCATTATAGAACCAAAGCAGATGATAATTGCCAACACCAAGAGCCCAGCACGGATTATTTTCACAAATTAGGTACGAAGGAAGTGTCAGTCCTGACACAGAAGTAACTCTCTGACTGACTGAGCACCGAGTTGTTCGCTGCAGTGAGACTTTGAGAGGAACACTTACTGCCAGTCAGTGTGTAATGGCTATTTGAAACATTCACACCAGACACGCCAACCTCACCGCTCTGACTTTCCCAGCAAGGCAGCAGGACTTCACGAGAGCTGCAGTCCTCAGCATCTCAGTAGGCTGCATCCAGAGCAGCCAACGCTGGCAGGAAGCCTCTGCTGGAGCTGCCACAGGAGGATGCCAAACACTGCCTGCATTTTGTCCTTCGATACAACCACAAAGTCAGAAGTTTAGAAGGCAAGTGCTGTGCGTAAGGAACAGCCTCCTACATATGTCCTTTTTCCTTTTAAAGCAAATGAGAAAAAACAACCAGCAGAGAAGTTTACTAAGAATACTTTTTCATAAAACCCTTAACTGGTGTGGGTGGGAAGGATCTCTGAGCCCCCAGTGCCTCCCTTTCATGGGCAGGGACACCCCTCCAGCCCAGGGTGCCCCAAGCCCCATCCAGCCTGGCCTTGAATCCTGCCAGGGATCCCAGGGCAGCCACAGCTTCCCCAACACATTCCTAGGTGACAAACACAAGGCTGCTTTACACTGGCTGCATTTGTCAGGAGCCACTAAGCATGACCCTGGGATCTCTGCAACTCACCTCTCAAGCTAAGTGATATTTTCTGGTTTCTTCCCAAAGAACCAGGAGGTGCTTTTCCACACTGACCTCAAAGACAATTCTCTTCTGAACAGCAAAAAGCATAATGCGGTTTTCAGAGTTAGAGTCAAGAACCTTCACCACCAGTTCACTTGTTTCCTAGCATTTGGATCACAAACATTAAAGTTATGCAGAAAGACCAGAGATTTTTTTATACAGACAGGTCCCAAATCACAAGGAGCTTGAGAGACAGTACCTTCATTTCCACCCAGCAATGTGAAGAACTCAGCTGGAAGTGCTATTAATGCACCAGTAATTGAAGAGGAGAAATCACACTCAGGTGTTGACACATTAAGTACTATACTTCATTCTGCAAGATGAATCCAGATTCCACAACAAGAAGGACACAGTATCAATCTCCAGCAGCAGCGTGGAGGAAGATGCCTGTGTCAGCTCAAAGACAACTGGCAAGGTCTGGCTTTTGCTGCAGCACATTTTTATGGCTGGTGATGCTGGCAGCCTCAGCATTTTTCCTCCTGACCCCTCTCAAACAGAAGCACTGAGAGCATTTGGGCTGAGGAAGTGCCACCCACTTCAGCAAGGGCTCTTGGCGCAGAGCAGGCTACCCAGAAAGTGGGGAGTGGAGTCACTGAGCTGCTGGGTTGATGCTGGGTTCCTCTCCAACTAATGGCTTCCACATGGCACTTGGACACAGCACCTGTAAGAACCCCTCAGAAGGGGTACTTAGCATATTTATCTCTTACTGAAAATATGTTTGCCCTGTTAAGTCATTGCAAAATACAAAGCCTAATATTTCCTTGCTGAAGTACAGTAATTCAAGGTTTATTTTACCTTACTGCTATCAAAAGCAGCAAAGAATGTCACCCTCCCAAAAGCATCAGAGAAGAGTGATTCCACAGACCAGGCTCTGATACAGGTGAGACCCTCGGGTCTCCCAGAAACAGAACCCCTCATGGTGACACCAAGGCCAGGGTGAGAGAACAGCAACAAGGAAGTCTTTGAGAATATTGTTCATATCTCCACCAAACTAAAAGCTAGCTAGGGTTTTTTCAGGTTTACTGGGGGAGACAGATGGGTTTACAAGGCTCAAAGTTGGAAGCCCTGAAGCATACACATGCTAATCCCAATCTGAACTGGAAACTCCCAGACTATGGATCACAGACTGTGCTGTATCAGGAATCACAAGCTGCATGTCACAGAAACAAACCAGGAGAGCCAGAGGATCTGCTCGACAGCCCATCACTGTGTTCAAGGTGAAAACCAGCTTTCTGAATCCATCTCCCCTGCACTTGTCACCAGATATTTGTGCTTCTACACACCCACGGCAGCCAAAGCCAAGGCTCAGGAAATTCATTAAGTGACTTTACAGCTGCTTTTGACTAATTACAGGCACTTTGAACCTTAACTGCAAAGTGCTGTCAGGAGAGGTGATGATTCCTTCATAACTCACTCTGGCCAGCAGAACAACAAAAGCAGCCACCAAACCAGTCAGCTTCATCCAGGGTCTGTGGAAGCTCCTCAGCTGAGGTTTCTTCCTGTGTACTCAGCATCTCCCAAGCACCAAGCTGTAAGGGAACACTCATCCCTGTGCGATGGAGCTGCCCACTCCAGACAGTTACGTGGGCAACAGGGCTCAGCCTGGCAGAAGAGCCAAGCAGGCTGAATGGGACCTGAAAGCTCAAACAGAAGTGAAGAAGAGACAGAGCACCTAACCCCCTGCCTCAAATTTGCAAGTTATCACTTATATTAATACCTAAATAACCAACTTGCACCTAAGAAAACCTGATAATTCATCACAGTCCCCATACTGCCAAGGAACAGCCTTAGGCTCTAGGTCACCCCAGTTAGATAAAACCTCACCCAAGGCCCGGGTGGTGTGTAACTACATGACTCCAGTCAGGAGTGCTGGACTGACGGTGGTACTTTACAGGCCAAACCTTATCAACCAGCCCCTCTGAATCACTCCCTGAACTTTCCCAACACTTTAGGCAACTGCTGAAAAGCTAAAGATGTCTGGTGCCTAAAACCTAGGAGACTTTCCTTCACACACAGGGGTTTTTCCACAAACTTCATGCCTTTATCCATCTGCTTTGGTATTCACATCCCTCTACACAAGTGAGTCTCCTTCATCAGCAAAGCACTTGGGCTGTACTAACCAAAAGCCCAACCCTAGCTCCAAAGTGGACTTGAAGGTCCTCTGGAAGTATTTATTGGTGGGACACACTAGCATCTCAGTTTTCACAGCTTCCAGACCAGACTATGAGAGCTTTTAAAAGGAATAGAGCAAAGTAGGTTGAGCGCACAGAACACCACGACAGTTGAGCTATCTGAAATATTAAGTAACCCCCAAGTTTTAATAACTTTGCTACATTATAAGACATGCACCAATGTCACCCCACCCCCACAATTCATCAAGGCATTTCACTTCCTTGGGCTCTTGTGACTAAGTATAATATTTCATTAAATATCCTGTTCATACTGGCTTATGTACTAGGGAACACACTAATTTTAGAAAACTGATTAGCTAGTTCTTTCTAACTGAATGTTATTGTAGCTAAGGTCAGATTTTGCACTGAAACTATGGCAACAAAGCCACAGTATTCTTTTGTCTACAAGGTTGGGGCTAGGTTTATTAACAGCACTGCTCTACTTAAGAGCTAAGCACAGCTTCTTGGCAATCCCTCCCTCAATCCTACCTGAAATACCCTGAACTTTCCACAGGGGAAAACGACCTGCGAGAGCTGCGGAGCAAAGATGAACGTCCAAACCAGGGCTTGGCTTACTTCCTCCTTTTAGGGCCCTGTCACTACACCAGCACATCTCCCTGTCCTACTGTGCAGGATGTCTCACCAGTGCAGAAGTACTAGCTGTGTTTTCCAGACAGGCAAACTAAGTACATGGATCATAAAGCTTCACAGGAGTTCAATTAACACACACACACCCTCTTCTCTCTGCAGCACCTTAACCAACAGACTGCATTTTCCACGCAGCCTTCCAGTTACCCCTATCAATGGGCAACTTCTATTTCCAAGGGGCTTTGCTCTGCCTTCACCACGATGCAGAACACCCGAGAAAAAGCCCTTTGCAACCTGAAGTTGGCAGACAGCTGTTTGACCACAGTGCTCCGGATACAGCCCAGAATGCACATAGAGAACAGCCACACCAAAATCCGCAGCCTGTACCTCACATCCCAAGCAAACCCACCCCTCCTTGTGTTCAGCACCAACAGCCTTTTCCACACCAAGTTCAGCCTACACAGACACATTCTGTTACGGTCTTGGTACTCAGTCACCAGGTCACAGAGAAAAAACCCATGCTAAACCACCTCAGTTAAAGGAGTAATTTAGCCAATTGTTCATCCACTGTTTCAGCAGAGCACACCAGCATCACGGAGATGCCATGTCTGCAGGATGTCCTACCAGCTGGACCACAAACTCATCTGGCTGCACAGGGCAGTACGGAACCATGCTGCACCAGTGTGGCAGTGAAACAAAGCTGGCTTGGCGATTCGCTCTCCATGACAATACCTTCCTTCCCTTGTTAAAACAAACCAGCTTTCCTTTGGTTTCTGCATCCCATCACTACTGGATTTCAAAGCAACACCAGCTACTTTTGCATGTTTAAGTACCCTTAAGTAAGTCCCAGGGCAGCAGCTGTGCAAGTGAGAGCGTCAAGCTGGGTGTCCTGCTTGCTCACGATGGAAAAAAACCCTATTCCAGCAAGCCACAGAGGCAGCGATGGGTGAGCCTGGCACAACCACAATCCCTGTGATCAGAAGAGAAACCTTTGGAAGTGGGGTGGTCATGGCATCCCTTTGAAGTGGCTGAGGGTCAGCAGTGCATGCTGCCCACCATCTCGGGGAGGAGGCTGGGGTGTCCTCCCGCAAGCAGTGCATCAGCTCTGCATTAGGACACTCTCCCACAGGGTTTCCCAAGCTTGAGCAGATACAAAGCACATTTATCTGTACAGAGGCAATGCTTCTGACGTCCCAGCTTTCCAAAACACCTAAATGCCACAGTGACAATTGTCTGTAACATCTGCTTGTTCGTAGGATGCAGTGGGCTAAAGATGCACATTTTAAAGACAGCGCTCAGGATTTCATCATATAAAGGGCATCGAATTCAAATGCATACTAGCAGTTGGCAGCCTTCTAGCACAGGTCTATAAATACTTAGAATCATACTAAAGGATTCCTCATCAGGCAGTGAAAATGTATTATAGGTGTTTTAACCATATCTTGATTCAGCAAGATTAAAAGATTTGCCTCTTCAAAATGACCTATGCTTCACTTGTAGAGAACAAAGTTATAGGCACATTAGGCTCTCTCCATCATTTCCTGTTCCATCACACCAACCCAAAAGTTCCTTCTGATTTTACACTAAATTATCATGCTAGTCCTCTTTTTGAAATGGGGGTAGGAAGCATTTGACCACAAAACAGAGGAATCAGTTAATTCTGCATTTATTCCTGTTGCCCCATTTCCTCCTCTCAGTGTTCAGCATGCGTGTTTTAATCTACCTTGGACATCTCAAAACCGAAAGCAGTCACTTTATGATTACAAGTGAAGCATTTCCCTTGAAGCCCACCATGCTGAGCTTCCAACTCAGCACTGAAGGGCTCTCAGGAGTTCTGCCTCCCACCTGAAAAAGGAATTCTGCTACTTTATCTGCTGACCCGCGGTTATTGAAATGAAAAAGGCCATATTTAGATCATTTTTAAAACATTCCTTAAAGGAATCTAGGCATCTTAGTAATTAATGCACCCAAAAATCTACCAGCATTAGAAGTTCCATGTTCAAAGAGGAAAAAGGAGCCTAAATTTGGCCATGGAGCCCAGGTCCATCACCTCTCTTCACCATCATCCCAGGGACATGCCCTCAAACCTCTGCGTAACACCCACTTGAGTTCATCTCATGTATGCAGAAAGCCATACAACTAACTCCAACTACTTCACATCAAAGTTTAAAAAGCAATCTGAGCTAACGTAATTGCTTTCACCAGAGTGGGTCTGGAAGAGCACGCACGGAGAGCAACAGCATTTGGGGCTACACACTTCTCTGAACACATCATACCTGATGGTTGGTACCACAAAATGTTGTTCTTGGTGAGTGCAGGGGATGGTACCAAACCACCTCACCACCTTGAGAGTGTGTTTCTGTATGCTGCTGATATTCTTCCAAAGCTAACAGGCAGAGGGATGTGGGTATTTGTTTTAGTTTGGGTTTTAATATTCTGAAGTGTTTGGGAAACCCATTTCTCTTAGGGAGAAGCATATTGGCTTTCACCAGTGCTGAGCACAGCATGAATTTATAAGAACTCCATCAAAAGAATGGGGGGGTGGGGTGTGCAGAGATGATTATTTTTCTTTTACATATGTATTAAAGCATCTTTCTTGTGCCCAGGCCAAGAAGAACCTGGAGCTCCAAGCCCCTTGGTGCTAGCCCCTACCACCACCAGCCAAACCCAACCCAAAGCATCGCAACAGCAATATTCCCAAAGACCAGACACTACGGATTAGGATCAAAAGAACAAACAGAATTTGAGCTACTCATCTTCTGCTTCACCATGAGGGTATTTTAAGTCTGAGATATGGGTTCATTCCTTGAACATCTTGCCAAAAAAGAGTGTTGCCCAGCAACTACTAAAACAATGTTCTGGGAGGAGGTAGCTGCTGGACAGATTAACCCAGTAAGTGCCCTTTCCCCCTGTGTTTCACGCGGCTATTGCAAAGCCCAGATCCCTGGAAGAGATCTGCATCCCAAATAAAGAGCTGTACGGAGTTTCCCGTGCTGGGAAGGCTGTCAGACAGACTTTCCATGTAGCAGCAAATTCTTGCATTAAGCAAACACGTTTGCCTTAGTGCAGTGCTATGCTCCAAGCACAAAACCAACACAAATAAAACCTCTGCAAAAGCACACACCCCCCAACAGAGCACCTCAACAGCTGCTGGAGCCCCAGGTTAGCAGCCCCAGGCTCTGCTTCAGCTTTGCCACTATTGCTGGGACTGATTTTACTTTGCAAAACAGCTGCAGTTCAGCAGGAACGATTCCTAATGAAACACTGGTGCTTTTAGCCTAGCCAGAGGGTCACTTGTAGTTCATACTTTCCACATAACCCATGCATATTAAAAGGAGGTTCATTTATAGTCACTATGCAGATGCAGAGTCATACTCAAAGATGGCAAGGAGAGCAGCGATTCCAGCTCTGTAGCATACGTAAAGAGTCTTTTTTTGTTCAAAGAGATGCAGATAACCAGGGAGCTGTCACACTGCCTTTTTTTGGAGACTCGTACAACTAGGAGTTTTTCCAGGAATCTCATCTGTACACTGTATCTTCAGACCAGTTAAGAAAAATACTCTTTTGCAAGGGTTTTCATACTAGCAGTTCTAAAAAGAGACACCCTATTGAATGCACTCAATGTTTTGCAAGGTAGTTCTTGAGGACTTTTGAATTACTTGGAACTGGAGACACAAAGGGCCAGAGCAACGTTGTACTTGAAAGAAAAACACACACACATAAAGCACCATGTTGAAAGTGGATTCAGAAAGCCAGAATAATTACTAAAAAGTCTCACAGACCATAATTACCACCTGACTCCAAACCAGTAACTTCAGTGCTACCTACTCCTGACTGGGATGGTGAAAAGAAAGATCAGCCTTCACACCTTCAAGGGATCAAATTAGTATTTCAAGGACCTAGAGGCACATGAGCATTTAAGATGTGAAATAACTACTAGCTTATCATTACTACTACTTGTAGTAACTTGAGGCTGCCTAATACCTTTCTGCAGAGCTCTTTCCAGCTCCAGCACGTCACTATTTCCCATCTAATACACTGGAGGGGGGAATATATTTATTTTTCTTGTGTTTGATCTACACTTTTACACCTTACCTGAACTCTATCCCATCTTACTCTCAGCCTCCTCTTGCGTTTCACCCCTTCTGGGACTCCCCTCCCCAGATCAAGCTGTCAAGCCTACTTTTTCCACAACTTCTGTCAGCAAAGTAAGCCCTGTGTCCTCAGGATACCTCTGCATGCTTCCCTCCAAGCAGACTCTATTAGCACTCCCATCTCCAGTCGTGCCGCTGCAAATCATTCTGCTCAGCCCAGTGCCTCCAAACACTCCCATCAAGCTTCCCTCAACAAATGTTCCTTTGGACAACTTCAAGCCAGTTTTTTGCAGGAGTTACTGAGCAGCACCCAAATCCCAGTTCCCTTCCAGCTACACCCTGCTTGCTGCAGCAGCACATTGCTCGAGTAGGGACTGTGTTCACACCATAGAGCACCGGTTTTGAGTGACACCATACACTCACAGGTAAGTACTCCTGTCACCTGGCTCTCTCCAGGACAGAGGACACAGCACCACTTCATGCACAGCTGCATTTCAAGGGTCTGAAGTAGAGAGGAAAGAAAAACCCGCCACCCTCTAGACCAGAGCCTTGCTGCTGCCACAAGATCCCACTGATTAAGTGTAGCCTAGGCAACAAGACTTTATAAAACCTGAAACACCCGTGGCTAAGAAAAAAAAGCAGGATGGATTCATTCTGCCACTGGATATATATGCTCTAGTTTCACACTGAATTTTCTTAGAGTCATGTATGCATATCTAAGCAGTGAATCCTGCTTCTAGATATCTCTCACTGCTTCGATTAAGCATGAAAATTCTATTTACAACTGTTTTGCATCTGCCCACGGAAGACAGAGAAGCTCAGAGCAGCTCAGAATTGTATTTCTTAAAAATACTACCCCAAGCGAGATCCTTGGGACTGGCCACCAAGTCACACCTCGGGGTTCCTCCCAGGAGGTGACTTCACATTCAACTGACCTGCATCTGGACACCTTAAAGCATAGCTTGAAGGAACGAGGATTCAGAAGTAGATACAAAGCAGGTTAGAGCATGGAGGCGTTTGTCCAGTACGGTGTAAAGCTGTCACCTGAGTCACATACATCTGAGTCCTCCTGGTCCTGCTCTAACAAGACTCTCAATGGTTATTTCTCCACTACCAGTGCTGGTGTTTAGCACCATTTCCTCCTCTCGAACCAAGATCATGCTGCATCTCCAGCCTCGGCCCACGCCGATCCTTCCAGCTGCCATGACTGCTACAGACCATGTGAGATCCATGAACAAACATGGGCTCCACATACAAACTTTACCAGACACCAGAAGTTGCCCACACCCATTCCCATTCCCACCTGCCCCACTGCCCAAGGCCTTGAAGCCTGAACCTCAACTATGACAGCACTAAATACCAGGACTCCTGAGTTACATTCCCCAGCTGCCCGGGGTTGCTCTGTATCCCAGATGTAAGCATTGCTGTTTGGATACACGCACCTTAGGGAAGGCCTTGTGTTCCCTTTGCAAAGGAGGTATTTCTGCCACGTGTCATAAAAGCACCAAAGAAGATGGCAGAGATCTGTCTGCAGCCCCTGACTTGGATAGAGACTGCCCACGCAGCCCCACCACCGAGCCTCTGGGTGCCTGTGCTCCATAAAACAAACAGGGGTATTTTCCATTTGGGTTGAAGACAGGGTGATAAAGTCCATTATTACATCTTCTGAACACATTTCTGCCACAGAAAGCACTGTATCTTAGACTACACTCATAAAGCATGTGTATAAATAACTGAAATGTCTCCTAATATTTTAGGACTTTTGTTGCCATTTACCATTAAGCATAAACTTCCCCACAAAGACTTTAGAGAAGAAACTCCAAAGGTTGGAAAAAGTTCCCACCATTCTTTCTCCATGTATAAATTATAAGTAATGGGAGAACATTTACAATGTCTAACCACAATGTTTTATGTCAGACAAATGTCTCTCTGTACTTGCAGTTCCCAAACTGTGCTAGCAAGCACTGCCTTTTGCTCATTCTTCCTGCTCTCCTCCCCTCCTTCTACACCCAGCAGTCTCAGTCAGATCTGGCTTTATTTCTTCATATGATTTTAACGTCAAGAAACGCCTTGAGTCAGGGCTGTAGTTCACATAAGACCATTGTTGTGTTCCTGGAGAGCTTAACACTGAATGCTAGAACTTCCCCAGGTTGCCTCTTCATTATTTGAATTATCAACTACGCAGTTTTCCAGCAAAAAGAGAGGGAATAAAAATAACAAGAACTCTGACTTCAGCGATATTTTAAAGAGAGTTTCATTGCATGAGACATCTTCATGTCATGGCAAAAAAACCACTTCACAACCCAAAAAACCTCATCAAACCCTCCCAAACCCCAGCAAACAAAACCAGCAGTACAGAAGGTATATTATTTCCAAAGGGCAACAACCCGCAGTTCTGGCCAAAGCTGAATAGAATTATGGTCATTCTGAGCCACTGATAAAGGCAAAGCAGAGCCAAGGAATCAAAATTCATCCAAGAAAGAAACAAGACAAACAGATGCTGCTACATCTGAGAACAGCAATAAAAGGTAGATCAAATTTTTAGAATATTTGGCTGAGCTCTCCTGGGGGTCAAAGGTGCAACTGAGGGGTGCAAAGAGAATTCAAGGAGGTTTTTCCAAACAAAACCCCAGTCAGTGCTTCTCTTCCTGTTTGAGATTTCTCTTAAACAATTTACCCCTAGCCAAGCTGCCAAAAGTAGGCATTAATTTCTTATCACCAAGCATAAGTTTCCTGGCAGAATGAAAGTAAAGCCAAACGTAACTAATACCAAATGAGGTCACACAACTATGATTGTTACCAGCATTTGCTTCATTCTCTTCCTCTCTGAGACAGGTTTGGTATGAGGTGGCATGCATGACAGTACACAGAAAGAGAAATTAAACCTGCAGAGACCCATCAGTTTGAGCAGATTTGAAAGCCAACCTCAGCTGTCAACCGCATCTCCACCCCATTCCCCCAGAAAACTCCATCCCACAACTCACTCTGCACAAACATTCACACTTAACATACTTTCCCCCACTCCGCCTTTCATGGAAGAAGATGACACCAAAATATTTTACAGAAATCACAGAGGTAAAGAACTAGTCACATGCAATTGCATAAAACAAAGGATTTCTTCCCACCAGAAAGGCGATAAGCTGTCTAATCAACTTACCTCTGAACTTTTTGGGTGGGTTGTTCAGATCACCTGCTTCTGGCTGTACCACACACCGATCATCCACGAGGCTGCAAAGAAACAAGAAGCCAAGTGAGGCTCTGCTTATTCCCTCACAGGTGCTCACATCCCTGTCAGCAAACCCAAAGTCACGTACTTGCAATATCTCATCCGAGTGGCCACTTCAGCAGAAGACATTCCCCAAATGCCAAGTTATGCCAAACCTCTGTAAGAAGCATGCAGCTAATTTTTTTTTACTGTTGCCCAGAGCTATGCTCCTGGATAGGCGGGACAATAAATAAGTCATTGCTCCTGTATACTGCATCATCTTTATGTCCCCTCCTTGAGGTGCAGACAGAACAGCCCATATTCTAGTTAGGTGAGAGACAGCCTTAGAACAGTTATTGCCTCTTGGACAGATTTGAATTATGTTGCCAATGTGTTTGTATGAGGGTAGAGAACAGGAAAATATGACGACTGTGCAAACTGGACGCTGCCCCTGTGACCCCTCTCAAGTATTAAGAGAAGGCAGAAACAATAACTACCCACAATAAAAATTTACTCCCAAGGAAGGCATAAATACGCCCTCCTGCTCACCCGTCATAAACACAAGGCAAGGGGTTGAACTAACCTCCCCCTGTTCTACCAGGAAGGAGGTGAACTGGATGAGCAAACCCAAGGGATTCCAATAGGGAAGGCCAGCACAGAGCTGCTTCCAGGAATACGCATCAGCAATGCCCCCCTCCCCCGGGCCAATTTAAAACCCAAAGAGTAAAGAAAATAGTTAAGGCTCATCTGTGAGCACTGCTCTGCCCTTAGCACGCCTTGGATCAATGTGCAACTGCACTTTACAAGTGCTACAGCCCAATGGTGAGCATGCCGATGTAACCAAGTACTTTGGAGTTGCTGATTCAACCCTAAATGACTCAATTTGACCCCTGGAAAACCAATCTGTCAAAGAGGCTTTCTACGCAAGAGTAGAAGGTAAAACTCCAAGGTCTTTAAAGGTTTGAGAGGTCCATTCTCATGCAGAATCGACTTGGGAAAGATTGAGACCTAGAATATGAGAGTTGTTCCTTGCAGAGGCTGGTTACATGCAGGGAGCATCTTGAGACAACAATTATGGAAAATAATGAAGTGCATACAAATTAAAGAGATCAGAGGGATTAAGTGGACTCAACAGTTCTATGCATCTAAAATTTGCATATGCAAACATTCAGAGTAAATTGCTTTTTCCCCATGGATTTTCTCCCTACTCGGTGTTATGTACACATACATGTGCTCCAGCAAGGCTGACAGTGCTCGTATTTGAGCTGAAACACCTGTTCCTACTGAACAAAGGGGCCACAAAAATATCCAAAGTCAAACAGGTTGCTCTGATCATCCCCCACAGATCATCTCAGTGCAAAACTCCCTCTCATCCTGAGATTAAATCACAAGTAAAGAGGAACTTCCCAAACTACTCAGAAAGTAATTTTTACAGGGTGAGAAACACAAAAGAGGATATACTGTACACTGGTAATCGTAATGATGACAGCACTGAGTTTGGGAAACAGCAGGAGTGAAGTCCTGGATAAGCAACAGTCATGTCATGGGAATATTAATTAGGAACACGCTTCCAAGATTTAGAACGCCATTAGAGAGTATAGCGGTATCTGTTTCTCAACCTTCATTAACCACATGAACAAGTCATTACACATTGTTATGACATAAGACTGTCAAAACTCCACATGGTATAGAGTACAATTACACTGAAGCTTTCCTTTGCAGCTTTAATTTTCTCCAGGACAAAGACTAAATTAAATATGGGACAACACTAATTTGATTATGAAGGCTTATTAAAGATGATAATGCATTTCATGTGTCACATAGCAATTGGGATTTCTGGCTTAAATTAGGCTCGGAAGATGTGTGGCCATTATATAATGCGGTTACCTTAAAGCAGTGCTAATCAAATCAGAGGTACTTGAAACACTAAGGGATCTTTAGACCTGCCACGAGAACATCTCATCGAGCCTAGAGAAATAGATGAGCTTCGGGCCCGTGATGTCTACAAGGACTACCCATGGTGAAAAATACCCGCTCAGCAATGCCATCAAAAGCCACAGCCACTGCATAGTGTTCATCATGCAACTTGTATGGATTAACCATAACATGACAACTTTCTACTTCGGTCTGGAATTATTTGCTGCCAAACTTGCTTCAATACTAGGAAGAAAATAAAATAAAATAATAATAATAGCCAAATGTATCGTATCGCTCAGTTCGTGTTGCCAGTTGTCAGCAGATAGTATTTGGCAGGTTGCACAGCTGATTGGATACTGCAGAGTGTACGTGTCATATTTGACAAGTACCTGGGAAATCTGTCAAATACATTCGCCAAATACTATTCGACCAACCCTACTTACTACGCCCCTTGCTTTTATCATACCTTCTTTCCCTTCTGGCAGCATCCCATATTTTCTTCTCTTTCCTATAATAGATCATGGTGCATCTTCAGTGTCTGCTTCCTTCTCTGCACCCTGATTTTCCAGAATCCTAATAGCTAGAGGACTAAACCTACAAGTTAGTTTGGAGTCACTCAGATGAGATTCCAGCCCATCGTTTCCTGCAGAGAGACTTACCAGGATGCTGTCTCTGTACCCTGCTTGGGAGCTCCATTTAGCAGATGCATCTGGACAGTAGGCATCAAAAACTTTGCTGTCACTGTGTACCCAACCCTGAGGCCCTTACGGCTACTGGAAATGAGAAAGAGCATTTTGTGTGTGTGCCCACTCACCGCATCAGCAAGCTTCCTGGTTGCTTCTTTGCTACTCATTCAGTCCTGAAGGTACCACAGCAATGTGTCATGCATGCTACTTCCCTCCCTCTGATTTCTCACTGCTTTCAAAGAGGGTGGCAGATGTGCTCTTTGAGCTTCTCACCCAGCCCCCTGCGAGGTCTTCCAAATCCACACACACCTCCGCTGCCAGCTTCTGATGTTCAGAGAGATTTCTCCTCAGCAGCAACTGAACCCAGCTCGTCAGAGCTGTGTTCCAATCCTACGGCTTTTCTCCACAATCTCTTCCTTTTCCTAGGATAACGGCTAGCTTTTGTTTAACGACGTGGGGTACACTTCTTACTCTTCAGAGGCACTGTCCTGCAGAACACCCACTCTCACGTCTCTGCAGAACCAAGAGCGAAGGAGCTCTGGGAGGGAGTACGCCATGGCAGAGGCTGGCAAGGCACAGCTCCGGTGGCAGCTCCGTGGTGCTGGCCACTGACAAGGCCAGAGGTTCAAAACACATTCTCCTCTGACTGGAGAGGAACATTTTTTGTTTATACAAGAAACCTCAAATACTGTAAGAAGAGATAAAACTAGCCATGGTGGTCAGTTAGTGGTCTACAAACGGTTTGGCTCAGGGCTTCTTTTGGGTTTTGTTTTATGTTAAGCATCTCCAATGCTACATCTTTTTTCCAAACTGCAGATTGCACTGGGGCCTGTTTGCTCCTGACTGGGGTGGGTGGGGAGGGACAGGACGGGACACATGGATGGACACGGGACAGACAACAACATGAAATTACTCGCTTGCATTCATTCCCCCTACCCACACCTCAACTCAACAAGCTCCTTCCTCCCCACCAAGGATATCAAAACCAGGCCATAGCCATTGATGTGCTCTCCATCCTCCCAACACCTAGTGTAACAAGTTAGCTTTAGGCCATTTCTACATTTAGAGCCAAGTCCGTAGACAAAGCTACTCTGCTTTACCCATAATTTCCTGGGAGTTGGGCTCAGGGTAGCTAGCTGAGTTCTGCTCGTCCTTCTATGGATGTTTTTAGTACAAGAGAACAGCTGTTCTTACCCCAAAGTGCTAATAAATCCATTTGTTGAGCCCTCTGCATAGAGAGAACAGATATCTCCAATATGAAGGAAGCTCGACATCTTGTCGGTCATCTCCGGCTTACTGCCCCTAGAAGAATAAAGCACAACGTTACTATTCATCAGGCAGAATTTCTCAGTACAAGCTGCTGGAGGTTACAACAACAGGACCCTTGGCTTTTGTTTGTTCCATTTCTTTGACAATCTGAACAAGTTCTTGCACTGGAATTTCAGGTATCAAAGAAAACACAGCATGTCAAAATGCCTGCTTAGAAAAATAAACTGGGGAAAAATAAGCAGCTACCGGCATCCCATTCAGTGCAGGGCTGTTTCATGGGAGCCACATTCATCCCAAGCGATGCTGACTGCCGTTTTGGGTCAGGCACAGCGACCTGCAGGAGGGAAGGGGGAAAGAAGCGTGGGCTGCCTTAGTTTCAGACACTTTACTTGTGATGGGATTTTGGTGGTACGTTTCTTTGTCAGATCCTCGGACAGAATCAGAAGTGGGTTTGAGCGTGGTTTAGGGGTGTGCTGGAGGGGTGCTCCTGGGAGCTATAATGTCAAATAACAACTTGATTCATGTCAGTGTGCTCTGGTTACATCAAAACCGAGGTAGCCACCTGCTTACAGCTGCAAGACAACACAAGGTGAAGACCTGCTGAATATGCCCAACAACAGGTTTTGCCTCTGAAAATATAAAGATTAAAATTTTTCACAGTGAAATGCTTAAAACTATGTATGCATCAGGAAGCCAGGTCCTTGTGAAGTCAGGAATACTTCAATCACGGGGTTTTTTAGGAAAAAAGATATTGCCTAAATGAGGAGACAACCAACTTTCATGGCATCAAGATCTGCCTTTATTTTCCCTAAAGCCCCAAACCCTGGGCTGAACAAGCCCCAAACCCTGGGCTGAACAAGCCCCAAACCCTGGGCTGAACACCACGGGACCAACCCGCCGCTTCAATAAATATAGAAAAAAACTTTGTCTCTCACAGCCACAAAGACAAAAGGAACACAAGCCTGGATGGAAAGCAGCCCAACCCAATGGATTTTCAGATATGTCTTTTTGCATGGCCATTTACTCCTTTCTTGGAGATCCTCCTAATCCAGCTTTTTGATCAGGGACTTCAAAGCACTGGACTAGTTTCCCTTGCCCTGCCAGGCTGCCCTGCCACCAGCACTGCCCAGCACCACGCTCCCAGACTTAAGGGGAAAATAACTGAAAACCCTTTCTCCCTCACCGACATCCCACCCAAATCAGTTTTAAACAGTCTGCCCCCAGAACCAAGCAGCGGGATATCAGGCTTATTACAGAGCACAGCCCTGACATTGTACAGGGGATAAATATTCCCTTTCACCCAACATTATCTTGTTTACCAAAAGCCTAAGGATCAAGTTTATTAAGCAAGGCTGGAGCTCAACAAGGACAGATTGACGGAGATTTAGAAGCCGATGCTGATAACGTGCTGCTGATATGAAAGCGCCAGGAAAAAAAGCCCTGAGAGCAGCCAGCCTTCCTCACCCCCAAAGCTCAAAAAACCCCTCGTTGTTGTTAAGTCAAAGCACATTATGGGTATTCACCTGTGAACCCCTGCGCCGCCTGCACAAGCTAAAACCAAATTCAAGCGAAGCAAAAGATAACAGGCGGAGTTCACGCTCAGGGTAAAGCAGCCCCAGCGCCTCTGAAATCAAATCCGCGTGCATACAGAAGCAAACCGTTTGGCTTCAGGTTGCTCCATGAATGCCAAGTCCTTCAGCCGCCGCGCACGTTCCACAGCCCGTTCCCATTTCTCTCGGTAAGTGGACAGAAAAACAGAACTACCTATTTTAAGATCTATGCCACCAGACATACAGAAATATGCCGAGCGACCGAATTAGCATCGCTACGGATACAGCCTTCCTCATTCCCTGACTCGGATGTTTGAGCTACGAACTTCAGACCGAAAAACTTTTAAGACCTGAAAATTAAGCTCAGCCCTAAAGTAATACAGCCCAAAGCAAAGCCAGCAAGAAATGTTGGTACTTCCAAATGACCCCTTTAACAGCATCACTTAAGGTATCCCAGTTGGATCGTGTGGGAGATTACTAACTGGACTGTGTCATTTTTCCTTTAGAAAAGGCAGATGTTCACCACAGCTGTTCCCAAGAGAACAAAAAGGTCAAAATTATTGACTTCTGTTAGAGAAGAGGCTTTTTTCTTGGCCAAAAAAAAAGTATTATCTCAGACCACTGACCGAAACCAGGCCCAAGGACGGACAGTCCAACTTCTGCATCACTCTCCAGAACGTAGCTTCAATTTTCTTGTAGTTTCTTTACTGAGGAAGGTCCTGACATACCCTGTCACATTCCATGCTACTGTAACCCCTACCCACAATAGTGCAAACCGCCAAAATAAGTCCTTTTGCAATTTATTGACAATTCCATTAACTAAATACCCATAGCCATTAGATGGTTATGGAAAACAGAAAGGCAGCTTGAAGTCTGGGCGTAGTTCAGGGTACATGCCACAACCCAAATTTCATTGCGGGTTATCAAGAGAAATGGGAACAGACCGAATCCTTCTTCCATTTTTCTGGGCACCCTTGCAAAGCCACCGCTACAGTCTGCCTCAGTGCATCCCTGGGTGCAGCCTGCCCATGGCACTGTTGAGCCCAGTCCCCACAGTTCCCACCAGGAGAGCCGTGCTTCTCATGCTTCCTGTTGGTCACAGGCTTTCCTGGAGTTAAGGCTTCCAAAGGGTTGATCTGGCCACATCATCATCACTTAAGTCTTTTCTTAGTATTTAGTGCCTACATCCTCACTCTTTTCTCTTATTTTGACTGCCGATCAGCGTGATATCCCCAACCCATGAAGAGATACGGGGATGGAGCCTGCCTCCACCACCCTCACGAATGCCAATCCCAACTAGGGCGGTATACCCGTTTACCCTGAGGCTTTGCCACACTTAGAGTTGTATGATGAGCACTGCTACCTCTATTCTGCTATTTAATAACTCAATACCATAAGTCAGTCCACTTGATGTTTAATCATGCTGTTTCTGGGTTTGGATGGTGCTCAGGAACATGCTGAACTGGCAGATGGAGTGAGGGACTAAATGACCCAAAGGCTGCCTTACACCCAAGACTTACAAGTAAAGAGAGTAATTTCTAAACTGATTTTGCTTCCTTCAAAGCTGCTTCCATTGTCCTCACGAGGGACTTACGACACCTAAAAAATTCACTAATTAATAAATTATTTGCAGTAGACACTAAATGATCAGCTACCACAGATTGAGTATTTGAGAAGAACAACTGAGCTATCTGAGACAAAAAGTAGAACTGGAAGGTTTTCAGTAGGAAAGTTTCCAGGTACTCAGTTTGAAAACCTCCTAAAACCAGTTCTGACTGCCAGTGTTAGCTGCCCATGCCAACCCCCCAGACCAGACCTTTGCAGGCATGTTCAGCTGAAGAACCCCAAAGTTGAGCCACTGAAGATCTATCCACCTTGGCACACTTCTCCAAGTTCACTGCACAGGCAGACCACAGGGACTTAAGAGAACAAGGGCCTGGCCACAGCATCCTCATGCATCCCCTTGGCCGGGGGGATGCTTCCCTTCCTGCACAGCATCAGCCAAAGATGTGAGATGGCCATCTGCAGCCCCCTGGAAGCGCAGGGCAGGAGGGCTCCACACGCTCCCAGCGCCTGGCTCTTAGCCGAAAATCACGCCGCTCCACAAGCAATCGTGCTCAGCAGACAAACACAACCATTCCCCTCCAATGTATTTATTTTAGATACACCAGCGCCAGGAGCCATCGATTAACAGCAGAGGAGGGGGTGGCCCTAAGGAGATGCTCACATAAAATGGGAGCGTGCATTCTGATATCCTTGCAAGAGAGAGGAGCTCTGCAGGAAGCCCACCAGGTTCCAGCTGTGACACAGTTCCAGCATCCTGACCACAGACCGTTATCCTCCTCCCCCAATTAAACACCGGGGAAAACAAGATTCCTTGTATGTAAACTTATTGGAAATAATAAAAAAAGATCAAAGATCAAGTAGAACTCCGGTAAGCAAGCGATAGCTGCATGGCGATGCCAGCACATGGATTGAGCCAAAGGGGGTGAGGTTTCTCCAGCTCAGCATCACAAAGCTTAACGCAGGGGCAGCACTGGTGACAGCCGCAGTGAGTTCTTCGGATAACGTTCTCCTCCACTAACCTGAAGACTTTCATTTTGACAGAGAAAACCAGGCTTAGTTTTCTAGATGAGAAATGACAAGTGAGCTAGAAGCGGACTGTACATTAAGGAGATTGTCTCTACCCACATACATCAAACAATACCTGAAAGATGAGCACATCCTCGGTATTTTTTAAGCCCTGACAGCTTGAATTTTTAAAATTATGTTGGTGATAACATCTTCATGTATATATCAGCTATATAAAAGCTAGTGCGTCTTTAAGAATGTTTTATATACAGTTTATCTGCCTGGGAAAATAAATCTCTGTTTAAGAAGTTACCTCAAAAAAACCCAAACACTGAAACCTGCTGAATTTCATGTGCGCTGCAAGGCGCCGCTGTACCAGTCACTTGGCCAGCCTGTAGCTCTGCTCACGGGGCTGGAGCTGGGAACGTGAGAGCTAAATCCGGGCAGTGAATCAAGCCCAAGAAAGCTTCCTATTCACCTCAAGAGTCGGGAGGACTTGCCTTTCCCCATCTCCTCTGCACTGCTTTGGTGAACACAAATCCCTATCGCAAGAGAGTCAGTTCGGACTGAACTGAAAATGCCATAATTACGGGCTTCATTTTTTATTATCTTCTCACTTAGAGATTGATTTTCTTGCTCAAAAACAAACGGCATGTCTTATAGCAAAAGTCAATGAAAAAACCCAATCTTGAAATGCAAACCAAGCACCTGGAGGATTTGCACAAAGCCCTGACCACCAGCACTCCCCTCGGAGCTGAAGGTGAAGCTCCACAGTGCCACAATGGCTTTCAGGAAGTCTGAAGGGGCTCATCGTGTTTTAGGGCACACTTAGCCTGATGGCCTTTAGTAAACCAGAGTAAGTCACTGAAATGACACAGTCCCTGAAATTCAACTCCATTTTCCCATGAAAACCTGTCTCAATGTCAGTTCGAGCAGAATTAACAGTTGAAAACACTTAGAAATCAAACTGACTGTTAAATATCAAATACCTTAGTGAGACAGCTGCTTTTTGAAGATCTCAGAATAGGAAACACAACTGCTTTGTAAACATTTCACTCTAATTTCTCCCATCACTTGTCTAAGATCTTGATGCTAAGCTAGAAAAAAACCAGGCCTCAGAGCAGCACCACAAGTTTGCTTTCCTTGTGGAGCAGTCAAGGTCCCCTCTGAAGTTCCCCCTGGACAGGGGCTGCATGTGACAAATGCCTGCAGCCCGCCAGCCCTCACCTCACACATCTCAATGCCAGAAGGCTCATCAAAGATCTGAAGCTGCTTCGCAGATACCACATCTCAACGTGCCTGCTTTGAGTGGGATTTTAATTCCTTAACCTTTGACTGCCAATCCTGTTTGTAAAATAAACGAGACAAAACACATCTTATTGCCGACGGTTTGATTTCCAGCAACTGGGACACAAAATACTTAAATCTTTTTAAGATGGTTCTAATGATGTTTGTTTGGAGGAAAAAAAAGCTCCTCGCTGTACCTTCCAGTCCCATGATGTACTTAGGTCTCTATTATCATATTTTCACCGTGGTTTAGTGCTCAATTAAATAGAGACTGGCAATTTTATATGTGCCATTACAGAAACTGGATCAGTATCAAAGTCTTTTTTCTCAATTTAAGTTGTTTAGGTAAGAAAAGAATCTCAGGCTGCAGTTAACTGCTTTGACTCCATCCGTGCAGACAGGAAACTCTGTGCTGGAAGTTTAACTTCAGTTTTTAACAGAAAGCAGATCAGTGCTTCAGAACAGAGAAACAGCTAAGAGAGGAGTGCTTAGCAGCACACACTGCTCAGTGGCACAGGTTACTGCCACGCACGCGAAGGATCGGCCACAATGAACCGGTACCGGTAAGACGATGTCAAGACTTGATCACCAAGACCAGGTCAGTGTGGTGGAATCAAATGGAACTGGGTCCTGAGCACTGGGAAGTTAGGCCAAGCAAGCCAACTTTTTTTAACTCACCCAGACCTTGACTGAGGTTTAAGATTTAAGTAGAAATCAAGTACCTAAGTATTTTGCTAAATCTGACTTCAGGATAAGGTTACTTGGCTGAAAACATGGCCCTTGAAACTTGATCCAGTGTTTCTCCTAACTACCATTTCTCTGATCCTTTCCATGCTTTTTTCGGACAACCACCACCCAGCTTTCTGTACCTGTTTTCACAGGTGCAGCTAACACTTTAAAAACAAACCCAAACCCTGATGTTTCCCATTTCTTTTTGAAATAAGCAAGGAAGGTTTACTTCCCAAGGGCCGCGAGGGAAAGATTCCTAAGACTCCCACTAAAACAGCCAAAGAAAGGAGGAAACGCTCTATTTAAAAGATCATCTAGTGAATAATCACCCTTCTTGGGCTGCAGGGCAAAGTCATGATTTGCAAAGCTCCTGACTTCGCAGATCTAAAAGGAGCTGCCTACTCACACCAGGGCAAGATGAGCACAGGGATTTGGGTAGCGGAGCACAGTTGGCTGGGATGGGTGCCACGTGCCGAGCATCATCATCTCAGGGATGCTCGCTGAGTCCTCAGCTGAGCGCCAAGTCAACAGCAGAGTGAGATCTCAGAGTGTCTCGGCCACCAGTGCTGCTCGGAGCACATGGGAAATGACAGTGGCACAGGGGACCTGCAGCCACACCACCTCCACCATCGGAATGCTTGCCCCCACGTGCCTGTGTGGGAGGCTGCTAGGCAGCCACACTAGCTTTGGAGAGGGTTCAGCACCTCTGAAACGTAACTACATTAGTAACTACACATTAAACTATCAGCACGATAGGGTTATCTACCACACGATCTTGCTTTCCCTTTGACTGCAACCTTTCATGTCCAGGAGCCTGCTCTCTGCTGACAAATTGTCATCTGATGAACCGTTAGATTAAAGGGGAGAGATGCGCTCTCTCAGAGGAAGCCTCTTCCTCCCAACGCTCACGCCGCTGCACTCTTCTCTGTGGCCTGCAGTCGGAACAGGCAAGACGGAGGGTGTGGAAGAGGGGATGGAGGGAGCAGCCCAGCCCCACCACTCTCTCAAGGACACACAGTGGGGCAGAGACAAGGCCCAGATTCGAATCCAGGTCTCCTGAATCCCCATCATCCCTCTTCTCCCAGGAGGGAGCTGCACATCTGACCTAGCGCGTTTCCCTCTTTTCCTGAAGGAAGCTGGAAGAGGCATGTAAATTATCCAGCGAGGAAACCGCCAAGTTAATTATGTTCTAGTCATCCTATTTGCCACTCTGCAGATAATTTTTTTAACCATAGCAGTGACAGAGTTATTCAGAAATTACTATTTCAGAGGTGCAACAGAAGTCAGTTTAAAAAAAAAGGGAGAAAGAGATGAAGTAACTCATTTTGTTAACTTAAACCCCAATAAATCCTCAGTACAGGGCAACAAACACACATAACATCCTTTTCTCTTCTGAAAAAGTGCCTGTGCTGTTTTTTATTTGCCCAGCACAACCAGACAAGCTGGTTACAGAATTTTCAGGTTGAAAGTAGCACGCTCATAGCGACGTGCTAGGCAGGAGTTACACTTCGACAGCGCTATCTTATACAACTGCCATCAGACTGATGCCAGAAACACGACTGATGGATCCTATTGACAGGCATCTGCAGCAAGCTGGAAAAGGAAAATCTGTTAGAGACATGCTGTCAGGGAGAAAAAATAATCATGTCTTTGTTTCAAAGCAAATATGACCTGAGAGCATCTTCTGAATCCCATTAAAAGTAAGGAACACTTTCTGGGGTTGGAACTCAAGTTCAGCCCTGCTGGTTCTCACCCTGATGGGAGAAGGCAGCATGACATCAGCCTCTGGACGAGGCTCCTACAAGCACTCTAAGCTCTCTCCAGCGTTCATCTACTGGAAGAGTCAGAACTCACCAAAACCACCAAGGCGACCAATGTCACCGGGAAAGCAGGCGAGCTCTGCGTGTAACACCAACTGGAGTTTGGCCAGGGAAGGAGGGCACAAAACAGCCCCAATTTCATTTTGCATGGCCATGCATCTGCTGAAGCTTCATTCAGCATATGATGGGCTGTCTCCTACAGCCCTGGTCCTCACATCGAGCCTCTACATGCCCTTCCTCACATGGTATGCACTTTTTAGCACATTAAATACTCCCTAAATTTACCAAAGTAAGCAACTTCATCCCACCCTACTCGCCCAACGCTTTCAGCCTTCCCATGTCCTACGCTTCCCACTCCTCCCTTTGCCAATACTGCACCTTGGTGGGGGCTCTCTGCCCTCCATGGTAGCACTGGCGTCGTTCTCCAGGACTGGGCTTTGCTGGATGCCTCCCAGTAGCCTTGGGTCTCCGCTGGCAATGCTGTTAAGACTCTTCCACTTGTCAGTCTCTCCTACTGAAGGCTTCTAAGTCTTCTCTTCCAGATGCAGCAACCGCTACAAGGGTAGGCTCACTGCTCTTGCCTCCTAGACACCTCAGCAGGCATCCAGGTCTGCAGACTAAAACCCAAGCACCCGTAACAGGGAGCCAAAGAGGAGGAGCCACTACCAGCACATGATGAGCACGTGTGGAGAACCGCTGGTGGCTGGGGGACCTACTTTTGAGCCCTGCTGATCTAAAAAAACTTGATGGGCTGGGCTCCTTTACAGATGAAGCCTTCAATTCCCAAGTTGACTTGTACTGGCCCCTCAACTGTAATTTTCTAGAATCCAAGCACGAGGCTTTCTGCTGAAGCAAAGGTTCAGAATACCCTACCACCTTATCCCACAAAAAGCATTAGCAAATAAACCTACTTAACCCTTACAGGCAGAAGAGTGACCAAGGACTGCAGAGTTACTTTAATTCTAAGTTTTCAATTAACTCTTTAGATCAAGCATCTTCATCCAACTCCAGTATCTGCCTTTGTGTCCATGCATCTCTTGGCAGAGTCAGAGGCAGCGGGATGCTGACAGGACATCGCCAGACTGCAATAAAAACTCTTTTTCAGAACTTCTTGGCAGATTTCTGAATTTCTGGAGTAGATAGGATGGGCCAAGGCACAAAAGATATGTTTGCAGAAGTTTCATGCTAAAGTGCTACTAAACAATTCCCAGAAACTACAAAATAAAAGCTACAGCCTTTTGGCAGGGGCCATTTTTTGGGCCTACTGTGATCCAAAACCTCTTAAGTGAACACGCATAGAGATTAGTCTTCTGCCTACAGACATCACACACACGGCAGGGATGACAGAATGAACCGTTGCATACATCACACATCTGGATCCAGCATCCAAGCCTCTTTCCTTAGGGCTTAGCATCAGATTATGCTGAAAGCCGAAGCATTATCTAACATCCTAACCCAGAAATTCCCTTCATCTGGCACGCAGCGCTGTTCACCAGCCATCGATGACATGCTCAGCCCAACGGCCGGTGCAGAGGGAGCACCTGGCTTTCTGCAAGGCCAGGATGCAGCTAAGCCATCAGCCAGCAACGTCACACACACTTCCACACGTTTTTCTCTCTAGAGGGTTAACTCACCCAGATGTGAGAGACGTTTTACCCTCAGTATAACGCTGTTAGGGAGGAAAAATAAATTCTGATCTAAGTTTTGATAGGCTTAACCAAAACCACAACTATGAAAATGAAACTTCTCTGAGTTCAGATCCACAGCTACATTTTGCAGCTTTCCTCTTTTGAATTACAGTTCCTCTGGTTTTCATTTGATCTTATTTCCCCCCGCTTATCCCCCTGAGGGAATTTGGTCCCATAAACCACAACTACTCTGAAGGCTTGGAAGTGTACTTTCTCAACAGGTACAGAGCGAGGACTAACACACGCTTCCTGTGGTGCCTCTGCCAATCTAATGAGCAGTTGCAGCACCCTTGGGAAAAAAAAAAAGGGGGAGGAAAAAGGAAAAAGAAAAAAAGGAGTAAGAGCTCTGCCTCCATACGCAGCCACGTCCACCCGCACTGAGATGGAGAACCAGGCAGTAATCGCTGTCGTGCTTTCGTAGCGTCCGGTTGGGAAGAGAAATCCGAAAGGAACATTGAGCCAGATGAGAGTTCGTGCTGTTTGGCATCCTGCCTCCCTCCCTCCCGCAGCAGGCTCTGGGAGATGCACAGCGGAAGGAGCATGGGATCATCCCGTACAGCGCTCGCTGCAGACAGGATATGGCCTGGCAGCACACAGATGCTGCCCTGTGGCTGTGCGGGCCTTCTCCATGGCACCCGTGCCTGACTCTACTGGGCACAGGCCATGGAGACAAACCACCCCAAGGCTGGTAACTCCCCTTGGGCACCCAAGAGAATCCAAAGAACAGTTCCGGGCTGCCAAAGCCACAAAACCCAGTGAAGGTGCAATACCAGCAGCAGGACAAACTAGTTCTCAACGTACCGCAAGGCAAATTTTTACAAGCCCAGATTAATATGAGGGTCACATTGTGACAGAAAGGTCACAGTTACATACCCACAGCAGCACACCATTTCCTACCTCTAAACCCCTCAGGTCTCCATAAGCTGCTTTGGTGAAGCTGCCTTCCCTCACACTCACCCACGGGCGAGCAAGCAGCTTGTCTACCAGCTACTACAGAGCCACTAGCCTCATCCCACCTCCCACGGGATCTCCAGATTCCTCCCATCTTTAAGACATAATCCTACAACTACCTTTATATTTATGTGGTAATAACATCTCAAAGACTCCCAGTACGCTCTGCAACTTGACACAGCAGATGCTCCTATGGAGTACACTGGGCACTGAAGAACTACCACATGCAGCATCACAGGGGAACAGGATGGTCAATGAAACAACCACAGCAGCCTCCACCTGCTCTTCTGACTGCTCTGTCCTCAGGCAGGTACGAGACCAAGGCTCCTAGGTCCTGTTGTATAGCACTGAAGGAGACATTTCACCCCAACACCACCCCTTTCAGCAGTGTGACAGGAGAGACTAGCTCACAGGAATCAGCTGAAAGGAGCTTCCAGCCCAAACCAGTAGGAAATTGACTAGCTGCTAGGACCAGTCCCTTTCCCCTGGCACACACACACAGAGTACTGGAGAAGCTAGAACCTTGCTTGAGGGTTTCAGCTAAAATCTGTCACCCTCTCTGGTGACCAGCCACCTTCTCACTGTGCCATGTCATTGCACCAGTTTGCTGCGGCCTTCACAAGAAGAGTTACTACTACGAAACTACATGGAGACCTCACACCACAGCAGGACGTCGTGGCTCGCGAGCCTCGCTGGAAGTTGCAATGGCTCTTGGGAGCTGCCAGGACTTGAGGTCATTTCTTCACTTGACTTTTCCACTTTCCAGTCTACCCCACACCAACATGGATTTGTCGAGGCAACACAAGAGGACTGACAGTGAATCAGATGGCACAACACCCCTCGTTTATAACCAGACACCATGGCTGCAATTCACATCACCCTCCACCTCAGTCATGGGTCCCAGCACATCTCCTCCACCCAGCTGTCCTTACCCAGACATGCAGCTCCAGCAACGGGCACCGAAGAAACGCACCCCTTTGGTGTTCTTCACTAGGGCCTTCTCCTCCCCCCAACCACGGTGCTCAGGTCTAGGAATTCTTAGAAAACCCCCACTATTTCCCACAGTTAAGCTCCACCCCACGATTGCAAAGGCAAACCCAAAGTTACTCTTGCTGTCTGTTTACTTCCTAATTTAGGAGCCGGGTAAGAGGAAACCAGATCACTCCCTATTTCAAGGCTTAATCAACACTGCAAAACAAGCAGATGGGGAGAAAACTCATCCACGCAAACACTGTAATCTCAGGCTGGAATAAGGTGTTCTAGCAAGAAGAAATATTTGTTATTGACAAACAAAAGACGGCTTAAAGAACACGTTAGAAATAATCAGCTCAAGCGGCACTGCTGCAACAGCTTGCTCTGAAACAACACTGGAACTGTATTCTTCATTTCCACAGTGACTCCTGGGCTGGCTTACACCCCCTGACCACCACACACTCCCACTGATTCAATCCCTGGTTTCAGCAGCAGTCAGCTTGTACATTTGCCTTGTCAGGCATCCCGTTATGCCAGGATTTTTGGGCTGATGGATGCCACTGGTGCGTTCCACTCACTGAACAACCAGCATTGCACAGCCAAGGCTTCACCACAGCCATGGCACCACAGAGTTCTGTTATTGTTCCAGGCGCTGACCTTACACCAGCAAAGCCACTGAGCTTTTAGAATCCAAGGTGTTTGCTGCGCAAGGAAGTAGACTTAAAGTAGAGCCTCAGAAAGTAAACAAACCAAAAACTCCAGTGCTCAGTAGCCTGTTAACTTAGCCACAGAGGAACTAGCAAGGGACAGAAACGGATACTGGCTCTGCATTGCATCCCAGTGTCACGCAGCTGAACCCCTCAAGGAAAGCAGTTCAGAAGCGGGCCTTTGGACTGGGCTCTGAGTCAGCAAGTGTTTTGGCTCAACACTTTTGGAAGTCCTGGGATACCAGGCAAATTTCCGAGCACAGGAAAGGAAACTCAAATAACAAAGTGCACAGTTAAGAAATGAAACACATGCACAGGTACTGGCCCTCATTAATAACTGAACTCCCCCATGCACATGCTACTCTGCATGCATGACTTCAAGTCATTAAATCTTCATAAGGCAAGGGCCTGGGTTGTGTTAGCCATGCTTCCCCTTCCCAATTTGTGAGCAGCAACTCCAGAGCCCAACCCATCCACGGGCATGTGGGAACCGCTGCCTGGTGCGTACATGATGGGGGATTTCAAACCTCCCACCTGTTACAGTATTTTTCTACAAACTCCTGCGAGCAGGGCCAAACCCACACCAGACAAAGAGGTGCTGACACAAGAGGGGAAAGCCTGAGTGACCCCAAGCCACTGCTGCTGCACCGAGCCCACCGCAGAACCGCCCTGCACCCTGCACAAGAGGGCAAGGGACCCGCGGAGCAACAGGGCAAGGGGCCCGTGGAGCCCCTCTGCACAGTCCAAGGGGCCAGGCAGCAGGCTTCGGCCCCAAAGCCCCACACGTAACGGGCAGTAACGGAGCCGTTAGCGTGAAGACATAAATCCTCTGGGAATTATGGCGCATCCCACATACGTGGGGAATGCCCCCTCCCCCTCCCCGCTAAGTCCAGTTATTGTAGTCCAGGAAACAGCTAAATATTTGGCTGCCCGACCAGTTAGCAAGACCCTCAGGAACATCCACCCACAGCTGCCCGGCTTTGACCATTTAAGAGTAGGCTCGCCCATAGCCAAGCCCCCATCAGCGCTCGCAAGTGTTTACATAACGCGAAACATCCCTCGCAACTGTGCCGCGAGTGCGAGGGGAAAAACACGGGCAAAGTTGGAGCGGACACGCCGCCCCGCCGCCGAGGACACGGCTGTCCCGGGGAGAGGAGCGGCCAGCCCCCGGCCGCGACCCCGGCAGAGCTCACCCCTCCGCACGGCGCCGCGGGACCGGGCTGCGCTCCCCGCGGGGCCGGGAGGGCGGCGAGGTCTCTGCTCCGTCTTACAGGGGTTCCCGCAGCCGGGCATCCCCCGCCGAGCCCCGGACCGCCGAGCCAGCTCCAGCGCCGCGTCTCCCGGCCTCCCCCGCCCCGCCCGCGCCGGCCCGGGGAAGGGGACTGCCCCGACGGCCGGAGCGGGGCGGAGCGGAGCCGACTCGCTGCCTCCCTCCCCAGTGCTGCCGCAGCCCCTGCCCGCTCTCCCGCCCATCACCCCTGCCCTACCTGGCTCCGGTGGCGGCGGGGCGGGCTAGCGGCGGCTCGGCAGCCCCATGCCGGCGGCGCGGCGCTGCCCGGTCCCGTTAGGATGGAGGCTGCGCCGAGCTCCCCCCACCCACCGCCGCCTCAGCTGCACATCCACATGGTTACTGCCCTCTCCGCTAGCCAACCGCGCCTTATAAGCCTCGCTGGGCTCTCTGGGTAGCGGAGTCCGGCCCGCGCTGCGACGCTGCGACGGAGCGCCCCGTGGGACTACAACTCCCGGCGTGCCCCGCGCCGCAGGCCGGGCCGGGAGAGGGGCCGGTACAGCGGGGGTTCCCCCGGGTCCCGGCGGCCGAGACTCTCACAGGTCTATGGGATCGAAACCTGGGGTCGTCCGAAGTCTAGAGGGCTCCAAGCTGCGCTGCAGTCCGTCCGGGTTCTCCGCGCACAGCGCTGGCACCAGGCGGGCGGCGGCACAGGCGGGGCACAGCGCTCCCGCTGCAGCGGGATACCCCGGCCCCACCAACTGCGGGAGCATCAAGCCGGGAGCATCCATCCGGGGTAAGCGCCGGTCTCGGCAAGGTGCGGGACGGGGAAGACAGCGCAGAGATCATCCCTGAACCCTCGGGCTGAGGCCCGCTCACAGGGCTGCCTTCGCTTCCGTTCGGTTCTGGGCAGGTGGGGAGCACTGCTCACTGTGCAGGGGGCTGTGACAGGGGTAACCCAGCTGTGTTTCGCAAGGACGGCTCAAGACTTGGTTGAGTTTTGCTTGGTTTCTCTTTTGGTAAGACTGGCTCAGGGGCGTTAAAGCCTGACCATCCAATTTCACCCGGAACCACCAGCGGTAGCAAAAACTAAGTACTATTGCCTTTTATTTATTAAGTTACGCAATTGTTCATCCCTTAAATATTAATCAAGGTGGGTTTTTTTATGCCCTCTACGTGGGGCACACGTGGCTCCGTCTGGCAGCACCGTGTGCCTCACAGAACCAGGTGTGATGTTTGTGCTGCTGAACTGCTGTATCGCTTTAACTGGCATACGGTGGAGGGAACACGTCCCACCTCTTGCATCCACCCGCACCTACCTCGGATACCTCGGATAACGGATAGGAAATGGGATGTGACTGCTGCTGCCACGCTCAGGGCTCCTTTCCCCGTCCACTGCAGCAGACAGATGCTGGAGAAAGGGAACAAGTTCCCATCGGTCAGCAGTCTGCTTGAACGCAACGTGCCAGTGGTTCATTAGAAAAATCACATCAGAGGAGTTGTAATTGTGGCCGTTAGGCAAGAACATGCAGAAGATGATGTCCGTGACTTAGGAACTTGAGGGAAGGTCAGTGGATAGGCTTCCATGGTTTTCATTAATGGCTGCAGTACTATGAAGCCATTACTCATCAGAAATTTGGCAGAGTAATGGTGGTGCCTAATATCATTAGGTAATCCTAATGAATTCTCGTATAATCAAACCTAATCTCTGGATGAGTTCAATAGGCTGAGGACAGCGGAACGTCTGGTGCGCTTACGCAGTGACATAAGGACTGGCACCAGAGCCAGGGCAAGGAGCTTTGCCCACTGACCACCCTAGTGCTCGAAATACCTTCATTACTGAGTGTGAAGTAAGAGCAGCAGCAGTCAGTTAGAAATACCATGTCATGTAAGCTGTCATTTTGGGGGATTTCCTACAGACAGAGGGAGAACGGGCCTCCCAGACACACCCAAGCCGACCATATGAAGTTCTGTGAATACAGGATGCAAAGGAGACCTGGGGATATTCTGCTCTATCACTGTCTGCAAATCCTCAGTTCATTGTCTGAAGAGCTGTGTGCATCTCTCTGTGCTTCGCCTACGGGGGACTCGTGTCTGTCTCCTGCTGCTAATGCAGCCTTCCAGCCCTCCGATCTTGCAGCCTCTCTGGAAAGGAGAATATCAAAGGCTGCGTTTTCTCTCACTGTCTACACCTGCTTCTGGGTCTTGGTCAGTTCTTCAAAGGCTACTGAAGGTAGGCTACTGAAAGCTCTTCAGCCAAAAATACTGGCCAAGTACTGTGAAGAACTTGTTAGATTTGAAGGGGTACTGGCAAACACAAGATAAGCATGAAGAATTCCACCAGTGGAAAATGTTTCCATTTCTCTTTGGGAACTTGTTTAGGAGTGCTGCTGTAGGCATGGGAAGTGTGTAAGCTTCCCATCATCTCATAGCTTAAAGAAGAGATGAAACAGGCGGTCTGGGAATGAAAGAACCTTGTGCTCAGAGGTACCACCGAGTTGTTTTCTTTAAGTAACTGTTCCACTGATGTGAACTACAGCAGGTGGCCCCTGAGACGGGGAAGAGTCCTCGCTCAGTAGCAGACGAGGGGTTAGGCTTGGATCACCCACGCATGCACAAAGAGGGTCTAAGGAATGAGAACTGTTCATGAATTCAGACAGAAAATGATGAAAAAATACAGCTTGGTAGGTATCACTTCAGTCTTTATACTAGAGTGCAGTAAGACAAGCGTTCAGCTCACCGTGTCTGATTGCAGACCCAGGAAAACACCTTGAGGAGATGTTTGGGGGTTGGGATTTTTTTTTTTTCTATCAGAGAACTCTGCTCTTCTCCTTTTTCAACCATATTCTGCTCCATCACCACCTTATTTGTAGCAATTATGTGAACTCAACATTAATGAAAGATGTTAAGATGAAGTTAAGTCTTTAACTTGCCAAGAATAAGAATGATATTATCTTGTTTCATGTGGTGGAATTTGTAATTCCGTTGACTTCTTTGGACTGTTCTGGCCAGAAAGCACCCCAGGGTGCTGGGTGCCTTTGTGCATTTTTCCATCTCTGCTGTTGGTTCAGCTGCACGAGCAGCAGCTCTGGAAGAAATACCAGAACAGAAGATACTCCAGGCAGCCACCAGAATGCTAAGGATCAAACTGTCCCATCTCTCTTGTGGTTGGTCTTCTTGATAGGGTAGATGATCACAAGAGCTTCTCATCATCAAAGCTGTCCATGCCAGCACTGCAGCACTGGTAGGGACAAACAGTGGGCAACATCTCAGCTTTTCAGCTAAGTGCTGACAAGTCTCTCATTTCTGTGATATTTTAATAGAAGTAAAATGAGGGTCTTAATCCTGAAGCATGTTGTACTCAGTGTGAGGAAAGAGAATAATTAAACCCTGTGTGGAAGAACAAAGGAATGACTTAGGAGCACAAACATGATGGATAAATGACACCAACAAAAGTTCTCAGAAGTCCTCAGGATTATGAGTTGGAGGTTGGATGTCACTCAGAAGCAAACTAACTCATCCAGACTCCTGAGAGAATGCAGGAACATAAACCTTCCTGTTGGAAGTACAGAACTGATGTGGAAAAGAGTTCTAGGAAGATGAGCAATGAGAACAAGTGGGCAAGATACATCAGAGACCTGTCCCAGCTCACTGGAAATGAGCTGATTTTCTGGAATCCCATCATGACGCAGCCAGAATCTCATGGCTTTAGTAAGTTATCCTGAGAGACTCTTTTTGGTTCTAGAAGACTCTGAAATTTGGGTATCAAGATTTTGCTGTCATTTCTGTAAACTGCACTGGAAAATTTGGAAGGGGGAAGTAAGTTATATTTACTTGGCCTTTTCACAGAGATTCATTAATGCACAGGGCTAAGATCACTGCTTCAACATAAAAGGAATGTTTACATTTTCTGACCCTGAAGCAGCAAGGGTTGATTTTTATAATTAAATTTGTACCCATCTGTTTTCCTGCACTCTGTTGCTTTGCTAAGAACGTCACAGGGCAAAAGGGACTAATGATGGATAATTGAAATCCTTGTGAAGACTCCCAGCCCTGTCATTTTACACACAGTAAAATTTCGTACAGTAAATCCAGTTGAGTGGTGTTCCTTTCCAGTACTGACACAAAACAAACAACCTCCCTCCTCCTTCAGTACGGTCATGCTTATTTTTGCTGCACGGTCATAATCTGTAGAGAGGGGGAAAAAAAAACATTAAATATTTTAAATTAGTATCCCACAGAACGAGTTGAGATTTCTTTCAGCATGGTGGAGGACCCAGAAGGAAACCTTTCTGCTGACAGTCCTGAACAGAAGTTCCCACACAAAGATTTACATGACAAAGCACCAAAATCTTGGAACTACAGTGAACCATGGAATAAAAACCAAAGGAAAACACAAGCATGACCAGTTCTGTGATGTAGAAGGTATTGAGAGTTCTGGATTGAGACAGTGGATCGCCATCTGCCTTGGGTCATGCACCTTGGCTGAGCACCGAGTACACAGGAGCACAAAAGCAGTGTGCCCCTTCCGCCTGTGAACGAGGGAGAGGGACTGGGGATTCATGTCATGCCAGAAAGCAGGCACGTGCACCTGCTACTCCCCCAGCTCCTTAGCAGGGGGACAGTGAGTGGGAACAGCCTTTGCTCCGATCACAAAGTCCCAGCCAGCCGAGCTGGCACAGAGTGGGGTAGTAATTTGCTTCTTGCTACTAACAGCAAATTGCTGCCTCTCCCAAAAGCAAAGTAGGAGGCCATTGTGTCTCGATAAAGCACATTTCCATTCCTGACTTGCTTGGCTTGCAGACTAGCATGTTGCCATTCACCTGATTTGTTATAAACTGCTTCTCAGTCACCTGCACTGAAAACTCCAGTAAAAAAAGCCCCAAAATTGCAGTAACAGGATTTGATGTTCACTTGGAAAGAAAAGCAGGTTTCTCCTTTTCTCTCTCCAGTGGTGCTTCTTCCCCTCTGTGGTGTTTCTGCCATAAAGACTAGTTGTTTACTTGGTAAGATCCATTTTTAAGCATGAAAAATCTAAATCCTAGGATAGAAACACAAGCAGAAGTGCCCAAGGAGTTTACCTTTTCTTTATTTTTTTTTCTTAAGTCCTTATTCTGAAATAAGGCTGCTTTGGGTCATCACCCCTTAGCAGAGGAGGTGAAGGTGCCCTTAGGAGGAAGGCAGGTACACGCTCCCACATTATGGACTGCTGCTGAACACCCTCAGAGGTGTAACCACTTACTTTTGGGGCCTTAGACCAGCACCTCGCACAAGCCTGACATTAATGTTGTCTAAATGGTGATGGCTGTCCTTCAGCTGCAGGTTTGTTGCAGTGATTTGCTGCAAGAGAAGGAAAGAAAGACGGTAAGAGCGGTGTGAATGCAACTGGTGTGCTTGGCAGGAGACCAGGGCCTCGAACACACTGTCCTTGGTGGAAGTTGCCACAGTGGAGTCAACAGAGGGCTGGTTCTCACTTCTGAGGAGCCATGCCCTTGCCATCCGAGCTCCCCTTTGCTGCGAGTGCCTCTAAGTAACTATCAGTCAGCTACAGCTCACCCTCACTGCGGGCTGTGACACCTCGAAGGGGAATACTTACAGGCCGCGCTTGCGTTTCCCTGCGTTACTCCTTCCCGAGGAGGTGAACGGTGCGGGGAACAGCTCCGGCGTGCCGAGGGGAGTTCGGGGCCGGACCTCCGGCCGGCCGCCTTTATCTCGGGGGGTGCTGCACTCACACCGCCACGAAGCCTGTGCGGGAAGCGTTACCCGGGAGGTGCGGGGCCGGGCGGGCTGCGGGCAGGGAGGGCATTCAGCCGGCGGAGAGGCAAGCTTCGCGCCGGCTCCGGTCAGGCTGCGGCGCGGCCTCCCCGCCCCGGGGCGGGCGGCTTGCTCCTTGCTGCAGACACCGAGCCTCACGCACCGTCCGGGGCGAACCGACAAGTGCGCGGGCACTTCGCGCCGTGTGAGCGCGGCCCGGGACAGATCTGACAAGGGGCCGGCCACTGGGGCGGCGCTGTGGGGGCCGAGCCCGGCTGCCCCGCGGTGAGGGGCGGGCGGGCGGCCCGGCCCCTGGCGGCGCCGCCGCCGCAACCAGGCGCGGCTCGTCACCTGACCGCGCGCGGCACGTGGTGCGTCGCCAACATGGCCGCGCTGGCGGCAGCCCGCGTTGGGCTCTGCTATTGCCTCGTCCTGCTGCCGGGGTTGGCGGCTGCCGCTGGTGCAGCCGCGGAGGAGGAGAAGGCAGCGGCCGGTGGGGGCTGCGGGTGTAGCGCTAGCCGTGGCGGCGATGGGCGGGAGGTGGCGGCGCAGCGGTACTCGGCGGCTGCAGCTGGTGGAGGCCGGAGCGCCGGGCGGAGGCCGGTGAGCGGCGGGGCGGGGTGCGGGTGTCGCCGCGCCCCGAGGCGGGATGCCGAGCGCTCTGGGAGGGAGTGAGGGCGGGCGGGCGAGGCGGCACCCGGGCCGTGCCGTGCCGTGAGGCGGCCCCGGAGGCGCTGGGCGCAGCGAGGCCTCCCTCGGTGCTCGGGGCCGAGCGGCGAGCCCCGAGCGAGCGGGTCTTGGCGTAGGAGGTCGGACTAAAGCCGCTTCGCAGCCCTCTCGGACCGAGCCGCTGCCAGCCCCGGCCTGGGCGCTGGTGCTCCGGCTGGCCCCGCCTGGCGTTTCCTGCTCGGAGAGCGTCTCCCGGGTCGGTCCGGCGCTGTAGAAGGCGGCCAGAGGCCTGGGCAGCCGTGCCTGTGTCCCGGTAGCCTCCCTGGCAGCCCCACCTGCCCCCCACACTCATTGCTCCTCCCTGTGCAGAGCTGAGAGGTGACAGACCGACATGGGGAGTGTTTGGGCAGCTGTCTCCACAGCTTTGGCTGCCCAGCGCTGAGTCTGTGGGTGCTAGAGTGCTCCTTGAAGTGGGGCTGTCCCAGGCTGTGTGGCCCAGGGAGGTGATGGCTCTGCTAGCATGGTCCCTTGGTGCGTGTTGGTGCTCTTGTGGCTCCACTGTGGATCTGTCCCTTTCTGTTTGGTCTGTGTGGGATTGGAAACACCTATGAGTGAACTGTTGGGTATCTTGTGTGGGGAGGTCCAGGAGCGGCTCAAAGGGATAAACGCACACAAATCCATGGGACCGGATGGGATACATCCACGTGTGCTGAGGGAGCTGGCGGAGGTGATTGCTGAGCCGCTCTCTATCATCTTCAACAGGTCCTGGAGAACAGGAGAAGTGCCTGAGGACTGGAGGATAGCCAATGTCACTCCAGTCTTTAAAAAGGGCAAGAAGGAGGATCCCAGCAACTATAGGCCAGTCAGCCTCACCTCTGTCCCCGGAAAGGTAATGGAACAGCTTGCTCTGGATGCCATCTCCAAGCAATTGGAAGAGAAGAAGGTCATGAGGAGTAGTCAGCATGGATTCACCAAGGGGAAATCGTGCTCGACCAATCTCATAGCCTTCTACGATCTCATCACCGGCTGGGTAGATGGAGGGAGAGCAGTAGATGTCATCTACCTTGACTTCAGCAAGGCTTTTGATACTGTCTCCCATGACATCCTGATAGCAAAGCTGAGAAAGCATGGGATTGATGAGTGGACAGTGAGGTGGGTTGAGAATTGGCTGTCGGACCGAGCCCAGAGGGTCGTGATTCGTGGAGTGCAATCTGACTGGAGGCCTGTGACTAGCGGTGTTCCCCAGGGCTCGGTGTTGGGTCCAGTCCTGTTTAACATCTTCATTGACGACCTTGATGAGGGAATAGCCTCGACCCTCAGCAAGTACGCCGATGACACAAAGCTGGGAGGAGTGGCTGACACGCAGGAACACTGCGCTGCCATCCAGAGAGACCTGGACAGGCTGGAGAGCTGGGCAGTAAGAAACCAGATGAGGTTCAACAAAAGCAAGTGTAAAGTCTTGCACCTGGGAAGGAACAACCGTTTCTATCAGTACAGGCTGGGGGATGACCTGCTGGAGAAGAGCTCAGTGGAGAAGGACCTGGGGGTCCTGGTGGATGACAGGTTGGCCATGAGCCAGCAGTGTGCCTCTGTGGCTAAGAGAGCCAATGGGATCCTGGGGTGCATCCGGAGGAGTGTAGCCAGCAGGTCAAGGGAGGTGATCCTCCCGCTCTACTCTGCCCTGGTCAGGCCCCACCTGGAGTATTGTGTCCAGTTCTGGGCTCCCTGGTATAAAAAGGACAGGGATCTCCTGGAGAGAGTCCAGAGAAGGGCTACGAAGATGATAAAGGGCCTGGAGCATCTCCCCTATGAGGAAAGGCTGAGAAGATTGGGACTGTTCAGCCTTGAGATGAGAAGACTAAGGGGGGACCTAATTAATGTTTACAATTATCTTAAGCAAGGGATGCAGGGGGAATCAGCCAGCCCCTTTTCAGTGGTCTGTGGAGACAGCACAAGGGGCAATGGCTGCAAGTTGGAGCATAGGAAGTTCCGCACCAACATGCGGAGAAACTTTTTCACAGTGAGGGTGACAGAGCACTGGAATAGGCTGCCCAGGGAGGTGGTGGAGTCTCCTTCTCTGGAGATATTCAAGACCCGTCTGGATGCCTATCTCAGTGAAATGTCCTAGGGAGCCTGCTTCGGCAGGGGGTTGGACCCGATGATCTCTCGAGGTCCCTTCCAACCCCTACAATTCTATGATTCTATGATTCTATTTCACAGAATCATAGGGGTTGGAAGGGATCTCGAAAGATCATCTAGTCCAACCCCCTACCAGAGCAGCATTGCCTAGATTAGGTCACACAGGAACACATCCAGGCGGGTTTGAATGTCTCCAGAGAAGGAGACACCACAACCTCTCTGGGCAGCCTGTCCCAGTGCTCTGCCACCCTCACAGGGAAAAAGTTTTTCCTTGTGTTCACATGGAACCTCCTGTGCTCCAGCTGGCACCTTTGATGGTGATGGGACATCACTGAGCAAAGACATTGTTTATGTATTTGTATCTGGGTAGCCCTTCAGCTTCTCTTCAAGTCTCTGACTACTTTTTCTTTTTTTCTTCTGGTGCTGCTCTTCAGAAGGATGCTGTCCAGAGCTGAATGTGCCTTCTTGACAAGGCAGGGCTTAAGGGGGTTGATACGCTATGACAGTGCCTGCTGTGAAGGGCTACCAAGACTTCTGTGTCACTTGAGGCCAGATCACCGATGAGATCTCGTCAGTTACTGGAACTGCATTGAGGTTTCATTTCATGAAAGGTGCAGGTGAAACTACATCGCAGCAGACTTGT
Source organism: Hypotaenidia okinawae (assembly GCA_027925045.1). Lineage (NCBI taxonomy): Eukaryota > Metazoa > Chordata > Aves > Gruiformes > Rallidae > Hypotaenidia > Hypotaenidia okinawae. The sequence goes on along the minus strand of BSDF01000011.1, from coordinate 21,647,984 downwards.
ATCTTGTTCTTGCTTGGAAATAGTAAAAATGTGAGGGACTGCCTCTCTAACTGCCTCCTGGGGCTGTAATGCTGGGAAGCTGTGTCAGCGTGGGCGAAGCCGGTGTCACACAGGCGGTGTGGATGCTTAGCGGGTGAAGGGAAGGATGCGCAGGGGTAATCATGGCTTTACTACTGCAGGCTGCCCTTAAGAAATTTGAGAGCATTTAAAGAGTGTGAATTAATTCATGTTGCCCTTGGTCTCTGTTACTGGTATATGTTTTATGTAATAAATTTGGGCATTTCACTGTGGGTCTTAGTGTACCATGAAAACGTCTGACTGACTTTATGCAAGGCAGCTAGCAACTTCAATAGCAGATAATGAAAACTAATCACTGCTACCTTTTAAGCTATGTGCACAGCATAACTTGATTATGCTTAGGAAACATTTTTACCGGAAGGGAAGTGCAGGAAGAATTGCCTTCTACCTCAGCTGCAACTGAGATGGATTGTTCCCACTGCATCGTTAGAAATGAGGAGCTAGTGCTTTAGTGGGCCTGTTCTACATTACCTTAATACTTCCAACATTAGTATGGTTGTAGGCAAATGATTATGTTGTTGAAGTTGAGCTTTAACAAGTGACCTGCATGTGCTGGCTAAGTAATACTGTGAAGATATGGGCTATTACTGTCGTGCGCTCTCTCACTACTGTGGTAGATGATGTATATGTCAGACTCTGCTGTTGCATTTCTGCTTCCAGGGTGCATCTTTGATATCTGTTAGTGATTAGTTCCTCAATGTTAGCTCCCAGGATTTTAAAATGGGATGGTAAAGGTCTTGAACTACACGGGTGTGGTTTGTGGGTGTGATGTATATGGAGAAAAGCTGTTCTTTGCTTTGTGTTGCATTCTGCTGCTCTTGGCTGAAGAACGCTGACAGACATCTGTGGTCCTGTGACATGGAGCTATAATAAAGCTGTCTGTCAAAGGAAGGTCCTGTTTCCAGACAGGAGGTGAAGGTGTGACGTGGGCCTTGGTAGAGGAGGATACCCCTGTGGTATCCAGTCTTGGTGTTGGATACAATCTTGGTGGATGAGCCAGAAGGCTCAGCTGTAACTCTGTGAGAAAGCTGCAGAAGCAGCGGGTTTGTAAGGAAGCCTTTGGATGCTCCTGGCTGAACACACACTGTCAATGTAACCAGAATTGTTCAGGTTTTGTAAAGGAAAGGCTGTAAAGCAAGGGTTAATTTCCCACACACTTTTAGACAGCAGCTCACTAGTCAGCTCTGCATCTTGCTTTGAAAACTGCTTCAAGGAGTTGCTCTAGCTACAGTGAGCTGCAAAGAGATTGGAAGGAAGGAAGTGGTGCAACTTTGTACCACGTTGTCATTCCCTAAGTCCTAAAAAATGTAAGCAAATTTATCCTGAAGCCCTTTTATGGATTCAGTTAAAGGCAATCGGTAAGTGCTCAGATTCTTTGTAGTGGAGAAAAAGTTATGAGGATGCAGCTAGCTTCAAATGCTGCTAGTTCAAAGGAAGAAGTACTTGTAGCACTTCTCCAGGCTGTTGTTTAAGTGTTGCTGGGAGAGAACCAAGCAAAAAGAGATCTATAGCGGGGAAGCAGCAAGGAAACTGGATGTGTAAGGTGATGTCAAATACTGCAGATTCCCTTAAGAACAGGGAGTGGTGCTGGGTGGCTGATGTGAACTCGTACCGATCGTTTGGTGTGCTGCTGCTGGTGTAACTATATAAATAAGTCAGCTCCAGAGGCTGCAAGGTAACTATTGATTCCCTTTGTCTTCCTGGTTCATGAGTCAGTGCGAGCATCCAGATAAACTGTTTTGGTAAAAACATCCAACCTCCTGAAAATAATTTTGTGAAGTAAGAAAAATATCCCAAAAAACAACTCTAGAAGAATCAGGGTCCTGTATTCTGTGCTGTGCTGCAGTACAGCTGTATGTGCCAAGTCCAGAGCTTGTGTTTGGAGCTGTCAGCCCACCTCTTCATCTAAGTAATACTCCATTGGTTCACACTTTTTACAACCCTACCTCTGCAGTTTGACTGCTTTTAATGTATGTATTGCATGCCGTGTTATTCCCCTACATGTATGTGGAAATTGAACCCTCAAACATCTAAAACCCAGGCTGCTTTATCTGTCAGAAATCCAGCTACGTTTCTGGAGTAGTATTAGAAGTGTTCTGCTCTGGAAACTTCTCTCTGGGTGAGTATTTCTGTATTAGACTTGAATTTCCTGCACACCAAACATCAGGATCTCCCAAAAATAAATAAATAAATGCTGCAGTCTCTTATAAATGGCTTTGCTCATTTTACACTCTGTCACTGGTCCACCTGCTTGAGCTCCTTGTAAGAGTACTGTGTGGTGAGAGGGCTGCTGGGGTTTGTGCAGGTGAGATCCCATGTGCCAGTGGCTCCCTGTGTCAGTGCTGCTGGGTCTTGAGGGCTCACCTGCTCACACCCCTCTGATGCTGCCAGAGCGGGGGGACTGAAATGGCTGAATGTGGTGTGAGTTAGGAAGGGAGGGAGTTCAGGAATGCTACTGAAAAGAGAGATGGCTTCTGGAATTTTTTCGTCTGTTGATGGGTGGTCGGGTAACTTCATGGCAAGCTAGCTCTTTCAAGTCAGCCCTTGAAACATCACCTGCCCCTTGGGAAGACTTTGCACAGCCTGAGCTGTCATTCTTCATTCTAGTGCTGGCTTCTGAGAAGGGATCGTGGGTCCTCTTGTGTTTTGGGGGAGCTGCTCTTGGCTGAGGAGTGCTTAGCTCAGTCTGTGGTCTTTAGAGGGCTCTGGGGAAACCTCTGATGAGGCATGTGACTAGACCTCTGGAGTCTTGGAAAGAGCCCACTAAAGCTTAGGGGAAGTGGGTTCTGTTTCTGCTCTGACTGAGGCCTTAAAGGGAAAACCTCTTGAAATGGCTGGAATGTCATTCTGTCCCTCATCCTTTTCTTCCAAAGCTTGAGGCTCTTGACAAGGCCAGTCTTCCAGAGGACTGGAATATGGCTTGGAAGTTTCTTGTCTGCTGTTCGCAGCGCTGCAGGTGCTGTGCCCACCTGCCAGTGAGCAGCATGGCTGGTAATAACCTGCTGCATGGGCCTGTTGTTAAAGGAAGAACCATGTGCAGTCCAGCATGGTTCTTCATTTAATGACAGACACTTTAAAAAGAGCACTTTACAGTTTTGTAATCTCGAGATTCCTGTGATGCATCAAGCCTTCCTAGGAACAGAGTGAAATGTCAAAATTCATCAACTGAAGATCGACTCTGGATTTTTTTCTTGGCTTTTAGGTTCAGTAGGGAAACATGTTTCTCCTCATTAGAGCACAAGCATCACTCTCAGTACAAGTTCTGAATTGCTCAGACTTCGTGTAGAAAGAGCTGCAAGTGGGGCTTTCCTTCTCAGTTTAAGTTCCACTTGGTATTTTTTCCAAACAGTGAAATGCTGCTCAAAGCAAAAGCACCTCCAAAGATGAGGTGGAGGGGGAGTAAGGCTGGGAAGAGGCTTTTCAGGCTTTCATTTTCACCATCTTTGGACAATGTTTTCTCTGCAGATGGTGGCTATTCCAGAAGGAGTGTTCACAATGGGCACTGATGAGCCTGAAATACGTCAGGACGGAGAAGGGCCTGCTAGAAAAGTCCACGTTAACGCCTTCTACATGGATCAGTATGAGGTCAGCAACGAGGACTTTGAGGGATTTGTGAATTCTACTGGGTATGTCACTGAGGTAAGGTGGAAGGGTTTACAGTCTCCTGTCATCTCTCTTTATGCTGCAGAATCCCTGTTAAAAATTTAAGCTTTTCTTTTTTGAAGGCTGTCACAATGCTTGCTTGGGTTTTGCATACTGGAATACGAGACTTGCATCAGAAACAGAGGGAAAAATTGTCTTGCCTTGCTGCCCAGGGGTCTGAAAGGGCAATTAGGTGTAACATCAAGTAAGTCTCAGTATCTGCAGCAGTGTCTTCCCTGCAGCATGGCTGAGGCGGCCTGATGAGGCTGACAGGTGGCTGACCATGTCTCTGCAGGGGTTCTGTTGTTGATGTTTGGGCTTCTTTTGACCTTCGGGTCCTAGTACACCTTTGTCTACATACAGCTATGCTGTTAGATTTTCCTTATCTGAAGGGAAGGGGGAGAAGGGATTTAAATCACTGTGATAGCTCAGGACTCTGCAGGCTAGTTCAGGCAGCTACTTGCTGATGAGCTGAGCAATACAAAGTCCTGCTGTCTGAAGAAGGTACAATAGCGAGTATAATAATAGTTTTGTGCATGTTGCTGAGAACAATGGACTGAGAAAGAATATGTTAAGGTTCTTCCAAGAAAGAAGGTACCTCTGCCTGAGGCTCTGATCTTTCCTGACAGTTGACTGTTCCTACGCAGCTTATATAAAACCCTGACAGGCCTTTTAGGCAAATAAAAGCCCATGTAATGATCAGGTCTCAAAGGAGGCACTTCGCAGAATTCACTTGGTAAACTGGTTCTCATTTGGAAGACAGGATCCTTCTGGTTGGATGAAGGGCTTCTTTTATCTACGGTGCTATTTCTGTTTTGAAGTTCTTAGTGCAATAATTATGGGGGGAAAAAAAGGTTGCTTAACAAATTTGAGTTTGAACAGGGCTTACTTGTTGCAGACAGCTCCTGGAAGGAGCTCACGTGTGGTGGTGTTTGCAGCACTGCATCGGATGGAGCCAGCTTGAGACAGCACTTGGTGGCTCAGCTGGTGTAGTTGGGTACTCCGCTTGCCCCTTCTCCCTTTTCCCCCTCACACAGGGCCCCCTTTTATGCTGGGTTTGGAAAAATAAACTCAGAGTTAGAGTAAACAGCACTGATTCTGCAGGGCTTTTTTTTGGGATGCAGCTGAGCCGGGGTTTGTGTATTTAAATAACATCCACGTTACTTGCTGCGGGTAAACAGAACCAACCTACTTCTCAGTGTTCTTTATTAAGGACTAGACTGAACTCCAGTGGCAATTCAATCCTGAAGGGGCATAGAAAGCAGAAGAAAAGCAGCTCCAGATGTACAGCTATTTTGTTGAACCAAAAATATTTTACTTTTTAACAAACTTAAAGAAAAAGCCCTTGATGGAGGCAGTAAATGTATATGGGTCTTTCAGATTGGGCAATTGAGAGAAATGAAATACATTTGTTCTTTTTCCTTTCTAAAACTGACTGTATAAAGATTATGGTTATATCCTAAAAGTTCTTACAATTTGAATGGTGAATGGGATCCCTCTTTCCAACTGTGCTTCCCAATGAGTTCTGCATGTGCAGAAGCAGCTCATGGTGGTCACTCTCAGCCTTTGAATGCCTGTAATCAAATGAAGAAATTGAGAAGGGCAGGTGTGTTCAACTCTGATAGCATATTTTGACTCACCATGCATATTAATTGACCTAGTTTACAAAAGGAAAACCACATTTTGGTGTCATGTACTGTGATTCATTGAAATGATATGTATTTTTTGTTTCTTTTGGCTTTATAGAATGCTAGATGTAGCAATTGAATTGTATTAACTCTCCTCGTATTGTAGCAGTGCTTTAAAACATGATGCTAGCAATGCTGCAGGAGCAGTAAGTGGCAAGGCTTAAATCTTCTGTTGTGATTCCCAAAGGAAAAAGAAGAGAAATGAAATAAGCCCTTGAATGTTAGATTATTGACTGTAGCATTTTAAAGCAGTTGGGACAATCGGAACTGCATTTTTAATTAACAGAAGTAAAAACATTTGCAGAAGCTCTGCGAGTTGCCATCTGTCCAGTAGCTGTTGAAGAACAACATCCAGAGATAAAATGCTTTCTCTTCTGTCCCAAAATCACTTCCTTGAAAGAAACAGAACTCAAAAGCTGTACTAGAATCCCCTTATCCTTGGGAAGATAAAGCTGTACGTGTGAGTGGTGTTTGAAGAATAACATTCACATGATAATACGATTGAATTTTTTTTTCCTGTAGGCAGAGAAATTTGGCGATTCCTTTGTGTTTGAGGGAATGCTGAGTGAAGAAGTGAAGGCTGACATCCACCAGGCAGTGAGTAACTCCACAGAATAAAACTTAACAATGACTGAGGTAGGGGTGTTATCAGCTAGGGCAGTAATGCCTACATTGCATGATGTTCCCAGGGCAGCATACAAAAATGGGCTTAAAGAGGGGATGTTTGGACTAGAAAAATAGGCTCCTTCAGGTATGGAGGGTTCACAGTCTCTGTTGGTTTTTTGATTGGTTTTTGTGGGGTTTGTGTTTTTAAAAAAAAAAAAAGGTAAAAAAAAAAATCAGATCCTGTTTAAGCAAAATGTAGTACTGACCCATTCTTGCCTTTTTTGCCCCTAAATGAGAGCTGTTTAGGACTGTACCTGGTGGTGCAGGTATAAGGCTGTTTATCTGTGCTACATGTGACGCAGTGATGCTTTGGCAGTTCAGATGTCAGCAGTGGCTCTACGGTGAGATGTGAACAGGAGTGCTTCTGGCTCTCAAAGTGTATGTACACATGGCTGGCAGGCTTTGCCAGTACAGTCTTCTGCCCAAACAAAGTGGGTAAATCCCAGATCCTTTTCAGAAAATGAAGATAATCTGTGTATCTGACATGATAGCAGTGCTTACATGAGTGCTTTTTCTAGGTTAACTGAGACAAATACTCTCATGAAGTGCCATTTCCATAAGACTCCCTATTTTGCTTGCATGGCTTGTTAACTGCGCTTCCTCCATCTCTGCAGAAGATGCCTTGTGATTTTGTCAGTTCCTTTCATCTTGCTAGGGCAGCACAGTGATCCTGGCAGGTGTGGTGCTGATCAAACGAGCCGAATTCCATTTTCTGTTGAGTGGAAGTGAATATTGGCTTAAAAGAACCCCCAAAAGTTTGGTAGTGAAGCTTGCATGCCTCCCCCTTCTTGTGTTGTGAATGTGTTCTGAGCCTTTCCTAGGCTTCATTTATCTCCTCCTTAACCTGGGCAGGTCACTTAACCTTTACGGCTCCTCATAGTAAGCAGATTATACCTTGTTATCTCCTGGAAGAATTTATCTGCTTTGGGCAGAAGTTTGGACAAGATGACCTCCTGAGGTCCCTTCCCAACAGAATTGCCCTTGGCTCTGATGCACACATGGTGTTTCTAGATCTCTTGTCCCATGACTTTAGAAGGGCCTTGGAAATGAAGTGTTCTGCAGGGATAAAGGTAGTAGCAGGACACAAACCTCAGCTTTTGGCATTAATTCATTAGACATAAGCAAGTGTTAGGTGAAACTGCACCTATAGAGGAGCACAACTGTTTCATGCCACCTTCTGCACTTCCTGATGTTTAATAAGCAAAGTGAGGTGGGACAGTCTGAGAGCAAAGTATTTCTTCTAGCTGCTAGCCAAGTGTCACTTATGCACACTGTTTGATCTGAGGTACAGCTTCAGGAGTTTAGAGGATTATTATTAATTTATTATGACAAACAACTGAGAGCACCTGGGGCTTTAGTATTTAGTTGTTTAATTCTCAAAAATAGTTTACCATGTAAAGCAATTTTTTTCCCATTTGCACAGTGCTATAACTTAGAGTAGTGAATATTAAATGCTCTATATAAATGATGCTCTTGGTTGTGGGGGGAAGCCTATAGAGTCTCTTTTATGTCTTCGGGGGGCAGACTGATAGATTGGAGGTTTAGAAGCCCTGTGCAACTGTGTGCTGTGAAGGACTGGCAAAATATCTGGGGATTTGTTTCCAACTGCAAGGAAAGGAAGATTACAAGAACAGTGTCTTATCTTTTCATTCAGGACTAACTTTTGCCTGCTGTAAGGTATAGGAAGACAAAATTGGACTTCCCAAATGCTAGCACACCAGGTGGTGAAGGTAGGGCTCCAGTTCTGTGATGCAGAAATCCCCAAATCAGGCCCTCTGTTTTGGAGCAAACAAACAAACCCCTAGAATGCTGGTGTAAACTCCAGCCTGGCTGTTTGTTTAAGCACATACAGTGTTGGGAGCCACTTTCCTGGGTGTGTCAGCCAAATTTTCAAGTGTTGGCTGTGGTGCTAACGGAGCGAGTATTATCCCAGGGCGCTGGAACGGGGCCCAAGCTGCTCTTTGTGTCTGCTTCATTAGGAAGGCTGTCGGTATTTGTTAAAAGAGAACTTTAGGAGGCTGTCCTTTCGCCATGTTTTCAGTGCTCAGGCCCTTTTGCAAGCTGCTAGCATGCAGAGCACTGTCAAAACAAGGAAAAGACTGCACTAATTATTTTGGTAAAGTGATCTGGAGAATCGTGACTTGCCTGCCTCGTGGTTTGGCACTTGTTAACTTCATGCTGATGCTGTGGACACACTTGTGTTCTAAGCCACAGTAATGTTGTGTGGAGGTGAAAACAAAACTAGAAGCTGCTTTTCTTCCTCCTGTCTGCCTGCCCCCTCACCAGCCACGTACCATGAAAAACGACTTTCAGCAAGGAGAAGGTGTCAGGAGGCAGCTCAGTGGTAAAGCTGGCAAGAGAACTCTGCTGTCTGAAGATACAGCTTTGAATTTCATCTGGTTTTGCTTTAGCCTTTCAAAACTGTGTGTGTCTCTTGTTCTAGCATGCATTTTCCAGGAGAGGTTACAATTCTGGAGCACTGTGCAGACCCTAGTTGTTCTGGGGGTCTTTGTTTTTTGTGCCAGTGTGGTATGTAGACTAGAAGAAATAGGGGGAAATGACGAATGGAATCAAATACCTTTTGATTACTTAAAACAAAAAAGCACATCATAAAACCTGGCTGCTGCAGTGTAACCAGTGAGGTGTGATTGGAAAAGGTGTAAATTGCAGGAAGTCAGTTTGATCAGCAGACTGTAATGATCAGCAGTGGACAAGATTAAGACTTTCTTCTCAATGTACCTTCCTGAATCATAACTATTGCCATGAAAAGCAGAGATGATATGCAAACATTGGTGAGCTTCTGGTACTGAGAATCCCTCTACTAGATTGATGAGAAAGGGTTTTTACTTTGCTGTAGTGGTTCAGGTGTATTCTGATAAGGTTTTTCTCTGGTTGAAGCATGAGGGTGCTAAATGGGCATGTGAACGTAAGGGAGGAGCAACAGGAATGTGTGTTTTGGAAGAAGCATTTCGTTGAGGGAAGGTGGAAGTGAAGATTCTGAACTAAATGGTGTGTAACAGCTGCTATAAATAATGAGGTGTATCTGTCTGGAGTACCTGGGGGTTTTGCTCTACTTGAGCACTTTGAGCTTAAGAACTGGAGAAGCTGGCGAACTTACCATAGGCACCCAAAGGAAGGAGACAGCTAAAGCAGCACAGAGGAGGTGGGGCTGGTGAAAGCTAATGCAGGAGCAAACCAGCTTAGCACATAGAATAATTGTTGGAGCTTTGGGTGTGCGTTTCCTGGAGGTGAGGTGGTCTGCTAGATAGCCACTGCGACAGGAACGTAGGTTGGCCCTAACCCTCCTCTGGAAGGGAAGCAGTAAAAAGGGGTGTAGCAGCCAATAATTGAATTGTTCTGGGTTCCTGGGAACTTGAGTTTTAGTTTTGGCCTCTGAGTTTGTGGTGGTACCATGGCAAAGAACAAAACTGTAGCCCTGTGACAGGGGAGGGTGTTACCGGTACAATCGGTGAGGACTTTGTCAAATAAGAAAGGATTTTCCAGGGTGAGGGTGGAAGGTCCTTTCAAACCAAGTGTTTTGTGTGGGCTTAACAAGTTTTGACAGCTTCACATATTAAAATCAGTTCTCAGGCTTGCAGATTGGAACCAACTGCAGTAAAGTTACGGCCTTTTTTGGATCTTTGGCCTTTGGTTTAGATGTCATAGATAAAACCCAGCCTAGAACTGCTAATAGCCTGGGCACTCAGATTATTTTAAATTTTTTTTTTCCTTCTTTCTCTTTTGATAGAATTTGGAGAAATGGACAAAGCTCAAAACTTAGAGGCTTTGCCATTCTTACTTTATGATGAAACTGTTTTCCTGTTATGTCCCTGTGTTAAGGAGGAAATAGGGAGGGGAAATGCATGCCCAGTGCTATTATTACATGGCATTATAAAATGCCATTTATATGGTGTTTTAATGTATCCTAGAGCAAAAAACATGGGGATTGTATCCGTGAAATGGGAAGCTACTGAGGCGTGCTTGCCAGTGAGGGGGTTTGAGAGCTCCTGCAGGTAACTGCAAGCGTTCTGCTTGGTGTGCAGCTACCCTGAACAAGGTAAAGAGGATAGCACTTACCCAGGCTGGAGTACAGCCTTTTGCTCACTGGAGAGCAGTGGAAAGGTTTGTATTCTTGGCTTGTGGAAGATGGCAGAATTAATTTTTGCTTCCAGGCCAGATAAACTCTAATGAAGAGACTTGAAGCATCCAGATAGATCTGTGTACTTCACTTGTCTTTAGGAGGTATTGAATTTTTGGTCTGAGAACACAATGAAATTAGTTCACTGGCAGACTTGAGCAAATAATATTAAGGCGTTCTGGTCAATCTAGAACTATCAGATGCTCTTTTCATCCCTGTTTATGTGGAAGTCTCTGCAGTGGTCTCGAGCTGTGCAATTTGCTATTTATAGCAGTGCTTCTAGCCTTTGACTCAAAGGGTATATCCTCTTCTAAAAAGCAATGAAAGCATTATGCACTTCAAAAGAGTATTTCAGATTAATAATGAAATGAGCAATGTTTGCAGGTGGGGTGGCAGTGCTAGTGTTTGCAGCAGTGACTATGGAGAACATACCTTTTGGGAGCACACAGTAGGAGCTTGCTCGTCTGTGATTTGGGGGAGAGCAGGTACATTACTGTATAGTTTGTCTGTATTGTTAAAATGTCAGTGTGCATAGGATGTGTAAGCCAAAGGTGACAGTTTAAGCATAAATTCAATCTCTACCCCTCTTGGCTTTTGCTGTTTCAGAGAGGGAGCTGAAGTCAAGGGAAGAGATTGGGTGAGCCTGTTTCTTGCAGACCTCAATGCTTCAGATACTCCCTATGATGAATTGGGAAAACGGAGCTGTTGATCTGTTAATCTCTGTTTTCTTAGGCTGCGCTCCCAGTATTGGGATGAAGGACGATGGGCAGGAAGCGACTCTGACTGGGAATTACCAGTAATAACAGTCCGTGTTTATCAGCAGAAGCAACGATGTTAAAGTGGGGCTTTGCTTATGCCTGAGGCTGTAGATAAATCTGAGCACACCTCATTTTATTCAAGTGCACATTCATTTGACTATTGGAAAAAATTATTAGCTTGAGTGCAGATTCAAATGTTGGATGAAAGTAGACTTCCAGAGGTGGAACTCACTGGTAATATCCATTCCTCAACAGAAACTGCAGTAGATTCCAAAGCTTGCACTTAATGAATCTTACTGGATTTTAGCATCAAATACTGTTGGTTATTTTTCTTGGAGGAGGGACATAGCTGCAAGGTGTTGCAGTATTAGAATGAGATTCAGTGACCTTTTCTTATACAAAGGAAAAGGTCCCTATGCAAAAGTAGAGAGCTAATTTCCAATTAAGTCTGAAATCCTTTCCCTAATGACTTAAAGTATATTTATTCTTAATCTATAAAGCTGCCTTTTCTTTTTGCAGTACTGCAATTTCAAACTACTTTAAAATATTGGGACTTAAGGAAAACAATATCAATATTCACCATTAAGCAAAGCCCCTCATTGCTTTCGTATCGGAGCTAACGAGGAAGGCAAGAAACCTTAGAAAAATAAGAATGAAAACAGATTCTTCTCTAATTAGAGCTTTCAGGGAGCTGGGACTTTTAATTGATGTAATGAATAGCGTGCGACTTGCAGCAGCACTGCAGAAGCTGGCAACATCAAGTATTAGTTATCTCCTGGAAAAAATGCTCAACTGTCTGTGTCTGAGCTCTTTCAGCGTCCTTAATTACTGATTTGGTGGGGAACTTGACAATCACGCTTCAGTTTGGTTTATGTACATAATTATGGAAGGTTTGTTCTCTGCAGAGTATTTTCAAGTACAAATATGAATTATAGCTGCATATGTAGATTATATTTCCCTTACGCAGCTACTATGACAACCTTGATAACTGGCTAGGAGAGATCTATTCTTCTGCCTTCAGCCTTGAAGAGGTATTCGCTTCCACACTATTTACATTGCGATGTCTCCCTGACTCAGTTACAGCTGTTTCAACTTAAACACAAGCCCGTTGCTATGGGGATGATGTGCTGCATGGAAATAGGTCATGTTCCTGCCATTTTCCCTGCGCTGATAAAGGGGAGAGGCTGGGCTGGGATTGGTGGAGGTGACCGAGGAGGAGCAGAGCTGCCACCTGGCGAAGGTGAATGGGGAGCGGGCATCTGCCAAAGGGCTTTTCCTTGTGCTTAGAGCATGGCTTTGAAATCCAGCAGGACCAGTACATGGCTCAGAATCACAGAATCATTGTAATTCTGTGTTTCTGTGGCTCCAGCTTGTTTCAAACTGCCTCTGACGGTGTGATGAGCGCTGAACCTGGCTGAGGAGCTGGCTCGGAGCAGGGCTCACCTTGGTCTCTGCCCTCTGATCCCCTCTCAGGCCCAGGGCAGGACTTCAGCAGGCAGCTACCACAGCCAGTAAAACACATCTGCTGAGAGCCAGGCTGTGCTAATGCAGCAGCCCAGAATAGCTGCTGCGTGCCAGTGTCTGGCACTGCCTGCCGAATCACAATTCCAGGGCTGGAGTGACCTGTCTGTCCCAGGGTCCGCTCCTGCGGGCAGGGTAGTGTCACCCCTTACTGGCAGCCCCTGGCCGGCAATCCGGGCTCCCTTCTGCCTCTGCTGGGTGGGAGAGAGGGCTCTGCCCTGAGCCTTTGAGGGGAGAAGTTTTTGGGGGTTGTTGGGAAGGTGCACTAATGCTGCTTGGAGAAGGAGGTGTGAAGGTTCTTGTGGCCAGGACCCTGCCTGATGTGATTTCATTGTGGTTCACCTGTTGCACAATAATAATTTTTATTTTTTAAACTCCCTGCCATACTAAAAATGTTCATTTTTCTGTTTGCCTCATTCCTCAGTTGTTCATTAATCAGCTTCCAGGGTTTAGGATGTGGCTTAGAGGAGGAAAAATTGTCAGAGATTTATGTGTATCTGCCTTACATGGGCAAAGTAAAACCTCATCCAGAAATTACATTCTTTACTGACTCATTTCTTTCTTGCATCCTACCAGTGCTAGCAGTGAGGGGGTCCAGACCACTGGGTGTATCTCCTAGAGAGAACCCTTCGTAACGTCCCTGCTTCCAGCCTGTGCATGTGTTCCTTTTGCAGCCAAAGCTGCTTTTGCAAATTAAAGGTGTGCAGTGCTTGATGTGCCATGATTCAAGCAGATGCTGACCCAATAACCAGCTTCTGGGACTGAAAAGTGTGCTTATCTTTAAGAGCCCACCCCTTAATAAATGATCCTTGAAGTGCTTTCCAGACTACTTTTCACTCAAAAATCTCTTTTCAGGCTGTTGATTCCTAATCTGGGGAAGTTCTTACACTGCACTAACTATTGCTTCTTCCAGATGTTTATCTCACAGGCCTTATTGTATTAAAATAGCATTGTAATGCTGCAGCACATCATAAAAAAATGGTTGGTGCTACATGTCTGGACAGCAGTGTGTATTTCTCATCATCTTCAGCTCTGACTTCAGGGTAAAATCTACAGCTCCACTGGATCGAGTGACTTGCTGCATGTCAGGAATGGGATTAGAACCAAGATTAGCTGCTCAGTTGAGTTTGGTTTTGAGTACTTTTCGAATACATAAATGTGATTTGAATTTGAAATTTGGTGCTGAAGAGGGGAGACTTGTGGCCCATGTTTCCCCTCTTGCACTTTCCCACCCTGTTAGGTGCAAGCCCAGTATAAATGTTTTCACAGTTACTGGCAGGGTTTTGGGTGTGTTTTGGAGGGTATTCCTCTACTGCTTTTGCAGTACCAGGAAGGGTGTGATGCTGCAGATAAAAGCCACTCTCCTGATGTTACCCCCTTTCATTTTTTTATGTATCTTCAGGAAGGAACTTTCTTCAAGATAATTGTAAAGCAGTCTAAAAATCTTGAAGTCACGAGTTAAGGGAGCAATTAAAGTTAGGGTATCCCAGCCTACTTTGAAAGGAAAATTGAATACTTAAAACTTGGAATTTTAATGCAAGCTGATAGTGGGAGTATAGGTTTCAGTTCTGCAAATTGCTTCGTTTGAGTGGAAAACTCGTGGGTCGGAATTAACTGTTAGCATCCCTTCCCAGCATTGCTGTGCTCTGTCCTGTTTTCCTCAGCGCTACGAGCCTGCCATAAGCAGAACAGTGAGTTCTTGAAGTTTAATCCTGGAGCAGAGAGCTGGATAATCCCAAGTTTTCAGCTGGATCAGACCGAAACAAGCACTGAGCTTCTCTGCTCCTACAATATGTTTCCTTCGCCATGGAGGTGGTTGTGTAACGTTTGCAGGGCAGTTTAACCTACTCTCCTACAAGTGATAGGCTGTGCCAGGAAGGGTTAATCAAAATGAAGGAGATAATTGTCCTCTACTTCAGTATCTCCTCGAGATCTACTCAGCAGCATATGCTGCTATTTTTACAAAATGAATCAGTTGCCAGTCTACAGAACGCATGTTTTGGAGCGAAGCAGAACGCGAAGCATTATGAAAGTAACTAAGCTCATTAGTGGCAAGGGAGGGCTTTGCTGTATTAACTGTGATGTTGTAATATCTCTGTCTAATTAGCTCTTCTACTAATTAGATTTAGAGCAATTAAAAGCTTTAAAGACTTCTGAGAAGTTTTCTTGAAACGGCTGAATTTCAGGTACATGACTTTCCCTTTTGGAAGGATCATCTTGGTGCATGCTCACTGGTGGCACTGGCTGACTTAGATTAGTTTCCAGTTAATTATCGAAGGCTGTGTGTAGCCTATCACCATTTTCACTGTCCTAGTACTATATGTGTAACTTCTCCAAAGAGCTGGGTGTTCTGCAGAGGCTGGCAGCCATGTAGTGCTCCGTTCAGCAGAGCCAGAAAGAGAAGACGTGCACATGTAGTGCTCTCATGCGGAGAGACTATATTTTTCTCAGTTTAAAATAAACCATTCTGATTGAAAGCATCTGCTTTTTCTTTTTACATAACAAAAATGTTTTCCAAAATTGAAGTCTTCTAAAGTGTAAGTCTTTGCAGTCTCCTGCTGAGATTCTTTTTTATCCAAAACCCAGCCGTTTAATTTACAAAAATGTGTTGTGCTTAGAAACTACTGGGATGAAATCTTACTCACAGTCTTTCAGATTCATGGAGAATCTGTAGCAAATGGTCCTGTGGCTCTCTTATTTTCCTTAAAGAGCTGTAAAAGTCTAACTATAGATTTCTGTTTTATCTTGAGTATGAAGGATACAGCTCAAAATACACAAGGAGTTGGTTAAATCAGACTAGTTTGAAACCTGTTGACTGTAGTATCTGTCTAGCAGGTTGGTCATTCTGAAGCTTTAGTGCTACAAGAGTTGAATGAAGAGCCCATCTTTGGGTTTGTATGCTCAGAAACAGGGCTGTAGTTTCTAGTTAGGAGCCAAATATGTCTCATGCAGTTTGGAAAGGGTTGGGGCTCTGCTGGTGGTGAGAATGTCATTGGCTTTGGTAGATACTGAGCCAGAATGGTGTGGTTGGTGGTGTCTATTTATGCCCTTGTTGTGCTAGGGAGATCAGGAAGTGGGATCTTTAAGAAGTGTCAGACCTTTGGTAGTGTGCTTGGAGGGTCCTGTGAGATGGAGAGCATACGGGCAGAAGTCCTGCTGCTGAGAGCATCTTCAGTTCTTGTGTGTTTAACACCGATGTCTTGTCATCACTGGCTTTGGAAGAGGGCATCCAAAGCTGCCATGCAATGGCTTCCCAGCCCTGAGGAGTTCTGCAGTGTGTTTGGGGACTCCGGTGCTCCTCCCAAGAGCTCGCAGAGCTCTGGGCCCCTCAGCTGAGCTTAAGCCAGCAGCTCCAGAGCTTTGGTCCAGGATTGCCATGGTATTAGTTTGGGGTGAGGGACCCAGATGTGTGCTGTCAGCAGAACCCGTGTGTGAGGATGGGAGAGGAGGGAAGAGCTGCCATGGGAGCTGGTACAGCCTGGATTGATCAGAGGCTTTAAAAACCACACATGTCTTTGTGGATTAGCAGCACTTCTGATTCCTAGGCACTTCACTTCATTCTCCAACTGAAACATTCAAAAGAGGGATCTGCTGAGTAGGTTGAACCAGAAGAGGGTTTTAAAGCAATTTTTTTGGTCACAAATAGCTAGATAACATTCACACATGTGTAATTACGTGTTGAGCACTCTGAAGGATGCATCTCCTTTGGAGAAGATGCTGTTTGACCAGACTGAGCCTCTGTCTCCTGAGTACCAGTTTACTTCTGGACTTTCCTGTGAAGGATTTAGCAAGTTAAAGGATAACACCTGTGGCACAATTCCTACCTGTGTGTGTAGAACACTTTACAAAGCTGGTTTGGCAGTGTGATGGAGATCAGTGATTATTCTGCGTCTCTGAGTGGGGAAAGCTGAGGGGCAGTAGAGAGGCAGCAGCTGCTGGAGGTCACTCTGCAGACCTGGATAACATCTGGATCTCCAAGGTCTGAGGCTAACCCTCTGGTAGGTTGTTTAATTCCCAGAGCATTGGAGGGTTACTTACTTTGATTTTTTGTTCATTATGGAATATTATGATCATTATCTCTGTAATAGGAGTATTTTGGAAGCCAGCACTCAAGCTGCTGGAGGAAAAAACCTCACTATTGATGGTTAGAGTAAGTGGTTTTTCCTCAATTTTCTGAAAGGATCCATTATTAGCATAAGTATTTCTCAGTGAATGTGAGTCAGAATAGAACAGTTAAATGTGCAGTGCACTGACCTTCTCAGCTTTGAACTAAGCTTAATAGAAGAAATCCTTAACGAGTGTATTGCAGGAATGATCCCTTGGCATTGCAGAGCCAAATGTGAGGCTCTTGGTTAGAGAGGAGCACTCCAGGGCTGCACTGTTACTCTGTATTCTGCCAGCAAGCTTGATGTTGCTCAGCAAACTAACAGAAGGGGGAAGAGAGGCTTCACTTCTCTGGCTCTTCTGTCTCCACCTTCTGGAAGCTGATAGCAAATAATTTAAAATCAGCTCACTGAGTTAATTAACTGGAAAGCAAATGTGTTGTGAGATGCATGCTTTGGCCCCAGTGAAAGGACATAATCGGGATTTTGGTTTAGTTATTCCAAACAGCTGAGTCTAGGGAGCAAATAATTGGGATGACAACTCTCTTTAAGCCAAAACTGTCTCTTCATTGGCTCTGTGGAATGTGGTAGCCTGAAGTCAGCCAGGAGGTTCACTGGTGTAACTGTACTGTAGGCGTGCTGTTGTAAAAGAACAGAGCAAAACTGTGATGCTCCAGGTGACCTCTCCCAACCACTGCCATCTGAGTGTCCTTGGGAGGGGTTTTCAGAGGTCAGGAACCTGGAAATCCTAAGAGGACAAGGTGATTCACCACAGGTAGTCTGCTGGAGGCTGTGCCTTCAAAGAGAACAAATTCTTCTCAGACCTGTAGGTGAGATGACACAGAAGGGAAGGAGAAGAGTACGCTAGGGATTTACTCTTGGCTTTGGGTGGTGGTGTCTTTGTGCTGTTCCCTGGCCATAAGTATTGTAATGTGGATCAGACAATCCCTTGGCTCACCAGAGGTGCAGGCAGAGCTGTGCTCTGTGAGGGAAAGCTCTGTAGCCTGTTGTCACAGGGAGGTTTTTCAGAACAGCCGTGAGCTGGGAGTTTTAAGTCTCTTTCCCTGGTTGTTCCTGTCCTTTCCAGGTTGCGGCTGCTCCGTGGTGGTTGCCTGTGAAGGGAGCCAACTGGAAGCACCCCGAGGGTCCCGACTCCAATATCTCCAACAGGTAGACCATAAATGACTTGTAAATACACCTGTAAACTTGCACCAGGGATGGAGGTACAAGAAAGGGTTTGTAAGTAGTAACCTGCCTGCTGCTGCTTCTGTGGTAACTTTGCCACCACCCGTGTTGCATGTGATACTCAGTAGTCATAAGGCCAGTGGTGTAGTAGTATCTTAAAATGGTCCATAAGCACCTTCTGCCCAAGGGAAAAGAGACAGCACTGAAATGTGCTTCAACATGGTTGCTATACACAGTCTAGTACCAGCAGGGAAACAGGTTACATCTTCAGAGGATCACCAACTTCACTGACCCGCTTTTGGAGCGGAGACCAAACACTGGCTGCATGCATGAGTCCATGTAGCATGTCCTTGATCTAGGATTTGGAGGCCTGTCCCTCTGGCACCAGATGACTGGAGAGTTTTGTGCATTTTAATGTGTGCCTTCAGGGCTGATTTCTGTGGAAAATCACTTGTGACTTGATCTAGAAGCTCTAAAGACTTTGGAAAACCAAACTTTTTCTTTCTTAACAGCCTAGAACTAGTGCCATGCTTTGCTAGCATGAGCCCTGAAACTTCCTGATCCATGTCTTCATGCAGCCTCTTTCCATTCAGAAGTGGAATGAACTTTATGCCTGGAAAATCAAAAGGCTTCACTCTTTCTGCAGTGTAGATTCTGCAGAAGTAGCTCTGGGTAGCACAGGTGGAAAGCTGTGGATTGTTACCTGTTTCACTGGAATGTGACAGTTGGGACCTCTTACATTGCAGCTCCTCTTGGCAGGTATCAGTGAAGTTGGCACTCACTGCTCTAACCAACTAGGTGAAGTTTCAGAACTGCTGTTAGAAATAGTCAGGCTCTAGCCTAGATCTAGTAGATGCTGGCATGTTTTTGAGGCCTCTGAGGACAGGGCTATGATAGTGTAACATCACCTGATGGCTGAACTGCTCAGTAACAAGTCTGTTGCCCGTTCTCCAAGGGCAATGAAAGAATTATCTGAGGCAAAAATAGAGATAATATCAGGAGGCATTGTTAGGGGGAGACAGAGAAATTTAGGTCACAGGCAGCAGATGAGAGTTGGAAACCTGCCATCTCAATCTAGTCTTGTATTAGTGTGTTGCAGACCTGGCCTGGTGCTGCAGGTGAACTTCCCACATGGAAGCAGCCGTGGAGAACGGTCTGTACACTGGCCTGCTCAGTGGGGCAGGAAAGGCAAGGTGCTCTGAAGTCCTCTCTATCCATCTTCTGGACTGATACCCTCAGCTGTGGGAGTATGTTGGTCTGTCAGAGCTTGGATGGGAGGACCCTTGTGACAAGGATGATGGGGCACTGTTTCTGTCTCTCTGGAAAAGAGACCAGGACTGTAAGGGCAGTCCTGGGGCCAGACCAAAGGACAGGTGGGAACTGTGGGTGTTTCAAGTAGTCTGCAGTTCACACAACAGAAAAATACCTTTTCCTTAAATTTCTGCCATTCACTGTTTCCTGGATTGGGTGCTGCAAAAGGCCACGCTGCTAAGAGCAAGGACTCTGTCTCACCTCACATGTCCCCACAGCTGACAGCAAAGAAAGAGCCTGCAGCAGAGATGAGTGTGCAGGGCAGCGAAGAGCACTTGCCATTAGGTTGCAATGCATGCTTCCCTAGTGACAATCCTGGCTCCCTGTTAAGATACTGTTAAACTCACCTAGCAAAGAGTTAGTGCCATGGCTTTTGGTGTCTTCCCTCTCCAAGCACCTTTGTTTCCACAGGAGGTTCTGTGGTGCTTCTTCTGTGGTGTATTGGTGGTTCTTTCTTGGCTTGCAGGGTGGTGGGTTTCTGAGGGGAGGCTGTGAGAAGCTGTATCTAAAAGCATGATGAGACAAATAGAACTTGGTTTTCTCTGTTGGCTGTGTTTGCCATCCAGCATCCAGTAGCTTGCTGTCTTCCTTCAAATAGCTTCTTTTCTTAGAAGTAATCCCAGAGCTTGTCCAGTTGTAACCAAACCACGAACTTCCTCACAGTCTGTTGTGGCCATGTCCAAAACACTTCCATAAAGTGCCTGTGCTCTGTGGCTGTGAGACTGCCCAGTTCTGCTGCTGATCTTGTCCTCTTTGTTTTGCTCTCCAGAATGGCTCATCCAGTTCTTCACGTTTCCTGGAACGATGCTGTGGCTTTCTGCACGTGGGCAGGGAAGCGCCTGCCGACCGAGGCTGAGTGGGAATACAGCTGTCGGGGGGGCCTTGAGAATAGGTACCTGTCACAAACATGTCCCTGAGAAACGTTAAGAACTGGTGTTTACTAGATAAGAAGAGCTGTGTTGGGTTTTGACCTTCAGTGTCTTTGTTGTGTAGCGTGCCCATTGGTTGTTAATATAGCACTGACTTACTGTGATCAGGGAGCGAAGTTCCCAAAATACCCAAGTGCTGTACTGCAATTGGAACTCTGTACTGGGAGGAGAACACAGAGAGCCCAGGAGAGGAGATGTGACAAAGGGCCAAGACACAGGGCTGCTGCTGTTGCAAGGGATGAAAGGTTTAGTGAATGACCTTAGTGCCAAGCTGAAAGAGTTGCAGGGGGGCTTGTCAGTCACTACATCCCTGCATGGCCACTGTTGGGACACCAGATCCATCTGTCACTGGCTGTGGCTTGGGAGGAGGGGATGACATGGTGGATAACAGGCTTATGGTTCCATGTCCTGGACTGTGTGGTGCACAGGCAGTGCTGCCTTTCCTCCTTCCTGCACAATCTGTCTTGGTCAGGCCCTCACTCTCCTTGAAAACCTGCTTGGTGTTGGTACAGATGGAACTGGCATACACAGAAGGTGGGGAGGAAGGGGAGGTGTATTCATTACTTACTTATTTTTATTAAAAAGGAGAAAAAAGAAAATGTTTGACAATTGATAGCTGCTCTTCTGGATGTGTTTTACTAGGCTCTTCCCCTGGGGCAACAAGCTGCAGCCGAAGGGTCAGCATTATGCCAATATCTGGCAGGGGGTGTTCCCAACCAACAACACTGCAGAAGATGGATACAAGGGCACTGCACCTGTAAGTGTGTCTTCAGGGGGCTGAATCGCCTGGAAAGGAACTTAGTCCTCCTAAAATTGAGGTCTCTGTTCAACACAAAGAATTACAGCCTTTTCCATTCCTGTACTCCTCCACCTTTAGATTTTGAAAGACTTGAGTATTGCCAGGGGATGCTTTTTAAAAGCTAATTGAAAAGTAAAGATTACTTTAACTTTTAGTTCCTTGCAACCTGACCTCTTTTCCCCCTTTCCAGTGGGTTTCCAGTCAGATGCTGCAATATTTTCTGCTAGCGCTTCTGGCATCACAATTCTTTTGAACTTTTGTGTTTTAGGTAGTTGTTCCTGAGGCACAAAAAGTGATGCAATAGTTGAAAGGACATGAAATGATTGGGTGACATTTCCCTGTTTGGAAAGGTTGAGTCTGTCTGGTCTGGCAAACACTGGAGTGGGATTTGAAAGGCAATCCAGAACAGGAACATGTTCTTAAATGGTACATCCAACAAGTTGAATCGGCAGAGAAGTCTGTGTGTGCAGGATTTGACAGCCACCCCTGCTTTTCTTTGTGGGGATGAGGAATCTGGGCACAGAGGTCAGATCAGTAATGCTGTATGCAGGTCTGTGTCTGCTTGTCAGGCAGGGCCCCTCTTCAGAGGGTCAGTCTGCAAGACCAATGGGAAGATGCTGCATGCCATGGTGGGAACGTGGTGCTGAGACCATCAAGGATGATGGTCTCATCGAGGATGATAGGCTGCCCAGAGAGGGGGTGGGTGCCCCATCCCTGGGGGTGTTCAGGGCCAGGTTGGATGGGGCCCTGGGCAACCTTGTCTAGCTCCAGGCCTGGAGGTTGGTGTCCCTGCCTGGGGTTGGAGCTCTGTGACCCTCGGGGTCCCTTCCAACCCAGACCAGGCTGGGATTCTATGGTTCTATGATGATAATAGTTGGTTCTGTCATTCTGCTTTCTTTAAATGGAGCCTGTAAAGGAGTGACAGTTCTGCACTACTAATTTGTGCCTGCTCTTGAGCTGTGGAGACAGAGGTTCCTGGTAAAGACAGAAGCACCTTCAGCACAGCAGCCTGAAGGGTTAAAACCTGTGTTTGATGGTTTGTGGCTCACAGAACTGGCACTTGTGTATCTGGCGCAGGTCACCGCGTTTCCTCCCAACGGGTACGGGCTGTACAACATCGTGGGCAACGCCTGGGAGTGGACGTCTGACTGGTGGGCGGTCCACCACCCCACGGGGGACCTTCACAACCCAGTAAGTGTTCGATCAGCATCCCATGAAGAACAGAATTCCCCTCTTGATGCCCTGACCTGCTTGCTGTTGGGAAACCTGCTGTTCTTTGCTCCTCTGCTGTGTCTGGGGTGGGATGGGCTGTGTTCCAGCAAATGGGGAAGTATCACACACGGATCATCAACGTTTGGAGTTACACAGAACTTACTCTTAGCATTCAAACCGATTCTGTAGCTGATTTTTTTCCCTTGTTTGCATACTGGTTGATTAGGAAAGAAACATCTGCTGTCTTGCAGTTCTGTTTCCATTCTGGTGGGGTTTTTATATGCAATTAAAGATAATTTTTTCCTGCACTGTGTGAATAGAAACAAGGCAGGTTTAAGAGCAACATTTTTAAAGATGAAGTCTTGGGTAACCAGCAGAATGAAAATTTAGATGAAAGTCAAGAATAAACCCAGCAAACTTTCCTGTGCTGGGGGAGAGTGTGGATTTGATTGCAGCCTTGTTAGGAGGAGGATGGTGACCTGGGGTGAGCTTTCCATCCCAGACTGTATGGTCACCAGGGTTTGTACCAGGGCAGCTTCTGCTTTACCCCTCTCACTACTGCAGCTTCACCTTGGTGCCTGGAGCCAGTGCCTCTGTGTGCCCCCATGGTTGGGGCAGGGGGATGGAAAGGACCCCTTGCCCCTCACGCCCTTTGAGACACACACAGTGTCTGTGTCCCTGGGAGGGAGCACAGGCCTGGCACATCATAGCGTGTCACAGCCATCCCTGTTCCTCTTCATCTGTTTCCTGGTCTGACAGCTGCTTCGGGTCCAGCTGCTTGTTTGGGCAGGGAAAGATGCATAGCTCCCCAGAGTCCTTTTCCCCAGCAGGATGTGGGAACACTGAGAAGCAAACCCAGAGTAACTGGGCCAAGTCTGGTGAATTGAAACACTTCTGATGGTGTTTTGATGGTCACAGTGTCTAAGTCTCAGATCTTGGGCCGGTTGCACAGGATATCTCCTAGAGTTTTGTGTAGTTTCAGTGGGTCAGCACAAGGCACCGAGCACTGTTCAAACAGGAGTCTCTTACAAGCTCTGTCTCATCACTGGTGAAGTCTTAGAGCTTTTTGTGGTGTGAGATGACCAGCTTTTGTAGGTGAAAGGCATGGAACAACTGACTTGTGTGGAAGTTCCTGTGGTAACAACAGCAGGAGCCTCCAGGAGTCAAACTGTAGCATTCCATGAATCCATTCCCCACCGTTGGTGCTAGTTAACTTCATATACTTCATTTGAAAAAGAAAAAGAGATTTCCCTGCCTGTGCCAGCCTTGCCCACTTGTCCAGCCTTGCCTTATGTCAGTCCCACAGAGCTTTGGGTTCAAGTGCAGTGACAGTGAGAAACCAGTGTCCTGTGACCTGCTCTCTGTTAAACTCAAGTGGCTGTGAGGCTCTTAGGGTTTTAAATTGGGCACGACTCTCCAGAAAGTTTGTTTTTTTAGTAAAATCAGGTGTTAAGAGTGATGCTTTTAGGCTTTGTTTCAGAGTTGGAAACTGTCAGAATGTAGTGTCTGAGGCTGAGCACTTCAAAGCGAATTCCAAGGGGTTTTTCTGATTAAATGGATAAGGAAACTGAATCTCATCATGTGAAAAGGTGTCCCAAAATAGCCAGCCTGCAGTACCTTCTGAGACATCAAAAATGATTAGCACCGTATCTATCGGAGCCAATCTCCTCAGTCTCTCCAGAGTACAAGTCAGTGTAAGCTATATATAGGATGTGTTCTTTCTGCCTAAAAGATGAGAATTCTTCTAGAGGGTCAGAGTTACTGCAGGTTTTTAAATATATTCAGTTTAACATCTGAAATCTTCCAGATTTCTAGAACTGGAGAGGTTTTGGGCACATGGTGGATTGGTGACAAGGAGTGGAATTGAGCAGATAGATTCTCTTGTTTTGTGTAATTGATTGGTGCATTCACTAGTGATTACCAGGGGCAAAAATAAACTGGGACACCTGGAAGTGCTGTGTAAGGTGTTTGCTACTTTGAAGGTGTTAGACCCAAATTACCCTCTAACAATGAAACAAACAGTATCTTCCTCTCCTTTGCTGGGGACAGGACCTGTGCAGGGAAGTGTTGGAGCCACATAACCTGCTGCTCTCAGGAGTAAGTGCTTCTGGGCTGGATTTTCTCATAAGTGGAGAAAGCCCCACAGTTTAACCTCACCCAGACCATCTCTGGTACATCTCACAGGCACCATTTGGTGCACAAGGGCAGGATCAGGAAGCACCAGGGTTTGTTTTTGGTTTTGGTTTGTGAAATGCAACTGAGCATTAGTCAGAGAGCCAGGGGGTGAGTGAGAGCAGGCAAACCACAGTCCTTTTATGGGCCTGGTTCAGTTGTGGTGGCTGCTGGCTTGGATGTCTCCACATACAACCTGTGGTTTCTTATGAACATGTTCTTCATTCTGAGGGTGGTGAGACACTGGCAGAGGCTGCCCAGAGAGGCCCCATCCCTGGAGACATCCAAGGTCAGGCTTGATGGGGCTCTGAGCGACCTGCTCTAGTGAAGATGTCCCTGCTCACTGCAGGGGTGGGACTGGATGGCCTGTAAAGGTCCCTTCCCACCTGGAATTCCATGCTCTGCAGTTCTGATTTGGCTCAAACCAAAGTGGCCAGGCAGCTGCCTGTGCATAAGGAAATCATGATGCAACTTGAGAAGGCATTTGCTTGATGTAATTAAGGCAATGCAACTTTCCTTTTCATTTAAAAAAAGCTTCTATGTTGTATTTTAATAACTGTTCAAAGAACAGCCCTACTTATAAGCTGTGGTAATTGGATACACAAGCACTGGTAATTATGCAATCAGACTATAATATGTCTGCTGCAACATTATACTACAAAATAAACTTGCCAGGGTATGGTAAATTCTGTTCTTTGGGCCTGGGATCAAAGAGTGGACAGCTCTGGCTCTGAGTATGGACCAACCTCCTCCTGCTTCAGTACCAGGTGCTGCACTGCTCCAGATAACAGCATAAGCCAGTATTGCTCGATGGAGAACAGATTGGCTTGTTTAATCAAATGTGACCTTAATTGCTGTGCTCTGATTAGTCTTTATTATGGGTAAGCACAATCGAAGTATGTTTCCTTTAGCTATAAGGAAGATACAAGCATGAGCAAATACCACAATGCAGGCTTTCTCCTGCTTGAATGACAGTAAGTACATGATACTGAGCTGAAGTGTTGTCTGGCCCAAGTCAGATAATGGGAAAACCTCCTGGCTGGGGGGATCCTGGCTGTTCAGGGGCCATGCCTGAAGCCTGTGTAGCTCTGGGCAAGACAAGGCAGTGAAGGGACTGGGGACTGGTTGGGTCTTTGCAGCCAGCACTCAAAGGGATTAGTTCACCCAGCTGCACCTGCGGGTGTAAGGACTGCTGCACGCTCTGGGTACAAGAAGAGGGGTGATGTGAATGATGGAGGGAGGAGAAAGACCACCCAGAGGAAAGGGCTGCTCAGAAGGGCACGTGTGGTGCTCTGGTGAACAGCATCAGAGGCAGGGTGTCGCTGGGAAGGGACAGCTAGCCCTTAGCACCAGCCAAGAAATGGAGATACTGTGTTCCAGTTGTCTACAGGGACTTGGCCTCTTCCTTTATCCCAGTTTAGCACTGGGAATGTGACCTTGTTTTGGATACTGGAGATGGTCCATGTTACAGGTAGCCCAAGGAGCTGCAGCACCCTTCCTACCTGCACGAAACTGTTCTGCTTCATGTGCTGAGGATATAGAGTCTGGGGGCTCCTTCCTGCACGTGGGGTGTTTGAGGTTTCTTCAGGGAGGCTGGGGAGCAGGAAGGAGCAGGAAGGCAAGAGATGAGGCTGTATGGGGAAGGATGGCTGCTTGCCCTGTGCTTTGCTGCAGTGCCTGAGCTGCAGACTCACTGGGAGCTGCTGGAAGGCCTCCTGAAGCTCAAGAGTGGGAATCCAGCCTTTGGGTGCTGTGAGATCATCTGGGCAACTCGTGAAGTCCTGTCTGTAGCACTGAGGAGGGGCTCACACAGGGTGAAAGCAAGCTGGGAGGGAAGGGAAACACTGAGCTGGAGTCCAGCCCCACGTTCTCCTGTGATACAACCCTGTGATGCAGAAGTACCAAAGGATGTAACTGTGGATGCTCCTCAGCCTGGTGTAAGAGCATCTTTTTCACTTAATCTTGGGTGCTTTCAGCCCCTCTCCTGTGGCTGTTTTAGGGCCCTTGGTGACGTTGTGCCTTTGGGAGGGGAGTGGAGCTACATACTGAATGAAAGCATCATCGCTGCCTGCGACGTGCAGTGTTGTGCTTCTAATTTTAGCTCCACAACAGCCTTCAGAGGAGTTTTGAGTTTCCCTAAGCTGCAGTTCTAATGCTGAAGGAGAACTGAATTCCCTGTGTCCTGCCTTCGAGGATCTCTGGTTGTCTTCTTTTCCCTTCTCTCCCTTGAGTGCGGTCACGAGCTGAGGGAGGTGTGTGGGGTCTGGCTGGTCTCCTGTGTACAGTTACCTGCACGTTTGATGCTGTATGTAAGTAGCTGGATACAGCAGCTCTAAGGACATCTGGTCATCCCACCTTCCTTTTATCTTTCCCTTTGCTAAGCTGCAGAGCAAGCCAGGGAAATATCAACAAAAAGAGAATGAAATGAAGCCCACAGAGAGTTGGCAAACAGGCAGTGATGGTTTCTCTAGCTAATGTGTAGTAATTTTCTGCTTTTCAGAGCACTTTGCTGGTTGTTTTATGATAAACTCTGTACTTGCAGTGATTTTAAAGAAATTTCTCTTGAGGGTAACGTTTTCTAATGAAATAGATTATTGGAGAAGACTGTGTCAGCTTTTTGCAGGTGGTAAAGTGTTTCTGTGCTGTGATCCTGCCTCTGGGGCTGGGGGGTTGAATGAAACATGTTCTTTGTCACCAAACATCCTTTGGTGCTCAGTTTTTGCTTGGTACAAGACACTTGTAATGACTAAAAAGAGGTGGTCACTGAGAAACTGGGGAGGTGTGGGTCCCTGTGAAACCATTTTATGTCCTTTACATACTCTATAGCAATCAGGTCTCTCTTCCTGACTGCCAAGGACTTTCTTGTGACCTGCAATTATTGATAGAGGCGATGGCCTTAGCTGAGGATGCAGGGGTTGGAGAAGATCATGGGTCTTTCTATCTTCTGGTATTCCCCAGATTCTTCTGACAAGTCCAGTCTGTATTTCTAGCCAAACCTCACGCACTTTCTGACCAGTGAAGAAACAACAGGCCCAGAAGTGTGTGCAAAAGTGCACTCTTAGTGACAGTCACTCTTTCCAGCCTTGCCAGCTGACTTAAAACACGACTGCTGTTCCCAATCTTCATCACCAGTGTAGGACAGACATACTTGTGGCTCCTCAGAGGAGTTTCTCGGTGCATGTGGAGTGCAGGCAGCACCTAGAGCGGAGACATGAAGTATAGCTGTAGTTGCTGAGCATGAGGTGAGTGTGGGAGTAACACACAGCTGAAAGGAGTGAAGCAGGAGAAGTGCTCACCTCCTAAACGTGCATCAAAGCCAGTGAGAGTGTGTTATCAGGGAAGGTTTCTCCTTGAGCTCGTAGGCCACCCTTTGGAATTGAAAAAGGATGGTGGAATAACCTCATTAAATCAGTTCCAGGGCTGGTTCCACGAGCACCTCACAGAGTCACACACGACAGGTGTGCCTCACACAGGGACAGGATTGTTGCTCCATGCTTTGTGCAGACCTGCAGCTGTCCTGATCCTGCAGTGACACACGGTGCTCAGTGACTGGGAGGGGATGCAGAACATAGTGCTGTGGTGGCACGTGGGTTTCAGGTGGTGCTTTGGGCTGGATGAGGATAAGCACCGAGCGTGGGGGTTTACAGCCCCCATCACCACTGCCCATGGAGCAGGGGAAGCTGTCTGGATCGCATCTGGATTGCTTCCAGAGGCTCCTGGGTTTCCCTGTGTGCTCTGTAGCAGGAGAACTGCTGAGAAGCAGAGATTTCCCTGCATGTGCAGTGAGTGAAAGCCCCCATCCCTCACGAGGAAGGGGCTGAACCTGCAGAACCCCATCTCTTTGGGAAGAACTCAGGATTGTCACCATCCTGCGTGCAGCACGTTGTCCAGTCCTTTAGCACAAGGCACCCTTGGCCAGTGGGCAGCAAGTCTGACTTAAAGACTTGCAGCAGAGGAGGCAGAACAGCTGCTCTCACCTCCCTGCTGCTCTTTTACAGCACAGTTAGTTCAAGGCTTCTGGCTGAGACAGCCACAGCAGACAGAAGTTTGTTTCCTTTTCATACTTTGGGTTCTTGTCCATCTCCCCATTCCTACAGCTGTTTACCTTTCCCCTGTAGCTGGCAGTGGTTCCTCCCTGAATACTAACCTGTGCTCTCCCCTGCAGAAAGGGCCCTCGTCGGGGACGGACAGAGTGAAGAAGGGTGGATCCTACATGTGCCACAAGGTAATGTGACCAGGCCTGCGGTGTGGTCATCCTGCCCTTGCCTCTGAAAGTACTGACCAGTGAGACGAGCCTCTGACAGACTCCCCAGGCAGCCTGGGCACTTGTCTAGGGGTTTATGTGATTTATGGAAGAGAAACACCTGATGTTCTTAAGGAATTCCTTTTGGTTACCTTGGAATTAACCCAAGCAAGTTAATTACCTTGGAATTAACTGCTTCACCCAGTGTGGTTTTCTCAGATGTGGAAGTTCAGTTTGTCTCTAGTACAGTTCTCATGACAGAGCTTGACTGACACCTGTAAACGTTGGATGTGGCACCAGAAGGGCCCTCAGGTGTCTGCTGAAGGGTTGCTGGGAAGGAGCCTCTCAGCTGGGTTCATAGCAGACCTAAAATCGTTTCTGCACAGCCCAGACACCACCACAAAGCCAGAGCTGCTCATGACATAAATCACGTTTTAAACTCTGTTCACTGTAGCAAATGCTCCTTGTAGATGTCTCCCCATGAAAGCCATCCTGTTCCTTTTCCCTTTCAAAGTCTGCAGCTGGCAAATCATCCTCATAATTAGATTAAGTTTTCTACAGCGAGATCCCATTTTCTACACCGATTTCCTTCTTAGGTGAAATCAATGTCAGATGTTAATTAGCAGTTTTGATTAAATTAACACTGGAATAGTCTCTTCTTCGGTGAAGAATAATGTGACCCATTTGAGAGGCTTGTGAAGATTCCAGGCTGTCCTAGTCTCTTTTGTAGGTGATAAAACTAGGCTGTGTATTGAGACAAAACCCTCCCTGCATCCTGTTAGTACCAGGGCTTTTATGAGGTGCTTGACGGTCTGTTCATGCTGGTGTACCTGTCCTAGTGCAGTTGTGCCTCTCAGAGCTGAGAGAGGCTGAAACTCGAACCTCTTGCATGTACTTGTATATCCAGAACAGATCAGCTTCCCACTCCTGTAGTGCTGAGGTTTGGGATGAAGCTCTGCAGTGTGTGTGTACTGTTCCCTGGCTGGGGGAGCTGTCTGAGCCCCCTCTGATGGGGACACTGTCAGCTCCTGGGGAAATCAGTGACCTCCTGCCTCTCAGGGATGGTGGGCTTCGCTGTGCTGTCCCCCTGATGAGAGCCATTTATGTTGTCACCACCCTCATGGTCACACAGATTGGGGTAGTAGCAATGCCCGAGCTCCTGGGGTTGGGGTTTTAAGGATGAAACCTTCCCTCTCCTCTGCAGTCCCCTGCTCCTTCCCCACCCTGTCACCCTCCCTCCAAAAAAGGAAGGGGCTGGGAAGAAAACCGAGGCTCTAACCTGACACCCAGAGGCTGGTTTGTAGCCTGACACCCTGGGTAGGAC
This sequence comes from Hypotaenidia okinawae, assembly GCA_027925045.1. Lineage (NCBI taxonomy): Eukaryota > Metazoa > Chordata > Aves > Gruiformes > Rallidae > Hypotaenidia > Hypotaenidia okinawae. Next base: position 21,618,215 of record BSDF01000011.1, on the reverse strand, counting down.
CAGCCTGAATGAATCTTGTTTCTTGTTAATTGTCTGAGGCCAGAAGCCCGCAGCAGGAGGGGATGGGATGGAGGGGATGGGATGGGGGGCAGGGACAAAAAGCCTGAGCCACATCTTTCAAAGGAGCAGCCAAACGGGGCAGAACTTGGCTGGATGGTAGAGGAGTTGCTGTGTTAACACGTGGTCTGCTACCCCTTAGTGCTTCATCAGTGACACTGCTGTGTGTGTGTGAGTGTCCTGCGGCGCCTTGGTGGGCAGCAGGTGCTGGGCAGCCAGCTGGGGTTCATGCAGGGCACCACTGTGTTCTGCAGCTGGGAAACCAGCGTTCCCAGCACTGATAACAGACCTTGTAGCACCCTGAACAGCTCAGAGCAGTGTGAGTAGAGGGCTGTGCCCTGAGACATGGCTGAATCCGCACAGCAAAACCCTGCAGAGCCGTGTCTGGCCCTGGCTGCACAGATGGCTGGGCTCCTGTTTGGATCCCTGTGGCTGGGTGTAAGTGAACAGCCTTTCTCAGGATGGATAGCTGTACAGAGCACCCTGCAGCAGTCCTTTTCTGTGTCTTTTAAGAGACATTTTAAATCTAATTTGTCTGTCACGGAAATACCAAATCCTGTAATCACGAGGCCAGACAACACTGGGAGCACCACAGAGAGATTTCTCACCAACACACATCAGTGGCATCAGATGGCTGTCTCTGGGACAAGTCCTGTGATAAAATCTCAGGCTCCTCTCTCACCTAAAGAAAGGAAATGGCAGGGATGGTTCCTCCTGTTTTTCTGAGGCAGCTGCTGGGTGACTGCAGCCCAGGCTGGAAGAGCCAGTGTTCAAAGCTGTCTGCTAGGAGATCTGGAATACAATTGGATTGGTTTATTGGTGGCTTAATTTTAAGTGTGAATGTTTTTACAGCCTCCAGTCCAGATCCTGTCTCGACTGTCAGTATCCCTAGAGTGCTGGGTGCAGGGGTGCTGGGAGGAGCTTCCCTCCAGTTTATCTCCTTCAGTGAAATGCTCTTTGCAGGTGCCAGGACGTGGCTGTTGCCCATCGTCCTTAGGAATGCCAATATACAGACCAAGGCACCAAGGTGCTTGCTCTTCCCCTGAGCAGCTTTTTCCCAGGGTAAGAGACATCATTAGTCGACATAGTGTGATAAAGTTCATAAACCCCATTTTCCTATTGGGGGTGTGCATGGGATACACCAGGAAAAAATGGAACCAGTAGGTTTTCTATGGATTTTACTCTTTGGGCTTCCAGGAGTGATGCCAGTTAGTTTGCAGTTGGGCCATTTCTGATGTTAACTTAGCACAGGTGAGAGCAGCTCTTTTGCTGACACTTGAATGTGGAGAAAGAACTCTGTACTCATGGTACCAGCCACTTTCCATGGTACCAGCCGCAGCTGGTGTGTTCCTTGTTTCTAACAGCCATTCAGTCTGTGCTGGTTCACTGCTCTTTGTACCAGCATTCAGAGCGTGTCGCTGTATTCACCAAACACACCTTTGCTGGGGGAAGCACCAAGCTGTGATCTGCTCTGAATTCTCTTCCCCTCTTCCTCCCCAGTCCTACTGCTACAGGTACCGCTGCGCAGCCCGGAGCCAGAACACTCCCGACAGCTCTGCTTCCAACCTGGGATTCCGCTGTGCAGCCGACACCTTGCTGGGGCTGCGGTGAGCCGGGGGCTGTGCACCGCCATGCGAGGGGCTGGGTGTCACCCGGGGCTGGAGAGACGTGTCACTCCTGATGGCACACCATGGAATAATCCAGGGTCTGCACTTCCTGCTGGGGATAAAAGCCAAATCCACACTACTTGCCATTGCATGACGAACCTCGATGTATTTATCTCTGGGGAAGCTGGCCTGGACGTTTATCCTGACCAAACCTTGGACTGGTGAATTCTGTGGGGTTTAGCAAGACTGTTCTGGACTTAACTGGCACAGAACTGAGCAGCAATGTGCTGATTGGGCTTTAAAAGGTTAATTCAGCTTAATAATTCCTCTAGAAAAGTTTTTTATTAAATAGTTTTATTTATGTGTAGTTGAATTTCTGCACTCAAATCCCACAACAAAGGACTTCTACAAACTTCCAGACAGCTTTAAAAGAGGAGGAGCTAAGCTGGGGTGAGGAGGGGAAGGCAGCGAGCTGTCCCCAGGGGCAGTTAGTACCACCCCTCTGTCAAAGTCTGGGTCCAGGTATGAGCTTCTCCTGGTGAGCTGCTTGCTCCTCTTTACAAAGTGCCTTCTGCACCTGAGGGGGGATGGTAATCCTTGGGTGATGATGATGATTACAAGTGCTGTACATCTTGGAATAAAGTTGCAACCTCTTCCTTATGCTGAAGGTTTTCCCCTTGCACTTCTCCCAGGCACGGTGTAGGCTGATTTGGGGACTTGCAAAAAGGGGCAGTTACTGAGTGTTTCTGCTTGAATAAAAGATCATTGTGGTGAAAAGCTGTGCCTGTGAGCCCTGAGGCTAGTAGGATATATTTACAAACTGTTAAAATTAATAAATTCCACTTAAAACTAGAGGAATTTTAGCAAGGAGCAATGGAAATGGGAACAAGGAGAGCTACCTCAGCTTGGGCTTGGAATGAAGCTCAGGTCCTTCACCAAGTGTTCTGCACTGTTCTGTGCTAATGTTTGTGGGGTGGGCCATGGCTCACTCTAACTGGAGACTGACCCAGGCCTTGCCTGTGCAGGGAGCTCCACACCACACCGCTCGCCCTGTGCATGTCACTGTGCTGCTGCCCTCCAGGCCTCGCATGTTCATACACTTGGGTTTAATACCACTGGGGTTAATGTGAACCTATTGCCCACCAGCTCCTCCTCCACCCAGCAGCTCACGTTGAAAGGAGGATGCTGGGGAAGGTCTGGGGTACAGGCAATTCTGGCAAGTGGAAAAACAATTCCAGAATTCCCCACTGTGACTTGATGCCATGCAGGCACCCTGCAAGCTCTGGGACGTCTGGTGTAGTACGGGCTGCCTTCCCTGCACTAACGGTTTAATTAAAGATTCTGTCTCCCTAAAAGGCATGTCTCTGCCCCAGGAAGGATCAGAGTTGGTAAGGTTTTGCCTGGAGTCAGTTTTGGGTTTTATTCCGCAAAAAATAATTGAAAAAATGACACAAATTCCATATAGGGGAAAGTTCTTATGACTTTATTTCAACGTGTGGCTTCAGGATGCCACACCATCAGGTACGTGGCAGGACTCCTTGTGCTGCTGGTGGCACATGGAGGAATGTCTGTCCCTCTGTGGAGACTGGGGCATGTGTCCAGCTCACGCCGCTTCCATTTGGATACTGGTTACTGTATTTTATTGCAAGATCTTTCATTAAATGTGCTCAAACTTACCTGGCCAGATGTCACTGGGGAACTACGACTACAGGCTTGAGTGAGCGTTGGCTACTGAAACACTGACTGTCAGTACTGAGAGTAGAAAGGAGGCAGCAGGATTACAGGAGCTTTGAGCTGCTGGCTTGGATTCTCTGTGAAAGAGCCCATGGAACTGTGAAGTGCTGAACAGTCTCAGTGGAGTTGAAAGGAAACACTGGACAGAAATGCAGCAGGTAGAAACAAGGCTCTGTGTTCTTAGTCCCTTTCAGGGGATATATTTGTTTTTCAGTAGGGTTTTGCTCCACACATGCAGGTGGCTCTAGTGCCAAGGCACAGTGAAGAGTAAAACACACTGCATGGCAAAACACCACGACTCACTGCCAGAGAGTGGTGAGGGGCTGGAACAGGCTGCCCAGAGAGGGGGTGGGTGCCCCATCCCTGGGGGTGTTCAAGGCCAGGCTGGATGGGGCCCTGGGCAACCCTGTGTAGCTCCAGGCCTGGAGGTTGGTGGCCCTGCCTGTGGCAGGGGGTTGGAGCTCTGTGACCCTTGGGGTCCCTTCCAACCCAGACCAGGCTGGGATTCTATGATGGCTCAGAACTCAACCACAACATATTATTTCACGTTCCTATAAGGCCTTTCATGTGGCTGGCTTATTGCAGCAGCACAGTGCTCTCCTGTAGCTCCCTGGGGTGGAAGCTTGTTCTAACCAGGTAACTGATAGTCGGGCTGCTTGCTGGAGGCAGCAGCAGCTGGCTGGCACGGGAAGGGAAGGGTTACACAGGGACAGAAGGCCAGGCTGTTCTCAGGTTTGAGGCTGGTGATGCACACACTGGATACTGCTTGTGGTGCTGGGGGGAGGTGGTTTGGGCTTATTTCTTCCTTAACTACTCAATGCCATGCCAAGAATGTATCTGTAATAGGAAGCTAACAAACAGTGCTGTCATGTTGAAAACTCATCTAATCTTGAAGCGGAATACAGATGGGGTAGGATCAGGCCTGAAACTTTTTCCAGGAGGGAAAGGGGAAGAAGATTGCATCCTCCACTCCTGGTCCTGGGGGCTGAAGGCGCTGGATGCCTGGCACAGTGCCCTTTGCAGGAAGAACACCAGATAAGCCTCTAATCAGGACAGGAGAGCTTGCAACTCATGCTGTACTCTGGTGTCCAATGCAGCAGGCACTCAGAGTTACAGCCCTTCAGAAGTTCTCTTCTGGAGAAGCAGGCAGCCTTAATCAAATAAGGAATAAAGTTAATGGCCACTCAGCTCATAAATCACTTTTGACAAGCAGCTGAAATCCTTTGGAAGCTTTCTGTGCTGACAAGTGACACTTAGTTATTTTACCTAAAAATAATCATGTGGTAATCTTCAACTAAAGCCACAACCATGTGTAAATCTCAAGAGCAGTTCTTGTAACAGAAGCATGAAGATAGACATTACGCAGGGAAAAGCTAATACCAAGGTTTTTCTAGGAAGCACAGTAACCACAGAGAAAGATTTTGTTAGCAAACAGCAAAATAGTAGCACCAAAATGCTGCTTTTATTCCTCATCAGTGTCAGGTTAGATCGCTCAGGTCCAAACTGAAGTTGTCTCTGAAAAAAACCTCAAACCCAAACAGCTGCCCAGGTCCCCCTGAAGAGCTGACGCAGGACACGCTGCCTGGGGGGTGCATGCTGCAAATGAAGATCAGACCCCTCAGAGCAGCTAACCCAGGGCTTGTGCCACCTGCAGCACTGTGGCAGGCGGGTGAACGGCAGCACCGCAGTGTACCGACACCCGGGGCCTCTGGAAATGAGCCCTCTGCACCTTCCTTGATTTGATCGTTCTAGAAAGGCAGCGATGTGCAGCTGCAGAACGTGCCCTGTCTGAGAAGCTCTCCTGTGGATCCCCTTGCTGCAAGCAGCTCAATGAAAGGCATGTGCACACCAGCTCTGTACAAGCACGATGAGAAGCAGCCCTGACCACCTCCCCCTGTGCAGAAAGGGCACACACACCCTGCTTAACGCTGCCTGGCTCTGCAGGAAACAAACCAGTCAGGAGCTGAAAGGAACGTAAGGCTGGCACATCTGCCAGTCATTCCACAATGTAAAAAGCCAAACTGATTGCTCAGATCCTGTGTCCAACTTTAATGCGTTTCAGAAGCAGGAACAGCAGCATCACAATGCTTTAGGCTGAAGAGATGGAATTTGCTTCCCGAGAACTAACAGAGCCAGGACAGAACATGGAAGTGCTGCTTTCTATTACTGCAGGAGTCTTCTTAGCTGAGCCTTGATAGATAGAGTTTAAACAGGTGACAATTGTACTCTCAGAGCCTGCAGTACTGCACTGTTAACACAAGAGCTGAATGGCAATGACACAGAACTAGTCCCTTAACACCAGATTTTGGCAGGCAGCTAGCCGTGATGAGATGGAAAAGTGGGGATGCACACACAACACAGCATTCAAACTGATCTTTCTGGGCAAGGCTTTTGCATCATTAGTAATTATTGATGTTTTGTGGAACAAAAAAAAAAAGGCAGGTAATTAAAAAAAAATATTTTAATGGGATTTAAGAAACTGAATGCCCTTCTTGCAAATGTCAAAATAGTCTTATTCCCTTGTATAATTTCCAGTGACATTTCTCACTGTTCTCACATGCCCTTTCTGTATACCCCTGCTGAAGTTCATTCTTTCTGGAAGGCACAGACCCACAGAGGTGGTTTACCATGCAGCAAGCAGTCAGAAGAAATCAAGAGAAAACCACCAGGTCTGGCTTAGTAACTGATGCTGGAACATCCTGAAGCTCTGGTGTTTCCTCCCATCCACCTTCAAAACAGTCTGCAGGATGCTGCAGGAGGTTACTCTCAAAACCTTGTCTTGGAGCTGTTACTACAACCACACGTGCTGCCTTGGAGGAATACAGTTTTATTTAACTGCAATTTAACCACTGGAGAAAATTGTATTGTGTGTATGTGCTTAAAGACTGACAAGCTACAGGGAGCTCCCTGAGCACGAGTCTGGTGTGGGAAAAAGGGAGCTGTCCCAAGGTAAGAAGGAAGCACATGTGTGGGACCCACAATAGCAAGGTTTCCTCAGTCTGTTATCTTCCTCTGAAGACTTCTGTTGTTCTCTGTTAGTGACTGGTGAATTGTGGAATCTTCCAGAATAATCATATGAGAGTTCCTCTCCAGCAGAAATATCAGTAGCTGCAAAAAGTGCCAGTTTGGGTACCATTGAGTCTACCCGAACTGGCACCATAAACAGATTTGGCTCACAGGAATGGTTCAGGAACCTGCCCACGTTACCGATGTACGTGGGGTCAACAAACGTCTCCATCCTCTGGCTGCTGTGGAGGTGCTCCCTCACAGCTATAATGTAGTTTGAATCCTTTGATGTCTGGGCCTGAATTCTTCTACGTGCCTCGTGAAAGCCTAAGACTTCACCAGCATATTCACACACAAACCTTCCTTTAGCTATGAAGTCCAGCGTGCGCAGACCCCACCCTTTCTTCTCAGTCCTGAATACCTCGAGTCTGAATTGCAGCCCTCTCTGAACAACCCTGTTTTGACAGGACTCCCCACACCGGCACATGGCGTTGCACTCAAAGACAGGCCTGGTGTACTCCTCCTCTTTGTCTGTGAGCCTGAGGCACAAGCTGGTGTAATTCTCACCGCGGCACAGACACGAGCACACGCCAGCCACACAGGAGCTGGTAAGACAAGAACATCCAGGGAAGGTGATTTCAGTGGGGTCAATGTCTCCGTCTGCTCCAGCCACGCTGTCCGGGCTATACTGCAGAGAGAACAACAGTTACACCCTTAGCACCTCCAACGCTTCTCCACAGAGGCTGTCAGGCTGTTAAGTCCATGTTTAGCAACAACCCATCTGTGAACCAGGGGAACTGAAACCAGGAATGCTGCTTTTTCCTGTAAATGTTTAACTACAGTTCTAACTTTTCTAAAATGTTTTAAAGAATTCAAACCAGACAGTCCAGAGAGACTGAAGGTAGTCCCAGTGACTGGATTTCTCATAATAATCTACCAGACAGAAATAGAATTCCCAGCAGGAAAAACATGGCAACTAATTGGATCTAGTGTACTAAGTAAGACTTTTATTTGAGGACATAAAGTTTTATTTAAAGTTGTATTTAAAAATATAAATTCCCCCCTGCAAAATGCTCAACAAGCTGCTTACAAAGCGTAGTCTGTAGCTATTTTCAGTCACAGAATTTCAGATACCCACTCCCTTTAAAAGTGAACAGACTCTCAATTTCTCTCCTCAAAACACTGCATTAAAATTTGCTCCTGCTACAAATTCTGGTACAAGGTGTAGCACTGGTGCACCTCTATAGGTTTCCAAAAAAGCTGAGCTCACTACTCCCCTGTGATGGTAAAACATGAGATGGTGCTTTGCTTCACCAAAAGCCTGTCTGCAGGAACAGGTGTGGTTCAGTTCAAGCAACCCGCATTGAAAAGCAGGTTCCCAAAATGACACCAATGCCCCCAGCAGGTGAATGATTACAGAACCAGGAGCTGCTGCAAAATAGAAGCTGATAGAAACTGTATTTTGTTTTCAAATTCAGCAGAAAGACAGCTACATGTGTGGCTTTACTCTAAGCATTCAGACTGCAAGGTTTTATTCAGAAGGAGACTGAGGGGGGACCTCATTAATGTTTATAAATATAAATAAAATGTGATAGTCAGGAGGACAGAGCCAGGCTCTTCTCAGGGATGGCAGCGATAGACAAGGGGCAGCGGGTGCAAACTGGAGCAGAGGAAGTTCCATGGGAATGTAAGGAGGAACTTTTCCACTGTGAGGGTGGCAGAGCCCTGGGACAGGCTGCCCAGAGAGGTTGAGGAGTCTCCTTCTCTGGAGACATTCAAACCCGCCTGGATGTGTTCCTGTGTGATTTAGTCTGGGTGACCCTGCTCTGGCAGGGGGTTGGACTAGATGAGCTTTTGAAGTCCCTTCCTCCTCCTAACACTCTGTGGTTCTTTATGTGCTATCGCTAGAGACTGTATTTTGTAGTAGCTTAGGTCTGGCAGCTTCTCAGCATCGGGAAACTCGTTCACAAGTTTCTGTCCATAACCATCAGCTGTCTCAGTCACTCGGCCTCACTCACAACCACGTTTATAAGGCTCCCTCATTCCCACCTATTCCTTGGCTGACCACGGGCTCTCCTAGCTCAGTGAAACACCAGCAAGCCATGCCATTTCGGCAGATTAGGCTCTGGAATAGGTGTTCCTCTCCTCCCGCCGCCAAGTTTATTAGAAGCTACTTGCTAATGTCCAGGGAGGCAGAGGTGGGCTCCAGGCGGCACGGCGCGCTCCCAGGACCCGCGTCAGGGCGCTGCAGGTCGCGCAGAAGACAGCAGCAGTGGGGCCGTGCCGCGAAAGCAAGAAAGATGCTTTAGGCCCCCCGCTCCCGGGTCGCGGCCTCTCCCGCAGGCCGCTCGGGGGGCTGCTCAGCGGGAAGCGAGCGCCCAGCCCGGCGGGGTCCGTCCCAGCGGCGGGGCAGCTCGCTGTGGCCCGACAGGCGCCGCACGGCGAAATCCGCCAGACGCCCCAGGCGGCAGGACGGCTGCGCGCTTCAGCGTCCCGAGCGCACGGCGGGTGCCGGAGAGCAGGGAGCCCAGGCGCTGGCGGCGGAGCTCGTAGCCCAGCCGGGCGTGAAGGGACGGCGCCGCAGCGCGGGGTCCCTGAGAGGCGCTGGCCGCTTCTCCCTCTCCCCACCCCGACACGACTCCCGCCCCAGCCCGGCTCGGCTCCCGCGACACTACCTGAAAGGCCGGCGGAGCCTCTCCGGGTGGCCACAGCGCTACCGCCACCGGCTCCAGGCCGCCGCTCAAGTCAGCCACGTCCGCCATCGCCTTGCCCCACCCCTAGCCCTGCAGGCATTGGCTACACCAGCCGACACCTCCTTTTGATTGGGCGGGGCGGTGACGCGCAGACGCTATGGTTGCTTAGAGCGGCGGTCCGCCTGGCCGTGGCTGTGAGGTAGCATGTTGGGTCGCCGCTTCCCGCAGCGGGGCCGGTGCGGGTCAGGCGGGTCCCCGGGGGAGGGCTCAGTTCCGCGGCGCTGCGTACCCGTGCGATGAGGCTGCCCTCGGCCGGGGCTGGAGGAAGGCGGCGTGGCTGCTGCCGTGAGCTGCTCCCCGCGGTGCAGCTGCTCCTCCAGCAGCTGGCGCGGCTTCGTGCGGTGCATGTTGGAAGTGCCCCGAGCCGGGTGATTAGAAGTGCAGTTAGAAGCTGATCAGGCGCTGCTTAACGTGGCTAAATCCTTGCCTGTTTTAAGGTACTAGAGTTTGGGTTAGCTGTTGGGTCTTTATTTTGAATTAAAGAATCTCCCTGGCCGGTTTACACTCTCAGTTAGCCTTTTATATGTATGAATTCCTTTAAATCAGTTAATGTGTTGCCACGTGAGTGGGAAGTCTGTGAGTCCAGACATTGTGCCTGGCGTGGCTGGGCAGTGGGGACAGCAGCCATCTCTTTTTCTGGGCATGGAGAAAGGTTTGGCTGGTTCTGTACCCCCAGGAATACAGAGCAAGGTCCTGGTCATCTTTAGCTCCTTTGCCAGGAGATAATGTGGTCCAGTTCATTTTCTAGATGATAGGGACCCATAGAACCCAGCTTTGGCTTGATCTAGGAGGTGTTGCCAGTACCATGTGTGATGTTCTAAAGCAGTCATGATAAAACCGCTTCTGTCCAGCGTGGCCTTAGGAGTAAAACTTGTGATTAGTCTCACCTGGTCTCATCTCTATGAAGAGCAAACAGCTGTGGCTTGGAACAAGGAGTCAGACTTGTGCTCTTTGGGTGCTGGTGGTTCTGCTAGCTTTTGGGTTTGCCCTGTGGGTCAGTTTTGTGGTCTAAGGCTGCAGAAGCTTATTTCACCTCCTCTTTCCCTTGGTGTGAACCATGTGTTTTCATTTTTAATTCAGTTACCCCATCCAGAAATGAGCTCCTCCAAGTCAGGAGATGGGAATCCCTGAGGCATGCTCTGCGCCCCTCCAAGAGGGTGTTCCGTGTCTCGTCCCCTGTAGCAGTTAATGATGTGGCTTTCCTGACCCCTGTTTCTGCAACATCCAGGACATGGAAAGAGTTTTCACCTATTGTGTCTTTGCCTGTGAAGAGAAGCTGAGCAGCACCAGGAGATGTACAGGTGAGACTGGATGGTGAAGTCCGTGTTTGTGGGTTGGGCAGTTAATGAGCACAGGAGAATTGATAGGAAGACAATGGGTTTGGTTAGGACTGCAATTAGCCTGATGCAAGAGGAGTTTCTGGAGGTCACTGTCTTCCCTGTCTGGCCAGTGTAGCTTTAGGGAAGGCTTTTGTAAGTTTCAATCTTGGCTTAGTGTATGCTGTGTGTAAAGGAAATATACCAGAGCGTCAGCACTTCATAACTGAATGGAATGAAAGTGGTGGAAGGCTTTAAATACCCACTGCCTGTCATTCTCAGCATTACAGCTGCTTCCCACAGATGCCTACGAGTCCTGTGGTCTTGGGGTTGATGCTTTCATCCTTTTGAGCCCTTCACAGTGTGGGGTGGGCGGTAGATCAGTTTTGAGATGAATGCTGAGATGTTGAGTGATTGCAGGTATTAAAATACACTTTGTGTGTGTAGTTTAGGGCTTTCTGTTATTACCAAATTGACCTTTGGATCAAGACCCACATAATTTGGCTGCTAATCCTTTGTGCCAGATGGAATTCTTTTCCATTTTTAAATGACTGAAGTAATGAGTCATTACTCTAGTAAAAGAAACAGATTGCTTACATGTACAGGAGACAGGGTTTTGGAAATCAGCAAAAGGTCATGGAAAATCCAGTGTTTTCCTCCTCCTCCCACCCAGGGCTTCTATTTTATTGAACTATGGATGGGTTGAACTATTGAGATGTCCAGGTTGGATGAAATACTGATGAAAGCTCGTTTGAACTTGTTATGTAAAATTGTTGAAAGCAAGCTTAAAATGAGCTGAAAGAGTGAACTGTGTGTGACCTTGTGATGCTGAACTAAGGCACCTGGTGCAGCTGTGAATTTCTTTTGCAAAGCACTATGCTGTCTCTAGGATAAGACTATATGAATCATTTCTCTTTGGTAAGTTGTGTGCATCTAGCTGTTGTTTTGTCTCTATCAATAAATCTTTCTGCTCATTAATAATTTTTATGACTGTTCTCTGTGGTTTCTCAGATTTCTTAATATCCATCTGATTAATTGGAGTTTGGAAAGTTAGCTATGCCTGGAACAGTGAGTTCATTTAAGAGCTGTCTTCACTGTGTTTTAGTTTTTTGGGTTATTTTGTGGCTGACATTGTATATTGTAAGAGAGGTGGTGGAGCTCAGTGGTGTGGGTGAACCTGTGACTCATCAGGCTGCAACTAAGGGAGGACTTCTGAAAAACACTCCAGACCCCAGATTTCATAGCTTCTCTGGGTAACTGTTTCAGGGCTGCAGGAGCCTTCCAGTGAGAGGGTTTTCTTCAAAATGCCAAACCTGAACTTCCCTAGCTGCAGGTTTTTGCCTTTATGCCTTCCTTATATATAACTACTGAGAGGAGCTTGACTGTTGTCTTTGTGATCACTCTGAAGAGAGGTCCTTTAGATTACCCCATAGTGTGCTCTGTGCTGGAATAAACAAGCCTATGTGCCCCTTCTTGGTCATATGTTTGGTCTCCTGACCATCTTGGTAGCCGTTTGCAGGAGCATTGTGAATTTTTCCATGTGTCTGTCTTTTGAGGTGGAGAGCTCACAGCTTGCCTTGCAACCTCTGGTTGCTGAGTAGAGAGCATGAATAGCTTCCTGGATCTGTGTTGCCAGGGCACTGTGGACTTCTTTGCAGCTTGGCTTCCATTGTAACCCCGAGGTTGTTTTCAGTGGGTTGGTCAGTTCCCAGGACCCAGGTGCAGTGGGATACGTTGCCCCAGGAGTGCTCTGTCACTGCTGCCTTGTTTGTCTGGACTGGAGTATTTTCTGTCTCAAGCTTGCCTGAGTTTACACCAGGAGGTTAATGGGCCATGCATGTTAACTCTGAATTCCAGAGCACAGAAAGCTGTTTGCTGTCTGCACCAGCAAGATGTGGCCAGAAGGCCCCCTCTGACAGAGCATGCTTGAAGGCTCCCTTTGACTTCCCATTTTGCTTTGAACCTCTGAAAGAATAAGATACTCCTTTTTAGTACTTTACTTTGCATTGCACGTGGTTTCTGTCTGACTTAATTTCTGACCAGCCAATTCAGAACCCTCTCAGATACTTAAGCTTGCTGTTTTACTGTAAAAGGAAGCCCATCTCCTGTGTGATACACTGCAGATGTTTCCCACAGGAGATCTAAAATGCTTCCCAAGTCATGGTTTTGAGTGCAGGCAGTCTAAAGGGACTTTATAGTTCCCAGGTTGAGAGTTTGTTAGCTGCTATATCTATGCTTTCTTTAGGTTGTGATTTCTTCCTTCTCTAGTTAATCTTGGACGCTTTTATTTCTTATTATTCCCTTGCTTGCAGATCCTTGTCTTTGAGCTGCTGCTCTTCTCATATCAGCTTTAAATTTTCCTTTGATTTGACCTTCGTTTCTGGATAATCATCTCCATCAGGCTAGTGGGCATGTAGTCTCTACCCTTCTGCCAGTCTATTGTGTGTCTATTAGAATATTGATTTGCAGAGAGTAAAGTATAAAAAATCAATATCCCATTAAGTGGAGTAGAGTGGCAATGTTCTAAGGCTAGTCAAGTTCAAAGACTGGTGTCTAGACGTCAAGGTGGTGTTTTTTCCCAGGCAGATAAGATGAAATGTTCACATCCTGTTGGGGTTTTGTTCACACGGTCATGGCTGGAATATTTATTATGACTAACCAAACTTTCAAGAGTGTTGATAATGCAGAAAGGTTCTTTGATTTACTATGGCCCTTGCAGCTAATTGTTTTTAGCTAATGTAAACCTCAGAACAGTAGAATATGAACGTTCTGCAGTGTGTTTAGGCAGGATATACAGACATGAGCAATCTGATACTGCATACCAGGGTCTTAATTGCTCAGAGAATTGTGGAAGGACCAAGTGTAAAAATATTTTTTTGTGGTATGAGATGCCTGGCACAGACAGGTGATGAATGCAGCTCCCTTGCCTGTCCTTTTGTTCTCTGCACAGTATCTTCCATTTGAAGATGGGGATCAAAACACACGTATCTCTCTGTTTCTTACTTTTGAGCTGTTCTCAGTGAAACAAGACTGCAGTTACCATGTTACTTAGTGCTATTCCTATATATCTAACTGATGGCAGCTACCATCCCTCACCATGCACAGGATTGCTGTTACTGGCTTTAAAGAAATACATTAATACTGCCTACTCACTGTTTAGCTAGGAAACCAGGCTTTGTCCATTTGCAGCTCGATTCACTTGTGCTTTATAGCTTGTGAAGTATATTAAAGTCTTTTATGGGCTGAGAGTTTGAGTGATAGACTGCAGTGTCTCTGGGTGAGTCTGCTGTGGCATTGTGCCGCGCTGTGGAGTTTGGCTGGCACACCGCCTGCTCTTCACAAGGCCAAGCTCATTATCCGAGTCACACCTGGCCCTCACCATGTTTGGAAGCAGGACTTCTGAGGGTCAGGCCCAAACCTGGGGCTCCTGCCTGGTAAAACTGTCTCCTGCTGTGTGCTAATGAGCTGGCTAAATCTTCTGTAAGTAAATGGCTGCGGAATGAAGTGTTTGGTAATGATGTTTGTAAATCCAAAGCTGGGGAAGTTCAGCTGTGCAGAAGGACTGACCTTGGAAAACGCTGTGTTTGAATAACATAGTTTATCAAAATATCTCCCAGTGCTTTGCAGAGGTAGATGAACTTTGTTTCCTTTCTTGTACAGATAAGAAAACTGACACAGAAACACATGAAATGAGTTAACCAGTGCTTGAGCTATTGTTCTGGGTTATCATCAAGCTTTGCATTTCACCTGTCATTGCATGCTGCTCTTGGAGCATCACACGAGGTGATTTTTGCATATACACACACTGATGTCTTCACTTTCATAGGAGTAAAAAAAAGTCTGTAACTTAAACCACTCTGTGGTAGCCTCAGATGTAAACAAAGCAACACCAGCAGTCGGTGAGCTGCTTCAAATACCGGGTCAATGGATCACCTATCTGCTGTCTTAAATCGTAACAATGCTTTGCAGGGACTGTGTCCTGTGTCTATTACTCTACTTTTGTTTAACAGAGTGCTTTGTAACGATGTTCTGGTGTCCCTGGTTTCAGCTGAGATAATTTTCTTTCTAGTAGCCAGTGTAGTGCTGTGTTTTGGATTTAGGATGAGAATGAAGTCGACAACGCACTGATGTTTCCAGTTGTTGCTGGGTAGTTTTAGTGTCTACACTCAGTCAAGGACACTTCAGCTGCTCATACCCTGCCAGGTGCAGGAGAAGCTGGGGGAGCACAGCCAGGACAGCTGAGCCAGCCTGGCTGAATGGAAATTCCCCACCATAATACATCCTGTACTGGATATAACTGGGGAAGCAAGCTGGGAGGTGGGTTCACTGATTGGAATGGGCTGGGTATTGTGTTGTTTGGGCTTTTTTTCAAGTGGTGAGCAATTGCATTTGTGCATCACTTGTTTTGTTGTTATTATTACTGCTATTACTACTCTCTTTGTTATGCTATTAAACTGTCTTTATCTAAACCCACAAGTTTTTTTTTCCCTATGGCTGCCTGGTAGTTACTGGCTGAGGTTAAACCATGACATCCAGTTAAACAGATTTCTGTGTAACAATATTTCTTCAAAAGAAACTCATTACTAAGTGAGACATAGTATTGCCTTGCAGACTGAAGGAACTTCTTCCCTTTGAAGTGAACATCAAACTGCTTCTGTTCTCCCCATCTGCCTTGCATGCAGAAACTTCATTTGACATTGGTGACCTCTGGCAAGCCCTGTATAGATAAGGAAAACGGTTTTGCACACTATTTGGGTCTTTTATGGACTACATATGTAATGGACAGCTTCAAGGGACTGAAACCAGTGCTTCCAATTGATGTAGTAGTACTATAGTGTTCTTAGCAAACTTCTGCTGCAAAATTTGGTTCATGGTTTCCCTTAATCTGATGCTGCTTTTCAGCAGTTTGCCAAAGATGGAGCTGGCCTCTCAGGAAATGAGTAAATGAAGCTGTGATAGCATCTGTCTAGATTTGCTGTGCTGCCTTTCACCAACATGATAGTGCAGTTCCTTTGACCTCTGCCTATATGGAATAATATGCTTGGTGTGGTACAGTAGCTTTTGTGTTCATGTTTGGTTGTACTTCTGTTGTGCCAGATACATTTGACTGAAGTCTGAGGTACTGTGTTTGCACACTGAGTGTTTTCCTGGCTGTTCAGGGGTGGGTGTGCCATGGTCACAGAATCACAGGTTCTCCTGAGCTGGAAGGGACCTGTAAGGATCATCGAGTCCCATTCCTGGCTCTACACTGGGCTGGACAAGTCAGAGATGGACTGAGGGCATCATCCAGATGCTTCTTGCCCTCAGCCCAGCTCGGGGCTGTGACCCCTTCCCCAGGGAGCCTGTTCCAGTGCTCTACAGAACCTCTTCCTGACACCCAGCCTAAGCCTCCCATGTCACAGCTTCACGCCGTTCCCTCGGGGTCTATCCTTGGTCCTCACCAAAGAGAGATCGGTGCCTGCCCCTTGTCAGGAAGGACCTCAGCCTCCTCTTCTCCAGGCTGCACGAACCAAAGGACTTCAGCCTCTCCTTGTAAGATTGATGTGCCCGTGCTTATAAGGATGTGTGCCTGGTGTCAGGGTAGGACTAGCTGCTGCTGGGAGAGTCACTGATGGCTCTGCATAGCTGGGTGTTGAGTGATATCTAAAGTTTATTCCAGGGCTAAGTTTCGTTAGCCTTTGTTATATGCTTATAGGTAGGAAGCAATACTGACCTTTTGTGCTCTGAGACATAGCTGGTCACCACAGAGCTCCATACTGCATGCTGTCAGGGAAGGTTCACAGTGCCAGCATCTTCAGGTTTCTTTTGCTTCCAGTCAGTGTGAGCGCAAAGTCAGTGTTGGTGTAGACAGAAATGTGTGATTTCATCTTGACAAACACTGTGGGGATCTTCCAGGCTGTAAAAGATGAGCATGCAGAGGCTGTTGCACTGGAGGGGAAACGAATTCAGGGAGTTCTGAAGCTGTAATGTTAATCAAGTTCCATCTTGCTGGTTAATATCTCCAAAGAACTGTTGGACTGCAGGTCACTTAACAATGCACAGAAGCTCAGGCTGATAGAAAACTGTGCTGCTCTGCAGATAATACAGGAGGTTAAGTCTGAAATGATAATTTTATCTTCAGCAAATGTTGGGTCAGGCATGATGGATTGTAGAACAAGTCCTTCCAGTTCTTGTCACACATAACATCTTGGTCTACAGCCTTTCCTTTATTAAATGACTTGGTAGTAATAAGGGTGGGTCCTTTTCTCTATTTTTTTTTCAAGCAGTATTTGCTTATATATGCAGATTTTTACACCTTACGATTTTGTACTATTTATGCTTTCAAAAAGATTTTATTTTGCTTTTTTGTTTGCATTGCTGAGAAAGATGTGTCACAAGAGAACTAAAAAGTCCCTCACCTTATCTCACTGTTCTATAACTGTACTGTGATTTGAGGGAAATCTGTAATTTTTCCTTGTTGGTATGACAACAGAAAACATAAAGGTGGGGTTAGAATAAAAATATAGATCAATGTTAACTGTATGTGCTGTAGCAGTTAAATAAATCACTTGATGATTATAGAGTAATAATTCAGTATGGCATGTGGTCAAACAGAGGGCTTTTAAGAGGGGAGGAGCAATATAAAGAAAGAATTACGTTCCTTTAATGCAGTATTTCACTGTGATAGTAAATCAATTCCCTTTGTCCAATTACATGAACAAATTTATGAGCATGTGCATATCTAGGGCAATTAATAAGCCATCTTGTATAGGACTGAGATATCTAGTTTTGCACTGTAACCTTTATATACAATTTATCTCACAGGCATAATGCTCAAAACTTTCTAAATATTGCTTAAAAGAAAACTTAGGAAGGAAAAAAGAGAAAATAATGACTTTTTAGAAACTAGTTTACATGGCATTCTAGTTTCTTAGACTTTAATTGCCTTTTAAAGCTATTAATTTTCGTGTAATCTCCCAAATTTTCTCATAATGTTCTTGGTAATGCTATTTCTGCATATTTTGTGACATCAAATTCTCAAGTAGCTCTCAGTCTCAGTGCTTTACACTCCAAGGGCCATTTCCAATAACCAGGAGCCATGAGAAATGGTCTGATTTGGGACTGTCAAGATGTGCAAATATTGTGTAGGCGGTGGCATTGTGCCTCCAAACTCCAGGGAGCAGGAAGCATCATCTGGATGCCCAGGGAGTGAATTGGCAAATGTGTTCTCTGCTCGTGCCTCAACCACTAGTTTCTCCTCTAAAGCCCTTGAAGCTTCTCTGTGGAGGGATGCTGGGGTGTGATGCCTGCAGGTTCTGAAGCAGGAAAAAAGGAAGAGCTGGAACTGAGCTGTACCTGAGCAAGTAAAGATTCGTTTTGTCTGCAGCACTTCGAAGATAGGAAGAATCTGTCTTCATGTCATCCTGCCCTTGGTAGCTACTTGTGTAACACTGCAGGTAACTGGATTGACTGATAGAGGGTTCAGAAATTACTTGCCTAGTGAGAGTCTAGCTAGAGAAGCGTATTTAATGACTTTTTGGGATGTATTGATTGAGTAATTAAGTGGGTTTTTTTTCTGGGAAGGAGTTGAAATCACCATCACCAAAGTTTTGAACATCCTTGGCTATCCTCTGGTCTTGGCAAGTTAATTGTCCCTTTTGGTAAGTAGGGACAGCAGCTCCCTGTATGGGAGGGGAAGAACAGGGGTGGTTTGATAAGGTCAGTGATGTTGGTCTTAACCAGCTGCAGCGCTCTGTGAAAAGGACATGTTTTGAATATGTTTCTAAGTCATCTCCAGCCTGCTGTCATCCTTGTTTGTTGCAACACTGACTGCTTGGAAGTGCTCATCCATATAAAATGAGCTGACTACAATGGGTTGTGTGCTGTACAAGCCAGTTACATCTGTTCTCACAGCGCTGTTGTCAGGGTACAGGTGTTGAAAGCAGGTTCCCTGGCCCTGCTACCACACCACAGTGTGAGGCAGTTCGGGTGTTGAAGGACCCATACCTAGTACTTGAGTTTTGGCAGAGGGCAGCAGCAGTTCAAGTAATCTGACAGTCAGTGCAGGCAGAGAAATAAGTGGTTAGAAGGTGGTATTACCCAATTAAGAGGAGAGAAAACTCAGCAGAAGATCCCAAAAGATGTGGCAGGTCAGATGGTTTGGGAGCTTGTTAGAGGATCTTATGAAAGGACACCTGACAACTGTATGATTCTCTCTGCTGACTCACATTGCAGTGGAAGGCTTTTGAGGTGGAAGGAGAAGAAAGAAAGGCTTTCCTTCTAGGAAGGTTGCTTTACATATGTTTATATAGAGGAGTTTGGGGTTTTTTTTTTAGGCACATCAGCCATGTCTCTATGAACATGTTCATCTCTCTTTACCCTGGTGAAAAGAGTGTGAGGGAGGTGGAAGCCCAGTAGTAGTTGGACTCTGGTTGCTTTGAGCTCAAGCACAGCACAACCTTAATCAAACCTGATGTGTTTTTAAAAATCCACAGAGAAGAAAACATTAAAAAAAAAAAAAAAAAAGAGGAAGAGTTGCAGCAGAACATTGTGATTTTGCAGGATCCACAGGGGATACCACAAAGAGGAAATGTTGATTGCATTAAGATAATTGGCCATCAGTGAGGCAGGGTTGTGGCCATCAGTGAGGCAGGGTTGTGGCCATCAGTGAGGCAGGGTTGTGGCCATCAGTGAGGCAGGGTTGTGGCCATCAGTGAGGCAGGGTTGTGGCCATCAGAACTTTTCAGTTCACTAACACGCAGTGGAAACTGCTCAGTTCACAGGATAAAAACTCCAAACAAAATTACAGCAGGGCTCAGCCAATATATTTGAAACAACAGTAGTGTGCAGGGGAAAG
This sequence comes from Hypotaenidia okinawae, assembly GCA_027925045.1. Lineage (NCBI taxonomy): Eukaryota > Metazoa > Chordata > Aves > Gruiformes > Rallidae > Hypotaenidia > Hypotaenidia okinawae. The sequence goes on along the minus strand of BSDF01000011.1, from coordinate 21,598,906 downwards.
GCTTAAGACAGGGAATGGATATAACTTTTTTTGGAAACAGGCTTGTATTTTAACACTCAACCACTTAATTTTTATAAACCATATATTAATATTAAAAATCAATGAGCTTTTATTGGAGCAGAGCACTGCAGTGGTTCCCTCATTTTCCCTCCATGCTGAAGTGAACTTCTAGAAGTGCACAAATACTCATGCTTGCTCACAGTTTTGCTGTGGTCACTGTGGTGACTGAGGCTTTCAGGGGGTTCAGGTGCAAATGGCTTACCTCTGAAGATTCCCAGATGGAGGAATTAGAAGCAACCAGCTGATCTTAGTGTGTTTCCTTTGAAGAAGGAAGTGGCCTTCAGGAGCTGACCAGTGAAAGGACCTGGTGCACCTGTGTATCCAGAATGTTACACCTTTCCTTCCCTTGCACCACACTGCCTGTGGGCTGTTTCCCTGGGGATGTGATGGAGCTTGCCTGACTAATTACTTTGTCAAGGTCACTGAAGAGAAAGAGTAGCCAGCCTTCATGTCTCAAAGTCCTTAGCTTACCTGTGCTGTGTGGTTACAGCATTTTTCTTACCTGTCTTCAGTACCAGTTTGAATCTCTTCCCTGGAGAGAGCTTCACTGGGGTAAGTAAGTGTTTGAAGAAATTCTTCAGGTTAGGTTAAAAGCAGGAACGGCCCTTTGCATGCCTCCAGGCTCTGGCATCCCATGGATTAAGTTCCCCATGGGTGTTCTCCAGCTCTAGTAAGGATCTCACAGCAGGTATTTCTAGAGGTGCAAATCAAGCCTAAAATTACAAATGTGAAGATCCCAGCATGACACTGGGGAATCTCCATGTAGGAAGGTACTTTTTAGGAATGTATCAGTGAACATGATTAATCCTGCAGTTGCCTCTAACCTCCATGAAGCTCATCCTTGGCATGCAGCTCACATCGCCAACTGCTGAGCAGCCAAGGGGAAGGAGCAAATGCTGTTTCTGTTTGCAAACCAGGTGAACAACTGGGGAACTAGTATGCTCTGATTTTATGTTAGTATTTAATTGATTTAATTGATTTAATTTGGCTCTTCTGTTTTAAAGAGTTTGACTCCTTTGTTTTAAAGAGAAAGCTCACTGTTAAGCTACTTCATGAATGACAGGAGAATTAGCATCTTCCTCAGAAGCAGTGTTTAACTGACTCTATTATATAAACTAGTAGCTGGCAGGTGTGTTTGGGGTATTGCCTTTAACAACAGTGTTTCCCAAATACGATGTGTTTTAAGTCATGACTTGCTTTTTCACCTTTCCTCTCAACTTCTCTAAGTACTTCTTGATTGATGGTTATTTCTCTCTTGTGTCTGAGAATACATTACATTTCTTCATCACAGAAGTCAAATAATAAGGAAGAAGACCTGTACTTAGCAAAGCTGCAGGTGCTTGCCTTCTTAGAGGGCAAACAATTAATTTGAACACAGAGGATTTAAAAGCTGTAATAATTTTTCATGTGTGTCTCTATATCTGATAAGGGGTTTTAAAATCATAGAAATGAAGAAAATGATTTGGCTGTGGCTAGTATTCCTGGTGCCATGGCAATTTTGACTGAGATCAGGATGTTTCTAGAATCAATTCAGGAATGGTTTCAAAAAACCCAACCAAACCAAATGAAACCTCCATCTTTTTATGACCCTCTTTGGGGGAGGGGGAAATGAAACAGACTGTCTAGCATCTACCTTTAAGTAGACCACCTAACATAGCAAGGTCTTCAGTTCCTCTGCTTGTTACCAGAGTGCAAATTCTGATAGAAATATTGTAATACAGGTTAGTGAAATAATTATTTGTACCAACATTCTTACTGATTATTCTTCCTGGCAATTCTGGTATGCCTAAGAAGATGGGTAAGTACTGGAGGGAAGGCTGAAGTTCCTTTCTGGCCAGTCAACTGCATGGTCTTGCTGTTCTGTTGTGGACTAGTCGGCCCTGACAACAGTGCATGAGATGTGAGAAAAGTGAAAAGCAATCTGGCTTTCAAAGGATTGTTGGTGACCTTTAAATTAGGCCTGGGAGTCTCATCATAAACTGCAACTGCAGGATACATGACTTACTTCCCTTTCCTTCTGAGCTGAAAGGTTGTTTTCACTGAAATTACCACTTATTACAGAAAGGTCAGGCTCCTATAACCACATCTCAAGTAAGTAGACAGTGACCTTGTTTATCTCAGGACAGCGTTTGCAACTTGGTAATTGTGTGTGGTGTTTTGGTTGGATTTTGTTTTTAAAGACCATGCTGCTGTTCTTTCATACCACTGTGAACAGGCTGCTTGATAGGTTAAGCTTCCAACTGCTCCAGACTGTTTCTGTTGGCTCAGATGGAATAATGGTGAATTACCCTGGTGCAAGGTTGGGTGCTTTGTAAGAGCTGTTACTCAGCAGCTCTGTCCCCTGTCTAACTAGAAAACAATGTGCAAGGACTGTGCTTTACGGGTGTTACTCTGTGTGTGCTGTTGGGTCTGCCAAGACTTTCTGTGCCATATACTGCAGGGTGACTGAAGTCTGCACTGTATGCTTAGCTGTGACTTGCACTTAGAGAAATGATGGATAGCATTTATGGGAGCACCCAAACTGCCACTGGATTTCAGTATGACTGAACTCTCAAACTGCTAGGGGCTTGCTCACAGACTAGATTTTTGGATATGAAACGTGTGTCTTCTCAAAGCTTGATAAAGGTATTGGAAAGTATGGATAAAGGTGCTTGGAAGGTTCCTTCTACAGGAGCATCACTATCTTTGGGAAGCAGCTTGCTCTTGTGAAACTGGAGCAGAAGTCATTCTTCTTCCCACCTTAAACATGTGACTGTGTGACTATGTTCTCCCTCAGTAATATCTCTGTTAGACCACTTACTGATGTCAAGGGAGACTTCAATCCTTGTTTTGTATATGCCAAAATATTTAGCCAGTGGAATTTTATGGACCAGGTATGCGTAGAGGAAGAAGGGATATTCAGCAGTGTGTGAGACATGTTGAGAACCAGACTAGCCTACCATAGATGTGGAAACTAGAGGTGGGAACATGTGGTACAGGTTAGTACAGGCAGTGTTTCTGCCAGTGGGTGGTGAAGTGTTGTCATGTCTGACACTGAATTGTTTCTTTAACTGGTATCTGTCAGAATTTGAGCCCTGACGATGTTTTCTGGAGCTGTTACTTGCAATACTCTGGTGTTATTTTAGACCTTGTATTACAAGGAGTGTAGTAAAGATTGTGCATCAGAAACTCCTAGCAACTACTTTCTCCTGCCTCTGTGTTTTCAGTATAGGCAGTAGGCAGTAATCCTGTTTTTGTCTTTGCTGTATATTTTAAATTATTATTTTATGTATATGAACAGAAAAAGAACTTTGAACTGTATTTTTGGCCACTACTCTGCTGGCATTTTGATACTGTTGTAATCAAGTGGATAAATCTCAAATTCAGGAGAGTGGTTATATGCTACTTGTATAAGCTGGCTACAAAAATTAGTTATACTCTTTTGTGGGAAAATAAGTTTAAAAAGGATTTTAGATCATATTTAAACTCTTGACAGTTGTGTTTCCTGGTGTATACGTACAAATCTTGAGTCAGGGAAACAGACTGGAAATAGACCATTCACCTAAAGCTTCAATGGGTTTTCTTAGTTGGCTGGAAAGAAACACGTGTCTCTGGGGTTGTGTTTTGTTTTTCTGTTGGGTTTTTGTTTTGTTTTTCTAATGTCTTTTCAGTGTCGGTTTATTCCTGTACTTGTACAGAATTTAAATTGTTACTTAAATACCTGCCAAGAGATGGCAGTGCAATGCTGCTCGATGTGCTGGATGAGGCCAGGAAAATCTAGTAGATATATCAATATACAGCCTCCTTCCCAGAGGCTTTTGGTGGCCTCTCCTAGAAGAGATGGACATGTTTATCAGCTTACTTCCTACATGCTGTGAGTTGAGAAAATAAGCAGGAGTTAAAACGGTTGCCTGCTTGGCAGTGCTTTGTTCACCTCTGCAAAGTAATACTTCCATCCTGCATGAAGAGTAAGCTTCCACACTGTGCCTCAGTTTCTCTGTGTCTCTCTGAGAAATTTAAAGGCCAGTGTTAAGCTGGCATCATTTCCAGCTGGTGTGCAGCTGGTGTAGACCTGCTGACAGGAGTAAAGCAACACTGATTTCTGTTGGCTGTGGAATACTTAAAAAATATTCCTGACACCCCAAATATGAATCACCTTGTATTTCCACTAGGTGCTGTATGTATTCAGGTGAGGCAAGGCTTGTAGAAGGAGGTAATCTCTGATTTGTCACAGTTATGAGGACAGACAAGCCTTCTGGTGTGCAAGTGCTTCTTCACATCCCTGTACATCCAGATATTCTAGGCACACCACAACAGAGCTGTTTATACTGAAAAACTTCTTTTTGTCTTCCTTTCTTGGGAAAGGTGAGTGGGAGATCAGAGGGATAGCTGCAGTGTGCTCCAAGTCACACTAGTACCAGATGAGTTGGAGATGATGTCTCTAGGTGACAGCCCACAGTATTTGGTGGGAGCTGCTGCTGCACAAGTTGCAGTGATCCTGCTTCGGCTGAGACCACGGGGATGAAGGTGTGAGGCAGGGTGCAACTCTCTTCATTTAGTCATCTGAAGACTCCTGGTCTCTGAGGGTGCAAGCAGTGCTGATGTAAACCAGAGTGTTCTCCAGAGGCTCCGGTGTGCAGGGGGGTCAGGAGAGGGATGCCAGTAATGGGCATGGGGCAGATCTGGTAATGAGTTTAACTTCCTTCCTCTCCAGATATCAGTGTGTCTGGACCTGTGATACTGGCTCACCTTGGTGAGAAGCTGGTCTTCACCTGACCTGCTCGTGCCTGTAATTTGTATGTGGTGGCTCTTTTTCAAGCTTCTGAGACTGATGATAATAAACCCAAGGCTGTAACAAAACATTCTGGTGCCTGAGGTGAGGTTGGTTTAGGTCCTTCTGATCTTGGAGAAAGACTGGAGTAGGTTTACATGGAGCCTTTGCCATGTTTGGCTCCCTGTGGGATGAGATGTTAGATGTTACCTTGTGGTTTCATCAGCCCACTTCTACAGCTAGGGTCCTACCTCTGATTAACTTTCTGGTGTTCCTAAAATGTGTAGTTTTGTAGTTCAGACATGGAAGGTAAATAAAAAACACTCTGGTGAGGTTGGTTTTTAACCAAAGCATTTTAAATCCATTATTAAGATATTTTGGATGATGGGAGAGGAAAAGAACCCAAGTACCATTTGAGGTAGGCACTGCTGTTTCTGTGGGCAGAAACAACCAGCTTCTTACTGACTCATTCCCCATGTACATTTACCGGGATTGTTTTCAGTCCAAAATTGTTGTGTCAGTTAACAAGGCTCCCTCTGTTCACATAGGATGTTACATCTCTAATCAATAACACTTTGTCTCGACAGTTTCCTAATATTTAGCCTACGCTTTCTGTTTCTTAATACAATCCAGCACTGCTAGCTAATGTCTCCCCTTATTATAGGAAGTATTTTATACTCTTACTCCAATTTTATAGTTCTGTATAATTTGTACTTCTGAGTGAATGTGAAAACCTTACCCAGTGTGCATCCTGTCTATATTTATTCTTGAAATTTCAGCCTAAAAGATTTAGTAAATACTCTAGTCATTTTGAAGGCATTCTTGGAGAAATTGAAGCAGTAACCTTTGTAAGGAGTGAACAAAACTTATAACCATCTGAAAAATAAACCTAGACTCAGCTGTCTGTCATGGTGGCATTACAAAGCCACAGTTGCAATCGTGACCTCTGTGGGTATGTGTCTAAGTTCTACTGTAATGCAGATGGCTGGTGGGGAGACCAAAAGCCAGTTCTTGGCCAACAAGGTAGAAAAGTGGGAAGTTAGAACCTCCAGAGAGTACCTCGCTGTGCTCTGTGTCAGCAGAGGTCAGTGTAGGTTCTACCTGTTGTGCTTTATGTTTTTATAAAAGTATCAGGAGATCTTAGAGAACTTTTACAAAAGGGATAACTGAAGGAGTGGAGAAGTGAGCTCCAGAAGACAAATGACTCATCAAAGATTGCCATCAGGATGCAGTGTGGCACTTGGGGCTTCTGAGTCCATTCCAACCTTCTGGCCAACCTGCTGTAGCTCCAGCAGAGCGATCAAGCCTGCTGCTGCCATGGCTCTCCTAACCCCCTCTGGCTCCAGCAGTGCCGGGTGTTGTTTTCTTTCTCCCTCTGTCTGAGCCAGACACCAGTGAAGACAGTGGGAGTCCTTCCATTGACATCAGCAGGCCTTTGGATAGGCCTGGCTTTGCAGAGGAGGGAACATAGTCTTCAGCATTAAGCATCTTTGTAATTCTTGTGGTGTCCAGGGGGTTTAGATCAAATATTGACAGAATTCTTATGTCTTAGAAATGATGGACTGTGTCTTGTGCCAAAAAGCATGCTGAGGCTGTTGTGTTATCACATGGAAGCTTGTGTACAATGGCCAATCTGTGTTCCCACTCAGTCAAAATAAACTGTTGCTTAGCATTCAGAATCATCCCCGCTCAGGATTATCTACACATATGCCAGTATTGCAGCCTTTGAATGATTTGGGTGTGCAGGGTAGACTAGAGAAAGAGAAAGCCTGTTGTTGATAATGTCTGCACAGTATTAGCTGAAATGTTTTGGGTTATTTAGTATTTGACTGTTTATGTACACTTGCCTGAACAACCCATCAGTTTGCTCCTGAGTTTTCTAGTTACCATGCTCACAAACCTGTGGTTGTGGGATGCTAATGAATGAAGTGGATGATTATTAACATCAGAAACTTGTTGTTGTAGCACAATACTGAGAAACTTTCAAGCTTACTAGGGGGTGAGTAGTAATTCACATCAATAAAAAACCAGAATGTAATTATTAAGGCTTTTTGCTGTCTGTCAGCACTGTGTATATGCACACACACACCCCTCCAGTCATTCTGAAAGCACTTATTTTACCCTTCCAGATCCATTCTCATGGAGTGCACTGCTCTGTACCTTAGTGAAATTCCACGCTATGAGCTGTGACTTGTTTACGTTGCTGGAATTAACTTTGTGTCTTTGCTGTGCTCCCTTGTTTAAAGGGCTTCCAAAGTGAATGTATTCATCCATGTCTTTATTTTCCATACATGCTCAGAATATTTTGGATAGAATACTTAGGGATCCATCCTTACTTCAGAGAAGCATTTAAGGGGTGAAAAAAAAATCACTTGACCTAGTTACAGAAATAAAGACTGCAAAATGTACAGTGGCAAAAATTCTCCTTGCTGGAACTATGTATTTTGATTCCTGATAAGCTTTGTCTTTCCATCTGTTCATCTCATCTGCAGCTCTTCCCCTGTCTCTCACCGAAGTCTGCTCAGAAGCTGGTAATTACTGGTATGTTTCATTGTGTGCCAGACTGTTTTGGGCCTGGCTGCTGACTTGTTTCTACCCTACTGATCTGCTTTGTTCCCCTGACTCAGATCTGCCTCTCTGTGTTCATCTCTCTGACATCCATCCAGGGAAAAGACTGACAAAATTTTTATGGAAAGTGACGAAACCAGAATCTTTTTTTCTTCTCTTTTCTTTACTACCTACTTCTTCATGTGGCCTTTTATCTGAGCTTGGTCTTGCATTCTACCTTCATTCTGTCATTTCAAAACTACGTGTTTCCTGGAGTTCAGTCACACAATCTTAGTGTGATTTAGCTTCTGTTTTCTGTTATGGTTGAAATAATTTTCTTTCATCACTGTGAATAATTAGTTGAACACTCCTTTGAGCCGTGTATTTGAAATATTCCCCCACCTGCCAGGTTTCTTCCCCCTCCTTACTGTGGGAGTCAACTTGATTGAATTTCATGCTGGTATAAATGCAGAGCAGCTATACTGGTTTCTGCTGGGTTACGCTAAATTACCCGCTATAACTGAGATCAGAGTCTGACCGCTGGCTTTCTTTCACTAAATGCCTCACAAGCTTTAAGACTGAAAAACTGGTAGTATTGATTAGAGCCAGCTGCCCTTCAGTTTTGTTCTCACAGTGCTTTGTAGTTCTGGTTTTTGAATGAAGATGCTGGTGTTGCAGGCTCGGCCTGTTCCGAGGAGGTATTTTCAAAGTCACTCCAGGATATAAACAAATGCACAAGCTTGTGATCCTGAAATGCACTCCAGCTTCTTTCTGATGGGTCGAATGTTAATTCTGCTCACCTGAGAAAGGTGAGCACTGGAAAAGGAATTTGACGAAGCCGTTCATGTCTGAGAGCTTAGGTTTTCTTTTATTTTGAAGGGAGAATTGGAAAAGAGCTTCAGACACCACACTGTGAGAGCGTTTCTCACATGCCCACTTTCTGTTGTTTTCCCAGTGGCTTTGGAAACTTAATTGAATTCTAAATAAATTTTTACATCACACTTGGCACACGGTACTATTGACAATAGAAACAAAGCAGACAAATTGTTAAACGCACAAGAAAGATAACAGAAAGGGGAAACAAACCCTCACTTGGTTACAGTGGCTGCAGTGAGGACTTGGTTGCATTTCTCACATCACACCTAGCAAAGCTCAGCAGTTTGATTGCCTCAGTTCTAATATCCCTAGCTATTAGTCACGAATTAAACTCTGCTCCCCTGCATTCCCTACTCCTGCCAGTCTCCTGTGTTCCTGGTGTTCTGGGAGGTCAGGCTGATTGCAGTTCCTGGCTCCTCTGCTCATCTCCCTTGCTGCTCACTGGACTGCAGGTCTGCCCAGATCTCCTGGAGCAGAGAGCAGCTGAGGAGTAGAGCAGGGCCAGACCTGATGGGTCTCTGCCCATATGCCCATCGCCTCCTGTTTCCCACACTTAAACGTTCTTGGCCTTACAGAGCCCCTTCTCAGGGTACTTGCTTCCAAGGGGCGTTCTACACTTGGCATCTTTTTGTGAAGGAGGTCTGTTTTCTGGGAAATACATACAGTAAAAAGTGGCTTTCCCTAAGGGAGTAGCTAGTAAAATCCAGTGGACTCTGGTTTTTGGGAGACCAGAATATATGAGCAATGGCACTTTTGGTCTTAAAAGCTGCAAATTGAGTCTCTGGATACCTAAGGTGTTGTAGCTAAATTTGCAGCAGAGACAAGTGATTGTGTTTGCCTTCCTTTCTGGGGTTACTGTTTGAGGCTCCTCAGGGGAAATGGTAGAAACTGTCTCTTTGCAACCATGCTGTTGTACCAGCTTTTGCTGTGTTTACAGTGTCTGCATATATTTTGTGTACAAGGCTGAAAAGAACCGTATTTCACTAAAAGAAATCCTGGGTTTGTGCTGAATACTGAAACTCTTTGGAAATGACAAAATAGTTGTTGGACCAGTTGAAATCATTGTTTGTGATTTGCCTCTACAGAAATGCTGAGAAAAGAATCTTAGGTGATGCAAATACTCTCATTGAGATCAGTGTTCTCTCTGCCATTATGTACTTTGTCATTTCCAAATTTTTTTTTATGAGGAGTAGCTGTAGTCAGGAATCTAACAGTCTCTGGTGTTCACAAACTAGTGTTTCAGTGTACAGTTGTGGTACGCATTGGATTTATTTTGTCAGCATGAGGAAATTTGGTAAGGTGGCTCATCCTTTTTTCCCCACCTCAACGTACTGTGTAAATCCTCAGTTACTCATTTCAGTACTAGTCTAGAAAATCCCAGTAGTGTAATGTGCAAAGTACTTCTAAGTACTTAAAAAAAAAATAGGAGTTGAATTACTGAGATGCTGGGCTTCAAAAGAGGAATTGCTCTGTGAGGTATCTCCTCCTCCATGAAGATGTGCTGAGTTTCTGCTTACTCTGCATGTTGGGTACAGTAAGATGATTTCAAGCATATTACTTTTGAAATATGTCAACTTCCATTGGCATAGTAGGACATAACAGCATTTCCTATCACACAATCTGCAAGCTGAAATTTCTTTAGTAAACATTGCCCTAACAGTGAGGTATCAGTTGTAGTTAGCATTTTTTTATCCTCATAATAAGGAATACTTCTGCATGTTGGAATCCCTTTGCTGTGGTGTCAGTGATTATTGGGTGAGATGTGTATGTATCAGTACTGAGTGCTGTAGACTTCTTGTACTTTCTAAGACAAGAGCTCATTTTTCTACAGTTGTGCCTACTTCAGCTTGCTACTTGGGGTGTTCCATGTAACCTTCAGTCCAGTCAGCTTCTATCAGTTCTTCTGAAAGAGAACAAGGTGCATCTTACCAAGAAATTGAAGACCAGCTTTAAATGGTGTGGCACTTGTAATTTCTAACATTACATCCCTGCAGGGAAGGTAGTTTTGGTGCATTGCTGTTGTAATTCCAAATTGCAGGAGGCCACACAACTGTGGGAGAGGCTGGGAAGCTGTACCAGCATTAGTTCTTCCTCCAGCAAAAGCTCCCATCTAACATCCCCTTGTAGTTTGAGGGTGCTGCATGGGGTGTGCTGTTAGCTGCAGTAACCTGATGCAAATACCCATCTCTGTTAACCTGGGACTGGTGAATGGATTGAAATGGTGGGGTTTTCAGGTTAGTGGTAGAATATTTTGCTGTCCTTTTCCTCTGGGAGGGGAGATGACCTCTATCTCTGCTCTTCTTCCAGTCAATGTGTAGTGTTAGAAGCCTGTGAGACAATCCTTCCTCTGCTATTTTCCCCTCTCATGCCTTTAAGATTAGAGGGAAAATCAGAAGCTGAAAACCTGCTGAGCAGAACGTTCTCTAAATTGCCATTCCAGTGGCTTTAAAGGAAAAAAAAAAAAGACCCTAAGGTGACCTACTGTTGTTTGCTTCCTACTTGTACAACTTATTGGAGCTGTCAGTTGTATTGTGTGGTGTTTGTGTAACAGTAACAGCAACTTCCTGTGCTTTTCATGGAAAAGCAGGGTACAAACAAGAGAAGTGAGTATTTCACAGTAAAGTCAGGTCTTTCAAAATGTGACCTGGGCTGTTTGTGAAAAATTTTAATGGACTTCAACTCCATAGATGTTTCCTGACTTCTTGTGTGTGTTTCAGGGTGTACAGGCTTTTGCATAGGCATAACTTACTGAAACAACCAGAATCTGTTCAAAGCAAACTTGAAAGTTTGAAGGATACTTAGAGAAGAAACTCAGATTTGAGGGGAGAAAAATATATAACCATGGCATTGATTTTTCTTTGTGATAAGGTCCCTGAGATTTTTCTCAAATAATTAGCAGGATATAAATATAGCGTTTCAAAGAAATCTGCAAATCTCTTCTGACAAACATTATTGTCTGGAGGCATTTTTATCTGCAGGCATTGTCTCTTGTGCATCCATGGTTACTTACTCTCTCAGAAGGGTATAAAAAGAAGACAGACTGTCTGTTACTAGGTATTGTGTTACTGTGTTTTACCTCTGGCTAAAGCCATGCTATGGGGAAAATAGTTTTTCTGTGTAATCTATCCTGGGAAATGGTCAATAACTAAACCAGAGTAGAAGTTAATTACCCGACCAGTTGGTAATGCCATTAAAAGCATGCCCAGGAGTAAGAAGAGGCACATGACATCCAAAGGAGTTGAGGACAATGGTTTTTCAGTAGGATTGCATGTGTGAAAGTGAAGAGAGTTGTTTATGTACATAAAATAAGAGAAAACAAAAGATTATAACTTGGTCATTAAATCTGATATGCTGAAGCATTATTTATTATTAAGTTTTATATTTTTATTTTTAAGTTTTATATTTTTAATGTTTTATTTAGTTTTAAAAATATAAAAAGAATGTATTTCAGATAAGCTGTTTACAAAAATTGTGGCAACAGTATTCTGCAGGATGATGCTCTGGGTATATGTCCTTCTGAGTATGTACATGCCTCATCAGAGACCCACATGAACTAAGATGTCAGGAGGGCTCCAACAGCCTTTCTGACCTCCCTTAGGGTCAGCTAAAATTTTACCAAGTAGATTTGTTAGTGGTTTAACAGACATCTGTGTCCAACACCAGCCTGTGGCCACCTGAGCCTGAACACTGAGGGGTAAAAGCAGAGTCGTGAAAACCAACAGTTCTTCCTCTTCTGTACCATTTGACTCCTGAAAAGTATGGCATGGGATGGTAACAGACGGTGTTTTCACCGAGTAGGTGCTCTCTAGTCACATTTCTCTACGGCTGGGTTGGGTGTGTGCTGGGTGATCAGAGCAGCAGCAGAGCACAGAGGTCCTGCTGTGATGAGCACACATGTGACACTGGTGACTTCAGCTCTGGTCAGGCAGCAGCAGCCTCCTACCCTGACGTACAGATGGCTGCAGTCCCCAGCACTGAGAGAGTTGTTGTTATGGCAGCAGTCGCGCTCAGGTGCCTGGGGATGTGCAATGTGAGGAGGGCTTCTGGAGCATCAGAAGGGGCTGCTTTGGAAAGATGGGCTGATGGTGTGCTTGGGCGAGGATCCTGGGCAGTAGGGATAGGATTGATAATGAAAGCCAAAAGCTCAGCACTCAGTAATCCAAAATCAGTGGCGTTCGTGTTTTGCAAGGCCAGTGGAGAGTCACAGAAGGAGTATTGACTAAAACGCTATTCACTGGCTGTGAATATGTTGCCATTCCAAGGAATGCTGTCATAATCAGACAACTCGTTTATACAATTTTATCAGCTCTTATCAGTCTGCTGATAGCTGATAATGGGCAGGCTGAAAATACATATTTGCCCTTGCTTTTTATATTCATATCAGGTTTATTGCAGAAGGCAAAGATCATGTAATACTGGTTTCAATATATTCTAGGCAATGCTTTTTTTTTTCCTCTCAAGAACAATAGTTTTTTATCTTGCTGAAGTAGGGAGTTTGCCTGGGATATCAGTGGCCGTTCCCTCTCTCTTGACAAAAGACAGAATTGATTTATTGGTTGTCTGGAGTGTGAGGAGTTGTTCAATTTTTCATGCTTGGTGGTGGCTCACACAAAGGTGCCATGTAGCTTGTAGCACCACTGAGATCTTTTCTGAACGACTGCTGGGAGTATCTGAGAGCCCCAATTCCTACTGAAGGTTTCTTTTGCTAGGAATTGCAGCAAGCATCACCTATTCTTTAAGTGGGTGCCTGTGTTACTTTGATTTAGCACTGATGGGACATCCATGAGCTTGGCTGTAGGCTGGCCAGCGCAGGTCCTGCTGCAGCGCGGCCATGGTAACAGAGCTGAGGGCCTGCTCACTGCCTGCTCTCAGCCAGCTTCAGCTCTGAAGGCAGGAGTAGCCAAGCCAGATAGTTTAAAATCAGCACAGGGTAGACATGGTCTAAATAAGTCTGATGGAATATCACAGACTGAGAGGCCAGCTGTGATCCTGTGGAAAGATTTGTGTTCAGTGACGTTCAGATAATTGCACTTCCTTTGTGTAGTGTTTTGGGGGCTTTTGGTCACTGTTAGCATTTTTATTTTTACCAAAATTAGCAGCAGAAAAGTGGGGATATGGGCAAAACCTGGTCTCTGACATACTATGCTTAGTTTAAGTTCCTTCCTAATGTGCTTTTTAGTATGAGTTTGATTTAACTGCTTGAGAGAGGTGCCTGGATATTGTTCAGCCTAGGTAAAAATAGCCCCATTCTGTCAGATAGTCTGTATTTTAATAAGCCTTGTGCTAAGAGTATGTGTGTTTCACAGCGTAGCAGAGGTGACCTAAGAGACTTGCAGGTGATAATTCATATTTTGTAATAACGAGTGTTTTCTAACTCTCCTTGTGCTTTCCATCTGTCTTAGGTTTTTCATTAAATAAAAATAAAGCATTTTTTAGATCAGAATTAAAACTATTCATGTTGTCATAAAGGACAAACATTTGCTGGGTGATGAGACATGAGACCTGCTGTTGGGGTGGAGGTGTGTGTGCTGCTGTTGCCCTTTGCAGGGGATGCAAGGGAACTGAGGCCCTGCTTGAACATGAGCAGGAGTACTGAATTAAATGTTAAACCTGGAGGTAGGTTTTCACTTGGTCCCTGGACTCAGTAGCTGACTGCAGTCTCAGCTTGGTGTATGTTGGCAGCCTTCCTGAAAAGTTGGATGTCTCACTGCTGCAGTTCCAGTTAGATGAGAGATGCTCAAGTATCAAAGAGACAGGGGAAAATCTGTACAACTCTTGACTGCAGGATGGTGCTGCTGCTGCTGCTGTGGTTGCACAAGGTGAAGCGCAAAGCTGCGGAGACAGGGGTGTTGGGACAGGAGGTCACTGTGGGCAGCTTTTCTGGAACTCTGATGTAGAGGTGAGCACTGCCAGAGCCTGAAGGATGAGGAGGAGACAGAAACCTTTAGAAAAGTGGAGCTATGGCTTGCTCACGTCAGAATTTGTGGGAGACCTGGAATGCGAGTTCACATCAGGAAAGGCTGCAGAGAGCCATCAGGTGCCTGGTGTGCTGAGCAGCCATGGGCTGCTGCTGTTCTTTGGAGAATACAGGGGACAACTCATTTCAGTGTCTCTGCAAACTGCTGTGGCTGTTTCCTTTTGCTCATACTTGGTTTGGTTTAAGTATTTTGTGAGAATGGCGTTTCTGTTAGCTGGTTTTGTAACTTGGAAACTGGCTTACTAGATGTGACAAAAAATAAGGGAGTGTGAAAGGCAGCAAGAGTTTAACAATAAAGGATGCTTTCCTCAAATGGGTGATATGAAGCAAGATACCAGTGTACCTGAGGCGTGACATTAGGAAACATCTCTAATGTTTTTAAGCTGTCAATAAAGAATTCTTATCCTTCCCTCCTGACTAATGCAAATTTGTCAAAAGTAGTAATTTTAGTTGCAAGAGACTAATTAAACTTTCTGCTAGGAACAGAAATACACAACTCAGACAAGTAAATGAAGACATTATGGTACTAAGAAGCATGTTTGCCAGAGAGAGCTTCACATCTTTTACTGTCTACAGAAAAGAATAACTGGTACCTAATGCAGCCCTGTAATAGGGTGCTGTCAGCTCGAGTGTCACTTGCTTGGACTTTGATTCTGTGTTGCAAGTAGTGCCTCAAATCCTGATAATGAACTAAGTGAAAGGTGAAGTTGAAGGACCATATATAAACTACTTTTAAGTAACTCTGTCAGCAAGGATAAGAATAACCAAGCAGGTTTTGGGTGTACAGATTCAGCTTTAGGTGTGTTGTCAAGGTTTGGGTACTTCAAAGTTTGTACAGTATTTTTTTTTCTCCCCAGTTACATCAGTTGATCTTATTAAAAGGTAGCCTTGATGTTCAGAGACCATAGCAGAGGTGAGATTTGTAGATAAAGGTTCTATCATCAGCACTGCAGCGTGTGGAATTTGTTGAAACTTTTTCCCTCTGCCTGCCTTTGATGCCATATGCTGCACTGTGTGATTGGTGGTGTGGCTGTTTCACTGCAGCAGAATTTGGGCAACTGTTCATGTAAAGGTGATCCTTTGGGATTGAAGGTCTTGTTTTTCTTTGTGATCTGTTGCTGTTATGTCAGTGTTTGAGTTGAAAAGTCTCTTTGAAGGAAAAATAAATGTTTCTTCTTTGTAATTGAAAGCTGTGGCAAGTTTAATCTTCAAAATCTGAGTAGAGCTTTGGTAGCTGTTGAAGTGTTGTGGGGAGCAAGCCTGTGGCTGGGGCCCAGCTGACCTACCAGCAGATCCAGTGAGGGATATTTTGATGCATTTGTTTTTAGCTGACTGTTTACTTCAATGCTTTTATGACAAACACAAAAGTAGGTGATGTAAGCATTTCAAACAGATTGTTGAGCTTTTTGTGGTTAACAGTGTCTACTTGAGTGGGAGACAGCAAATTCATTATTGGGAGAATAATATTTTTTTGCGCTGTGACAATGGGTAGGTCCTGTTGTTGTGCTTCAGAAGCTAAAATGCATGATCTCAAAAGTCCTTGTAATGTTCTTTCTGGGGGTAAGTTATTTTAGTAAGGCTAGTCCACAGCTAAGCTTCAGTCTGAGCTTCGGACTGGGTTTGATTCTCTCCTCCCCACAGGCAAAGCAAGATACAGACTGAAAAAGATGATTCAGTCATGTATTTCCTAGTTCTCAGTTTCTCTGTGCCTTGTATGTACCTTCCATGTTGTGGAATATACCAAAAATGAATATTGTTTATGATAATACACTCCTACCACTCCAATTACCAAGGGAGGTATTATTAAGCTTGCTTTCCTTCACTGTTAATGATTCTAAAAAGGTGATGAGATTAGCTATCTTAGGAGCATGAGGTAACTTGTTTTTATTAGCTCCTGGCAGATGGTGAGTGTGTAATGAATGTGGAGGTAGTGACAATTCATGGTCACTGTAGTTCAAGAGAGGCTTTTTGGTCTTCAGAGAGTGGGGAAGAGCCTGCTCAGCATCCGTGTGAGAAGTTTCTTAGGAAATTCTTCTAGCCAGGAAACCACTCAGTGATGAAAATGATGGCTGTATTTTTCTGTATTAGGTGTTGTAAGTACAGGGTGGTTCTTGTTATCTGTGGTGTTGAATGCATTAAAAACCAGTAAGGGAAGGAAACTAGTATAATTCTTCACAGCAAGGCACATAAATCTGAATGTTTCATCTGTAGCGCGCTCTCCCTTCTGTGAAGATGAACGTGGATTCATGTGTATTTCTGCTTCTGGATGACTGCTTTTCCTTTGAATTCTGAGTCAAAATCTTTTACTGGATAATGTCCTGCTTTTCCAGCAGACCTCACAAGTTTCAGTTGTTCCCACATGTGTCCAGAGCTCTAACACTTGGAAGTGCGGCCGTGTATGCAGCCTCCCCATGCCTTGGGTGTGCTGCTGACTCGACACTTTTCCTGTTCTCCACATTATTTTGGAGGCCTTTTTGTGGACTTGTTCTTTAGAGCAGGATATTGTACATCACACATTCTTCGTGGTGGTGAAAAATCAAACTAAATTGATCCCAGTCTAGTTTCTGGCTAAGAAATCCCACTCTGAAGAAGAGAATTATTCTTGACTATTCTATTACTTGTATTTACGAACAGAGACATTGTTGAGGGTCCATCAAAACAGTCTTTAGACACCCATGATATTTTCTGTGATTTTTCTGCTTTTGCACAAGTAGATGCTCACTAGCTATTTTCCAAACCTACTTCTCTTTTTGGTAGTGGAAGACTCCTAGTTTACTCTGTAAGATGAAGGCAGGCATGTGTTATATAAAGATCAGTGTAAGTTCCCTTCAAAATTATACCAGGGGAGCCTCTCTGTACCTTGTCTTGAGTGATCAGCAACAGTGGTTTTCTCAGTATAATTCTGACTTGAGGAAACTCTTTTGCACATGTCCTGGGAGTCAAATATCTGAATTCCTTCTGTATAAACAATGAAAAATAATTCACTTTTTTCCTTCCTCAACCTATACTAACGTGTTTTCTACATAGAGGCACAAAGAGGGTTGGTTAGTGTAATCTCTGATTCTTTGGTCTTGTCTCTATTGCTTTCCTTCCATTTCTTCCTGTATCTACCACCCACAAATCCACCCCCAAGATTTTCACTGTCCAAACGAGCTCTGCTACTTCAGAGCTCTCCTCCTTGACCATTGAATCCTTCTGCCCTTTTCCTCCATCTCAGTTTTGCTGTGGATTTATCCCTGGGCTGAGAAGCACTCAACAGGCATACTTCCCATGAATTACAGACATACAGCCTTTTTCCAATCACTTGATGTAATTAGGGGAGAACACTCTGTGCCCTTGAAGAATGGAGAGCTCAAATCCATTTTCAAGTTGGTTTTTTTTCTTTTTTACAGTGTTGTTAAGTGGGGCTGCATTAGGTTGTGGTTTGGGAGAGTTATGTTAGTGGAATGCCAATGCTGCTTCTTCCAGGGGTTTTCTCTGTGTTGCTGGGCTGGTCACTGTAGACAGTTTATTTGTCTATAAAAAGACTATTCAGATTTGCATTTATAGAGTGCAGTAAGGTACTTGTCTAAAAGCAGTGTGTGTTGCAAGGCAGCATTATGATGATTAAAGAAGAAAGATTATAATCTTGAAAATACTTAGCTAGAAACATAATTGAAAATAAAACCTTAGCGTGTAGATTCAGAGAAGAGCATTTTTGCTTAGTCTAGTGACTTTGTTAGTTTAAAGACCATTTGCATCCACCCAGCAAAGATTATGCCCCACAGCAGATGTAGAGTTTGGAGTCCTGCTGAGGTGAATCATCTCTTCAGAGTTTGAGTTTGCTGGCAACAAAAAGAAGGAAACAGCTGGAGAAAGCTGAGAGAGGCTTTTGGGGGTAGGCTTCCTATAGATTATTCTCCTAATTGCTACAGCTGAGCACACAAGAAGAAAGGCAGAGCCAGGGGGAGGCGTATTTATGAAAAACGTGTCCTTTCTCTTAGCTGATTGTTGGCCTTCTGACTATTGTGCTGTTAGGGTTGAAGCTTTCCTTCTGAATTTTATCATTTAACACAAATAAAAATGTTAGTTCTTAATAGCATCCTCTCCTTGTAACATTTCACTCTCTCAAGGTATCTGGTGTGACTAGGTAAGGAGGAAAAAAAATGCAAATCCGGACCCAGGCTGGAAGAGACTTTAGTTAAATCAGGTGACTTATCAGCTTCCATCTCTTTCAGTGTGATTTGGCAGCAGGTTTTTGTCAAATGGGCCCCAGAGCCTTAACTTTGACTAGTTTGTGTTTGGTGCCCCCAGCTCCCAAAAGGAAGGAGGATTGATGAGATGTGGCTTGTTAAGGCTGGACACTTAAGAAATAGTCATGGGCAGAGACTGTCTGGCTGGTAGTTACTAAGGGTGCTTGTTGCAAGTAACAGCAATTCTCCAGGATGAAACCAGTGTTGGATTATTACTCTTGTATTTGTCTGGTACAGAGTTCTCTGCTCTAGGCTCAGCTCCATTTTGTGGATCGCTGCTTCCTGGTTTTAAACCACCAGCTTTCCTATGGGAAAGTGTATTCTTGCTGTGTACAAGGAAATGGCTCACGATGAAGCCGTAAGGCATGGGCACCTAACTGGCACGCTGTGCAGGTGGTGGGGGAATACGTGATGAGCATTTCCATGTACACACTCAGTTGGCCTAACCCTTTCCGTGTGTGTGCAATTGCCCACCGCTGAGAGCATGGAGATCCTGAGCACCTCAGTGGGGGTGTGAGGGTCCTGGGATCCCCCAGGCATCTTGCCTGGTAGATGTACCCTCTGAGAGGAGGAAAGCACTGCTGTTTACAGCCACTAAGAAGGGGCTGTGCAGAGGACCCTGCTGACCTGTTCAGACTGTCCCAACACCCCTCAGCATTTCTCCTGGCTGCAGGTAAGTGCTGTGTGTACCAGGCAGCCTCTGTGCTGAGGTGCTGCTGCAGCTAAGAAAAGGTGGAGAAAACAAAGTACCTGCACAGAATAATTGTTTTAATGACATTATTTTCATTTAAGTTTAGAATACGGGTATGTATATGAAAAACACTACTGACTGTTGGCCTTGGTTCTTTGATACAGATGAAGTAACTAAGGCCACGTGTTCTTTTAGCATTGTTTCAGTCTGTTTCCACTAATAAATGCAGTCTCCTCCAGAGACACTCCAGTGAAAATCTAATACACAGTTCTGGAAATTGTGACTGTCCTCAGATGCAGGGGATGTGAAGGGCTATACCAAGAAATGCTGCTATAAATCTGACTGCATTTAGTTTTTTCTTTTCTTTCTGCTTTTAAATCTTGAAATCATGTAAATGAGTGTGTGATTTTTTTTTTTTTAGCATAAGAGGCTACCCAAACTGTTGCAAAAAGATTAGTAGCATTTTGGGAACCTCTGCGTGTTAGTAAGTGGTAAAATGAGAAGCAGCTGAAATTGTCATGCCAGAATGGCCTGGAGAACATGATCAACTCTTCCCCCTCCCCCCCCCCCTTATTGTGTTCTGGAAAAAGCATTTCACACATACTTTTGATGCTGCTATCTTTACAGGAAACCTGCCTTTAATTCTTTCTCTTCCCTGACAAAAGATTTCCCTTTAAAGCAATTTAAAATCCCAGTGGAGGCCAGATAGAGGTGTGGCTTTGTGTTGGTCCTTATTTTTAAAGGCTGCTGTAGCATCTGCCAGGGTTCGAGTCCTGTTGCATGCATGGAGTTGGAATTTGCCCATGTGAGAGTTGGGAGGATGTGCAGTGATTCTGTACGCTGTCTGCCTTCTGCATAGCCCTACCCAGAGCCACACCGGATGGAAACTCCACTGCTTCCCTGCAAAGAACAGCTCTGCTGAGCTGGATGTGATTATTGTTTCAGAGCTGAGATCCTTCTGAAGGCAAAGTCTCAGGAGGTCTAAAACCTCAGTTGCATCTGTGCTCTGTTAAGTGAATGTCAGCTCATTGGTAACTTTGGTGTGCCCACAGACACGCTGCTGCTGGCAAAGATTTGTTCTTATTTCCCCTGTGCTTCCCTGCTGTTTTCATTAGGTTTGTAATGTCATTTTCTTCAGCTAGATGATTAGTGTCTAACTGTTTTTATGTTAATACTTGAGTTCAATTCATTTTGATAAGGAATCGTATTTCACTTTTTGAAGTAGTGGAGGTATTCAAAGAGCCTCTGTGCTCAGACAGTGTTAATAGCTGTGTCTAGTTGGGGGAATGCTGGAAAAACCAAGGCCTTTAAAAATGCCTTTACTGCATATGCTGATGTTAAATGGCAGCACTATTGTGCATCAGGATAGACCATGCTAAATGTGAACCAAAAGGAGATGGAATAAGTTGCCTCTGCAGTTGTAGAAGCATAAAGCAGTCCTCTGCTGTTAGACAAAGCAGCTCCTGCATTCACAGCCACATTGCTCTCAGCCAGGTTGAAATTATAGCACCAAGGAGGACTTGGAAGGTTTTTAGCTGGGACTATGGATCAAAAGAGGAGGCCAAAGATGGCAGCAGAGAATTGCAGGTTGTTCTGTATCTAGAATTAATTTTTTGAGGAACTAGTAGGAAAAAAAATTCAATTTATCTATCTACCAAGGTCTTTGAAACAGTGAAATGGAGGGAATGAAAACATCTTCAGTGTAGTTGGGTGGATGGTAGTGCATTTCATCAGTGGTGAGAGGTGAAGTACTCTGGGAAGTTCTGAGTGTGTTTAAAGGTGTGGGTTGTGTAGTACTGTACTGTTTGCCTGGAAACTCCTTCCAATATTATTATTAGTTTTTAATAATTGACTTTTACATGCATAAAATATGTTGATATAGCTGTGGATGTTGATAGCAGCTTTAATTGCCTGCAATGAACTAGAGAAGCTGCCAGAAAAGAAAATATCTGTGTGGGGAGGGGGGTGTGTGTGTTGAATCTCACAAGCTGCTTCTCTATAATCGATACCCCACGCAGAGGTGCCTTTTGCTAGTTCTGTTGGTGTGTCTCAGGGTAAGTTATGATACTTATGCTGCGGGTTTGGAAGATGTTATAATAGGCCCCATCTGTCAGCAGTGCCTCCCTGCCTGGATTTAGTAATTTGGGGAGGGGTATAGCCTCCTGTGCAAAACTGTCTCCTGGGGATGATCAGGCTTCTTGGAAAATCTGCTTTGGGGAACAGGACATGCAATGATAGGATTTTGTTCTTCCCTTTGTCCCTGCATTGTAGCCATTCTGGGTACAAATCCCTCTTCTCCATTCTTCATGGTGCATTTGCTGTGTATCTTTGGGATTGCTTTGTGCAAATAGTTACTCAGTGATAAGAGTCCTGTATACACATCATTAATTTCTTCCAGTATGGGATTTGTGCTCAATTCTTTGTTTTCCTATAATATCCAATAAATATTCTAAGCACTGTGTTAGAGTATTCTACAGAATGGATTTCTCAATCTTTTCTACTGAAGTCGTTTGACTTACTAGGGAAAACTTAGTCTTTGAGAGAGAAGTGATGGAAAAGAGTGATTATAGCCAGTGGGGTAGAGGACTCCTGGGATGGACAAAGTGAGAGCCTGGATTCTAATTCTGTGTCTCCTGAATATTTATTTATGCAAAAAAGAACAGGTTCAGTAGGAAAAACAGAACAAGGTCTTTCTCTCAACTGTTCTAGAGTTTGGCTTTGAAGTAATGGCAGCTGAACAATTGTGAGTGAAAACGAACCAGTAAACCAGAGCCAGCGTGGCACTGGAGCGTGTTAGTGCTGCTCCCAGCTCTGAGCTGCTGCTGGGGCTGGCCAGCAGAGTGAGACGAGGGGATGCGAGCTGGGTGCTGCTGTGTCCCGACCGTGCTGGGGTGGGGGGTGGGCGGCATCTCTGTCCCAGCACAGCTGGGACACTGTTTCCGGGGAGCCATCAGAGATGCTGATCAGCAGAGATGCTGATGGCTCCCTGGAAACAGTGTCCCAGCAGTCGCTAGTGAAGGGAGGAGCGAGGATTCTCCTGGTGTGGTTGTGTTGAAGGACTGAGGGAGGGGGACTGCCTGGGGGCAGAATCGTGAGGAGGGGGGACTGCCTGGGGGCAGAATCGTCAGTGAGGCTGTGCTTGTACTCAGGGACCACCTAGAGCTGTGGCTTTTAACGAGGTTAAAAGTTTCCCCTAAAAACCCCGTTATTTTGGCACAATAACAATGCCTGTTGACTGGCAGCACGGATTTTAGCAGAGCACACACAGTTGCTTTTTCTTTTAATTTGCAGTTTATTCATATGTATTAATAAATATTTTTCAACATGTGGCAAACCGAAACAAGCCCTGCGCTGCACCTGACCTCTGCTCAGAGGTGGTGTTCTTCAAGAGCTGAGGTGCACCCGAGTGTGTCTCCTGGTGCCTGGCGTTCCCTTGGGAAGCCTGTTGTCCGCGGGCAGAGCCGCAGGTGCCCCTGCGCTGTTGTGCGTGTGCCATAAACCTGCTGCCTCGCAGGGGTGTGGGGAGCCTCGGTGCATATGTACGTGTCTCTGTGCTGAGACAGAAATATGGCAGCCTGAGGTAAAACAACGGGGTTTTTTTTAATCCCAAACCCTATTTAGAAGAGACTGCGGGTATTCTCGGTTCATCTGAAACCCTAAATCTGTCTCTCATTTAGCTCCAGCCCCCAGTGGGGGGATGGAGACAATTTTATCATCCGTTTATGTAAGCTTTTGTCACTGGAAAGTTAGATTTATGCAACGTAGTTAAGTCAGATTTACGGGACACCGTTAGTGCTGAGAGAATGACCCAGGGGACAGAGAGAAACTTCAGCTGAGGAGATATTTTATTTTAGTGTCTGGAGGAGTTTTACACCAAACAGACACTTGCACCCTCATGCTGGGAAGAGTTACAGCAGCATATTTCTGGCTCTACAGTTAATGAGGTTGCTTGGGTGCATTTTAAGTTCTGTGTCTGTAATTGGCTGGAAGTTGCCTGCAAACATCTGGGTTAACATTTCCCCGCTGCAGCTGGGGTCCCGGTGCTGCTCCCAGTCTGGACCTGGTGTGGCTTGTTCCCGGGGCTGGGCCAAGGAGTTCTCCCTGAGGTGGCACAGCACCTACACGGACTGTGCAAAACTTCATGTCGAATCTCAGCCCAGCAGGTTGGCTCTGACACCAGACTTTCTCATCTGCAGATAGCAAATAGCTTCAAACTGTCTGCAGCTCTTGTATCCCTTTATGCAATCAAGGGAACTTGGTCTAATTTAGCAACTGAATACTTGGGGGGAAGGGTCCTTGCCTGGTTTTCTGGTCCATATGTGTTGCTGTAAAACAAGAGCTCACTTTACATCATCAGGGCTGAATTCCATCATGTTTCCTTCTCTTCCAACAAACACCCAAAGCTGTGGGGTTTCAACCTGATGGGTCTAATTTGTGTCGTGAAAGTCAATGAAGTCTCCTTGTCTCCCAAGTGTGGGTGAAAGTGTGAGCACTCATGAACACTCTCCACAAAACCTCCTCAGTGGTGGTGTGTGGTTTAACTGATGTTACGTGGTTGCTCTGACAAGCCTGGCAGGTGCTGGGGCCCGTGCTGGAATGGGCAAGTGCCCTTGTATTGGGGCAGCCTTGGGAAGAACTGAGGGAGGGTACTTCAGCTGGGCTTGTGCTGGGTGTCTAGGGGCAGCAGCACTGCTTGCTGATCAGGGGTGATGAAAGCTCTGATTGTTAAATAAAAAATATGTCAGGAAAGAGGCTTTCCTTTTCCTTTCTTGTTGTGGACTGGGGAGATGGCAGGTATTCCCTTGTGGCACCTGGGTCTGGAAGCTCTGTGTACGGGGGATGTGTGAGTGAAATAAAATACAACATCATAGCCTAAACAAGAATGGTGGGAGCTTTGGTGTACTTCATCAATCCTGTTTGAGAAAACAGCTGAAATGTTTGCACAAATCAGGTGATAACATGGGTTTAACTTTCTCCCTCAGTAGCCAGTTTTGTCACCTCGGGCTTAGAGGAACACAGACCCAGCTTTCTGAGCCTGGGAAAATCTTCTCATTTAGGATAAAACTCAGAGGAAGTCGTGTTCTGTTTGTTTTCTTTCTGATAGGTAGCTCTGAATGTTGATGTTAATCTCTTATGCTTGGATCCAGATGGTATCTCATGTCCCTTCATGTACTGGTGGGTGAGTAACCTCCAGTGTGGTGCTGGCTGCCGGGGGCTGTGGTGGGGACACACGGGAGTGTGTTGTCCCCCCTGCTCCCTGTAACTGCTATACACCCTATTTCTTGCTTCTTGAAAAAAGCTTGATATGGTTTTTCCACACTTAACACTAAATCACTTTATTGATTCCCTTTAAATCCAGCCTTTGGTATATAGGAATTATTTGGATGAGTACAATAAGGGAACCAGAGAGAGACCAAAACCTTTATTCAAAAATCTGTCTGTCCTGATCTCTGTGGATTTTCAGGTCTGGAGTGTTATGTGCATAAGTCAGAATTAAATTCTCACACATTATGCAATTGCCTCTTCAGGCAAGCATCATATGCTTTTATTTTTTGCCCTGAATAAAAAGGGCAGTTACTTAGCTGGTCATTTTCCAGGGTAAAAATTAGGATTGGTAGAAGAGGACAGGCTATGGAGGAACTTGTGCTATGTATTTTTAAGGCAACTTTGAATCAAATAGAGTAAATAAATTGCATCAAAAGGAGCAGTGGGATTTTATGAATAAAAAAAAGCATCTCTCTGTACAAAGATTATAATCTTGAGACAAAGACAGAAGCTATCATCACAACATACTGATCCTGTCTGTGAAAGGCTAAATGAGATCAGAGAAGCTGTACAAGCAGGAATTGGACTGCAGTTATGGGTATATTGGCTGGGCTTGGGGCTGAAGGTAAGTGGCTAAAGATTTTAAATCTTACAGACTTTTGGAGCAAAATAAGTAACTTAATCTGGAAAGGAGGAGCAAGTCTTGATTAATCCTGCACAGCGAAGAGGACATCATTCAGGATGCTACTCATGAAGTTGGTTACTCTAATTTGATCTCCTGGTAAATGCAGGAAGTCTGGCACAGCAAAACATTTAACTTCAAGCCCCAGGTCTATTTAAGAGGCTGTTTAAAAAGAATTTTAAAGGAACAGCTGAGAGTATAATGCTTTCAAGCAGAATGACTTGGGAAGGACACCAAAAGCTAGCATGATTAAAAAAGGAAGTGAAAGACTTTGCAAAAGTGGACATCATAGCAAAAAAAGGAAAATTTAGGGAACATACTTTATGATTTATCTAAATGTAAAACCACAAGGAAAAACAATATAGATTCTGATCGATTAACAGTCATAATTAAAAAAACCCAACACCTGACACTCAGAACCTAGTCTCTAACAGTCTGGCACTTGTGCTGCTTTTGCAGTTAAGAGGTAATCAATGGTAAAGTAATAAACAATAATACAAGTCACATTCAAGGAAAGCAATGTGCTTGCAGAAGAGTTAAGTGTATTATTTGCCTTGCCAGGCAGTGTAGGAAAGCTTAGGGAAGCTCCCTGTCGTCTCCTTTTCCTGTGGGAATAATCTAAGGAACTGTCACAAATTGATGTGTCAGTAGAAGATGGGCAAAACAATTGATAAAGTAACAAAACAACAGGAGCAGATGGTGAATCATAGAATCATAGAATTGTAGGGGTTGGAAGGGACCTCGAGAGATCAGGAAGTGAGGAAGGAACGTGACTGTGGACTATTAAGTATAGTGTAACCTTCATTTCAGCCTCAGTGATAGGGAAACAGAAAGGACGTAGTACTTTGCGTGAAGGAGCAGGAGGGGTGGTGTGGGGAACTGCAGGTGCGCAAGCGTGGCTTGTACTGCCACACAAATAGATAGTAAGGATTGAGACACGTACATAAATGGGATGTGGTAGAAAATGCAGCTTTTCAAGGGAGTCATGCCTGACTAACCAAAGATTTGTCTGAAGGAGTTAATCCATATTTGGATAAGGGTGGTCCAGTCATTACACTGTACGTTCATTTTTTTCAGAGCCCTTTCAGCAAGGTCCCCTCAAAACCAAAACAAGCTGTTTTATAGTGTAAAACTGATTAATCACTGGAAAAGAAGATAAGAATCAAAGTCCTTTTTTTAAATTGAGGGAGATTTTTGATGGCCAAGCAGACTAATTACTGGATTTGTGCTGATTATTGTATCTTTAGCTGGTCAGGGGAAGAAATGAGTAGTGAAGTGCTGATGTGTGACCATACATAATGCTCTCTAAACAGTGTGTGTAGAGAAGGCTCCTCAGGAATGAGTGTACAGCATTTCATACAGAGCACAGCAACTACTTAGTGAAATTATTAGGCAGTAGATTTAAAACAAGCCCAGGGAAGCAGTCTTTCTCCCCACACCATGTAATTACGTGGTGGAGCTCAGCAGCACGGGATGTTGCAGAGATTTGAACTACAACTGTGCTCAAAAAGAGGTTCAATGGACTTTTTTTAGGTTTGTGTTTTTTGAGGCTGAGTCCAGTAGTGAATATTAAACAAGCCCATCTCAGTGGCAGTCTCTGGCTCAAACTCCCCAGCCTGGGGATTATGCCATCTTTGTTGTAAAAATCTACAGCTGGCTATTGTCAGCCAGGGCACCCTGTGTGATCAGCCTTTTCCCTGACATGCTGTGCCATTAGGTGTTCATTTTAAGACCTGGAAGACTTGAAAAATGTGCTTGAAAATTAACATCATTTTGCCCAAAGACGTTTTTTCCATCAGAATGAGTTGGCAACTTAAAGCTATTTTTATATGATGTTTGTGTTTGTGGGTATGGGGGGGGGGAGGGGGGCAGGTCAACTGCTTCCCAACATTCTGAGGGAATGGGCACTCACATTTCTGATGTGAATGCTCTTGTCCTGCGCTCCTCAAACATGTTTATTCCTGCTGTAGACAGACATGGTCAGTGCTTACCATGGTGTCACTGACCTATGGATACATCTCTAGAAAGGTTTTCCTATTTGAACAAAAAGTATTTGAAGGAGCCAAACCACTCCAGGTATCTTCACTGGAAGAACCACAAGACAAGAGGTTAATTTTTCCAAAAAGAAATGTGTGTTTTGCTTTAGCAAAGCATGCTGCAGCTTCTGGTTCCTTACAGCTTCCTCCTTTACCTTGAAGGGATGTGTTACGGGCTCAGCCCTCGGTCAGCGCCAGGCTTCCTGCTGTCAGGTGGATATCTGGTGGTTCTGGCTGTGCTGACTCCTTTTTCAGTCTGTGTGCAGGGGAAGGTGGCAGTGCCACGCTGAGAGGTGATGGATGGGTGCTGTGGGTCTGCACTGACTGTGCACTGTGTCCACTTGCCCATAGCAATGTTTCAGCTGGCTGCAGCTGAGGTCTGAACCCTAAATCTGTTCTCTGGTCCCTCCAAAATTGTGCACAGAAGGGGACAGCACTATTGAACTCCTGCATGTACAATCCAGTTGCGATGTAGGAGGAGCAGAGCTTGGCAGTAAAACACAAAAAGTGGTGCAAACCAGCAGCAAAGGCCTTGTTACAGCTTGTTAGCCTGCTTGGCTGTCACTGGTGTCCAGACTCTGTAACCACTGTGGAATCAGCAGTATTGCTGTCGGCTGAAACCTCCTGCCACTAGAAACAGGAATATTGGTGACAGCGTGTGTTAACCTAGGAAAAATTATTTTTAGCTTTCCACTTGGAATAAAAAGTCTAGTTTGACTGTAGTGGGTTAAATATTTTGTGACACAGTAATTACCAGGCTTGTTGACAGGAGGATTGTGCTGCTATTAATAGATGGTATCTCTGTTTCAGTGTGTTTTAGCCACCTTTGTTTTGAGCTGTGGGAATTCATAGTGTAGCTGATGTAAGCTACGTGGATGAAGATTGCTGAGACATG
Source organism: Hypotaenidia okinawae (assembly GCA_027925045.1). NCBI lineage: Eukaryota > Metazoa > Chordata > Aves > Gruiformes > Rallidae > Hypotaenidia > Hypotaenidia okinawae. The sequence continues at coordinate 21,570,895 of BSDF01000011.1, read as the reverse complement.
CAACTCATCCCTTCTCACGTATGGCAGTGTATGCTGGCTTGGATCTTGAAAAGAAACTCTAAGCATTGAGATGGAAAATTATGTGATGGAATCAAAATAGTGAAGTAACAGTTACTGTGTGTTAAGAAAAAGAGAAGGATTTTCCTTGTAACATTACAAAACAGTTGTTGAAATAGTGTTTTGCTATAGCTTTCCTAAACTGGGCGGTCTGCTCTCAGATTTAGTCCTTAACTCCAGGTCTGTAACACCATGCTACATGGATGTTGAGATGTCTGTCATATGGAAGAAGCGACCTCTTCCCTCTTGCCCACCCTGGTCCTTCATTGTGAAGCTGCAAGAGCTGGAGAAGTTGACGCCACATCTGAATACTCTGAAGGGGCCCCAGAGCTGCTTTTGGTTTGTGCTGGATTACATTAGGATGAAGCACTGAAACCCAGGTCTTGTGTGCAGGGGAACAGGCAGATGTGCAGGGCTCTGGTCCCAAGCTGGTGCTGCTGGGCTTTGTTCTCATGGCAAGACTCAACACAAAGCAATTGAGCATCCTCAGTGTAAGTACCGTGCAGCAGAGGAGGATGCAATCACTGCTTCACCATGGGGCTGTCACGGCAAATTGTACGTGGGGGTATAAAACCCACCATGTTTCCTTTCAGTAACTCTAGCCCAACTAATGAAATGTCTAAGGCTTATCCTTGAACATTTAAAAGCCCTCTGAGAGGAAGCCCTCATGTTAGAAATGTTTTTGGCCTTTCAGTGTTTGTCCTTGGTTTTTAACAGTGGGGCACAGAAGTGTAAAAGGTCTGGTTATCAGCAACATCCGTTGGTCCTTGGGTTGTCTTCATGTAGTTCTCCTTTCTTAATTTTGACTGAAGTATGCTTTGGGTCAGGATTAAAAAAAAATAAATTGCTAGCAGTCTTTGATCACTTTGGCTACTGACTCCTTAGAATCCAGTTCTAGTTTATTGCAGTAACTTCCATTTCTTCTAGTTCAGTCTTGGGGGAGGGAGCTGATGGTACATGCTAAAATTTTATACTAAACCATATGATAATTTTAATTGTAGAATATTCTCTTTTCTCTTTTGTGCTATAAGAGGCTTGTATTTTGCCCAAGTTTGGACTTCCCACACAAAGCTAAGTGAGATTTACCTAGCAGTGTGTGGAACAGCTTATTTTAAGGTGGAAAAAGTCATTAGCTGACTCCTGCTGAGACCTTGTATTGAGAGAAGTAAATTATAAGCCACTGAAGTTTAGCATGAAGAAGAGGGAAATTGTTTATTATTTTACTGTTTGCTGCTTGGAGCTCTCAGGCTTGTTAGTTGAGCATGTTACATGACCTTTTTGAAGTGGTTGAGGATGGGGCAGGAATTGAACTGAAAGGAGAATGTTGTTAGAACACTTGTTTCCTTTGCATCATTTGATAGGAAGACTCTGTGCCTACATCTACTGCATCCTCTGGCTGCTGTTGCCTGCTGCAATGTTTGTAGGAGGCAGTAACAAAACATTGTCTTTGCCTTGAAGTTTCTCAGTGAGGTTTTTTCATTATTATTTATTTTTTATTTCATTGTAGCAGTGGAACATCCTTAACAGGCAGTTTTAGACTGAGAAATGCAGTATGCAAAATATTTTAGGTTCCCTGAAAGGATGTGTGCCTGCCTGAGCAGATGAGATGCTCTGTGTGACCTGAGGAAATAGATCAGTAATCAGTTTCAAGGATGATCCCATTACAATTAATGGTTCTTTATTGTTTTCTACAAGCCCTATCAAGTTATAAATGTTTCAGGGCTTTTGGGAATATTTCATAAGAGTAGTTTCTGCAGATTTTATTAGGTTAAACATATATTTGTGTAGCACAACAGAAGTAGCTATATAGAAAAGGATCTTTAAAAAAAGAGCTCGTGACTTCAAAAGCCTTTTGCCTAAGGAGGAGACTTTTTATTCATAGGAACTGGAGATTGTGTTCATGTTAAATAGACTGCATCTTGACAGTTTTGAAAACTTCACGTTATTTTTCTTGTCTTGTAGAGGGCTAAAAGCCTGGTGAGGGTCTGCCTCTCAAATGTCACTCTGTGAGAAGGAGCAGGAATATGACAGCAGAGTTTGGTGTGCTTGGTCTGTCCTATGAAGCCTCTTATTTACATCTGAACTGACCTCTGGCCTGGGAAGAGACAGAGTGTGATACAGCCTGATTAAAAAAAGAGATGGAAAAGGTTGTAAGAGCATGGGGTGCAGTGTCCCGTGCTGCAGTGTGGGGCTTTGATACTGCAGAGTTTGAGAGGAAAATAAGAATACCTGAAACAATCTTCGGAATTTAACAGATGAATAAGGCACAGGAGTCTCTGATATCCTGATTATTTCGAGGTCAGACTGGCAATTGTGAATTGCTCCACTGCCACTCATTATGATAACAGTTCTGTCAATAAGGGCTCCTCGCTCCTCGGAGGGCAGAATGCAAAATTCAGTTAGTTATCTCCCAGAACCTCTGCACTGCTCTTGAGTCTTCAGGGGAGCTGGTGTGTACGAGGTCCTTTCTGTACTGGTGCAAAGGGAAGGGACATCCCTTCCTATGTGGGGCTGGAAAGGTGGGTAGATCTGTGCAGAGAGCGTGGAGCTAGATTTGGGAACCTGTTTCCTGTTGGATCTTGGAGACCAGGATACACATACAGACAGACCTCTCATTGAAAACCTGGGTTTGGAATAATATGAAGTTCAACTCTGTGTACTTACTGCTAGGAGAGTAGGGTAGAAGTGCCTCTGGTCAACATGTGCATATCCAGTTTGAAAGCCAGCATTACTTATGTCGAATTGCCACTGTTTATTTGAATGGAAAACACTAGCTTGTATTTAAAAGGTTTTTTCCAAGACTCTGTGCCTTATCAGTAGTAAGACTGTAATAAGGAAACTAATACAGAATAATATCTTTTCATAAAATAAATTCTTGGCACCTTTAACTGTAACCTTAATATGTACAATATATGATTACAGTGCCTTGTAAGCATTTCTTAAGAAGGCATTTTTTTTAGCAGTCACTAAAAGGCAGTAATCAGTAATAAAAATGAGGGCATTAGCACTCAGACCACAGTAAAAGCATCATTAAAATCTAAGTTCTGAGGTACACTACTTTAAATTTGCCTCATTACGTGTGCAATTAAGGAGTAAACAATAAAATGACCATAACTTTTCTACAATTTCTTATCCTAACTGTCTTTTAAAAGTTTAATTAATGTTAAAGGGAGAAAAAAAAATGATGGGATAAGCTGAAGTTTAACAAGCAGTGCCATCCTTTAGCACGATCAATGATCACTGCCTGCTTGTGGCTCTGCAAATTGCTGTTTGCTAGGGCAGTAAAAAATGTGTTGCTGCATTCCCATGCTGTGTGTGGCTGTGCCCCTAGCTCAGAGAAGGACTAGGCTCCTGGAATAACGAGGGAGCGGTTCTGCCCTTGCCCAGGTGAGGCAGCGTTCACATTCCTCTGGGGAAACAGGAGCAGACCTCTGGAGCTAACACTGTGCCTAAGATAAGATGTTAATTAAGATGGCAGTCATTGAAGGTCTGGTTTTAATATACACACACTCTCTGCTATTTGTTTATGAATTTTGTAATCCATCTTTTTGGTTACATCTGAACAGATACATTAGCTGTGGATTTGGTGCTAATAAAAGTCAGCAAAATAATGGGTTATGGAGCCAGAGCTGTTCTAGGAAGAATAAATCCTAAAAGAATATTTCTTTCATATCTGCTAACCTGAACACTAATTTGAAATACCACTGTAAATGTTCCATTGTAGGTATTTTGATGTTATTTAGTGTTGGTAGCTGTTTGAAGAGGTACTGGGTGTTTCAGTAGACTGACCTGTTGGCTTGGAGGGCTTGCTGGAGGAATTGACCTCTCATCTAACTGGTGAGAGAGCTAGGAGAGGCCAGTTTGGAGAACAGGAGATGAGCTTTCATGAAATCTTGACGACCCTCTGTAACAGGACATGCTGAGGTTAGAGCAGAGCTATTGAGATGCACGGTACTGACCTATTGTGTGGAAAAAGCTGTGTTAGCTGGAGCTGGCTGGGGGTCTTTCCTCTGCTGGGATCATGCTTTGCAGGTAGTCACCTTATTTAAGGTTGAGGGCACAAAACACAGGTCTCTTGAAACTGTTGTGTCTGATCCAGTACTTAAAGGGATGTGGGAGAGGGGCTGGTCACCAGGGAGTGCAGGGACAGGACAAGGGCCATGGCTTCTACCTGAATGAGAGCAGGGTTAGGTTGGATGTTAGGAAGAAATTCTTTACTCTGAGGGTGGGGAGGCCCTGGCACAGGGTGCCCAGAGAGGTGGTGGAAACCCTTGAATCCCTGGCAGGGTTCAAGGTCGGGTGGGATGGGGCTTTGGGCAGCCTGGGCTAGTGAGGGTGTCCCTGCCCACGGCAGGTCCCTTCCAGCCCAAAGCGTTCTATGATCCTTGCACTTTACCTAGATGAATGCCTGTGGTAAGGGTGCATCACAGACTTGGAAACTGTATTTTTCTGAGCTGATTCTAATGAAAAATAGGCTTCTGGTCAGCTGTTACACTAAATTATGAGGTTCATTAAGTATTTAGAAGGCTTGAGGCCAATGTGTGAGTTCCTTCTTGATGGGAAAGGTCTTTATTATTTTTCTGGTGTTTACAGGTATTTCTTTCCCGTATTTTTTAGTCATTATTGATTTTGCACATATGGTGTTACTGGGGTTTGCATAAGGAAGAGAGCAGGGCAAGGATAAATGTGTCTAACAAGTGTTGAGAAGTCCACTAGGGAAGTAGTACACTAATTAAAAGCTTTACTAGAAGATCACGAGCTGGGACAATTAATGGAAGCATGGCATGAAATGTGATTGTTTTTTAACCTTGCATTGTTAGCTCAGCAGTCACTCCTAAAGTGTTGGGCCTCAGTTAGATACTTCATAAATACTGAAGATGAGCCTTACGATCACAGTAACTCCTTGCTGGTTGACAGGAGAAACAGACCTCACAGCACTTAGTGTCTCCCACATCAGACTCCTGCCTTTGAGACCCTGATAACACCATGAATGTGTCAGCCTATGGCTTGTTTGTGTCTGTGCTGTCCAGCACAATGGGGCTGAGGATGGTAGCGTTTGTGGTGGCTGATGATGCAGATGCTGTGCCTGGGAGTAGCTGTGGAGATCCTATGAACTCACACTATGGTATGGCACAGGAAGAAAATGTCACAGAGTTTATTGGAACTGCAAAAAGGAGCTTAAAGTTGAAGGACGGATGGTTGCCAAAGCTAAAATGGGTCTATAAGATGGTGAACACTGCTGACAGAAAAGGCCAGTGGAAGACTGTAGGGTTGGAAATACTTAGAGAAACGTTCTCGGTATAATTAAGAAGGTGACCTGGGCACATTATTGTGAAATGATGGAGAAACTTAGGTGATTTCTTTGCAGATAATGGGATGAATTATTTTTTTCAGCTAGTCATGTTTCCATGAGATTTTTATCTTGTAATTGTGTTTGTCTGCAGTGTGCAGATTGATGGCAGACTGAGCCTGCTTAACTTGTGATGTCTGTCAGGATCACAGTATTAGAAGGTGTGACTGACAATCCTAAAGGTAACACCTGAAAAATCAGCAATCCCAGCACCCTGAAACAAGGAAATGAGAGATATTAAACAGATGTGGGTGTTTGTGAATGCAGCATGAGTGCCAGCTTGGGAGCATCAAGCAGCTGTGCAGGAAGGATATTGTGAGATGTTTTTCTGTAGCTTGGTTAAGTATCCAGATAAATCTAAATCTTCACAAACTAATATATTAAGCCTCCTTCCTAACCTCTAAAGTACAGAATGAGGACAGTGAAGGGGGAGCGATTAAAGTAGAGACCAAAATATCTACTGGTCACAGAAAGGGCTCAATAATTTTGTTCCTTTCCGAAAGGGAGGAACGTATGTAAGCTCAGGTACTACTTTACATTGGCTTAAGTTGCTGATTCCTTAAGACTGGGGATTAGTAAATTTAATTATGGGAGCCAGGAAGCCCATTAAGATAACGTTGTGCCTTAAACTAAAACCCTCAAAGCAATGGAATTAAAGTTGGTGGTTTGTGTTCCATCTTTGCAGTGTCCTTCCCATTCCTGCTGCATCACTGGAGGCCCTTCCTGCTCCACTCACCTCTCAGTGTATGCCTTCAGCTATCTTTTTCCCTTTCTTTTTCTTCCCCAGCAAATGAGTGACCTTTATGAGCTTTTCAAAATGTAGGGAATGGTCTGCTTGATTGTTGCAATTGTACGTGGACTAAAATCTCTTACCCAGTGATGATGCAGCTGGCATAGTCAGGTAGGTCAGCCCATCCTGTTGTTCAGCTCTGTGCTGTTACAGCCCAAGACACTCTTCAGCTCCTCAGACGTGATTGCAAAGCACCGACTTGAGTTGGATTGCAGGGGCTCCAGCACAGAGCGTTTGGCTGTTTGGTGAAGACAGGTTCATAGTAGTATCAGGCTGACACAGGGTGAGGAAAGTCTGATTTTGCTTTTACCTTCCTGTTCAAGCTCCTCTACAATTAATTACTGGGGTTTCTATTTGGACTTTATATTAATTTCTATTTTTTGAGAGACTCAGGATTAAACCTTTCTAAGACCACTTTTGTGAAGAGTCCTAAGTCTTTGCTGATGCATTATGTGATATCAGCTCTTCTTTGCCAACACAGGATGATGATTTTTTCTTTCACTCACTGCTACTGAAGTTGCATGCTCCTTACCATGCATTTTAAGTTAAAAATGATACATTTTTTGGTAGAACGCATGATTGCTTTGGAAAAGGAAACCAATTGATTTGCCTTGGGTGATGTAATCCTTCCCCAGGCTTTCTGTTACTTATGTGACTTTGGGGAGATATTTACTATTTGTCTTTATCTGATCAAAATGCAGTAGCCTTTAAAAAAGGCTGTGGTTTAGAAGTGCTCTCCTCCTTCAAACCAAAGGAGCTGGGAATGTTACATCTGTGAGCCTGAACAGGTTTCAGTCAAAGAGCCTGAGTGTCAGAGAAATCTATGACTATGTTTATCAACAAGATACATGCTGGAGACACATACTAACCAAAAATGCCTGCACAGCCTGTTAAGTGTTGGCACCACACTGAAGAAAAGAGCAAATCTCAGTTTGTCTTGTGTTTATCTTCATCACCAGTTATTAGGCCTTAAGCACTTCCATGAAGATTTTACAATTCCCATTGTTTCCCAGTATGCTACAAGTAGTAAGAGATCAGAGAAACCACTGCTCAGATTAGAACCTTTGCATTTGAATCATAGGCCAAAACATCTGAGGAGCAGTGGGAGTTTAAAACTATTCTTTACAGTAATGGGTGCATTATGGTCATCTGAATTTCTGAAGGGAAGAAAGTGTAACTAAGTAAATGGCAAATACTGTTACTTATATCACTAATAAATCAGCAGTGTCATAAAGGTAACTCTGGGTTCATTGTGTTGAATAACTGTAAAAATTACAGGAAGTAACAGACAAACTCAGAGAATGATGTCACTTCTTGCTGCAAACCCTGCTTGGTTTGGGGCTCTAGTTCATGAGCACAGCAGCCCTCTTACCCATGGTGTATGTAACTTTATTCCTTGTTTTATGGATCATTGGAAGATAATTCTGTTATTTTCTATTGAACCATTATTAAATAAAATGTCAGGACTTTTCTGGTGCCGTTAAGTGCAGTATCCAGCTGGTACATCAGTTTCCATCAAGGGCTTTGGTATCTTCTTTGTTCCAGTGATTGTGTATTTTCATGTTTTGAATCATTAATCCTGACCCTATATTTCACAATGCAAAAATGTTTCAAATGTGTGCTTAATAGTGTCTCTTCTTCTATCTTCCACACCCCTTCTCCAGATGTGATTTACAAAGTGAGTAGGCAGAGGTTTTGCAGCTCCTCCGGGTTCAGTTGATGTAGTAGTTTCCTTTAAACCCAGGCAGGCGTTTTGCAGCGTGTGACAGAACAGCACTGGATTGCAGATACCCAGCAGGTCCTTTCTGCAGAGACAGCTGGAAATGCAAGCCCTCTGCCTGGGTTTGACAGCCAGGAAATTTATAGTTTGGGGCAGCAGACCTTTAGACCGATTTGGGAGTGATGTATATTATGTACTGTCCTTCAGTTTTCTGGATGACACAGCAGTATCTGTACAAATATTTGTAGCAAGGGGTCAGAATGGCTCAGAAGGAAAGAATTTGCCTGTTCCCTAATGAAATAAACTGATATATGGCTTTTAGAAGCCTGTAAGTCTTAAAAGCCTCCTGTTTGAGCTGTGACATTAGAAATTACTGTTGAAACTTGGGATGGTCCCACCTTGTGGTACCATGGGAAATGTTACACATTACCTTGACATCTGACTTCTAAGCTGTTACAGAACCTCCCAGATAGGCTCAGAGCCAGTATTGGCACCATTAATCTTTCAGAGATAATGTTATTTCAAGACCTTCTTTCCCCATATTGTTTGCTAAAGTTGTTTTTTTATTCTCTGCTTAGCATCCATCTTCTCTTATATCTGTCCATTTTAGCTCCTTCCTAGTTGTCTTCTGGAGGACCTCATAGTCACTGCCATGGTATGCAGCTTTCATCTCTTGGAATGCAAATTTATTCTGTATTTTCACTGGTATTTCAAGGCAATTCTCTTAATTTTGTTCCAGATAATTAAAAAGTGTAGAATAGCTTAGTAGCTAAGGTTGTTGTGACAAAACCACTTGGGTCATTCAAAAAACTAATTAGTCAGCCTGGCAGGGGGTGTGGTATAGTGAATAGATCGTCCCATGCTGGGCCAAATGGCTTTCATTCTTCATAGAAGCCCTCTTGATTTTTCACTCCAAGTATTAAACAATACAGTTAGAGACTGAGGTTTCTGTGTTTCAAGCTTGTTTTGTGATGCTCATGTTTCAGGGACTGGCAGTTTGAGAAGGAACAGGTACTTAACACAGTGTACACTCCAAAGTAGTAGAAGTAACTTTTCCTGGAAACAGTGTACACAGCATCTTGGCTCATGGAAAAAGTGTAACTCCCTAATGAAGAACACAAAAATAAAGATGAATATTCAAAGCTTAATATAACTTGTTTTAAATCACTGTATCTTTTAACATTCCAACATCCTAGCAACATGGCGTGCAAGCTGTTTGCGAATACCTGGTCTCCATCAACGCAGTTGCTCGTGCTCCTCTTCACTGGTACACTCACATTCCATTGTCTGAGCTCCTGCCAGGGTCTTTGAGTCTTGAGTGTTGCCACTTCCAACGTTTAGATGAGTTAGTACCTCATTTTGATGCTGTAGACATTTCCTTGTGGCTGTCGTGACGTGATGCCTGTTTTGGGAGCTTATTTTTAGCTGTTTGTCTTGGAAGCTAAAGGCCTGGAAAATGAAGTCTGTTTTAATGTCATGTGATTGCAGAGAAAATGGAAAATTATTTGAGATTCCCCTTACTCAGCACTCTCACAGTTCCTTCAGAAGGCGCCAGTGGTGATTGTTCTGCAAACACCAGTTCTGATTAATACCAGCGATTTGCGTACCGAATGTACAAGAACATATGTTGCCCATGATCATCCATCCTGAGCCTCTGTCATCACAGGGCAGCCTACGACATCAGGCGTGTTTTCTCCTGCTGCCTTGACACTCCAGGAGCAGAGCTGCATGCAGAGAGGATCCACCATCTCTTTGGGGGAACTTTCCCTGCTGCTGGTGTGTCCCTGCAGCACAGCTGTCCGCTCCAGCTCGGGCAAATACTGAGATGTAGATGGTCTGGCACTGTGTGCTACCTAAAGCCCTACTCCTAGTTGCAACATATGGCCTGCAGTGCTGGAAGCCAGGGTCTTAGAGATTCAAACTCTTGGGTGTGGGTGAAAGAGCCCAACTGCTGAGTCCAACTGCACATACTGGCTGACCTTGTGAAGCCTGCTGACTTATTTTTGTCTTCACAGGGAGTTTGCATGCATACGAAGTAGCTTATCTGTGAAAAATCCTTGAATCCCAAAGATACTGTTCACAGTAATTGCACTTTAAGAAGGAAAAAACCCGCTATTGCAGTTTTATTATTTACAGTGCTCTCTGCACAGCATCTTTTTGTAACAAATGAACCAGCTCAACCACTGATGGCAGTCCTTAGCAACACTACTTTTTTAACCTTACACTTGAACCTCAGACTCCACAGACTTTTAAATCTGTGAAAAGTTCTGTATGAAGTGATCAAAGGCAGGGATGATTAGAGATAGAAACAGGTGATATTTTTAACAGTGGACTTTTTAGTCTGCTAAAATCCCAGATAGCAAAGCTTTTGGGTAGAGGAGAAAATAATGCCACTAATCAATAAATTACTGGTTTCTCTATCGTCTATCTGTGGGTGAGATGAGTTGCCTGCCCTATTTATTTGGGATTGTTGACCTAATGACTGTTATATCTTTACATGATCCTGTTTTTAAAATAAAAAGCCATTTCTCTTTTGGGGTCATAAATTGCTGGAAAGAGCAAGTTGCCAGGCGAGGTGAAGCACTGGCAGCAGTGTACTGAGGTGAGAGCAACAAGCGATGGCAGTTTGCTGCCACTCATAACTTATGTGTTGACCTTTATCGTGCTGGAAAACAATTAGAAATACCTGGCTAAATAAAAGAGAGTAATAGTATCAGTGCTGGGTCAGAGCAGTGTGCAAGACAGTCAAGCAAACTTAGAGGCAAGGTGAAGCTGTTTGAAGCGCAAGACACTTCTTATAGGTTTTTTGGGTGTTTCAGATTCCTGTGCAACAAGATGCAATCCTGTGGAGTCTGTGAGCTGATAGGAAAAGCATTGTGCTGCTAGTCTAGCTGCATGCTAGATGGAACCAGCCCCATTTCAGCTGCCAGCTGAGGTAGAACCGGTTTGCCTTACTTGTTCCTTGTTTCACTTACTACGGATTTGCTTAGTATGTATTGAGATGTGCAGTGGTGCTAGGTGGTGTTTGAAATTCACTATGAATGGCTAAAACTCTGTCACAATCCTTTGTGATTAGCTATTGTTCCTACATTACTCTTTTCCTTTCACTTTCTCATTTGACTAATCTTGCTTATTAAAAATCCAGTAAAGCATGATGGTTTTGTTAAATGACCAGAGCTCCTTGGCTCAACTCGGTGCTCCATCCAAACACATCTCCTCCTGTGTGGTCTATGGGTATTGATAGACCCAGTGTTACAGCCCTCAGTGTTTTATTGGGGCAACATAGTAAATATGTCAGAAATACTCCTTATTCTGCAGCAGTTGTGAGTTCTGGCAAGTGTTTTTCAGCTGGAAAAAGGTGAAGTGGTAATGCCTGTTCCTTTTCCAGGAGGCTGGTGGCTGTATCATCTATCCATCCCTCAGGTTCTGGCTCGACTTTCCTCTGACCGAGCAAGCCCAAGCTGTCAGCGCTTGCAGGGGGGTGTGACCCCCAGGCTGCTGGGCTGTCTGGGCAGGTGAGACTGTTGTGTCGTTGAAGTTGTGCTGCATTCCCGGAGTGGGACTGAAACTGCCCTGTCAGTGCTACTAAATCATCTGTGCCTGCCCTTGATCAGAAGGATTTTATGAAAAGTGAAACTGTGCAGATACAAGAGCAGGAAACTTTCCAGTTTAGGTGGAACATGGTGGCTCTAGCAGAGGAGAGGAACATTTGTCACACTTCAGATGAACATCTTGATCATTGGGCTGTTGGAAAAGGCTGTTGGTAGCATTTAAGATGGATCTCTTAATTCTCTTTCCTTATTTAAAGCAAACCCCCAAAAAACTCACCACTGGGCTCCTGTTTTGAGCTGCCAAGTGGAAAATGGCTTTGAATGTGCCTTACTTGGCACTGTCCTTAGCAGCTCCCAGCAGTCCTGCTTGGCACTTTCAGCTATCAGTACTCAGGGTATTTTTTTTCCCTAGATTTTTCTCTGGATGCTGGATATTGTCCTGGGTTAGCCATTGTTGATGGCCAATGGCTAATTTAAAATGATATTTACAGCAAACTTCAGCTTTCTGGTGAAAGAAACAGGCTTGAAAGAAAGGCTTTAAGTGTGATGTGTTAGTGGCTCAATGTTGGGCTGGTGTGCTCATGCTGTCTCACGTTGCAGATTTAAAGTGCTCTCACAGCAGTGAATTTAGCAGCTGTAGCTGCTTAGCCATGGGTGCATATCCCTGCTTCTGCAGTGAATTTGTCAGGGAGCATCCTATATATTGAAGTCTTTCAAAACAGCTTCCCTACCGGAGACTGACCATACAGATCTCTCAAGTGTGGTCTGTTCTCAAGCAGATCTTCCAGTGTCCCAGTGTCCTTTTGTCCTGTATACATTCTGTGCTTTCCAGCATAGGAAGGCATTGATGAATTTGACTAATGTGAGGCATAACACTGACTTGTAAGAGCTTTGTCCCAGTTGTATTTATCCTGCCCCACTGTCTGCATGTCTGTGATGTCCTGACTCTTGCAGCGCTCACTCGCTGAGTCTGGGGTGCAGGTCAGAGTTCCCCTCTGCTGACACCAAGCCTGAGGCTCATCCAGCCTGACTCCTGCTGTGGTCAACAGTGGATGCCTAAGGGATTCAGAGCAGGGCAGGCACCTCCAGCGCTTCCCTCAAAGCACCTCCCAGCCTTCAGCAGCTTCTTGCTCACTTCCCATCCACCTGTGACAGACGCTCCCAGGAGGGTAGGTGGGTAGCTGCTTGTCATCTCCATTGGTAGCAAAAGAAACTGCTTACACCAGATGTATAGAAAACCTGGATTTTCCCACTGCAGCATCATCTGCATAACGCATTGTGTCCTTTCCCTATGTAGCAGTTTACTGATAATAAATTGTTAAGCCTTTTCCTTTTAGTTTAAGATGGTTGTTTATTGATCTGCTTTTGGCAGTTGGTAAAATGCCAACTTTTAGTATTAGCTACTGGCCTCATTTTATTTAAACCTTATGAAATTTTATTGTTTCTCTTCAGTGCTGAGAATGTGTAAATGTTTCACCTGGAAGGGTTTAGAACAAGGCTTTTCATATTTGCTGCCTTAACCCTTAAAACTCCTTGTGCAGACTTCAGTCACTGAAAGCTTGCCTCACTCCAGTGTTTGAAAGGGAAATGTTTTAAAGCCAGTGATGTGTCTGTAACAGCACTGGGGGAGAGGGAGGGGAGAACAGGCGTGATGGCGTCCAGAATTCCTGCATAGAAACATCAATTAATAAGAAACAGGTAACAGCTCAAACTTCTTAGCCAGCTCCTGTTTTAAAGTATTGCAACAAAGCGTAATTTACCTTCCCAGAAAGCAGAATATAAAGGGTTTTTTCTTATGAATATCTGGATACTAATTGGTCTTGTAATGAGGGAAAACATGCAGGAGAACATCTGGCCCAGGGATTGCTTTCCTGCCACAGAAGTGTTGGAGAGTACTACAGGGTTTCGTGTAGCAGCTGGAGATGGAGACAGATGTGTTGAGAATCACAGAGCCTGTGAACAATCAATCTTCCTGCATTAGTGATATGCAGTTGCCACATGTAGGTGTGTCTGATAAAGGGAACATGTACAGAATCTTTTCAGAAAATATGCTGACCCTTACTACTATAAACAGGCTTGTTTATAAAGAGTCTCCTGGAAGAATTTCTGGAATGTCACTCTGCAGGGCTGATACGACTCAACAGTCCTTATGGATGAGAACTTTGAGAGTATTTTGCAGCTATTTAAATACACTGTCACTTTAAGCTGTCCAGATATTATTTAATCTGCATTATCTTTGTCAGGGTGTTTTTTTGTCTCCTTGTTACCCAGTTAGACTGATCCATATTCTGGGAAAAACACTCCCAGCAGAGTTAGGTGGAATTTATCCTGCTGTAGCCCAGACATACTGCTGAAGGCTTCTCCCTATTTATCCTGACGTGTTCCTTGAAGAAACTAAGCCTTTATAATTTTAAGACCAGAGGAAGCTGATGGTAATGGTGTCTGACCTTCTGTGTCACAAAAGCCATTACCTTTTCTGGGTTAAATAATTGCTTGGCTTGCATTCTGTTAAAACTGATCTATTATATGGAGAGAGAATTATTAGGGAAGAAGTGGAAAACAAAGGGTATGGAAACACCTATTTATAAAACATAAGCTGTTACTCATTATTTAAACTTTGGCTTTATGTATGGAATAGCTGAATTCTGTAATCCCAAATGGGGTATTGGAAGGTTAATCAGTTGACAAGAACAGAAACTATGGGAAACAAAAGTAGGTTGTGACAGTGTTGGGAGGATCTCCTGGCGTTCCTGGCAGTGATTGACAGCTTTCTGTGTCAGGTTGTAAGTTCATGGTGTCAGTTTAACTTAGAGAGCTGGTTGTGCTTAGCTCCATGTGGGTAACTGAGGAAGACCTGGCTGCAATATTTAGTGGGTCCAGAGATTTCATATAATGTGGGTCCTCCCAGAGAGTTAGAAGTGAATAGAATGCACACATCTGTATCCTTTCTGCACTTTCATTGTAATAACTGCCTAGCCAGTGAGCTGCTTGGGCAATTACAATTCCAGTTTAATTCAGCTTCCATGTATGAAAGATCACAGTAAGCCAGCAGGCTCTGTGCCCATCCTTGGTTTTGTGACACTTTGTACTTCTCCTGGTGAAGGTAACTCTAGATGTGGTTTGGGTTTCACTGCTGAGGAATGCCACTGCTCTGGTAGCATGTTAACAGCCTTAGAAGCAGATTGTGAAAGCTGGAGGTTTCTGCTTTATTTTTGTTTTAATTTTCCTTGGCATTTCACTTGTCTCTGAACCCTGCAGTACTGCAAAAATGGCACTGTAGCTCTTTGGGTAGAAAATTCTGGCACCAGATCTGATGTTAGCCTTTTCATTACTCACCTTTTACAGTAATAGTCACAACCCCTCTTCTCTGGGTCTCTGGAATGCTCAGTAGCAGATTTCAACTGGATCTAAACAGATGGAACCAGGAAATGAGAAATAGTGATAAACATTACATGCCTTGCATTCCTTGTAATAAATTCATCTGAATGCTGAATTGCTGTGTGTATGTGCAAAATTAGTCCTCATCTAATTTTAGGAGCAGAGTTTGGTTTATGTTTGGCATCTATATTGCCTTTGACTTGTCTCCTGTGGTAGTAGGCATATAATGTATTTTTTTATAAAGCTGTCTTTGCTTTTGTGTATTTCTTTGCAGCAATTAAGTGTTTTAATTTCTTATCTCCCAAGGATTTGTTTCTGGTTGTAGTTCTCTCTTGTCTAATCCATGCTGCTTAGCTGCAAATGTTATTGCTGTTATTCATAGGTAAGAAAGGTGTTTCTGTGGTGCTGTGATAGAGATGGTGAAAGATCAAACTGCTTTGTTCAATCTTGCATCTTGTTACTCCAGTATCAGGTAAAACACAAGTACCACGACCAGTGCTGCAGGCTGTCCAGGAGTCACAGCCCTGGAGTTCAGTTTGATTCTCAAGGCTGTAACACAAGAACCTACACATTTCTTGTGGCTTTCAGAACTATGTGTTAGAGAGAGAATTGAAATTCAGTAATGCTAATCAAGGTCAAGAGTGAAGTACTTTCATTCTGTATATTGCAAAGTATTAGATTTGGGAAGAAAAGTCAAGGCTATAGAAGAGAACCACAAATAACATTAAAGGTAGTGGCTGTTGCCAGCTGCACATAATTATTCAAAAGCAATATTTGCCCAAACTGATGTAATTAGAGACAGCAGCCATCTGAGTTGTGACCCACCAGAATTGGCATGGGTGGTTATTTTAGGCAAATGAAGCCTGGCAAGAAGCCAGCAACACAACACAGAGTAGGGATGAAGGCACTTCTTGAAGTAAGTTTTATTGGCCAAGTTTGAATGTAGTACTAAAGGACATGACACTTCTCAGGCAGTCAGTTATAATTGGCTGAGGAACCTAGTGATGAGAGTGTGATGCCTGTTCCAGCAAATGAGGGGGTCTGGAGGTACCAGCCTAGAGGACTGATGATGGAATTATCACATGGAGCTTCTCAGCTGCTGCCTCAGCACAGCAGCTCCAGCAAAGGGTCGTGGCTGAAGCTGGCAGAGGGAAGAGAAATGGCTGAGGCATGTATGTGATACCCTGCTGTAATCCCAGGGTGCCTGTGGGGCATCTCTACAAAGGGATGTTCCCAGACTTCTCTAACAGACCTCAAGTGGAGCTTGATAGTCACAGTTCTGAACTGTGAGTTGAGGTGCTTTCTGTGGCCTGGTTGAGGCACCTTGTGAAGAGATCAGTGATTTGGTGTGACAAACTCACCGAAGTATTTTGAGTGCCAGAGAGCGTGCTCAGCTGTCTGCAGTGTGCCAGGCTATGGATGTGTAGCAGGAAACAGATGATGAAATAGCAGAGTTTATTCAAAATCAGTTAATTCTAGGTTTTGTTGGCACAAAGTGGAGAATATTGCAGAAGGGGACCCTGTATTCATACAAATAAGATCTTAAATTATTTCTCTCCTTATGCCACCTGTTCTAGCAGCGAAAAATAATACAGGCTTTGATATTGCATTATTACTTGAAAATGGAAACAAATGAAACAAAGCTGCGTAGCAGTCTCTCTCATTTCATGCTATCCATCCCCATGTCAGGTCTCTATTAGTCATGATCAGTGGCAGCACAGGCTGGGCTGCTGCTCCTTGTGTGTGTGGGCAGGTGTTCGTGTTAACTCATTGAATCTGGGAAATCGTAATAGAACCAAGGCTCTGCTTACTCCTGTGACTGTTTGCTTAGGCTGGGCTTGCAGAGGCTGATTGAATCTGGAGATAGACAGCATAATATTTCCAGTACAAGTATGGGATTCATGAATCTTCAGTTTGTTCCTCTCTTAATTTCATATTCTGTAAAGAAAAGATTCACAGAATCAGAGCTGTAGGGGTTGGAAGGGACCTCCAGAGCTCATGGGGTCCAACTCCCTGCCAAAGCAGGGTCCCTAGGACAGGGCACACAGGTCGGTGTCCAGGCGGGGCTGGAATCTCTCCTGAGAAGGAGACTCCACACCCCCTGGGCAGCCTGTCCCAGGGCTCCCTCACCCTCACTGGGAAGAAGTTCTTCCCCAGATTGGGGTGGAACTCCCTGTGCTCCAACTTGAGGCCATCACCCCTTGTCCTGTCCCCACAGACACTGAGAAGAGGCTGCCCATGTCCCCTGAGTCCCACCCTTCAGCTGTTGATCAGATCCCCTCTCAGGTTTCTTCTCTCCAGGCTGAACAGCCCGAGCTCAGTCACGCTTTCCTGGCAGGGGAGATGCTCCAGGCCTTTAATGATCTCTGTAGCCTCCTCTGGACTCTCTCCAGGAGATCCCTGTCCTTTTTATCCCAGGGAGCCCAGAACTGGACACAGGGCTCCAGGTGGGGCCTGACCAGGGCAGAGCAGAGGGGGAGGGTCACCTCCTGTGACCTGCTGGCCACACTCGATTGCAGATGTGGTAACCAAAACATGGGACAACTTGTTCAGATATCACTTCCATGGACTTTCCAGTACCAAACAAGCCTCCACTGTACATGACCTTTGGGGATATTACCATTAAGGTGCAGGATTACTGTCAGAACATAGCAATTAGACATTTACTCTCCTTTACAGAAATCTAAATAGTCACACCTCAGGGTTATTGGAGGCTTTCAGTGTGGATTGAGTTACAAATACAGCAGTTCTCATGTCACTTCTTGGCTTGCTATTGCATTCTTGACTCAATATCTTGGTGGTTGGTGCCTGTTTGGGTGCCCAGTTACACAAAGTTATCTAAAGGTTGATATTAGAATATTGGAACAAAACCCAAACATAAAACTGTGTGTGATTGCTGAGTACTGAAGCATTACAAACCTTTGCCACAGAGCAGCTGGTCTGCTAGCAGTAGTTAGATGCAACCTTGTGAGAAGTCGGGTAGCTGAAGTTCCCTTATGTCTGGGACTGAGGAGTGTTAAAGTCAGTAACTGATGCATGGAAAGTAGAGAACTGTGGAGAGAGGAAGGTGAGGAAAGTTTTGAGTCAGATGCTGAAGTCAGGTTGTACTTCGGGACAGACCGTTTGTAGGGGAACTTGTAAGAACAGCCAGGCTGGTTTGGCAGTCCCCAGACTGGTTTGGAGGGAGGTTTGAATTGCTGTACCAGCTCTGCACGGACAGAGGAGTAAACCTGAAGCATTTAGAGAAGGATGTTACAAGAAGCTTTATCATTCCACCTTCTGAAAGGGAACGAGTTTAACAGTCTTCAAAAACGATGATTGTAATTCTCTATCTAGTTTTGTAGTTAGTGCTCTAATTGTTCATAGTGGGAATCCCTTTCTTCCAGGTGGGTGTGAGAAGGAGGACTGTTTGTGTACAAATGTTGTGAAGGCAATGTGGTGGCAGGATGTGCTGTAGCAGAGGTCAGAAGTGCTTGCTGGCTGTTGTAACAGTGTGATGCTACGTATGGGCCATGCCCTTACTCTCTTAAAAATGCAGCATGAGGAGCATCACTTTTGTACCTTCTTAAATCATTGCAATGTCTTGGCAGTGTCCATTCAGGATTCTGTGTAACACCAGAGATTTATCAATGCTATATACATAATGAATAATAACAGTAATGCTCCTTCTTGTACCTGTTTGGTGTCTGGGCCTGAGAAGTTCCTGTGCAAAAGATGACAAGGCCAAGGCTAATATTTCTTGGAAATATTAATGTATTTGTTCTTTTAGGCTATGCTTTTTATTGCCCCTCGTTAATATGATGAAATGGAAATTTCTCTATTGTCTATTTTAGAGACAAAATCTCGTTTAAAAGACCTGTGGGTGAGATACCTTGTGGCTGATTAATAAAGGAACAGATTTGTCTGACGTCCCACTCAAAGACACAGTGTATGTGTCTGCAAGAGACAAGAGTTTGGAAGGATAAAAGTTAGAGGACTCCTATTTCTCTAAAGTTTCTGAGGAATTTGTAGATCTGAAAGTTATATTTTAACTGCAGGTAGCAAAAGGAGCCAAGTCCAGTAGGCAGACTGACACAACAGACAAACAGGAGGGGAATCAACTTTTTAAAAGGGTAGAAAATGGCAGGACAGGGGGGAATGGACTAAAGCTAAAGGAAGGTTCAGATTAGATATTAGGGAGAAGTTTTTCACAGAGAGAGTGGTGAGGGGCTGCCCAGAGAGTGGGTGGGTGCCCCGTCCCTGGGGGTGTTCAAGGCCAGGTTGAATGGGGCCCTGGGCAACCTTGTGTAGCTCCAGGCCTGGAGGTTGGTGTCCCTGCCTGTGGCAGGGGGTTGGAGCTCTGTGATCCTTGGGGTCCCTTCCAACCCATGCCATTCTGTGATTCTGGGAGTAGAATTTGTCCCAGCTTTCCAAGCTCACCAGCAGAGAATTAGCATTTTCACCTCCAACCTGTGGGCCCTTTGTTGCATCTAGCTCTAGGTCTTGTAGTCCTTATTCCTGTAGGTAGATTGTACCACCCATTTCATGCAGGCATTCCGTTTCACATGCCTGGTGCTGGACTGAGGTGCTTGGAAAACCTTGGCCTGTAGCTCCAGCAGTGTGAAAACCACTGTACACAAGTGAGTAGAGAGAGCAGAGTTATTGTGAGCTTGTGAAAAGAGAGACAAGCTCTCCTCTGCCTGCTGCCTCCTGTTTCAGGTCAGGATCAGGGGTGGTGGTGTTCCTACAGGACCTGTGTGCTTCCTGACCTTGCTGCTGTTTGATGGTGTGCCAGGTTAGCCCGGGTAACCCCTTGCTGTTAGGTGCCCTTGTAATGAGAGGAAGAGTGGTCTTGGGAGCTCGTTAATGGCACAAGGGTTTCCATCTCTCAAATCTAATACCTGTTTTGGTGACTGAAAAGGTGTCAGCATTGCAGTAACCTTTTGTGCTGCTGCTCCTGTCCTGCCCGAGCCAGTGAGCAGACACTCGCTCGGTACCACTTCACTACAGACCAGCAGAGCACACCTCATGCTTTCCTCCCCTCTAAGAAAAACAGCCCAATAATCTCCTTCATGTGGCTTTGAAAGTGTCCAACTCTTTCTGTAGTAAAATTCTTTGTCTAAGCTGCATTAAAAACAATGTATTGCTCTAAAATGCAATCCTTCAGATCTCTGAGAAAGTATTCAACGCTGCAGCCTTAGTTTACGTCTCTCTCATCAGATTATATTAGCTTTCCTGGCATCTGTTGCCTAACCATTCAGAGTAATGAATCACTTTCATCCTGTGCTGGGCACACAGCGTGCACATACATGCTGCCACTACCTCCTGCCTGGTGAATGAGGAATGAGAAGGTCAGTTTAGGATGTGGAGTGTTTCAGAAGCAAGTGTGTGCTGCTGCTGAAAGTACTTCATTTAGGTGGAAATGTTCTCTTTTTTCTTTTTTTCTTTTTCTCCCTGTTCAAACAGGATAGCTCATCAAAATCTGGGGTATACAATAGGAAATATCTGGCTTAGGTCAAAGGCTGACGCATGTAAAAATTCTCCAATATCTTATTTTCACCCATTTTAACTTTTCCAGTCTGAAAGGGACCTTTTATTTAAGGTTGAAGCTGCCTATAATATATATGAATGTGTATCTCAGGAATGAACAGTTTTGACTTGACTTCATACCTGTTTTTCTTTGGTTTTAACGTACCTTTTTTTCCCTGCTAGTTTGTTAAAAAATGAAAAACTGCCTCACTTCCATTTTTGACAGGGATTCCTTTGAATGCTCCGCATATAAATGGTTTAGTGACATTGTCATCACGCTGCAGAGAAGCAAACTCTTCCCATAACCTAAGTAAGGCTTTGGTGTTGATCTTAATGGAAAAGAGAGGGGAGCTGCCAACCCTCTTCCAATGCTGGTCTCCAAAAGGAGGCACATATTTTCCATTTCCAAGAATTTGGAGGTGTTTCTTTCCTCCATTTGTCTGCCTTCAGTTCTGTCCTTTATTTACCTGCAGCTTTCATGCCTGGTGCCGTGGGCGGGATGGCCTTCCCTTTGCCAGAGCTGCAATGGCAAGCAGGGGTAGCAGAGGAAATAGAGGAGCTCTGGGACTAAACGGCACACAACAAGTAACGTTTCTGGGTTGGGATAAATAAGGCCATGTCAGAATGTTTGTGTGGCACGTGGTTGGGGATGACAGTGCAGAAAATGAGAGCAGGCACGCTCTGCATCATACTTCTGTGCCAGTTCTTAAATCCACACAGGAGGCAAGCAGTAATGCTGCTGCAGTCCTTCTGCTGAGCCAGTGCAGCCCGGCAAGCCTTAACTAGGACATTTCGCACTAGGAGCAGAGCCGTGTCAATCACAGCTTGTCAATTGTTCAACTTCCCTCAGTGCTCAGGTTCCTGCCATTTGAGTGGTGTGTATCTTGGCAAAAGGACACACATTATCTCAAATGCCATCTGTAACAGCTTACAGACCTTTTTTATAATGTACCCAGTTTTCATCTGTCGAAGAAAGTTAAAGGAACAATATTTTTTAAGTGATAACTGGAATAATTTGAATTCTGGTAGGAGCAGCAGAGCAATCTTTCAAAGAGAGTTTTGTTCAGAGGTGTTTGAGGTCTGGCCTGAAGGCAGCAGGAGTTGATGGTGAGATTCCAATGTCAGTGAGCTACAGAAGAGGCCCTTGGACAGGGGCAACAGTTGAGAAAGTGGCTTAAATCTATTTTCCAGCTCCCCCAAATTTGGAAATAGTTTTATGAGCCTTCCTGCCATCTCACGTGTTCCTTTGAACACTGGCAGGCTTAATGAAGGAAAAAGGTCGGTGTATTTAAAGGTCCTCCCTAAGCCGTGCTTGCTCTCACCTCTGAGAAGGCAGTGGTGCTACAGAGCAGCATGTGCCCCTTAGCTCCGTGTGTTCTCTTCTAGCGCAGCTCTAGAGCCCAAATCCTGGAAATAATCAGCATTTCCTAGGTGATGCTGTGACAGGGAAGTGTAAGGACAGTGTCTGAATGTGATGGTCTCTTCCTCGAACAATCAGGTCGGAATACCTGAGTGTTGTATCTTAGATTGTAAATTCCAACTTGAATTGTAAACCTTCTGAATAAGAGACCTAATTAATAGGATTTAATAAAGTACAGACTTGTTTTGTTTTAACCAAAGTAACTGTTGTGGTTTAACCCAGTCAGCAGGTAAAACACCCAGCTGTTCACTCATGCCCCTCCTGCCCTCGGTGGGATGGGGGAGAGAATCAAAAAGAAGAAAAAGGAAAAAGAGGAAAAACTCATGAGGATCATGATGATAAAAGAATAGACAAACCAAGTGACACACACACAACTGCTCACCCCCCCAGACCCCGAGCTGCCCCACCTCCTGGCCACCCCGCCCAGTTCGTCATGGAGCAGGATGCCATATGGTCTGGAATATCCCTTGGGCACTGGGGTCAGCTGTCCTGGCTGTGTCCCCTCCCAGCTTCTTGTGCCCCCAGTCTGCTTGCTGGTGGGGCAGCCTGAGAACCTGAATGGCTGCTTGGCAGCAACTAAAACATCCGTGTGTTACTGATGTTCTTGATCTCAAAGGTCTTTTCCCAACATATTGATTCTGTGATTCTGTCCTTTGGATTTAGGATGAACTATACCAGCTGTTAGGAAGAAAATTAACTCTATCCCAGCCCAAACCAGCACAATAGTATCTTTCATTTGTTTGGAATTCATTTTCCTTTAGTTCACCAGGGACAAAGATGCTTATTTCTAGGAGTGGCACCAGTGTTGTTTGTTTTTTGTTGCTTGCCTGAGCAGATGAAAACTAGAGTATATTACTCTAGCAAAACTTATGTGACCCTGCCTTGCACCAGTGGTCACAGGGAAAGCTGTGCAACAAATTCTGTTTGAGCATCAGTGTAAAAGAGAAGCAAATCCTTGATGACTGTATGATTTCCATTGGGATTTTAGCTCATATTAAAAACTGAGTGTGTGGGGCTATCGATACCAGTTAAATTGGTAGCTAACACAACAGTGGGTTTTATTTCAATTCCAAGATACCCCACAAAATTTTTATTTTAAGGTTTTTTTTTTTCTTCCAGTGGCCAAGACCTGCTAGTTGTGTTCAGAACATTTTTATTATTATTATTTCTTTGCTGAAATCCTTCACCTTAGCTGGTGCTTCCCAGCTGCTGCTGTGCTTTATTTTCAGTATGGGTTTATAGTGCCTCTTAACATCAGGTGAAGCACTTCAATAGAACATCATGATGACATAAAATATAGTGCTTACTGTCCTGATTATTTCATGATGAATGATCCAGTGAGAAAAACAGAGAGTAGGGAGTAAGTAGAAAAGCAGTGATACATTTGATACTGAGCAATAAAGTACTACTGGCAATTATATTTTAATATGAAAAACAATTAATATCTAAGAATATTTTCTTAATGATCTTTAAGAAAAGATACTTGATGGTTACAAGTGATTATTTTTATTGAACAGTAACTGCAAAGTGTAAAATCACAGAAATACTGATACTTCTCTACCTGTTCATCAGCTTGTGCAACTTGTTAGGCACGAGGGGCAGGGAGCATGGTGTGTTTAAGATATTTTGGGTGCTGTATGTTTAATATGAAGAATAAACCTACAGAAAACCTTTATTCAGTTATTAGTTTAAATTTAGAGTCTAAGCTAGCTATCTAACAGAACCACATATTTGTGATCTGCAACTAACAGTTTGCTTAATTAATATTCCCAATCAACCTTTTTCTTAGGAAATAGTCTAATTATAAGGGAAAAAGAGACAGATTGCAAAGTCTCATTTCATTGCCAGTTTTCTTCTGCTGTCTCACTCAGTGTTCTGTTGCTTTAAAACAGAAGATTGTTTTGACAGTGTCAAATACCAGGGCTGGTACTGAAGTTAAATTGGATTTTAATTCTTCACTCTGCTGAAAGTTAGCAGATTTGTTTGTTCACCAGCCCCTTAGTGTATGACCTTGAGCAAGACAGCAGCAAGGGCTAGATTTTTTGAAGAGTGGACTCTAATTAGAAGAATTTCTCTTCTCTGCTGTGTGCCTTCCAGGTGCTTGTGTGAGGATGCTGGAAAAACACATCTCCTTCTCTGAGAAGGAAAGCTGGAATCTCATGAATAAAGAGACTCTCCCGTCTTGGCCACTTGAAGAAGCCCAGATGCAGTTTTTGGTAGATGAACTTGTGGTTTTGGTTATATCCCAGAGTTTCTGTGGAGCTTGCAAAGTGAGGCTGTTGGGCAGCTGCTGCTGAGGAACCAGGGCAGAGCACTGAAGCATACTCACTTCCAAGTTGTATTAGTCTTTAGCAGCTTCTGTTTTTCTCTCTCTTCCCACCCACCCAGTACACCTTACAAGTAGATGGTCCTGTTCCTGAAGGAACTTGGTAGTGTACATGAGCTGGTTTCCCAGTTTAACCCAGGAGGAAACCAGTAGTAACCACAGACGTTACCCATAGTGTGTTGGCCAAGCAATTTTGAGGAAATAATCAGGTGGATGAGACCTTGATCTGAACTTCCCAGCGCTGGGTTTCTTGGCAAGGAAAGCCAGAGCACAACAACGTCTTGCCTGGTATAAAAGGGTTTTTAGGACACATGCAGGACTGGGCTCTAGGTACCTAGCATACCTATCTGGTGTTTCTGCATAGAAATACTGCTTGCTTTCATCAAGTTATAGCTGCAGAAATCTCCTAGAGCTCAAAGGAGTGTGGTGAGGCCTTTGTTAACCTCAAGAATATTTTAAGCTACATTGCCCCATTCCAGTTTGGAGACTTGGAGCCTAGGAGTAGGTCACTCCTTGCAGCAGAAGATGCAGGGCACAGTCCAGTCATCTGTCCTTAATGCAGCCAGCTCATCTGGGTTTAGTTACAGCTTTGCTGGATCAAGGCCAGCACATGCTACCAAGTTAAATAAATACCTCATGTTTGTGTTCTACAAAAATACATGACATTGGTGGGAAAGGGTTGTATTTTGGTTTTTTTTTTTTACTGTTACTGACTGCTATAGCACTTTCCTTCCTCTTTTCTTAAGCACTTATTGTGAAAATATAGGGAAGAAGTACTGGAATAGGTAGGAGATGTAGTCTGTTCCTGATTTACATTAACATGTGACTTGGTTTGGACACTTCATAAACAAAGGGATTTGCCAGCAACTTGTTAGCTTCTCCACAGGCACAGAGCTCTATGGTATTTCTGTGCAAATTTGTCACACTTCTTGAAAACTAAAGCATGAAAATGGCAAATCCTGATGTGCCAAGAAAAATGCCCACAGAGTAAACCCAAGAAAATGCCCCGAACGTGTTTACTCCTTCCATGTCTGTGTAAAAGTTTGAAAGACAAGGCTCAGGTGTGTTCTCTGCTTGTCTCAGGGGTGACCTGTGTCTCTAATATTTAAAGCTGGTGGCCAGGGTCATTGCTGACCAAAGGAAAGGGTTATCTCTTCTGATTTATTTGCTGTTTGCAGGTTTCTCAAATGTAGCAATTCATTCCGTTTCATAATTGCTGGAATAATCTCACCTCCTTGGTTTCCAACAATGCCACCTAGATTGACACTTCAACAAATTGAAAGTTCAGTGTGGAATAAAAGCCAGTGACAAAACCTGACTGCTTTGTATGGAGCCTGAGATTAATGGCTGGAATTGTTCAGCTGCTGTGCCTTGCCTCTGTGAAAACCAGGGCACAGAGTAGTACCCACTTGAGCTTATTTTGCCCCACTTTTAACTAGGCTGAGTTAATTTTCTTTTTACTCCCTCTGACTATAATTCTCCCTGTGATGGTTTGTTTGGAGGTGCTGTGCCTCCAACATGGAAAACCCCAGTGCCAGAAGCACGGGCAGCCTGGGCAGGATGTGGTTTGCTGCCCTCCTGGGTTGTAAGTAGTGTTATCAGAAAAGGGAAACCCTTAGGGCTCACTGATAGGTGTGGAGTGTTTACTGGGAATGTATAATTTACTGGTGCAAGAAGACTCCTCACAGGCTGTCACCAAATGAAGCCACCACCCCTCTGTCCTGGGGGCTTTGATTCACCTGTGATGCTGGTTTTAAGGCTTTAAAGTAGTTACACTCCCAAATGTGGAAAATACATATACATTAATGAGAAAAAGGCATCACAGAGCTCTTGGCCATGTATAGAGACATGTCCACACTCTTCCTAATCACCTTTGTCCTTAAATCCTGAGCCTGACTAGGTAGCTCTGGGTCTTTGTGTCCTTGGGCATCCAGCAGCCTCCTCCGCAGGCACGGTACCTACCCACCTCTGGACTGCCATTGTTTCCCCCTGCTCAGCCTTAAACACCCCTGTGTGTGCTGATTGGGGTCCCTGCTCTGCACCCACTCTCTGGTGGGTCTCCTGATTTTTATGCACGTGGACGCAGCCGTTTCTGAATAACCTTTTGAAAAACTCTGAGAGTTAAATGTGGCTGAAAAATCTATAGCAGGCTATTGTAAGGACATAATAGAATATGGCACAAAAGAAAGACCTTCCTCCAGGGCTTTCTAACCTAATTATGTAGCAAATATGTAACTATCAGAGGCTGTTGTTGAGCTTTTAAAAATTCTGTAGAAAAGTTGGTATTTTCTGTTCCTTTAACAGCAGATCACGGTTTGTGTGTGGCTGGCAGCTTTATTGGCAGGTTTATTAACTTTCCTGCTCTCATAGTTATGGCTTAGAAAGAGACCTTATTTTTTTCCCTCTTTAGTCTGAGGTTTTTTGCTTTGGTTTGTTTTTTTAACCCTGCTTTGCTTACAACTGTAGCAGCTCAGAATCCCCATCAGGGCCATCTTAATAATAAAGATGTTACCAGTAGAGCTGTTGGGTTCTGAGGAGTTGGCTGTGGCTTCACTGAACATAAGGCTTGCCTGTTATTAGGAGGTAAGACCAGCCTTCATGGCCTTAGAAGAGAGCCTTCCCAGAAAGCTTGCAGGTAGTTTGCAAGCAAGTGCAAAGTGGATTTTGTGGGCTGGGAACAGAGGCCTCGAAGTGGGCAGGAGGTAAAGGATAAAGGCTGAGAAACGGCTTTCTGCTGCATCCTGCCCTGCAAGGATCTCAGTGATTATCTGTGCTGGGAGAAGCGTATCGTCTGCCTCCCTTGGAAAGGGGAATGGAGCATGTTCAGGGGATGATAACAGAAAATGAGTTCCTGTTACCAAGGGGATGATGACAAAACCCTCTGAGATCATTTCCCCCTGGAAATGACTCCAAAAGCTGTAGATTCTAGGTCTGTGATGTGGGCCCACAAGTTGTGACAGATTTCTGGCTCTTCTACCTGTTCTGCAGAGTGGAGGAGTACTTCCCTAGCCCTGTTCTTGTACAGGTGTGGGAGCATGTACACATGTGTGCTCACATGCACAGTTACACACAGAAAATAGAAGTCAGTGGAAGTCTAAGCTGCACCCAAAGGTAACTGATGTGAAATGAATGAATTTTCCTTCCTTCAAGAACCAGCTTGCAAAATGTTACGTCTGTAACAGTAAGGAAGGTCAGGTCTCTGTGTTTTGTGTCCCTCTAGACCCACAGCCTGTGGACAAAGCAGCATTGTGTTTGGAAGAGCCAAACACTCTTGTTCTGTACCCATCCTGTGGACTGGAAAGGGGCCAGAGCTCCTTGGAATGACTGGAGAGCTTGTTGTAGCATGTACTTATGGACCTTGGGGTCATCTGCTAGGAAGAGCTGAGACCAACTCTAGGGTAGCTGCTTGACAACCTAAAAGGTGTGTAGGAGTTTGGGCAGGTATTCTTTGTCTCAGTTGGCTTTACTGTGTACTTCTGGATGAGAAGATAAACCGTAGAAGATGCAAAGGTTGCAAAGAATCTAGCAGCAGCTGGATTTGATATCTCTGGTTTAAAAACAAAATATATTGGGGTTGAAAAAAGATTGTGCTGAGTTTTTCACAAAACTAAGAGAAATTACTAGTTTGGGCATCCATTTCTGTAACACTGACATGCCAAGGGCACGCTGGCCATACGTTCCCTTTCACACCAGCCCACATCACCTTAATCCTCTTGTCAGTGCAATTCCTAGTCGTGGCCACGACGTGTGATGGTGGTGCAGCATTTTTCTTCCAGCTGTCCTGAAGAGATGATTAATTCACACAGTTGCCAGGCTTTAAAGCAAATGGGGCATGCAGAAATAATGGAAAGAAGCTGTATTAATGGCTGTGACCAATCACACAAATGCTTTGCTGGGAAATAATTGTCCTGATATTT
Organism: Hypotaenidia okinawae; assembly: GCA_027925045.1. Classification (NCBI taxonomy): domain Eukaryota; kingdom Metazoa; phylum Chordata; class Aves; order Gruiformes; family Rallidae; genus Hypotaenidia; species Hypotaenidia okinawae. The sequence goes on along the minus strand of BSDF01000011.1, from coordinate 21,542,878 downwards.
AGAAGAAAGTATCCAAAATGTCTAGGTAACCCAAAATGTTGGGCTGGCTTCTGTATTCACATCAGTAAGTAAATTTGTGATGGCTGTTTGCTAGTCATAGCTGTATTGATGTCTGTAAATAACAGTCAAAGAAAATGAAAACTGATGGACCCAAATGGAAATGCTCAGAGCAGCCACATGAAAATCCCATCAGCAGGCTTAGGGTAGCTGTTGCTAGAGGAATCTCTTGGAGTCTCTGCTTGGAGACTTCAGTCTGAATGAATAGTAGTTGTCTGATAGATGAGTGTTTTCAACAGAGATTCCTTTATACCTTGTTGTCTTTAGGACCTTGTGTAGTGATCTGACACTAATTTAAATGTTTCTGCAAACTATAGTTGGTTCTCTAAGTCACATTATAACACAAACAAGTTACCCAGGATGGTGAGGGATCTGCTCTTGGGCAGGCTCTATATAAACCTGATTTTCTTTACCATCTAGTTCTGAAATGAGCAATTACATTTGATGCTGTGTTTGTGGTTTTTTGTATTACAATTCACTAATATAAAAACCTGGCAAAAACCCCCAAGCTATATTAAAAATAGTTATCACTCAGGCCAAGTCATGTGTCTAAAACTGCTGCTTATCTGAAATCTGCTGTGCCAGCCAAGTGCTGTGTGATGGGCTGCAGCTTGCTGTGCCTCCGTGGTGCAGAGCAGGGATGCTGGCACAGAGACCCCAGCTCTGACCTTCACTCCTGAGGAGCTCCCTGGGCTTTGTTTCCCTCCCCCTTTTATTGGCACAAGAGCTGCAAATAGACAGTAGAAGAATTTTTTTTTTTTTAACTTATGTAGCATTCTGCCTTCCACAGGAGCGAGGGTGTGCTTTCTTTCCCCCTTTCTTTCCTTTTAGCTTCTCTAAGAACCTTTGTTCTCCTCTATGGGAAGAGGAGCAAGGGAGCAGCTTTGTAGCAGGAATAGAGAGACGAGGCTGCTGCCTGAAGGTGAGCAGGACAGTGAGCAGTCACAGTGATTCAGCTGTCTGGGGCTGTTGCTCCCCAGTCCCCTAACCTTTCAAAGCTGAGGGACTCGGTGTGTACACAAACGTTGCTCCACTTAGTAACGACTGCTGGGATCCCTGGCTGCTGGAGTCAGTAGTAACCCATTCTTTCCTTCTGAGGATGTATAATCTTTTGTTACAGGTATTCATGTGTTTGGAGCGTGGCAGTGCAGCTTCTGACAGGCAATAAATACTGCTCGTATGGGAGTCTGTAGGTGTGTTTGTTTAGCATCGTTATTCCATAGGCTTTTTTCAACAGCTTTTAGTGAATTACTGAGTTTTGGCAGCAGTAATCATACTGTCTTGTCATATCCATCTTTAAAAAATATATCCTGCTGTGTCCCTTAGAGTTTTTGGAGTTGTCATCTTTCTTTAGTGCTGTTGTGTTTGCAGCTGCTTTCTAAAAAGTGTTGCAGAGGTGTGAATGCTCTTTTAATGTAGAGAACAATAGCAGAAGGGATGGGCTTGAGTTTTTGGGGTTATTTGTGAACTCGGGATAGAGTAATAGTAATGAAACTATGTGGATGCCCTTCTAAGCTGTTTACAGGTGTTAATCTGTACCGTATCACTTCTTGTTCTGGCTGCTGGCAAGCGGAGGGACTGTCTGGCAGCACCGAGTCACACGCTCTGGCTTCCTCCCTTGTGTTGCCCTGTTCTTCTTGTTTCCTTCTCTCAACAAGGAGATAAGTTCCAAGTGATTGATGATCATCTCTGGGTTTGTTGGTTTTTTTCTTTCATTAACTACTAACTACTCTGGAAAGCAGGCTTGCTGCTGTAATGCCTAACCATAGCTGGCCAGATGAAATAAAATAGATAAGGAGAGCTGGAGTCCATCAGACCAATTTACACAATGGATTGTAAAGAAGAGCAAATTGAAAGCCTCGAGAAGTAATTCTGGACAATCAGAGAGCAGTGGTTTTGCTTATTTAGTAATTTATAGACCAGTGGCTGTAATGCTAGTTTGAGGATACTGAATTGTTATCAAGGATGTATCAGAAGCTCTGGGACGTCACCATCAGGCTTCCCATAAAATGCATTCATTAATCTGCAGAGCCTGAAGTGTGCTGCTATCGATTGCCTGCACTCCAATGTCCAGCACAGAAGTTTTCTCCAGTTCCTCTCTTGTGTGTGGCGTTGCTCATGTATGCAGAGGCAGACTGCCGTTACACCAGTGGGCGTAGCCAGGCTCTTCTGGAAACCCAAAACATAACCCATGTTTCACAGGATGTATTGGGAGCAGGATGAACTCTCAACTCCTCAGTCGTTTGTCTTTGCTTAAATACCAAATTGGTTGGGCTCTTAAAACTCCACGTTTCTTTGAAAGAAGAGTTCCAAGCTAGACTCTGATTTTTGGATCATCTAGAAAGAAAAAAAACACCTTGTAGAGATGTTGTTTCTATCCAGCCAAATCTTACCTACTGTAGTGGCAAAGTTGTAGGGGAGAGTTTACTCCTGGCAAACTTCAGTGTCAGCTTCCTTTCAGCTGGGTAATTAATCTCCTCTGCTCCTTCACCTTCACAAGTGAAACTTTTCTGTCACGTATGGAAATAACTTTCTAGGGAGCCAAATTACAAGTGGGCCACTTCTGATGCATTTAAGAAACATTTTTCTTCAGGCTTTCCAAGGAGAGTGCTTTAGGGCCCCGCGTGTGCCATCCTGCCATCTGAACCTTGTTAACGATTCCACAGGTCTTTCTGATCAATGAGCACGTTCTTTATGTGCCTCGTTATCTCCCTCGGGATGCACCGGAGATTGGGAAGGGGGAAGGCTGTTAGATAAGCCTTCCCAGAGCCTTACTAGAATGTGCTTATAGAATGAGTAATTTAATTTTCACACAATAACTCAAAATTCACACTAAATAAATGGTCTGTGCCTTTAGAATGATTTTAGTGATAACACACGGCCTAATCAAGACCATCAATAATTAGGATTGATGGCGAGTTATTTTAATCTGGAAGGTGGCTTTCAGCAGTCCTGGCAGAAGCCAGCCATGCCTGCTGAGGCTGTGGAGGAGCTTCCTGAGGTTTTCAGCACTGCAGGACCCACGCTTTGGGATCAGGAGGCCTGCCTGCCTCTTCCAGGACACTGGCTAAACTGCAGAGAACATAAAAGCTTCCCTTCACTTGCTTTTTTCCTTCTCTCCTTGGCGATGTTGGAGCAGTTGCAAGCTGAGTGAATGTCTGAATGTGTGGAGGGTGCATCCCTGTGCCCGGCCAGGCAGCTGGGCACAGAGGGCTGATTCACAGCACTGCCAACCCCAGCTCTGCTTTGTTGAAGTCCCTGGTGCCGATATGGAGGGAAGACAGAGTATTTTCTGTGAGGCAGGAGGGGCTGGCTCAGTCTCCTTCCATTCTCCAGCTGCACCACGTAAAACTTGCTAGAAAAAAAGTGGGGGCAGGGGAAAGATCCACACTTGTATCAGTTTTTGCGACTTCCCCAGCCGTGTTTCTTCCCAAACTCCTGTCTCTGTCCAAAAAGATGTGGCTACTTTCCAGCCAGGCTTCCTCCTGACCCGTGCTCGCTGTGGGGAAGGATGGGTCATGGGGAGACATGTGGAATGTCAGGCCAGAGCTGCAAGCAGCTCATGTGAGTCGTCTGGGATGAGACAGTAAGAGAAGACGGGAATGAGACAGGCTGCTTTACCGAAAATAAACTATTGTCAGGTAAAAATTACTGAGGTGATGCCATCTTTCTTTGACTTAACTTACATGTTTGAAGTTGGTCTGTTTCACTGCTATCTTCTGCTGTCTCCAGCTCTTTTTGCCTGTAACTTTGTGATGCTGGAAAAGCTCAAGCACATCTCTGGAGTCAGGGACTGGAAGTAGGTCCTGCCTGCAGTCTGAGATGGGTGCCAGGGCTTTAAGGGTTGGGGCTGTAGGCTTCCTCTGCTGCTAGGGAGGGCTGCTTCATCTCAGGCCTATATTAGCTGTGCAGCTGACTCATATTTCTGGGTGCAAGCATAGTGTTTGTAATCAGAAAATTGTCCTTGCATTCTCTTATGCTGTCTGTTCATCCAAATCCTTTAGAAAGGGATGCACTTCAATGTGTAAACTGTGAGCTGTTTGTGTGCAGACAGGGAATCATGGAAAGCTTCATCTTTAGGAGTGGGAAAGAACAATGGCTCATCTAAGAAGCCATATAATAATTGATCTGAGGTGATCAATTATTATTTTGAAAGTTAAGTTCCTTATTTGTGTCAATTTGTCCTGCAAAGCCTTGTCTTAAGCACAGCCCATTCACCCTCACTTTCAATAAGAGAAAGGCAAAAAAAATCTACTCTAAATTGTGTGGATATTGGAAGTACAATATAAATCTGTACTTCTCTGTGTAGATACACGTGGCCATAATGCCATTGTGGATGGGTGTTTTGAACTCTGATGGTCGTCATTGTCAGGGCTTCTTGACATATGTAATTTTAAAAGTTTTTTTCTGGAAGTTTTCTTCTTTGTGTTTTTCTAACTCCTTTGTTTTCACAGTTGGTAAACACCACAGAAGATCCAGTGGAGACAGATGCTGACTTAGTGGGGACACAGTTTGAATGACAAGCCAAGATCAACAGATCATTATTTTTCACAGCAAGCAGAGAAGGGCTGAGAGAAATGGCTGATTTTAGTGCCAACCTGTGCTGATAGCAGCTCTTGTGTTCCAGAATGCAGCGCAACGGGAGGAGCTCTCTTGCACTATTTTGAGGTTTTGCTCTGTTTGATTGCAATTACAGTTTTTTAGCGTTCAGGCCAGCACCAGTTTGCTCATAGCACTGCCATTGCAGAAAGGAGGAGCAATCACAGATCACAGGGGTTGGAAGGGACCTCAGGAGATCATCAGGTCCAACCCCCTGCCAAAGCAGGGTCCCTAGGACAGGGTGCACAGGGCGGTGTCCAGACAGGGCTGGAATCTCTCCAGAGAAGGAGACTCCACACCCCCTGGGCAGCCTGGCCCAGGGCTCCCTCACCCTCACTGGGGAAAAGTTCTTCCCCATGTTGGTGTGGAACAACCTGTACTCCCAGTTTGCAGCCATTGCCTCTTGTCCTGTCCCCACAGACACTGAAAAGGGGCTGGCCATTTCCCCCTGCAGCCCATGCTTAAGATATTTATAAACATTAATAAGGTCCCCTCTTAGTCGTCTTCTCTCCAGGCTGAACAGCCCCAGCTCCCTCAGCCTTTCCTCACAGGGGAGATGCTCCAGGCCCTTCATCATCTTCGTAGCCCTTCTTTGGACTCTCTCCAGGAGATCCCTGGCTTTTTTATACCAGGGAGCCCATAACTGAACACAGTACTCCAGGTGGAGCCTGAATAACCTCATCTGCTTGAATTCAGACCTGATATAAGGAGTTGTTTCATGTTGTCAAATGTTTATTTTAATTTTCTGCATTTCTACCAATTTTTGGGCTTTATTCCCAGGTTCACTGAGCTTAGAGCAGGTCAGTTAAGCATAGGCAGCATGGTGTTTTCACTCTCTCGGCATCTTTATGGTTGAACTAGCTTAATTCTAAAGTAAATCTTGATGCAAGTCTGAGTACTCCCTGCAGTTGCACATCGTCTGATGTCTTAAAAGAATCCCACTGTGTCCTCAGTTTCTTAAGGAAAAACCGAGGTGATTGAGGACAGACTCATTCAGTGCTTGTGGAAAGCAGCTTTGGGGACTTTTCCCAACATTGCAGTGGTTCAAGGCTCTATCAGATATTTTCTGTCTACCATCTTGTCACGTATATGGATGCTGTGGTAGTGCAGTTCAAAATTCCTTGTGATTGTTAAAGGGATTCAATTAGTAGCATGTGAAAATGCCAGTGTTAATACTTATTTTTTATTTCTGTGGCTTTCTCTTCTGACTTTTGAGTGGTAATTGGCTGAGGGAAATGCTCCCATTTCACATTAATTCTATGTTCATCATCAAATGTGTTCATACGGTTGCGTTTCACACCCTGTAGTCTGATTTCTGTCTTTGCCTTCACAGAGCTGTGTGGCTGATGAAATGAGAGCACTGTCTCAACTTCAGAACCAGGGTTTGATTTGATTCTTCTGATAGGAATGGAAGAGTTTGATCTGACGGCTGCTGCTGGGCAGCTGTTAAGGTGAAAGCTCTCTAAAAGCCTAGTCACAACCCGCCAGTAACTCACAGCTCAAAGAGCTCGGCTTGCCTGTAAATATTTGTACTTGAGGAGCTGCTTTATTGCTCTCTGGGATAGCAAGTGGCTTGCCTCTAAATTCTTTTACCCAGTAAGGGCTGTTTTACCTGACCGCACTTGTGTTCTGCTCGTAAATACTCCAGCCCTTGGGATTGCTGAAGTTTGGGACATTCTAATAAAGCAGACTATACCACAGGACTTCCTAAACTTACATGTTTTCCTGGGAGTGCTGTGCTTCCCCACAACTGCTGTTGATCTGCCCAGCACCTTCCCTGTTCTTGGGCTTGGGATTTTCTCAGTAAATTTTGTGGCCACATAGAGCCAAAGATCAGTGTCGTCAGAGTGTTGGGAGTGTGAAGGCTGTCCTCTGGCAAGCAGGGAGTGCCCCTCCAACCTGTGGAATAAGGTATCTCTTGAATCACTGGCTGCATCCTGGTGGAGGCTGCATCCATGTGGATCCTGTTAGTGGTAAGAAAGGCCACAGTTTTTCTGCAATCTCTTCTTGCTGGTGTTCTTTGTCAGTAAATAACTTGTAATTTAAGCATCCTTAATATTTGGAAAGTAAGCAGTATTACACAAGCTAGTTAGGTGTGAATGTTTAGCATCAGCCCCTCCTAAAGTGAATGAGCTTATCCTGTCTTCTGACCTTACGCTGTTGGTCCCAGAAGAAAATTCCTTCAAATAAATGTGTTTGAGGCAGAGAAATTTGTTTGCTGTGGTCTTGATAGTGTAAGTGGCTGGGAGCGTTGCAAGAAGCTGGCCAACCAAGATGATCTGAAATCACTGCTGCTGAATCACTGCAGTCATTTCCAGAAAGGTCAGTTAAAACCTAGGAAGATGAATAAAAAACTTAACTTCTCATTGTAGTTTGGGTAAAAGATTGATGAAGATGTTTTGAGGAAGCCATCAATCCAGTACTGGTACTTAAGCCTTTGAACTGGATGGTTGGGTTACATCAATATAAATCAATGGCCAGCTGGATAAATCATCAGAAGCTTCGGAACTGAGGGGTGAAACTTCTGAGCAGCTCGTGAATTGGATGTGCTTACATCAAATCATCTCCTAGGTTAGAGGCACGAGGTTACAGCCAGCATGCTGTGCCGTGGCTTTAGCAGGCACCTTGTTCTCTTACAGTGTATAAACCCCCCAACAAACCAGTTACTCCCTGCTGCTGCCCCTCCTCCTTTGCTGGGATCAGCCGGCCACAGTCTGAGCATGGAGCTGCCTCACTTTGCTTCTAAATCTGCTAACATCATCACCAGTCAGAACTGCCTTTAAGTGAGGAATAAACCAGTGTGTTCTCAGTGTCTTGGATATCCTTTTGCTCAGGGATATGGGTTAGTAGAGGACAGGTACAGTTGGACCCGATGATCTCAAAGGTCTTTTCCAACCCAGTCATTCTGTGATACTGTGATTCCAGGCAATGACAGGAGAAGGGTGTAAGGAAGGTGGCTTTCCTGGTATGTGTGAGAGGAGAATAACTTGTTGGACTCTCTGTGAACCTCCACAGGGCATTTTCATGATAGATTGACAACCTGTGAAACTGTGACGTTACTATCAAACCATCCTGGCGACCTTCACACATCTTTCCCGCTACCTGCTGCTCAGATTTCAGCATGGATATAGTGAGCAGTGGTTCTGTAGGTTGCCAGGAGTGAAAGCGACTTTGTACAAGTAATCACAGCTCAAAACTTGAGTGATGTTTGGAGAGAGCACAGGATTATTTTTCTTTAAATAATGAATACTTGTAAGGCAATATAGAATGTCACGAGATAAGTTGTTTTGTTGCATCTGAAGTACTACCAGGGTGATGAAGAAAACTGGCCCTGGCTTTTGGAAGATTATTTAAATTTGATTCTAGGTTTCAAGATCAGAGGGGAGTCCCGCTGCACAATGAAGAGATGACTTCAGAACGGTGTAGTAGGAAGGAGCTGTTTTCTAGTCTTTTGATTGCGGTGCTGATCTGAATAGAAACAGCCAAATCTATTTTGACGTGATGGTTGGAAACAAAGCTAACACACTTTCCAGAAATGTCAATCATACTCCATGAAAATTTATTTCCCTCTGTCATAAAATTGTACCACCCACTGAAATTAAAACCTTTTTCCTTTGGTTTGCTGGTGTGTCAGAGAGAAGCATGCATTTAGCTGAATTTCAAGCAATCTTTGTCTCCTTCAGTATTCAGCTTGAATTTCTTTACCGTTAAGATGCACTGAGAGTTCTGCAGTAAATCCTCATTATAAATATGCATGCTAAAGAGCCTCAGCACGCACAGCTAGAGTTGTTACTCACGTAGCATATTTGTTTTCTCTTTTTCAACCTGCTCTGATTCAAATGTAACTCTGTTCTTCTTGCTGTTTAACTTGATTTCAAACAGTTTGAACAATATAGCCGAAGGCGCCTGTTGTAGCACAGAGTTGAAGCCATGCCTGGAATTTGTTAGAGGAGAACCTAGCTCCCTGCCTGTCCTTTAAAGGCAGAAGGTAGAGTACTTTTTAGAAGTTTGCAAAACTTTGCTGTGCTCTCAGGCTGAGTAAGAGATGAGTAATTTTGAAGCAAGCCAGCAGCCCTGGTGAAGGGTTCACCTCCGGCAAGATGAGGTACTCATTGATGTTCCTCAGCCTGCAAACCCCTGGGGGATGTTGGGGGCACTGTGAGCAACACTTCTGTGGGAAACACAGGTAGAGCTGGATGTCAGTTAAAACCCTGGTTCAAAAATAACTGGGTCTTGAGAAGGGTGTTTCTTGTGGAGACGATTCTGGTGAAGAGATATGAAATAAAGAGGGTGGGATCTGGGGCTGTGCGCCAAAGAGAGGGTCGTGCTGAGAAGTGAGGTTTGCAGGATGCCACCACGGGTGGCAGAAGGACAGACTTGAATTCTGTCTGCCATAGCGGTGCTGAGGAGGTGAGGACAGCCTGGGAGGGTTTGCTGAGGTGAGCGGCTAAGAGGGGAGGTTTTACAGGAACTGCTACCTTCTGCGTTGCTGGGAACAGTGGAAAAGGTTCTTGGTGTGTGAACAGCACCACACAGATCCATGGTGGAAAATGCTCTGGCTTTGTTCCCACCAAGCTATACATCTCCTGCTTTCATATCTGCTTTACTAGATGGTGCTGGACATCATCAGGTGCGTTCTCCTTGTTCCCCAATAAGACACTTCTTCCCTTCAGTAGCTGTTGCATTCTTTTGGGTGTTACTGAAGCTTGTCTTTGAGTGGGTTGGATTTATTTGTCCAGTAGCATGTTCTCCTTGCTGGATAAGATATGTGGCTGGCAGGGACCAGTTGGATTACTCAACCCATTTTCCTATAACCAGTGAGAGAAGAGAGACACAAAGAGAAATCACTCTCTGAGTGTTCCCCATTGTGTGCTGTGAGGGGAAATCTGGTTTTCTTTGTAGGAGAGTGGTCACTGGTATTTTCAGTACTGAAGGCTTGAGTACCAATAAGAGAAAGCACTGAGTTTCTGCTGATTAATCTCCTCATGTAGTGCTTACTTTAAAAAAAATAAATATTCTTTTTCCAGATAGAATGAAACTATAAACATAGTAGCTGTGCTTTTGCACAGGTCAGGTGGATGTCAAATAAAATGGCAATGGAATAACCAAGTGCTTTGAAAGAAATGAGTGCAGCTCCTGCAGAGACAGAGCACAGCAAGGAGGGGAAATTGGTCAGGGAGCTTCTAGAAAAAACTGAGCCTACAAACAATTGAATGCAGGAACCAGTAATGATCCTAAAGAATTACTTATCAGCTTGGTGAGTTGGAGTGTTTTGTTCAGACAGGTTGTAAGTTGGAGAGGGAAATTGGGGCATTAGGGAGAAGTAAATTGGCAATTCCTGTGGCTGTCAGAATAATGATGGGACAGATGCCCAAGTCTCTCTCTGAAATACTGGAATAGACCGTCTTCAGGTCCTGTCTTGGCTCATAAAAAGGCTCAGGGGGGTTCTCTGCTCCACAGTGGGCAAAGGAAATGCATGTGGGATTTTTAAAGACGTGTTTAGAAGGATTCAACTTTGTAATTTCTGATGGCTCCTTATGGCTGATTTTTTTGGTCCTAAATCAATCATAGCAAGAAAATAAGTCTGATGCCATGAGCCAGACCATGAAAAGCTCCAAGTCAGCATGGCTCTGTTGAAGTCAGGGATTGCAGCAGCTTTTCTGCTGCTCCTGGATGGAGAGGAGCACTGACAGGTTGCCTCAGTCCTTCACAGTATTTCTAGGGTTAATTCTCTTCAAAGTATTGCAGTGCTTAATGTGTGCTGACACTTAATTGAAACAAAACCCATGAAATGAAAAACAAGGTAGCAGGAGATTTCCTGAGTCAGAATGTGGCTGGGTTGGGGAGAACATATTTCTATACTGGAAATTGCAGCTTTGACTAGAGCTGAGTTAATCTTTGCATCTTGTTTATATAAGAATGAATCAGTTTCTAATTCCATGGATTGCAAGTCTGATACTTGCCAGATGAAGGGGTTTTGTTCTGGAGGGAGAGGTTGGTTTGGGTTTGTTTTTTTGAAAAAATAGGGAATTACAGGGGAATATTCCACTATAATTTTTTCCATGACTACTTCTGCTTCCCTTATGTTACTTTAAATATAGCTTCTGTGTATTTGTAAATAAAGGCATTGCATTTTCTCCTGCAAGATGTTCCTATTGCTGCCTAAATGTCTCTGTATAAATTCTGATACGTGCCACACTCCAGTCGAAAAGCATCACAAATATTTTTTTCTCCCCACAGTTACCAAAGGTTGCTCAAAGAGCAAAGGCATTATTTAATTTAATGGTTTAGAACTGCTCCAGAGAAAGTGCACTTGTCGCTTTTGAAATTGTCTGATGCTGCCTTTGCCTCCAGCCAGAGGAGAAAGGAGTTTGTTTTCCCCTCAGAAGGGTACTCTCCTCAGCTGGTACCGCTTTATTGTTGACATTGTACCTTTGCATTACTCTCAGTTCAGGGATCATAAACTTCGCCAGGTTGATTACTTACCAATTAATCTCAAACGGATTTCACTGTCTAATCTAGCTGTGTTTCTGTCCTGCACTGCTGTGTACCTCTTGTAGGGCTTCAGCAACCTGGGTGCTGCTGATGCAGGCCCTTCATTCGGAGGGAGCCGTGCCTTGGGCTGTCTGATGATGCACAGTTGTTTCTGTCTCTGCGGCTGTCCCAGTTCAGACCAGTCCCAGCCTAGGTGATGGCTCCTCTGACTTGGTAGGTGTTGCTCATGCATACGTGTTGTGGGGCAACAGCATTCTGCGCTATCCATCACTGCCTTCTGCTACCAAAACTGAGCAGCAACCCCTTCACCTAACGAACAGGGCCATGAAGTCCTGGAGCGTCCCAGGCTGCCTCAGTGGAACATCCAGGTAACAGCAGTAGAATCACAGGTATTTATTGAGTAGAATCACAGGTATTTATTGCTGTAAAGGATGAGAACTCTTTCAATACAACTTCAGCACTAATAGGTGAAGAGCTGGTGTTAGAGCAGAACTTGGTCTCATTTCCCAGGTTCTCTGGTTACTGGGACTTCATGCAAACTGCTCTGGGAAGTTCACTGCTGCTGGAAATAGAGGAGCATTATCCTTTCTGCTCTTATTTAATGAAAAATGCATTAACCTGTGTTTCCATATTCATTTAAGTTCTGCTTGCTAGAGCAAATCTGTAGCTAAGCCATTGGTCAATTTTGCTTCAATTAATATCCCTAAACACATTGAAATTACATCTTTGCCAGTCCTAAGCCTGTCAGTACAGTTGAATTCTCTTTACCAACCAGTGTGTCAGGAATTATTTTTTTCTTCACATGCCACAAGACATAAAGAAAAAAAGGACAGAGAACTTTAAAATTAACTGCTTTCCTGTGTAGGTATTTAAGCATCATGTGGTGACTGTACCCCTGGGGTGCTGCTGTTCGTGAGTTAGGTATGAATGAGTCCCTCTTCCCCGATACTTTGCTAAGTCCAGCTGTGCCTTGCAGTTATCTGAGGCTACGTGGGAATACTATACAATCATTTTCCTTAGAACAAAACTCCTTTGACTGTGTTAAATCAAAGCTTTCCGTGGTTGGTTGCCTGCCAGTCTCGTAAGCCAGCAAATATTTGGGATGGAGTTATTCCATCCTTGAGTTTGGGTTCAGCACCCTGTGGCGGCGTGGCTCTGAGCTCCCTGTCCCCTCAGACCCTGACCGCAAGTCCCAGCCTCAGCTGGCCCATTCTGCCAGCTCATCTGGTAGATGACAGGGCCAAGTTAGGTCCTCAGAAACTGGGCTGCTTGAGCAAGGTCCTTTGTGCCTTGTGCAGGTCTGTGTTCCCAATGGTGAGCCATGGAGGGACCCCGAGGCTGCCCAGCCCTGCAGAGGCTTTCACTGAGCAGCATCCCACCTGTGCCTTAGACCTGGAGCCTGGCTGTGGTGGCTAAGCATGCTCAGGAAGGCTCATGACTGGTGAGACTTCAGCTTTTTGACTAATTGAAAAGGCAACTCACCTGCTTGTTTGGAGACCCCCTCATCCTAGGTTCAGGCTTGCTTGTCTCCTTGCTACAGTAACATTTGGGTGGCTCCTGAATTATTCATGTGGCTGTGTAGAGTCTTGATTTTCTTTTGAAGGTTATCAATACAAATAGGGCTGCCGACTGATACAGCTTAGCTTAGGAGCTGTAATGAGGCAAGAGCCTAAAATGCACCTACAAATTGCAAGATTACATTTTCCCACACCATTATCATAAAAATATCTGCAGAATTAGGTTAAAAAGGAGAAAGCTGAGATGGCACTGTACTCTATGGCAACACAGGGTTTCAGAAAGAGTTCCTGGAATTACATTATGTGAGTGTGTCATGGCTGTGAGCAGCTATGCTTCAGCAGTACACTTCTTATTGCTGAAGACACAAGGCTCTTAGTAAAAATAAATAAAGGGAAAATGCTGTAAGGGTTCCCCCCTGCCCAAATACCTCACGCTGTGTGTGCTCCCTTCCTAACCGCTTCCAGTTCTGTTTCATGTTCACTCAAAGCTTAAAGGGTTTCAGGATGCTGCTTGGTTTGGCTGTCAGGAGATGTTTAAGCTCAGTAGCTGGGTGTTAAGTCCTGACAGCAAAGGCAACGTGTTGGCCATCAGTGGTTCAGTTGCGCGTGAAGAAGGACTTCCATCAGGGAGAGCTGGGATGTAAACGCTCCGAGAGGCAGGAAGCCTTGTGAGCAGCCAGCCTGCTTAGGACGTCTGTTCCTGCACATCATGCTAATAGAATAAGAAAAGGTGGCAGAAAAATAATTGCATTCTCTTTGCTAATAAAAGAGCATTTCAAGTCACCGATAGTTTCACTGGCTTAATTACTCTGCAGTGGCAATATTTGGTTCCTCTGATGCGGGTTTGTAATAGCAGTTACATGGACTTACTAGTTCCTGGGTGAACCAGGCAATTTTTTATGCAATTACATTTGAAATGTATTTAAGTGTGTAAGGGAAAGTACAGGAAAAAAAGTGGTGACGTTCAGTAATTAGCGAGCAGGATGGGTGTGCGGGGGACAGGTGCCTAAAGAGCCTGGAGCTGGGTTTTCAGATCCTGCTTCTTCCTTGTGGTTTTGGGCTTCTGGTGGCTCCAGCACCTTGAGGTCTCCTGTAAAAAATTTATCTGGTTATTTAGTATTAAATTTTATGTAGAATTAAAATCCTATGTTGGTAATGGAAGAAAATAAGAGGAAAAAAAAAAGAATTAGCAACATTTTGAAAGTTTGTAGTTTCAGACCCCACCCATGCAGTTTGTGGTCCTCAAACTCCTAGGCCTGTTTCTTGGCTGAATCCCCTGAATTCAGAGCTAAAACCCAAGGTTTATGCTGAGCTCAACAGAGAGTTCTGCCTTTGCTAGTGTTACAGTTCTATGTAGAAAAATGGATATCAGTGAACATCAACACTTCTAAAGGATGTGTCGACTTTGTGGTCCAAATTTTGTTCCAGTGGGCTCAGGGGTGCTGTGTCTGCTGGTCCTGCAGGCATCGTCCCTGCTGCTGGCACAGTGTCACAGACAGATGTCTGCTCTCCTGGGCCTATGGACAGTCCAGGTAGAGAAAGCTACTTTGGCAGTAGCAGTGACAGTAGCTGGGTGTCCTCCAGCTCTCCTGTGCTGGGGTGGCTGTTCACCCACTCACGTGAACACCATCGCAGCGCTGTCTCTGATGGCTGCATCACACAGCCTGTCCCATGCACCAGGAGAGGCAGCTCTTGTCTGGAGAACTTTCACTTCTCAGGCAGCTTAAAGCACCTGTCAGGCTCCACATTAATGCTTTTTAATAACATTCTTCTGGAGTTTACCTCGATGCCACTTGTAACACCAAAGGTGTTTCACACATCTGAAGCTGTATAAGTCTGTGTGTACATAACAGGCTGGAGCTATCGGGTGGGTGATAACACACACTCTGCATTCAGGGCTGCAGAGCATGAGCTAACATCTCTTTAACTTGATGGTAAAGTGAATCTGGATTAACCATTATTTCTGAAGCGACTGAAATACTCTCTTCTGGTGACAGCACTTTTCTTCTTCTTGGAGTAAAACGTTTGCTCTGAGGAATAAGATCCCCTGACAGGCAGCACCAGAAAGACTCTGAGCACTAATGCTGGAGTAAAGCTGTCTTCATGGCTGGTGTTTTGTATTGTAGCTATTATGGCATATTCCTAACTAGGTTCTTTATCTAACTTGCAATTATTATCTGTGTATACACGGCAGTCTGTAGGTTAGTGCACTGTGTGTTCTGTGTAAATGTTTTTGTGTTCTAGTATTTGCAAAAAGGAACAATTTTTAGATCTAACAGCAGTAAAATATATGGCCCAGGGAGAAGTGTGCATGAGGCAATTAGTATTTGTTGAGTCAGGCCTTATGTTTTTCCCTGACCATTTCAAGGACCTCGTTCAGTAGAAAAATGATCAATGCTTTGGAGTAGTGCACATTGGTGAAGGCAAAGTAGTGATAACTAGTTGTGGGAACAGGAGTTGTATTGACACTAGACTTCTGAATACTTTTAAAACTAAAATCAATGTTCTCTGACAATAAGAAAAGACAACTGCTTTACAGACAAGTTACTCATCAATCTTAGCAGAGTGTAGAGTTCTGTTTTTAAATTTAAATTGTTGGGTTTTTCCCTTTTAGAGCCACCAGCGTGGGGCAGAGTGACTGGACGTGTTTGGGTACCTTCCATAGGGTGAGTCTGTGCAGAGAACTGCAGTGCTTTGCCGTGCCTTCATGCAGAGGGACCCTGCGTGTCTCATGGTTCGTCGCTGAGGGTGTGTATAAGATCATGGGTTGTGTAATGTGTCTTTGGATAGGCTACACCTTCCTGTCTTCTCTGGCTTGTAACTACATACTCACTCTGAAATGTTTTCCCATGGAGCAGGAAGGCTTTTATTCAGCTGAGTGTTCTTAGATGGTGTCTCAAGCCCACATACAACCACGGTCTGCGCATTTTCAGTTGTTTGTTTCTTTCTGTGAGTCTCAAGGCCTCTTTGAGAGAGCTGTGGTGTGGGATGATATCGTGCCAAAAATGAAATGCTGGGTTCAAAATGAAAGGCAGTCATTCCAGAACATTTTTATTTTTAGATCCTCCTTTTCTTAGTCTTGGATGCTGCTTCCCTCTGCCCTCCTTCAGCGTGATTGCTTGCCAAGCCGTGTGAGGCAACTTAAAACTGACATCCAACCACAGCTTGAAATGTGCCTTGAAATCTGTTTTAATTAGATATGAGCCATAATAATTTAATTACAGATCCACCCACTAAATTGTCTGTTTTTGAATTGTAGCAGCCACATTGTGTACAGAAACAAAAATGTTTGGAGTAGATACCTCACTGATTTCTATCAAGGGCATTCAAGCTCGGAATAAAGTACCAGAGTACTTTGATTGTTTAACCTCTAACTCGCTAATTACCCACATTACTTGTAAAATCTGCCAGATTTATCTGGATGTACGTCAGCTCTGGCTTAACTGCTTGCTCCTGGGAGATGAAGTGTCTGGTGCATCTCGCACTGAGGAAGCACTGGAGTGCCTGTGCCGTGGGTACCGGGTGTACAGCCAGCAGTCGATGAGTGCAGCTAGAGAAGTGTCTCGTTGCCTTGTGGACAGACCTTTCAAATCATTATTTCCTATAAACTGGAATTAAATCTGTCGAAAATGGAAATCTCTCCCTCAGTGTAGATACCCAGAGGTGGTTGTGTGAGAGGTGTTGCTGCTGGGGAATGGTCTCAAGGTTTCTGTTCAGGCACCTGTAATGAATATGAGTGACTGCTGTTGAAATTTGCTGTTGACAGAAAGACCAATTGAGTCTAGTTCTTACACCCTCATCCATATTTAATATGTGGAGTAGACTAAACCATTTGGTAACCTGGGGTCATCCAGTGATGGGTGCTGTATTACAGGAGGAGGGAGACCAGGGAGTGAAGGCCATGACTGAGGAGGGGAGACACCACTTGCAACCCTCAGATTGATTGAATCAGCCAGTCAATCAAGCTGTGTACTATGGATCCAACCAGTGGTGGTTAGAGTTAGTGTGAGAGCAGTGGAATTGCCTTGGGGAAAGTACCTGCAGATGTGCCAGAGCTTCTGCAGGAGCATACTTAAAATGCATGGAACTGGTCAGACAGGAAACACTCACTTCCTTCATTCTGAGTTATCTGAAATAAGTCTTCCAAGTACATTCTTGCTGGGTTTTGTGTGTTTGAGTTAGTATATCTGTAAGAAATACTGTGGTTGATAGCACAAATTTTCTCCAGTTACTATAGCTCCTATCCATCTTCTCATCAGCGCCACGGTGTAATGTTTCACTTTGTGGGTGTGCAAATTAAAGGTACTCTTTAGGTTTGGAATGGTTTGTATCTTCATAGATGAATAATTTTCAGTTTGATTTTTATTTACCCCTAAATCCTTGAGGTGTTTGATGGATTATTTTTTTTCCTTGAGATGGGTGTTTTTATCCAAAATTGTTGGACATTTTTTCTGGTGAAAGCCTGTTACTGGAAGTTCTTACTGGTTAATGGATCAGGATGGAAAGCTGCAAGAACCAAAATTAATTCTTCTGTTGTTGTCAAGGGTATAAATTCACATTTAAATCTGCAAAGTGACATTTTGAAATCTGAGGGAGGGGAGTGTACCTACGTGTGGGCAGGTCCTGGGAGGCAGCTGGCGTGTGGTTCCCTCAGCCAGGGTGTGAATCAGAACGTACCTGGGTGTTCAGAAAACTTACAAGCAAAACGTTGTGGAAATAAAACCTCTCTGCAGAAGAGGGGCCGTGGGACTTGGAGAGAGCCCATGGGTGTGAAATCAGGGAGGCTTCATGCTGCTGCAGCTTGGACGGCCCTTTGATGAATGATAGCTGCTGATAACCTGTTCTGGGTCACTACCCTCCCCAGAAGACATCAGCTCTTGGGGGTAATGGGCTGTGTTCTTCTGTCTTCAGCTCTGCCAGAGACCCCTCCAAAGGAAGATGTTTCCCATTGTTTCAGATGGTAGTTATTAAGAAAAAAATTGGCATTTTTAACAGTATTTTTATGACCAGTTCTTAGCAAGAGCTCGTTGGGAGTCAGCAGGCACTGTTGTGATGTCTTAAGGATTAATTTGGCCGTCGCCTGTTGTGGGATTGGACTGAACTGAACTGCTCATATCGGCTGCTGCTGAAGGAGAAGGCTGAAGGCTACTGCTTGTCAGGTGCTTCTCCGTTTCCTTGGCTACAAGCTAATTTAAATGCCATCGATTTTATTGGAGTTAATGAAACTCTTCTGGGATGCACATCTTCGTGTGATGTGCCGTGATTTCATCTGAATCATAGGCTGTCTTAAAACACTAGCTGTAGGGCTGTAGCATTTTGGGTTCCAATCTAATCATCTCTCCAAAAGAGTAAAAGTGGTTTAGGAAGAGAGAAATATTAATAACGTATATTTCCCCCTCTCAAATATCCACAAATCTTTCCTTCTGTGACACAAATATGGCACCAAGTTTTTTTCCCCCAAAACCTGAGGTATATGTTACTTAGCAAACACCTAGAATTAGGTCAGAATTTTATAAAGGGCTTTCTATTTGCATAGAATAGCATTAATTTTGCATTCTTCTATCAAATGAAGCACAGAGAAGGAACAAATAATTTATTCATGCAAAACCAACCTGCATGAATCATTTATTTACCTCTTCTGGTAATTTCACAAGCTCACTTTTTAATGCATCAAGCTGCAAATTAATCAAAAATTTTCAAGGAATTGATTTTGTCCAGGAAAAAAAAAGGAAATAACGACATAAATATCTTCCCCTGGATGGAAAATCATCATGGGAACTCGGGCAAAAAGTCCATACAGGGGCTTGGGTTTGGTTGTTGGGGTTTTTTTTAAATTAAATAACTGTCTGAAAGAGCAGCTTTGAGAGATGTGCCTTCCCCTGCCTTTAACCTTCAGAGAACTTTTATTAACAAAGCAGAATTTTGTGTTCGACCCTATCAAGTTAATCCACAAACTCAGAGCAGCTCCCTTGACTTCGTTAGAGTTTTCATCAGTGTAAATAAAACTGAACCCAAAGCAAGGTCTTTAATCTGCAGGTGCATGTGGAAGTGAATGAGAAATGTTCAGACTTTCTCAATCTGTGCTCTGTTTCCAGCATCAAAGTTTAATGGAACAGATTCAGCTCCTGCTGAGCCTGGTGACAGATGACCCGGGGAGTTGGACACGTGTGGTATTGGGCACCTTTTCAAGTATACTCTTTGGGGTCAGTATGGGGCTGGGTTAGATGCTGCTCACTGGAGCACATGTGGAGTTTGGGACTGGTTTTTGTGCTTTGTCACGGGTACTGGTGTGTGAAAGAGGCTGTGGCAGAGAAGGAACAGGTGACGCTGTATGATAACTTCTGTGCTCCCTGGCTACACTGCTCCCAGTGTCTGGTGCCGTGTTGGTCGGTGAAATGTTGAAGAAATGCAGAATTAAAAATGTGGTGCAGAGCTGGCATAGTGTGTTAAGTGATGTATGAACATTGATTCCAACTTATGCTTAAAGAGGAAACTATTCTTTGGAAATATCTTTGGTATAGTGGCAATTCTTCAAAATCAGTTAAAACCTGATGTCTTTACCACTGCAGTTTCCAAAATCAGAAGAGCAAGACATTATAGGGTTCCAGGCTATAAAGGTTTACCAATTACTGATCCTGGTCATCTTAGTTGCTTGTTCTTTCCTACATGGCTAGTTGGGCAGTTTGATTAAGATGGTATGTCAACCAGAAACAGAACTTCTCCCAATTCAAGAAAGATTGCTTTACTTGTCAGTAATCACTTTGCGTTGTTATTGTCTTAAAGTTTCATCATGACATTGCTCTGTAGGTGAGAGCAGGAGATCTGCTGCAGAGGCTATAGAGTAATTCATAGAATCTTTAAGGTTGGAAAAGACCACTAGGATAATCAGGTCCAACTGTCTGTCCAGTACCACCATGTCAACTAAAAAGGTTCCAGGCTGCCAGCCCAGTTTCTCTTCTGAAACAGCCCCTGTCTGACAGGCTGCCTTTGAAATAGATGCCACCAAGAGAGAGAAGTTAATCATGAGTTGGTACTGTGAAATCCAGGAGATCTGATCTTGTATCTGCCAGCTGGTTTTTAAAGCATCTGCTATGAATTAAATAATGTGAGTGATTAATGAGCTGTCCTTGGAACTCAGTGAATATTGGTTCAGTTCTAAGCTTTGCCAGGCGTCCTGTATGAGTAGGGCAGTTCCTGTGGCCTGGATCAGAACCCCGTCTGTGACAGCAGGTTTGGTACTTCTCAGTCTATTCTCCCCTCTTTAAAGCATAAAAAGGAAGAGTTCCTCTTGGTAAGAGCCTCCCTGGCTGCCAGATTCAAAGCCTGGGGGAGAGTCAGATTCAGATGTGGGGCTGAGCAGCTTCCGCAGCTGACCCTGCTTTGAGCAGGTTGGACTAGGTGATTGCCAGAAGTCATCCTCCCTCCTCATCTCAGTGATTCAGTGATGCTGTGAAATAATGAAGTGGAAGTGCTCACTGAAATGGCAGAAGGATGCCAGGCTGTGTTGTAATTGAGAATTACTCAAGGCTATCATTTTATCCTGTGCTAAAAGCTTCACAATTGCAGGAAGATTATCCTAACAAAGATGAACAGTAATAATTGTGCTGCCTTTTTTTGCCATCACAGTCAAGGGCCTGTCAGGATCTCCATTACAACAAACATGGTTTATAAAGACTAATCTAACCTTATGTGACAGATAGTTGCTTGGAACTGACATCAGGTAGAGCAGTACAAAGCTGTTTCGTTTTGCAGTCTGATTAGCCCTTTTTTATTGTAGGCTGGTGAAAGGCTTTTGAGCCTTTCCTTGGTATTTGCCTATGAACCTGGTTCAGGCCACTTCAGCCAAACACAAGCCAGAATGATAGAAATAACATAAGTTAGTGTTTGATGGGTGCTTCATAGCTCCATTAGAAATAAGTTCTCTTAAAATGGGGTTTAGGTCAGAAGAGCCACTGCTGTAGCAATTCCCATACTCTGTTGTCAGTGCCTGAGCAGACAAGCCTCCTGCTAAATAGGCATGGTGATGGAATCCCCTCCTTGCTTGCAAGGGAGCAGAGCTGTTCCTTCTGTTGTGGTGGAACAGCTCCATGGACAGGGGACAGGACCACAGGGTCACAGGCTGGAGGTCAGAGGTAGGGATTCCTGTCTCAGCTTAATATCTTCTCTCACTGTGCCTGGGCAAATCACTTCACTGCTTTCTGGTGAGGTCTGGTGAGTTATGGAGAAACCAGCAGTGTTGTCAGGGCTTTTTGCAGGTGGGCTGGCATGCAATTCCCTCCTGGCATGATGGCTTCAGAGTTCTGGTGAGCATAGATGTTTTCTCAAAAAAAAAACCAACCCTGGGGGGTGTTGGGAATCCTTCCTTATGTTGGATTAGTGTGGTCATGGTCTGAGAAGTAGTGTGCTTGGTGCTGCCAGACCTGCTGGGACAGTGGGCTCTCTGAAGGGCTTTGCTTCTGGGGACCGTGTCCTTGAAGAGCTTTGCTTCTTGCAGGTAGGGGGCACTGGGGAAAAAAACCCTGGCTTTTCTTTACCACTCTCCACTGGGTTAATGGCAAAATCTTTTTCTTGCCCTGGTGTTCCAACGATTAGACCCTTGTATGTGAGTAGTGCAAACAATCTGATATATTTTATGATGGTTAATTTATTTGTTAACAAAAGCACTTTAAAGTTTATTGGCTCTTCACAAGGCCTAGTTTCAAGGGTAATTAAACATCTCATTATATCTGGTAATGTTAATTGCATTTTTAATTTTATTTGTACATTGACATTTGCTCTGGCTAAAAATAGTCTTCAGAAGAGGGACTGAAAGGGGAGCTAGAGGGAGATATATACAGGCCCATGAATGATAGGTAAGAAGGTACCTGTCTCAGAAACAAAGCTGCCTACAACCATAGGCCTTTCTTTTCAGTTCAAAGAGTTGGTGGTTCAAAAAACTCCAAAGAACGTTTTAAAAGGTAATGAGACTGATCCAAACCCTGTTACTGTTATCTGGGTGGAAGTATGGCTAACGTCCTTGATAGGTAGAGGAACTAAAACCCAGTAAATACACCACATTTAAATCCATCAGTATGCCTTAAACTGACAGTAGCAGACTCCTCCTCTATGGAAAGGTGGTGTTTGTAGTGTTCAAGGCCTTAGAGATTTTGGGCTTACAAACATGACTGAAGTCTGGCAGATCTTAGAGGTGAGACAATGATTTCTGTCCCATCTACTTCTGTAGAAAGAGAAAGAAGAAAGAAGCAGCTGAACTACCGATGCTTGGTAGCCTTGAATTTAGAAGGAAATAAAATTGGAATGTATTTAAAAGCCACAAGGACAACATGAAACAGAAGAAAATGCAAGCTTGAAAATAATTTATTTGCTTTCTGAATAATTAAAGAGTCAGTGTGAAGTGCATGATAATGCATGTCAGCCCTCAGCGTGTTGGCTATGCTAATTTATTCAATATTATAGTTGGCAATTAATGTTCTTCTCCTAAACAATATGCCAATTAAATTTCTTGCATTTTATTAGTCATTTTTCTTCATCAGTTTTCCATAAAGACAACCACAGCAGCAGGGCTTCACAGGCACACAGGTATGGGGCTTGTGGATGAATAGCGGGTGCTCCTTGCGATGACTGCTGGGAACAGCGCCTGAAAGGAGAGTGCTCATCATTCAGGGGGTCCCTACGGCTCACTACATCCCCCAGTGTGTGCCTCAGCAAGCTCTGAACCCTCTCCAACAGTTTTACATCAATACAGGAAAGATATGGGACTGTTGGAGAGGGGTCAGAGGAGCCACGGAGATGATCAGAGGACTGGAGCAGCTCCCCTATGGAGAGAGGCTGAGGGAGCTGGGCTTGTCCAGCCTGGAGAAGAGAAGGCTGTGGGGGGACCTCATTGCAGCCTGCCAGTCCCTGAAGGGAGCAGAGGAACAGGAGGGGAATCAGCTTGTTAAAAGGTAGATAATGGCAGGACAAGAGGGATGGATTAAAGCTGAAGGAAGGTTTAAATTAGATATTTTGGGGAAGTTCTTTACAGAGAGAGTGGTGAGGAGCTGGAACAGGCTGCCCAGAGAGGGGATGGGTGCCCCGTCCCTGGGGGTGTCCAAGGCCGGGTTGGATGGGGCCCTGGGCAACCTTGTGTAGCTCCAGGCTTGGAGGTTGGTGTCCCTGCCTGTGGCAGGGGGCTGGAGCTCTATGATCCTTGGGGTCCCTTCCAACCCAGACCAGTCTATGATTCTATGATTCAGTAGCGTGGCTCAGCAGACACTTGTGGTTCTCCTTGCTGTGATACACAGCTGCAGGATGCCTTCACTTCATGGTCTCGTGGGGGTTTCTGTCTGGGAGGCATGGTGAGTCCAGCCCAGCTCTGGGAGAAGGAGCGCCCCGCTTAACGTATCCAGAAATGAGATATTTTCAGATGGCAGAGGTACTTCTGCCATGTGTTTTGCAGCTCAGCGTCAAGCTCTGCCCATATCTAGGAGCAAATTAAAGTCTTAGAGAATTTTTGCTCCAAAGTCACCCTCTGTGAATTGGAAAATGAGAGCTGAAGTGGGTTTCTTAAGACAGCAGGCTGCTGGAGTATCAGCAAGGTGGTTTTAATGATAGCTCCTCTGCCTTGACTTGCAAAATGATTCATCAATTGCCAGTCTTTTTCTGAAGATGTTACCCTTACGTTATGAACGTGGCTCAGAGTTGTACCAGCATTCGTGCTCTCAAGCTGCAGAAAGAAAATAGCACAATTTCTGAGTCCTGTCATCACCAGTGACCTCTGATGGCTGCAGCAGCAGAGCAAGAGGTACATGTGGCTTTGCTTTGGAATAGTTCAACCTTCTGCATATATCAGGCGCTCGGTTTAATAGCTTTATCTCAGCACCATCTTGAAAGGATAATGAAAAATGACTTTTCTCTTGTTGCTGTTTGATAGCTTAGGGGTTTGCATTTTGAAGCTGTGTTGAATGTAATAGACTTTTCCCTGGATAAACTTTAAGATGGATCGTTCTTTCTTTGGGAAATGGAATTGTACAGCTTTGTTAGTGCTGAGAGATCTGAGCAGGCAACATCCTCTTCCTCAGTGATGGAGCGAAGGATGGTTCTCAGCGATGGAGCAAAAGGTGGTTTCGTGGGGAGATCTTAATTGACAGAAATCCTATGAGGTGCTGTCAACAGAATGTTGTTCCTAATCTGCTTTTTCTGTTTTGTTTAGGGATTTCTATTTCTTTATAGAGATTAAAGCAAATCACCCATAATTACAGATTTTGTAGGTGGAGGCCAGTTCTCTTCATGCATTACACAGTGTCAGGCTCGCTCTCATGTATTCCAGCTCCCATCTGTGGAACTGTGTGGCTTAGGGAACATGTTCAAATCGAGTTTCAGTCCTTGCTCAGCCAGCTTCTAAACCAGAGTGTGTTTCAGTGGCAACTGTGAGCACGGTTCTTAATGGTGAGTCTCAGGAATCTTAATGTGACTGTGCTGTATGAAAACAAAAAACAAACAGGGAAGTGATCAGTAATGAAAGGAGCTGGAATACATAAAATAAGCTTTGTCCATAGAGGTCAATTAGAGCATCACTAGGAAAAAGAAAAATACCAGGTTGGAAGATTTATCATCTCAGCAAACCTAGTAGTAGAAACATGAGCAATTGATCTGCTATCAAACATGTCCAAAACGACAGTTTAAATGATTGGAATGCAGATGAGTTAAGTAAGTTTAAGACCTAGTAATGAACTGTAACTTGTTCACATAAAATGTAAATAATGAAGCTCATTGAGGATGTGACAGTGTCACTGGTAGAACCAGGCAGCTCTCACATTTTTGTGGGGTCCCGATGGATTTTTGGGGAGCCTGTGCTAAAAATGGGGCGTCTTATATGTTGAGTAATTTAGTCTTGTGTACAGGAGACACTTCACCCTCTAGTCTGTCCCTAACACCCATTTTTATAGCTGTAATTTTGACTCTGATGTGGCTTTTAAAAAGAATAATTAAAAAATATTTTTCCTCAATTCTGAAAGCAGCAATAATATTAAATAGCAATTAAAAGTCTTCCTGTGTGTGCAGAGGAACATCAGGAAGGCATTTAAAGAACGAGAAAGCATCATCAAGAGGAGGTTAATGTGCTTTGTTCAGTTATGGAAGGAGATCTGGTGGCTTTGTGCCAAGGCATACAACATCGTTTCTTGCAGTAATTCAACCCAAAACCTTAAAAGCCAATTGTGAACCTTGGGCCTTGTGATTCAGGGCAACACATCTGCTTTCCAACACGTCCTTTTTCGAGTGGGAAGCAGGAGATCCTGGCACAGCTTGTGCCTTAAACCCCCCACAAGGGTTCCTTAAGGAGCACTCCCTACCCCTTTTATGGAAATTTAGACTATATTTAAGTAAATAAATATGTATGTCTGATAGCGTAGCGTTTAAGGCTTTGATCTTGCACCTAATTTATGGGGAAACAGTAGAATGATGTGTAACTAAGGGCCTGATTGTTTTAATTGCTCTGCAGCGGTGATGCCTCGAGCTAGAGCTGGGTAAGTTCTGTCTCCCTCCAGTGTGTAAGAGCTGTAGCAGTCACTGCACACTGCTTGCTTCCTGATAGCGCAGCAAATTCTGCTTTTATTTCCAGGTTGTGAACACACTTAGGTGTGTTACTTACTAAGGGTCTTAAGTCCTATCCTTATGTGTGGTGTGCCTTACACCTGCGTGTACTACCAGACTGTTCCAACTTCAGTCATCAAATCTGTTGCTGCCCGTGATACCTAAAAAACTAATACACAGCTGCTGTGTATTATTAACTGGAGAAAAAGTAATGGTGCTCAGTGAACTTTGAGGACATGGAGAAATTGGGCTGCTTTGGTGTGAATTTGTTGAGACACGACTTGAAGCCTGTTAAGTGAGGATAAAATTTCAGAAAGTCTCAGTGCTCTGTAAAACAAGTTAAGACTAATTTCTTACTCTGAATTGGAATAATGTACTTAATACTATATAAATATTTCTAACTAAATGAAAGATTTTATAGAGCATTAAAAATTTATAGCACATCAACTGCCTCAAAAATGCAATTCCTTCCTTCTGACTCCCGTGCATTTTAGGCAGCCCTCTGATTTCTGAGCAGTCGTCACAAATGCCCTTAAGTTTAAGTGAATGCATTTGTGGTGGTTGCTGTGTGATGACTGGTTTAGTCTGTAAATAGACTGTAAATTATGTATGGAGAATTTATGAATTAATCTATAGTATATATCTTGTACTCATAAATATTGTACAGTACCTTGCAGCCTCTTTATGACTTGCTGGTGGAGATCTTTAAGTGCAGGGATTTTCATGCTGTTCTCCTGGATCAGAAATGAGGAGCTTTGATTCTCTGCAGCACTATTTTCTCTCCTCTTTCAGTGCTGCACTTTGTGATGCGCAGAGCACAATTGTCAGGTGTGTATAATGGAGCAAGGGACGTGCCTCACTTCACCTCTCTGGTTTGGAAGGGAGATAAATCAGGAGTTTCATACCCGGGGAGCTGTTTTATCTTGCACCTGGGTCCCTGCAAGAATACACATTTTCCTCAGGCAGCTAATTATGGGCCGAGATTAATAAGGTGGCAGATTGTAACCACAACTGAAGCTCTCAGGAACTAGTTATTATAACACTCCACGTGTCTGGTGAGTGCAGTGCTAAAACCTCCTGCTTGCTGGAAATAAGACTTAGGTCCATGCCTAAAGGAGTGTTACAGGTAAGTTGGTGATCCTTCAGAAAACCCATCCCACTAGCTAGTGTTTAGCTAAGCTCTGTGTCAATTAATTTTCTCTTCAGTTAACTGGGCTAGGATATTTGCAGACTGTAACCTTTTTGGAAGTGATTTCAGAAAAAAACCAGTGACCTCTGTAATAAATGTTCACGCAGCATTTAGTGCAGTATCTGCTGTGATGACATCAGATAGTGGGAGTATGGTGAAAATCACCCATAAACGGGCAACTCTGAGCCTGGTGATTGTGCTTTGTCCTTCTTTCTGCTCCAGAGGTTGACTCTGTGAAAACAGCCGTGACAAAGTACTCTGTTTATTACAAAATTGTGCATTAATGTTGATTATATGCAGTGATCTTATTTTCTGGTGAATTATTGTTAGATAAATAGTGCATAGATATTAACTTTTTGCCAGTAACTCCCTAGTAGCTTCTCTGACTTTATGCTCCTGCCTGAGAGTAAAATCCAAGCTATGTTTATATACGTGCAAAGGAAATCACTTAGCTATATGCTAGTATTGCATATCAAGGCATGTCAGAAAACAGTGAGTAATTAGGGAAACATGAAAATGGTAAATATTTGAGGTAAAGCTGGAAGGGACAAGGGGACACTCTGACTTTAGCAGTATGGGTGTACTTTGTTAAGGTCATCTGCTGAGAGAGAAACCAGGACCAAAGGTATGTGGGCCTGCAAGAACATTTTACTTTGTTGGTGTTTTATTTCTCTCAGTACTGGTACAAAAGCAGAGTGATTTGGTGATATTCCCATGATGGATGGTTACAGCCTGTCGGATGTGTTTCTCACACTCCATCTCTTCCTGACAACCTGTGTTTTCCTTTCTATTTCTTTCGTTGGCATGTCACCTCCAGCTCTGTGGGGCTTTCCTAATTCTTCATACTCCAGAGTGGGCCATCAGGCTGACAGCTCTTACTTGAAAGCAGTTTCATTTATCCCATGTGTGCTCTGCAGGGATGCTGCTGTGCCCACAGGAGACGGGACATGTCACCCCAGCATCCAGAAAGTGTAGGAGCAAGCCTGTGTGTCCCTGCAGGAAATAGAGGGGGGTGCAAAGCATGCTTTTTGGGGGAGCCATATACATGGGAACCCTGAAGAGGGTGCCCCATCCTCCTTTCCATCGTCACAGCAATGTACAGAATGCCTCTGGGGTGCGTATGGGAGTGGGTGTGCTGATGTGTTCTTGGTTATGTATTCACGAGTATGGCTGTAGGGACTTACTACACCCCTGCCTTACTCAGAGAGCTAGTTACTGAAAATGGAGCAAGGCAAGTATTAGTGATCCTGATGGTGTATTTATTTTCAAAATGTGGTTTTATGTCATATATATTAGGACAATACATGTTGGAATAACAACATGGATTTAGACTAGCTGTATTGCTAGGAAAAGGGGGTATATTTAATTTCTCTGCAGTACTTGATGGGCACAGATGAAGCTGCAAAATTAACTTCTAAATCTAGACTTTCTCAGAAGGCAGGGAGTTGAAAGGTGATTGTAGCAAGGCAGAACTGTAGAAAAACTGAACCAGAAAGAGAGTGTTTGCCTGGCTAGAGACTGGCGTGGTTCTCTGCATGACTTTCCTACCTTGAAATCTGGACCCCACTAAGCTGTGGTGGGTTTAATTGCACATATTACATGCAACAGTGGTAACTCCACCTCCGAGGGATGTGGTTCGGTGACTGTGTTAGCAGTGGCTCTGTATTCAGCTCCATGTACTTCCAGTATGGAATTTCTTGAGCACATAGCATGGAGTGGTTCTCTTCTGGTCGGTCGTGTAACTTTCCAAATTTGGGACTTCTTCAAACCCATCTCCTCATTCTGCAGTGGAGCCTTGAATAGAGCGATTGTTCTTCATTCTTTCTTCAATTCCAGCTGTAAAATTGATCTGTAAGTAGTGCTTTTCTCAGGGTGGCGAATTAACCATTAGTGCATAATGGAAGAAAATGCTGCTTGAAAATCAGGGATTTTTCTCCTTTTTTGTAGCCATTAAGCAAGAAAAGGCAGTGCAAAAGGCAATTTCTGTGCCTTGGGGATGGATCTTCAGCTCTGTTTGAGACGATGGCTTGTGGCAGGACCAAAGCCTGTTGTCAGGAGACCCTGTTTTTCTGGCTGTGACAGTGATGGGTGATGTACCTTTGTGAGACCCACAGTAGGACTCAAACTTTGGTATAAACATAACTGAGGCAAATTTGTCTATTTTGCTTTCAGCTTACTAAACAAGTCCTGTGGTTGTTTGTAGAAAGCAGTAATTTTGCTTCCAGGATGTCTGTTTACTGAGAAATAATAAACACTTCTGTGTAGATTTATCTTGCTGTACGATTCTGCAGGTGCCATTTTTTTCCATGTAATTGGGCTCTTCCCAGAGCTTTACTTAATTTCCAGAATATTTCTATTTATGTATCCTGAAAAATAAATGCCTCTCAAAGTTCTGTGACAGGCAGATATTATCACCGCTGAAAAGTGATAGGAAATGGCAGGGACACCCTCACTAGCCCAGGGTGCCCAAAGCCCTGTCCAACCTGGCCTTGAACACATCCAGAAATGGGGCTCCCACAGCCTCCCTGAGCAAGCTGTTCAACATTTCTGACCTGCAAGGGAAAAAAACTATTTCAGCCTTTTAAAAAAACTTTAAATAAATACTCTAAAAATTGAATGTGTCCCTGGAGACCTGTGGAGAACAAAACCCAGCAGTTCATTTCCAAATAATGTGTTGGTTTTTGGTTTTAAAATTCTAATTGAGCTGTGGCTATTTCCCATAGTACGAGTCCAAGCAGAGCCATCAACTCTGGGTATTGATATTGGAGAGGTTAAAATGTTAGAGTAGGAGATGGAGGTTGGAGAGCATGAACCTAGGTGGCTGTCATGAGGTTAAGAATAGTGAGGAATTCTTCCACTGTTAGAAAAAGCCAGGGGATTAAAATGGTGCATGTATACTGCGTGAGGATTTACTCACTGGATTCATGCTTGTACCTTCGGGCATCGGGCACCCTGAACAGTGCTTGAATCTTGGAGAATGTTGACTGAAGAAATAAAAGGGAAAATTCCTAGTCTGGTGCTGATGAAATGCTGTATTTTCTGTTCTTTCATTTTCCTAAAGACATTCCATACCCAAATCCCCTGTTCTAGAGTACAACCACTGTTATCAGAGCCGCCTTGGAGGCACAGAACCCTTCTGCACAACACTCCCTTCAGCTCTGTCACTTCCATCAGGGCTTTGTTGGCATCTTCAGAAGACAAACTTTGAGGAGAAACCTTTCAGCAAGCAGCCACCCAGAAAGCAAATACCTTGCTTGCTTTATGTGCTTGTTCTTTCAGTCTCCCTGGTGCCCTGCAGCTGGAGAAAGCTTGAAGGTTGGAATTAAACCAGGTGCATGTTGAGTATGACTTGGGAAAGCAGCAAACTGGATGTTCTCAGGGTCTTTCCTGACCCAGGCTGAAGTGAAAGAAGCAATAAAACCCAATTAAATTGTGTATTGATTTGTGTGTCAGAGAGGAGTTTTGTTTTGGGCTGCACACATGATTTCAGACTCATTGCTCATGTAATTCAGCGCAGGCTGAGAGACAGATGTTTCTGCAAAGCTCTGGCATTCGGGGTTTAATGTGATCATACTTTTAAGATGTTATTTCATTCAATGACACTTTGACTTTTAATAATAATAATGTCATGAATAATTTAAAAAGAGAGTATTTCTCATTTCCAGGGAATATGAAGGAGAGGTTATTCATGTCCTAGGCTTTTGTTACGACGGAGAGAATTACTGTGTGGATGACAAATTCCAGGCAGCCTGGGAAGCTGATGTTCTCTCTGTATACATGGAACATCGTGTGAAGGGGTTCAAGCTTCCACACAAGATCCCATCTGTGTCCCCAGGGGTGCCACAGAGGACAGCAAGTCCTTCCCCAGCGTGTCTGCTGAGAGGCATCAGGAGACCCTCACCATGCTGGGATGCTCACCAAACAGGCTGAGCCCATCCTTTAATTTCACAGATGAGGAGATACAGAACTGCAACTTTCCAGCTAGTCCTAATGCAAAGCAGCATTGTCCTTAAACTATTTCCCTGTCCAATTAACCAGCGCTTAGTTCTCCTGTCACCAAGTGCTTGCTTTTAATAGCAGCAGTAGTTGATCAGCTGCCAAACAACTTGGGAAGAAAGTGAACTGAGCTGTGCAGACTGCTTCTGGAGGTGAAGCCTAAAACCAAACTTGATGCCAATTCCAGTGACGCCATCAGGAGACTTCTGCCAGCCTCGGTGCCTCTTGTGCCAGGCTGTGGCACTTGGAGGAGGGCACAGTGCTACCAGGTGATGCCTGGCTGCGGTCCTGCGTGTGATGAGTACTGGTGGTGGCTGGGAAACTGGAAGCCCAGCCTGCAGTGGAACAGCGTTGGACTCTTTCTGCTGTGACCAGCAGTTAATGGCCAGTCTTACACTCTGCATCCAGATGTGATGTCCCATGGTGAGGCCATGGGGTCCTGGCTCCTGCATAGACACAGCTGCACTGGAGCTGGATGTGGTGCTGGAAATGCATCCACCTAATCAGTGCTTTCCTGAGACAGATAGGTTTGTAAGAGAGCTGGACATAAGGTAATTCCTTTTTCTTCTGCCAGAGCTTTTGAAAACGGTTATCTTATCGTGGAGAGATGTGTATTTTGTTCCAGAGGAAGAGAGCACTGAGTTTAATTGCGTTTTCTCAGTAACACAGAAATTTCAACTGCATGATCCTGCCTTGCTGCACAATCCTTGTGAAGCTGGGGTTGGTCTGGTGACCATGTCTGAGTCACGATCGTCCTTCCTGGAGGCAGCGCTGCCATCGCTGATGCCATTCAAGTCGCTGCAGTGGAAGAGGAGAGAATTGCCCTGTTGAGCATCAGAGCTCCAACGATGATTTGGGGAATGTGGGGTGTGTGAGGGGCTGGGAGGTTGGAGTTTTTTCATAAATGAGAGGATCACAAGGTGTACAGTTGTCCTGTCTTGGGAGTTGTTTTGTCCCACATGCATGCCATAAGTGCTAGGGAGGAATGCAAGATGAGGTGGGGAGAATGATGGGCTTGGCACTGCTGCAGATGAAATAGTTCCAAGCTGGCATACTGAATGCTTTCCTCTTGGTGTGTCTTGCCTGTAGCACGTTCATTTAGTGAAGCCTGCACAGTGCCTTCTCTTCTCTGAACTTGAGTGTCTGGACAAATTCAGCCCAATCCATCTCTGGATTTAGAAGATGAATTCCCAGACAATAAGAGTACTGCAGCATGAAGCTGTAGTTCCCTTGGCCTGGATCCATCCAGTGACATGGCCGGGCGGTGGGTGGCTCTCTGTGAATGAAGGACCCTGATGAAGAACAGGATGATGGACCCGTCTTCCCTGCAGCACGACGTGCCCCTGGCCACTGCCAAGCTGCCCAGTTCTCCTGCCCGTGCTGTGCTGGCGGGGCAGCAGAGCATCCCTGCCATGCCCTGCCACAGCACAGAGCCCAGCACTGGCCCCACGTTGGCCCCGCTGTTCCCTAGCACGCATCTCTCTGCATGGCAGAGAAGAGCAGAGTTTCAGTAACTTGTGTGTGGTTTCTGGGCTGCGTTCAGCCCTCACTCTTCGAAGGACATCAGCGTAATAAGGTGTAATGTGTTTACCCCATGATGAGAGGGTCTATTTTATAGCCTTCCAAACGAGGATTCCTTGAGGTATGCTTTTAATCCAGCACCACTGGGGGGAGAGAAACCTTAGCATGGTTTCACCTCCAGACTTCGTGCTGTTTAGCATACTATTTCCTGCAGCTCAGAAAAGGAAACCTGAAGGTGGCAGACAGAGAGATGGAAGCATATGGTATATACCCAATAAAGGACTGTTTAAGGTTAGTCTGAAACAGAGAGGACAGATGGCTGTCCCAGGATTCTAGCAATCCTCACTATTGGAAAGTCTATCAAAGCCTTCACTTTTAGAGGAATATAAAGCAAAAGTTGGTGACTCAGCAATTTCTCTGTGCATATTTTAATATATAATTTACACAAATGACTTTTGAACGTAAAAATATGGATTGGTAGGGTATTTGCATGTCCTACTGGTGTTGGCCAAGAAGTGCTGGTGGTCTGTGCTAGCCCAGGATGAGTCTATCAATGGAGTGGAAACATGTGAGGTGGAAATAATTTTACTTCTGGAAAACTTCAGTTTATAATATTGCATTAACTCCTGTCTGTGCCTGTGTTTCCAGTCATGGAACTTGATAATATAAAAGTTCTCCTCTATAATACTATTGAAAATCTATTTTAAAAAGACATTGTTCCTTTGACATCATGATTTAAAAGTTGCTCCTGTGTCGTCCTCAAGCTTTGTGTGTACTGAAGTTATGTTGGGATGTTTTGGCTGCAGGTGCTACTGGTCTGTGCTTCTGTGACTCCTGCTTCAGCCTCCTGCATCGCTTAAACAGCGAGTCAACAATTACTGGTGAATAGTTAAACTGAGTAGTGTCTTAGGGAGAAGTAGCATGCGGATCACATCATGTCTCTGGGCTGAGCTGCAGCCTGTGCAGTGATGCTGCTGCTGCAAATGCCACATCCCCAAGTGCCTCACTTATCATATGTGATGGTGAATTATTCCGCTCGCACCATCGCAGGTGCCTCCCGGGAGCCACAGCGACAGGACCAGCGGCTGCTCCTGCAGATAATACTGAAATTAGGGAAAATATTAAATGCCTCTGATAAGATCCTGCTGCCTCCTCTCTCAGATAAAAGCAGCCTGTATAACCATGAGGCTGTTCTTTTTCTTCACAACCCACTTTTGTTGTCAGAAAGGAAAAGCAATAATAAAACTTGGATTCCACTCCGATTTATTTAGAAATGTTACACTGTTGTGCTCTTCTCTTCTAACATTTTCTGTCTGCCTGTTCAAGAACTCTTTTTCTCTGTAGAATAACCTACTTAGGTTTCTCAGCTTCATTAACTATGTTTCACTTATCTAGAAAAATTACTCTCTTGTTTTATATTTCAGCTGCTTCTATGCTTTCTTTATATTAATTGTTACTTCTTATAATTAAAACCATTGTGGACTGCTTTGTGTGGAAGATGCTATTTGAAATAACCATGTTCTGCCCAGCCTGCTTCATTCACGCTGCTCTGAAGTTAAATCTGAGGTCAGGCTGGATGGGGCTTTAAGCTGGTCCTGCGCCTGGCAGGAGTTTTGGGCTTAGGTGATGTTTAACACAACCACCTTCTTCCAACCCCAACATCTCCATGGTTTGGTGATTTATCAGCTGCTTTGGGGTACGTTTCCCTTCCTGCAGTGTAGAAGCCCAGTTGTCCACTTCCCTCTGCACCCACGTCTTCACTCAGCACAGAGTGGCTTTTTCTAGAACAACTGATTTTGCTTCATCTCCTTGGCTTAACCCATTGCAAAAGAAGGGTGATCTCAGAGCAGTCATAATTAACTGGAAACCTTAACATCTTTCATCAGGATCTCAATCTGCTTTAATTTGCAACCATATTTTTGATGCAAAAGTTCTTTTTTGCCCCCTTTTTGATTAAATATACCTCTTTTCACTTCTTTCTGCTGGTCTGCTCTGTGTTGGAGGAAGATTAAGCCTCCAGTCTCCATTCTGACATTTAACCTTTACTTATCTCATGCTAATTCCATCAGCTTTAACAAAATTATCTTATTTTGCCCCATGCTGATAGACAGTGGAGGCATTTAAAATTATAAAAAAAAAAAATCAAACTGGTGACCTTCAATTAACTTTATTCTACTAAATTTTACATTAAAATGATTCATGTGTGCCACAGGATTTTGCTTGCTATAGATGTGGAAACATGTTGCTGTTAAATTTATTTCTACATCATAAAACAAAGCAACTTGAATAGATAAAACAAAACCTAGAACTGAGATTCTAGGTGAGACCCAAGGATGTTATAATGTATGTCCTGCATTTCCTGAGTCTGGGATTCCATATGTGAATTCTCAATATACATTGAGAATTTTGTTACAAGTACCCAAGTAATTTTGTTGTTTGGCCCTCCAGAGGTAAGAGAGTGGATGTTTGGTAAAAGATCAGAAAGAGATGGAATAGCAGTCAAGGGTGGAAAACCAGGACTGATGCATTCTACCAGTGGAACTGGTTGCCGGGATGGGAAGAGACCAGGGAAGTCAGCACTGGGCTTGTCTTCAGGAGTAACTAATGGTGCTACTGTGCACCATTAACCTGAAGGAAGAAGCATCTCCTGTAAAAACACTCGGTTTTGCTAATTAAGCTGCTCTGCACCCTCCAATGGTGAATCGTTAGCTGCTCATATTCCCCCCGGGGCCCCAGAGCTGTCTGTGATCCCTGGGGATGCTGCTGGAGATAAAGGGATGTTTTATTTCCCAGGGTTAGATCCATGTGATCGTTCAAGTAAAAAGATCAACAAGTGGTGAGCAGGCTCTGATATCAAGAGAAGCGAAGCAGTTGTGTCTGTAGCATCCTCCTCATAATGAGTAGGATTAAATTTACACAGACCCTTCTCCAGGCTTTCATTTTAATGATGGCCAGATGCTCCTGGTGTTCTAAGCTTCCTTACAACCCACAGAGTCCAAAAACTATGCCCAACTCATTGCTGGGTGTTGGGCACCCCGTTTTGGTGACTGACTTTCATCCCTTTCTGTAGCTCATTTGCTTGTAGCTCAGCTCAGCCTTCAGCACCTTGTAGACAATGCAGGAAACTTCCCAGCAAAACCCATTCCCATTGTAAACATTTAAATGCTTAGTTTCACAGCTCACTGATCTCAGGCAGCCAGCTGCTGGATTTCATCTGCTGCTGCCTTTTGTTCTGTGTTTGCTCTGTGTTGGGAGGGACTTTTGAATTGATTTCATCCCATCAGGTAGAATTTTTATTTTAAATTCTCACTGTAAGTTCCAGATGACTTCAGTATTTTTAATGGGGTTTTTATCAATTATACTGAATTATTTATAGAACAGTTCAGACTAGAAAGAATTTTTTTTGTGGGAATCTAGTGTTTTCAGCAGATTTCCCATCTGCTGTTTCATTGAGCCACGGATCCAGTGGCTGAGCAAAAGGTTGTGGCTCTTTCCTCAGGCAGCCACATGTTTAACAGAGTTTTGCATTCATTTACAATGACCAGTTTTACTGAGACACGAATCAGTGAGTGAAGAGAGTTCCATACTTTCTTTTCCTGTAGTCCTATAATTGCAAAATGTCAGTTGATCTGAGCATAGTTCTTTGTTGGTCTGAAAACAGGTGTTTTAAGTCCAGGCCTCCATCCCAAACAGCCTGATCCTGTACGGTCGGAGCTGAAGAGAAAGTCAGGAAATCCAGAATGCAGACCCCCTAAATTGTGCCACATCTTCCATGCCTGAGCCTCTCAGAGGCTGAAAGGTGGACTCTTGCCTCGCTGTCCCCAGCAGTGGGGGCTGGGTCTGAGGTCGCTGGTGTTCCCAGTCACAGCTCTTACTGGGAATCACAGAATCCCAGACTGGTTTGGGTGGGAAGGGCCCTCACTCCCCAATCAGCCCAGGGTGCCCAAAGTCCCATCCAACCCAGCCTTGAACCCTGCCAGGGATCCTGGGGCAGCCCCAGCTTCTCTGGGCACCCTGTGCCAGGGCCTCCCTGCTTCCCAAGAAGGATTTCTGCCTCCTAGCCCCTCTCCAGCTGCCCTCCTGCAGCTGAAAGCTGTTCCCCTGGGCCTGGCCCTTGAGCCTCCTGATTTCATGGCAGTGACATCCTTCCATTAGATACACCCAGCCTGAAGCACAGCTCTTCCCTGCTTCCAATTCCCCCATCTCTCTCCTTGTTTTCAGATTGTTTTAATAGCCATCAGGATGCAGCAACATCTCTTAATTGCGATGATATCTCAGGTGTGAAGACCTGTGGCGCTCCCGGGTCAGCACAGCGCTCCTTCCAAACATCAGTTTGCAATCTACCTGCAAAAAGGGCGGTGTTACCATTAAGGTGCAAAAGCAGGAGGGCTGAGGGACCTGTCAGGATGTGCAACCATTTAATGAGAAAGCTATCCCAGCATCTCTTGATGTGCCAAGCCCAACTCCCACACTTCAGACTCTTGGTGATGTTAGGGTGAGGTCCCTCTTCCCTCAGATTTGTTTGCATGGAAACAAGTAGTATATTGTCTTGATTCCAGCCCCAGCAGGGAAACCTGCCTGTTGTCACACACACAGCAGATAAACACTGCTGTAAGTGAAATAGGAGTGACACAGAAATAAACCTGTCTTCTCTTGGATAGTTTCTGGTCTTGGTGATGTGCAAATTTCCCATTGCTGTTAGACAAGCCAAAATGAGAAGGCACCAAAAATGGGATGCAGAGGTGGGACCCTGAGAAATGCTATGTAAACATCCTTGGGGTGTTTTGTTTTATTTTACTTTGCAGGCAATCATCCTTTCTGGTTTCACCCATCCAATTTTTACTTTGTTATTGGATTATTATTAATTAGAGAAACAGGTTCCTGGTCCCTTTAGCTGGCTGGGGAGACACTGGATGGGGAGCAGGGATGGGGACTGGATAAAGCTGAATGAACAGCCCTTGTTGGTGCTGGTGTGAGGCAAAACACTCTCATCTGTAGCATCATAGCTCTCTGGTGGTGTGTTTGCAGGGCAGAAATTACATACATTATAATTACTTTCCTCTGTATGACCAGGTGGCATATGGTATCTATTACTGTCTTCTCCATCCTTCAGAAGTTTGTAAGCAGCACATGGGGAGCTCAGTGGGATGGCGCTGGAATTCAGCAAGCTTCAAAGCTTCTGTTACCTGCTGACTCTCAAACCCTTGTCCTGCTGCAAGCAGTGGTTTGGTCTGAGGGTTACCTGAGCCCATGCCTTCAGTGCTGGTGCACCGTATGGATTGTGTATGGGACGTTGGTGCATCCACAGGCTGCTGTGTTGCATGTATGCTGTGTACTGAGGTTATTAATTGTTTTCTCCTTCCCAAAAAACACTCACTCCTTCGTGAATAGGTTGTACCAGTTACTTAATACACAAGGAGATCAGGTTTTATTTGTTTATAGTGCTACAATAGTGCCTGCACTTTGTCAGTGCAGTGGTGGTGCTGCAAAGGATGGGTTTACAGATGGAGGGAAGGAAATGGGGTTTCTCTGCTCTCCTCTCAGGGATTTTGGGAGCTGTGCAGAGCCGTGTTCCTTTCATACATCTCGTCTTTGAGACTCCTTTGAGCTCTGTACCCCTTAAATATGACAGAGAGCAGCCAACTGGCCGCACAGCACCGAGGAGATGTGGAATTGAGGAGCACGTGCAAGGTTTTGTCAAGGGCTTGGCAGTTCTCCAGAGCAGCAAGCGTGAGGCTTTTCCCCCTTCATGTTTGGTGGGAACTAAAAGAGCTTTGGCAGGAAAAGCCAAGCAACAGTAGTTCCAGACATCCAACTGGTTAACTGTTTATGGATCAGATCAAAAGTTCTCACTAATATGCAAAGAATGTGTCAAGAAAAGAGGATGGAGGCAGAAATCCAACCTAATTTGCTGCCTCATCCATATAAAGAATTGGCTTTCCCACACCTTTACCAAGTACCTGCAGCATGCATTCTTTATGGAAAGGAAATACCAGAAAAGGAGATAAATACCAGTGTGTTTTCCAAGGGAAAAGGAAAGTTCAAAAGATGCTGCACGTTCCCACATAGTGGGAGCTGCAGCGATTTGAGCAAGTGAAGTGAGTAACCTTGGCTTCAGGACAGCAGAGTGGGAAGGGAGGGGGAACACTGGGATGCTGCAGGGGAGGAGGGAGAGAGGCAGTGGTGGTGGGTTTGGCAGCCAGCCTGGACGGGCGAGAGATGGGGGAACAGCCTGGACAGCTGCTCAGAAACTTCTGCAGCTAAACCCTGCCACAGCATCGCTACCAGAGTGCTCCGAGCGCTCACAGCTCCTGCTCTGAACAGACTGGTTTGGTGATTAAAACCAGCTCCAACATGGATATATTTTTGTGTTGGGACATCTGCATTAGAGTTGCAGTCTGGAGCAGGGGTGTGCCTCTGGAATGACCCTCGGTCCTCGTTGCTGCTCCGGGGGGAGCGTAGGGTGTGTAGGGATTATGTGGATGGAGCTCCTTTCAGGTGGAGCTGAATGGGATCTGTGTTCCAGGAGCATGGCTCATGCTGTAACCACTGATGGCCACTCAGGCTGCAGGTCAAAAGTGGCAGTGGTTTGAGGAAAAATCCCTGTGGAATGTCCATGCTCTGGGTGGCAGGACCTCAGCACCAACTGCCTGCTGCCCTCCTGGTGTGCACTGCTGGTGGCATGCATGGGTGAGCAGACCATTGTGTCTCCAGAGCATTCTGGCAGTGCAAGCAAGGGCAAAGCATGATGAGGAGCACTTAAATTCTGCCAGCATGGCTTGGGGCTGGGGCTGGGGGCTGTGCTGAGGCTGGGACTCTGCCTTTCTGCTCCCCACCCCCCTGAAGGCTGCCTTGCAAGGAGGAAAGAGCCTTGCTGGCATCTTAATGCATGCTGTTATGACCTTCATGCTCAGCAGTAGATAGAAACAGAGCTTCATGTTGAGCACAAAGGAAATGATCTTCTAAGAACGACTAATGTCCCATCTGTATGTCATATCCCTCTGCAGCCTGCTCCTCTTTACCAATTCCCCATGACCTGGGCTGTGCCTTGAAACCTGCCTCACAAATTATAGCTGCACCCAAAAATGAGTTCAGAAAAATATTCTCAGTATTCTTTTGTTGTCACTGGAAAGTAAGAACAGAGTGATGCAACCATCGGACCGAATCAAGAAAGTTTGTCTTGGTTTTTGGATTTGAGTTAATCAAACCAGTGCAAAGACCATAAATCTTTGTAACACTCATAGAGATCCTCAGGAGGTGGCTGTCAATTTGATACTAAACCACAACCAAATAACATTACCGCATGGCACAAAACTCATATAAAAATAGCTGATTGCTAGAGCTTGTTTTCAGCAATCCTTTCACATTTACTGTCACATCAGGATTAAAAATAAACTGGAATATTTTATGGCTGATACCATCATTCTTCTCCTAAACGAGGCGAGTTGTCTTTCTGTTCTGGAGAAAGGACACGAGGCAGTAGCTGCTTTCTGGAATCCTCATCATGATATAGAAGTGCTACTTCAGTGGTTTCCAGTATGAAACCCATTTTGCTATATGTATAGACTCCTACATATCGTATTTTATTTTTATATTTGACTACTTTGAAAAGAAGTTTAATTCCAAAGTGTCTAATCAGAGCTTTTTCATGTAGCTGGAATTGTGGGTAAATGTGTCTGGTTTCAAGTTCTTCACTCAAAGTTCACTGATTATTTTTCCCCACCAAGTAAACCTTCAAATAATATTGCTTCCTACTATTAAGCTGTTAAAAAGCCCCAAACCTCTAGTAATTAGTTGAAAGGTAGCAGGAAATTAATTAGGCTGCCATAGGCTACTTTGCCCCCATCATTTGTATTGCTGATAGGAGCAACTGAGGATGCTGTGCCTTCATTTTGTAATGCTTTCATGTACATAATCTATACAGTTCCTGGCTGCAAAGCTCTGGAATAATCCATAATAGAATAAGGATATGCAAATGGAGCAGTGGGAGCAAACAGATGAGGTAAATGATAGCATTATGGTGTAAGGTCATGTCTCCAGGGTGTAAGATGTGAAATGCGAAGGGCGAAGGAGAGGGAAGGCATCAGCCATTGCTAGTGTACAGACTGGAACAAAGCCCTGCTGTGGAACTGTGTGTAATGGGGAGAGGGATGAAGGTGGGACACGTGCTCACCTCGGGACATGGAAGGTGGGTGAAGGTGTTGGTGAACATGGTTGTAGGATGCTGGCTGGCTCTGCGGTGGTCCCAGGGGTGGTGTGCCCAATTGGAGTCTGTCAGAGTGATTTAAGGGTGATGAGGCAGGTCTGCGAATGGCGATGAAAAGTAGTGTGAGAGAGAGAGAGGAAGCACACAGGTGCCTTTGGTGAAGGCACTCCAAGCGTTCTGCTGCCACAGGAGTTTTGGGAACTGATTTTCCCCCTTCCCCTGGATTCTTTCAGCTCCACAAAAGAAGCAGTCCCAGCAGAGCAGCTGGTGTCTCTCCAAACCAGAGCACGAGCCCGATGCGGTGCTGTCGTGTTGAGTATGTGAGATAAGGGTGGCTTGACATCTGCCAGGCTTCTGCTCAGCCTGCCTGAATGAGGATTCTTGGGCATGTCATCATAGGTATCTTTCAGTGCTGTTCATGAAGGTGTGGGCTTAATTTATCTCACACTAGGCTCTTCACAACTATTACTCTTCATGCAACCTCTGTAAATTACTAATGATGTTTTCTTTAACACAGGAATGCCAATGAACTTGTTATTGCAAAACAATGCAATACAGAATCATTTTTTGGGCAAAATATGTATTCTGCAGGGCTACAAGAAATACCAAGTCTCTGATTGGCTCCATGGAACTGATGGATAGTCACAATCTTTTATTAATTTGGGAATTAAATATTGTGGGAATCTGGCACACGAATGAAGCTGTACATCATAATAACCACAATATGGGTTATGGATTGGGTCTTCTAGAGGCTTCATTGTTGATGTTGCTGGGCTGTATCTTCAGAATAAACAGGGGGAATCTTAGATGCCTGAGCACTTTGATGTTCTCTTCCCTTTCCCATGCTGTGGGCTGTAAAGTACATGTTGCTGCAGCAGTTTCCAGAGGTTATGCACTGTAAAACTTATTTTTCCTTGAACCAACATGGGAAGATTTCCCTCTTGTTGAAGGATAATTAGAAGCCCAAGCTTCATGCTGGGACACAAATACACATGGGTGTGTCCTGTTTGTGAGCTCTCCTGGCTGCGTCCCATCCAGGCAGGAAGGGCAGTGGCATGGCCGGCTGGCTCAGCTGCTGCTGGGGCTCTGAGCCAGATCCTGCCTCCTGAGCTTTGGGATGTGGCCAGCTGGGCAGTGGCTCATTGCAGAGGGTTTAGGGGGTACAATTAAGCAACAGCCTGAAGCTTGTTAAGGAGTAAGAAATGTGGGAAGGCTCTGTCTGCTCCCTGCCTTGCGGAGCGCAGGGGTGGCTTGGGCCCACGTGCTCCCCAGCCCTGGCGTGCTGCTTTGATTCACACTGGGCAGAACTTCCCCAGTCAACACCTGTTGTGAGCACCCTCTTTTCCCCTCGTGTTTCTCTGTTTTTCATTGTTTCCCATCTTGCTTTCCCCTGTGGCCTGGGGAAGATTTGGGGGCATGTCAGATCAGAGCCCTGGTGTGGCTCCTGTGAGGGCAGAGCACAGGCTGCCCAGTAGCAGCCCCATGCCAGGCATCAGCATCCCCCCTCAGAGCGGCCAGGGCTTGTCAGGAGAGGCTTCGTAATGCTCACACTGGAACAGTGGTTAGTTGTGCCAGGGTTTTTTAGTGGTTTTCCAGCTCTTGCTGTAATCCCATGGTGGGTTAAGCCCTTTCAGGAGCCGCATGTAATATTTAGTATTTATGAATATTTGTACAAGCCCCCAGTTCAAAAGGGCTGTATTTCTTATGCAGATGATCTTCTGCTGGGTTGGGCCTGGATGATTCCTGCAGTGTTATTCCTGACTTTAAAATGTCTGGAGAAATTGAGGCCACCATATGCTGGGATTTGTACCCTCTGCCTGTGTGGATTATTGCTCCACTAGACTAAGGAAATAATATCTATAAATCCTTTTTTTTTCATGAAGAGCAATACACAGAATAGCTCTGGTACAGATGGGGATGAAGGAGAAGGTGAAACACTGAAGTCCTGATAGATTTTGCTGCTGTATTTCTCTTTTTTAAAAAAAAACCAGTTTAACAGAAATCCCATTTTTCCAGGATTAATCACTCCTCACCTTCAAATGGGCCTTGAAAAGGAGGCAATCCTGTCCTACTCCCAGGGCAACAACACCCTAAGCCCCAAAATGCAGGTGGACTTTCAGGAATACCCTCTCTCTGACTGATTTACCTGAACAAGGCAGCTTCCATCATCTGAAAATGAGTTTGTCTTGTCATGGGACATTTACTAGAAGTCCTGCTTCTGGCAGATCTTTGTTAGAGGGATTACGTTACTTCAGGCCAGAGTGCCTCACCAGCACAGTGGGAGTGATTCTTCAAACATGAGGTCTGGAATTGGCTTTGAGAAAGGAACAATTGCTTAGATGCTGAAAAACTTCTCATAGAAAATGCTGTGGAATATCTGCTCTTAGCATCTCCCTTGTTCCTGTAGCTTTTTATCAGGGCAGACCCTGACATGGGAAGCACGCCTCTCCCAGCTAAGGCCTCACTGCCTCAGCCCTGGCATTTCTTTCCTCCCTCTCATCTTAACGGAGCTGGCAGGGCTTTTCCAGCCTGTGTGTAGCGAAGGGCTGAGTTGGTGAACGTGGCCCTTGCCATCCCTCTGTTCCTTGCCTTTTACCCCATCGCTCAGATAACGCTGCCTGGTCTCTCTTTTGGGCTGGCAGAGTCTAAATTAGCTCTTACCTTAAGCCTTTCCTACTCCTTTTCTGGTTTTCTCCTGTATCTCCTCACTGTTCACTTTAACTTCTTTTTCTGATCATCTTTCTTCTTTCTTTGCTGCTTGTCACTGCTGGGGAATAAAAAGAGGGCAGAGCATCCTCCAGGAGAGCTGTGATCATCCCAGCATTGTCCGCAGCCCCATCCAGAAGAAACAGATTTGTGGCCTTACAAGCTTCAGCCTTGAAGTTCATAGCTATGTATTTGTGGTGAGAAGTGTTTTGAAGGCAGCCTGAGTCACATAAGGCTGCTGCCTTTAAAAAAAGGGAGGAAAAAAGTCAAGGAGAGGCTATTGTGCGTGCACGGATCAGGGGGAGTCTGGTGGGTGGCTCTCACGTGGCTGGGACCCATCCAGTGGAAGTATCCAGGGTGGTTTGTGGATGATTTTCAACCCTGACACTGTGGTGTCAGAGGTTCTTTGGCATGCCTGGGGCCTGTCCTAGTGCACAATAAACTCCTGACCTTGGAATTTCTCTGCAAGAAACTAGTTTGGTGATTAAATACATGATCTGTGGGCACTGCTGCCGGGATGTTAGTGGAAATTGTTTTATTTGATTGGACTATGCCGCACTTCTTGGTAACCCTCTGCTTTTTCCCTTCCAATAAATTAGAAACTCTGCCTTTTTTTTTTATTTGTTGAGAGTAGCAATTTTGACTGTAACACTGTTACAAAAAAAGAGGTTGTATTTAAAACTTCATTAATTTGGCCTTTAAAATAACCATTGTATATTTTGGTTATCATCATTTACATGAATTTTGTATATAAAATAAGATTCTTACAAAATATATTTCTTAAAATAATTGCTGCAGGTCCCAGGTAGATGGGGTGAGGATGGAAGCCTGAGCTCAGGAGGTGCTACAGCTGATCCTGGGCTTTACCCATACACCAGAATTTACCTTGTGTTCAAACCTGCCATGTTGTTAAGGTTAGCAATGGCTCCTTAGATACTCAGGCAATGTGTTTTCTCTTACAGGTGATCGTTACAAGCCCTTACATTTTTACACCTGAAGAGCCCATACCCCCTTAACACTCAGATCACTTCAGTCACACCAGTAAACCAGCATCTCTTGTCCAAACTCTTGCTACTCTCTTAGGAGGCTTTTAGACACTATTTTTTTTCCTTACCTTAAACCTACAAAGACTCATTAAATGCAAAATAACCTTTAGAGGCAGCAAGGGAGTATATCAGGCATCCAAAAACTCTACAATTATTCAGTTGGAGGCTAAATTTTCCAAATGATTACAGTCCATGCTAGTCAGTTTTATTCCCAATTACTGCCAAAAAAAATCTATTTATAGGATGGTTGCTCCCAATCAAGGGAAGAGATGAAACGTCAGAGAATGTGAAGAGTGGAGGAGAACCGTCGAGATACACTGATAATTAATGCCTGAAGGGAAAGCGATTCACTTTGCATGGTATTCTCATTCAGTCAACTGCATTTCAACAAATTTAACAAATATGTG
Organism: Hypotaenidia okinawae; assembly: GCA_027925045.1. Taxonomy (NCBI): domain Eukaryota; kingdom Metazoa; phylum Chordata; class Aves; order Gruiformes; family Rallidae; genus Hypotaenidia; species Hypotaenidia okinawae. Next base: position 21,498,566 of record BSDF01000011.1, on the reverse strand, counting down.
TACTATATACTGATTTTAACTACAAAGCAGAAGCAAATGTCATTTTGCAGTGACTGTTTTTGAAAGCGAGATGGTACAAAGTTTGTCCCACATCAGTTCAGGCTGTTACTGCAATATATCTTGTGAAAATACAATAAAAGGTATCGTAGAGACTGCTCAAGTGGTTAACATAAGCTTTAAGGTATTAGTAACTGTGAAAAAGAGAGTATAGCAGTGGGTTTCTACAGATAAAAGCCCACAGAATGAGGAAACATAATTGTGTCTACACTAATCGTGATACTGGCTTGGTGGCACTGAACAGAGTGTGTGCTTTACGTTGTGCAGAGTCTACAGTGTCAGCTGTGGTACACAGAGGCATGTTGAATTGGAGAGAGGTGGAAGAAGAAGAACGTTGGTGATGGTGCCTCGTGTTTGTGCTTTCAGCCCTTCTGTGGTTTTGTCTTAGCATCACTGATTTTCCCCAACACTGTTTGCCTGCTTACAACAGGTGGGGAAGGTCTGTGCAGTGGTTCTGCTCCGCTCTGAGATGCAGAGCCTCCCAGCAGCACTGGCTCCAGCTCAGGGTCCCCAGGACAAGGAAGACACAGAGCTGTGGAAGTGAGTCCCAAGGAGGCCATGGAGATCATAGAATTGTAGGGGTTGGAAGGGACCTTGAGAGATCATCGGGTCCAACCCCCAGATGATGTGAGGGCTGGAGCCCCTCTGCTCTGGAGCCAGGCTGGGAGCTGTCCCTGGATCCCTGGCAGGGTTCAAGGCCAGGTTGGATGGGGCTTGGGGCACCCTGTGCTGGGGGTTTGTCCCTGCCTGTGGGAGGTGGGCACTGGGGGGGCTTTGAGGGTCTTTCCCACCCATATTGATGTGAGGTTCTGTGATTTTCTCACACTTGTCTTACCCAGGTAGATTCATCTCCTTTTTGTTGAAGCTAGAGAGCGATCTGAACAGTTTGAAGTCTGGGGGTAGTTTTGCAGAGCCTCAGTTTGCAG